>CM027671.1:0-2400000 GCA_015731905.1 Salix dunnii
TCATTTAAATGGGGCTCGTCGAGTCAGGATCAATTTGTCCGAAAATCCAAGGCTAACACCCCCTCCAAAAACCAAGTTCAATCATGCTTGGGGGAAAAGTCTATTACCCATAAATTGAAGTCTAATAACAACTAAAAAGGGCTTGGATATGAACAAGGTTAGAAATCTAAGGCTAATACTCATTTAAATGGGGCTCGTCGAGTCAGGATCAATTTGTCCGAAAATCCTAGGCTAACACCCCCTCCAAAAACCAAGTTCAATCATGCTTGGGGGAAAAGTCTATTACCCATAAAATTGAAGTCTAATACCAACTAAAAAGGGCTTGGATATGAACAAGGTTAGAAATCTAAGGCTAATACTCATTTAAATGGGGCTCGTCGAGTCAGGATCAATTTGTCCGAAAATCCAAGGCTAACACCCCCTCCAAAAACCAAGTTCAATCATGCTTTGGGGAAAAGTCTATTGCCCATAAATTGAAGTCTAATAACAACTAAAAAGGTCTAGGATATGAATAAGGTTAGAAATCTAAGGCTAATACTCATTTAAATGGGGTTCGTTGAGTTAGGATCCATTTGTCCGAAAATCCAAGGCTAACACCCCCTCCAAAAACCAAGTTCAATCATGGTTGGGGGAAAAGTCTATTACCCATAAATTGAAGTCTAATACCAATTAAAAAGGGTTTGGATATGAACAAGGTTAGAAATCTAAGACTAATACTCATTTAAATGGGGCTCGTCGAGTCAGGATCAATTTTGTCCGAAAATCCAAGGCTAACACCCCCTCCAAAAACCAAGTTCAATCATGCTTGGGGGAAAAGTCTATTACCCATAAATTGAAGTCTAATAACAACTAAAAAGGGCTAGGATATGAACAAGGTTACAAATCTAAGGCTAATACTCATTTAAATGGGGCTCGTCGAGTTAGGATCAATTTGTCCGAAAAATACAAGGCTAACACCCTCCAAAAAGCAAGTTCAATCATGCTTGGGGGAAAAGTCTATTACCCATAAATTGAAGTCTAATAACAACTAAAAAGGGCTTGGATATGAACAAGGTTAGAAATCTAAGGCTAATACTCATTTAAATGCGGCTCGTCCAGTCAGGATCAATTTGTCCGAAAATCCAAGGCTAACAGCCCTCCAAAAACCAAGTTCAATCACGGTTGGGGGAAAAGTCTATCACCCATAAAATTGAAGTCTAATACCAACTCAAAAGGGCTTGGATATGAACAAGGTTAGAAATCTAAGGCTAATACTCATTTAAATGGGGCTCGTCGAGTCAGGATCAATTTGTCCGAAAATCCAAGGCTAACACCCCCTCCAAAAATCAAGTTCAATCATGCTTGGGGGAAAAGTCTATTACCCATAAATTGAAGTCTAATAACAACTAAAAAGGGCTTGGATATGAACAAGGTTAGAAATCTAAGGCTAATACTCATTTAAATGGGGCTCGTCGAGTCAGGATCAATTTGTCCGAAAATCCAAGGCTAACACCACCTCCAAAAACCAAGTTCAATCATGCTTGGGGGAAAAGTCTATTACCCATAAAATTGAAGTCTAATACCAACTAAAAAGGGCTTGGATATGAACAAGGTTAGAAATCTAAGGCTAATACTCATTTAAATGGGGCTCGTCGAGTCAGGATCAATTTTGTCCGAAAATCCAAGGCTAACACCCCCTCCAAAAACCAAGTTCAATCATGCTTGGGGGAAAAGTCTATTACCCATAAATTGAAGTCTAATACCAACTAAAAAGGGCTTGGATATGAACAATGTTAGAAATTTAATGCTAATACTCATTTAAATGGGGCTAGTCGAGTCAGGATCAATTTGTCCGAAAATCCTAGGCTAACATCCTCTCCAAAAACCAAGTTCAATCATGCTTGGGGGAAAAGTCTATTACCCATAAATTTGAAGTCTAATACCAACTAAAAAGGGCTTGGATATGAACAAGGTTAGAAATCTAAGGCTAATACTCATTTAAATGGGGCTCGTCGAGTCAGGATCAATTTGTCCGAAAATCCAAGGCTAACACCTCCAAAAACCAAGTTCAATCATGCTTGGGGGAAAAGTCTATTACCCATAAAATTGAAGTCTAATACCAACTAAAAAGGGCTTGGATATGAACAAGGTTAGAAATCTAAGGCTAATACTCATTTAAATGGGGCTCGTCGAGTCAGGATCAATTTGTCCGAAAATCCAAGGCTAACACCCCCTCCAAAAACCAAGTTCAATCATGCTTGGGGGAAAAGTCTATTACCCATAAATTGAAGTCTAATAACAACTAAAAAGGGCTTGGATATGAACAAGGTTAGAAATCTAAGGCTAATACTCATTTAAATGGGGCTCGTCGAGTCAGGATCAATTTGTCTGAAAATCCAAGGCTAACACCCCCTCCAAAAACCAAGTTCAATCATGCTTGGGGGAAAAGTCTATTACCCATAAATTGAAGTCTAATAACAACTAAAAAGGGCTTGGATATGAACAAGGTTAGAAATCTAAGGCTAATACTCATTTAAATGGGGCTCGTCGAGTCAGGATCAATTTGTCCGAAAATCCTAGGCTAACACCCCCTCCAAAAACCAAGTTCAATCATGCTTGGGGGAAAAGTCTATTACCCATAAAATTGAAGTCTAATAACAACTAAAAAGGGCTTGGATATGAACAAGGTTAGAAATCTAAGGCTAATACTCATTTAAATGGGGCTCGTCGAGTCAGGATCAATTTGTCCGAAAATCCAAGGCTAACACCCCCTCCAAAAACCAAGTTCAATCATGCTTGGGGGAAAAGTCTATTACCCATAAAATTGAAGTCTAATACCAACTAAAAAGGGCTTGGATATGAACAAGGTTAGAAATATAACGCTAATACTCATTTAAATGGGGCTCGTCGAGTCAGGATTAATTTGTCCGAAAATCCTAGGCTAACACCCCCTCCAAAAACCAAGTTCAATCATGCTTGGGGGAAAAGTCTATTACCCATAAATTGAAGTCTAATAACAACTAAAAAGGGCTTGGATATGAACAAGGTTAGAAATCTAAGGCTAATACTCATTTAAATGGGGCTCTGAGATCAATTTGTTCAAAATCCAAGGCTAACACTGGGGAAAAGTCTATTACCCATAAATTGAAGTCTAATACCAAATAAAAAGGGCTTGGATATGAACAAGGTTAGAAATCTAATACCTAATACTCATTTAAATGGGGCTCGTCGTCATCGATCAATTTGTCCTAAAATCCAAGGCTAACACCCTCCAAAAACCAAGTTCAATCATGCTTGGGGAAAAGTCTATGACCCATAAAATTGAAGTCTAATAACAACTAATAAGGGCTTGGATATGAACAAGGTTAAAAATCTAAGACTAATACTCATTTAAATGGGGCTCGCCGAGTCAGATCAATTTGTCCGAAATCATGCTTGGGGAAAAGTCTATTACCCATAAATTGAAGTCTAATACCAACTAAAAAGGGCTTGATATGAACAAGGTTAAGTACTCATTTAAATGGGGCTCGTCGAGTCGATCAATTTGTCCGAAAATCCAAGGCTAACACACCCTTCAAAAACCAAGTTCAATCATGCTTGGGAAAAGTCTATTACCCATAAATTTGAAGTCTAATACCAACTAAAAGGGCTTGGATATGAACAAAGAAATCTAAGGCTAATACTCATTTAAATGGGGCTCGCCGAGTCGATCAATTTGTCCGAAAATCCAAGGCTAACACCCTCCAAAAACCAAGTTCAATCATGCTTGGGGAAAAGTCTATTACCCATAAATTGAAGTCTAATACCAACTAAAAAGGCTTGATATGAACAAGGTTAGAAATCTAATAATACTCATTTAAATGGGGCTCGAGTCAGATCAATTTGTCCGAAAATCCAGGCTAACACCCTCCAAAAACCAAGTTCAATCATGCTTGGGGAAAAGTCTATTACCCATAAAATGAAGTCTAATAACAACAAAAAGGGCTTGATATGAACAAGGTTAGAAATCTAAGGCTAATACTCATTTAAATGGGGCTTGCAGAGATCCATTTGTCCGAAAATCCAAGGCTAACACCCCCTCCAAAAACCAAGTTCAATCATGCTTGGGGGAAAAGTCTATTACCTATAAATTGAAGTCTAATAACAACTAAAGAGGGCTTGGATATGAACAAGGTTAGAAATCTAAGGCTAATACTCATTTAAATGGGGCTCATCGAGTCAGGATTAATTTGTCCGAAAATCCAAGGCTAACACCCCCTCCAAAAACCAAGTTCAATCATGCTTGGGGGAAAAGTCTATTACCCATAAAATTGAAGTCTAATACCAACTAAAAAGGGCTTGGATATGAACAAGGTTAGAAATATAACGCTAATACTCATTTAAATGGGGCTCGTCGAGTCAGGATTAATTTGTCCGAAAATCCTAGGCTAACACCCCCTCCAAAAACCAAGTTCAATCATGCTTGGGGGAAAAGTCTATTACCCATAAAATTGAAGTCTAATAACAACTAAAAAGGGCTTGGATATGAACAAGGTTAGAAATCTAAGGCTAATAGGGTCGTCGAGTCAGATCAATTTGTCCGAAAATCCAAGGCTAACACCCTCAAAACCAAGTTCAATCATGCTTGGGGAAAAGTCTATTACCCATAAATAAAATTGAAGTCTAATACCAACTAAAAAGGGGTTGATATGAACAAGGTTAGAAATAATACTCATTTAAATGGGGCTCGTCGAGTCAGATCAAATTGTCTAAGGCTAACACCCCCTCCAAAAACCAAGTTCAATCATGCTTAGGGGAAAAGTCTATTACCCATAAATTGAAGTCTAATACCAACTAAAGAGCACTTGGATATGAACAAGGTTAGAAATCTAAGGCTAATACTCATTTAAATGGGGCTCGTCGAGTCAGGATCAATTTTTCCGAAAATCCAAGGCTAACACCCCCTCCAAAAACCAAGTTCAATCATGCTTGGGGGAAAAGTCTATTACCCATAAATTGAAGTCTAATACCAACTAAAAAGGGCTTGGATATGAACAAGGTTAGAAATCTAAGGCTAATACTCATTTAAATAGGCTCATCGAGTCAAGTTCAATCATGTTGGGGAAATGTCTATTACCCTTAATATTGAAGTCTAATACCAACTAAAAGGGCTTTGATATGAACAAGGTTAGAAATCTAAGGCTAATACTATTTAAATGGGGCTCACGAACAGATCAATTTGTCTAAAATCTAACACCTCCAAAACCAAGTTCAATCATGCTTGGGAATAACAACTAAAAAGGGCTTGGATATGAACAAGGTTAGAAATCTAAGGCTAATACTCATTTAAATGGGTCGTCGAGTACTTGTCCTAAAATCCAAGGCTAACACCCTCCAAAAACCAAGTTCAATCATGCTTGGGGAAAAGTCTATTACCCATAAAATTGAAGTCTAATACCAACTAAAAAAGGGCTTGTATATGAACAAGGTTAGAAATCTAAGGCTAATACATTTAAATGGGCTCACGAGTCGATCAATTTGTCCGAAAATCCAAGGCTAACACCTCCAAAAACCAAGTTCAATCATGCTTGGGAAAAGTCTATTACCCATAAAATTGAAGTCTAATACCAACTAAAAAGGGCTTTGATATGAACAAGGTTAGAAATCTAAGGCTAATCATTTAAATGGGCTCCGAGTCAGATCATTTGTTTTAAAATCCAAGGCTAACACCCTCCAAAAACCAAGTTCAATCATGCTTGGGGAAAAGTCTATTACCCATAAAATTGAAGTCTACCAACTAAAAAGGGCTTGGATATGAACAAGGTTAGAATCTAATACTCATTTAAATGGGGCTCGTGAGTCGATCAATTTGTCCGAAAATCCAAGACCCTCCAAAAACCAAGTTCAATCATGCTTGGAGGAAAAGTCTATTATAAAATTTGAAGTCTAATAACAACTAAAAAGGGCTTGGATATGAACAAGGTTAGAAATCTAAGGCTAATACTCATTTAAATGGGTCTCATCGTCAGGATCAATTTGTCCGAAAATCCAAGGCTAACACCCCCTCGAAAAACCAAGTTCAATCATGCTTGGGGGAAAAGTCTATTACCCATAAAATTGAAGTCTAATACCAACTAAAAAGGACTTGGATATGAAGAAGGTTAGAAATCTAAGGCTAATACTCATTTAAATGGGGCTCTCAGAGGAGATCAATTTGTCCTAAAATCAAGGCTAACACCCTCCAAAAACCAAGTTCAATCATGCTTGGGGGAAAAGTCTCTAACCATAAAATTTGAAGTCTAATAACAATTAAAAATGGCTTGGATATGAACAAGGTTAGAAATCTAAGGCTAATACTCATTTAAATGCAAATCGCCGAGTCGATCAATTTGTCCCAAAATCCAAGGCTAACACCCTCCAAAGCTTGGGGAAAAGTCTATTACCCTAATACCAAAAGGGCTTGGATATGAACAAGGTTAGAAATCTAAGGCTAATAATCATTTAAATGCGGCTCGTCGAGTCACGATCAATTTGTCCGAAAATCTAAGGCTAACACCCCCTCCAAAAACCAAGTTCAGTCATGCTCGGGGGAAAAGTCTATTACCCATAAATTTGAAGACTAATACCAACTAAAAAGGGTTTGGATATGAACAAGCTTAGAAATCTAAAGCTAACACTCATTTAAATGGGGCTCGTCGAGTCAGGAATAATTTGTCCGAAAATCTAAGCCTAACACCCCCTCCAAAAACCAAGTTCTATCGTTGTTGGTGGAAAAGTCTATTACCCATAAATTTGAAGTCTAATACCAACTAAAAAGGGCTTGGATATGAACAAGGTTAGAAATCTAAGGCTACTACTCATTTAAATATCAAATACTCATTTAAATGGGGCTGTCGAGTCAGATCAATTTGTCCGAAAATCCAAGGCTAACACCTCCAAAAACCAAGTTCTTAAAAGTCTATTAATAAAAGTAGTCTTAAACATTTTAAGACTCAAAACATAAAATATACATAAATATATAGATAAATGGTTTTCTAATTTAGATGAAAATTTCACTTGAATATAATTAGATATTAACCCTAACTTACCAAGTACATAGGAATTTATTATAATCATGTTAAACCCAACGAAAAAAATGAGTTTTGGGTTAGGCATGAATACCAAAATACATAAATAAAAAAAAATACATATATAACAAGTATTTCTATATGGATTGATAGAGAAATAGAGACACATGTGAAGAGAGGGAAAGAGTTCACTGATTTGCCTCATTCTTCGCTAAAAATCCAAGGGTAACACCCTCCAAAAACCAAGTTCAATCATGCTTGGGGGAAAAGTCTATCACCCATAAATTGAAGTCGAATAACAACTAAAAAGGGCTTGTATATGAACAAGGTTAGAAATCTAAGGCTAATACTCATTTAAATGGGGCTCGTCGAGTCAGGATCAATTTTGTCCGAAAATCCAAGGCTAACACCCCCTCCAAAAACCAAGTTCAATCATGCTTGGGGGAAAAGTCTATTACCCATAAATTGAAGTCTAATACCAATTAAAAAGGGCTTGGATATGAACAAGGTTAGAAATCTAAGGCTAATACTCATTTAAATGGGGCTCGTCGAGTCAGGATCAATTTGTCCGAAAATCCAAGGCTAACACCCCCTCCTAAAACCAAGTTCAATCATGGCTGGGGAAAAGTCTATTACCCATAAAATTGAAGTCTAATACCAACTAAAATGGGCTTGTATATGAACAAGGTTAGAAATATAATGCGAATACTCATTTAAATGGGGATCGTCGAGTCAGGATCAATTTGTGTCCAAAATCCTTCAAAAACTCTCCAAAAACCAAGTTCAATCATGCTTGGGGAAAAGTCTATTACCCTAAATTTGAAGTCTAATACTAACTAAAAAGGGCTTGGACATGAACAAGGTTAGAAATCTAAGGCTAATACTCATTTAAATGGGGCTTCAATCAGGGATCAATTTGTCGAAAATCCAAGGCTAACACCCCCTCCAAAAACCAAGTTCAATCATGCTTGGGGAAAAAGTCTATTACCCATAAATTGAAGTCTAATAACAACTAAAAAGGGCTTGGATATGAACAAGGTTAGAAATCTAAGGCTAATACTCATTTAAATGTCGATCAATTTTTCCGAAAATCCAAGGCTAACACTCCTCCAAAACCAAGTTCAATCATGTTTGGGGAAAAGTCTATACCCATAAATTTGAAGTCTAATACCAACTAAAGTGTTTGATATGAACAAGGTTAGAAATCTAAGGCTAATACTCTTTAAATGGGCTACGAGTCAGATCAATTTGTCCAAAATCCAAGGCTAACACCTCCAAAACCAAGTTCAATCATGCTTGGGGAAAAGTCTATTACCCATAAAATTGAAGTCTAATACCAACTAAAAAGGGCTGATGTGAACAAGGTTAGAAATCTAAGGCTAATACTATTTAAATGGGTCGTCTCGAGTCAATTTGTCGAAAGGCTAACTTTTCCTCGAAACCAAGTTCAATCATGCTTGGGGAAAAGTCTATTACCTAAAATTGGAAGTCTAATACCAACCTAAAGGGATGTCATATGAACAAGGTTAGAAATCTAAGGCTAATACACATTTAAATGGGGCTCGTCGAGTCTGAGATCAATTTTGCCCCTCCAAAACCAAGTTCAAGCTAACACCCTCCAAAAACCAAGTTCAATCGTGCTTGGGGGAAAGTCTCATTACCCATAAAATTGAAGTCTCTATTACCAACTAAAAAGGGCTTGGATATGAACAGGAGAAATCTAAGGATAATACTCATTTAAATGGGGCTAGTCGAGTCAGGATCAATTTGTCCGAAAATGCAAGGCTAACACCTCCAAAAACCAAGTTCAATCATGCTTGGGGAAAAGCCTATTACCCATAAATTGAAGTCTAATACCAAATAAAAGGGCTTGGATATGAACAAGGTTAGAAATCTAAGGCTAAATACTTATTTAAATGGGGATCGTCAGTGGATCAATTTGTCCTCAAAATCCAAGGCTAACACCCCCTCAAAAAACCAAGTTCAATCATGCATGGGGGAAAAGTCTATTAGCCATAAAATTGAAGTCTAATACCAACTAAAGGGCTTGGACATGAACAAGGTTAGAAATCTAAGGCTAATACTCATTTAAATGGGGCTCAATTTGATCCGAAAATCCAAGGCTAATACCCCTCCAAAACCAAGTTCAATCATGGTTGGGAAAAGTCTATTACCCATAAATTGAAGTCTAATACTAACTAAAAGAGCTTGGATATGAACAAGGTTAGAAATCTAAGGCTAATACTCATTTAAATGGGCTATGAAATGATCAATTTGTCCGAAAAATCCAAGGCTAACACCTCCAAAACCAAGTTCAATCATGCTTGGGGAAAAGTCTATTACCCATAAAATTGAAGTCTAATACCAACTAAAAAGGATCTAAGGCTAATATCATTTAAATGGGGCTCAGTCGAGTCAGATCAATTTGTCCGAAAATCCAAGGCTAACGACCTCCAAAACCAAGTTCAATCATGCTTGGGGAAAAGTCTATTACCCACGTATATGAACAAGGTTAGAAATCTAAGGCTAATACTCATTCGATCAATTTGTCCAAAATCCAAGGCTAACACCCCCTCCAAAAACCAAGTTCAATCATGGTTGGGGAAAAGTCTATTACCCATAAAATTTGAAGTCTAATAAAAAGGGGATATGAACAAGGTTAGAAATCACACCCCCTCCAAAAACCAAGTTCAATCATGCTTAGGGAAAAGTCTATTACCCATAAATTTGAAGTCTAATACAAACTAAAAAGGGCTTGGATATGAACAAGGTTAGAAATCTAAGGCTAATACTCATTTAAATGGGGCCCGAGTCAAGTCGATCAATTTGTCGAAAATCCAAGGCTAACACCTCTAAAAAACCAAGTTCAATCATGCTTAGGGAAAAGTCTATCACCCATAAATTGAAGTCTAATACCAACTAAAAAGGACTTGGATATGAACAAGGTTAGAAACAATCTCATGCTAATACCATTTAAATGGGGATTGCCGAGTCAGATCAATTTGTCCGAAAATCCAAGGCTAACAACCAAAGTTCAATCATGCTTGGGGAAAGTCTATTACCCATAAAATTGAAGTCTAATACTAAACTAAAAAGGGCGTTTAAGGAACAAGGTAGAAATCTAATGCTAAACTCATTTAAATGGGGCTCATTTAGTCGATCAATTTATCCAAAATCCAAGGCTAACACTCCTAAAACCAAGTTCAATCATGCTTGGGAAAAAGTCTATTACCCATAAAAATGAAGTCTAATACCAACTAAAAAGGGCTTGGATATGAACAAGGTTAGAAATTTAAGGCTAATACTCATTTAAATGGGGCTCGTCGAGTCAAGATCGATTTGTCTAAAAATTCAAGGCTAATACCCTCTCCAAAAACCAAGTTCAATAATGCTTGGGGGAAAAGTCTTCACGATAAATTTGAACCTAATACCAATTCAAAAGGCTTGTATATGAACAAGCTTTAGAAGTCTAATACTCATTTAAATGCCGCCAGAAATAGATCCAAATTTGTCCGAAAATCTAAGGCTAATAATTCTCCAAAACAAGCAAGTTCAATCATGCTTGGGGAAAAAGTCTATTACCCATAAATTGAAGTCTAATAAAAATTAAAAAGGGTTTGATATGAACAAGGTTAGAACTAATAAATGCTATTTAAATGGGTCTCATTAGTCGATCAGACTGAATTTGTCCTAAAATCCAAGGTTAACCCTTCCAAAACCAAGTTCAATCATGCTTTGGGGAGTCTTACGACAAATTTGAACCTAATACAATCCAAAAATCTGTAAGGCTAATACAAGTTTAAAAATCTACACACCATTTAAATGGGTCTCATCAAACCGGATCAATCGGTCCGAAAATCCAAGGCTAGTACCCTCCAAAACCAAGTTCAACTGGCGTCAGGAAAAGTCTATAACGTATAAAATTGGAAGCTCCAATACTAACTAAAAGGGCTTGTATATATGAACAAGGTTAGTAACTAATGCTAATATCTATTTAAATGGGTCTAGCTTATGAGGATCAATTTGTCTCGAATCCAAGGTTAACACACCCTCCAAAACCAAGTTCAATCATGCTTGGGGCTCTTCGAAGTCGTGATCAATTTATCCTAAAAATCCAAAGCTAACACGCCCAAAAACCAAGTGTCAATCAGCTTGGGGAAAAGTCTATTACCCATAAAATTGAAGTCTATCATCAACTAAAAAAGGGCATGTATAAGGAACAAGGTTAGAAATCTATGCTACACTCATTTAAATGGGCTACGAGTCGATTAATTTGTCCGAACTTAGTGCCAACATTCTCCAAAAACCAAGTTCAATCATGCTTGGGGAAAAGTGTATACCCATAAATTTGAAGTCTAATACCAACTAAAAAGGGCTTCGATATGAAGAAGGTTAGAAATCTAAGGCTAATACTCATTTAAATGGGGCTCGTCGAGTCAGGATCAATTTTGTCCGAAAAATCCAAGGCTAACACTCCCTCCAAAAAATCAAGTTCAATCATGCTTTGTGAAAATTTTATTACCCATAAATCTTGAAGTCTAATACCAACTAAAAGTTCTTGATATGAACAAGGTAAGTTAGAAATATAGGCTAATACTATTTAAATGGGGCTCTCATGAGTCGATCAATTTGTCCTAAAATCCAAGGAAAAACAAATTTTCTCCAAAACCATTAAGCTCTCGATCATGCTTGGGGAAAAGTCTATTACCCATAAATTTGAAGTCTAATACCAACTAAAAGGGCTTGGATATGAAGAAGGTTAGAAATCTATTAATACTCATTTAAATGGGGCTCGCCGAGTCAGATCAACACTGAAACTGGGGCAAAATCCAAGGCTAACACCCCCTCCTAAAACCAAGTTCAATCATGCTTGGGGGAAAAGTCTATTACCCATAAAATTGAAGTCTAACACCAACTAAAAAGGGCTTGGGTATGAACAAGGTTAGAAATATAACGCTAATAGTCATTTAAATGGGGCTCGTTGAGTCAGGATTAATTTGTCCGAAAATCCTAGGTTCACACCCCCTCCAAAAACCAAGTTCAATCATGGTTGGGGGAAAAGTGTATTACCCCTAAATTTGAAGTCTAACACAAACTAAAAAGGGCTTGGATATGAATAAGGTTAGAAATTTAAGGCTAATACTCATTTAAATGGGGCTCGTCGAGTCAGGATCAATTTGTCTGAAAATCCAAGGCTAACACTCCGTCCAAAAATCAAGTTCAATCATGCTTGGGGGAAAAGTCTATTACCCATAAATTGAAGTCTAATAACAACTAAAAAGGTCTAAGGCTAATACTCATTTAAATGGGGAATCGTCAGTCAGATCAAATCCAAGGCTAACACCCCCTCCAAAAACCAAGTTCAATCATGGTTGGGGGAAAAGTCTATTACCCATAAATTTGAAGTCTAATACCAAATAAAAAGGATAAATTGATCAAATTATCCAATAACAAAGGATAAAGTGGGTTTGATATCTTTAAGTTTAAAGAAGGGATGGATGGAGTATCTGAGTTTTCATGGTCAAATTCAGGGTACTTTCCTCACATTGGTCTCAATGGCTTTTAAGCTACTTTACCAAATAAATTTCCTACCTTAAACCACGCCCCATTACAACCCTTCTGAAGACCTTATGATTTATGTAATGCATGTAATCTAGGTGGTGGAGTGAGATGATTTGCAAGCTTATGGTAGATCACTTACATTGGAAGAAATTTGAGAGAAACACTAACCTTTCAAACACGTGAGATTGGAGTGATTATTTCAATGAGGTCTATGCATTCGGTTATTTTATTTTCAAATAAAAAATGCTTGCTAAGCATTTGTTTTAAGTTGTGTAGACTGTTGTTCATGAAACATTATGGTGGTTTAAGAGTTTGATTGTTCTTAGTTGATGGTATTGCACTTTCTTTCGATAAAGTAGATTTGAATCTTGCCCGAGGACGTGCAAAAGCTAAGTGTGGGGGAATTTGACAAGTGAAAAATATACATCTATTTGTATTCCTTTTAAATTATGCTTTTTAACATGTTCCAAGCTTATTTCAACATATTGAAAATTATTTTATGGGCTTGATATGTTAAAGAGACTTTGTGGTTTACTTGCTATAAAATAGGAAATTATGCACTTTATATTTTTTACCTTTGTTGCATGTTTAAGGTTTTAATTCCTAAAGTGGAGTTTCAGAATTGGAATTATAGCTATCAAGCTTGCTGGAAAAGTATTGTGGCCGAAAATTCAACGCAGATTTGGGCATCCAATTGGAACAACAGCGTCAGCCTTGACTCTGTTCGCGCACCAACACGGAAATGGGCATAACTAGAGCATACGATGTCAAAATCAAGTGATTAAAAAGCCCAAATTCATCTACACATTTAGGGCTACAACTTGCATGAAGAGACCAAAGTGAGGAAAAATCATCTGCAGAACAAAAAACCTAGCTAGAGTAACAACATTAGGGTTAGGACTCTTCCAGAACAAAAATCAACTTGCATAAGATTCGTAATCTATCAAAGATTAGAGATATTTTCTCTACAACACTTATCTCCTATTTTTTAGCTTGAGTAACAACATTAGGGTTAGGACTCTTCCAGAATAAAAGGGAAGATACATGCAAGAAAGGGACTCTTCACTCTTTCTCCATTAATTTTTCAGATTCGGTAGCAAACAAAAAGGCATGAGCAGCTGATTCACTTTCTTGGTTCAAAGGGGATAGCATCCATCTTCATTATTGGTTGTGAGAAGTAGCATTTCCATTGTAATCCTTACACTTTCAAGTATTTATTTATCTTTTTCCAGAATTTAAGCTATTGATTTCGAATTCACGCTTATGGAATTGGTTTGATATGGTTTATGTGCTTTCTATGTTTATTTCAATCCGTAATTGTTGTGGGGAACAAGAATAACAAGCAAGTAAATTAATTTGATTGTCTTATCTATCACATTAATTTATTTAGGATAAATAGGACGAGTAGATGTTCAAGTTTTTGAATGTTAGCTAGGAATAAATTGCGTAGATCTTGATCTTAAAGCTATCGTTGAGTGAAGAAAGATTGCTTCTCAATACTTAATTCGCTTGACGATAAGGAACTAATTAGAAGTTTATTCGGATTAGTTCAACATGCCTCTAGATTTCCCTTAGCTTTAATGGAAACCTAATTTATTTGCTGGATGTGAAAGGATATTAATTTAACTTCTATGATCAACCGATTTGTAAGAATGGAGGAATCACCCCTTTGAACCAAGTTGTCAACATCTTGATTAACCTTCGTTAAAATTTTAGCACTTTTATTTATTTAATTCTTGTTGATTCAAACCACCCCCTTTCTTTTGAATTTGGTATATGTAGAAAAATAAATCAATTTCCCTTGGGTTCGACCTGGTCTCTACCACCATACTACTAAAATTATCATTTCAGTGATAGTAAAATCAAAATTAATTTGTGGAGGTTTCGAAAACCGTCACAAAGCGAGTTAAAACCTGGGTCGAAGAACAGAATGTGTCGCAATATGGTCGGTCAAAAACCAAACAAGACTAGACATTGAAACAGGAATATCTTGAGCTTCTGCTTTTCAAATTACATGATTCATAAATCCACAGTCACCTTTGCACATAGGCCTATAACTTTTATAAAGGAGCCAGAGCGAGTTAAAACCTGGGAGGAAGAACAGAATCTACTACAATCTGCTCGGTCAAAAACCAAACAAGACTAGACATTGAAACGGGAATATCTTCAGCTTCTGGTTTTCAAAATACAAGATTCATAAATCCAAATTCTTCTTTGCATATAGGCTACAACTTTGATGAAGGATCCATAGCGAGATAAAACCTAGGAGGAAGAACAGAATCTGCCACAATCTGCTCGCTCAAAAACCAAACAAGACTAGATATTGAAACGGGAGTATCTTGAGCTTCTGGTTTTGAAATTATCTTATTCAAAACCCAGATTCATCTTTATGAATAGACCTAAAACTTTGATGATGGAGCTAAAGCGAGAAAAAACCTGGGTGGAAGAACAGAATATGCCGCAATGAACTCGGTCAATAACCAAACAAGACTAGACATTGAAACCGGAATATCTTGAGCTTCTAGTTTTCAAATTACATGATTCAAAAATCCAGAGTCATCTTAGCATAAAAGGATACAACTTTGATGTAGGAGCTAGAGTGAGATAAAACCTGTGTGGAAGAACAGAGTCTACCGCAATCTGCTCGGTCAAAAATCAAACAAGACTAGACATTGAAACTGGAATATCTTGAGCTTCTGCTTTTCAAATTACATGATTCAAAAATCCAGAATCATCTTTGCATATAGGCCTACAACTTTGATGAGGATTCAGAACGAGATAAAGTCTCGGTGGAAGAACAAAATGTGCCGCAATCTGCTTGGTCAAAAAACCAAACAAGACTATACATTGAAACGGGAATATCTTGAGCTTCTAGTTTTCAAATTACATGATTCAAAAATGCACATTGAAACGCGATGCGTTGGATTTTTTTATCTTTTAAGAAAATTAATTGATTTTATGCATGTTGTATTTTGTTAATTTAACATTTAATGAGTAAAATTATAATTGATAAATTATGTTAGAAATGGGGTTTTTTTCCACTAAAAAGCAACTGAATGTTGCTACTGATAAAACTCTTTTGATAAAAACTGTTAGAAATGATTTTTTTTTTCATATGTAAGAAACTGATTGTAAAATTTATTGCTCATATTTTTTTATTAAAAATATTTTAGAATAATAATAAATAGGTCATTTATATATATATATATATATATATATATGATAAATAAAAAATATTGTAATTTTTTGAAGAAATAAACTTAAATTTTATGCGTGCTATAATTAGTTATTTGAATATTTAATCAATAAAATTGTATTAGATAAAAATATGTTAGAAATGATTTTTTTTTCTCTAAAAGGAACAATGTCATCAAAACGGGAAGTGGTTTGTATAGTTTTTTAATTGCAGATAACCTAGGTAAATTTGTTTAACTAATTTTTTTTTAGTCATCTTTTTTTCAGTAATATTAGATCTAAAATATTATACATAAAAATATTGTAAAATATTTTTAGGAAATAAACTCAAACAAAAGAGCACAAAATTAAAAATAAAAGCAAAAATATTTTTTTTATTTTATCATATTTATTCATCATATTATTATATTAAATGTATTTTAGAATACTGATATGAATATGTTTTTCTGAAAAAATCTTAGGCCATTTTGTTTCTCTTTATATATATTTTTAGGCAATAATTTTAAATAAATATTAAAATATATAATCAGTCTCACATATGTATAATAAAACAATTTTAAAAATAATAATTATCATTATTTTGAATACTTTATCTAGGCTTTTCTCTATGTCGAAAATTGAATGATTTTATATGCATTGTAACTGGTTATTTTACTATTTAAGCAGTAAGATTATAATTAATGGAATATGTTATAAAGGTTGTTTTTCTACCTAAAAGTGATTGAATGTTGCCATCGTTAAAACTATTTTGATCATTATTGTATCGGTAAATTATACAGTGGGAATTGAAAATATTCTGTTTAAATGAGCCATGGGCTCTGTGTAACATATTGATTGATTGTTATATATGTTTTATTTGTTTCATTAGCAAATAGTTAAATTACAGTTATTGAATTTTAGCATAGATGAGTGATTTATTTTATGCCCCAAACAATTTGATTGGTGTTTTTTTAACTAATTTAATAGCAAAATCACAATCGATGATATGGACTAAAGATATTTTATTTTAAAAAAAATCTAAGTCAAACACGCACACAGATATATATATATATATATATATATATATATATATATATATATATATATAGATGAAGACGCTAATACTACATAAATATACAGAAATAAAAATAATTTGACATACCTAAAAGAAAATAAAAATAACAAATGATCAGTATTTTGGTTGTCTTATCTATAATAATTTGACAATTCTAGGCCTAATAATAGTAATAAAAAAGCAATTTCAAAACAACATAAATAAAAAAAATAAAAATAAAAATTATTTAATTTTAAGAAATTATTTGAGTATGTCATTATAAATATTATATACATAATTAATATTTTAATTATTATTGGTTATAATATCGATGACACCATAACTATTGCTCAAAAAATTAATTTTTTTAATTTATAATATTTATTTGTCATATTATTATATTAGAAGTATTTGAAAAAATTTATCATAAACTATGATAAATTAGCAGAGAATAAATAGGTTAAATATATATATCAAGACGTTAATATTAAACAAATATATATATATATATATATATATATATATATATATATATATATATATATATACTTAACCTCATATATCTAGCCCACTAGTGAACAAACAGTAAACGTTAAAATTTAGAAATTAAATAGAAAAAATTAATGATATTGGAAATAAAGTAAAATTGGAAAGAAAAATGAAGAGCATATATATATAAACATGTAAAGAAATAGGAACTATGTACGAAATATATACAAGAAATAAAAGAACCAAAATAAAATCCAAGATTAAAAGTATCAGGGATAAAATAAAAAAAAAATATAATAAATTTAATTTAAAGAACAAAATTGAAATAAATCCTAACATTGAAATTCAATAATTCGAAATAAAATCAGAAATTAAAAGAATTGGGATTGAAATGAAATTGAAATACATAATTAATTTGCATATAAGAATACAATTGAAAGAAATCAAACTTTGATACCAAAAATATGAAGGATTTATCATAAATTTACCTGGAATAATAAAATTGAAATAAATCAAAACTTTGATACCAAAAATATTAAGGATTCCAGGCCAAAACGCAAAATTAAAAGAACAGGGACCTACCTAAAACTACATTATATAATTACTTTCAATTAAAGGATGAAATTGAAATAAATCAAAACTTATATAATTGCAATCAAGGCCAGAAAAGAAAATTCGAACGTTCAGGGCCTGAAATGAAATTTAATAAAAAAAACAGTTGCAATGACATCAGCATGCGTAGGCAGGAGAGAGAAATGAGGGGGAGAATTCAAACGACCATTGACATGTCTCCGGACACCATATAGCTACACGCACCACACAATGTGGAAGAGAGCATGGCCGAAAATCATTCTAGATGCCAGTTGGATATTTTTGGATGTCATATGAAGCCACACGCGTCGTCCGAAACACGCTTGAGGGTGGAAACGAACGACGTGTCCGGTGACGCGCCAACAGTAAACCGGCGTGTAAAAGAATAAAAAATTGGCTAATTGCCCCTCCCACCCAAGCTTGGTTTTTGTCCTTTTTGAAGGTCAAAATGGTTATTGCATTGTTCTATGAAATATTAAAAAAATGAATTAACTGGTCGGGCAAACCGGACTGGACAAAAAACGCATAATGACAATGGAGCCCCTCAGATCAGGCGTCTATTTTTATCGTTTTCAAAGAATAAATACATGATTATTCTGTTTATGAATGAGAAAAAAAAAATCCATATACACACGCAAAGCACCAAAACAAATGAAGAGTACACAGTACCAATAAATATGTGTGTACAATACGTATGCGGTGAAAAGGCGAGCTGTTGTTGCTCTCTTACTAACACTACGAAAATAAACCCACATTCAATAATTAGCGAATCGTGACAAGAAATATAAATAGTTCTCTCTCACTGCCACTTGTAGGATAGCTGATAGCTAGCCCTAGTCATGTATCGATTCGTAAAATCCTGGTGTTATACGAGCACTGAATGTTGCTCCTTGTGCAGAAGCGCACTCGGCGGAGTCAGATTATTCTGCTCCAATAAGACGGTCAAAAGGAACACCAATGTTAACTTTTCTCTCTCTGATTCTTATTCTGAAGATGCTGCTACTGAGAACAATGATCGAGTTAAAAACAAAAGGGCAATTCCGCCTCCTTACAATCCCTTCAACAAGCAGCAGCCTGTTGTCTTTGAGGACCCGGAAGATCCCAAAGACCTCCAGCACATATTTCACGGGATGCGTTCTGAGGGTGGTCTCTTGAATAATGCAGCCAAGATGTTCGACGCTTTGTCCAAAGACGGCCTCACTCACGAGGCTTTGCAGCTCTTCTCTCAAATCAAAGACAAGGGCCACATGCCCGACGTGGTGGCATACACAGCAGTCATGGAAGCCTACTTCAATGCCGGTACTGGTCACTCAAAAGAAGCTCTCAAGGTCTTCATGCGCATGCTCGCCTCTGGGATCGTTCCCAATGCCTACACTTACTCTGTGCTGATCACAGGACTTGCTGCCGACGCCAAATTGGTGGATGCCAAAAAGTATGTCCTGGAAATGATGGCCAAGGGAATGCGCCCCAATGCACACACCTACGCTGCTGTGTTTGAGGCATTTACTAAGGAAAATAGGGTGGAAGAGGCTAAAGTGCTTCTCCAGCAGATGAAGGACAAGGGATTCGTACCGGATGAGAAGGCTGTGAGAGACGCTCTCAGCAACAAGAGAGGCCAGGTTTTTAGAACTGTCATCGGTATTCTCTTCGACAAAATCTAGATGGCTGGCTACATCTGCAGTCTGATTTGGATTTGGACAACTCTTTTGTAGATTGAGCAAGTTACAGCTGTCTTTAACCTATCATTTGTGAACTGTGATCTTTGATATGTTATGTTGCTGATTAACATTAAAACTTGATTTCGCATTCTAAGGAGCAATCCCAAAATCTTTCTGTTGATTTCCTGGGTTATAAATAATAATTGTCACGCGAAAAATAATTCCGTTTTGAAATGAGAGAGAGAGAGAGAGAGAGAGAGAGAGAGAGTCCAGGGTTGTCTACCAAATCATTGCTTAAAGCAAGCCAGAATCGAACATCAAGTTACAAACACATAACTACCTAAAAGAGTTTCATTATACTAGACTGAAGTGTTCAATTGGGCAGCAAATAAAATATGGGGATCCACCACATACATGAAAGAGCTAATTTCAGATTGAATCCTCTCCATCTCCAGGGAATGTTACAGGGCCTAACAGTTGCAAACAAAATAGAAAGCACTTCCCAGCAGCAGCGCCTCCAACATGTTAACAGTCCCATAAAAATAAGAGGCCGCAACTAAAAATCCTTGTTTGGGCATTCTGATGCTCTGTGCCCCGGCCGCCCACAATTAAAACAAGAGCCTCCAAAGCTTCTGCTATGCACAATAAAGATGTCATGTCAATTTCAACAAAATAATGGATGGCTGAAACTTGTATGAACAAAATATGTCCAAACCCTCAAAACCACGCAAGACAGCAAAAGATAGAAACACATTGGGGGAAAAAAAGGAGGGGGGGGGGGGGTTTGTTGATCAGGAGAGATGCCCACATCATGCAAGAACCCCAAATCTCATCTTATTGAGGTCACCAAAGATCTGATCAAGTGCATGCTTACTGGGTTCAGAACAGAAGCATTTCCAAAAGCGATAACCAAACATCATCACAGGGAAAGAATTAAGTAACAGAAGCATAAGCAGGTCTTGGCCAACAGATGAACCTACTAAAACTGTCATTGCTATTGATAATGTGGCTTTATTCTTTTAAAGTTTAATCAGACTACAATACAGACGCAAAATGAGCCCAGGTTTGCTATGAGAAAAGTAGATACCTATCCCGAGATGATGGCCTGCTTGATCTTCTACCACCTACCAGCCAATCATCTCCACTGCTTCTCGACATCCGGGACCTACTATTCTCGTTACTGTTACTTCGTCCACCACGCCTATACATGCCATCATCATCAGAATCCCTGCCACTTCCCCAACCATGGGAAGATCTAAAACCACCTCTCTGGCCCCTAGGACCCCCTCTAGCAGGACGATCCCTACTAGAAAACCTTCCATAAAAATCACTTGGAGGACCATCGTCTTGCAATGCAGGCAACTGAAAATGAAGTTAATAAAAAGATTTTAGGCTGCATACGATCATTGCAGCTAATTCAAGCAGCCTATGCAGTTAAGTACAAGCATTAATAATGAGTGGCCAAAATCTAAAAACCTTGGTGATCTTTGTAATAGTGTTTCCAAGTGGTAGTTGCTTATTCAACAATTCTTTTGCAATCTCTTCTGGAAGATCAAAAATAGCTCCTCGAACCTGATATAAACACAATATACTTAGCTTGTGAAGAATGCTATGCATCAAGAAGAAAAGAATCCAGTGAGTATGTTCAAAACATTTTGCAGAACATACCCTTTCATCCGCAGTTAGATGTATTTTTCCAACTTCATCAGCTGCTGCAGGATAAACATCAGAAAGAAATCCAGTAACAGATCTAGCAGATAGAAACCCCCTAGAATAGGTTGGATCCCGAGTCAACTGCAACGTTGTCCATCCCTGCAGATACAAGGGTCCAGTTCAAGTTACTGGCTAGATGCTAAGATAGCTATAGATGTTGCAGTCCACCTATAACAGTAAGGGAAACAAATATACTACAATTATCTAACGAAAAAAATATAGCAAATAGATAAGTTGCAAAACATAATATGAATAAACAAAATACCAGACCACGACCTCATCATACCACCTGATGGATTTGCACATTTACTACATTTCTAGAATAAAAAGGATATCATGTACATGTTAATCAGAAAAGGAAATGTTTCTATAAGTTTGCAGCTGAAAATAACAAACTCAGGAATATGCCAAGGCTGCATGCACAATTAAGCTAACACGGTTCTGGGAAATCAGGGAATTTAGTTGACAGCAATACTGGCATCCATGGAACATGATCACAGATGTTATTGCAAGTTATCTTCAGCGTAATTGAGAGAAAATGTGGCAGAAAAGTGAGCAGTCCAACCAACCACTTGCATTGCAAAAAACACACTTTTTGTGAGCAATCTCTTAATAGTATTTAAACAGCAGCAGTGAGTTCACTAAATTACCATCCAACTAAAGACTAGCCTGATTAAAAAAGGAAGCAGGCAATCATTTCAAGATCACATTAAATGTGCAACTCAAAAACAATTCATGAGCAAAACCTACAATATATATATATATATATATATATATATATATATATATATATCAAACACTAGGTTATATAATCAAAATCTGATTTCTAGTTATTTACTTGTTCATGGCTTATGAGAGACCGAGATGAAGGAGGCCGAGAAAATCCACTCAAATGTGCTAGTGCAGCAGCAAGAGCACTTGTTCCTTGTTCTTCAATCAATTTCTGGGCAGTTGGTGTGAAAAACTCTACAGAATCAGGATGAACTCCATTTAGGGTAGCAACAACTTGCTCAGCTGATGACTCTAAAAGCTCTTCAATAGCTGGTGGACTAGCAAATTCAAACTTGCATCCCGCATCACGCTCTAGGGATCTGACGGTTCTCCTTTGACTGTTAGTGAACATCAAAATGGCAGTACCTTCCTTCCCTGCACGTCCAGTACGACCAGAGCGATGCACAAAAGTTTCTGGATCATTGGGAAGTTCATAGTGTATAATCTGGAGAAAAGGGTCAACAAGGTCTCACGTTTCTTAGCTACTGAAAAAACTTGAGTGTGTGGAAAAAACAATGGGGAAATATTCCAATTGAAAAGGTCTTGTATGATAAGTTATACAAGTATTGAAATTATATATCACATCCACGGTTTTCTTAATAACTGATGCACATTTCTCTCAAGGATAAGCATGTCAATAAAATAACAACTCAACTTGTCACAATTAGAGCTAATGTGATAAATTCCATATTCTGAGTCCTCATAGATACAAAATCTAATCTTCCATATTAATTGCAAAAGGAGACTGTGTCATTTTTTAAAAAAAAAAACTTGCTTTTTCCCTAATTCTTGCACATTTTTAAAATGCATAAAACTGAAAACCATAAAAACAGAACTTTCTTTATGCAATCATTAAAAAACTAATTCCATGACTTTACCAAATCAACATTAGGGATATCAAGCCCACGAGATGCAACATCTGTGGCAACAAGCACAGTGAACTTTCCCTGTCGAAAACCATTCAAAGTTCTCTCCCTCTGGTGCTGAGATATATCTCCGTGCAATGCCTCAGAAGCTATACTCTGTGTTAACGCCATGGATACTTCATCAGCATCTCGTTTGGTCCTAGTAAAGATAATAGTCTTCCCGCCCTTTGCATAGACCTAAATACAATGAAAATGTTTTCTGCTTTAGAAACAACAGTTAGCTCTGGTTCTAAATGGGTGATGCAAAATTCACTACAAAAATTGTTGTTCTCACCATTCTTTCTTAAAATGATTATTGTAACCTCTTTATGTCATGCAGAAGATATTTTACACTGGAATATAATAAACATTATAAAGAAGATATATTGTTCATTTTAAGAGAATCAAGTGGTGGGAATAACAAAATCGTTAATGAATTTAGTTGTACCTGTTCTGAAATCACTTCGACCAATAATGAGTTCTATTATCACAATAGTAATTTATAATGAATGAAACAAAAATGCATTCAGTAGTAAGTACTTACTAATATCCTAGATGTTTTATTATAGAAGACAAGCTTGCCATTTAAAGTACCACTTTCCACCGAGGCAGGAACTGTGACTCATAAATGTGTGAAACAAAATCCAAAAAGGATTTTCTAATTGATGGTATTCAAGAGCATGCCTACAAAATTCTAAATACTTACTAATAACCAAATGTTTTATTATACAAGACAAGCTTGCCATTTAAAGCACCACTTTCCACTCAGACAGGAACCATAAGTGACACATATAAATGCATATAACAAAATCCTAGAAGGATTTTCTAATAGATGGTATATAAGAGTGTGCCTTCAGAATTCTAGCATGATTTGAGCTGCTTATCATGGAAGTGCTTCCCCAAGTTCAATTTTCCTAGGTGTCCTTGTCAGAAAAATACTTACTAATAACCAAATGTTTTATTATACAAGACAAGCTTGCCATTTAAAGCACCACTTTCCACTCAGACAGGAACCATAAGTGACACATATAAATGCATTTAACAAAATCCTAGAAGGATTTTCTAATAGATGGTATATAAGAGTGTGCCTTCAGAATTCTAGCATGATTTGAGCTGCTTATCATGGAAGTGCTTCCCCAAGTTCAATTTTCCTAGGTGTCCTTGTCAGATTCTGTGACAATCCTCTAAAACATAGCAGACTAACAGTCTATCCAGAATGTGTGTGTGTGTGTGCGCGCATGCTGAGAAATGGACAAAATGGAGATACATTTACTTTTAATTTGTTGTAAAGTTAGCAAATGGAGCCTTTTATTTTTTGCTCTGGACAAGCAACGCCAAAAACAAACTATCAGGAAACAAATACAAACAAAAATCTCTTCAGAGCTCATGCAGGCTCAGGAATTCATAAGAACTCCAATAATATTGACAAATGGATTTTGAATGATGTGACTGACAGTTCATACCGTTACAAGATCACTGAGAATGGTTCGCTTAGATGTTGCTGTGGTTGATATTGCATAAAGTTTGATTCCTTCTGCCAGCTTTTCTTCTTGGTCCCCAACCTGTAAAAGAGGAAAGGATTAATTACATATTTTTGGGTTAAGTCAGGTAAAATTAATTATCTTGTTGTTTACCCTCGAACTGCAAGGGTAAGTTATTCCTTTCCTTTCCTTTTCTTTTTTTCCATTTCCATACCCAACTCCAAAAATTCTTCTGTGCTGGTAAAGACTTTTATTATCGGGTACCAAGAGACAATTGCAATAACAAGAATCAAAGAGCACACAAAGTCATTAAAAAAGAAAGGGATCATACCAAATCGATTTGCAAAGGATTGTCCAAATATTTCCTTGCCAATTTTTTAACCCAGGTTGGCATAGTTGCAGAGAAAAGCATGCTCTGTCGCTTTGATGGTAGACTTTCTAAAATAACCTCCACATCCTCCTCAAATCCAAATGAAAGCATTTGATCAGCCTCATCGAGAACCAAATATTCAACTTCTCCCAATTTGAGGCTGTTACCTTTCAGTAGGTCGATGATTCGACCAGGAGTTCCAACCACAACATCAACCCCACGAGAAAGAGCATTTTGTTGTGTAGCATAAGAAACCCCTCCATAGACACAAACAGTACTCAAATAAGGTGCAGACTGTTTAATTTCTTTCTCTACTTGCTTTGCTAGCTCCCGAGTAGGAGCTAAGACCAAAACTTTAGGAAGCCTACCAGTTCGCCTATAAAAAAGCAAAATAAAGACATTAATAGATAAGCTCATGAATACACAGAATTAAAGGAAGATGGACATCTGCAGCTGGCAAAGTGAGCACCCACCTTTGGGAACCTCTTAGTTCAGCATCTTCAGTAAGGCGTTTAATGATTGGAATGCCGAAGGCTAATGTCTTACCAGTCCCAGTCTTAGCACGAGCAATGAGATCTCGTCCTTCCAGGGTCGGAATTAAAACAGCTCTCTAAATCATTGAAAAGCAAAAGGGTAAGTTAGGACATAAAAAGGGGATAATAGCAGGACACAAGATAGTAAAATAGCTGAATATCTCAAACATGTAATGTACTAGGAAGATAATGGACAGGACATTGATGATATCTCAAATAACATGTATTCGTTCATTTTTATCAAAAAAAAAAAAGGAAACATATGTATTAGTGCTGCAAAGCAAAGCAAAGAGTAAGGTAGGAAATATGTAGAACAATGGGATGGAAAGGAGCAAGACCAACAACAATTAACGGATAAAAATAATGGTAATAAACCAAAAAAGGAAAAAAATAAAAATAAAAAATAAAAAAGAGGGAAGCGCAGACTTGAATGGGGAAAAGGTGAGTGATTCCTCGATTCTGGAGGGTTTGGACAAGGCGGTGGGGCAAACCCAATTTAGAGATGTCAAGTTCGTCCTCGCTAGTATTGCTATTTAGCTCAGTTTCAGAAGAGTCGTAGACGAGAGCATCGTCAGTATCAGCATCAGCTTCGAAATCAGAAAACCCATCTAGCCCTTTGAAGGCCTCTTCGCTGAGAATGGGATTGGGGGTAGCGATAGCACTAGGAGGAGTGAAGGTTCTGTTGTTATTAATAATAAGGCTGTGTTTAAAGCTAAGTTGTGTTTTGGCTATCAAAGAATTGAAGTGGGGAGGCTTTTCAGACAGAAAAGAAGCAGATGAGGAAGAAAGTGGTATAGCTGATGATAAATTTGTGGCTGTTGTTGCTGCTGCTGCTGCTGCTGCTGCTGCTCTTCTACAAGTGGTAGTAGTCTTAGAATGGAAGATAGAAGTAACCCCAATTACAGTAGCAGTAGAAGCCATTTGATCTACTTCTTAATTTCCTGCTCCACTCATCAAGGTAAGGAAGGGAGTGTATGAAAAAATAGAGAAGGAAAGAACGGGAAATTTTCAGCGTGTAGACGACGAGGGAGTGTAGTGGTAGAAGTAGCAAGCAAGTGAGGAAGATAAGGCCGCGCTTCTCTAAAACATATGGCTTTGCACACCTCCACCTCCTCCTTTGCTTCTTGTCGCTATATATTACTAAATTTTAAACCGTGTGTAGTGACACATTTAAAATTTAATTTTTAACCTCGGGGTATTTAAGATTTTTCAACTCCCTCGTAAATATCAATAATTATTTTAAAAAGTTAAATCTATAAAATAGATTTTTAAATAATATATATATAGTTTTTTAATTGATGTATTCTCTGATGGTAAGAGTCATTTTGAAAAAACTATTTTTTTATCTTATTTTAAATAAAATTTAATTATTTTATATATAGTTTAATTATACAATTAATATGAGTAAGTTATATAATTAAATAATTCCTTTTGAAAAACTCTTAAACAATAAAAAAAATTAATTATACTTAAATTAAAAAAATGAATTTAAATATAATTAAAAAAAACCACGATATTTCTATGTTTTTTTTATAGTTTTTGTATTTGAAATTAATTAATATTAATCATTGTCTTTGAGTGTTAGAAAAACTTAAAAAAATAAAATGAACACATTAACAAATAACCAATAAGTTCAAACATAATTAATTAAAATACATTCCATTACAAATAATTCAATCAAATTAATTACAAATTAATACTCCTATTTTTTTATGCTAACTATTATTATAATAATTAGTATAAAAACCCACCCCCCTCGTTTATTCCCCTTCATTTCAATCACAAATTAAAAAAAACCCTACCCATCTTTCTCTTCTCCCACCTCCAACCATCGTCGCCCCCCACCCATCCCCCTCCAGTCGTCGCCCCCCCATCCACTGTCCACTCCTCTCTATCCCCCCCACCATCCACTCCTCTTCAGCCGGCCCCCCCACGCAGCCGTCCACTTGACCCAACCCAAACCATTATTTCATGTTTTAGGGCTCTATATCAAAGTTGCTGCTCTTATATTACTCGAGGATGTGTTTTTTAAAATTATTTCAATTGTTTACTTCATTGTTGTTGTTGTGTTTTGTTGTTGATGCTTGCAACGGTACAATTTCAACTGTAATATTTTAGTTTTGGCTCTTCTGTGCAAATCTGTAGGAATGCCTTCGGAAGATGAAGAAGCCATTTTGGCTCTCCATTTAGCTCTCCCCATTGGAGACGTAAATTTAACAAAAGTAGCCAAATTTTTAAAATTTTGGCTTTACCTACACTGATTTCTCTCTCTGTTGAACTTGCCCTTATCATATTGTTTGGGAAAGTTTTCGTATTTGTATTATTTTTCAAACATTAAATATATGAATGAAATAGTAAATGTATGGATTTGCTCTTGAAAGCATACAAAAAAAAACCAAAAAAATCAAGGGTATTTTAGGTTTTCAATTGATAGTGCATAATAAATTAACATATATACCCTTAAATAAGAAAAAAAATGATATAAAGGGGAATATATTTTTTGTTTTTCAAGATTGGGTGAACAATATAATTATTGAAACCCCTTTACAAGTGATAAAAGCAGATGGTTGGAGTTGGGATATAATGGTAGTTTGATACTAGGGTTTTTTTTGTTATTATTGCAAAGTTAAGAGCTTTTTAGGTGATTACATATTTGTTATTTATTTTTTTATTTTATTGCAAGTGTATCTTCATAACGCACCAACTGCTTTGATCCATACAAGCTTTGCAGGCTGCACGTTCGGTGTCCTGCAGATGATGAAAATGTATGGCCGTCATGTCCTTTTCCACCAAGTGGTGCGCGTGTCGATGGCAAACAAGTTGGTGGTTGCTGGTGGTCAGTTTCTCTTTTTCTCTCTCTTGCAGCACCAAAAAAATCCTAGTCCTCTTAGTTTGTGTTGTTCATTGCAGTCACTACGCTTTTAATTTCGTTTGTCTTCTTGATTTCTTTGATAGAAGTGTTTGTTTTTTGCAATTGTACACTTCAATTGAAATAAATCATATATGTTATTTTTCATTGCAATCCTTGTTTTTTGTTCTTTTAATTTTTTGTCTATAGATTTTGAATTATTTCAATTTTATCTTTCAATTAAAATTGATCATATGTACTATTTTTCATTTCAGTTTTTATTTTTTAAAACTTTTTTTTGTGTTAAATCTATTTAATTTTTTTGATCTCAGGGTTTGATTTATTGTAGCTTTGTCCTCCGATCAAATTAATTATATATTTTATTTTTTATTTCGATCTTTATTCTTTTAATTTTTAATTTAGTTTTAATTACTTTCATTTTTTTTCAATCCTTTTTGGACAATCTTTAGTTTTTGTCCATGCTTATGTGTCTAAGCCTTTAATTTTGTTTTTTTTTCATTTGTTTTTATTTTTTTTCAATTTAATTCTAAAAAAATAATTTATGTTAGTAATCATTTTAAAATTTATATTTCTTCTTTTTTTCCATTTTTATTTTTTTATTTCTTCTTCAAATCAAATGATTTATTTTATTCTCATAATATTTATTTTGTTTTTTTATTCTTCATGGTAATTTCATGATTTTTATTTTTTACACAATAATAATGATAAGTTTAGTGATTTTTTTAATTGTTTTTCTATTTGCTCTTTTGTAAAAGTGTTTTTTTATTCTTCGGGCCAATTTAATAATTTATATTATTTCAAACAAATAAATTCATATAAATTTATATGTCTCAAACAAATAAATTAATATTAACACATTAAAATAATATAAAGAACATTTTTTTTATAAACTATATTTAAAACTCCACAAACACCACGACTAATTAAAAAAATCAATTGTTATATTTCAATTCGACCCTTATTTTTGTTTTTTATTCTTGTTATTTTTTTGGTAATGGGATTTTAATTATTTCAATTTTATCATTCGATTCAAAATGATAATTTTGGCCCTTATTTTTTAAAAAATCTTTATTATATATATGTGTGGGGGGGGGGGGGATAAAGTTTTGAAAATAATGATAATAATTATTTTTACAATATCTCTTCTTAAAAATATATTAGACTAATTATATATTGTGATGTTTGTTTAATATTAACATATTAAAATAATATCAAAAACAAAAAAAATCCTTATAAACTCTATTTAAAACTCCTCAAACACCATAATTAATTAAAAAAATTAATTATTATGTTTTATTTCGGTCTTTATTTGTTTTTTTCATTCATGTTATATTATTAATAATAAGATTTTAATTATTTTATTTTTGTTATTTGGTTGAAATTAATTATCCTTATTCAGTTGCCCTATAGCAAATGCCAAAGATGTGTAAAGCTGACCATAGAAATTGAAATCTTAATTACCAGAGGTCCTTTTTCACTACTTGCTACCTGACAAAGCAACCACAGGACCATACATAGCTGATGCATGTCATTTCACATATTCTCTCCCTATTTCTTAAGCACGCACCATAAAAAACGCTATCAACCGAATATCAACCCCACGAGAAAGATTATTTTGCTGGATGATATACGAAACTATAGGAAGCCTGCCATTTGGCTTGTAAAGTTACAAAAGGAAGACATTGAGATCATGAACTCGAAGAATTATCAAGGGAGACATGATATGTGGCCTTATGAGCACCTCTTTCAACTTGTTTGTTCAGTGAGGTGTTATTTTCTTCGACGTTTCATTTTTTTTTTTGCAATTTTCATAGAAAAAATTATTTTTATTATTTTTTTATTCATGATCCAAAGATATGAGAGAGAGAGAGATTGATGAATTCAACTAATCAATTTTGTTTCTTCATAATTTCTAAGGTATTTTGTAGGTGTTATCGGGGAAAAAAAGTTAAACAAGGTTTTTGAATAAAAAAACATAAATCTTGATTTTCTAACCTTTATCAAGGCATTTCAAACAGCATATGTTATTAATTTTATTTTTATAAAAAAAATTAGAACAAACAACATGTTTGCTTTTACTGTAATCAATAAATAAAAACTTGGATATGCAAGCCTAGACAAAATAGATTAAATAGAGCAGGCTAGTATGCTAAGCCCAACAATGCTTGGGCTTTGTTTTTTGTTTTTAAAATAAAATATATTTTTAAATTGTTCTTTTCATATGTATAAAAAAAACAAGATTTATAAACTACTATAAATAGCTCATAGATACTTTAAGTTTAAGGTTTTTTTTTTTCATTCTTAATATTTTAAATATGTTTTTTAAATATTAACTATAAAATAAATGATGTTGATGTTTTACTGTTTGAGCCACTATACATTGTGAGGTGATGTGCTGTGGATTGTGGCAGTGTGCTGCTGGTTTTGCCCTTAGTGTTGCCAAGTCTTTTGTTTGGGTGGCAGGGGGCTTTCTTGATTTTTCAAATGAATTTGTATTTCTCTTTATTATCGTTTGGGGGGCGAACTAAATGAAACTAATTACTTTAAACCATTACGCCCACCACCATCTCCGCACCAACACCTTCCAGTGCAAACCAATATATTCTTTTCAGTACTTGCCTCTCAACTCAATTCTTTTCTTGTAAATTGTAGAATTTATTCTCTTACTTTGCATAACATTCCATATTCATCTGTTTTTAAAGATTATCTTGCAACCTCTTATGCTTTGGTAACTTTATACATAAAGTTTGCCTTGCACGACGTGATCAATCAACGATGAAAAGTACAACAATGGATTTTCAACCATTTCATGTAGGCTATGGGTTCCATCACACCGATGAAGAATTGGTGAGCCATTACTTAAGGTTAAAAATGCTTAGAGGCTATGAACAAGATGTCAGCTTAATCGAAGAAGCCAACATGTTCTTATTTCTCTTTTCAATCAGCTGGGTCGTTGGTCCCAAGCGATGTCATCGCGTGGTGGTGTTGTGGTATGGGTAACTAGTTTAGTGGGCTTCTCGACGTTGGGCAGGTTTGAAGAGGTGGCTTTGCAGATTTGACCTTCCTTAATGTTATTGGAACAATGATTCAAAACTTTTAATCGCAGGATGAGGATGCAAAATCACAAATTAGAGGTTTGTTTCCTAAACAAAGCAGCATTATTCTGTGGCTGGCCCTGGGCATGCTTTCGGTGTTGCTTTACTTGGCTCTTGAAGGGTGGGTCGATCAATCTACTTGCCCCGAAGAAGACAACATTGTTCTATGATTAGGCTTGAGCATGTTTTTGCAATTGGTTTGCTTGGATTTGAAATGGTGAGTCAATTGATTTGCACACACCTTTGGCCTGATGGAGGAAGATCAATGCGAAAGCTAAAACCCATTTGTTAAATATAAGAGATTTTTCCTTTGTTTACAGGGGACCCTGGGTAATTTGGATTTCTAAGCTTTGTCGTGACTAATTTGCTTTTCGTAGGGGGGTTGCCACAATTTAAATGTGGTTGATGTTTGGGTCCAGACAAGATGAGGAGAGGAGGCAGTCAGCCACAACCATCATTTGCCATTTTCATTACAGGTATCGAGAAAGGTGTAACCAATTTCATTTGTCTTAGGGTCACCATCTTAGCCAATCATACATCAGGAAATTCACACATTTCATATCTTGAGTGAGTGAAGGATTTTGTTGGCAAGCTCACGTTATTAATTAGCCTTGCCCAAATGGTATGGTTGGGTTGTGTGCATGTCCGGTTCTGTTTTTGGATGTTCTGGTTTGATTTGATTGTTTTTTTCTCTTAATATAATGTTGTGTCCATTTTATTTAGTTGGTGAGATTTTGTGCTGTCACTTCACATACTTTTGGTGGTATTTTTTAAATGAGGTCATGCTGTGATCTGACTTCTTTTTTTCCTGTGGTTGGTGGGAGTGGTTTGAGCTGGTTTTGTTGGTCATGTATATTTATAATGTGTTTTCCTTATTTTAGGTGTTCAAGTGCAACATTATTTTATTTTTTGGTGGTTTGTTTGTTGCCTTTTGTTCTTTTTTTCCCCAATCCATTTCTGTTCTTATCATCATTTTAGTTGCTGCTTCAATAGTTTGTTCTCATTTTTTGGATTTTTATTATTCAGGGTCGTGGCCTGCTAATTCTAAACTGTTATTGCCAGTCTTTCAGTGGTTTCTAAGTGTTACTCCTGTTGTTTTAAGGTATACTTTGTGTGTTTTTTTATAGTTGCTTGCTGGTTTTTTGTCTTTGATTGTGTTGCTGCTATTGTTTATAATAGTTGCTGCTTCAATAGTTTGTTCTCATTTTTTGGATTTTTATTGTTTAGGGTCGTGGCCTGCTAATTCTAAACTGCTATTGCCGGTCTTTCAGTGGTTTCTAAGTGTTACTCCTGCTGTTTTAAGGTATATTTTGTGTGTGTTTTTTATAGTTGCTTCCTGGTTTTTTGTCTTTGATTGTGTTGCTGTTATTGTTTATAATGTTGTTGCTGTTGTTCAAGTTTTTGGGTGGCTGTTTCTTTTTTTTTTAGCTATTACACTATTTGTTTGTTTTTCTTTCTCTTTTTACTAGGTTGTTTTGTTGTTGTTTCCATGCTTTTTAGGTGTTTGTTCTGAGTTCTTCTTGCCATTGCCTTTGTTTCTTTTTATGCTTCTTTCTTTTCATTTTTCTTGCTTTTTCATTATAGTTCATGGCCTTTTGTCAACTTTTCTTGGTATCATTTTGTTGTTTTGGAGATGGTCCACCCAAGATGACACTTGATAGTTGCTGTTTTGGTTGGGTTTGTGGCAGTTTTTCCATGTTGCTTTTGCTGTTGTTTTGGGGTTTTGAATGAACACTTTTCTTCATGTTTTATATGTTTATTTGTCTCTGCCTTGTGCTTTCTCCTGTGGATGGCTGTCTGTTTGGCCTAGGTGTGATCACATGTTTTTAACACTTGTGTTTTTGGTAGGGTTTGTGGCAGTGTTTCAATGTTGTTTTTGTTATTGTTTTTGGGGTTTCAAATACATACTTTGTGATATTTTTTATATGTTTTCTTTTTGTCTTTGCCTTGCACTTTCTCCTGTAAATTGCTGGGTGTTTGAGCTGGGTGTGATCACGTGTTTTTGACATTGGAACCATTGAGTTTTTTAACTAAGGATATGTATGCATGTTGTTGCTACTACTGCTACTATTTAGGTTGTGTTTGTGGTAGTTTTTCGATGTTGTTTTTGCTGTTGTTTTGGAGTTTCGAGTTGACACTTTCTTTCATGTTTTGTTTGTTTTGTTTGTCTTTACATTGCACTTTCTCCTGTGAAATGGCTGGTTGTTTGGCATGGGTGTGGTCACATGTTTTTGACACTTGATAGCTACTGTTTTGGTTGGGTTTGTGGTGGTTTTTTATTGTTGTTTTTGTTGTTGTTTTGGAGTTTTGAATGAACACTTTCTTTCATGTTTTATATGTTTTCTTTTTGTCTTTGCCTTGCACTTTCTTGTGTGAAATGGCTGGGTGTGGGCATGTGTTTTTGTCATCGAAACCATTGAGCTTTTCGACTGAGGATATGTATGCATGTTACTGCTGCTATTGCTGCTATTTTGATTGGGTTTGTGACAGTTTTTTAATGTTGTTTTTGTTATTGTTTTGGGGTTCTGAATTGACACTTTCTTTCATGTTTTTATATGTTTTCTTTTTGTCTTTACCTTACACTTTCTCCTGTGAAATGCTGGTTGTTTGGCATGGGTGTGGTCACGTGTTTTTGGCTCTTTATGGCTGCTGCTTTGGTTGAGTTTGTAACAGCTTTTCCATGTTGTTTTTGTTGTTGTTTTGATGTTTTGATTTGAAACTTTCTTTCATGTTTTTAATGCTTTGTTTGTGTCTTTGTCTTGCATTTTCTCTTGTAAATGGCTGCCTATTTGGGCTGGGTTTGCTCGCGTGTTTTTGCCATTGAAACCATTTAGTTTTTCAGCTGAAAATATATCTGCATGTGCCGTTGATGTGCACTTTGGCTCTTTAATGATAAACCACCCAAAATAGTTCTTAAAGGCTACTATTTAGTTTGGAATGGTAATAGTATTTTTTATCTGTTTTGCCTTGTTGTGGATTTGTTGCTTACAAATGCAACGATGATCATAGTTCTTCAAGTCTAATGTTGCGGACACAATGTTGCTATTTGTATTTGAATACAAGTTGTTGATTTTTTTGCTTGCATTAGGGATGGCTTTTTATATTGTTTTGCTTACTCCATGTATTGATATTTTTCCAGCAAGAATTGTGGTTTCAAAGTAGTTTTCAAGGGTTCGTTGATTGATTGAGGCATTTTTTTCTAGGACTTCCAAATCTTTTTTACTCCAAGCTTTGCTGAACTATTGGTCAGGTTTGTTCCTTCCGTATATTTCTTTTTTTCCATTGTTCTTTTGTCTTTCATTGTTTTTTCATCCTTGATTATTTTGGTTCCTTGGGATAATTTACTTTGTTAGGTTTTCCGCATGTTTTTGCAATGGTTGTGTGTGTTTTCCTTTGGTTGAAAAACTTTATCATGCTTTCTTGTCTTTTTAAAAAAAATTTAAAACAGTTTCAGCTATGGTCACATATTTTTGCATGCATGCTCTTATATATGATGGAAGCCAATGGATATTAATAGATTGGGATAAAAAATGATGCATGTGAATTATATATGAGGCAATTGGTTAACAAATGCGTGCAAAAGTATTTTGTTTCATAGGCTAATATATTTCTCCGATTAGATTAGTGGCATTCTAAGATACTTGAAAATAATTTTTTTTTGTTACTCTTTGGATTCTTATTCCAATATGTTTCTGCTTGGGTTTATGCTGTGATTTTTGTTCTTGCCCTTCTTTGGGTGTTCAAGTTTTATTTGTTAATTCTAGGCTTCGTTTGGTGATCCAACGATAAGAAGTTGTGGGAGAGGGTCTTTTAAACCTTTTTTCCTTGTCGTTTAGATTGAACGAGCCTTTTTCCTTTAGCCTTTATTTTGAACTTCGTGTAGCAAGCTTAGATAGGTTAGGTTGCATGGGCATCATATCTCCGCAAAAAAAATGTTACCCAGTATAATTATTGGGAGATGTTTGGTGCGTTTGTCATATCATTTTTGGTTTGCTCACAGTGAAGCTAGGGCAATTAAGGCCATTTCCTTAATTGTTTTTGCGTTATCCCAATATTAAGCCAATATTAAACCAATATTATTGGGAGATGTTTGGTGCGTTTGTCATATGCATTTAAGCCAATATTAAACTGTTTTGCTTTGGAAATACATTGATGATATGTTTTCTAATATGGATACATGATAATTAACAATAAATTATGCTTGTTGTGCCAATTTAAATCACCTTCAAACGCTAACTAAGATTTCAAATGCAATCAAGCTAACATTAAATCATCTTGCTTTCGAGATATATCAATCATATATTTTCTAAAATGGATGCATTGTGATTAGCAACGGTTTCTACTTGCTAGCCTTGCATTCAAACTCCGAATTAGGTTTGCGTGAGCAGGCAAACCAACATTAAATAACCTTGGTTTGGAATTAGAATCTAAAAATAAATTTTTACATGCTAGAATAATTTGATCAAGGGTGTTTTATTCGTCCATTTTATTTTCTGCTCTCGTTGTAGTTTATAAGGCAATTGCTTTCTTTTTGCCTTTTTTTCCCTTCAAATTTTTGAGTGTTTCTTGATTTCTTGCATCTTAATGCAACACGTCAAAGTTACCTCGACTAAAGTTCATGCCTTTTATAAAATGTTATTATTGTTGCTGACATTTGCATTCGAAATCATTTTTCATTAAAAGGCTTTATCATGACAAGTCATCGCCAGTATCTACAACCAGATCATCGTATAGAATCTTATGCTTGCCCTACGGGTGTTTTTTATGATGATTTTGGTCCTGATGCGAATGATTTTTTTATTGACGGTGCTAGTTCTTTGAACGTTGGGGGTGCTCGCCAAAGTATTTTTGAATGTGATGCATATATTGACTCTCATTGTAGAGATCTCTTAACAATTGTTTCTTCCTCTTCTGGTTCAAGTTTGCGATAAAAAATGAATCAAACTGACCATGCAAACATGATTGGTTCTTCATCCTTGAGCAATTTCTCTTCTTTGCGATCAAGCTATCAAGTTGGAAGTCATCAAGTTAATGTTGCCTCGACGATTCATGACCAATATAATAGCATTGGTCAATCTTTTTATCAAAGAAGAAAAAAGAAAGTGTGAGCTATTTCACCATCCTTGACCATTTTTTTTGTCTTGATTTTCTAATTAAAATCATTATATTTTAATTCTCAAAATATTTTTTTTGCACTTTTTTCTTAGGAACATTGGTTGAGTCCCTTGATTTCGGTGATAAAATATGGAAATGTCAGCATTGTAATGCTCTTTTATGGCTTGCAGAGCGTTTGGTGCGTTTGACAAAAAAAATCCATCTTTTCCATTATGTTGTGCTAATGAAAAAATCAAATTGGTTGTTGCTGCTAGCACACCTCAATTTCTTGATGAGCTTCTAAATCCTGACAATGGTTCATTGTCCATCAAATTTCAAAATAGCATTTGTGCTTATAATTTGATGTTTGCTTTCATTTCAATGGGAGCGAAGATTGATAATACTGTTAATTCTCAGCCAGGGCTATACATCTTTAAAATAAATGGACAATGTCATTATCTTATGGGGTCACTTCTACAAGTTGATGGTTAATCACCAAGATTTGTACAACTTTACATCTTTGACACAGACAATGAAATTGATAATCGACTTCGCCCATTTAATCATGATAGTTGTGAATCATCTTTAGATGAAGATATTGTCAAGAAACTTATTGCAATGCTAGATTCTTCCAATTAATTAGTCAAGTTGTTTCAAAAAGTTAGGCCAAAATTTATGCTACATGGACAATGCGGGATTGCTAGCCCAAAATCCCAATGTATGAAAGGAGACAAATGCTCTAAACATTTCCCTAAAAAGTTTAAAGAATCAACAGTATTCGATGAGAATGGATTTGTGTATTACAAGCGACGAAATTTTCCAAGCTCATATGTTCTAAAAAATGGCATTGCTCTTTCTAAATGCTATGTTATCCCATACAATAAAGAACTTTTAATACACTATAATGCTCATGTCAATGTCGAGATTTGTTGTCAATCAATGCTTATAAAATATCTTTTCATGTATGTTAGTAAGGGATCTAATAGGTGTCGAGTTGTTGTTCAAGGCGAGAGAAGTGATGAGATTCAAGCTTATCTTAATTGCATATTTATTTGTCCTTATGAAGCTGTATGGCTACTCTTGCAATTTCTTATCCATTTAAGGAACTCGGCAGTTGAAAGGCTTCAAATACATTTGTCATAACAACATTCTATTGTTTTCTTTGGAAATCAATGCTTATCATCTATTTTCAAAAAACCAGGTCTCCATAAGACAATGCTAACAGGATAGTTCGATCAAAATAAGGAAGATGTTGAGGCAAATCAATTATATTACTCATAGTTTCCAAACAAATATGTTTAAGATGCTGGGCAGAAATAATGGGTTTGCAGAACAAGAGGTTTTTCCCTTGGAAATATAACATATGTGCATCCTGCTACTAGAGAACTGTATTTCTTAAGGATACTACTAAATCATGTTAAAGGAGAAACAAGCTTTGAAAATCTACGTTATGTCTCTAGTGTTGTTTATCCAACTTTTCAATTGGCCTGCAAAGCATTGGGTCTCCTTGGGGATGGAAAAGAATAGGCTGGAGCTTTTTTAGAAGCTGTTTTAACTGCTTCTTCCTCGCAACTTAGGCAACTCTTTGTAAGTGTTACTCTATTCTGTGAGATTGCTAGCCCTATGTTTGATCAATTTTGGTGTTCAATGCATGATGACATCAAGATACAATCATCATCTTTCTCTCCACATGATCTTCATTTCACTGATGATAAGCTTAAGAATTATGTCCTTTATGAATTTAAACAACTTTTTAATGCCTCGAAAACATCTCTCAAAGACTATAATTTGTCACTACCAAATGATGTTTCTTAGAGAAGAGCTTAATTATGATGTTTCTAAGCTTTAAAACAATCATTCGGCATCATTTCACAACTTAACACATGTCAGAAGAAGATCTATGATCAGGTTATGGAATCAATCTCTAAAAATCAAGAATATCTTATTTTTGTCTACGAGCATGGTAGCACAGGGAAAACTTTTTATGGCATTCAATTATTAATCATATTAGATCAGAAGAATTGATTGTTCTTGTTGTTGCATCATCAGCGATAACATCTATTCTACTTCCAAGTGGACGTGTAGCCTACTCAAGGTTTAAGATCCCTCTTGCTATAAATGAGAAATCAACATGCGAGATCAAGAAAAATACTCATCTTTCAAGGTTGATTAAGATGAAAATGATTATTGTGTGGGATGAAGCTCCAATGAATAATTGGTATTGTTTTTGAAACATTGGATAGATCACTGCGTGATATATTGGGACAGGCTGGTGGTTCCAACCATGATCAACTTTTTGACTGAAAATCAATTTTACTTAGTGGAGATTTTCATCAGATTCTCCCTGTTATACCAGGAGAAACAAAAGAAGATATTATTAATGCTTCTGTAAGCAGTTCCCCACTTTGGCCAAAATTTGTAATTATATTGATGAACAAAATATGAGATTGTCGGTTGATGGCCTACGTCCTGATGAAGTCAAAGAAATTAGAGCTTTTGCTGAATGGATTCTTAAGATAGGTGATGGGGAACTTTGTGATGTGCCTTTTTTGATGACCTGGATGAATCTTTTGTGAAAATTCCAAATGGTTTGCAACTTGATGCTTCTGGTGACCTAACGGCAGCTATAGTTTCAGCCATTTATCCAGGCATTGAGCTACCTGCTCTTGAACCATCTTACTTTAGAGAAAGGGCTATCGTCACACCTAAGAACATCATTATTACTAAAATCAATAATTTCATGCTAGGTGTTACACATGGTCCTCAACGCATTTATCTTAGCACTGATTCTATCAACGCATCTTGTAGTAATGACGACAATATAAAATTGTTATATCCATTAGAGTTTATAAACCAACTTGAGTTCAGTGGTGTTCCTTTGCATGTTCTTGCAATGAAATTGAGAGCTCCAGTTATATTACTTATAAATCTTAGCCCAATGAAAGGCTTATGTAATGGGACACGACTTATCATCACACAACTTGCTTATCAATTTATTGAAGCTCAAATGATAACATGCTAAAACATTGGTGATCGAGTATTTATCCCAAGAATTGTCTTTTCAATTAATGATGGCAAATGTCCATTCACAATTAAACAAGGACATTTTCCAATAAAATTATGTTATGCGATGACAATCAATAAAAGCTAATGGCAATCACTGAAATTTGTTGGTGCTTTTTTAAAGGAGCAAGCTTTCACACATGGTTAGCTATATGTTACACTCTCAATGGTTACATCCAAAAAAGGTTTAAAAATCATTTCATGTGACTAAGAAGGTAAATAGCTTGATCATGCTAAAAAAATTGTTTACAAAGATGTCCTCAATACATTACCAAAAGGTTTTTTCCCTATTCGTAATGCTTATTTTGTCTTGCATTCTAGCTTTATTCTTTTATATGCATATTTTTTATTTTTTAAGCTATTTGTTAAAGATGTGTGTGCATACTTTTTATATTACTTTCACCATCAACATGCAATTTATTTTTGGTTTGGTGATGCAAGTTGATGGTGGTTCCTTTGAAAAATACCAAGTATCTTTTTTATCCATTGATACAAGCTAAGGTTTGTCGTGTTTGGATGCCAATACAAAATGGGCAAACAAGTTGTTTCAATTGTCTTTTGGTTGACCACCAGGTTTTTATACTTTACATAATGTTTTTTCGGTTATTTATGCAATTTTATACTTAAATGTCCAATAGAGTTCTACATCTTATTTTGTTTTGTCTTGGTAGTATTTGTAGTTTATAGCTATATGTTTTTGTGTGTGTGTGTGTTAGTTTCTTTTGTTGTGGTTTTGCGAGAGACTTCATAAATCCTCTTCATTGCTTTTCATGTTGAAACTGGATGAAATATGCTACCATCCATATTTTGATGTTCTTCCTTTGTTTCCATGTTGTTGTGATCAATTTTTCACCAACATAAATGGCAATTAATTAGAAAGATAAGGGTGATTATCTTTGTTGTCCATTCTTTATTTTATTAGCATTCTAGGATTTCAATCGCGTATTCATAATTTTTATATTGCTTTGTTGTGATTTTTTCATGCTAGGGTGGAGCCATACAAGGATCATCCAAAGCAAAAGATGCAACATATTTCAATCTTAACATAACTGAGGGTTATTATGTTGAAATTAAAGACTTCTACACCTATGAAAATCGATGTGTTAATATTGTGGTTGATCATGAAGCAGTTATAGACTTGAAGTTTAATACTAAAATAACCCATTTTGATTATGTTAAATATGATGTGCAATGATACCATCTTCTCTTTATGGATTTTACGCATGTTTTAACCAAAGGCAAGGGATCAAGGATTCATACAGGTATGCACAAAACAAATTATTTCAAATTATGAAAAATAAATACCTAATATATTATTTAATTAATCTAGCAATTATTTTAGATGTTCTGGGTAGGCTTAAAGCAATCCAACCAATTAAAATGATATTGGTTTAAGGTCACAGGCTTGAGGATAAAAGGGAGTTTATAATTGAGAATATAAGCCCTTTCCACTGCCAAATTTACATTTCTAGATTATATTTTTCGTTACTTTATGTAAAAATTCCAAAATTAAAATAGGGGGAAGAGTTGTGTGTTACTTTATGGGGCAACATTACTTGAAGCTTTGATGATAATATCATGAATGCACAAAAACCTCTTGTTATTGTTGTTTTTGTAGGATTTCGAGTTACAAAATTTTGAGGTTTGTTACATTGTCTTTAACACAATAGTATCATACTATTTTTTTCTAATTGATGTTTGTTATTTTTTATATTTGTATTGCTTGCATTCATGTGCAACAAATTTGACTAGGACTGCTGCTTCACTCTAGTATTTCAATCCAAATATTCCAGAAGTTTTTCCATATAAGCAATTGTAAATCCCTAGTATTCTCAAAAAATTTAGTGTTTGATTTTTACTTAAGCAATAAATATGTATTGCTAATTATATCAAACTTTATTAAATTCAGTTATGGTTAGAGGCCACTTGATGTCCATACACTTCCTCCATCTTTAAACGTCGTCGAGTCATTGGATCAACAAATCAATGAAGACTGAAAGACAATTAAAGAGATCTTATGCATGGACCCATATCAACATAAGGTTTTATTGATAATGCTTATGCATGCTCTTTTAACATTAGTTTTCAACTTTTATGATAATTTTTTCCTTGGTTAATGCAGAACATGTGTTGCACTTGCAGAGCATCCATTACTAATTATGATCTCTATAATGGGTAGTGGTGTAAAACATGCCTAAAATGTACTAATATACTCTCTGGCCCCTTAGACAACCTCAGATGCATTGAACAATATTCTTCTCAATCTCCAAAAGCTATGAGTTGTCCCTATCATCTTGCAATGTTGTTTGAATACCTTCCATACTACTAACCCTCTCTGAAATGTGACTGAAATGATGCTTGGCCAACTCCTTCAACGACAATTTTAACCTCTTTAGCTTAGAGCACAAAACAAACATCGGCGAGCCATAAACCTCCAAGTTCCATGACATGGCCGTCAAGTCAAGGAAATTATCATGCAAACTCCACATATTATAGAGTTTGAAATTATGCCACCTCATAGCATGATTATTACCAAGCCAGATTACTATCAGAGAATGTCTGAGAAAGGACTAGGCTGATCATAATGAACCTGAATAACACTCTGAATAGAGGACCACACATGATTCACCAAAACTCTATCTATCTTTGTCCAAATCTTGCCATGGGACCAAGTGAAATGACTCCTTGAATAGTTTACATCAGTGAGCCCCAAGTCAATGCAGTAGTAAAAAAAATTTGAGGCTTCATAACCAAACACGGGCTCTCCATTATGCTTATCTACTTAGGACATAATGGCATTAAAGTCTCCAAGGATCATCCATGGAGAGCTAGAATTCCAACCCCTAAGATCATTCCAAAGGGCCCTCCTAGTGACCAATGTATTATACCCATACACAAAGGTAGCTCTGAAATTTATTTGATGGACAAGGCTGTGAATGCTGACATGAAGACCCTGTGCTAAACTAGCAATCAAGTCTTCCGAGACAGAGGCCAGGTTCTAAAACACAATGACCCGAGCAATATTACCAACCACCTAAGTATTGGATAAAAACTTTCAATTCTTCAGCCGAAACTTCTGCAAACTAGCTACCTTGGCTGCAGAAAGCTTAGACTCTAATAGACCAAAAAATCCACTCCTTTCTTTCTAATGAGATTAGCCACCTCATGCTGCTTCAGAGGACTATCAAGCCCCCTGATATTCCAGTAGTAGATTAACATGAATCTGCCGGAGCTAAGGCCTTCTGCCCTTTGCTCTTAGGAAGAACACCTGTTCGTCGAATACAAATCCGTGTGGTCACACCACATAATAGCACCACATCTATTCCCATCGAACAAACTGGATCCCCTAAACTAGCCACAACAACTGCATTATCATTAGCCACTCTGGATTTTCCATAATTCTTTTTAACAAACATCCATTCTCTGACATTAGATTCAATTTGCATTGGATCGACCCGCTACTCATTAAGAGATTCATCCAAAGAAGAACCAAACACATCATTAGGCCGAAAGGTCTCTTCACTATCAATTGGCCAAGAGGCCACTTCATTAGACATAGGCCGCTCATCACTCAATTGCTGCTCAATTGGCGTCGCCTGATCAGGAATCACCTCCTTGACCACAACCCACCGTTTCACCAAAACTTTCTTAGCTGCTTGTATTACCTTAGTTGTCATAGGATCTGAAGGCACTTTCTTATCCAATGAATGGGGACAAAGGGAAGTGTTATGGCCAATGACTTTACAATTCTTACAAAATCTCGGCAAAGTTTCATAAACAATATTCTGATTTAAAGTTTCACCATTAGGCAGTGCAGTGCACATAGTATGTTTAAGATCAACAAGCAAATCAATCACCACAAGAATTCTAGCAAATGATAGCCGGGACATAGATGACGTTAACATGTCACACTAAATAGGCATACCAAGAACACTCCTAATCTTAGATAAACACACTAGTGACCAACATTGCAGTGGAAGATTAGGAAACTTAATCCAAACCAGGATGGTGAACATATGCATAGTTGAAAAATCAAAAAATTCAGGCATAGATTTCAATATCAAAGGTCGGCCATACACTAGGTAAAGACCTTCACTAAGAATAGTAAGCTTATCTTCCTCATGCATAAATCGATAAACTAACCAACTTGATTCATGAATGGTTAGCGAAGCTTTACACTTCCAAAAGTTAACGATAACATTATTAAGAGCTTTGAATCCTGGAAATCTACCCACAACATACCCCACAATGCAATACTTCCATAAATCCTTGAGATTACCAAGGTCATTCGCAAGCAAAGAACAAGATGAGGCATTAATGAGATCAGAAAAGTGTACAAATTTAGTCCCACTTTCCACACTATGAATGGAAGAGAACAAGTCTTTCTATTTTCCATTCGATGTTTGACCATCCCTCGAACCATTCTTCACAGCCATGTTACCCAAACCTTTCCCAAGAGCTGCTTCTGTGGACTGCTGAATTGGATGAGCAGCCCCCACATTCTCCAAACTTTTCATTACAGCCATGCTACCCAAGACATTCCCTAACAATAGAGCATCACTATCCTTAGCAATAGAGATTGCCACCTATTCCCTTAGCCATGGAAGGAAAAGAAAACGAGCTTAAATCTACGAAGAAAATATTCATTAGCCAAAAACTCAAGTGTGATTATTTCAAAGACTGTGATAGGGGCACCAGTTTCTTTCACTCTATCATGGGTCAGAAGCAGCGAAAGAGGTTCATTGCTTCTATTGTGGGCAATAATGGAGTTCTTACTACCTCGGAATCAGAGGCAATGGTGGAATTTGTTAAATTCTATCAGAACCTCCTAAGTGTGTCGAAGGATACGTCTTTGGATATAAGTGCTATTTGGTGTAGGCCATGTCTTACTCCCTCTGCTCATGATGGCCTTCTTGCCCTTTTCTCGGGTGAGCACATTAAGGCAGCCTTGTTTAGTATTGGTAATGATAAAGCCCCTAGGCTAGATGGTTTCTCTGCTTTTTTCTTCAAAAAAGCTTGGGATATTATGGGAATCGACTTTATCTTCGCTGTTTAGGATTTTTTTCAACTCCGGGAAGCACATAAACCACTCCATCATTGCACTGATTCCTAAATCTGCTAATGTCTCTTATCCTAGTGACTTCAAGCTGATCTCCTGTTGTAATGTCATTTATAAAGTGATCTCTAAGCTTCTATTGTATAGGTTAGCTCGAGTCTTGCCGGATATTATTAGCCCGATGCAAAATGCTTTTTTGGGTGGGCGGAAAATGGCAGATAATATCTTCTTGGTTCAAGAGCTACTTTGGGAATATGGTCACAAAAGGACTTCTCCTAAATGTCTTATGAAAATTGATTTTAGAAAAGCCTTTGACTCAATTCAGTAGGGTTTCTTGGAGAGTCTTCTCAGCATGCTATGCTTCCCTCCTAGGTTTGTTTATCTGATTATGCAGTGTGTTTCTTCAGCTTCTTTCTCTATTGCTATTAACGGTAATCTTTACGTCTTCTTCAAGGGTCAAAGTGGTATCAAGCAAAGTGGCCTATTATCGCCTTATCTGCTCATTTGCTGCGTGGAGTATTTTTCCAGATTGCTAAAGCAGTCTTCTTACTTACTAAGGTTTCGCTTCATTTGAAGTGCAATTCGCTCGGCTTTTCTCATCTTGCATTTGCTGATGACGTCCTCCCTACTTTGTCGGGGAGACCTTAGTTCGGTACATATCCTATATCAGCAACTTCATACTTTTGGTAATGTGTCAGGTCTCGATCTTAATCCCTCTAAGTCCTCCATTTATTTTGGAGGAGTATAGGAGACTGTGAAGACTGATATTCTACAACTGACTGGTTTCGTCGAAGGAACCTTTCCTTTTACTTACCTGGGAGTGTCTTTAGTCCCCATCGGCTTTAGGCGAGTTAGTTCACTCCTCTTTTACATAAGCTAGAGATCATTATCCAGGGTTGGATGGGTAAATTCCTTTATTAAACTAGGCGGTTGGAGTTGTTGTGATCTGTGTTGAATGGGATGGTCCAATTCTAGGTTGGAATCTTTCCTATCCCGGGGGTTGTTTTGTCTCGTATTATCAGTATTTGCAAGAGCTTCTTGTGGTATGGGTGCATTGGGAAAAGAACTACTTTGGTGCCTTAGAAGCAAGTCTGTCTTCCGACAAATGAAGAGGGCCTAAGGCTGCTGGATCTGAAAACCAAAAGCACATCTGTCTTAGCTGATGAATATTTAGAATATTCATCTCAAAGCAGACTCCATCTGGATCCAATGGGGGCATCACGTTTACCTTAGTTCCATTGTTATCTGGGTTGTGCAAGCACGTAAAACCTCTTCACCGCTTTGGAAAGCCATAATGCTTTTTAAAAAATCAGTTCATGGACATGTGTGGCAATTAGGGAGCTGCCATTAGCTTGGCCAGAAGTTGGGATAGTGGTGATAATTTATCCAAGAATACTTACGGTTATTTTAGACTTTGCGGGGATGAGGTTAATTGCGTGTGCGTCATTTGGGATTCTTGGTCGTTGCCCCGGTATAATTTTATTCTATAGCTAACTGCCTTGGGTAAGATCCGAATAAAAGGCCTTCTCCAGTTCATGTCCCCGAATCCAAAATGTCTCCTTTGTTCGCAGGAAAATGAATCTCATCGGCACTTATTTTTTACTTGCTATTCGTCTGCGCAACTTTGGAATTGTATTAAGTCCTGGTTAAGGATTCATAGGCAGATGTTGTTGTTAAGTAGTGCGCTTTGTGGTCTTAACATAGGTGGTCATAGCTGGGAGTCCAGGTTAAGGCGTGTTTCGTTAAGAATTATGATGTATTTAATTTGGGAGGAGCGTAACAATCGAGTCTTCTGTTTGGCCTGATTGCATATGTGCAATATTTTTCGTAAATTCCAGGAAATGTTTTTTACCATTTTCCACTTTTAGGAAAAGGATCACCATAAGTTATATTTTGGATGAAGGCTATTGGGTTTCTTGTTGATGCTTAGCTTGGTTTAAGTTTCATCTTTCTCATCCAGTTCTCATCCCCGGTTTCGGTTTCTATCCAATTCGTGACTCGGGCTGTTGGAGGCTGCTTTTGCTTGGTTGGTTGGGGCTGTTAGGGCTAGGTTGGGCGGCTGCTTTGCTTGCTGGAGGCTTGTCCATAAGTCATCTCATGTGTGTTGGCCTCCCCCCTTTTTTTGGGATGGTTTGGGAGTTGTGCTGCTGACTTGTGTTAGATTTTCCTTCTTTTAGCTGTGAGCTAGCATGTGGAGGGAGCTTATGTGATGGCCTCCCGCTCCTTCTCTTTTCAAAACTAGTAGGGAAGGCTAGCGTGTTTTGGGGTAAGTTGCAGCTAAGCCTTGGGAGCTAGTTTTCCCTCTTCAACTATCTTAGGTGAAGTTTTTCTAGTGTGTGGCAGTACCCCCTTCCAGGCTGTCCAGCTGGACTACTTTCAGTCTTCCCTATTTTCTTTCACTCTTTCTTATGTGTTGGTGCGCAGCCGTGGTCCTTCAATCTTTCCTATTTTGGGTTGTTGTGTAGCAGGTTTCTACCATATGGCAAATCTAGTGCTCATCTCCCTTTCGACCGTTGGCTTTGGGTGACAGTTAGGTTGGGCCGGTTTTGGGCAATGGGATTTCCGTGCTTCAGGCCTCTATCTTGGGCTCTTTTGTTTGCTTGGTTTTCTCTTTTTGGTGGGCTAGGCTTTGGGCTCCTTTAGCTTCCCATTAGGATGTTTTGTTTTTCGAATAGGGAGCATGTTCCCTCTTTCGCTAGCTTTTTTTTCGTGTTTCCTTTGCCGAGTTTTCCTCGGTCTTGTATATTCTTTTCTCGCTAGTTCTCTAGTTTTGTTCTCCTTTGATCTTTAATATACTTACAATTGATAAAAAAAAAAAAAAAACATGGGCCTCCAGACTCTGCACCAATTCCATGGTGAAAAAGATTCAACACACAATCTATTGTTTCATATAGATTTTTTAAAAAAAAATACGGTCATATTTTATTCAATTATAAATAACTATCGATATGTTGATATAGGTTTAAGGTAAGCTGCATTATCACTGATGGCAACAATGTTACAAACTTCTTACTATCTGAAAAAACTACGAAGAACTTTTCAACGCCTTAGTGCATCATTTCATTTTTGACAAAAAAATTACTAATCCTTATGTAGTACCACTAAAAATGATTGAAGTATTGAACAAAATGAAAATCTTTCAGCTACGTTTTGGGGCCTATAAATCAGCCTTCAACAAATGTGACATATATGTCACAAATGTTTGATGAAGGCACAAAACAATCTTTAGTACCTCAATCAGAACAATTTGGAATAGAATTCTCGACCACTCCCATAACCATGGTTCTAGAAGACTCATTAATGGTTTAAGCAAGCACACTTGCTCCAATAACACCACCTGACATCACACCGCCATCTCAGCATCAGCAAAGTATTATTTTGGACGACACTAACAAAGACAACTATCACCCAAAAGCTAAGAAGACTTTGGCCTTTAACGATACCCATTCAGAAAATTTGTTAGTTTTCTTTTATTGCAAATATAATTATTGGTTCAAATTTAATGTTTTGAGTCAATGCAAAACACTTTCATGACATTTATTTCCTTGCATCACCTATTTTTTCTTATAATAGGCTTCCTTATACAATAATGTTTTCTTTTCCTCAATTTTGCAGTCATCTCAAGCAGAAAGCAATCATTCTTTATGAAAAAGATGATTCACCAACTAAAAGAAAGAAAAACAACCATTTTCCCCCATCAAAGGTTGCTTTGCACACCAATCATCTTTCAATATTTCTCTTTCTATTTTCATTTTATTGAAATATGATATATGCTGATTTATTTTTGCTTTTGTATTTCCGCTTTTTGTATGTACAATTTAAGAGTTTTTTTTTATCAAGGCTAAGATTTTTTTTTATTTCTTTTAGAATTTGCTCAAATAAGAATTAGAAATTGCATTTAAGAAAGATGATGCTTTAATGAAAATGACCATGATTCTTAAGGATTTTGTCTTTACTGTACAAAATTACCACCTCGCTCTCTATTTTTTTCTTGCTCTCTGATTTTCTACCCTGGAATTAGATCAACAGTCAAGTAGAAATGAATTCATCTTTTGTTAATATGGAGTCAAAAGACAGCAATTGGATATGTTATTATGTTATTCATAGTAAAATTGGCTTTGATTTTGCAACAAATGATGGAGTTTATGGCTTAATATCCACATTTCGGTCTTCATTCTAGGATTTTAATTCTTTTGATATTGCTTTGTGGATATATTTGGATCAAGCCTAAGTTTGATGATCATGGCTCTGCATGTTTTTTTGCTGGACAAGCTCAATAAGCTGCTTAAAAAACATATACATTCTCAGTTTCTATTAATAAGGTGAATGCTCAAGCAATAAAATATTTGAAGAGGCATGGTGCAGTCAATACATATACTATATGATTGGTCTTGTGATTGGGTTACACGTTCAATTGGTTTTGAGTATTGTTGATGATGTTTTTAAGGTTGCTGCTGTTTTTAAGGTTGATGTTTGTGTTTTTTATAATTACTTGCTGGTAGTATTTTTGCTTCTGTTGTTGCTATTGTTGCCGAGGTTGTTTCTATTGTTGTTGAAGTTGTGTATTGGTTGTTTTACTGTATTTTGTGCAGGACACTGTGTTACATGATGTTGTTATTTTTTCCTTTTTTGTTTGTGATTTGGTTCAGCACTTTCTTCGTTTTTTTTCATGTTTTTTTATTGCCTTCTAGTTGCGTTTGCCTTGTAAAAGCCTTTATTATTTTTCATGTTGTTTTGATATGGTTTTGCTGTTTGGAAATAATCCACCCAAGATGGTTCTTCAAGTCTGTTGTTTCAATTGGAATGGTGGTTTTTTTTATAGTTGCAGTAAGGTATTTGAAATTATTTTATCTTACAGTTATGTATAGAACATTGTATTGTTGTTTTTTAGTTTTTTTGCTATTTTTGTTGTTGGTATGTTTCTGTTTTGGTATGACACTTTCTTTTATGTGTTTCATGTTTTTTAATTGCCTATCTTGCATTGCTTCCTGTCAATTATTGGTTGTGTTAGTCATGGTATGCTGATGTTTTTAAGTTGTTCAAAGTGCTGAGTTTTTCAGCTAGAACTATATATTTATGTGCTACCTTGCTATAGTTTGGCATAATGGTTTTCTAAGGCTCCAATTTTTGTTGGAATAATGGGATTGTTTTTGCTGTTTTTTGGGTTTTTTAATGGCTGCTACGGTTTTTGCAACATAGGGTGTTAGTTCTTTGGTGTTGTTTTTGCTAATTTGTTGCATTTGTTTTGAACTTTCTCTATTAATAGCTGGGTTTTTTAAGATATATGAAACAATTTTTTGTCTTTTGTTTTGCATTTGTATTTAAAACATAAGATTGTTTTTTTGTTGTTTTTCATGCAGTTTTATAACCTTTAATTTGCATTTTCTCTTTTGATAGCTTGCTCTTCAAGGTGGCTATGTTTGCGTTGTTTTCCCCATTAGAACTAATGATTTTCAGCTGCAAATATATTTGTGTGTGTTGCCTAGCTATGATTGGATGAAAAACAATTACTCTTGATGAAAAAGATGGCACACCAGCTAAAGAAAAATTGTGTCATTTGCAATTTGCACCATAGATCGTCCACACCAATCCTTTTTCAGATATTTGCTGTAATTTTTGATTGATTGGCCTCAATTTTTTTAATTTCATTTAATAACTTGCGATGTTTTTTTTAACAGGAGAATCAGCAAGGAGATAAAATGTCTCATTTTGAGAAGGGATTTTGGCTTTGTTCTTCACTTTAACGTCCCTTTATTTTGCAATGATCAGCAAGTAGTGTAGTTTGCACTCTTTTGTGATCTTTTGTAGCACAGTGGCTATATTCCAAAAGATGTAACCTGCACTTGCGCAACAAACTCCACTTATAAATTTGTACATTTTGTTTCCTGGTCTATAATTTTTTATTGATTATATAATATAGGTTTATCATTATAGATTTAATTATGTGAAATTATATATACAGGAATGCCCGCAGCAGATTGCGGGTAATTTGGCTAGTTATTGTATATTAGGTATCAACTTTCACCACTTTTTTCTAATCCTTTAGTTCATTTTGTATAATTGATGTTATAAATTGTTTTTATAATTTCATAGAATTTTAATGAATTGCTTTGATTTATTTTTAAATCTTTATTATATAAGAACAAAAAAACATATATATTTAGTGATTAAAATTAATCTTTTTTATATAAAAAAACGTATAAAAATAAATTTTGTTTTTATATCACTTTCCATTCTAATCAACCACTCTTGTTTACTTCATCAATTCTTATATTTTTCTTAATCTATTTTATTAAATTTATAATCATTTTCCCATTCTTTAAGTTAAAATAATGTAGTTTTTTTATATATTAAAAATGAAATTTAAATCCCATCATCGTTAAGAGCAGCTAATTATACTATATACTAAAAGAGATAAAAATTCGGTTATTATTCATTGTGGGACAAATAACTGTGGATTACAATAGTGTTGCTCTGTTTTTGGGTTGGTAAGGTCGTTCAGTTCACCAAATTACTTATTTTTATTTATTGTTCACAATAATATCTGAAGAAGTTCATATAGCTTAGTGGATGAGATGCCTGATTCTTTAGCAGGAGTGCAGGGGTTCGAACCCTCCAGGTGATCAGAATCACCTTCTAATTTTTTGATTTTTTTTCTCTTTATCATTTTTATTATGCTTTTCTTCTTCTTTTTTAACTTATACATTCTTTTGTTTTTCTTTCTTTAGGTTTTTTTTTTTTTACTTTCACGTCAAATGATTTTTTTAGCTAATAATTTTACTTTATTTTCATTTTTTGTTTGCTCTTTTGTTAAAGTTATTGACTTTTTTTTCTTTGATTAAATTTTTTCCCCTTTATTAACACAACAATAATAATAATTTTAGTTTTTATTTCTTACTTTCTTTTTTGTTAATATTTTTAATTTTTTTTTCTCAGTGTAATTTAATAATTTTTATTGTTTTAATAATAATAGTAATAGTAATAGTAATAATATTTTTAGATGTCAAGACTTTAATGTTCCTGTTTTTATAATAGGATTTACTCATGTGTTTCATTAAATCAAACCTTACATTTATAGATTTTGTATTTTATTTGATTTTTTTAATTTTTTCATTTGATTGAAATTGATAATATATTTTGTTTTTGTTTTGGGCCTTATATTTTTATTTTAATTCTTTTAATTTTTTATAGTTCTTAAATTGTCCATATTTTTGGTCATATTTATATGTATGTGCCTTTAGTTTTGGTTTTTAATTTTTATTATTTTCTCTTTTGTTGAGATAACATTTTTTTCCTTTGTTTTTTTTTATTCTTTTATTTTCACATCAAATGATTTTTTTAACTAATAATTTTTATTTTTATTTTGTTTTGTTAAAGTTTTTGGGCTTTTTTATTCTTTTATTTAATTTTTTTCCCATTATTCATTCAATAATAACAATAATAATAATTTAATAATTTTTATTGTTTTAACAATAATAGAATTCATATTTTTAGATGTTAAGGCGTGTTGATGTGTTTTATTTTTTTTCTTTTTTTTAATTCTTTTATTTTCACATCAAATAATTTTTTTAATTAATCATTTTTATTTTTTTGTTGTTTTGTTAAAGTTTTTGGGCTTTTTTATTCTTTTATTTAATTTTTTCCCATTATTCATTCAATAATAATAATAATAATAATAATAATTTAATAATTTTTATTGTTTTAATAATAATAGTATTCATATTTTTAGATGTTAAGGCGTGTTGATGTATTTTATTATATCTAATCTTGTATGTAGAGATATTATATTTTATTCTTAAATTATCAAAATTTATTAATTATTTTGATCTCAACCATTATAAAAAATATTTGTTTTTCTGTAGCATGTGAGTAATTAACTAGTCATAATACTAAATAAATACTTAGTAAAAAAAAAAAAAGTGAAGCAAGGAAGTAAGATAAGAAAATTGTAATTCCCTCCTCTTTCTATATCTATATAATAGCAATAATAATCCTCTCTTCCGATTGCCAGTGCGTCAGCAACGTCAGCAGCGCTTCATTTTTTTGTTATCAAATCAAATCATTCGGTTAGTTACCTGGTTTACAAATGAAGCAACGCCTCCGGCAGCCAGATCTCCTCTCCTTTACTAATATCCTCGTAAGCCGGTGGTTTCATTTCTTTCATCGCAATATTCATCAATTAATGCTGCCGCTTTTTACATTTATTTATTTATAGCAAGAGGAATCAATTCATGGCTTTTTTATTTTTTCATTTTTCTCCTCTTTCTTACTGACAGTAATGATTCAGTTAGGGTTCGCGATTCCCAAAGCTACTCTTTCTCCTCCAAATTTTACGAAGATTATTAACTCATTGTTTCTCCTGAGGTTTGTTTGTATTTGCTGCTTTACGCTCTTTTTTTTTTTTTTTTCATTTTTTAAGTCGGCAACTAATTTTTCCTTTTCCTTTTCTTTTTGGGATTATCGTAGGCACGTATTTTTTTATAGCGTGGTGGATTAGTTATTTACCTTGTTTGCTCACAATGGCTGAATTGCTGCCAATTTACTTTAGCGTAATCGCGTTCTTTTGCGCCTTGGGAGCTATGGCTTCAGCCTTTTTCCACATCTACAAGCACCTTTTGAATTATACTGAACCTACTTATCAGAGATACATTGTCCGCATCATCTTTATGGTCCCGGTTAGTGCTTCTCTTCTTTCTCCCTTGCTGCTATTATATTTATAATAGTTCAATTAAGAAACATGAAGGCAAAAAGGGTAAGCTGGTTATACTAAAAGAGAGAGTTTATCAAATAACCAAGATAGTAAAGAATGAAAAAACATGTGCATATGTTATAGCGGGCTCTGTGTTTCTAATTTTTCTTTTAAAAAAAAAAATGGATAAAGAGTGAATAGAAAGAGGCTTTATTAAAAATCAAGAAATTGTATAACGAAACAATGCATAATTTGTGTGTTGAAAAAAATAAGCGAAGAGATGATTTGCTACGGAATTTCTAGTTGTTGTTAATACAAAGACCGCGTTATTTACTAAAGTTACTGGAAGAGTTAGGTTTATAATAGTATGACAGCACTCTAACTGCGCGTGCAGTAGAACAGGCTGGTTATTGGTCTACGTGTTCAGACTTTCATGTAGTGAACAATAAATGAACAATTTTTTTTCCTTTTTACAGAGATTTGCTAGGAGCATCAATCTGTTTTCTTCCACCACACCTTTCCAGATTATTTTAGAGTTGTTTGGCTGGCTTTCATGTAATAAAAATCCTTCACCCTCGGCAGTTATTTAAACATAATCAAATACATATTTGTTAACAGATGGTCTCAATATGCGCAGAAGGCATACTTTGTGCTTGTTGGTTGATTCACAAATTGTGTGGAACAATCTATTTGTCATGTTCCTTTAACTGCTCTAGAAAGGTGTAACTGATAATTTTTCTTTTGGTTAAACGTTCACAGGTTTATGCATTGATGTCTTTCTTGTCCCTTATTTTTTCAGAGAGTTCTATCTATTTCAATTCCATACGTGAAGTGTAAGCATACATGTATTTCATTTTATTACAAAATTGCAGTAGCTCTATCTATTTATATACAGTGTATCTAGATCTGTATTTATATCCAAATGTCACAACATATTTTCTATCAAAATAGCAAGCATCTGCAAACATTCCACTTGATCTTGGAATTATTGATTACCTGCTGTCTTCAATTGTTTGTTCATCCTTTATTTTTTTTTTTCACTTCTAAATGCAAATGCATAGTTGAATTTCTCCTTTGAACATGCAGATTGTATTAGTCATAGTGTACATTGCAAATGTAGATCAAATGTAGATCAATTCTGGGAAAGAATGGTTGGTTGTAAATATTGTCTGGTGATGGCGATGTTGGTCTTTTGAAATGGCGATGGTGGATGTGTTATTATTAAGCTGGATGACTTAGTCTCTAGGAATCAACCCAGGGGTTCTTCTGAGGCCCACTAGTGGTTTGCCCTGGGTTAGCTCCGCATATCTAGATGGTGTGTCATTTGGTAAGCTCTTGAGGTGCCACTTTGGGCCATGGAGTCTTTTCGGTGTTCTGCAGCAACATAGATTGCCTACCTTCCCCTTTCTAACATTGTCTAACCAAGTTGTGACGATAACCAGCTCAATGTTTTTCTACTTTCTTTGTCCTATCGATTCTTTCACTTGACCCTTTCATATGCACCTGGGAATGAATGAGCGACCTTCTCCAGCATCCTACAATAACCCAAAAAAAATTATGTAGACAAGAAGGCTTGCATACTAAGAATATTTACATGGCTGGGGCTAAGCTTTATCTGTGTTTATACTCCATAAACCATATATGCTAATGATTGGTAAACTGTTTCAGTTATGAAGCTTGGGTCATTTATAACTTTCTGTCCTTATGCCTGGCTTGGGTTGGTGGTCCCGGAGCAGTTGTACTAAGTTTAAGTGGTCGTGTTATGGAGCCATCATGGTGTCTGATGACTTGTTGCTTTCCTCCCATGCCCCTGGATGGGTGAGTTTCTCTTCTTCAATGGCTTTTGGCAGGCACAATTCTCATTTTCTGTCTTGTTTAGAAAAATTAGATTGAATAGTCTGCAGTCCTATCTTCTCTGAAGGCTTTTATCATTAATTTCTGTCTGAGTTTGAGTTTTGATTCAATGCAGCCGTTTTATTCGAAGCTGTAAACAGGGCTGTTTGCAGTTTGTGATTCTGAAGCCTTTCTTAGTTGCTGTTACACTCATACTTTATGCAAAAGGGAAATACATGGATGGAAATTTCAGTCCTAAACAATCATATTTGTATCTCACCATTATATACACAATCTCGTATACTCTGGCATTGTATGCTTTGGCATTGTTTTATGTGGCATGTAAAGATCTGCTTCAGCCTTTCAATCCAGTTCCAAAGTTTATCATCATCAAATCTGTTGTTTTCTTGACATACTGGCAGGTAAAATTTTATCCACAGTTTGCTATGCATTCACTATTTGTTCACAAGTTGCAGAGTTTTAAAATTTCTTTGATGCAAAAAGCTCTCCATTGAAAGCCCCCCCAAAAAAAAAAAAAAACAGTTAACAATAAAGAAGACATTGACATACTAAATAGGTATCTCAATTAAGAAAATATCTAGAATAGAATTGTCTAGACTCAATAGAACTAATCTACTTGATAGGATCTTTGCTGTAAGGAAAGAAAATAAATTTCCTAGAAAACTTCCATTTTATTGTTATTCTGATTTTCTTCCTGAATCAAATTCCTAACTATAGCATGTATTCTTTTGTAAGAGAGGCATAATGTTGTTTGAGCTGTGTACTTTCTCTTAGAACTGAAAGAGGATATTCTTGTACACAATAGCTGTGTCTCCTGTTTGTTGTTTTTCTTCCTTGCAGTATTTAGGTTTAGTGTGTTAAATTTATCAGCAGAGAATAAAAAAGATAGAATAAATCAAATGTGAGTTTGGGGATCTTCTAGTCATGTTTCTTTTCTTTCTTCAGGGAGTTCTGGTTTTTCTGGCTGCAAAATCTGGATTCATTAAGGATGCAGAAGAAGCTGCTCAGTTTCAAGATTTCATTATATGTGTTGAGATGCTTATAGCTGCTGTTGGTCATCTTTATGCATTTCCATACAAAGAGTATGCTGGTGCAAATATTGTTGGTTCATGTGATCTGACAAGTAGTCTTGCACATGCCTTGAAGTTGAATGACTTATACCATGACACTGTTCACCAAGTATGCTTAAAAGTTTTTTTTAGTAATTTCCCATGGGTTCTCTCAAAAAATGTGTCTATGGCAATTCTAATTATTATTAAATTATTTGCAGTTTGCACCAACGTATCATGATTATGTGCTCTACAACCATACCGCGGGTGATGAAGGAACAAGAAAGTACCGCTCACGCACCTTTGTGCCAACTGGTCAGGAGATGGATGCTGTGAGAAAAAACAAATTCATGTTTGGAAACAAGATGGATGAGGTTGAGCTATCCAGTCACTCTTCCTCTGCCACAAGCACTCCCAAAAATGATTCATCAGTGCCCAACACTGCACATTCTGATGCAATGAAATCCTCCCTCCTTATGGACACTTCTGAATCTTTATCCTTGCCATATGATATGTTGCTTATTGACATGGACTTCTCCAACTACCCTGCAGAAGTTGCTGCTGCAAATGAAACTGGGATTAGGTGATAAGAACTGAGAAACTGCAACAAATGGGTAAGGAAAGTTTCCTTCAAAAAGAGAGTTGAGAAATATGAGGTTGTCTTTCTGCTCCAGGAAAGCTAATCTCAAGAGTTTTTGTAGTTCTCAATCCTCTAATTTTGTTTGGTTTAAGCATTCCAGTTGCTGATGTCAGGATCCCTTCCTTGATTGCATTTTAGTTGCCCCATCTAGGGTTATCTTCCTTTGTTACCTGTTATGCTCTGTAGATACATAACTTTTAGATGCAATACTTAAAACATTATAGGTTCATTGTGAAAATGACTGGATTGTTTTTTACCCTTAGAATATCTGTGATTGTACACCCTGCTTCCACTTGTGTTCTAGAAAATAGAGTTTTAGATATTGCTTTTGCAATGTGCAATTGGGTTGTGAACTTCTTTCTGCTGTTCCATAAGTGCTAACCGGGGCCATTATTTGAGTTGTGATTTAACTCATCATGGCTACTTACATTTTTGGTTTGCCATTGTTGTCATAACTGTTTTCATTGTCATACTATAGAGTATAGTGTACTTTTAGCTTTTCTTGCTATGCATGTGATTGGAAGTTTGATGTTGGACCTACATATTTTAGTTGCTATATATATATCAAGGTTTATGGCCCATAAATCTGACATTGTGACAAGAAAAAAAGGTTTCCACAACTCTACTTTGACAGGAAATCTTTCTTAATTGCATGGCGATGCTCTGTTATTGTAGTCATATCTTTCGTGAATGTTTCAATTGTCTTTCAAAGTGGATAAATTGATTATTCTAATTTTTGCCCTTGATGATTGTACTGGGTAGAACAAATTAACCACCCACGCACGAATAATCTAATTAAGTTTTATGTTTTGAAACTATTACAGAAGAAAGGAAAGCGCTTTTGACATTTGCGCTCGTTAAATTGTATGAGCTGAATTAGTTATTTGACGTGGTTGAAATTTCTTTAATTAGATTGTTTTCATAATTGGATGATTTATTGATGAATTTATTTACTTAGTTTTTCGGAGCAAGACTCATGCAAGTACTGCTGTTTTAGATTTATATGTATAGCTGGATTTGATACAGGTCTTGGCGTGAAAGGCAATTCATTCATGGTAAGCCCAGAAGTACATGTTAAAAGCTCATGATTGTAGGTATCTAATCAAGATATGACAATTTCCTACTGAATGTTTAGACTTGCGAGGCAGGTTTTGTGCGCTAATGTTAGTAGTCATTGCTATACCTTTCTTGATTATTTGATCTGTAATTCAGAGTCAAAGTTTAGAAAGCTAAGCATTCTGACTAAAGCTTTTGACCCTTTGTCACGGCCATTTTCTTGCAGGCATGAATTTAACTGAACGCTTCTACTTGACACACGTTATGATTATTTGAGGATATCATTATCCTGACCTGATGATCTTGGTGGGCTTGAGAGAGAGCCGGGTAGGAAACACCAAACAGTACATACAATAGTGTTTGCGTTTCAACGGGAACGGATGGATAGCATTTGACCCAAAAATGGTAGAGAAAAAAGAGGAGATGTACTTGGCTAATAAAACTCGGACAGAGGGAAACTATTACTACATGCTAATACTAGTGAGATGGTGATGGTTGATTAGGGTGGTCAGGATTAATCCAAACCAATCCGTCCCCGGAAATGTTTTTCAAACGTAACCAGTCATCCGCTTTGAGCACGCACCATGACCCTGTATTCATGGGATAGGGGAGAGCAGAAAAAAGAGAACACGACACCAAAAGAGACGTGACCGCCCATCTTTGCCCATCCAGCCCAGTCACCCGCTTTCAGCTGTTGATATTGCTCTTCTGCAATACAGCTGTCTTTAATTAACTTAATCGTTCAGTTTTAGTTAGTCTTGTAACTCCTGTAATTAAGTTCAGAATAGGTTAGTCATTAAGCTAGCTTGGTGATCGCCCCTTTAATTAGAAAAACCTTTCGAACGAAACATGGTCGATAAAAGTAGTCATCCTTCCTTCTTGTTTCGTTTAATGCTTTTTTCAACTTGACATGTAATCGAGGAACACTATACGATACTGTATATATTAATATTAGGCTAATGAAACGAAAGGAATCCTTGTGTGTGTGTGTGTTTGTGTACTGTATATATTAATATTAGGTTAATGTAACGAAAGGAATCCTTGTGTGTGTGTGTGTGGTTCATGCAATCGGAGAATCCGATGCTGCGCCCATAGCTGATTATTCGATATCTTACAGAGTGATTTTTGTAATGAAATATTCGTCTCCTCCCCTGAATATTATATTTATGTAATGAAGGTGAGCGAGCAATCCCAGATTGATCAAGCTAAAAAAGGATGCATCACGTTTAATTTTTCACGAGTATTTCAGCAGTCCGCCTATACTACAACTGAACTTTGAATTCTAACTGAATGAGAAGCATCTATTCCAGTGGCCTAGCTAGAAAAGCAAACGAAAAGGTCGAATATTTCACAAAAAGTGAAGTTACAAATTGGAAACAAAAGCAAAGTAGAAAGCCATTCATTCGTTTCTTTTTTTACTTTGGCATTATGCTCCTGCTTAACTGTTCACTTGGAAACAAAGAACACCATTCTCTCCAGAATATTTTATTTATGGAACCCACGCCCACCACCCCAAGTGATTGCCGCATGTCCTCAGTGCCCCCGGTGCTGGCTATCAGCCCAGCACCCTCGTGGACTTGAATATGCACCTGAGCCCATCCCTAAGACCATCCCCGCACCTCCCAGGCTAACTCTTTCCGTCCGAGCCCAACATAACGATCATGGCCCCGGACAGCAAACTGGATTTTTTTCCCTGCCTATACATTCCTTGTTTGTTTCATCTCAACTCTTCCTTGTTAATTTTGTCATAACCGTCATTATTATTTCATATTAATTCACTTCAAGATATTTGTAGTTTCTCTCACTGTGAAAAATTTAATTCTTAATAAATACAATGCTGAATAATAGATTATTTAAATAATTATTTTCATTATTATTATTATAATTAAAAATAAAACAAAAAATAATATTAGTAGCATTGAAAAAAAATATAAAGAACAAATAAAAATATTTGAAGAACAAAATTAAAGGACAAAAACAAAATTATTATTATTATTATTATTATTATTATTATTACGAGACATTACTAGATTATCAGACACAATCTAATTTAATATGTTATTTTCTTTCCTGTTTGTCTAAAAAAATTTTGATTATTATTTTTAATGTATTAATTTTATCATAGATAAGGTGTTGGTAATAATAATAATGACTATTTTAAAGTATTTTTTTTAAATATGTTAGGTTAATTATATAGTTCGATATTTGTATAATATTAAAGCATTAATATATATATATATATATATATATATATATAAATGAACTAAGATTTTTTTTATCTCAAATTAATTTAATCTTAGTGTTCTGAAATACTTTTAATATAATAATATCAGCAATAAATCTTAAAAAAATAAATAAAAAATTTAATTTCTTTTTAAACAAAAATCACTTTAAACTAAAAACATAACAAGCTACATGTTGACAAAAAAAAAATGAAAAAAACATAGAGATAACAGATCACTAACAACAGGCATTCATTATACACTTAGAGAGAGTTTCTCTCTCTTTTCACACTACTAAAACTAAACCTATTCTATTTTTTTAACACAAACTCATTTAATATAGAAATAAATAGCAATAAAAAATTAAATTCAAAACTAAGAGTATAAATATATAAATACGAGCAAAAAATAAAACTATCTCAAAAGAATAAAAAAAAATTAAAAGGATCAAAACTAAACAAAAATTAATAAAAGAATAAGAACTAAAATACAAAAAAAAATTATATATGTTAAAACGAGGTAAAAAAAAAATTTCTCTTTGCAGCGAAGCGCAAAGAAAATAGCTCGTTTCATATTAATTCAATTCAATATATTTTTATTCTCTTCTCTCCATGCATACTTAATAACAAGATTTATAATCTAGCTCATTAATCCTTTTAAGTTTGATTTTTTTTTAATACTTTTCTTTTAAATATTATTATATTTTTTCTCTCTACAAAAAAAATATTTACTTTTTCAGGTACCAGTTCCTAATGGCACTGATTTACCGGAGTCGAATGAAGTTTCGAATTATCTAAAAGTAATTTTAATTATTCACTCTAAAAGTTGATTAACTTGCAACTAGATAAACAGAATAGAACACGGTGACATATATCGTATTAACTTGCTGGTATTTCTTTATTCTTAAATAGATATGGGACCTCACACGCACTATAAAGTCAAAACAAGATGCGATCAAAATAATAGATAATAAAATAGACAGTTGTCAAAAAATTAAGTTGGTTAATTAATTATTTATTTGCTTCAAGATCAAGTACACGGAGAGAGATGATCTAATGCGGAGTGAATACTTTGTAACTAGCAATGTGCATCGCTCACCTGACACGAAACATCACGATTAGGTCTGATTATTTTTTAACTTTTTTTTTGTCCTTAAAGTTTTATTATAGGCGATTTGATCTTGATTGAAGACCACTTAATTTGGAATTTTTAAAGTTCCAGGCAAATTCAAGGTAGCCCAGGTCTTCTTAGAACAAGTGATTTGCTTCAAAGCAATTTCTCTCTAGCTTCCTTGGATCTAATCCTTCTTACTTCTTTTTTTCCCACCAACTCTATGATAATTAGAGTTGTATTAGAATTGTATTTAGATTAATTCATTCCTTGTTAATTTTTGACTTGATTGTCAGCTAAGCCATATTATGAAACGACATTGTTTCTTTCCTCTTTTTTTACTCCTTGTCAGCTGTCAACACTAGGAGCCTTTCATCCATAGTCATCCATGTAAGTGTATCTCACTCATTTCCCACCCCACACGCTAACCTCTCTCCTTTACCCTTGCAGATCAGCTTGTTGGAGAAACCACTTCTCATTTCTTCCTCAGTTCTGCCGAGAGGAGCAACTGGACTGTTACATTGCCACTCCATACGTAAACTTTTTGACCGACATGAAATTACACTTTCTCATATTTTCACCTAACATCAAACCACGTATATTTTCACTAAGGCTCTTTCTCAGCAACAAAATCAATTATTAGTTAATAAATTGATGCTTCTTGATCTATTAATATCAATTTGAGAGAGGATATCACAAGATTTAATTATATATTGGTTACAGATTTGATTTTGTATCAATTAGGGAATTGATTTTTCTTTATTATGGCTGAAACCCAAACATAAAGGGGTATTCAGACCAATTTTGACACTATAAAATACCAAGTATAAACTATCAATCACATTGACTAAAAAGAATTAATGAAATTGTCAAGACTTATTGATTAACTAATTATCTAATTTTAAAATCATGTTTCTAAATTGCTTGGATTTATAGGAAGATAATATATATATATATATATATATATAGGCAAGATAATAACCTTTTTTTTGGCTTGTAAGATCACCAGGATTTGTAATACTCGTGAAGACATGCTAGGATAAAATTCTTACAGAAGAAAGATGTCTACCATCAATTCAAGAAGAGATGACGATTGCAAGAGCCAAAGAAAGCATTTTTCTAGAGTTGAATACTTCATCTAATCTAATATGTAAAAAAAAACATTTTAAAACAAAATCTATACCGTACTCTACTGAATCAAATGGACGAGAGTAATATATGCTGTAGTTAATTCAGTAGAAAAAAGAAATAAAAAGAAGAAGAAGAAGCTCAGCACAGAGAAACAGCCGTTGTTTTGTTGGATAAGGTACAAAGTAGACTAACAGTTCATCTTGCTTACTTGACTTGCCAATGATCAATCTCTGTCAAAATGAATAAACAAACTTGTAGATTTCCTTTTGATCAGTTAATTACCACATACATTCCTTTCCTATGCTTTTAGCAATGATTAGCTTTGATTTTGTATCCTAACAATTAACATGGGCTGCACATGCATGCATGCCTCCAATTCCATTATTCAGCTCTCATCAACCACACCTTACTAATCACAAAAATTTTCAGAGCGTGTGTATCTAACAATCACTCAGCTACTAGTTTATGTCCCTTTATGTTTGTCCATTTCTTTAAAAGCTTCGTCTCTCTACCTCAACCGCAGCATATCGGATTAGAAATATGATACTAGTCATGTGTTTTAAGAATCAAAATGCAGGTCTTCGTCACCTTTATAATGCTATGCGTTTCAAACATTATCATCATTATTATTAAAGTGACCTGATTCTGCATGTACCCATTTACTCTTTTAAATACACTCAATATTTCCTGCTTCCAATCCACTCTCTAAATGTTTTGCCTGCTTTATACACACACACACACACACACACAGGCATACAAGTATTTTGATACTTGAACAAGACATCCATTTCCTATACGTATAGGTTGTTGAGTCCCAAATTGCAGTCCTGATTAGTGCTGCAGATGGGTTTGAAAGCTATTGCTGGGATGCATTCGAGGTTTCGCTACGAGAAGCTTATTAATGGCGAGGATCAATATCATGAAAAGCTAATGGCAAGGCCAAGAAGAAGGCATTGTTGGGTGAAGAGAATGAATGGAAGAATAAAGGGTCTACGCTTATCCCGCTCCAGGAAACTTTCTTTCAAGGCATTGTCTGTGATCCTAATGCCCGGCCCAAGCAGCAGGATTGCCAAAGTGTATGCTCATATTATTGATAGAATCAAGATTATGGATGATCTGAATCTGTATCCGAATATTATCTTTTCAACTTGTTGGGGACTTCCAGGTTTATCTCATCTCCATCCCTCTGTTAAAACTGGTGGAAGGCCGACTCATAGTACTGCGCCTCCCGTGCCTCGTCATAAAATTTAACCTGTTTTTTGTGGCATCTTTGTGTTTCAGTAAGAAACATAGTTTGATCTAGCAATTGATAAGCTTGCTCTACATGAACATTATTTTCTCGTCGCTCACTCACACTCTCACTCTCTCTTTCTCTTCTTCTTTTTCTTCTGATAATAGTCGTTAATTTGAATTTCTTGTCTCTTCTTTCATATTCCCTTAGGACAACCGATGAATGAGCACTTTTATAACTTTTGGTATGCCAAGGCATATATTCGATTATAACTTTAGCACTCGTGTAACTTACCTATTGCAAGAATGTCAACGCCTTTACCACTTCAATGGGATGAACGGATGAACAACTTGTTTTGGCAGATGTGTGATTATCAGACCTTTTCTTCATTTTGATACCCTCATTCTTCATTTATATGACCCCCTTGTTGCAATTAGCTATGCATGCATCATTTATATAAGTGGGTCATATGAATGAAGAATGATATATATATCATTTTATTTAAAAGCTTGAGCTGTTAAGCAAGACCATAAAATATGATTTATATTATTTTCTAAAACTCACATAAGTAAAAGTCATTTGGGCTTCAAACTTGCACAAGCTCATATTTTTTTGTGCTTAATTTTTATCATATTAAGGAATTATCTCACTTAAAAACTTAAGTTATTAGGTGATATCCTATAACATGATTTATATTAGTATTTAACAATTATTAATATTAACTAACAAAGAAATTAAAAAAGATTATGCATATCGAGCTATATTTATGTTGTCACAACTTCCTATTCAGAATACAAGTTTTTTATTATTATTATTATTATTATTATTATTATTATTATTATTATCTTTTGAGTTTTACAGGATGATCACTTTAATTATTGTTTTTTTCCTTGCAAATGTTGGATGAAAATTAACACTTTTTTTCTCGAGAGTTGATAGTCTAAAGAATTTCTTAATTCATTCTATAAAACACATACTCCACTTTTTATTCCCCTTTTAATAAATTTTATAATACATATAGAAAACACATTTTTAAGAAGTGTGGCTTCTATTTTTGTATTCAAGATATATTTGAAATTTTACTTTTAGTGTAAATAAAGAATAAAAAAAATATACATGTAAGATGATGTATGACTTTTACAAACATTATTATTGATAGAACATTTTTGTAGGTAGTAAATATAGCGAGGGAATTACAGTGGGATTCAAAAAATATGATGATATGATATTGTTACAGTTATAATTATTAATGGATTGACCTATGACTATATTTTTTCGGTATATTTGTTGGTAATTTTTAAATTATGACATGATCATTGATGTCATCTTTCTTCTTTTTCCTTCTTTATTTTTTTCTCTGCAACTAACATCCATCACTACCCCCAATTTCAACCAAATTCAACCAAATTCAACCTCTCATAACAAAATATTGACCATAACACTTAATTAATTTGTGGCCATTTGAGTTTCAATTCAATTTTTTTAGGTCTTCACTTTAAGTATGCAAATCTACCTTTTTTTAATTTAATTTTAATATAATATTGTTTTTTTTTGTATATTTTTGAAGTGTATTGATGTTGTTTGGGTGTTTATTTGTTTTATAGTTTTTTCACATGAAAATTTGTTGTATAGATTTATGATTTCTACATGTTAGAGCTTGTTTTAGATTTTGTAAAATTATATTTATTTAGTTAATCTATTTAGTTAATACATGATTATTATATATAGTTTTGATATATGTAATGGAGAATCGTTCATGGATGTACCGAGAATCACCTTAAGGGTTGCGTGGAATGAATTATAGCAATAAAATTCAAGTTTCATTAACTACATAATCTCTAATCTAAAAAACATTAGTGGAGAAAGTATTATATGCCTATGTAGAAGGTGCAAAACAAAAATTTTATTGATTTCAAATGTTGTCATAATACATCTTCTATAAAAAAAAGGTTCATTGAAGAATACCCGTGTTGGTATGCACACAGAGAACAATTTGAACTTTTTCATAATATGGTTACATAAATTATAGTAAATTATTGGTCATGACACAAATGTTTAGCATTAAGTCAAATTATAGGTTGTGTGAGACCGATTATATCAAAATTGTTGAATGGACAAAAATCATTTTACTTGAAAGAAACAAGCTAAAAGAGAACTTCTACAATCCTAAATCCATGATGAAACCTTAGATTTAGGATACCATGAAATTTACATATGTTTAAACTTTTGCATGTTACATTACATTGAAAATACAAATTTGACTGAGTGCAAAACATGTGGGTATCATTGATATAAACATAAAACTAATGGTGGATAGACTCTTATTGCACGCAGAAAACCTTGACACTTTCCAGTCACACCCAGATTATAGAGGTTATTCATGTCACTAAATATTAAGCACATAAACAATACCATCATGATATGGTTAATGGAATGATGATACACTCTTTCGATGGTACAGCCTAAAAACACTTTAAGTATGTGCATCATCGGTTTTAAATGGAAGCAAGAAATGCACATCTTGGTTTATGTACAAACGAATTCAGTCCATTCAATTCATTTGTTGTTTCTTATTCTTGTTAGTTAATGATACTCATGATTTATAACTTGTCACCGGGGATATATATGAGGTCAGAATTCATATTTTTATCTACTATCATACTTAGTCCTCATAGTTCGAGCCACAAAATAAATATTTTTCTTCAATCATTAATTAATGAATTATGCTCATCTAGGGCTTTGAGTTATAATGTATCAAGAAAATAATTTTTTTAAATAAGAGCAGCTTTGATGTGGACTATCAATGATTTTCTTACTTATATATTTTTTATAGGCAGGGCACACATGAAAAGCTAGCATGTCCTTACTGTATGGAAAATAACAAAGTATTTACACTGATAAACAATGACAAAACATCTTGTTTTACTATCACCAATGATTTTTGCTAACATATCACAAGTATAGAAAGAACAACAAAGACTTTTTTTGTTAGAAGAGTTGAAGGCATGTTTCATCATTGTTACCATTAGGTGAAGGACTGCATGATGCATTGTTTTTCATTCTATAATAAAAGCTTCTTGGTTTTGATTTGACCAACAATTCACAAAACAAAATATTTAATGGGAGTTTTCTTACTAAAAGATCATTCTTCTCTATCATAACCTTGATGTCATGCATATGGAAAAAAAAACATGTTTGAGAATATTTTTCACACAATTGTGGATGTGAAAGGGAAGATAAATGACAACATCAAAGCTGGAATGTATATATAGTTTTGTCTTGTACCATAAAAATATGAAGTTGGTTTATGATAGTCGCAAAGCCTAAAGCAAGCTTTACCTTGGACAATAATTCACAACTACTAATCTATAAATAACTTAAAGTCTATTTTTTTTCTTATAGAAATGCCTTGAACATATCAAGGTTAGTGAATTTAGAAGATTAGAGATTGTATGGAATGAACAGCCATGGTTATCATATGTTTATATAAACACCCATTTCAACACTTGAAACAAATATTGTGCAAACAATTTGCAAGCTTAAGATGATATATTATCCATTATTTTTTTATTTGATGGAGTATCTACCTATACATTTACCATATGAGGCAAAAGTTAGAGGCTTAATCCAATATAGAGAGATGTGTCCATTAAAGAGGGTAGAGATTACAAATGAATAATAATTAAAATTATGTTGTCTTTTTATGCATAAATCAAAATATTCATTTAATTTATATAGGTACTTATTCAACCTTAAAAAAAGAGTTAAAAACAAGGCGCATATTAAAGCTAAATATTGAGGCTTATATTATTGAAGAGATCCCAATATTTAGCTTGTTCTATTATGAGCCTTAATTGATAACAAAAATCAATTGTTAACTAAGATATATCAATCGTGGGAAAGTTTTCTCTAGTGAAAACTTGTCAACATTCTCTTATCCTGGATGACCCAATCTAAAAGCTACTACTTAGAGAATATATTTATCAAAAATAGAATTAAGACAAGCATATAATTATGTGCATTTTAACAATGATAAACTAAGACCTTTTATCCCGTAAGTATACCAGTGAACATGTTATTTTCAAATAATTTATGTCTTATAAATATCATAAATTGATATACTATTGAATTTATAGTAGACAACATCATCATTTTTTATTATCACAAAACTCACAATTGACTGAATCTCGAATCTTCTGATTACAAGATGAATATTTTTTTCATGTGGTTGAGAACATATATAATTACTTAATAGTTATTTTTATCTCTCAAAATACTTGATTTCACATATATCATATTGACAATAATAATTTTTATCTCTCAAAATACTTGATTTCACATATATCACATTGACTATTCATAAGTGTACTTTTTATACTAGGTTTATAAATTAGAAAGGAATGTTAGCATTAGCTTCTCTTTACTAAGTCTAGATCTTGAACGAAAGATTAAGCACTACAATGTGTATTTTATCAATGGACACATGTTTCATACTAAAACACACACACACACACACACACACACACACACACACATATACACATATGTTAAAGGATATACTTCTAATGAGTTTTAAGTTGATTATTATAGAAAGTTAGAAAAGGTCATTGAATTGCAATATCATAGCATGTAAATAAAATATTTTAATTCAAATATTATTAGTATGACACCAATGATAGGGGACTCAAAATAGATCCCCATCATAGTTTGGTCAAGATTAATTCCAAGGCTAGACTACACAACATCAACAATGTTTTTGTTTTTTGCCAAGCAATGTCAACAAGTTTATTGCACCCACCCCTTTCCATTAAAAGAATTGTTCAAGAGTTGATTTATTAGTCATAAGTGGAAACCAAACTTAATGTTCATGTTGATATTTTTTAGGATGACAACGATGGATTTATTGAGAGAGATAATGTCTTTTGGCGAGTTAGTCAACCCATACTGAGTTGCTCCGTCTAATAACTAGAAAAAATTCAAATTTTTATATCGATTAGAATATTTTTATTGATGCTGATGATAAGAAGTGGAATGATATCTTGAGGTTCAGCGAATATACATAAGTCAAAGAAGATAATGATGGTAATGAAATGAATTGATGAGGAATAATAGAATTTTGATTATTTAAATTCAATGTAATGACAATTATGTTAAATTATTATTTAATGACAAGAAAATATATTTTACAACATTATTACTAATATCATTGCATTATGTGTGCAATAGTATTAAGTATTTGCAAAATGAATAGATAAAGAATACATATAAAATCTTACATAAAAATTGTTTAAAACCTATAGAAATACCAACAGGCTAACATCACACATTGAATTTCTAACAAATTAGTTTTGTTTGTATTTCTAGAAGCCATGAGAACTATTACTCTTCTTCTTGACATTGTTCATTCCAGATATTACACACAATATTGTTAATGCATTAAGGTTAGCCAAGATATTTGCCCCCTTTCTAAGAGACTAATTATTAATATGCTCATTTATTGTTGATTTTTTTATTAATGAAAATAAAATTCTTAGATGGGTTTTTGAAAATTTCTAAAGGGGTTTTTGATTATTTTTGTGTATAATTTAAATTTTTTTGTTTCATTTCACCAACAAAATCATTAATGAAATAAATAAAAATATTGATTTTTATTATTATTATCCATATGTGATAACATTGGTAACTGTAGTTTAAAACATTGTTATCAAAATCGCAAGTGACTCGCAAAATCGTATGATTTTGCAGAGTCAAAACAAGAAATTTGATAAAAATAAGTTAGAAAAATTAGACCCCGTTAAAATCGGAAAAAAATCATCAAAATCGTATGGACTTGTAAAATCAGACCAAATCAGTTCGATTTTACGATCCCAAGCTATTCCATTAATCTGCAACTCCAAGATGCTAACTAGGCTTTCTATCTCTTGCCACCTGGGCCATAGGCCATGCCCCCCACCACGTGTCTCCCCCGTTCTCTCTCTCTTTCATGGTTTATTAATTACCTGTACAAACCATTTCTTAAACAATAAAAAATTAATTTTAACATTTAAACTTAAAAATTTTGAAAAATATATATATATATATACTTTAAATTAAAAAATTTAGTATTTTTAAATTATTTTTATGTACTGACTTCAAAATAATTTGTTGGAGTTAGAACTAGTACTAGTAATATCAGTGCTGGAACCGTAGTAGTACTAATAATCCTTTCAATAGTAATGCTTTTGATGAATATATTAGAAATAGCGAGAAAAATGACAGTAATAAGGTTGATTTTAGTTTATATAGCACGCCAGCATAATATTTTTTTTTTTAATTTGTTAATTCTTACCTAATGATATTCTATGGACATGATTATTTTGTAATGTATTTTTAAGTTATTTTAATCATGTATAACCTTAACTAATGAAATTTCATGGCTATAATTATGTTTGATTGACTTCGGAAATATTATACTTATGATTTTATAATTTTTCTACATGCACGATTTTAGTTGTGATTTTACACTTTTTATACAGTAAAATTTTAGGTATGATTTTACAATTCAAGTTCAGAAACAACTTCTGTTTTGTGTCAAAATCACGATTTTGACAACCTCGATATAAAATACCACAACCATCAAACAAGAACATTTTATCTTCTCCTTCTCCCTCTCTCTCACACATACACCATCGACACAAAGCCAATTCTCTCATTTCTCTCCTTGTTCAATCTTTCTCTTATCTTTTCTTCTCCTCGACCTAAATTAGATATGTATTTCTTTTGTTATCTTTTTTTTCTTCTAATTTTTTCATAACATCTCTCTTCTAATTTCTAATTTTTATTTATTTTTACCCCACTCAACTTCAATTACAATGAATTTAAGATAACATTTCTTTCTTTCTTTTTATTGTGTTTTTTCATTATTTTTTTAATTAATTATTTTTTGGTTATTAATGGTTTTGATATGGGATTATTGAATTATTTTTAATTAATTTTTTTTGTGTTAATGTATTATTAATTGATAACTTTTTTATTAATTATTTTTTCTAATGTTAATAGATTACTAATTGATAATTTATTTTTTAATTAAATTATTATTGTCATTTTTTTTTATTCTTTGTAAATTTTGAGCATTTTTTTTACAATTTAGGATGACTTTAAAAAATATTGTAACATAAAAATAAAAATATTATAGAAAATTAAATTATAGAAAATTATTAGAAGAAAATGAATAAAATCAACTACTCTGTGGCTTATATCATATGTTTTTACAGGTTTGTGAATTCCGGGTGGTCTCCCATAGAGGGGAGGTGTTGCTAGGATGCTTTTTAAATGTAAAAACCATGTAATTATGTCTACTCATTGATTTGTGTAGATGTCTAGGAGAAAATTTATTGTGTATCGTCAAGACAATATCTTTACTAGTTCTTATAACAGTGATTCCAAGGAACAAAAATTATAAGGTGTCAATCATGAACAGACACTTGAGGCACATTCATCAACTCATAATGCACAATCATTGAGTGTGATATCACAAAGTTGAGAGGAGTATCCCTTTATAGCAAGATCCGATTACCCACAAGTACTAAGCCTAATGGAATATGGGCCTTTCAATGTAGTTTTTTTTTTTTCACAATTGAATTTGTTTAATAATTGTTCTGGAAGATAATTTCATTTAGAGAATGAAATTTCAAGTATGCAAATATAAGAGGGCGGGAAGCTACCACTTCTAGAATGAAAGGTTATCCTTTCTCTTTCTTATAGCTACAATGTACCGATGTAATTATAGTAAGGAAAAGTGACAAATGTTTTAAGTTTAAATCCAAAAAGAAGTTAAAAACTATTAGTTATCTTTACATTCTTTATATATGTGTGTGCGTGTGCATGGGTAGAGAGAGAGCAATAGTAACATATCAATTAAAAAAAATGAAGTTATTGGTGCAATACAGACCATGAGAAATGATAGTTATAGCTGTATAATAAATTTAGACCTAATTAAACAAATATTAGTAATGCTTCAAACAAGCACACTCTTAGTGAAAGCCATAAACTCATGGATATAATAGTTATTACTAGTGTATTAGCTAAGCAAAAATAATTAAACTAGAAATTATAGTCATGGACGCCAATAATCACTACTTACCTATATTTTGCTTCACATATTTATGTCACCTTTCATATATAACAATAACAACAACAATAACATGGGATATGGCATAAAGGTCTTATATTATCAACTAATATCAACCATGCAGTTGTGTATGTTGTTTTCTCCCTTATGTTAAAAACAAAACTAAAGTATTTTAAATTAGTTTACCAATTAATAAAAATCACATTTTGTTAAAATAGCTTAAAATATATTTTCTTATATGATTATGATGTATTTAAAAATTAATTCATTATGTTATTGGTGGTTAATATTTTCTCGATACATTACAAATACATATAACTACCATGTCATAGTTTTATGAGTCGCAAACCTTATATGTGACTATAACTTTAAAAAAATCACAATTTTCAAACCTAATTTATTCATATCTCCCCTCTACCTCCCTAGACCACCACCCAATTTCGCTCTTTATCACTTCTTAAAACCACCATCATCTTTCCCACAACGAAACACTGCCTCTTTTCTCTTCACCCACAACTCTCTCATAAAATTTTAATCATCATCATAACCACCACCAATTGTCACCACATCCTCCCACATTCAATATTTAAAGGTATATCACACCCTTCTCGTATATCAATTTAGTATTATAGTTCATGTTAATTTATTCTAACAAATTATGTCTTTTTTGAATTAGGTTAATTAGCTATAAAATAGATTGATTTGAGTTATTAATTATTTTTTTTAGAAACAAAAAAGGATCAAATGAGATCCACTCGATTGCATACCATGATGGAATATAAAGATGAACACTCACAAAATAAATAGATGGTGAATAGAACAGGATCGAATATGAAATTTGTTAAATAGACTTTGAACTAGATAAAACCACTAAATCTTAAACTATTTTAAGTGTTTAAGTGATCATACTAAAATTGCTTGGTTTTTAGGGCAATGATCATATGACACCTTCTTAGTATGCAATTATGGAGATGCACAATTATATTCATCTTTTTGTTTATAGACAATGGTTTTTATGAGATCTACTCACTAAGTGACATAAACCTGACCATAGATTGATTGCAACACCCCCTCTTTCCACCTACATGTTGACGAGATGATATCCATACTACATAACATCACCATGTTAATTAGCCTCTCAATAAATGGTGCTTTAGTAATAGGACTTAGGGGTTTGATCGACATAAATGATACATGTGGTCATCTATTAAGACATGTCCTTTCAATCTGTATTTATAGAGATAACCACATCAAGCTAACATATTTAGAAACTAAGCCCCTGTTTGGCATTGTGGCTATACCGTTGTTTTGCCAAAATTTGAATTTTTTTTCATTTTAAATGAATTTTTTTAATGTTTTTAAATTATTTTAATATGCTGATGTCAAAAATAATTTTTAAAAAAATAAAAAAATATATTATTTTGATGTATTTCTAAATGAAAAGCGCTTTCAAAAGTAATTGCAATCACACTCCCAAACACCCCCTAAGTTTAGGACCCTTAACGTAGGTGATAGATGATCAATTGGTTATGTATGCTTAAGCATACATGATGCATATGTTTTGGGACCTTATTTTCACCAGTACTATAAGCAAATGCAATGTTATTATTCTTCTTAACTTTATTTGATGACTTTTGAGCCATTACTAACTACAACTTTATAGGTCATATTTGCATATCTATATCAATATCCATGTAAAACATGTATATATAAGAAAAAATAAATAATTGTTTTTCTGCTATTTCTCTAATATGAATATTTTTAATATTTTATAAAAATAAAAAGGGTTCAAATTATTTATGATGATTAATTTCATTTTAAAAATTGATTTAGAACTTTAAACGTAAATTAATTTATTATGGGTGTGGAAGCATCACTATATCATACATCTAGAGAGCTAAGGTAATATCTTCGATGTTGATACCTAGAGACAACTCTTTAAACGATCTAGGTGAAATTAAAATATAATATTTTTTTAATTATTGATCTAAATTAAATGTAAGACAACTCTAAAGAATCTAGATAAAATTAAAATATAATATTTTTTTAATTATATATCTAAATCAAATGTAAAAAATATACTAATCGTGTGGCTTATCATGTCAAATGGTGTGATACATTTCACTGAACTCCACTTATATCCATGAGTCTTACTAGGATAAGACCTCCCTAGGAATTGATTACAATAAAAATAATTTTTTTATAGGTCATATTTGCATTTCTATATCAATATCATGTAGGTGATAGACGATCAATTGGTTATGTATGCTTAAGCATACATGATGCATATGTTTTGGGACCTTATTTTCACCAGTACTATAAGCAAATACAATGTTATTATTCTTCTTAACTTTATTTGATGACTTTTGAGCCATTACTAACTACAACTTTATAGGTCATATTTGCATTTCTATATCAATATCCATGTAAAACATGTATATATAAGAAAAAATAAATAATTGTTTTTCTGTTATTTCTCTAATATGAATATTTTTAATATTTTATAAAAATAAAAAGGGTTCAAATTATTTATGATGATTAATTTCATTTTAAAAATTGATTTAGAACTTTAAATGTAAATTAATTTATTATGGGTGTGGAAGCATCACTATATCATACATCTAGAGAGCTAAGGTAATATCTTCGATGTTGATACCTAGAGACAACTCTTTAAACGATCTAGGTGAAATTAAAATATAATATTTTTTTAATTATTGATCTAAATTAAATGTAAGACAACTCTAAAGGATCTAGGTAAAATTAAAATATAATATTTTTTTAATTATATATCTAAATTAAATGTAAAAAATATACTAATCGTGTGGCTTATCATGTCAAATGGCGTGATACATTTCACTGAACTCCACTTATATCCATGAGTCTTACTAGGATGAGACCTCCCTAGGAATGGATTACAATAAAAATAATTTTTTTATATAGACATTATTTTGTAATTTCGATTTATTTTTTAATTATAAGTCGTAGTATATCATATAGACACCATATACTTATGATTATAAATTATTGACTGTATCTGCATGCTGGGAGGGAGATGACTTGTGGTTTTTAAACATGTTGATGTATTATTTTTATGCAGTAAATATTTGCTAATAACATGCCATTTACTGAGATATCCGTGTAATCTAAAGCGTGACGAGCCTTGATATGCAGGATATAATATTTATTAAAAATTGTTAAAGTCAATATAGATTATTTAAAAATGCTAATTATTTTTAATGTATTTATTATATGCATTATTTATTATGTGAGACTTGGAGGGCAATGGTCATTGTCTATGGAGATGAAACTTTCCCTAGCCAACAATATACTCGATCTATACCGTGATGAACTTCATGTCAATATATATTCTTTCCTTTTTTAGTTTTTTACTAGTTTAGTGGCCCGCACTTCGCTGCGGGCGGAGTAAATATTTTTTATAATTATTTAGATTAAAATATAATATTTTTATATATAAGGTTTGATATAATGAAACAAATCAAAATACTCTGCTATAATAATAGTAATATCGAAGTTTTAACTTCTAAAATTATTATCACTATTACTGTCAAAATAATAACAATTATTAAACTACCTCGAGAGAAAAAAACAGGAAGTAAGAACAAAAACTGCAATTATTATTATTATTCTTAATGTTAATATTATTATTGTGTTAATAACAAAAAAAAAATTAAATCAAAGAATAGAAGAAGTCTAAAAACATTAACAAAAGAGCAAATAAAAAAAATAAAAAATATGATAAACCAAAAATAAAAATTAATATATGAAAAAAAATAATTTCAGTTGAAAATTAAAAAAATTGACCGCACTACGTTGCAGGTTGAGCAAATAATTTTTATGATTGTTGGGATTAAAGAAATTAATAGGATCTATTGGTCTAAAATTAAAATATAATATCTATATATATAAAAAATAATATAATATAATAAAAAAAATTATCAAGCCCTACAATAAAAATAGCAAAATCGAAGTTTTAACATCTAAAATTATCATTGCTATTACTGCCAAAACAATTAGAATTATCAAATTATTCTGAGAAAAAAAACACTCAAAAACATTAACAAAAGAGTAAGAAAAAAATATAATTAAATTTATTATTATTATTATTATTATTATTATTATTATTATTATTATTATTATGTTGATCATGAATAAAAAACCAGATATAAATGAAAAAAAAAATCCTAATAACTTTAATAAAATATCAAATAAAAAAATAAAATCAAAATTATTAGGCAAAAAAAATTAATCTAACTTGAAAATATATATAAAAAAACCAATAAAAAACTAAAAGAAAGAGCAAATATAAAAATGATAAAACAAAAATAAAAACTATTAGCTGGAAAAAATCATTTAATTTTAAAATTTTAAAAAATATATGTTCTACGTTGCAGGCTGAACAAATAATTTTTATAGGATTTGCTGGATCAAAATTAAAATATAATATTTATATATGTGAATTTTTATATAATGAAATAGCTCAACACACCCTATTATAACAATAGCAAAATCAAAGTTTTAAAATCTAAAATTATCATTGCTCTTGTTATTAAAACAATTAAAATTATCAAATTATCTTGAAAAAAACACTCAAAAACACTAACAAAAGAGTAAGTAAGAGAAACAATTAAATTATTACTATTACTATTACTACTACTATGATTATTACTATTACTATTACTATTACTATTACTATTACTATTATTATTATGTTAATAATGAAAGAAACAAAAATAAATGAAAAACTAAAAAAATCCTAAAAACTTTAACAAAACATCAAACAAAAAAACAAAATAAAAATAAAAATTATCATTGTGATTACTGTCAAAACAATAAAAATTATCAGATTATCCCGAGAAAGAAAACCTAAAAAACATTAACAAAAGAGTAAGCAAGAAAAATAACAATATTATTATTATTATTATTATTATTATTATTATTATTATTATTATTATTATTAGTGTGTTAATAATGAAAGAAAAAAAATGAAAGACTAAAAAAATGCTAAAAACTTGAACAAAAGTTCAAACAAAATAAAATAAAATAAAATAAAAATAAAAATTATCATTATTATTACAATCAAAACAATAAAAATTATCAAATTATTCAGAGAAAAAAACCCTAAAAAACATTAACAAAAGAGTAAGCAGGAAAAATAATTAAATAGTAGTAGTAGTAGTAGTAATAGTAGTAGGAATAATAATAATAATAATAATAATTCATAATATGAATTAATAATAATTCATATTAAGAAATAAAAGGATTAAAATTAAAAATTAAAAGTATAAGGGCTGATTGAAAATTAAATATAAGGGGATTAAAATAAAAAATTAAAGGTATAAGTGCCGCAATGAAAATCAAATATATTATCAATTTCAATCAAATGATAAAATTAAAAAAATTAAAACTTCAGAATCGAATAAATTAATCTTTTTAAACTCAATATAAAAATTAAAAGAAGGAGGACCGAAGTAAAATATTAACATTCAATTAATTTCAATCGAAGGACCCAATAGAACTAAATCAAAACTTATATAACAGAAATCAGTACCATAAATGAAATTAAAAATACAGGGGCTGAAGTGTAGAATCAAAACAATCAGGGGACTCTCCTGCATTTTTACGTGTAGGAGAGAGAGAAATGGGTGAATCGGCTTTACCCAGCCACCACCGCGTCCGCAGCCATCGTGACAGAAAACACGCCTCGCTGAGAGGAAGACCAGGTGCAGCCGCATCGAAAGAGACACCGGGAGCCTATCTCCGACCACCATATGACCCCTCACGCGCCTCCTAAAGAGGGCATGAGGCGGACTACTACTGGTCGCGTGTTACACACGCGCGCGACAGTATAAAAAAATAAATAATAAAAAAATACTGGTCAATTACCGGTCTACCCCTGTGCTCAACTCATCAATTTTATCTTATTAGGGGCTATATCCGTATTTAGCTATTTTTAAAAAAATATTAAAAAAAAAGTTGTGGTGGACCGGACCGGTCCGTACGCGTGCAATTACTTCGGTAACCCTTAGCCAGGAATTGTTTTTTGTCCTATTAGAGGGGCAAAACAGTTAAAACACTGTTCATAACAGGTAAAAACAAAACAAAAAAAAAGACGGGCGAACTCGCATGACGCACAGACGAAAAATGGCGAGTCCACAGTGCAATGTGTCTTATGCTACAATGAATCATTGTGCTATTATTGCTATTACTGCCAAAACAATTAGAATTATCAAATTTTTCTGAGAGAAAAAACACTCAAAAACATTAACAAAAAAGTAAGCAAAATAATAATAATAATTAATAATTCATTATTATTATTATTATTATTATGTTAATAATGAATAAAAACCAGAAATAAATAGAAGACAAAAAAAATCCTAATAACTTTAACAAAAGATAAAATAAAAAAATAAAATCAAAATTAACAGGTAAAAAAAAATTAATCTAACTTGAAAATATATAAAAAAAACCCAATAAAAAACTAAAAGCAAGAGAAAATAAAAGAAAAATATAATATATGATAAAACAAAAATAAAAATTATTAGCTAAAAAAAAATATTTAATTTGAAAATTTTAAAAACATATACGTTATACGTTGCGGGCTGAGCAAAATTTTTTATAGGATTTGCTGGATCAAAATTAAAATATAATATTTATATATGTGAAATTTAATATAATAAAATAGCTCAACACACCCTATTATAATAATAGCAAAATCAAAATTTTAAAATCTAAAATTATTATTACTCTTATTATTAAAACAATTAAAATTAATAAATTATCCTAAAAAAAAAACACTCAAAAATATTAATAAAAAATAAGTAAAAGAAAAAAATTAAATTATTATTATCATTAAAGAAACAAAAATAAATGAAATTCTTAGCCCTGTCCAAAGTAGCTTCATCCCTGGCCGATCAAGCATTGAGAATCTTATCATTAGCCAGGAGGGGCCATTCATGCTATTAGGGTAAAAAGGGTGTAATTTAGGCTGGATGGAGGCAAAATAAAGATTTAAAATAAAAGATTTCCGATTCTTTATCTTGACTTGAGAGGATGTCAAACTTGAAGCAAGGAAAGATCAAATAAAGAATGGCCCATGCAGTTGAGGGGCGAAGCATTAACTGAAGGATGCGCTTGCCCATGGGAAGGAGAGAGGTTGGGTGGTGAGTTGCAATGAAAGAGCTGAGAAGTTATGGATATACATCGAAGGGTGAGACTTTATCTGTGCCTACATACTGAATCAGACAAATGAATCAATCGGTGGTATGCTCATTTTCATCTGTCCTCAGCAACAGCTCATCAACTCCATCTCAGTCACAATCTCCATCTCAGGCGACATAAAAGAAACGGAAACACAACAAACAACGGCGCCGGTAAGGAGAAAAAAAATAGAGAGAGATTCTAATTTTTGAAATGCAAGCCAGAACAAAAACCTAAGAGAGGGGCGGGGGGAAACGTAGGGAAAAGGTAGGACACGTGGCGCAATGACAGCCATAATTTAAGAAACCCGAACCGAACCGACAAACCGGACCGAAATCCAAACCGAACCGACCCAAAACCGAAAAATTGAACCGAACCGAGTTACTATTGCATTCCACCGTAGAAATACTCAGAAGCTACAGTGTTTTCCTGAGCTCTTTTAGATTATTGTATAATCCCCGGATTACCTCTCTGAGATTTTCATTACTATTGTGTATATTCTTATCGTATTCTTTTTTATAATAGACCTAGGATTAAGAGATCTAATTATGTTTGTTATATTACATCTTAGGATTAAAAGATTGGATTGATATTAGAATTTTTTTTATTAAAAATGAATTTTTTCCTTCAAAAAATGAATTTTTTATTAGGGTGGTGATGGAGCCCATTCACCAAAACTACACATACTATTTTTTTTTGTTTAGAGTTGCAATCAAGGTTGTTAATATTATTCTGGTCATCGTTCTGATTTTTTTTATTAATACGGAACGTTTTGGTTTCAGAGCATTTCGGCGTGCCGTTTCGGGGTTATACTATTCATATATAATTAATTTTATATATAAAAAAAATTAAAATATTATTAGGGTGGTGATGTAGCCCGTTCACCAAAACTACACATACCATTTTTTTTGTTTAGAGTTGCAATCAAGGTTGTCAATACTATTCTGATCACTGTTCTGGTTTTTCTATTGATACGGAACATTTCGGTTTCAGAGCATTTAGGCGTGCCGTTTCGGGGTTGTACTATTCATATATAATTAATTTTATATAAAAAAATTAAAGTATTAATTTAATAAGTATAATTAAAATTCAAGATAAATTAACTTTAAATTATACAATACAAACACAAAGCTAAATAAACATAATCTTAAAATTAAAAAAAAATCACAAGTTAATTAAAATAAAGAGGATTTTAAGGCTGAAACGGTATAGAAACATTCCAGGTGAAATGTGATTGGAATTTTCAAAATAGACCGAAATTAAAACTAAAATGAAAATAATATCATTTTATCTTAATTTTTTAAATAAAATAAAATATTCTAACCGAACAGAATAATATTAATAACCTTGAACCAATCGTTCCAAGTGATTCATGAACTGCAAATATGGCACCACACAAATGGCAGATTTGATATTTTATTTAAAAAAATATTTTTAGAGAATAATATTTTATCGATATGTTTTTTTACTATAACAATAATGTAAAAAAAAGGGGGAGGGTGAACTTGTTCCTGATACTTTGATTAACTGACCGTGAGTTGTCGTGGTGGTGGAAGTGCTTTAATTTGGGGATGAGATACCCACCTGACAACTCAGCCCAGGGTTTCGATATTCACTCCACCTGTCTTTCCACTGCCCTTTTTTTCTTCTTATCCTCTCTGCACGTTATTTTCTCTCTCTCTCTCTCTCCTCCTTAATTCTAACTCTCCAATTCCTCCGTGCTAACGATGGAGTGAATGTTAATTAAAAATAATTATCAAGAAAAATATTGGAGCTTCTTCTCTTTCTTTTGTCAGTTTCTCAATTCACACGGTTTCTTTCCTTAAATCTATATGCTTGTGTCAGATAGGCTGAATATTTCCAATGATATTATTGTTGATAATTATAAGGAAGATGACGATGTTATTGATGATGAACGTGACAATCCAAGCAATGGGTATGATGCCCACGCTAGTGCTAACAACAAGAAGCCAATGATGACGCTGATGCTGATGCTGAAGAAGAAGATGAAGAAGAAGAAGAAGAATCAGAGAAAGGAGAACATTGCTTTCAGAGAATCATGCGATGGCTCTGCAAGCAGTAAAAACATTAATTTCTCCAAGCCACAAAAAGAGGTCCTCTTTCCCTTCATTAAGCCCAGCAGACTTTTCCATAAAAGAAGCACTAGTACTAGTTGCTTTTGTTTTAAGCAACCCCCTACTTTCGAGTCTTCTTCAACATCAACAACCCTCCAGTCTCAAACAAGCGATCCTAATCATCCTGACTTCACCTTCGACATGTTGAAATCTTTGATTGAGACCAATGATTTCTATTCCAAAGAATGCAACCCCCATTCTTTAGATTCTACTACTACCACTAATCTCTGAAGATTTCACTGGTTCATCCGTCCTATCATACCATCCACGCTGCTACTGTTTTCAATTTCTTCATGAGATTTCTGCTAAAAGATTTGCTGATTGATCTCATGGTTCCTTCTCTTTCTGAGATGCTTTCAGAAAGCTTGGCTCTTTATTTTGTTGATAGCCGATTTTGTGTTTTTGGCCTTCGTTCATTGATGATATCATGAATATATTCATATTCTAAATTTTGCCCTCAAGAATATTCCTTGTACGCCCCTTGGATGGAGAATTGGAAGCAGCTCTGTAAATGATTAAGGTATGTCATTCATGTAATACCTAGACTCTTGTGTCTTTGGCAGGCAGAGGTCTATATTGGGAATCATCCAGATGCACAATTCAATACAGCTGTTTCTTTTGATTCAAATTTCAGCTACAGTTCTTCGTGAAGGCTACTGAGATTCGCTAGGATATTGGTTCTTAGAGAGATTGGCATGAGCATTTCGGTTCTCTGCAATGCTGAGCGTTTGTCAACATCTTTGGTTTTTTTTTTTTTTTTTTCAAATTATATGTAGAATTTTGTTTTAATAGATTACTTGATATGCCTTATGTACTAGCACATTATATTTTTCCTATATATAGACCGTGATATTTTTCAGTGGCTGTGTACTAGCACTCGTTGCTCCTTTCTTTACAACCTGCAGTACCCTGATAACTCTTCATCAATGCCTGTGTACTTTTAAGGTGCATGATTGTCAAGATTTTTGTACGTTAAAAGCCTTGATTGAGAATAATATTTTTATTTCAAAGAATGCAATCCCCATTTTGATGCATATTAATGATGATGGTAACGCAATTGAATGCTTCAAGGGAAGGGGGTCATTCTCACTGCTTTCAATATCTCTATGAGTTAGAAAAGATTGCAGAATGATCACATGGGTTGGTGGGGTTTGTGAGCTTTTTTTAAAAGTTTTGCTCATTGATTTCATTGGCTTGTGGTTCTATGTTTAGGGCATTCGTTCATTGATGCTATGTTCAATCAATTAGAAACTTGTGATTGCAATATAACTTTTGTAGCCTGAGTGGCTAATTCCTTCCCCGAGTAATTTGGTTCCTATCACTTGAAATTTCGTGATTATGTATATCATGCAAGAGTGCTACTTTCATTTGAGCTTCGGTACTAGTGAGTGAAGCTGACTGATGCCCTGCACCGAGCTAGAATTCTCTATACCACTAAGACAGCTCATTCAGCACCCATGTATAATTTACAACTATGAATGGATATATCAGTCATGTCTGCCTGCTTGTCTACTGTTTACCTTGGATTGAGAGCACCAGGGAGCAGCTCTATGTTTAAGATCTCTGGCATACGTTACCTTGTCTACCTTTGGCTGAACTCTATTTCAAGCTTCTGTTGGACATACGAATTCAAAACCAGTTGTTTACTTGGATGCAAATTTCATGTACAATTATAAGCATAGACTAAGGAAATTCAGAAGGCTTCAAACATATAGTAGATGTGGCAAGATAGTTTTTATTATTTTGAATTGTAGATTTTTGTTCTAAATGGATTATTAGTTGATATTTCTTGGGCGGTACATCAAGTTTTCATCGATATGTCTTTTGAATCTTGGTACTCGAGTTAAGTAGTTTGAATAGTAGTTTTCTGCTTCTTGATAATTCTTGATCTAAAATTTTCTTTGATAAAATGTTTACTAAAGTTCCTTTTTCTTCCTTGTACTTGTAAGGTGCATGCTGTTGTTAGGTGCATGCTGTTTAAGGTTTATGAGAGAAACTACTTCTATAGCCTGATTGGTTGCTGTAAGATTTTAGTCGGGTTGCTCTTTTAGCCAAGGTAACGAGTTTCATTCTTGATGACATTTAGCAAGAAAGCAGCTGCTGCCAGTACTTTGAACTTAAATATCAGTGGAAAATATTAGTGAGGGACATGTATTTTGTGAGCACATCCTCTTTTAAAATCAACATACATCTAGATGGAGAAGGTTACACGCAAGGTAATCGATAGATGCATTCTCAATGCAGCAAGATTGTGTTTAGCTAATGCCTTTCAATATTCTGGATTTTGGCATATTTTATGCATTAACGTTTGTATAATGAGCCCTCTATTGATGATTCAGCATGTTTCTTCATATGAATTGATTGATTTTAAGAGGGCTGGCCTTTGATGATCTTTTTGTTTACATAGTTGTTTCCGTCATCAGCTCCCTAGAATCGCTTCTGAGATCTCTGTTATAGGTGACCTTTTGGGATTTGTGCGCGTGGATGTGGTCTGCAAGGGGGCTGAATCACCTAAATATTTTTTGATACTGATTAGAGGCACCGAGGCACCGGCTATGAAGACAGATTATGGTTAATTTATGACACCTTGTCGAGAAAGTGACATCGAACATAGGCTCGAACAGGATTTTCCAACATAAATGATGCCATTGCTGCCAATAGCAGGAAACATGGAGAACCCTCAAGTGGAATATGCTAAATCACAGATATTGAGGTTCAGCATGTGCATATCTGTTAAAGAGAACCAAGAGCAACGAAAAATTCATTGCGGAAACTTATTATCTTGCTAGACGTCCAGTCTCAGAGCATTAGTAGTGTGGATGTTGGCAGATCGTGATGGAAAGAAATGCTTAGAGAGAGGTTGCAAGCGACAAAAAATTAACAGATAAGAGCATCGATGCCCTTCTTTCGGTACCTATATGAAACTTGTAGCAGTTTATCTGTTGTTGAAGATAGGAATACATGATCCAGTGGAAACTAAAGAAAGGGTCCATCACAAGATGGTATTCTCGGGTCAGAAAACGGAGGACATGTGCTCTAGTCACCGTCTTGTAAAAGCAATAAACTTGGATTTTAGTCCAAAAGGGATAAAGGGAATGGCCCTACTCTTCTACCATACCATTCCCAGAGCAAATATACATATTGAAAATCGAGAACTCAATGACACTAGTGAAGTATGGCCCGAAAGGCCAATCTGAATGTAGGAGATGCGTCGGGATTGGAATGCAATGCATTGCGGAGTTGGAGTGCACGTGAATACCATAACTCACTGCGATGTTTGTATTTCAAGTTAAAACAAGAGGCATGGCCTCTAGCTTTCTGATGGGGCCTCTCTATTTTTCACATGTCTTCGGCCTTTTACCCTTTGTTTTTTAGCATCAGTAAATTTGTCAAAGTTAAGCTTCCTTCTCAATTCATAATTCACCAATCCAAAAGGCCAAATCTCTTCTCTTTTGTTACGGATAGGATGCCACTTTGCATATACACTCCCATATACTTTAATTTATAATAATCACAAGGTGGATTAGGCACTTTCCAGTCCATTAAGAATAGTTTTTGTAGTTTTGTTTGGTATCAGTGTAGGAGACATCAGGCATGCGCTGAGGTGCTTGTCAACACCAGATCCATCATGGCTTTACCAAAAATAACATACCAATTTTAAATAAAATTAAATGAAGAAAAAGAAGACAAAAGGATAAACCAATGAAATTAGCAGTCCATGCTATTTATAGGGGCGACCCAAAACTGTTCTTTGTAAAAACAAACCATAGCAAGGGGTCTTATTTCTTTATCCAAGACCAACTGATATTGTTTTGGAGTATGAGCAAAGGCAAACCCACCCATCAAGGGAACCCTCAACTCTGTAATGGCATCTAAAACCCAGTAACTGATATACTATAATATTGGCTCGTGGTCCCCTGTCCTGTGCTGGGATAGAAGAAGGGATTGGAGCGGAGGGGTCCCTCACAACAACAGTCACAGAGACACAAGAGGGAAGGGAAAGGCAGTCATCAATATATTTTCTACTCTATTATTTTATTATCAAAACATGGGGTTTCTGTTTCCCGGGGTCACTTGGGATTCTCATTTTACTTGCTTTTATTTTTCTTCTCTTCCTTCTTTCTCTTCTTCAAGCTGTTTAAACCCCACTTGTTGAACCTCACTCGATCTATCATAACTGGGTTCTGCTTTGTTCATCATCTCATAAGGTTAGAGGCTTTTCCTTTCCCTATCTTTTCTCTTTCTAATGCTTTGGTAATGGTCATTTTTCAGCTTAAAACAATCAAGTTTGGGTCTTTGTTCTTTGTTGTGAAGAAATTATATATTTTAGTTGCTGATAATTTTATCTTTATAATATATATATATATATATATATATATATATATATATATATATATATATATATATTAGTTGATCGGGTAGTCCATCGTTCTGTGATCGTAATACTTTGTGGGTGCAATTTAGGTATAAAAAGAACAAAAATAATCTATTTTTGTAAAAATGGTTTGTTTGCTGTTTTTGTATAGCAACTTATTGCATTTAAAGGTCTTAATAATCTAAGGGAAGATGGCAAATATTCAGTAATAGGGCATTAGATTCTCTATGATCAAATTTTCTTATCTTTGAATACTTGAGGTACTCATTTAGAAATACTGATGTTTTCGTCATCATTGAAGGGCATATTCACAAAATTTCCTCAGTTCCACTGCTATTATCATATTTCTTACTACTCTTTCCAACTGCTTTGATAATAATGACGAAATGATTATACCAAAGGTGGGAATAAAGACAACATTTGTAGCAATAGCAATTACTGCTATGGTTGTTTCACTTTATGCAAAAAGAATGGTAATTTTTTTGTTTCACTTTATGCAAAAAGATATTGCTCTTCGTGCGTAGAAGTAGAACTAGTTCCAGTAATCAAGCATTCCTGCCAAGTTCAAGATTTTATATCCTCGCTCTCATTTTTTTTCCTCTCAACAGTTTGAGTGAAAATGTCTTCTTCAAGGCCAAGCCACTCATCCAGCAATTCAGCGAGATCAAGACACAGTGCTAGGATTATTGCTCAAACCACTGTGGATGCCAAGCTCCATGCTGACTTTGAGGAGTCAGGCAGCTCTTTTGATTACTCAAGCTCGGTGCGTGTTACTGATTCAGTTGGTGGAGATCAGCCACCCAGGTCTGACAATGTAACTACAACTTATCTTCACCACATCCAGAAAGGCAAGCTGATCCAGCCTTTTGGCTGCTTGCTAGCCTTAGATGAGAAAACTTTCAAAGTCATTGCATACAGTGAGAATGCCCCTGAACTGTTGACTATGGTCAGTCATGCAGTACCAAGTGTTGGGGAACATCCTGTTCTTGGCATTGGTACTGACATCAGGACTATCTTCACTGCTCCTAGTGCATCTGCCTTGCAAAAAGCCATGGGATTCGGAGATGTTTCTCTTTTGAATCCTATATTGGTTCATTGCAAGACATCTGGGAAGCCGTTTTATGCCATTGTTCACCGGGTGACTGGCAGTTTGATCATTGACTTTGAACCTGTTAAGCCTTATGAGGTGCCCATGACTGCTGCTGGGGCTCTGCAATCATACAAGCTTGCAGCCAAAGCAATTACTCGGCTACAGTCTTTGTCTAGTGGAAGTATGGAAAGGCTTTGTGATACAATGGTTCAGGAGGTTTTCGAGCTCACTGGGTATGACAGGGCGATGGCCTATAAATTTCATGACGATGATCATGGAGAAGTGGTTTCTGAGGTTACAAAGCCAGGCATGGAGCCATATTTGGGTTTGCACTATCCAGCCACTGATATCCCTCAGGCTGCACGCTTTCTATTTATGAAGAATAAAGTTCGAATGATTGTTGACTGCCACGCGAAACATGTCAAGGTGCTTCAGGATGAGAAGCTTCCATTTGATCTGACATTGTGTGGTTCAACCCTGAGGGCCCCACACAGTTGTCATTTACAATACATGGAGAACATGAACTCCATTGCTTCTCTGGTTATGGCAGTTGTAGTCAACGATGGGGATGAAGATGGTGATGCCCCTGATTCTGCGAACCCACAGAAAAGAAAGAGACTTTGGGGTTTAGTAGTGTGCCACAATACGAGTCCAAGGTTTGTTCCTTTCCCTCTTAGGTATGCTTGTGAGTTTCTAGCCCAAGTATTTGCTATCCATGTGAACAAGGAATTGGAGTTAGAAAATCAAATTGTTGAGAAGAACATCCTTCGCACCCAGACACTCTTATGTGATATGCTCATGCGTGATGCACCATTGGGTATAGTGACACAGAGCCCAAACATTATGGATCTAGTAAAATGTGATGGTGCTGTCCTGTTCTATAGGAATAAGATATGGAGGCTGGGGATAACTCCAAGTGATCTGCAGCTTCAGGATATAGCTTTTTGGCTTTCCGAGTACCATATGGATTCGACAGGTTTGAGTACAGATAGCTTGTATGATGCAGGATACCCAGGGGCTCTGGCTCTTGGTGATGTAGTTTGTGGAATGGCAGCTGTGAGAATATCTTCCAAGGACATGCTTTTTTGGTTTCGATCCCAGACTGCTGCAGAAATTCGATGGGGTGGTGCAAAGCATGAACCTGGGGAGAAGGATGATGGAAGGAGGATGCACCCTAGGTCATCTTTCAAGGCCTTCCTTGAAATTGTTAAGACAAGGAGTTTGCCTTGGAAGGACTATGAAATGGATGCAATCCATTCTCTGCAGCTAATCCTGAGGAACACATTCAAAGACATTGAAACCATGGATGTGGATACCAAAACAATTCATGCAAGGCTAAGTGACCTCAAAATTGAAGGGATGCAAGAACTTGAAGCAGTGACTAGTGAGATGGTCCGTTTAATCGAAACAGCTACGGTGCCAATTTTGGCAGTTGATGTTGATGGTCTAGTTAACGGATGGAATACAAAAATTTCTGAATTGACTGGTCTTCTTGTTGATAAAGCAATCGGGAAGCATTTGCTAACACTTGTGGAAGATTCTTCAGTTGATGTAGTCAAAAGAATGTTATTCTTGGCATTGCAGGGTATGTCATTTTATGTTTTGGTCATCTCTTGTTTGGTTAATTAAAAAATGTTATTCTTTGCCTTAGAGGATGTAGTGGTTGTTTGAATAACTTTGATGTCATTTTACGTTCTGGTCATCTGTCACTTGTTTTGTTAATAAAAAAAGGTTAGTTTTTGCGTGCGAGGAAGTGGTGCTTGTTTGAATCTCTGTGTGGGTGTATATTGTTCTGTAGAATATTCCAAATCACCTGCGCCACATTCAATACCTTTTCTTTCATATTTGATCAGGCAAAGAAGAGCAAAACATACAATTTGAAATCAAGACACATGGTTCCAAGTCTGAAGGTGGCCCCATCTGCTTAGTTGTTAATGCCTGTGCAAGCAGGGACCTTCATGAAAATGTTGTGGGGGTCTGCTTTGTGGGTCAAGATATCACTGGTCAGAAGATGGTCATGGACAAGTTCACCCGGATTGAAGGGGACTACAAAGCAATTGTACAAAACCGAAACCCTTTGATTCCCCCAATATTTGGGACAGATGAGTTTGGCTGGTGTTCTGAGTGGAATCCTGCCATGAAAAATTTGACTGGTTGGAAACGAGAAGAAGTTCTAGATAAAATGTTATTGGGAGAGGTTTTTGGGTTAAACATGGCATGTTGTCGTCTCAAGAATCAGGAGGCTTTTGTAAATCTTGGTGTTGTTCTTAATACCGCCATGACTGGCCAGGAATCCGAGAAGGTTTCTTTTGGTTTCTTTGCTCGGACTGGAAAGTATGTGGAATGCCTGCTGTGTGTGAGCAAGAAATTGGACAGAGAGGGTGCAGTCACTGGGGTATTCTGCTTTCTACAGCTTGCAAGCCAAGAGCTGCAGCAAGCACTTCATGTCCAGCGGTTATCAGAGCAAACTGCTTTGAAAAGATTGAAAGCACTGGCTTATATAAAAAGGCAGATCCAGAATCCTCTCTCTGGAATTATATTTTCTGGTAAAATGATGGAGGAAACCGAGTTGGGAGCAGAACAAAAGGAGCTTCTGCATACCAGTGCCCAATGTCAGTGCCAACTTAGCAAGATTCTTGATGATTCAGATCTCGATAGCATCATTGAAGGGTATGATTCAGATTCTATCAGAATGATACCCCTGTTCTTTTTTTATTAAGCTATGCATTTCCTGGGGAAAAAATCATTGTACTGTTAGGAGAAATGCATTTCAACTTGCATCCAAGATTCTTAGGAATGGTACATCTTTGATTGTAGATGTGTTACATTGCTTGAACTTTTGCTACTTGTAGAAGTTGAGCGAACCTCTTTGTTCATTTTTGCTGGATTGCAAGCTTTCTCGTATGATTTTGGTGTGTTATGGCACGCATAGCCTTAAGTTTTATATGGCCTCTTCAAATAGGATTATACTTGGAATTAGTTTTGGTCTTCAATTGCATGCTTGCGCACTGCTATCAATGAACATGTGTTAAACTATAACTAAATTGGATTCCTTATGGATTTGGTAGGGGTCATGTTCAATAGTTTGGACTTGGAGTATTTCAATTGTTCCTTCGTAAAATATACTTCCTCATCTTTTTTTGTCTTGCTTTTGATGTATATGCCTGCTTGTGAAATCTCTACAGAATGTTTTCAAAACAAACATTACTTCTAATTTCCTAGTTCTCATAAGCAACAAAGTTTTTTTATAAAATCTGAATCCACAGGTCTTTCATATTCACTTCTCAGAGCTGTTGTATTTCCTCTCAAGCTAGTTTTTTCCAACTCCATCTATCAATAATTAGTCCACACATGGCCAACATATCAACTTCCCTTATGGAACTCTTGGTTAGGATCCACCATCTGAGGACAAACTGATGTGTTAGTGTGGTAGTTTTGTGGTTGAAAATCATGAGAGCTGCTGCTCTATCTGCCTATAATGCATGCACAAGCTCAACATGATCTATTGAAACCTGATACTTATTTTTCAATTTCTCATTAATAGTTGTTTTCCTTTTCTGATCTGTGGTCAGCTACTTGGATCTGGAAATGGTGGAGTTTACCTTGCGTGAGGTACTAGTGGCTTCTATCAGTCAAGTCATGATGAAAAGCAATGAAAAGGGCATTCAAATAATCAACGATGCAGCTGAAGAGACAATGGCTGAGACCTTATATGGTGATAGCATCAGGCTTCAACAGGTGTTAGCTGATTTCTTGCTGATGTCAGTTAATTTTACACCGTCTGGAGGCATGCTTTCTGTTTCAGCTAGCTTAACCAGAGACCAGTTGGGGCAATCTGTTTATCTTGTGCATCTGGAACTCAGGTACCACTTGAGGCATAAATGAGATTTCAATGTCTAGATATGGTTACGTTGAGGTGAAATGCAAGCATCTATGCATATCAGATGACTTTGGCATCTCTTGTTTCACATAAATAAGTGGTTCCAAGCCACCAAAGGAACGGAAAAGACATGTTATCTATTCAATTGACCAGCTACTCTATGCATTTCTGCAGAAGCAGATGGAATGCATAGAGAGTGAACAAAAGGATAAGACATTAAAATATTGCTCTGATTGAGCCAGTCATACCCTAATAAAATGTAGAGAATCAATATATGTTTATGGACTGGGGATTCAGTTAATAACTCAGGTTATTATGCTACTTTTTGGACAGGATAAGGCATCATCCTGGTGCAGGGATTCCTGAAGCATTGCTAGATCAGATGTTTGGGGGAGATACAGATGCGTCTGTGGAGGGGATCAGTTTGGTTATAAGCAGAAAGCTGGTGAAGCTGATGAACGGAGATGTTCGGTACATGAGAGAAGCAGGGAAGTCGAGTTTTATCATATCAGTTGAACTAGCTGGTGGCCATAAATCGCAAAAGAGGGCGTGATGAACAATAAGGCAGCCCATCCCAGGAAAGAAGATATGGGAATGTGTTTGTGTATAGTGAAAGAGGAGGGGGGTGAATTTGTGGAACATCACACCTTGTTTGTAACCAAATTCTATGCTATGCTATAATATTTGATTTCCAACTATTGAAGCCTTTGCTGATTGAATTCTTTTATTTTATTTGGAATAGGATTTTAAAGTCTAATTGAATTCATTTTAGTGAGATTAGTTGTTAATAGGTATATTTTAAAGTAAATCACACCCTTTTTATTGTGATTTGTAAATCAATAAAAATATGTTATTTTAGTTAGTAGTAGGATTTAGTTATGTTGCTTAAAAGCTTCTTGAACACTAGAATGAGGCAAATGATGTTGCAATGATACCTTTTTTACTAAAAATTTAAAAAAATTCGAAATAATATTTGAGATTTAGAACACCGAGGGTGATTTCCAATGTACTGTTAGCTGCAGTTTGGTGAGCTCTCAGGGCAAATATTGTATAGCATAAGGGTGTAGTGTGTATTTTGCAGTTCCCTTGGATGGATATGAGCAAAAAATGATTATGATTCCTTTCTCTCTCTCTCTCTCTCTCTCTCTCTCTCTCTCCCTCTCTCTCTCTATAATAATAGAAAAGGAAAGGGAGACGTTGGGCTGGGTTGGATGAATTGAAATGGGCTAAAGCCTAGAAGAGCCCAGACAATACTAAGTGTAGAAGGGCAGGGCCCAAAGGTCAATTAACAGTATAGAATAATAAGATATTCTGTGTTGTAATTTTTACGCAGAATAATATAAATGTTATAAATTATTTTTTTGGAATGTTATAGAATAGTATAGAAAAATAATATAAAATATGTATTGGTCTTATTTCTAGATGAGATTTTTTTTAATATGACATTGGAGTTTTATTAATTAAGTAGTGATTGTTTAAATTCATTTTTTTATTTAATATAATTTATTAAAAAACAATATAAATTCCTAAGTTTTTAAAAGCTTTATGGAGAGATGTTCTTTGACAAGGGATGAGGTAAGTAATATAGTTAGAGTCATGCGTGCCTGACCCCCTCACTGCATCAACTCTCCTCGTTTCCTCGATTTGATCTTAAGACAGAGATGGAGATAAAAGACTTTTGTTTTGCCTCTGACAGTACTCCTCCATTGTCTGTCATCTCAGCCGCCAGGGTTGCGTCCCTCACCCTTCCTCCTCCCACTACCACTGCTACTGATTCTGCTTGGCATTATCATGTTTGTTTACATGTACGTTTGTTAGGTTCAAATTGCAGTGAGCATATGTGCTTCATCGCTATATTGGCCCTGTTGGCAAGCTTTATGGCCAGGACCCTTTTCAATCAAGCCAGGTCTTTCATTCTCTTTCCCCCTCTCCCTTAATTTTGCTTTTTTCCTTCATAAACATGTTATGCATTCCTTTTTACAAAGTTCCTTTCTCATTTCTTTACCGTTTTTCAGATTGATCGGTGGCTCGATTATGCTCCTGTACTATCTGTAGGCACTGAATTCGAGAATGCCTGCAACTTTATTGACAATTATCTGGAAAGTCGCCCTTTTCTTGTGGAGCACTCTTTGTCTATTGCAGACATTGCCGTATGGTCTAGTCTGGCAGGTGCAGCTTCCTACTCCTACCTGTTTCGTTAACTGCATTTACTCACTAGTGAGTGTCAAATTTCAATGAAAAAGAAAATCCAGTATTTGCTGGCTTTTCTATTTGCTGTTTCCACTCAGGAGTGTCTTTGTTGAGCTGAATTTCTGACTTAGTTTGATATGCGTTGATTGATTTTACTGCATGAGAGTCCCAGAATACCAAAATAAGGGTTCGGGAACCACTTTTCTTGAGTGCGCAACTTACCATCAACTACAGCATTCCATTTATCAAATTAGACTGCTGGTGCTCCAAGGGGTGACGAATCGACAACCATATTGTTCCTATCTCATTTATTTTTTATTTTAAGCAGTCGATTTCTTATCACATGCATCCTTCTAGTCATGTTCGTGACACCTAATTCTTTGCAGGAAATGGGCTGAGATGGGAAGGTTGGAGGAAGTCCAAGAAGTTCCCAAACTTAGTACGCTGGTTCAATTCAACATTTGATGAGTATAGCGATGCTTTGAGTGAAGTCCTATCAAGACATGTTTGGAAAAAGCACTCGGGAAAGCCTGCAGCACCAAAAGGCAAACAGGTTGTCAGTGGAGATAACCCAGAAAAGGGAAAAGCAAGCAGCAGGCCTTTATCTGAAATTGGAAAGGTGTGCCTGCGATTTGCTCCTGAACCCAGTGGCTATCTTCACATCGGACACTCTATAGCAGCTCTACTCAACCAGTATTTTGCTCAACGGTACCAAGGCCAAATGATAATTCAAAGGAAAGCAATGAATTTGTAGACAATCTTCTACAAGATATTGAGACATTGGGTATCAAATATGAAACTGTCACACACTTGAGTGGTGTCTTGCATCTCTAAATTGAAGGTCACCTGGCTACCAGATACAAGTGAGTTACTTAGCCTCACTCCGAAAATGTAATTTCATTGATTCTGAAAATAACACAAGGGCATTACAATATCCACAAGAATGGAAAGACTACAGGCATGAAAATTGATTCTAATGAAATGAAACAAGACTCAAGAAAACATTACGAGGACCAAAACGATATCATGTTTTAGATTTTATCGTTTTTCCAGTTCCTAGCATACAGATATGCGAGCTTCCAAAAGTTTGTAGCAGGACATTCCTTGCCCTGGGAATCGGAGCAAAACACCCGTGACAATGTGTGTCTTTTTCCTTGCTTGAAATTGGAACATTATGATATTAAGCGACAAGCATTTGTTAATGGGCTTCGAATGAAGTCGCCAATTATGCCTGCCTTGATTGTCTGTCTTTCGCTGGCCAAAACAATCCGCCTCATGATTAGATCACATCACGTGTGCTCCTCTTTTTTTTCTTTTGGTTTAGTTTTATCGGAGGGTGGGTGCAGCTTCATTCACTTCTGCTGACATCTTCAGGTAAAGAAAAAAAGACAAGAAACTTTCACTTTTGGTGCAGTTATGTTATCAATTCTAAACTAGTTGATTAATCCGTTGCATTATTTTAAACAGCTGTTAATCTACAATTTACACGTAAGAAAACCATTAACATCGATCGAAGAAGAGGATGGTCCAGATTGTATTCTTCTTCCGTTTAATCCACTTGAACTTGAACAACGAACAGATCCATGTCTGCCTGCCTGCTGCCTTTCAGAAACTCAATATTGCCTCGACTTTTAAAGCAAAAAATTAGGTGACCTTCATGATTTATTAATAAATGGACCGTGTTGCCTCACTGTTTCTACTCCACGCCCGGCAATTTTTAACAGTTAAGCACTACCAAGATTAGCACTTGTTAATATGATTATGACTGTTTATTCAGAATGTAAAGCGAAACCAAAAAGGCATTTAATTTAAAATATTATTAGTCCAGTACCCACCCGAATTGCTTTACTTTGCTTTGACTTTCTCGAGCAAGGGTTAATTCTCCCTTCCCTGTTTATGGCATGACCCCATTCCACATCCACGTGATGTATGGGCTAGTGTAATGAAGGAAAAAAATAAATTTTAATTATTTCAACCAGGAATTATTGCAGAGGCAGAAGCACAATTCTTCAAGTTTATGATGGATCTTTCCTCGAAATGTAATTAAGAACTGATTTGGACGAACAAAAAATATTGTCATGTGAGTTGGCCAAGGCATTGAAAGTTAGCCTACTTGTAGTTTGGAAGAAGCCCTCTCACGTAAAATGACTTCTTGTCCAATCTCTCCTCCCGCAAAAGACATAACATGCTGCTGCTTCTCTAATCTTATCCAATTAAATTTTATTTATTCCGAGAAATATGTGGGGGTGTCGGGCGTGGTTTATGTAACTGGCTAAAAGCAATTTCATGCTTTAATATTTTATTTAGTGGATTGATCTCCCAGATCGAGATTAGGAGAGGAGAGGTAGAGAGCAATCATGCACGTATTATTAATTCCAATAAAACAAGTGTTACAAGAAAAACAATCACAAAGAAAACCCATCTAGGACCAGTTATGAGAAGGTTTATTAATCTGTGTAATCAAAACCTACTTCGCTCGGGTACCCGTGTTTTTAATCAATCACTTCTTTGGTGCAAACCTGGACTTGATCTTTTGGACCTCTTTGGCTCCAACCTGGAAAGCCTTGGTCAAGACATTGTCAGGCACCGGTGGTTGGGCTGCAAACAATGTGGCAGCAATTGTCTGCGTTCCTGCCAACTGGCTATTGAATGCAGCAATGACTGCAGCAGGGACCTGACCATTGTTCTTCTGGAAATGAACCAAACCTTTCGGGAAAGCAAATGTCTCGCCCGCCTTGATGGTCTTTGATATCAAAACGTTAGCAGTGGTGATGAATCCAACATCGAGTTGACCTTCAAGGACAAAGACCATCTCAGTGGCACGTGGATGCGTGTGGGGTGGGTTCAAGCCTCCTGGGGCATAGTCAATGCGGGCCATGGAGACCCCCAAGGTGTTGAGTCCTGGGATCTTTTGAACATTGGCAGCGGTGACCAAGGAGCCGAATGTATTGTTGGTGAGACCTGGTTTAGCCAACCCGGCGAAGAAGAAATCATCGGCTGTTATGTTTTCCTTGCAGGTGAAACCATTGACCTTCACTCCTGTTTAATTATATATCCATGCACGAGTCATCATGTTAGCAGAGCATGAAAAAAGAATTGAAGGCAAATGAGATAAAACAGAATCAAGAAAAAAAAGAAAAGAAAAAATGCTGGCGAGATCCGAGAAAGATGAAGAAATTGAGATGAGAAGGAAAAGGGGTAAAGGATAGGGAAGTCATGAGTCAACTCTCCCACCCATTACGCCTCATACATAATTAATTAAGAAAAGGAAATTAAAATACAATCATGTACTGAAGAAAAGAGAAGAAGATGAAATTAATGAAGGAAAAAGTACCGGAATTAAAATTAGCAACGCAAACATCTTGAAGCAGGTCAGGATCAGCAGAAACAGTTGCCAAGAATGCCAAACCAAAAGTAAAAAAAAGCAGGGCCACCTTAGCTGCCATGGCTAGTAGCTGAAGAAACTAGCTTGAATAGGTGGCTTTCAAGGTTGTGGATAAAAGAGGGTGTAAAGGGAAGCTTAAAAGGAGGAGGAAATCGTGATGGAAGTAACAGCTTAAAATAAAAGAAAGGAGGAGTGGATGAACAGGAGAGATAGGGGGCACAGATGTATTTATAGTGAGAGCTAGCTCTAGAGGTACGAAGATGACATTTTAAATATATTTACCAGTAAAAGACAGCAAATTATGGACATTTTTTTAGATATATGATATATTAAAATAAAAAGGTCCAAAAAATTAATAGAAAGAGGGAAATGGTGTGAATGCTAAAGCACGAAACATGGCTTCTTACACCAAAAGGAAAGTCATTATCTCAATCGCCGCTACAGGTGGTGCCTTCTTCCTTATTTGTTGGGTCAATTTTTGTCATTCTTCTTTGTGTAGGCGTCGACTCGGTCATGGTTGCCCACATGCCATTATTAATTATCGCAACCATCTTTTCACAGCTCTATTTTTTATGCACTAGATAAAGTTTTCACATGGTTCTTTGAACCCTGCGGCCTCGAAAGTTTTTTGTTGGCAAGAGTATTTGCACTTAAAACCTCAGGGAGCAAATAAAACAGATATCCGCTGTGGACATTCAAGTCAAGTACACCCTGCAACACCGCTGTGCTGGAGAACTCAATTGTTTTTCTACTTTTTTATTAATGTAAACTTTCAATTGTTTTATATTGGAAGGCATCTATGAAGTCATCACTGTGATTTGATTAGAAGCATGGATAATGATGACATAGGATGAGGCCATCACTGTGATTTGTTAGGGGGCTGGAGTTTTGACTGTTTTAGCTGTACGAACTCCTGGTGTCCCTTTTATTTACTTTGCTGTAAAAGCTGACCCCTTGGGTTACTTGTTAATATATATATATATTAAAAAAAACAGATGTTGTCGATTGGATGGAAACCAGCTAGCTAGTTGTAGTATATTGCATACTGTAACTTGAGATAGTGCCTATCATGAACAGGGGGAATACATTACGTACGGTAAATCCATGTGGTCATAAATTCTCTCTATACCTACCAACCTCCACGTCTACCATACCACATGAAGTGTCTGTTGGCACGCGGCCCGTATTTTGATTTTTTTATTTTATTTTAAAAACAAGTGGTTTAGTGTTTTATATTATTTTGATGTGCTGATATCAAAAATAATTTTTAAAATATAAAAAAATATTATTTTAATATATTTCAACATGAAAAATATTTTCAAAAGTTACCACAACCACCCTTCCAAACAGGCATAAAATACTGCCAAAACCATCCTCTCCACAAAGACCGGCCGGCCGACGACCCAGATCTACCATTGCCATGCACCCACGCCCCAGATTATCCTTTAGGCATGTAATCTGAAAATGAGTGTTGTGTCTTAGGTTTTAAATCACTCTCTTAGGTTAGCTCTTTACCATAAACATGTAAATATACGTAACAGCAAATAAAAGACTACTTGAAAGCATTATATATATATATATATATATGTTATGTTTTGTTATTAAAAACAGATGCGAAATAATTTGTCTTGGATAAAATACTTTGGAATGGTTTATATATCCTCACATTTTTAGCGAAACAGGTGTCTATAATTTGTAAGAAGTAGCTTGTACGTAATATAACCTGCCTCTGCAGTGATCACTGAATGCAAAACACAACGTACGTACATGGGTCGCGTATGGTAGAATGTCTGCAAGGTTAAGGAAATACGTACGAACAATCTTTCTTAATTTCCGTGGCTGCTACAGTCATTACAAAAAACAAAACCTTCCTGCTCAGATTTTGTGGCATGGCATTAGTAATTACCTCTTCTTTCAGGTCCACGAAGCTCCTAACTAACATATTCGGTTTCTAGCTAGCTAGCTAGCAAGCTTTCAAAACTCGCCCATTCCTACCCACTCCCTCAATTGTGTGTGTGTGTGTGTGAAAAGACTTCTCAACGTGACGTATATAGCAGCAGGTACTTAATTAATTTAAGATAATGAATACTTAAGTTAAATTGAAGATCTAATATACATAAATCTAAATGGAAAGTTTCCAGGCATGCATAGAAAATAATTAAAGCCGGCCGGCATGGGAGAAATATGTGGGAGAATACTACATGCTATGCCATATTTAAGAACTGGATTGGTATATAATTAATCCGAGGAAATTAAATTATAAATCCCAATATTTTCCTAGCCAGTTCTAGCTGAAAATTTCTGATGCTCCAGCTACGCACGCCGCCCTATAAATTGAATTATATATAAACTGAATGAACCCATTACTGGCAACAACCTAAACTTAAGCAATGTTTGACATTCGTGCTAGCAATTACTATTTTAGTGTGCTATATCCACAGATAGCACTGTAGTTATAATCTTTTAATCAGTCCATATGATTAATAATCCACACTACCTACTTATTCAACGGACTGGCTGCTAAAATTATGAGCCATTTTCTCTAAATTGCAAGCGAAACAATCAATGAGAATCAACTGTATCGTCACACCCACACACCAGTAATGATGCCATGTCTTTGATCATTCCTAGCTCTTCTCTGTTCAATTCCCCTGCTCCCCGCTTTCTGTACTGATCATGTATTTCATACACTTGGTTAATATTTAAGATTATGTTTATATAATCAAAGCCTTCTTAATTTTCGTTAATCTCTCTCTCTCAGTCAATATGTAATGTAGAAATGACAGCTCGCTTGATGTCTGTTTGTCCATCCACTTCCTTGTCTACATGTACATGGGTCGATAGATAGATACATATCAACCATTTTTAATTGAATAAACTTAACCATTCTTACGTGGAATTCATTCAAGCGATTATCTTTCTTGATTTAAAAATACAATGATGAATCAATGCTAAACAACCAAGTTTTTTATTAACTACTGTCTAAAACATTAAAAAAAATATATAAGAACATGAGCAAGAAAGTTGACATCCGTAATATTAATCACTTATCTTCCTTGATAATCAAACAAAACATTAATTCTCCAATTTCATTAATTAATATCTAAAAAACATAAATGAAAATGTGATCCATCAAACATCACTAATACTCAACTAAAAATGATGGACTCAAATTCCAAAGCATAAATAAATAAGCATATAGGGTGTGTTTGGTATTATGGTTGAGGTGTAAGAAAAAACAATTTCATGAAAATTATTTTTAATAGTGGTTTATAATTGAAATTGAAGTATTTGGTTAAAACTGTGGTTGAGTTTGAAATTTAATGAAAAGTAACTTAGTGTGTTTGGTTATCATGCTTTTTATATTGCTCTCAATTTATGAAATTACTTTAAAATACACACACAGATATATATTATTTTTTAATATTATAGATTAATAATCATAACAATCAATAAAATATAATTAATAATTCAAGTAAATCAAATATTTGTTTTTATTTTCCCATCAAACTACTTGCAATTTCATCTAATAAAATATTATTAGTAACAACATCTGCAATCCATACTGAGTTTCAGGATCTCTATCTACATCTCTATCTTCATATTATAGAAATATAATTTCAAGGTCAAATCTAGTTGCAAGTTTTTGAGTTATAATCAATCGAAAAACAAAAAGGTTATGGAGTTAAACAAAGTCACGTGCCTTTCCCTTTCATCAAGACTGATCTTTATCTATGTATTTTTTTTATTTTTTAAAATATAATTTAAAAAAAATGAATTGAGCTTGACCAACTAAAATGGGCTGGCCTAATCAAGTTAGGCCAAAACGCCCAACTTTGTTAGACTTAGGTTGGGCCGAGAGCAGGTCCAACCCAACCCAAAATTTAAAAACAGAGAAAACAGTGTCCTGCATATTGCACAAACAGAGAGTGAATTAATTCACTCATGCGCATTGTTCACGTAGCACGTGAGCAGTAGTAGGGTGGTCGGCTGATGATGACGAGAGGTTCATCTACCGATGCCGATAAGTAGAGGAGATCAAAATGATTCTTTCTACGATGGTGACCTTTAAAATGGTGGTTTGTGGTGGATAGAAGAAGCGTTGAAATGTTTTTGTTGTTGTTGTTGCTGTTGCGAAGGCTTGCTGCTGCTGTTAGAGGTTACGATAGAGCATATGGTGTGGTAAAGAAGTTTTCGATGCTGAGAGGGATGATGATAGTGTTCTCCAAGACCACTACTGAAGGGGAGAGAGGGAGTTGCTAGTGATTGTGAAGAGAGAGAGAGAACACCGACTGACTATAAAAGAGATCGGGAGCTATGGTGCTTTTGCCAGTATGAACACAACTGTCGGTGATCTCTAGATGTCCATGAGGATGCAAGATGGAGGTTGCGTCAATGAGAGAGAAGAGAGAGACATGTCATGGATGCCATTGGAGAGAGACCTGTGTTTTATGCCTGTGTTGAGAAGTATCTTGTAGTTGCTTCTCCAAAACTAAGGTTTGACCTCAGTTTTGGAAGGATCTCATGATTAAAAAATTAAGACGCATCCTTTATCATATGATTTGGTTTTGAAATGAGTATCATAGAAATCACCGTAAAGCTAAACACCCCGTAGAATAATTAAAGCAAAACTTATTTTTAACCGTTTTGAAAAACAAATGCGCTCAGAATTTCATCTGTTATGATAATCGAAAGTTTAACCCGCAATACCGCTGCAAAGTTTGCATATGTACGTAGGGGCAAAAAAGAAAAAGAAAAAAAAACACAAGATCATGATGAAATGCTTTGCTGTAATATGGACTTGGGCCGAAGAAATGGGCGGGAAAGGCCGTAGCTGCTGAGCACAGGCGTGTTGTACTGGGCTATTATTGAGCCCGATTGTACCACATGAAAAGAAAATAAAAGGGCAAGGGAAGAGCAGCTGCTTCATTTGAGATCAATTTCCATCCCCCACTGTGTCTCTCCAGTCCAATCGATGCTTTTTTGGCTCCATTAATAACACACTAATAATTGACAGTGCAAGTAAAATGGCAATATCGTCAGCAATGAAGAAGAAGAAGAAGGAGAGGGAAGAATACTGGAAGAGCAAGGAGCTCGTCTTTCTGGTTCTCTATGCCATTGTTTTCTACGCTTTCATCATCCATCGATCTCTTCAACTCTCTCTTGGTACCCCTTTTCCTTAACATCTCAATCTCTTAAAGTCTCCTTCGTTTTCTTTTGTTATTCTAGCTTGCTCATTGTTTCTTTTTAAAAAAAAACAAAAACAGATCATGAATCAGAGCTTTATGCTTTACGCCCTGGATGGCTTCTCCCTCCTCGACTCAATGTAATCCTTTCCCTATCCTTTCTGGGTTTCATTCCTTTTCTTATTTATTTTATTTTTGTCTTTCGATTACTTAAGTTTCGATCTTTAATCCCAGGATGCTAGTGATGCCCAATGGAGAAATTTCCGTGCTAATTTGCCCATTCTTACTCTGGTCTTTTCACTGTTCGCCCTGCTTGCCAATTCTTTAAGGGCACTTTTTGCCTTGAAAGCTAAAGGAATGTCCTTTGCGTGGCTTCTCCTTTCTTTGGCCTACCTCTCTTATCTTCATGGAGCTTGGTAATCTTCGAGAACTCCACCACTGCTTCCTCAATTGTTTATTTGATTTACTCCTTCTTTGTTTTCGTTCTGTTTCGCCAACCTTCTCCTTCTTTGCTCTTCTAGCATATTGTTTATCCTCTCAATCGCTTCCCTGAATTTTCTTCTCGTGAAGGTGCGTTTCCTTCCTATGACTTGTGGGTTTCTTGTTTTTCATGCCATGACTTACTTTGGCATTGCTCACAAAGAAATGATTATGATGTAAAAGAAAAGCTCTGTTGTTAGCGTAGTCTTTATAGTGGCAATGAGCTGCGTATCTTTTTATTGTCAACAAAATGGTTGAAAACAATACTGTTGCAATAATTATACTAGCTGAAATGATTTTTTTTCCCTTGAATGATCATTGTTTTTCTTGTAAGATATCTAATTTGTGCTATATTTTACTAGATTTGTCTTTCCTCAGATGCTTGCACAGACAAAGTACTTCTCACCTGTGCTTTGGCTTTTCAACATATTTTTTCTTCTGTGCAATCGTGTTTATGAAGGCTACTCATTCTCCATTTTTGGGTGAGTTATGTAAGGTTATATCTTAGTCGTGCCTTGCACAGCTGGATTAGTTGTTTCATATTAGACATTATGCTACTTCCACTTATTGAATTTGACTTATTTTATGATAATGTAGGCAACAATTGGCATATTTGGACAACTATCGTGGAACTTTTAGATGGCACATTTGTTTTAATTTTGGTATTTGTTTTTTCACTTGTTCATCTTCTGGGATTTTACTGCTGAATACGTTCTTGGAAGCTCAATATGCAAGTGGGAAAAAGAATTATTTGGCATGGTTGTGCTTAAGAAAATTCTGTTTTTGACAGTTATTTTGCGAATGATCAGCTTTGGATATGATTACCATTGGGCGCATCAGGATCCTCTTTTTGATCAGCAGGTAAACTAGTAGCACATATGTTAGGTTGCCTTCTTTTTTTCGCATTTTTTTTTGGGAAAGCTTCTTCTCTGTCTTAGATTACATCTAATCAAACCAATGAATATGTTTTGCCTAGTTTTTCTCAAGATCATACAAATACATAACTGCTTTTGAAATTACTTTTTCAAGCATGAGAACGAAGATAATCTTTGTTCCTTTTCTTTTGATATTTTACTTGCTGGTGATCTCAGAAGCACATTCAACGTTGCCATACTTGTAAGTCTGGAAAAACATGCTACCGGCTCTTGCAGGTTAGTCTTTGTTTAGCATGAGCCTACCTAATCTAGTATCTGCTATCTACTGTTGCTATGCTTTGAGGGTTTCTTCTACTCTCTTTTCTTGCAGTTCATAATTTTGTTTGTGCGTCTAGGAGAGAAGTGTCCAGAAGGAGAAATTTTCCTTTAGCATATACATCGCCTATTTGGTATATGCCCCAGTTTACATTGCAGGTCCAATTATAAGCTTCAATGCCTTCGTCTCACAGGTTTGTGATTTACATTAATATAACTGTTCTCTGCTTCTATATTGTTGTTCAATTTGTATTGATGGCTGAGGTAGTTTCTACTTTGATTAATATTAGAGAACTAGATTGGATCCCTTCTGTTGCTTGGGTTAGAGAGACTTAAGTATTTCACTTTCTCCATATCAGTGTTCTGGATGTTGAACATTTCTGTTGCATTTTAAGTGTGAATCACTGTAAGCAATCATTCCCATCACAACCTGGATTTCCAATTTCGTACTTATGATATAATGTTTATGCAGTTAGATACACCTCAGAATAATTATACAGTTAAGGACATCTCTTGGTATGGGTCTCGTTGGTTAATCAGCTTTTCTCTAATGGAATTAATGACACATCTATTTCGTTACAATGCTTTTGCAATCAGGTTAGAATTCAAGTATGCACATCATGCAAGGATTTTTTAACATCCTATCTAATTAGGAATTGATTGAAATTTTTTTCCCTGTGCTTATCAGTCGTCTCTGGAAACTGCTATCTCCTATGGACATATTCATCATTGGATATGGGGTAAGATGACCTTTTCATTGTTACAAATTTTCCATATTTGCATCTTTAAATTAAATCTTTGCCGAGGGGGCTTTTTTGTACATACAAACAAAAAGTAAGACATGAAAAGTTTATAAAGTGGACTGGAATGCAATAGCAACCATGACCAAAATGATATACTGAAGCTCTATGTTCTACAGTTATGTTAACAGTAAATAATGAAGCATGCAGCCTGAGCTTCAAAAGATTGATCCATTCTCAGCGTATTTGGAGGCTCATTTCGTAAAATAAACCACTTTGAACTCAACGATTGACTCTGATATTTCTTTGACTTGAGCTCAAACTAACTTAGGGCTCATATTATTGAAATGCACAAAAAAAAAATAAAAAAATGGACGTGATTTGTATTAGTTATTAACATTCAACTTTTTTTTTTGTGCTTCCACAGGTCTTGAATTTCATGTGGCTAAAATTCTCCCTCATCTGGCGCTATTTTCGTTTCTGGTCTCTGGTATGATTTTTGAAGTGTAACTTTTTTGTTCTGTTTTTTGGTCCTCGTTTCACTTTTCCCTTAAACTGCACCTCAGTCTTGCCCCAAATTTTTTAGTCAAGATCATTGATCAATTATATGTGCACTTTTATCTAATAATATTGAAGAACAAACATATATTTTAACCAGTGTTATTTCAGATATGTGGCATTGAGGCCCCTGAGAATATGCCCAAATGTATTAATAATTGCTGCAACTTGGAGAGCTTTTGGAAAAATTGGCATGCTTCGTACAATAAATGGCTAGTCAGGTGAAACTTGGTTCACTTTTACCAAACCCTGATTTCACTATCATATGCATGCTAAAGGCTTTATAAATTACATTCAGATACATGTATATCCCTCTTGGAGGATATCAGAGAAAGCTACTCAACATATGGGTTATATTCACATTCGTTGCCATTTGGCATGATCTAGAATGGTAATCACAGCATCTATCATGTTTCCCTTTTAATCACTTTCCTTTATCTATTTATTATACTCTTTATCTGACAGCTCATTGGTCATAGGAAACTTCTTTCATGGGCATGGTTAACATGTTTATTCTTTATCCCTGAAATGGTGGTGAAATCAGCAGCAAATACATTGCAGGTGATCTTTCTATGTGCCAGTTAATGATACAATATCGTAAAACAGTTTGAAACTTGCTTGCAGCCTAAGTGCTTGGGCATTGCTTGCAAAAAAGGTATTATACTCCAAGCAAGGATCTCATGCTCAAGATCCTTTTGTTAACAATTTTAAACTGTGGCTATAATCTCTTGTTCAAAACACAAGATACACACGGATGATTTCATTAACTGATTGCTCGCCTTTGTTCAAGAATGAATAGTACCTTCTTGCCAAGTTTACAGACCTCTATGAAATCAAGCCTGTTGGCAATACAAGCCTTGCAGCTGACTTGTGTTTCAGCAGCTTAGCTTCTTGCTCCAAGAATGGTTTTTCATGTTCACAAATGGCTAATTTTCATACTGATTGATTGAGAAGTGAAGAATCTTCCCACCACTCTATATCAAAGGATCAGTAAAGAAACATATCATCTACCAGTCTAGCATGGTTGTATCAAGGGAACTATCCAAACCTCTAGAACTATGGTGACAAGATCAACTTCCAAAGGAAAGTCTTACGATGCATGCCATAGATTAGACCTTCATGGACAGTGTGAAATGACTTGCTTGGTTGATTAGGGAATTGCAATTAGATTGATTTTGAAAACTATGTATCTATTGATGGTGATTAGTGCTGGTAGTACATTACATCAAATTTTGATTTATGATTAATTGGATGGAAGGTAGGAACATTAAGTATCTCATAGACAATCAGATGAGGAGTATGAGTTATCTGAAGTTTAACTTTGTTAAGTGCAATTTTTTTTAATAGGTGGAGAGTGCTTTTGGGGAGTTTCTTTTGCGAGAAATTAGTGCAGCAGGTGGTGCCATCACCATTACATGTCTCATGGTTTGTCCTTAACTGTACCCAGGTTTCCGCTTATATGCATGATTTTTTAACTTCAAATATTTCCTGGATTGTTCCCTTGTATTTTGAAACATTTCTTGATTTTGCATACAATAGCTTTTGATCTCTTCATGATGCACAGGTTGCAAACCTCGTTGGGTATGTAATTGGGCCATCAGGCATTAACTGGCTTTTTTCACAATTTCTTTCAAGACAAGGTATTATAACTTCCTCCTGCCTTCTATGCAAATTTAGATTTATTTTTTGTATCTGTACATTAGAGTGCCAAACCCTGGGCATTCGTGAGGTTCAAAGCTTAGTTGTCAGTATTTACGTCTTAACTGCTAGTCAAATCATTTTCCTATCTACTTTCTTGACAAGCAACTGCATCATTGATGTCAACCTTACAGGATTGCCAGTAATGGGTGGTATGTTTATAACCTTTTACGTTGGAACAAAGGTAAATGCCATGAAATCTCGTCCTCTATTGAACATGGAAAGTTTTCAGTCTTGGAGATCTGGTGGAAGTTATTTCACAATCTGAAACCTGATTATTTTTCAGCTTATGTTCCACATTGACGAAGCCATGCAAAGGAAGCACTAAATTAAAAGTCTGTGGAGGTCCTTTTACTAGGTCATGCGGCTGAATGCTTATTGGCAGGCCTCACGTACTATTCGTCGAGGGTGGGGGGAGAGAGACTTGTCGGTACAGGAGCAGGGTAAGCCACCATATAATGATTGTAACCTTTTTGACTGATTGAGTCCCCAACTCTTTGCAAGTGCTCGTATCTTGCTCTGGGATCAAATGAGAAACTTCACTTTTCCAATTTGGCAAGAATATTTCTTTTGATCTATGGCGATCCTTAGTGTTGCTTAGCTGGCAGAATGCTTTGCTCGTTGGTTTGTAGGAGCTAGATTGTTGCATTTAAAGAAGCCTACGCAAGGGGTAAAACGTGATCTAATATACATGTACTTTCTCGCGAGACCATTTCAATTTTACAACACATGCCAAGAGCAAAGGTTTTCAGATTGAAAAAGAAGGTAAAAACACGACTAGAAATTCACAGATCCATAGTTACAGAACTGCCAACCATACTAGTAAAAACTTGGAAATGCACGAGTCCTGCTAGAAACAAGATGTTCTCTGATGTGAAGACCAGTAACCTGAGAAATGTAGAGCTGTCAGGGGCCTTTCAAGGCACAGATGCGTGCTCACATATGCACAGCTTAATCTTAGGGATCTTTCATATTCTGTCACACGGACAAGACTTCTGCCCTATTTTATGCAGAGGAAAATTCTGGTTTCGTGTGTGAGGGCAGTGTAAAAGCCATAGCTCATGCATGAATGAATTATCAGCGACTTAGGAGAAAATATCATTTGATGCTAGCTGCCTCAAAATCACCTTGATAAAAAAAAGAAGAAGAATACAGCCATATTGACTACCCTCAACACATGCACCAAATGCAAAGCATATGTGTGACAATCAACAGGAAAAAATTTCCACGTGTAATTAATTACCTGATTAGAATGCCAAATGTAGTCAAATCCATCTAATATGGATGTAATTAAGCCAACCGATTACTTCTTTTTACCACTTCCACCCTTCGATTTTTTAGCACTAGTTTCTTTGCTGGTCTTCTCTGCTTCCTGTCAGAAGCATGAACAAAGAAAAAGCATTATTGAATGGCTTGCTGCAATTATCTATACTTCACTTAATGAATCAGGGCTAAAACTTGGAGAGACCTTTTTTTTAAAAAAAAAAAAAACAGTTTGAAACACTTTAGCACCAAGTCATATCTACACTAAGGAATGAAAAATGACAAGCTAATAGAGATACAAAGAAGCAAAGGCAATTAATTCTCAGGAAAAAAAACAAATGAAAGAAAACAGATTTTGTTACCACTCATTTAAAAGAACCATATATCATGTCTAACCTGTGATTTCATAATTCATCTTAGCATTTTTTTTTTCTGGAATAATTGTGAATAAAAACGAAGAAAACAACAGCAGCAATTCACTCCTCTCCAGGGAGTAATTGCAATGGTAACTGACACGGTGATGGACTCGGTAGAAAAACAATATATATGAATATAGATGGGCTCTAAGGGTTCACCAGGGTTTTCAGCTTCAAGCGTTAAAGCAGACACCTATGGATGATGGTGTGGAGTGCTTTGAAAACAGATTCAGTGTCTTCATGCTAAGACTGCCAATGGTCTTGGGCATAGAATTAAAGACTTGCAGAGAGAGCATTTTATGCTTGATTGCTGGTTTGGGAGGACGAAGCACACACTTAGTACCCTGTCACCCAGTGCGTCAAGAAATTATGGTACCAATCAGGTTTAAGCTAGAAATGGAATAACAAGCATGGGAGAAGGATCATTGTTTTATCTTTAATACAAAATCATGCGGCTGTAGGTACCAAAACATATGGCTGCCGTTGCACCTACAAAAATACTTGAACGTCTACAGGGTGACAACCCAACAGTTGAAACTGAAATTTTCAACATAGAGGATCCAGGCCCAAAATCCAAGATGGTGGGTAGGATTTCAGGTGATGGAGGCCCATCCATCATTGTGCAGCCTAGGCTAAGTGGGTCTCTCCATGAACCAAAACCAACTATACAGAAATAATTAGCTAGGACAAAGTAGCTTCCGTGTTAATGTCATTACTGGCAAGAAACGTATCCAAATTCTGGTTTGGGACACGAAAGATAGCTAGGGTGGGAACTGGGAGGGCCGGAAATGGAGAGCCTTCCACCACCCAAAAAAGTTAAAAAAGAAAAGAAAAAAAAAAGTGGCAAGCTTATGTAATGATGTATAAGATGAACATGATGGTATATCTATTTTATTTAGTTATTCATCTAAACCAACAATTTGTTATCAGCAACAATCACCATCTAATCCGGCATTTACTTTTTATTTTCCCAACGGATTTGCATCTCATTAATAGAATTTTTTTGATGTAGTGAGTAATAGCTCTAGTTTGTGTCTTCAACAACTCTTGTTTAGGCAGTCCAGACCTTCTATACATACTGTTTTGATCCAAGATTTCATTTCTTCCATCTTTCAACAGTAACATATTGTTCCAAGTTCCAAATATAAAAAAAGGATGTATTTCCACGACTACAACCCGTTCAATCTTGTTCCACTTAGTTCACGGTCTATATTACTTTGTTAGAAAAGGTAAGGATATTGAGTAACCGAAGTACAATACTGAAAAGCTAATATAATAAAATAATAAAAGTCTCAATTTTGAATTGAGCCCTCACTCATTAATCTTGATCCTAAACCCTTTACATTAAACCCTTTGCCGTCAACTTTCAATCATAAATTCTACACAATAAACCCTAAACTGTAAATCGACAAACCTCCCACTGTCAACCAAAGATCCTAAACCATCCACCCTAAATTGTCAACTACCCTTTTGTAACCGATACCTGGAACAGTATAAGTGAACACTCAACTCTTAACCATAATTCACCATCTTTAACCTTGACTCCTGACCATCAACCCTAGCTCTTGATACATCTCACTTCAACAGTCAATAAAAGCCCTAAATCCTACACTACAAACTCTGAACCCAAGACCATAAATTCCTGATCCCCAGGTGCCAAACTTTAAACCTTCAATACCCAAAGCCAAAGTATAAAATTGTCAGTTTGCATTACTAAATCCTATATCCTCAAACTAAACTACAAACCATCAACCCTCAATACTTAAACCTTGCCTAAATTTTTGCCCTCCTTTTTTTATATTATCCCAGCATATGCAATACCGGGATAAGAATGCAGAATAGTTTCATCTTCCACTAGCCCCATCAATGATATTCAGGAACAGAAATCATGGAAGCATCCTAAAAATGAATAATATAATCAAACCTTCCGCTTAACAGGTTGAGATGTGTTAGCAACTGGCTTAAAAAATGATTCCAATCTGCAAAGAGGGACAAAATAAAAAAGGGTCAGGTATATATCAGTTCCCCGAGTTTCAAGTTTCAAAGGGGTCTCAATTTTTATTTTTCTGTAGAAAAAATGAGGGTCAACGTTTTTTCCCAATTCAAAAAAAATTTAGCATGCCATGTTATCCATCCATGATTGCAAAATGGTAAGGGAATCAAAGGACTGCTGAACATTTTGTCAAATTTCAATGGTTGCAATATTTTAGAGGTTGGGGAATATCTGAAATCCTAAGGATTGGTTTGTTTCATTCCTATCAAAATTCATGGATCCATCTCCAATTGCTTGCTTAGCAATTCTTACCGGCCCTGCGAGGACTTGTTTTTGGCAACTTTGATTTTCTCTATTGCCTGTTACAATTTAAGAAATCAATACAAATTAGCAATACATGTTTCTATATTGCACAACATAGCATTATGAAATGCCTGCATAAAGATGTTTGTATTAATGATAGAGGCACACCTTCATCACCCTGTCACTGTTGAACCCATTTTCATTCACCAGAAAAGTAATCAAACCCTGAATCATGTAAGATGCAACCACTTCAAATATTGGCATGAAGACAGTGAAAGACAGTAGAATAAACATAATGTTTCAAAGATTAAACCAAAAAATAATGGTAATAATAATAAAATTCATTCACTTCATCATCTGGCGAAATCCACTTGATATCAAGTTGCTCTTCATCAGTAAGGACAGCTGGTTCTTTAAAAAGCTGTCGAGCCTCCTGATATGGCCAATCCTCTGGTATTTGGTACCTGGATATGAAGAGTGTGATTAATGAACAAACAGTGAGAGAACCACAAAAATGGCAAGTTATCAAACGAATGTGAAATCATTCTATATAAACTAGAAAAATTGTTTTGTCCCAGAGAATTATTATATGGCAAAAAGACCATGTATAGCGTTGCACATCATGAGTGGAAAATCAGTTTGGTTTGACAAATTACAGACCATAGCATGTATTCAACATTATTCATTAGATAGGAAGAGCCGCATTTCAAATGTTTACACAGCCATAATCAGCCAAAGTACAAGTCTAAAGAATCTGAATCAAGCCTATCTACCAATCAAGCCAAAAATACATAAGGTGATTCAAGCATGTACACATGAAAAATAAGTGAGGGACTGCAGGAAATTTTCAGATTCAACTGAAAACCCAGCAAAGTAGGCACAAAAACATATAGGAAATTGATTTGTTATATCACCTGAATTTTAAATAAAAATATTCACATGTTAATTCTAACTGATCACTCAATAACATTTCAAATACATGTTAAGTCTAATTAATCACTCACTACCATTTCAAATACATGGAATGCAAGCAGCAATGAAAGATGATGATCTTAAAAACATAGATAATCACCTTTCTTTGTTTATGTTCTCCAGTATGCTCTCTATAGAACCATGTTGTCGGATGAGTTTCAAGGCAGTCTGTCCTCCAATTCCTGCAGCATAGATTTGCGAGAGCATTAATTACTGAATGCCCCATCAAATTTTCAAGCTGAACCAATCCAAGCTTGAATAGTCAAATATTTTACTAAAAGAGATAAAGAATGAACAGTTTAACCAACAATCAAGAATCCTCAGCACCTCGAATGCTGTCACAATAATCACAGCCAGAAAGGATGCACAGGTCAATGAACTGATCCATGCTAAGGTTTAGCTCCTCCAAGATCTGAAACAAGCCCATTATCAGAGCAGTGAATTAAACATCAAGCAATTTCATCATTGTTCATGTTTTCACAGGACCTTTGGAATTTCAAATTCCATCACTGGGATTTTCCTTGAGCTGGGATCCATCAAATGGCGAAGAAATCTAGGGGCTCCAAAAGTAAGGGAATCCATGTCTTCAGAAGCCACAGCATAGACCTGAAACACATGGGACATTACATGAATCATCAAAAACCATTCCATGAGGAGATATTGGGAAAACCTTAAGAGAAAGGCATGATTCTACAACTTTTCCTTGCATAACTAAGGGTGTGAAGACTGCCATAGTAAAGCCACCATGGAAATCAGGGCATATTGGTACAAATTGAGGTGAGAAGTTTCAGGCAGGCAAGCAAACAGTGTCTTTGAGATAAGATAATCCAAATAAGTGGATTGGAAATGATATGGACACACTCCAAATGCCATTCAGTGTTATGGGCATGCTAAAGAACCCAAAATAGTCAAATTATCATGGAGAAGTAAGATGCTTGCCTTTCCTGATTTGCAAAGCATAGCACACTGTGCTTCTGCTTCAGAAGGAGCCTGTAGAACAAATAATATTTCACTGGCATCAGTCTATTATGATGTCATTGATGATCACAAGTTGCATAGACATACAAAACTCTGCATTAACAATTAGTGACAAAAAAAGTCTTGCAGAGAACAAATCCACTAGGAAAAGATTATATGGAATAATGCAATATCACCTCAATTACAGGCACTCCCATGAGTTTTAAAAGTCTTTTGCAGTCATCATTGTGCTGCTTTGTCACCTGTAAAAGCAGAGGAAAACAAAATGTTGCCATCAAAAGTTTTGTACAGCACGAGTAAAAATCTTTACAGCAAATCGAGGTTACCATGATGGGATAGTGTAAAGTAATAGCAAACAAAAGAGATCAAACAAAGCAAAGAACAGACCTTGACTGTCCGTTTACTGAATTTCTCAATGTCTTCCTTGACACCAGACTGAAATGACAAAACAAGATTTTACAGAATATTTAATCTGAAAAATCATTGACTGAGCTGAAAAGTAATGAAAAGTTTAAGTGGAATATTCAAGAAAAATATGAACATTTAGGTACCTCGACAGCAGCAGCCAAATCCTCAGTAGCATCGGCACGCTTTGAGAATCTGCATTGCATGTGTGATATGAGAAGAATGATTAATGGTGAAGCAAGAAAGGAATAGGTAATGCAAGACAAAGTGAATTTGGGGCATAAGTACATATTTTTTAAAAAATAAAGTACCGCTTAGCAAGCTCTTGTTTTTTTAAATCTGGAGGCTTCCCGTCAAAGACATAGCTGAAATATCGATTAACAATCTCAGTAAGAAAAACAAAACAGAAGAAGTGAAGAAGCTAAAAGTAGAGAAACAGGAGGAGGAGGAGGAGGTGCGAGATTACAGGGGCTTGATTCCAGCCTCGAGAAGTCTAATAGTGCGATTAAACATGCCTTGCAAATGACTACAAAATGAAACGCCAAAAAACAAATATAATTAAATCCATTTTAAATACATATTGAAAGATAGAAAGAAAGGAGGTAGGAAAGGCATCATTAGGCTCATCCAACCTGGTGACTTCACCAGCCTCATTAGTCAGCATTTCAGTTCCACTTCTTCCAACTACAATCTGCAATTCAATTCAATGCACAGAGACTTCACTTCGTATTTTAAATTACTCAAAAAAAAAATCTTCATATCTTCTTATACATATTAAGTTAAACAAACCCTAAACCCAAAAATAAAACAAAATATAATTAATAATTAGCAAAGAATGAAAGAGAGACAGACAAGGAACTGGTAAATGCTCATGCTGGCATCGATAGCAATCTTACGACCGAAGTAGCTCTCAAATTTCTGCTCTTTCATGGCTTTTGGAGCATTGTCCGCCAACAGCTTTGTCAAACCCTAAATTTCCATCAATTACAATTAATTCCCAAAATAAAATAAAAATAAAAAACCCTAATTGAAAATTTACTGGAAAAAAAATATCATTGTATTCACTCACGCACCTTGATACCCATTACTGAGTGAAGTCAATATTTGATTTTAGCAACGCCGAAAGGGAGAAAGGGATCTTCACTGAGTTTTACTGAGTCTGACAACTGATACTAGAAGTAGTCGAAGCGAACCAAAGGCGTGGCCTTGCCTGTCTTTCCCGCCCACTCCTCAAGCTGGCTTAGCATAAATGAAGGTGTATATAAAAATATTTTTGAAAAAAAAAGAATTTTAAATTATTTTATTTTATTTTAAATTAAAAAAATTAACATTTTTATATTATTTTTATACATAATATTATTAAAAAAATAAAAAATATACTATTTTAATTTTAAATAAAAATTATTTTTAAAAATAATCTCATTTATATTTTTAAATTTTAAAAAAAATTAAAGAATACACCTGGGCTTTACCTGGTCCACGTTCCATTTTATCTAGACTCACTGGTCTTTATCTGGGCCAATGATTCCAATCCCAAGGTGATTATCAACAGATGATATGGCGGGTAATCTAAGGCTTTGGCTGCAGTTAAACCCGCTTTTTATCAGGTACTTTAAATTAGTTTTTTTAATTATTTTGATATATTGATTTAAAAAAAATATTATTTTTATAAATTGAAAAGGAAAAGCAACCTCGGAAGGGGCTAGCAAGAAAGATTGCAAGTCTCTTGGCCTTGCAGGGAAGAAAGGAGAAGGTGGATTTAGAGCTACCATGTTTGGACATGGTTACGTTCTATTTGGAATTACGATCAAAAAGCATTTATAAAGAAATTTAAAATAAAATTATTTTTATTTTAAAAATTTTAATATTTTTAAATCATTTTGATATGTTGATATTAAAAATAATTTTTAAAAAATAAAAAAATAATAATTTTAATATATTCTTTTAATAAAAAACATTTTAAAAAAACAAACTTAATAACACTACCTCACTTAATTTCTCATATATTGTTTTTAGTGTCAGGATTGGTAGCATTGGATAACGTGGGTTTTCACGGCAAACGTGGATAGATTAGTTTGAGTATTGTTTTTTAAAGTATTTTTTTATTTAAAATAATATTTTTTTTTAATTTTTAAAAAATTATTTTTAATATAAGTACATAAAAATAATTAAAAAAATACCAGTAAAAACTTTAAGAAAATTAAAAAAAAAAAAAATTTCAAAAAACATTTCATGGCAGATGCACTTCTCTTAACAAATTTCATGGGCGATGCTCGCCATTCTTGGTGAAATCAATTTCTAAATTATTTTTCTGGAAAACAAGTACGAAGCTGGAGCCATTAAAACAAGTACTTTTAATTCAAAGATCTCACCCTACCTCCTATTTACCGAATTGTACAGGAATCAAGACTCTTGTATGATCTATTATTTTTTTTCTTTTGTAATTGATAAGGTAATAATATTAAAGATAAATTCACGAATAAGAATTTCATACGACCTCTTAAAGATGTAGTTTTTTTTTAATATTAGTAGTGTCTGTGAGAAGGTATAAACCATTTAATTCTGAATTTTGATTTTAATTTATCATTATTTTGATTTATTCACAAGTGGGGTGAATAGAAATTAAGAATATAATATAAATCTGATGAATCGTTTAGTTCAATACTTTAATATATCATTTTGTTGATAACAGTACAAGCTTATTAAGACAATATGCACCATCCAGCATGTGGCAAGTCAAGTTGTGTGGAGGGTGGTATAGCATTTATGCTGGGCTTCTGGCTGAGTTTGCTAGCATGGGGCAGTGCTAGAGCTAGAAGACCTCTATCTGCACCTGGTGCCGACCAATTCAATGAGAAGGACCTAGACGAAGCCAAGTCTCTTGCAACTTACTTCAATTTGTATATGTTTAGCACGGTGGTTGGATTTGCTGTTGGAGTCACATATTAGTATGTTTCAAGGTTGGTGGAAGGGGTTTCTCGGATCGACCTTGGTATTTTTCTTTGGTTTAGCTATTCTTCTGTCTGGGAAGCCTTTCTAGCTCCTCCAAAAACCTGGAGACAATCCCATTATCAGGATTGCACAACTATTTCCATAGTATTCATTCCAATGCTTTTGCAAAATTATTGGGTCTGTATGCATAATTACTTAACATTTTTTCCTTGATTTATCTCCGTGATTACGTTGTTGTTTTGGCCATTAGAATCTGATGATTTCATCACTGAAGGTTGAGGAACTCTTATGAGATCAATGAGAAAAAAACCATCGCTTGCGAGGAAAAACATGAGCATACTGAACCATTCAGGTAGTGTGAGTTGTGAATACCTGTCGACCACATATATAGTAAAGCAATCTGTTATTTGATTAGTTATGTGCAGTCTGTAGACAAGACCTTTTTCTCTAATGATGTTCCAGTTTATTGAACCGATTCCTAGACAAGGCCTCCCTTCCTCGATCAAGGCATGGAACCAGCGCCATGGACGTGACATAAGTAGAAAAGGTGAAAGTTCCTTCAAACAACAATTGCTCAGTCACTAGCTCATCCTTCAGCAATTAAATTGCTTAGATAGCTCATATTCCAAGTTTCGCACTCTGCTGTTATAAAGCTGTCATCCCCTCATTTATTGTAAAAATCTCCTCATTAAATCACAATAAACATACAGGCGTATTAGTTGCTAATTCTTTATATATATATATATGGTAAAACTCAACAATAAAAACGTGGTGTGGTGAAATTTCATTGAATCAGTGTGCATAAAAGTGTTTTATGGTATTATAACAAACATCTCCAACGAGCAAAACAAAGATCCTTTCTCTTAAGCAAAATGACAACTGCTGCAGATCAAGTTCATACCCATAATCCCACATCTCATCCCCTCCCCTCCATAGACAACACTCTCATTACACTCAATATTGCTACATAAATCAATGAAAAATTACAATCATCCACCTTTCCTCAATGGAGAGCACAATTTGAAGCATTCCTTATAGGATATAATTTTCTTGATTATGTTTATGGAATTTCATAATGCCCATCTCCTGCCGCCACCTCGCCCACTAAGTTAAATAAAACTCATTGGATTTGTCAAGACAAATTGATTATAAGTGTTATACTAGCTTCAATATCACCCATTGTTACTCTTCTCATTGCCATTACCAAGACCTCTCATAAGGCTTGAAAGATGTACGCCAGTTAATCTAGAACCAGAGCCATGCAATTAAAAGAAGAGCTTACCTTGATTCAGCAAGGAAATCAATTTATTCTTGATTATCTACACATAGTAAAAGCTCTTGTTGACAAAATTACCCTAATTGATCATCCAATAATAGATGATGATCTCACTCTTTTATATTTTAAATGGATTGGGTCATGAATCCAGGGACATTGTTATGTCAATTCAAGCACGAGCAACCTCCTTGGCCTTCAAGGAGCTTCACAATCTTCTCATAGGACATGACAATTATCTATGATGGCTAGAGTCTTCCACTCAGCACATTGTCGCCTTTACCAACTACTCTCATCACTGGCAAAACACCTATTCTAACAATAGGTCTCATTGGAAGGGCACATATAAGCCTAATAGGCCCTCTCAATCCCCAACGCAATTCACGACTTATCTAGGCCCATTTAAAGACAATCACAAGTTTTCAACAAACCAACCCAGCACACAGAGGTATATATATATTCTGAAATAGTTTCTATTTTTGTCCATGTTTAAATGTATATGCTCTTTGTTTTTATTTTTATTTATTATTATTTTCTATCCTATTAAGGTTGTATGTTTTTTTTTAATGTAGTCCTTAAATTTTAATTTGTGTTTGTGTTTGTGTTCATTTGAAAATTAATATTTTTTTATTTTTTTTCTCTTTGTTTTTTTAGTTTTATTTATTTATTCTTCAAGTTAAATGTTTTTTTTTTAATTTAATAATATTTATTTTTATTTTATCATTTATTTTATTTTTTGATGTTGTTTCTGTTAAAAAATGACTTTTACGGCTTTTTTATGTATAATATTTCATATCTAATATAACGTAGAAAAAAAAAATGAAGCCACCCGTAGATAAAATGGGTGAAAAAATTGGGTTAAATTATTTGCAATAAAAAAATATAGGAGCCACTTGTCTTGTGTTTTGCCGCAGTTAGAATTAAATTTTTTAACATATAAAAAATGTTAATGATTGTAGATTTTCTTTTTGATGTTATACATTTAAGCGAAATAATCAACCTAAAAAACTTTTAATTATTCATTTTTCTATACATTCATTTATTATACATAAGGCGTTTAAAATAATAATAAAAGTTTACTTTTAAGGTTTTTTTTATCTTAAAAATAATTATATATCTTGGTATTTTTTTAATATAAAAACCTTAAAATATATACATAAAAAATAACTAAGTTTTTTTTTTTAATCTCAAATTAATTTGATCTCATTGTTCTGAAATATTTTAAATACAATAATATGAAAAATAAATCTTAAAAAATAAAAAAAGATATAATTTCTTTTTAAACTAAAAATATACCTAGTTGCACATAGACAAAATGAATGCAAAAAAGTACAAAGATAACAAATCACTAACAACTGCATATTCACTATACATGTATAAGAAAGTTTCACCATTATTTCACATCGTCAAAGCTAAACTTACTTTATTTTTTAACACAAACTGTATTTATTTTAAAGATAAATTACAATAAAAATTAAAAGTCAAAACTAAGAGTATAAATGTATAATTACAAATAAAAATTAAAAGTTATCCCAAAAAAAACTGAAAATATAAAGGGAAAATAAACCAAAAAATAAAAACAAAAATAGAAAAAAAAATTATATATATTAAAATGAGAAGAAAAAAAAATCTTGTTGTGGCACTACGCATACCAATATCCTGTACTAAGTGATGACACATCTCAAGTTGACATATTAAAAAAAAAAGTTTGGATGTCCTAAGGCACCTACGATCATGAGTCTAGCTCTTTTTTTTTTCTTTTTTTTATATAAAAAATATTATTTAATATTGAATTTTCAATAAAAATTTATTAGGTTTTTTTTTTATAAAATATATCCTTCGATATTTAGTTGATTTTTAATTAGTTCTTATAATTTATTTCAATTTGTTTTACAAGAGGTTATAACAATCTAAAAATCATCTCAATATTTTGTTAGTAATCAATTTTGCAAGTGTTATTTTTTGTTATTGTATAATTAAATAAAAAAATATATAAAAAACAAAGTTATTAAACTCGGTAGAGTTCATCATCCCAAATTGCACGTGTTAAGGGGTTAAGTTGAATTGATTGAAAATTAAGATTTAATTTATTTGATTTATATTCTATATAATTTTAATAGTTTTAAAATAATTATCTATATAGTCGAGTGGTACTTGATTCCACAAATATTTGCTTTTATTGTCATATTTAATTAAGTAAAAAATAAATTTATCAAACCTAGTGAAATTTACGATAGGGGATACAAGTTTGATGTGTTAAGTCAAGTCGATAATTAAATTATCTTTCAGTATATAAAAAAAATGTTGATTTAATCTCGTGACAACCTGATTAAATCAAGTCAGCGAAACCCTTGCAAAAATTAATTTGAATTCACAAACCAGATGAAAATTTGAATCAGGATATTTCAACAGGACCGAGTTGTTTTCCATAAGAATTTTAGTTATCCAGTAGTAAGTCTGATTAGAATCAGCAGATGGCACGTGGCCGGACTGGATTACGCGCGTCACTTCGTGATTCGTTGATCGAAAACAATAGGAGCGAAAAGGGCACCGACAATTAAAATGAATCGCGGGAAGCACAGACATGGAGAAAGGGCGTCTTTATTCAAACAATTCTGGGGATTAATCAATGACAAGGATGAGTGGAGTCTATACAGAGACGCATGCAGGCACACACTCGCGCGTGTCCTATAAACAGCAGGTTTTGTTCATTTAATTATTTATGCTAGAATGGAGCTGCACAGCAGGTTTCATGTCATGTGATTTGGTCATGGGAAGGAGCAAGTTCGAGTCACGTGCACGCATGTTACTATTCCAGTCGCAGGGAGGTCGAGGAGGTGCTGGGCTTCACCGTTAACCTTAATATCATTCAAGGCCCGCGGCCGAACCTGTTTTTTTTTTTATTGTTTTTCATTGTTATTTTCTTTTAAAAAAAAAATCAGCCATTAATATTTTAGATTATTTTGATGTGATGATATCAAAAAATATAAAAAAAATATTATTTTAATATATCTCGACACGAAAAACACTTTAAAAATCAACAACAACCATACTCTCAAAAAACTTCTAAATTACGCCTCTCATGTTCCGTTCACAAGATGCTAACATGAATATTGCAACAAGTGAAAGTCATGCTATTTTTTTTTTATTTTTTACGAGCATAGCAATCCTATTTTATTAGACTAATGTATTGAATCATATCCAACTGAACAATCGGGCAGGTAGGTCCTCGGTCTATATTCTAGCGACGAGCAAGGCAGGGCTTTGTTGTTTTCGATGGGAAGCAGCCAGGATGCGTGAGAGAGGGGCATCACGGCACTGATAATAATCACAACTAGATGATTTTAGACCAGCACAAGCAAATTGCTGTTCCCAGAGAAAGGGATGGAAGCGAGAACCACCGCCATCAACACCCAGTCTCCAACCACCCTGGTCCCCAGCCAGCTAGCTAAATGAACCATCGTTGGTCACCATCCATCCTTTTTCTCCCACCATATAAAGCCTTTTAATTTCTATCTGGGAACCTTTTCTTCAGATCTTTTTATTTTTTATGCAACTCTTAGCCAGACAACGAGCTCGAACCATTTTAGATCGATTGTAAATGCGACCCGGTGAAGGGCGGGTTTAGAAAATAAAATTAAGTTGCATTAATAATAATAATAATAATAAGAGAGAGAGAGAGAGTGAGGGGGGGTGGAGCAAACACATCGCGTGCCAAGGTCCGGTTCCCCGAAGGTGTCATTAATTAGCGAGCACCACATGGATCAACATAATTATTGCTAGCTAATTCCCCCACACAATGTGAATAGAAGTCGTACTTAAATCTGCTCGCGCGCTCGCTCCCAGTCCTCTGAGCTGTACCCCGCTAACAATTTTGCCTAGTTAATTAGCTTTTACCAGTGCTAAACACAGATAGATCTAATTTACGGAGGGAGGGAGCCTTTCACGGATCTCACATGATTGTCGGGTGAGTTTTTTCTTCAAGTGCTAACGACACCCATCTGGGATTTATATAAACAGTCTTGCAGATGATAATCCTTTCCTTTGAGTTCTGTAATTTGGAATCAATCCCTTGTAGCCAGTGCCAAGTTTTCTGTTAAATAAGAATCATTCCTTATTTTTGTTCCTCGGGCCTTAGTAAATGAACTCAGCAAGAAACGAATACAGCTCTGTACGCCTCTCACTCTCTCATGCACCGGCGGTTCCATCGAAGGGGAAGCAGGAAAGGGAGACCACACCGGTCATTGAAGATTTATATTATCATTAGTTTTAATATTTATAAAATTACTCAAGACATTAGTTCAGACATTTATGTCTACAGTAGAAAACGAACACACACTCAAGCCCCGTTTGTTTTCCAGAATTCACTTTCCGGGAAACCACTTTCCAAACTTTCCTGTGTTTGTTTGCCTTCCGGAAAGTTGGTCAATGAAAAATACTTTCTGGTCAACGAAAAACACTTTCCAGTCAAAGAAGAATTTGGCTTGGTTTTCAGGAAAGTGTTTTCCGGAAAATTTGGACGGAAAACACTTTCCAGAAGTTGTGAAAAATTTAGAAATGTCATTATTTGCTGATTATATCAAATTTGATCCTCAAACTTTTGATTGCTATAGATAATTTGTTTTGAATATTTATTTTTCAATTCCATCTCTTAAAATTTAATTTTTATATTAATTTTGGTTTTTATTTTTATAATTGCTATTTGCTTTTTTCTTATCATTTTTTTATTGAAATTTTTTTATCTATCAAATTTGGTCCTCATTTTTTTCATTGTTACTTATTTTATTTGAAATAATTTATGAAATGTTAATTATTATTATTTTAATTTATTCACCTTTTATTTTTTTTAATTTTTTTTTTAGATTTGATCTCTATTATTTTGATTATTATTTATTTTATTTGAGATAATTTATGAAATTATATTTTTTTTCAATTTCATTATCATTCAACCTTTTAATTTGTAAGATTTGTTCCTCATTATTTTAATAAACTTGAAAAAAAAATTAATTTATTAATAAATTATTTTCCAGATCATTTTTCATAACATAAACAAACACTGGAAAGTATTTTTCAGTTCATTTTCCATAACACTGCCAAATATCGGAATTTATTTTCCAGGAATTAATTTTCCTTATAATTCACTTTTCAAAAGAAAATCACTTTCCAGCAAACAAACGGAACCTCAATTAAAAAGAAGAAGAAAACAGAGATAAAAAGGGACATCTCCTCCCCTTAACTGGAGCCATACATAATTGCATTCAATCATCCCCACCACTATCCATGCCACCATACAAGCACTTCCATGCTTCGTAAAATCACATCATCACACCCTCTTCGCACCATGCAATTTCCCGTACTAACCTCGCTCTTTGTATACATACATTAAACGGGGGACCTCTGTAAGTATAGCCCTTAAAGAATTGCTTCAGTTTCAATTTAGTTCCAGACCGTTTGATTTTATCAAACAAATTACAAACCTTCCATTAATTTGATCAGCGGTAGTAAAAGACCTTGTCTAAGTTTCATGCTCTTCTTAAACAGTTTCCTCCAATAAGCCTCAATTCGACCACTAACATGATATTGTCTATCATCGACTGTATTTGGAGTAAGATTAATAAAACAAAAAGGCTCAAGACTAAATTGATAATATAATTATATATTAAGGACTATATTTACTTAAAATCTTTAATAGATTCCAAACGTGCTTCCCGAAATAAACCTTAGAAAGCCCGGCAAACAAAACATATCTCTCTCTGAGCTCAAGCCTTGAAGCATTCTAAACCTATAGATTTAGCTTCCCAAATAAATTCGAGGAAGCTAAGCTACTAAATTCCATATCTCTTTCTTTTCTTGACATTTAATGGCCATTTAAATAAATATGCTATGATGATGACATCGACAGATTAGCCATTTTTAGTATAAAACTAGCACTGCTAAGTTTAACAACTGTCCCTTCCCTTGTTTGGCCAAACCCAAAGCCTTCACCTTTCACCTATCACCTCTTCCTTTCCGTTTCTTTTCAAGATTTACTTCGCGCACAGAATGAAGCTTTTCGGCTTCTGGGCTGCTGCTGTTCTTTGTCTTTTTGGGGCGCGGGAGTTAAATGGGATCTTGGAGATCAATGAAGAAGAGCTGTTTTACACTGAAGCTAACGCTTCTTATTATAATGAATCTAAAGCTGTTTATGGAAATGATGCTTTGTTGGTAGGCCTCACTCTCATCAAATCAGCTGCTGCTAAAGGAGCAGGTAATTTAACATTTGAAGATTGCTTCTTTTCATTTTCAGAAACCAAAGTTTTGCTTCTTCTTTATTTTTCTCTAAGGAAAACTAAATGCTGCTTTTCATTTTCCCATGTCTTGCTTATATTGATATGATTCAACCTTCAGTATATTGTTAGATTCTTTTTTTTTGGTTTCTGAGTTCTTTAATGATTTGGATTTGTTTCCTTCTCATTTATTTTCTCCTTTTCTACCTGTCATGGTGAGAAAAAAAGTAAATAGGAAAGAGAAGAGAAAGGAATTAAAAAAGTAAAAGGACCCCATTTTTTTTTTTTTTATATGATATACATACGGGGAGAGATGCAGTTATTATGTTTTCTTTGCTATTTGACGGTTCTGCGGGCAGAAAGAGACATTTTTGATCCGTCCTCTGCTGTATTACTCCAATTTCTTTATTTATTATCACAGCAATAGCAATGTGGTTGGTATTATAGATAATCAATATTCAATTTTTCGCATTTTTTTTTGTTGATATCGCTAAACAAATTTATTTAAGCAATTGTTAGTTTGTAAGAGCTGTGACATGTGAGATATTTTAATGTGTTTTGCAATGTGTTTTGTCTCATATCTTGTCCTAATTATCATCTGTCAATCTTGTAGTCTGTTTGGATGGAACATTGCCTGGATATCATTGGCATCGTGGGTACGGTTCTGGGGCAAATAGTTGGATTATTCAATTGGAGGTTTGTAATTATTCATCTTAGAAACTGTATACTAACTTGTAGTCTCTTGCTTTTGCATATTTTTTCTTACAAAATCTTGAAGTCATAATTTATGGTCTATATTTTCAACTGTCTGGTTACTTGTTTCGGCTGTGAGCTAAACCTTTCATCATTTGTGTCGATGATTAATTATGTGTCTTGTTACTGGCCACTGGTCAGCTCAAAAAAACTACAGTCTTACAAGATGACAATGCTTGGAAAATTAAAATACAAAGAATTACCCACGTGAAGGAATGTATATGATTTTTATGGCAATCGGTGTTTGGATTAAGGATATTTATCTGAAGCTCTTGATATTGGATTGTGAGCCTCTAATATATACATTTTTTCTTGGTAAGTAGGTTGGCAACCTTGAATTAAATTCTCTTAGGATTTGTTGCCTTGAGCTACTTAGTCAGATGGCTATGCAAGTTTCACATGCCCCTTTCAATTGACTTTGTTTTGGATTGATGACTTTGTTGAACATCTTGTGTAGGGAGGAGGATGGTGTAATACTGTTAGAGCTTGTGTTTACCGTAAAAACACTCGGCGAGGTTCATCTAACTACATGGAAAAGCTGCTGCCGTTTACAGGAATTCTGAGCAATAAACCTGAAGAAAATCCTGGTCTCATACTTTAAAATACCTTTTTATTTGTCTCATTTGACCCTGGATGCATTATTGACATGGGGTTTGCAGATTTTTTCAACTGGAACAGAATAAAACTCCGTTACTGTGATGGTGCCTCTTTTACTGGGGACAGTGAACATGAGGTTGGAATCTTGCCATTTACTATAGCATCCCTGATGATATATTTGAATTTAACACATTTTCCATTCATATGAGTTGATTGAAAGCTTTTAAACTAGCATCATGAAAGTTATGACTGATCACGTGAGCTCACATGTTAGAATCAATTGATTTGGTCTTAGGCCGCACAGCTGCAATTTAGAGGACAACGTATATGGTCAGCTGCGATGGAAGATTTAATGGTCAATGGAATGCGCTATGCCAATCAGGTTATATATCTCATCAGCTTTCAATTTTCTTACCGCAATCTTTTCTTCTTGCAATAACTTTGGTGTTTTTTTCTCAGGCTCTTCTTTCTGGCTGCTCTGCTGGGGGTCTAGCTTCTATTCTACATTGTGATGAGTTTAGGGATTTGTTTCCAAAAACGACTAGAGTAAAATGCCTGAGTGATGCTGGTTTATTCCTTGATGTGTAATGGCTTGTTATCTTGTCGCACTTTCATGTTTTCCTCATTTTTTGGATTTGTTTCTCTACACTTAGCACCTAACTTATCTGTTTTCATTTCCTTTTGGAAATTTTAGAGCTGATGTTTCTGGTGGGCGCACCTTAAGAAACGTATACAGTGGAGTTGTCGGCTTGCAGGTAGTATATTGATGTTGAACTTTTGTAAATTTAGCTATATTTGTAGTTTCAAGAATTTTGAGTGATTCTTTTACAGAATGCTAACTGTGGTATTTTTCATACTTCTCTCAGGGGGTGCAGAATAACCTTCCACGAATATGCATCAACCACCTCGACCCAACTTCTGTAATCATTTGTTTATCTTTCTCTTTTGTCTCACATCTATCTAATTTGCATGTATCACATAAGTCTGAAACTCATCTATGTTTCTGTGATTTTATTTTTATTTCAGTGCTTCTTCCCACAAAACATAATTGGCAATGTTAAAGCCCCATTATTCATTCTCAATACAGCCTATGACTCATGGCAGGTAATAACCCTTTCCATGTAAATGTGAGAATGCATCCGTCTTTTACTGTTAGTGGAGGAGTCCTTGCCTAACAAACTACACAGTTAGTGGAAGGTTTTAGAAGATCATTGAAACTTGTATTTACCATGTGAATTCAGATCCAATCCAGCTTAGCTCCACCATCTGCTGATCCCCATGGCTACTGGAGAAGTTGCACAAAGGACCATTCAAAATGCTCTGCATCTCAACTCCAGGTTCTGCAAGGTACTTTATATTGTAGATTAATTTATTTAATATAGGCTACAAAACATAACAGTTTCAGCTCATTGAGGCATTTTTCATTGGAACAGGATTTAGAAATGAAATGCTAAATGCAATAAAAGGCTTTTCAAATTCTAGACAGAATGGATTGTTTATAAATTCATGCTTTGCTCACTGCCAATCAGAGAGGCAAGATACATGGTTTGCCGATAATTCTCCTGTCCTTGGGAACAAGGTATGTCTAATGAAACCTCATAATTACTCATCAAGGTTGCTTTGATCTTGAAAAGAAACAGAAAGGAAAAACACCAGTCATTGTTTTGTAGTCCTTTTCTTGGGGTTCCTCATTCCTGGCTTTTTTTTATAGAACACTAGCAGTATCCGTGTTTGATTCGTCTCTCATATTATCAAAGCTTTGAAATATCTAACTGATGTGGTTGACAATGTGCAGCCTATTGCACTTGCTGTTGGAGATTGGTATTTTGACCGTGCAGGCGAGAAGGCTATTGATTGTCCCTATCCCTGTGACAACAGTTGCCACAATCTGGTATTTAGATGAGTCAAATTTAATCAAAAGGGTCATCTCTTATTAGATATATCCTCATTGTTACTGTGATAGAACCATATGATTCAATGAAATTTGGTAGAGGACAATAACAAGAAAGGGTGTGCTGAGAAATGTAAATTTATCAGTAAGCCTTTGTATTTGATGCAGCACATCTTGTGCATTACATGTTCAATTCGAACTGTAATTTTTATGTCAATCAGGAAGGCCATATTTTCATGCTGATATTTTTGACATTATGTTCGAGAAAAAAGGTTGGCTACCATCCCCTTCCCCGCTCTATCTTTCTGACTGTTCTATCATCTTTTGTCAGCTGGGCCAATACAACCTCTTTTTTTGTCACGGAAGCGAAAAGATAGAGTGCTGAATTTTGTAAACTTTATGAATAGAAAATTACGGCATTACAGAAACATTTTGAGCAAAACCGCCTACTGTTTCGGGTTAATATCAATTTATCGCAAATGATTTTGATTTAAACCAGTGAAAGAAAAATGTTGAGTTCACAATAAAATTATAGTCTGGTAGAATATATATATATATATATATATATATATATATATAAAGAAAATGACATGAAAAGGGGGGTTTTTTAGTTTTTATTTTATTCATTTCCTTTGAGAGAGATTGTCAGAGGACTTTTCGTACACGTTAAGGAGCTTTTGTCTTGAATTTTGAATAAGATTTTTAAATATATTAATGCTATAACAATTCCATAGTAGTTAATGATTGATATTGTAAGATAATATTGTCAATTTGATTATCTGTAAAATATGTTAACGAATAATCAGTTCATAATATTACCGTTATTAATTTATAAAATATTATGAGTTGAAATAATTATTTAAAAAGTAAACTAGGTTTGCAAATTAAATGTCATGACTTGAAAAGAAAAAAAACAGCAAAACAAACACCCCCTCCTTACAATGGAGCTTCGTGGGCTTCTACGACATAGGCTTTCTCATAGAGGTTGCTGGTCTTTAATTTTCTCAACATGCAGGCGCTCAAAAGTATCAGATTTGATGATCAGTGGCTATGATTGTGATAGGACTGCTAATCATTAACCTATTCTGTAGGTGATGAACAATGTGAGGATTAAATTAACATTTTGCATGCTAATGCCACAAAGTTAAAGGAACAACATCGTAAATAATATGAAACCCAGCAACCCCAGTAACACCAGCAGAATAGAGCAAACGAGTCCTGAAAAGGATAGGGATAAACTGCAACAGGTCAGGTGATCGGCTGCAGTTTCCTGAAAAGAAAACTCTCTGTTTCCCTTCTGGTTTTTTGCTAACAAGTGGTACAACCTCGTAAGATCATTAAAACCTAAAATCTGGGAGTCTGTTTAACTTCCAATGGAAGGTAGCAGCTTCAGAACTTCCACTCCACACCGATCTTCTATTCGTTTCCCTGTCGCAATCGCCCTGATTTTACCTGTCTCATGCAAGTGTTCTTTCATTAGTAAAAGAGAATCGCATATAATACTCGATATGATAGTGTTAAATTATGTATACTCATCATTTTCACAATCATCATCATCAGCGTCATCATTTGTGTTCATTTTCGCCTATATGTCATTAAAAAATCGTTTCTTGTTGTTATTATTATTATTATAATAGTATAGTTCAATAAAAAGCAAGATTTATTATAATTATTATTATAGTATAATTCAATAAAAGGCAAGATTCCAAGGACATTTGAATTTCATATTGCCGGACATTATAAACAAATAGGGGAAAGCTTTCTGCCCTCTTATTGATTCCATTCTCCCAGTCTGGCATTGCATCACAAGACCTTTTGTGTGTTCTTTCTGCACCCATGATTGTAGGGCCCTAACAAAAGACACAATAATTCGGCTCACATGTGTTTGAGGTGAACATGTCATCATAAATTTATATACGTGTGTGTGGAGATTTCTTGCAAAGAAGGAAGAGAATTTTGGTCATAGTTTATGGAAGGAAACTTTTTCCTTAGGATATCAGCACATGGACAAACAGGAACCTTCTGTCGCATGCATGAGCGAAATGAATGGTAACCCAATATTCCTTACTGATTTTTACATCAGGCAGATTGCAATCTTACCTATATGGGACAGAGTTGTTTCCATTTTTAATGTCTATTTTCCAACGGTAAGAGACTATCTGTGTGCATTTAAATTCTAATTCTGTTAAATCACTTGCACGGTAGAAGGGTGTTTACGCCCTATAAAATATCTTTAGTCGTTGTCGCCACCTATCTCATAGGTTAAAACTCACTTCCAAATATTTTACTGCCAACAAAGGGGTGAGCACATAGCATTCCTATCTTGCAGATGAATTAAAAAACAGTGGGAATTCAAAAAACTGTATGAAGATGATGAAAAGCATGAAAGATTTTAGTATGACAGTTTTACTTGGGCACTGGTTTTCTTTACTGTTAATCCTCTCACAATTGTACACTGTTAATCTCACAGGACAAAAAATCGTATCACTACCTTTTACTTTCTAATCTCTTTTTATGCCCCATGCATAATTTACCTCACACGGATTGTTGTCACCAGGTAGATTTGCCAGCCAGCTGACTTAGTAAAGCCTTCGTTTTGTTACCTCTACTCTTCCATTTGCCAGAAACATGTTTTTTTCTGGCCCAACAGGATGTGCCTGGAAACACTAAATTCCTATCCATTCTCTCTTAAAATTTCAGTATCAGTACATAGATGCCCCTTTGAGGGACCCCTTTCAGTCTTCATCATAGAAGAAGTAAAAGGACAGGCCCACAACAAGGACAATCTTTTAGACTAGGTGTCCTAAGGGATCAGTGGTGCAGATTTTGTGACCTAGACATTTACTGTTCATTTAAATATCCACTTTCCCTTGAAACTGAATGGGAAGATTGTTGCTCAGCCATGTCCTTTAAGATAATGTTAGTACCTCAAGAAAGACTTGATACAGGAAATGTATGGCCCTTATCAGATTGAAAGTCATACATATACAGCACAAGTCTTGTCGACTAGAAGGGATTGCTATATCTTGGGTAGATATATCGATAGACAGATTCGCCTGCCTTCGTTATTCACTTGGGTTATAATTCTAATAAGCATGTCAAGGCACTTTTTTGATGAGGTAATTCAGAGGAATACAGCAACTATAGTTTGATCTCTTCATGGGTTGTCTCTTGAAGGGAAGTGACTAAACGGCTGTCAAAAAAGTGAAAAGTATCTCCATCTATAGGAGACAATGATAGACACCAATTTAAGATAAATGGCCCCTTGAATTTTGCACTAGAAAAGCAAAGATTGGAATTTTCTCTTATGTATCTTTGTAATGTGAAGGGATCAACACAGAAAAATACGTATGGATGACACTAAGTAAATTACGAATCCCACGAAACCAAAAGATTCTCGGATATATGACAGAAATCAATTTAAGTCGGTCACAATCTTGCAGGATTTTTCAGTTTCAAATGGCAAGGAGGTAAAGCCTAAAGAAAAAAGCTATGGATGGATTGCTTACAGTCACAGATACAATTACAGAGAGTTGAAGAAAATTTCTACAGAGATGTTTTTTCAAAGACAATGACAACATTAGCTTGGTTCATACAGAGATATTTATAAAGTAAACAAGAGGCTGAAGAATTCTGTATCAGACACATTTACAAAAAAAATCAAAAGTAACTATATAGTACACACCTGTAGCCAGAAGATAATGTATTCCCAATATTCCATCTCAAACTGAAAACTTGTGTAATTGAATTAATCGGACTCTGCACATGTTAAAAAATAACCTATATCGATTGACCAAAAGCCACAGCAAGTCTTTGCAGATCCTTGGTATAGATGTCTGCTGGCTGTGAAGCTTGTTGATGTTGATTCTGTAGCCAACTGGTACTGGACCCTTGTGCTATGAAGTGTGTTTCAGGTTTCATTTCACTATACACAAGATGAGTTGTTTGGTTTTGTATTGTGCTTCCAAGAATGAATGGGGTGTTAAGATATTCAGACCATTTGATGTCTTCAACCGTCTCGTTTTCGAGTGATCGAAGGTGAGCTTCGTCGCTGGATTTCCCACAATCAGCTAAACCCCACGAGAAGGCGCTGCTCTCAAAGAAATGGGCGTTGCTTTGCAATTCATTACTGCTACTGCTTCCATTGCTTCCACTTACGTTGTTGCTGAAGCTACTTGCTTCCCAGTTCTGAACCCCATTGACATCACAAGAGCCCACAGTACGATTGTGATCGGATGGAAGACTAACAGAAGGTTTTACACTTATTGGAGTTTGGAACAAAGAGGTTGACACAGATGGGAGAACAGTCGGTGGTGCCATACTAGAATTGAACTCATGAGTAATCATCTCAGAAGAGGAGGAATTTGGATTATAGCAGAGTTTTGGATTCATTGAGAGGCCTATAATCGGTTTGTAATCCAATTTCTGGAAAGGGAAATAATCCATCAAATCAGAAGGCCTGCAACTGGCCGTGGCGGAGCTTTCATGGGAGGTACCAAACCTGTCGAGGAAGATTTCCTGTTTCGGCGGTGCATTTGTCAAGTTGCTACCACCACTCCTGTCCTTATTGTTGTTGGTAGTGATGACGTTTGAGCTTCTGGAAGAAACTGCAGGTGGTTTTAAAATAGTTGCCTCAATGAGGTTCAGTTCATTTGGTACAATAGAAACTTTCTCATTGCTTTTGTCAGCTGTGAGCTGCTGCTTCTGTTTGTCATTCTCAGCTTCAGAAAGTGATTTGTGAGTGTTGGGGTCAATGCCTCTCTGCCTCAGTTTCTTCTTGATGCAGGAATTCCATAAATTCTTTATCTCATTATCAGTTCTTCCAGGTAACTGTACTGCAATCTGAGACCATCTGATCAAGCAGGTAGCAATAAGCAGTCAGTACAAGAAACACTCAAGTTAGATATAAATAAAGTCTTATTAAGAATGATTTTAAACTACCTATTGCCAAGAACTGCATGGAGTTCAATAATCAAGTTCTCTTCCTGCTGAGAAAATGCTCCTCTCTTCAAATCAGGCCTCAAGTAGTTAATCCACCTTAACCTGCAGCTCTTACCACACCTCTGCAAACCTGACAATATTATATATATATATATATATATATATATATATATATAATTAGGAGATGTTAACAGGAACTCTAAAACTAGTATTCTGGCACCATTTACTCAGCATTATTATTAGCAAAGGGTACCTGCCAGTTTAGGGACAGAGCTCCAACAGCCAAGTCCATGCTTAGTAATATAATTCAGAAGCTTCTCATCTTCCTCAGGAGACCACAGCCCTTTTCTTAACTTCTGCTTGTAACAGCAAGAATGCCTTCCCATGAGGAGGGAAACAAAACCTGCAATGCAGTGCTGACAAATATACTTGAAAAAAAGTGGCCAAGTATCGTGTCAGCAACAGAAGAAGAGTTGGGGCTTTGAAATGGGTTACAGGAAGAGGGGAAGTGATTGGAACATGCGAAGAGAGAGAGAAAGGGAAAGAGAATAGAGTGATGAGAAGAAAATGAAGTGGCAGCCTGGTAGGGAATCAAATTAATAGGAGCCGGCTAAAAGAGAAAAGGAACATTAAAGAGGTTGATTGAAGATTGTGGGCTCAGATTTATACATGGTTTTGCAGAGTAATATGCTGCTCTCTTGGATGGTCCATGTCAGCATTTGTGGCCACAATAAGGTGGGTCCCATAGCTCGTGGACGGTCCTAATCCTACCGGTGTCCTTTAACAGATGATGAAACAGGAGCGCGGGGGAAATAGTGTGCCAATAATTTGACGAGGCCTAGTTATTTCCCATCAAAATTTGAGGGCTGGTGGGGCTCTTCTCTTGTCAGATATTCAAGTAATTGTAAAAACTGCAATGCAAGCCCAGGTAAAAGTTTAGGTGATGTAGACATGTACTTGTAAAGGATAAGATGGACAGAAGTTGCTTTTATTTATTTAGCTATTGCGATGGGATGGGATGGGATATTTTATAGAGAAAACTTTTTCTAGGTTTTAAGCAATATCATGTCTAACCAAGTCCATCCCTAGATTCCTTGTACAAAAATAAGTCACGAGCAAGGAGACGGGAAAGTTTCTTGATAGCAAGAACTACCCAAAATTAGTGAGATAAAGCAAATGTGGTATCCTGCAATAAATTGGTGACAGCAGCAGCGGCTTCTACTTGTACCAGCAGCGGCTGGATGCACCTCCTTCTGGAGTCTCGCTCAACAGGAAGAAAATTCTAAATACTTCCCTGTGATGAACTCTTGATTAGCTAGCTACTCTTCCTTTCTGCACGCAACTCTCAGCTCCTATCATCCACCTCTTTTGTGTCAGGGACAGATTCCTTCTCTCTTTTAAAAACCCTCAAATTTAATCAATTTTCCACATACATCTATACTCCTTAGCCATATAAAAAACTACCACTGTTTCAAGAAAGTTGATATAAAAGCACACAATTCTTAAAAGTTTTTTGGGAATTCACACAGTTGCAAATAACGGTTGTTGGAATCACGGCTTTTCATGATAAAAATTTCAAAAATATTTTTAAAACATGTTGCAATTATGTGTTTTTAATACAATTTATGGAATCAATTATGCTTGAATTAGAGAAACCAGGGTTTAAATTGATTATTGAGTTAGCTGTCATATTTATCTATATTGATTGAATTGATATAAATTTGATTTTAATTGATGCAAGCAGGCTGGCTTCGAATCAACTAATTTTATTAGTAAAGTTATGGTTGAAATCATAGTAAGTTGAGTTTGCGCTGGATTTTTGTAAAAAATATTGTAATTATAGATTTTGTTCAATTAAATCACTGTAATTTAATTTTTAATTATAAAAATTTTTCAAATTAAAATTAGTTTAATTGGATTTTTTCCATTAATTATTGTTTTATTGCTATAGCATTTTCGGTTCGGTTCGGTTTTTATAAAAAAAAATAACCAAATCAAAAATTATTTAAAAAAAAAAACCGAACCTAGTAAAAACCAATTATTTTCAGTTCGGTTCGGTTTATATGATTAAAAAAATAGAAAAATTGAATTTATTTTCCAGCCCAGCATAGCCATTATAACTAGCCAATGACGGAAACTACAAGAAACAGGGAGAAGCAAAACCAACATCTTTTGGATTCTAGATACAATATTGCATGCGTGATTGCAATAAATGGTTTTTGTTCAAGAATTTCTCTTACATTATGATCCACCACAAACAAAGCTAAGAAAGATAATTTATATGAATTTAAAATATTTTTTTATCGAAACCTCTTTACAGACTTCTCATGAATTTAAAACCCTTTTTTATCGAATTTCTCTTATATTATGAGCCTTAATTGATTGCAATACTGCCAATACAAACATTCCAAGCTTAAAACCCACCTCCACTTAGCGAAATCAAAAAACTTCATATCTCAAATCATGTAAAATACAAAAAGAGCTCAATAACATTTGTTTACCAAAAGCCTAGATAACTTACATTATTGCGTCTTTTACCAATATTTCAAATATATATCAGATTGCAGAGGGAGAGAAGTTAATGATTGGTTGTAGATAGTCAGACATAGTTGCAGAGGGAGGGAGACAATAGTTGCAGGAAAAATGCAAATTAGCAAAAATTGTTGCCGTCACAAAAGGAAGGAGAGGCCGAGAGGCAAGAGGGGGCTGGTGACTAGCTAGGGTTTCTTTAAAAAGTAATCTAGGAAATAGAAAGAAATGAAATTTGTATTTATATTAAGGGTTTTAATCGAATCGGTTTGGTTCGGTTTGGGTTACTCGGTTTTCGCCTTAGAAAACATATACCGAACCGAACCAGATATTTTTTGAAAATTTTTAATTAGTTTAATTGGGTTTTTTTCAATTCGGTTTTTTCGGTTATTTTTGTTGTGGTTTTTTCGGTTAGTTGGATTTTTTACTCACCCCTAATTCTTATGATCTACATAATGACAATATATGTTTGTGTTGAATTGTGAGATTTGATGAAATGAGTATTTTTATCTTACTAAACATGTCTTCAAATTTTATTATATTGTGTCATTGTAATGGTACTATTGTTTATGACATGAATAATAATATCACTTATATCAACATAAATATTGTGCTCTTGAATGGTACGAAAGGTATGCCATTTGAAGATACCAAAGAAATTATATGTGAAAGACTTGAGTTGAATTATAATGATGTTGAAATAGATATCATTTGGAGGTGTCTTGTTAGGGAACATTAGTATTTTCTGATATCGACTGAATGTGATATGAATTTTAGAAATATAATGGAAATGTTTGTTTAAAGTGGAATGAACATGATGAAGTTGTATGTGAGTATCCAACCTAAACTTAGTAGCTCATATAATATAAAACATGGAGACATTAATATATCTATGTATATATTTGTTCAACCATTTAAACAATGACCACATTTAGCTGGTGTTGGTACATCTAGGACATTATAAGATAAGATTATAAGAATTTATGATGAAAATCATATTAAAATCATATATTATGATCAATTTAATATCATGTCATGAAAATGATGGTGATAATAAAGATAAAGGTGCCATTAGTTTAATTAAAACATAAAATGATGACGATGATGATATGATAAGGCCTCATGTTTGAGAATTTAATCATGATACTAGAGTTGGTGACATGATTTGTAAAGATTGATTTATTCATCATAAGAAAACAACAGGTTATGGTGATTTAGTTGCTATACAAAATATTATAATTAAATATGATTTAGTGAATGTTGTAAGTAATGATATATTACACATCCACTTTAATATTGTATTTAATGTTTAAACCAAACATTTATTCAATTACAATATGTTTATGTGCCTCAATGTCAATGGTATTTATACGGGGATACATAAAAGGTCATATCTTTTTAAGATTAGAAAAGTCAAGAAGTAAACACACATTAACCAATATATACATAAGAAAAGACGATCAACTTGATACTAGATTTATTACATCAACAGTTGCAACTCTTGTTCAAGATAATTTTACCTATATTGTTTCCAACTACAAAAAAAAGTTAAATTGCATTGTAAGTTTAAAATCTCTAACTATAAAGCATGAGATGCAAAACAAAAAATATTTAGGACTTATTTTAAATATTACCTAGAATATTTGTTAAATGTAAACATAATGGATAACTTAAGGATGAAACAATTGTTTTTTATAGTGTTTTCTGGCATTTGGTCCTATAATTGAGGGCTTCGAGTCTTGTACGACAATTATTAGTGTATATGACACCCATTTGCCTAGAAGGTTCAATCGGCAATTTGAATTCTCTTTTTACTTCTGTATTAGTCGAGGAAGAAAATAATGTCAATTAGATACAATTTTACTACTCATTCAACTTCACATTATAAGTAACCATAATGGCATATGTATACTATTAGTTATCCATGTTTGTATTAAACGTATTTGTCTTGAATTGATTGGATATTATCAGTATTGTGTTAGGTACATGATAAGCAATTTCAATAAAAAAATTCAAAGATTCTTCAGCAAAAAAAAGGTTGCTTATGATGTGTTATGAATCTTCAAAGCATAAATTTTATTTATGGTTTGATTATATGGGTAATAGTCATGCAGAATGGAAAAAAATGACTTGAAAAAGAACTAAGAAAAAAGATCAACATTTTTTTATGAGGAAGGTCACTAATATGATAATATGACAACAAATGTTTTTGGATATTTTAATAATATTTTGAAAGGTACACGTGCTCTCCCTATTTTTACTTTAGTTCAATTTATATTTTATAAGACTTAAAACTTATTTTGTTAAACAAAAATATGATGTATTGTTGTTAAATTGAAATAGGATGCCAACATACTTAAGATTTAATAATTATATTGTAGTAGTTTTGAATGTTGATGATGACACTTTTCAAGTTCACACCCCTTATAAACTAGGTGTCAAATTTTTTTTTTCCCATGAATAGTTAAGTTGGCAAATAGAACATGCACATGTAGTAAATGACAAATTTGTGATCAATTTTATTCTCATGTTCTTATATGTTATGCATAAAGACATCTTGATATTACTCATTATATCGATCAATATTATAGTGTTAGGATGTATAAAAAAAATACTTGATTGTATAATGAGATGTATGTGAGAGAAAGGAATTCACAATATAGATGTGCCATATATGATTAGAAATGGCATAACAAAAAAAGCTTGTGAATACAGACAATGTGTGTATCAAGTTAGACAATAACATATTTATTTATTATTGTTTTTCATAATATTTAATTTATATTCTTATAACATTTATTTTCAAATTCTGAATTATATTTTTTATTTTATAGGTAGACTTGGTTAAGATGTCATGTACGTGAGACACATCATCTTCATCTACATTTTAAAATTTCTTAGGACACTACTATTTTACTTGAAATACTTATAGATGAGCCGACAATTATTGTCATAAGTATCCAATATAAGATCATGTTATATGAGCATTCATGCAGATGGGTACTCTTTACTTAAATGTTCAAGGACAACACTTTAATTATAAAATAGTTTTGAGAAAGAATTTATGAATTACCTAATAATTATAATGATGAGATCTTATAATGGTATGTTAATGCATATTAATAGTTCAATTAACATATTCATTTATCTATATTTTAATTTGATTTTGATGTTATATTATGCAACTATGTTATAGCATACATAATTTATATATTTGATTATACTTTCCACATATTTTAGTGGGATGCATGTGCCCTTGTTCTTCCTACCACTTTTGTAGGATTTCCAATCCATTCAACTATATAAAGGTTTAGACATCTTTACATGTTTGTTTGGGCATCTGTGTCAAGCTAGCTTAGAAAAATTAAAGCAAGTTAAAAGATGTTTATTGTTTTTATAGGTAAAGTAAATGTAATAAGTTTGTTATTTTATTATTATGTTTTTATATATATAATGAGTTGATTACTAACTGTTGTGTGTATCTAAGTTTTGGAGGTTGATCTACAACTTTTATTAGGATATATGTAATATATTATTGAACATATATATTTTTTAGATTAAGGATATTTTTTTATAAAAACTTTGTTTAATAAGTATCACTGCTTATTTATTATCATATTGTGAAGGAGTAGATATTCTAAACATCATTCAACTTATTTTTGTCATTTTGTCATAATGAGTTAGACAACAATCAAAATAGTTTTGATGGTATATTATGAATAAGAAATAATTATTTGTGTTGATATTAGTAAATGATAAGAGTTAATTGCTTGCATTGATCTTTAGTTTTTTGGATATTCATAAATATTGGAAAATAATTTTTATGGGTTTATGTTGGTAAATGATGAGAATTCATTACCTTGGATTAATATTTAATTTTTTGGATATTGATAAATGTTAGAAAATTATTGCATAAGTTGATGTTGAAGTTATATATATATATATAAATGTTGGGAAATAATTCTTTTAAATGATAAGAATTAGTTATTTGTGGTTGATGTTTAATTTTTTTTTGGATATTCATAAATATTAGGAAATTATTGCTTAGGTTGATGTTGAGTTATATATATATATATATATATATATATATATATATATATATATATATATATATATATATATGTTAGAAAATATAATCTCTTGATGTTGGTAAATGGTGAGAGATAATTGCATTGTTGATGTTTTAATAGGTGATGTGGAGTTCTTATTTAGAAGATGTTTTGTCAATTGCTTAAGTTATATACACAATGAACATGGTTTATGGATACCAATTCTCCCCTCTCCTTTATATTTTTTTGAGTTTGTTAAGATACATTGCTCAATCATTGTAATGCAAAAATCGATCTTTAAATAAACACATCTCGTCTAACATAGATAGAAGCAATCGATTGCATTTCATTAGTAGTTCAGATAGGTATGATAATTATAATTGGATGATTAACCATCACCAACATGTATCGATGCGAGATGTATGAAGAAATCTTATTGTCAAAGAGGCGTTTCCTAGGAATTTTTAAGGATAAATAGTGAGTGTATAACATGTTGAATCATTCCACTTAACCCAACACCTTTATGCGAGGAGAAAGAGTATAAGCCACAAGCCTTGAGAAAAAAATATATTTTATTTGTTAATTAATAATTTTTATTTGTTTCATATTATGTTTGGTAATTTTTTTTACTGCTATTTTTGTAATATTGTTTTTGCTAGCTGTTATGTTATTTTTAAAATTGTCTTACATATCATGTATTTTTGTACTTGGTTTATAGAAGCATGGAAATATAGTTAATTAACAAATGAACATGTAAATAGATTGTTGAAAATCTTAAATCACCCATTAACAACTTAAAAATGCACTTAAATAAAAATACTTAAAAAAAACACGCATTAATTTGATATTATAATTAATAAATACAAATTGTATTGAACAAATGTTATTGTCATCTAGTAATGCAACCACCAATAACAATAGAAATTGTTTACAGCTATTATTACCATTAATAAAACTGCAATTTTCCAATGATCCTTGACAGATAAAAGTGTAAACATATTTTTGGATGCTGTTTGTAATTATATTTTTATTAAACTGTGCTAGTTATAATACCCATGCATATAGTACAGTCACAATAATGCAGGTGTCCTCTAGAGGATAGGAGCTGATGTGCATGAGAGTTGATGTAATGTGTTTTTTGAGAGACTGCAATAACGACTAGATTTTTGATGGACTATTATTACATGGGATGTATACTCAGTATGTCAATAATTATTCATTGCACCATATATATATATATATATATATATATATATATGGTTGGAGTGACACGATTTATATTCCCTCTTCGCCATTCTTGATCTGTTTACGAGGAAAACAAAAGCCAACAAGGAAATGTATTATAATCAATTATCATATCCAAATTATGACACCTACAAAGAAGAAAAGGAAGAAGACGACGAGGGCGAACAGGGTGCGAGTGCATGCCAGAATAAATGTTGATGATGATTAAAAAAATAAGAAAACTTGCTTGCCGGCTCATCCCCATTTAATCATATATATATATATATATATATATATATATATATATATATATTCAAGCAAGTTGCAGAGCATTTAATGTATATATATGTGTTGTCGAGCAGGAAGACAAGATATTCTGTTCAAGGTATGCTGCATGAAAATGGCTTATAAAAACCTTTCCTCAAACACGTTTTAGACTTTGAGAAATTAAGTAATCAATCACGAAGCTTCATAATAATGGAGCGACATCATCATCAATAATGTTTAAGGTAACCTGTCTGTCGACTGCCTTTGTTCTTCTTACCCTATGAACTGAACCATGTAGCTTCCTTAATTTCCCTGACCTCTGGCCAATGCCCTGATCCAGACATCCCAATTGGAGTTCATATATATATATATATATATATATATGCAAAGATGCTTGTAATCTCCATGCCTTATAATGCGCTCCTACACTTATCTTGTAGCTAGCAAGCAAGGAAGCACCATACATAATATATGAGCTGTTATAATATGTCAACCATTGCTTCATCTTTTATTTCTCTCTCCTTTTTTTTTTGCTAATCATTGATCAACTGTATCCTATCACTTTGATGTCTTTAATTCCTGTTTATTCTGGTGGATTTGTTTAACATTCCCTAGAAATTAATAAGAATTTAACCATCTAAAATACCTCCCTCTTACTTCTAATGCATGCCTCTTTTATTTATTCTACTTGCTTCACTTGCAGGGAATGAATATAATGTATCAATATGTTTTATTTTTACTTGGATTTTAGTTTAGAAGAATCATACTTGAGGTGATAACCCAATATCATTTGATTCAATTAAGTGTTGAGTTCAAATGTGTACGGTTTGTGTGAACTACCAAATCTGGTTATCTTGGGTTCAACCAAGCATTGATCCCAAATATATATATAAGTTTATATGAATTGTCAGATCTAACATCCACAAGCTCCTTCAAACATTGAGTCTAAATACGAGATTCTAACGAGTTAAAAATATTTTTTCTTTGACGAGTCAAAAATATTTGTATCCTTCTCCACCAAAAAACAAGAATCATGGGCTATAAAGATTCAATGATTTTTTAAAAGAAGGGGGGGGGGGGAGGTTATAATCTCTTTATAATGAATATTTTTAACACATTTTTAAAGTCTATCTCTCAAAAACATTATTTCACTTTCTCTCTAAAAAAATATTTGCTTAAGCATTATAATGTTTCTAAATTCACCAAAAAAGATCTTTTATAGATTTCAACCATCAACCACTTTGGCTTACAAAACATCGGCACCAGGCACAAAGCATTAATCACGAGCAACTTTGGCTAGAGAGAATAAATCATATTGTTATAACCAAAAGATTAATCGATTATCTAAGATCTAAGTTTTGTCCCTAAGTTATTTGGATTTTTTGGGACATCACCATTAACAATGTCTACGGGAATGATAAAAAAAGCCCTTTAATTTTTCTTTAAGAAATAGGTATTGACATCCCTAATCACTATATATGAGATATGATCATAAAAAACCTAGAATGGAACATCACATAAGCATGCTTATAGTTGTTAGCATTATTATTTTATCTGAATATTATCAACTTTTCAATCATGGTTGACTTCTCACTAGAGTCATGATGACCATATAAAAGGGATCAAGCCCTATTAACCTGACCTAAAAACCTTGAACTATTTTATATTATAGGTTTTTGCAGCCTCTAGTTTAAATTTTATCATAGTCTCAATGTCAATGAGCTTATAAAAGGTGGACAAAGTTATCCACCTATTAGGGTTTAGTTTGTATGGACTTAACTAGTAAAATCTAAACACTCCTCTCATAAATCATTAGAGGGAAAGCAATGCCCTTAATGCATACTTGCAAAAAAAGGTTATGATTTCAAAACTAACTTAGGTAGAGTCCAAAATCTACTAGTTAACACGTTCAATGCAATCATGCGTTTGAGCTCTGTACTTTGCTAGTTGTAAATGAGTAAAAAACTTTATATGCTTTACACCTAATATGCTAGAAGCATCATTCTCTAGGGTCTAAGGCAACCTCCCTCTCTTCTGAAATTCTTTGGTAATGTTAAGAGAATAACTTTTTTTGTTAGGAATTTTTTTTTTCTTTTTAAAGGAGGTAGACATTGGGATGCCATCCCTTTTAGTTTCAAGATCTAGTCTGATGGACCCTTGTCCCTCACTATCTTTTCTAAGTTGGAACTTAAACTCCTTATCAGAGGCAATAAAATTGTCATTTTAGGTTTATTTCTCTACTCAAAGTAAATAAAATAAAAATAATTTTTTGGTGGGAAACATATAAGGTGGTGGTTTTCTTTTAAGATTAGAGAGATATTGACTCGTGACTTGTCACAAAGAGTGAAAGAAAAAAAAAGTTAGGAGCATGAACATATAGGGTTATAAAAGAAATAATTTTTTACTCGTATATCGTCATATGAATGACCTTTCATGTCATTTTAGATTGTCAATAATCTACTCAATTATTGTATTAAATAAAATTCATCATTTTATTTCCCAAGAGACACCTCATTTAATAAAAATGATTCACCTTATGACGAGAATCCCAATAGTTTCATATAGGATAGACAAATCTTATGAAAAAGATAAAAAGACTCTCATTTATTATTGATAAGCTTTCAAGTTCTTTGTGTATTAAATACACAAAGATTTTTTTTTTTTTTTTGGGTGGGAGGCAATAATAAATCAATATATTTTGTTTTTACTTGAATTATTACTTAAAGGAACTAAAGGCAAGGCAATAAACCAAAGTTCTTAGGCTTAGCCAAGTATATATGAGTCAAGTTCAGGCTCGATCAAAGTCCGAGCACTAACATTTATGAGCCTAATGAATTGTCAAACCCGACAATATTAGGCTCAACCAAGCACTAAACACAAACGTATATCGATCTAGCTAGTTGTCAAATCTAACATCTTTGGACTCTACTAAGTGTTAAGCCTGGATATGTTTGGCTCTGATAATCTTGTTAAGCTCCATGTTGGATCGTGAGATTTTGATTCGTCAAATATATTTATCCTCTAAGAAATCATAGACCTTTTTCCTCTTCGACTCATAAGATATTTTTAATGTTTTTTAAAAATATAACTTTTTAGTCCTACCAAAGAATAAGAATCATCATGGGCTAGGAAAACCCATTGAATCCTTAAAAGAAGGGGGTTCATAGCAAGGTTGTCAATACTGTTCCGGTCGTCATTCTGATTTTTCTATTAGTGTGGAACGTTTCGGTTTCGGAGCATTTCGGCATACCATTTTGGAGTTGTGCCGTTTATATATATATATATATATATATATATATATATATATATATAATAAAAAACTTAAAATATTAATTTAACAAGTATAATTAAAATTCAAGATAAATTAACTTTAAATTATACAATACAAAAACAAAGTCAAACAAACATAATCTCAAAAATAGAAAAAAAAATCACAAGTTAATCAAAATAAAGAGAATTTTAAGACCGAAACTGGCAGGAATTAAAACCGAGACGAAAATGATACCGTTTTGTCTCGGTTTTTTTAATGAAACGGAACGGTATTGACAACCCTGGTTCATAATCTCACATTCTGAATATTTTAGTATATATATTTCTTATCTCTCAAAAACATTATTTCATTTCATCTATAAAAAAATATAATTAAGCATCATAAACTCCTCAGAGTCATCAAGAGAATTTTTTGCAAGTATTAGACATTGACTACTTGGTTTATCAAACACCATACACAAACCATTAGATTGTTTAAATCAAAAGATTAAATGATAATTCAAGATATAAATTTTGTAAGTAGCCAAAATCCTTGTCTTAGAATAATTAGGTATAGGAATAGAAATTATAAAAAAAAAAAAAAAAAAGTTTATCAGTTGGTATCAATAATAACCATGTTTTTGGCTTTCTGCTAGCGAGGCTGAATCAGACAAGAATTTCTTCTTCTTTTTGTCAAGGGCTTCAGATGAGCACTTGAGATTAAAAAATGGTGTTGTTGATGTCACTGCAATCAATCTTCGGCCACCGACGACAAGAAGTAGAACAGTAGTATTGTAATTACAGCCATACAATAGTCAACAGTGGATAATCTAATAATAAAATTCAGCTCATTAGTGTCTACGTGTATTTGTCTCACAGGTTGCTGTGTTATGATTCCTTTGAGCTCTTGAACCCCTCCTAAATGGTGCCCTCTGGTCCCAAGAGTTAATATTTTGAATGAACACATTAATTAGGAATCTTACAGGAAACAGCTGTGGGACTTCACAAATAAGTGTATGTGATGTCAACTTTTGTAGGACCGGTCTACAAATAAACAGGTTTCATTCCTTGCTGCTAACTTCAGGCCTGCAGAAAGAAGCCAATGTCTTGTCAGCAGATTACCATTCTTCGAACCTTCAGTTACTGAGTTCAAGGCACCGTGTGGTTGAGGCTTGAACAATTTTCTTGATTTAAACAAGTGAAAATCATAACAACAATTTGGTCAAACAAACCATAATCAGTAATCATAGTGGCCTACTTCAGTGTAGCATTGCATTGATCCAATTAAAATTCATCGAGAGAAAGATTTTGAAGATAATAATGGAATGGTTATTTGAAATGGAGGGGTTGCACAATCCATATGCCCTTAAAAATGGAGAGCCCTTACCTCGTTATCAGCTGTTTCCAAGCTGATTCTGAGACAGATAGCTAATTGACAAGAAAGATCGACTGTTACTCTAATAATGACTCATCACTTAGTCCTGACCAATATGATTATCTTCATTAATTAGTTGCATTACATAATCATCTTTAAAAACTACACTAGCATCAGCATCAGCATCTTTCTGATTTAACCAAGGACAGAAAGAAATCCATGCTCGAGGCTGTCCTAATCCTGCAACTTTTTAACAGAGGCTACAGTTGCTAATGGAGTGGCACCACAGCTGTATTATCTGAGAAGAGGGCTAATCTTTACTTGGCTGCTATAAAATCCACCTATCTGCTCCTTTTTATCCAAATGAAGCAACCGACCTAATACTTGGGATTATGAAGTGCCTTCTGGCAAGAGATTACAAATATTACTATCAAATAACAATCTCAAGGAAACATCGCACATAGCTTTGCCTGAAACATATTAAAAGCTAAGAGGATTGAATGGCAGGGGGGGTCCTTTAGAGATGACCTTAATAAATTATCATTATCATGAAGTATTATTCTTGATTGGTCCATGAGAAGTAGTTGGAAACATAAGCACATGGATATCTAATAAGTTTTGCAGTTAACTAAGCAACTAAACTTTTGATCGGCTTTAGTCTTATCACGGCAACAAATGATGACAAGAGAAACACGAAGGTTGCTATCATTAGGCTGCTTGACATATATGGAACCTTAAGATCTCATTAGCATTCATCAATGAGCTAAACAGTGGTGTCCAAATGACATTCACAGCATGTAAATTAAGCATATTCTGTAAAGAAAAGATCAGTAACAGTAAATAGCATTTGATTTTCAAGTTACAGGGATGGAGGTAAGGCTCAGCAAGAAAATATTAGAGTGGACATTGACTTTAATTAGAAGGAACATCATCAATTATCAAAAAGCCTCAAGGCCTTTGCTCCAATGAAATTATATATATATATATAAAGGCTTTGTCTAATGGAGTTTGTCTGTCCCATGTTAGCATAATGAGATGATAGCTTTTAGCTTTGTAGTGGGAAATTATAGTCAACTTTCTTGCCATATTTACATCATTGCTTTTCTTTCTGAGGCTGTTTTGCTTGGCATATTAACGTGGGATGAGTGTGTTGGAGAGGTTTAACTGGAGCATGCTTGACAGATTTTGATTAGTCTTGTCTAATCAGTTTCACCCAAAAAAACAAAAAATTCACAAAAAAAAAAAAACACCATTAGAGAATCTAACACATTACATGTAGCTGTACCGCCAATATCTTCAAATCCATGTTTGTGTTTGGGCTAATCACTTTCCTTCACACCACTCGAGTGCTCAGCAGCCCTGCCCAACCATTCAACACAGAAGCACGAGTTGCTTCCAAAACTGGACCTTTAAGTCTTCATAAGGACTTTTGAGATACTTCACATTTTGAATGTTGAGTCCAAATAACTAGGCCCAGATCAAAGCACATCACCAAGTGCATTATTCTCAAAAAAAGAAAGAAAAAAAGAGAAAGCGACTTTAGACCGTAAACAGCTAGCAAAAATGAAAAGCATTTTCTTCGGGGAGGAAGGTACGTGGTACCCCTTGAACCTTGTCTGCTACCCCAATAGAAAAATGCTATTGCCTATTGCCCTCTTACTTTAATTATCCAATCCAGCCCATTCTTCTTTGTTTTCTTTTGCTTTCAAGATATAAATAAAAATGGAGTCCTAATCATTCATTTTGGATTGATCATGTGATGTACAGTCTGTCATGCACTACTCTTTTTCTCCTTTGCTCCTGCTGTTGCTGTTACACTCTTCTTCTTTTTTTGATTATTTGCCACCGGCCACTTTCTTTCCTTTTTTCACTTACTAGTTACCAACTCAGAATCTCTGCTCGTCAACTTAATTTTGAAAGGATCTCTCTCTCTGCATCCACCAATCCTCATGGCTACTGAGACTGCACCATCACATCAAACTCCTACTTCTGATCATGAGGTATTTATATCATCATCTTGCCTTCCTTTAATTCTGATCATACTATTCATCCCCTCAAATACTGCTTACTTGCTTGATCAAACATGTATACTTCATGGGATCATTCTTTCCCATACTTTTACTTTTCAGACTTATCGTAACGATATCATCTTTTGATGCTTCAGTAAGATCCATGTAGGGTTTTGTTACCCCTGGACTTCCATGAACGTTTTGCATGATCTTAGGTTTAGCTTATCTGACTGTATGGGTAATCATAAGACTTCTGATTGCTTTTAGACATCATCCATGAACGATTGAATATGGGTAGGTTTAGATGCGTGTCTCACTCTATTTACTTATCAGAAGCTTTGAGAAGTGTTTGTAGTTTACAGGACGTAGGAAAAACAAAATCTATTTTTGAATGTGCCCCTATCATGATTCTCTGGAAAATAAATGGTAGCGTTCTTTTATATATCAATCATCACTCTTGAGTTAAGTTGGTACATACAGTACCATCTTCTGAAATCTGTTCAGAGCTACTTCCACTCAAAAGTTGCTAGGTTAAGAATATGTAAGATATTTCATTTTAAGAAATTAATGTCAAAGCAATAAAAATACCAGAACCATAATGCAAGGTAATGCTCCTGTCCCATCTTATTGCTTAATCTGTCGCGTTGGATATGAATTCTCTAACATGGTGGCTCCCTTCTGCACTTGTCTCGGCTTGTCACTTGATTGGTTCTGACATCAAGACTCTTTTAACCAGCAAGGATCCTTTTCTTTTTTCAGTTGCGATGGGGACAAGATATTCACATCATTATTAAGAATTTCAACTTACATTATCAATATCTAGATGCCATGATCAATGAGGGAGATAGAGATAATATTTGCAGTGCTTTAATATGTTTACGTAGCAATGCATAATAGCTTAAATTTCTTCATGTTTGATCGCCGTTTTCTCATCTTTTTACATGTGCATCTGCACGATAGTTTCTATTCTTTCTTTTTTGCTTTTAAAATATATGAAAATGTTCCTCTTTAATTTTTTTAGTTCATATCTTGCAGTCAATTGAGAACAAGGTGGCCGAAGAAGTAAAGCCTGCAGAACCTGGAACAGTTTCTCTAGCCAGGAAACCTGAAGAAAAAGACCTCAAAGCTAATGAACTAGCAAGTCAACCAACCCTGTTAGATAAATCAGAAGCAGTGGAAGATAAGAAGGTTGAACCTCCAGCAGTTGTAGTTCAGAAGATTGATGGTGTCCCTGCTATCGATTGTCCAGTAAACGATAAAAAAGATCTGGAAAAAGATTCTATTTCTGACTCACACACCCCTAGTGTTCCGACTCTGGTGGCTGATGTTAATGGTGAACCAGTTGCTCCAGCTATACATTCTGTTTCGAAAGAAGCAGAAGAGCAACAACTGTCAACATCAGTAGAGAAATTGCTACAGGAAAAACCAAAGATGGTTGATGTTCCTGTTTCACTAGATGGAGCCATTGAAAAAACAGAGGAGCAATCAAAAGTTCTTCCTATGAAGGAGTCGGAGCCAATTGAGGTAAAGGACACTGAAGATTCTGCAGTGTCTAAAGAAGTTGACAAAGCGGAATCAATAATTCCTGAAGTTGAGGTGAAACTAGAGGACCAATCAGAAGTTGGTAAACAATTTGAAGAGCCAAAAACAGAAGCACCAATTGAGCAAACAAAGGAACCTTTGGAAGTTCTTCCTGTCAAATCAGAAGCGGTTGTAAAAGATAGTGAAGATTCACAGCTAGTGTCCAAAGAAGATGATAAGCCAGAATCAGATGAACAATCCAAAGTCATTAAAGTTGAACCCAAAGGAAAACCAGATGAGGTAATTGTTGAAACACAGGAGCCAGTGGAAGCTCTTCCTGTCGAAGAATTGGAAGCAGTTCAAGTAAAAGATATCGACGAGACACAAGAATCGTTTAAAGAAGCTGATAAAGTAGGAACAATAAATCCTGAACCCAGGGAAGTGAAACTGGAGTCTGAAGTCACTGAACATATGGAAAAAACCAAGGAACAACCTGTTGAGGCAATTGAGAAAACACAGGATTCATCAGAAGTTCATCCTATCAAAGAATCAGAAGCAGTTCCATTAGAATATATTGATGGTTTAGTAGCAGTTTCTGGAGTTGATAAACCAGAACCAGTAGTTCCTCAAGTTGAGGTTAAACAAGAGGAACAATCTGAAGTCACCGAACAAATTGAAAAAACAGAATCAGTGGTTCCTGAGACTGAGGTGAAACTGGAAGAACAATCTGAAGTCACCAAACTAGATGAGAAAACAGAGGAACATGAAGTTGAGGTGAAACCTGAGGGACAATCAGTAATCAGAGAATTGGTGGAACAATTTGGAGTCGTTGAACAAACTGAAAAAACAGAATCAGTGATTCCTGAGACTGAGGTGAAACTGGAGGAACAATCTGAAGTCACCAAACTAGATGAAAAAACAGAGGAACATGAAGCTGAGGTGAAACCTGAGGGACAATCTGAAATCATAGAACAGGCTGAACAAATTGAAAAAACAGAAACAGTGATTCCTGAGACTGAGGTGAAACTGGAGGAACAATCTGAAGTCTCCAAACTAGATGAAAAAACAGAGAAACATGAAGTTGAGGTGAAACCTGAGGGACAATCTGAAATCATAGAACAGGCTGAACAAATTGAAAAAACAGAAACAGTGATTCCTGAGACTGAGGTGAAACTGGAGGAACAATCTGAAGTCACCAAACTAGATGAAAAAACAGAGGAACATGAAGCAGAGGTGAAACCAGAGGGACAATCTGAAATCAGAGAACAGGCTGAACAATCTGAAGTCACTGAACAAATTGAAAAAACAGATACAGTGATTCCTGAGACTGAGGTGAAACTGGAGGAACAATCCGAAGTCACCAAACTAGATGAAAAAAAAGATGAACATGAAGTTGAGGTGAAACCTGAGGAACAATCTGAAACTAGTGAACATGTTGAGATTCAGTCAACTGATGAAAAGCCAGAACAAGTTGCTGCATTCACTCAGCTAGCTCAAGCTGTTATTAAAGAGGATGGAGGAAAATCTTCTCTTCCTGAAATCATACATAAAGCCGGTCCAGAGGCTGAAGGGACTGATTTGGTTGAATTGTCATTGAAAGAGATTGTGGTAGAAGCGGAAAAGGGTGGAGAAGAGAAAGAGGCTGGGAAAATCAAAGCAGAGGGCGAGAAAATAGCAAGTGGTGCACTAAAAGAGGAACTAGCTCAGCCCATCAAAGTGGAAGAGGTCAGCAATGCTGCTTCGAGCGCCAAAATCACTGAAAAATCATTCGAGAGAGAGAAAATAGTTGAAAGTGTTGAACCAGCTTTAGAAAACAAGAAAGAGGAGGTACCTGCAAAAGATGAAACCCAAAAAGATGGGAACATAGAGGGAAAGCTGGATGAAGCCACTATAATTGTCAGTGAATCAGTCAAAGAAACCCAAGATTCTATGTCAGAAGTAAAAGAAGACGAAGAAGAAGAAACTGCAAAAACCAACGAAGAGAGCTCAGAGCAGGAAAAGGTTGACGAGATTGCCAAATCTGACACGCAGAATTTAGAGAGTTTTGTCAAGGATGCTGAAGACGCAAAAGAATCACAGGATCTGCCAATAGAAGTTCCAGCCAAGCCTACTCAAAAGCATTCAAACAACATTTTAACAAAGGTAAAGCAATCACTTGTAAAGGCAAAGAAAGCGATCATCGGGAAATCGCCAACTCCAAAAACTGTCTCCTCTGATAGCAAGGGTGATGTTAAAGTCAATAATTAAAGGGATCTTAATGAAAAAGTTTGCTTATACATGCAGATATATGAAATCTTGCATTATGAAGAATATAGGTGTGTAAAAAGGCATTTTATTCCATTTTTTCTCTATTCATTCAGTTGTATGTATTGGTATTTGATAGTGTGCTGGTGATTGGTGTGCTGTTAGGTGTGGTCTGTAGAAACGAGCATTTCAGTCAGATTTATGTTGTTGTTGTCGAAAATACTGTCATCAAAATTATGTTCTCATTGATAAGATTGATTGGTGTATTTGAATGAATAATGGTTTGGATTTTTTTATTAGCTTTTACTCGTCAACTGGTGGAATAGATTCGCTTATCTTCAGGCAAAACACCAACGCCCCTTTTTACCATGAAACTGAAAGAAAAGGAGAAATGGAGGCAAGGGAGGAAGAAACGGCGAGCAAAAACCTCCAGCTAGGTAAATACAAATGGTTTTCTCCCCGTTTAGATTGGCTTTTCAGGAATTTAAGCAGAGGACACAGAAATGGTTCGAGCTCATTCAAGAGTTAATGATGCTGCCAATTCCATGCGTGGTGAGACACCAGTCACTACGAAGAACACAGATATTTAAGTCGGATATAGATTGATTCGTAAAAAGCTTTTCATGAGTCCACTATGATGTCGAGATGCTGGTAAATGAAAGATGTTAAAACACCTGCTATTCGGATTCAGATGAGGGGGTGGAGACTATAAACTAAATCGCAACATCAAGATTTACACAATTCAGTTTTTTCATAAATTTGGTTCAGTTCACTTTAAGAAAAATTGAACTGAATGAACCAAACAAACCATTTGCACAACCCTAACCACATTTTCCATCTTATTGCTAGCTATTCTTTGTGCATGATCACAGTTAAAAGATAGGGGTGGTGAGAGTAGTACTGAAAAATTAAGTATTTTTTCCTTAGTTCAAAGAATGTGTGAGAGATCTACTACAACAAACATTCAAATACATAATTCTCGAGTTGGCTTACTCCTAGACAATGCATTATTATTTATTTGCTCAGGTTGTGTAAGTAAATATACATACAGATGCAAGAAAGACCGTTCTTGAGTCTCCTCAATATACCAAAATCTGTGCATTTGTAATCCTACTTCCCTGAAATTAGAACTCCAATAATTATTGTAAGAGCTCGACTTCATTAAACCATGGAACCTTTCTCACATATTCATATGTGCCCAGTATCCCACAACAGATTTACCGCGTACAATAATAGGTCCAATGTTGATATGAAGCAAAAGTGATTCACCTCCCCAATGATAAAGCATCAGAACTATTAGTCAGTCACAACCTGCAGCAAAGTCAAGTTGACAAAAAACTTTTATCTCTACAAACCAGATTAAGTATATCTCACATCAATGTTAAGTAGCAGCCATGATGGGGAATACTCACCAGTTGCTCCACTAGGTACGATGTCAGTTCCACCAGCTGACTTCAACACTCCAATTTCAGCAACTTCTGAGTCTTCACCGTTATTTTGCACAAAAGCAGGCTTTTCAAAACATTCATTTGTTGCTTGGCACTGGCATCACGGATGATGTAACTAATTTTAGATTCAGGTTCAGTGGTAATTCAATTGAAGAACTCAGTTTTATGAGAGGTTACCCCAACTATCAAAATAAACATATACTGAATTCAACAGGATATCGTGCCCAAATTTACATGCCTTCAGGCAAGCTAAATTCATATTTTCCATGGTTATGACCTCTTCCACTTCCCAAAAAAATATTCAAGCATTTGCATTACATTTCTTCGCTATTGCACTTGTATATTTTTCTTGCTCTTTTTGGCTAGCAGGGAGGTTAAGAAAATGGCACTCTAAATGACGTCTATGTTTTTGAAAAAACATGCCAACAATCTTTGAGCATAAATTGGAGAGACAAACACCACAGTTTGATTTTCATTGGAAGAAAAGGCTGTTTGGGGTTGTAATTAAGTTATTTCCTCACAAATGAAAATTAATTAGAGTGATCAGCATAATTTTCATTTTCATGGGATAATGGGTGAAGAGCTACATCTTTAAAGACAAAAATAGGCTTGAATATAGACATTTTACTAGTTTCATGCTTATATGAAGGTCATACTTGCAAGTTTCTATAATGCAACATTTAGATGGAATTCATGTGTGCACCTATAGCTAATGCTTTCATTCTCTTGGTAGTGAAGATGGGCCATGAATTGGCACTTGCTGAAAGGAAAACACACATCAAGTATCATTATGAAATCAAAATCCATTTAGCCATATTCAGTACTGAGCTTTTCATTCTCATAGAAAAATGTCACTTGGTTATGTAACAAACCTGACTAGAGGTCTGATTCATTGACCTAATGGCAACATTGTTCTTCATCACTTGTGAGTTGATATTCTGAATTGCATCCTTTGAATTAGAGGCTGTAGCTGTATCCAAATTATCCATGGGACCTACCACCCCACGAGCATTTGGTTCCATGTTTGTTTTCGAAGGAGGTCCTCCAGGCATTGGCATTAAGGGTGCACAAGGAAATGACACTGGAAGTCCTTGACCAGAAAGCCCAAGCATCTGAAGACTAGGTCCTCCCATCCCATGCAAAGCACTTGGCCTTGGCATAGGCGAGCCAGGGAAATGTGCTCCATGCATAGGAGGTACTTGATACATAGGGCACCCAGAGGATCCACTATTCATGTCAGGCATACCCATCCGGAAACCCATTCCCATTCCAACACCCATGGGTAAGAACTGCCCCATATGAGCTGCATGCATGTGAGGCATTCCAGGAGGTAATATCATTGACGGCATGTACATACCAGCTCCCATTGACATAATCTGCATAAAGGTGATAGAGTGGTCCAAAAAGTCATTTGATTATCCAACTCAAGTTATTAAATAAACTTTGAGAGGAATGGGCAGAAGCTACCTGTACTTGAAGCTGAAGCGTCTTTAAATATTCAATGGCCTCATCAAGCATTGAAGCTTTATCCACCTTATAATACAAAAATGTCAAAGTCAACCAAAGCAAAGATGCACATGAATATATCTACACTTAATTACTTGGCTTCACTCAAACTCTATTAAAATTTCCTGGATAACAGCAAACAGTTCAACTTAGGAAATTGGAGTAAAGTTTAGACTAACTCTAGAACTTGGAATGGATAAGCTTCAGTTATAGTTTTGGAGCTTCAATAAACAAGAACAAACTCAAAGAATTAATTTGATTTCAATTGAGCCAAGGTTTGGTGAAGGTTTAACTCTTAAGCCTTAGTGTACGTTTGAATCCTTGAATTTTATAGAAAACCTCATTTTCATAAGATCGTGGAGAAAATTAACTGAGAAACATAAATATGAATATTCAACCTTGTTGCAGTTTGGTATGAGTTCTTGTAGGGCTCGCATCTTCTCATTGATCCTATCCCTTCGCCTCTGTTTATTCAATTCCAAATGAAAACCAATCAAGATACCATAATTCATAGCTACCAAAGGCAACATCAAAAGCAAAAAAGTGCATGTCTTCTGAAGAATGTTGGAATGTTATGAACTTCTGAAGAAAAATGCCCACCCTTTCAGATAAGTTATGAACTTCTGCTGCCCGACCTCTCTTGGACCCATTAACTGCTCGAACAGAAGCCGGTTTTTTTGCACCTACTGATTCTTCTTCAACATCCTGCACATAGATTATTTCCTAGGTTCATGGAAGAAAGAGGATATAGCATAGACAGAGCAAAAAACATTGAAAATATGTGAAACCTATTTATGAGACTCACTTCACTAGGACCTTCAGACTCCTCATTATCACGATGTTTTCTTTTCAAATTCTCAGTTGGATCATCAGACGGTCTCTCTGCACTATCGCCTGAACCAACAGAAGAAGAAGCAACCAGCGGCTCTGTAGTCTTTTCTACGTCTGCTAATCCTTTAATTGCACTATCACCAAAAATTTTATGACAGTTTCTATCGCTTTTAGAATCACCTTCCTGGCTCATAGCCTCAGCTAGCTCAGCAGGGACAGATCCTTCAGCAGACTTGACCTCTGTTGGTTTAAACTCAACCTTGGATGACATCATAATAGGACGGCAACGGGATCCAGTTTCCTTTGGTCCAATTGAACCCTTATCTTTATTTTGCAATCTTTCCATGGTTGAGATTCCGGAACTAGTTCTCATGCCAACGTTCTGAAGATTAGCTTTTACAAGAACAGCTGGTCTTGCAAAGTGAGAGAAATTCATTAAACTGGAGTTGATAGGGGATGGTGCTGGAACATGCTTCTGCATCTTTATGATGGGAAAACCACCTGATGTTGGAGCTCGAATAGAATCTGGTGCATTGACATGGTGGACAGCATTGCTTGTACTATCATCATTTTTAGTTGAATCCCTGCATCTAAAAAACGGAAATGATGTTTTGCATTGCTCAGAAGATGACGGATATAACTGACTAGCACTGGTTCTAGGCCTATTAGCTTCTATATCTCCCGCTGAAGAATTCATCGCCACATCTCCTAGCTCAAAGCTCAAACCATTGTGTACCGAAACACTATGGGAGTCCGTAATTGACTGGTTACAACTTCTATCAAACGATGGAAAATTACTCTGGGAGGAGTGTTCATTTACAGTAACCCCCGATAATTCGGGCAAGAACTCAGAACAATAATCATGCTGCAGAGATTCATCCAATGGATAATTCAGCCATGGTACCATGTCATCATCTTGATTCGCCCTCATTTCAACAGCAGGAACCGCAAGGAATTCATTCAGTGTAGACTCAGTCGTTCCAAATTTCCCTGTTTTAGTATTGGTGCCATTTCCTATGTCTTTATCTCTAATCTTGGGGGGTAAGCCGTTACAAGTTTGTATCTTTCTAGCTCTACTGGATTGAATCTGACCATTTTCCCATATTAGCTCACCAAAATCATTCTCAGGTCTGCTTTAAATGATACCAAAAGGCACAGGAAACGAAAGAAAACCAGAAAGAAAACATTTCAATGTAGAGATGATTCGCTAATATAAGATAAAGAAGCTAAATAAACAGGTTAAATTGAAACTTACACAATAGACAGATCAGTTGAACAACCAGGATTCTTCTCTTGAGAAGAATCAGTTTTTCCCTCAGACATTCGATATAGGAGCTCAGACAAAGGCATAGTGAAAGGTTGTGATTAGCAACACTTCTGCTTGGTAAGAAATGCCCTCAAAGTTCAATTATTTGGCCATTTTTTCGGAACCTTTTGCAAACCTCTCTTGAACTCTAGCACAAGTTCAAGAAACCCAAAAACTATATGTAGGCGACAAGAGTTTCAAGACATGAAAGGCTTGACAAGAACCCCCATGAGTACAAGACAATCCCAGTTTGTATGCAACTCACAAAAGAAATAAAAGAACAGGGTGCTATATTTTTTCAGCTACATAATTTGATAGCACGGGGAATAATCTTTCTTTTATACTAACGTCCTTAGCAGCAGCTAGTTAGATATATAATTAAAATAAATAAACTATGAATTAACCAATAGCTTCACATAAAGTAGCAGTAAAAAAACCTATTTTTTAATGGCTCTCTCAAAGATTCAAAAACTCCAAATTAAGCTATTTTAAGCATATTTTAGATTAAAGAAATGATCTTTTCCACTTCTTTAATCATAATAAAACCCAGATCAGGTTTTGGAAATTAATTAACTTTAACAGTCCAAATGAAAAGAAAAACCCAAAAAGGGAGTAATAAACTGGAAACTTGAAGAACAGCTGAAGACACTCCCTACCTAGCAACCAACCAATGAATTGGAACACAAATAAGTTGAAAAGGAAGAGAATTTTTAGAAAAACTGAGCTCCTCGAACTAGTAAAAAGTTACACTAATCCACATGCATTAAAAATGAGAGAACTTAGCTGTGCAAATCATATCATACCCCTGGGATAATTATAGAAGTTACCAAAAGATTGTGTGTTTAAAAATTTGAGCTCCAAGAAAAAGAACCCAAAATCTGAAGAGACAGAGAGGGCGAGTGGACGTAGCAGACGCTAAAGGGCGGCAGAGATGGCAGGAAAACAACAACAACAAACCTTGTGTTCGTTGAACTTTTAAAGTTTAACCTCTGTATTTTTTGTTCTTTCTTCCTTTATCTACTGTTAGAATTCAATATTCTTGTTCTTTTTTATATTCTTCGTTGCTCTTTTCTTTTCTTTTTTTGCTTTTTATAAAATTTAATCGACAATTATCAAATAATTATATCATTTAAAAATCTAAACGGAGCTAATAATAATTATATATCATATTTTTACAAGTTTATTTTAAAAAATACATGCTATCTAGTAATATTAATTAAAAAAAAGAGATTGAACATCGAAATTATAATATCATACCAAATAATTATTTTATTAAAATTTTTAAATAAAATTATAAAAATAATTTTATATTATTTTCTAACTACAAATAACAATTTAAAAAAAATAAAACTCGCAGAAGCTGAAATTATCTTGTACAAATAATTAGAAGAGGGAATTAATTAGAAGAGAGGATGAGGTTGGACATTAAGAATATAATATTATACCAAATAAATATCTTACTCAAATATTTAAATTGTTAAATATTATTTTTTATCACCAATTAACACATTTTTATACTCATATTGGCTTTCTAATTAAAAAAAAAACCTTAAAAACATGCCGAAACTATTATACTATTCCACGATATTCAATTTTATAAAAATGAAAAAGCGACATAAATCACAATTTCAAACAGAAATTAACAAAAACTAGAGACATGTAAAACAAAAACTGATACAGATAAGACTAGGTAGGCTGTGGCAACAAACAAACACGCTACTTAGGAGGGTAGGTTCCTCTGGTTCGAATTGGAAAGGTGCAGTGGTCCTATTTCATGAATTTGAACACCACCAGCAACATATCATCTTGTTTATATCATTATAATAATATGCTATCCTGCAATACAAACTGTGCTTCGTTGTGGGCTTTTGATGTTTGTTTTCATCATGGGCAGCAGCAGCAGCAGTATCATTATCATTATTATATATAGACACACACACATATATATTAAACAAAGGGAGGGGGCCCTTTGATAATAAGGTTTTGAAAATAATGCCATGGAGGCCTCATTAATAAAGCCATTGACTAGGGCATGGTGGCTCAAAATCATCTTCTCGCCCTTTGTATCGGGAGAGACTTTTCGGACTCTTGTGGATGATGTGATTTTGGCACTCCAATAATGTAATCTGAGCGGATGACATTTGGTTTTACTCATCCAATTACCTGAAAAACCATGTGAGAACAGGTCACTCTTCTGATATCTTGTCATGAGAAGATTGCCAGAAGCAAAAACAAAAAAGTCTAAAGTTGAACATCTCACTCCGATCGAGACCTCTGCTCTTGGATTCGTTTCATGATTCACCACTTCTCACTGAACCAAACCCATGCATCTTTGCTTTGATTATGGTAAACCACCATACCTAGCTTAGCATCAGTGAACCAGCATAAATATAGCTTCATCTCTCATCTGGGTCAAAATTGGCGTTGAACTACCTGTGTTTTTTTATTTATCACCATGCCTAGCTTAGCATCAGGGGACATCGAAATCACTGGCGTGATCCCACTAGATTGGATCCTGATAAGGGTGTAGGGCCACTAAACTATAAAACAAAACAAAATATGCTGTTTGCTGATTAGAATTGTTTCTCTTAATTCAACTATCAAATGTATGACCGCATTGACTTGCATGTCAATCCTTATTACACGCTGCTTTTCTTTTACTGACATGGTGGTTTTGAGAGAATAGATTAATAATTTGAATGTAAATTCTCAAGATTTTAAATGTTGAAGAGTTAAGTTTCTTGCAGCTGCGTTGCGGTCCCAGTCTCCGCTGAAGCATCATCATTAACGCTTACGAATGAGGTGCCAGAGGTTGCAGATAATTGAAGAAATTAAAAGAAAGAAGAATGGCCTTTATAGACGGGAAGTAGAAAAGAGAATAAAAGGAAAATGAAATTAGAAAATTTTACTGTACTTTTATTGGGTTTTGCATACTTTTACCGTACCTTTTTATTTATATACATATCACATATTATTTTTCATGCTCTATACTATAAATACAATATTCTAGAATACACCTTCTTGATTTAAATTTTATGTCTGTGAAAGAAATTGAGAAGAGAGGGACGTGTGGGAAAAGAGAAGATATAATTTGTTTGAATTTCATTTGTTTGTATAAGAAATTAGGAAGAGAGGGGATAGAATTTGTATTTTATAATCTACTTATTGATGAATTTATTAATTTATGTCAGAATTTATTTTCTATTTCTTGATGATTTTCTTTCTTTTTTTATTTTTCAACTAATCAAAAACACACATCTGTTAAGTACAAATGACACCACAATACAATTCACAAAATCTAGGGTTTCAACTTACTCCTCTCTCAGCAGCCGTCGAAGCCACTCTAGCAGCCACGAATACAAATCACAAAAAATAGACCATGCATATACTAGCATTGTTTGGTAGAATTTCGTGTTTAGAATCAATCTCCTAGACAGCAGCCTACTTCATAGCCTGTTAATCTAGATACAAGTGCTCCTAATTCAGCTACGAAACCAGATCTAACAGCCACACATTTGTAATCCCAACAACAATCTTCTCTTGTTTTTCTTCAAGAACTTGCTTAGATTGATGAAAATGATGCACGATGGTGTTCGCTCTGCTGCTACCTTGATTAAGCTTCATTATGTAATTTTCTCGCTCTACTATTACTTTGTTTGATCTTCATTTTTGTTGTGCAAAATTTAAATGCAATAATTTATTGCACGGAGAATAGAGAGTTAAGAGTATTACTAATACTAGATTATGAATTTTTGTGTGCAACTTTCGACAGACTCTTTGAAGACTGAATGTTTGATTTAAGGAGTAGATACAATGGAGAGAGAAGGACCAGAAGAACAAGATGATGAGGGAAGTGATGACAAGGATCTTGTTGAAGTAAATAAAGACGAGTCTGACCTTGATTTGGCATGAAAAATGCTAGATGTTGCCAGAGCAATAGCACATATCTATCACTTGTACTTCTTCAAGCGCTACTAGAGAGGATGAGGAGATTAAGAGATTTCTTTTGATTGAACTTTGAAGAATATAAGCAACAAGTGGAAAATAAAAGTCATATCATATTTGATGATTCAATGAAGAATAAAGCAGCAACACGGATATATTTTAAAGAAGAACAAAAAAAAACATCAAATTTATCTTGAACGATGTGTTTTCTTCGACTGCAATTTTATTTTTGAATAATCCATAGAAGGATCAGATTGTGAAAGGTTGGATCAATTCATGTGCAAGCATAAAAGCTCTGATACCATGTTAGGATTGAGAGAGATTACAAATAATTGAAAAAATTAAGAGAAAGAATGGAGTTTAGAGACGGGAAGAAGGAGAAGAGAGAAAAGAGAGAGAGAATGAAATTTAAAATTTTTACCATATTGTTATTTTATATTGCATACTTTTATGGTGTGTATATCTTTTTATTTATACACGTATCACGTATTATTTTTTATATTCTAGACTAAAAATACAACATTTTAAAATAGACCATCTTCTATACTGCAACAGAAGGGGCTGAGGTTGTCCCAAAGTTATTGGGTTTGATTTGATTTGATGGAGACAATATCACTGTTCATTCCATATTTTTCCGACCCGGCGGGGAAATGATATTTGTCCAAGTGGACCCCTTGTAGAGCCAGTATGGGATCTGGGCAGTGTTTCAGTGGTGGGGCCCAGGCTGTCGCTAGCAAGCTCGGAAGGGCATCTTCTTCCTCTACTTCTTATTGTTTCCCAGCCTGTTACTGTGTTAGTGAACCCACGTAAATGATGGGTGGAGAAGTTAAGGTGTGGACGTGAGTGGATTTTACTGATCTGTTTTTTTTCTTCTTTGAGACTTCTCTTCTTTTGTTTCATGGAATTTGATGGAACTGGGAGTTTGAACGAGGAGACGGTGTGAATCTCACTTGCGTGTGTTCATTTCACCTGAATGGCTCTTTGGTTTTTGAGTGTTCATGACCATATTGACTGAGACCATCTTGACAGACACCATCGACACGATGTTTTCCCAGCAACATCGATCGATGGATCACTCTACCGCATCCGGCCCCTCTCTCTCCCCTTCACGGCCTCGTCAGCAAATTAGCATGCGCTTTGCTCCTGTGTGATCAGGAAATAGATGAGACACTCGAGTGCAGATCAGGGGATGAATCAGCTGAGTAGAGAGTTGTGGGATCTCTCAGGTTTAGCAAACCCAATTATATATTTTGATCAGCAACTACCCTTGGCACTCACTAGGGTTTGATTCTCGATTGCCGCTCATCTGCTCCACGACAACAGGACATCTGGATAAATGGCCCTAGCTACAGTGAACAGGCCATGCTCTTCGAAACCCCACTTTCTACGTCCCTGCACCGTTCCCTTCCCTGTGACGTAAATCTTGGTAATGCAGTGCTGACTATTTTTTAAATTTCTTTATATAAAAGATATATTTATTTAAAAAAATTGAAAAGCGCAGGACCACGAAAACAAATTAACCTCCTCTGAACGAGCTCATTGATATTCCAAAAGCCCGGTGTCCTGTCATGTGATGAAACAAAGCAAATCACAATATTACGGGAACACTGCACCCAGCTCCTTAACTGGCTCTAAAAATTATATAATAAATAAAGGCAGTGCCCAGCACTACCGCTGTTGCAGAGAGAGGAGGAGGAGTAGAAGATAATGTAAAATAATATATACAAGTGACCGCCCTTTATAGAATGCTGAAGCCACCACAATATAAATAGCTTTCTTGGCCGTGGAGCCTTGCTTGTAAATGTATATGAACAATGCTCCCTCAATGCCTCCTGGCATGCAGGACCATTACTGACCTTCCCAGCAATCTGCACATGACCACTCTAAACTAATAATATTTTCTTGAATCTCTACTCTGTGTGTGGAGATCGATCCTAGCTAACAGCAGAACCACAGTTCCAAACAGCCGACTTGCTTGCTACTATATATATATGCTTCCTTCCTTTTCTAGTCACGCAGCCAATTTCATACATTACTTTTAGATTTTCTGTTCGTTTTTTTAAGGGTTTGTATTTTTTTTTCTCTTGCTAGGATCGGTCTCGCTTCTGTAAAAACTTCTGATAACCTATTATACTAAAAGCTAAATGTATCACGGTTTTGAATAGTAATGCATAATAAACATCATATTGTTCTTCTAGACTCATATTCATTATGAATTCTAATAATAAAACTAATATTTTACCATTCTATTTACAGTGAATTTAGCCTTAGAATCATGAGTATTTTTTATTTTTTATATTTTATGTATAGTAAAATAACTATTATGTCCCCTGACAAGATAAAAATCAAATTTTAACTACAGGGATATCACAGTACTTTCATAATTTTTATGAATAATAACATAAATGTTAAAATATCGATACACTACTATAAAAAGGCAAAATACAAGATTTAGTGATTGGGGTGTCTAGATGATTTACTATTTTTTAAATATTACTTTATTCTGGATTGAATAGTAATATTAATGTGTAAATACTTATATGCCTACATAAAAGACAAAGTTTTTAAATTGGTTGTAGGAGTGTTTAGATTATTTACTATTTTCTAAATAATATTTTATGTCGAATACTGCAGGTGGACGCGCTATTGGTTTTTGGCCTCACATTCCCTTCGAACGGCACATGCAGACAATTCAGGCAATGAAAAATATTCATCCGACGCGTCACAGATATACTCTATGTCCTCCACCTTATGGTGGAACGCGTTGCTCCCCGCAGTCACTGGAAAACGTGTTGGAGGATTGTTGAAAGTTGTTTCCTTCTTTTCTCTCTCCTAAAGGCGAAAGTGCTCAGCAGTGTTGTCGGTGTTTTCATTTTGATCCCTTATCTTTCGATTATGTTATATGGTCTTGATTTCTGTTATAAAAGTTTTAATTTGTTTCAATTTTGTCATTTGATGAAAATTGATTATATATTGTAGTTTCATTTCGGTCCTCAGTCTTTTAATTTCCGAATTGATTTTAAATCCACAATATATTCGGTATCAACGTTCTGATTTATTTCAATTTTATTCTTCAATTGAAATTGATTATATATTTTAATTTTATTTCGACCACCGATTTTTAATTTCAATTTGGTTTTATATCCTTTAATTTTTTCGGTATCAAAGTTTAGATTTGTTTCAATTTTTTACTTTAAATCAAATTTATTATATATTTATTTTTTTATTTCGGCCCTTATACTTTTAATTTTTAATTTTATGTTAATTCCTTTATTTTTTATATATATTTCTAAAAGGATTGCTATTTTTGTCCATGTTTATAAAAACATGCTCTTAATTTATGTTTTTAATTTTTATTATTTCCTCTATTGTTAAGGTTGATTTTTTTATTTAAGGTTTAAATTTTAATTTGTGTTGGTAATCTTTTGGGAATGAATATTTATCATTTAATAATTATGGTATCATCGATGGTATAACTAATAATAATTAGAATATTAATTATTTATAATAATATTTATAATGAAAAGTATAATAATCATGATAATAAAAATGAAAATAATAATCGAAATAATTCATCATTTGAAGTTATTTTTCTTAAAGGTTAATTTTTATGGTTTTTTTTTTTTATGTATGATATTTTATATCTACTATCACATAAATAAAAATATATATGAAGTCACACGTAGATGAAACGGGTGGAAAAATTAGGGAAAATTATCTATAATAAAAAAATATATGAGTCAATTGCCCTCCACTTTGCCTAATCATAAACAAATTTTTAAAATGCAAAAAAATATTAATAGTCTTAGATTTTTTTTATAATCATAATAATGATAGCAAATGTTATTTATTATAATGATTATTGTGCTCATAGTGTTAATAATTGTGACTTTGATGATAAGAATAACAATAACTCATAAAATAATATAAAAAATATCAGTGATGACAATAATAATAATAATAATAATAATAATTTTGATTTTATTAATAAAAATAAGGATGTTGATTATCATGTTGATTATTGTGATAATAATTACAATAATTACAATAATAATTAGAATATTGATTATATCAGTAGTAGCTGATGTTGTATTACTTTGAAGTTTGAATTAAAAATTATTTATGATTAAATTAAATTTCATTGGTATGTAGTTAAAATATATAAAAGACATGGACCAAATTTAACAAAAACAAATAATATAGACCCCATTTGGATATTGTCACCAAATAATTAGTTTTTTATATCAGTATTCGATAAGTTCTGATATATATTTTTTTCAATTAAGTCCCTGCATAGTGGGTTTACATAACTAGTCTCAGCAAGTAGATGTAAGGCAGACCCGAGTAGGCCTTGGTTAACAGATCGCAATTTGTTTAGGCTTACATCATGTTCTGGAAACAACTATAAAAGCAGCACCGAGGATGCCCTAACTAAAAGGTCAAGAATAATAAATAATAATATTATTTTAGTTTTCAACGAGTGAATTGCCCGCGCGATGCGCTGGGTTTGTTTTATTTATATAAAAAATTAATTGATTTTATACATATTATATTTTGTTATTTTAATATTTAATGAGTAAAATTATAATTGATAAGATCTGTTAGACACAGATGTTTTTTCCGCTAAAAAATATTTGAATATTGCTACTACTAAAAATGTTTTGATAAAATCCGTTAGAAATGATTTTTTTATATGTAGAAAAGTGATTGTAAAATTTATTGCTCATATTGTTATATTAAAAATATTTTAGAATAATAATAAATAGGTCTAACATATTTATAAGAAAAACATAATCATTTTCCTTATTTTGAATGTCTTATCTATAATAATAAGAAATTTCAACACATAAAAGTATTAAAAAAATTGAAAAACTAAATAAATGGAAAAACAAAAGTAAATATTATTAGATTTAAAAAAAAATTGAAATGAATGATAAAAAAAAAGAGAAAATAGAAAATATCATTTTTGAAATGACTAAAAAAAAATTAAAATGTAAACATAAAAGAAAATAACCTTAATAGTAGTTGAAATAATAATAATTGGTGAGACCATAATTATTATTCGAGAAAAAAATTCCATAATTTTTTTTATTTTTATAATATTATATTAAAAGTATTTCAGAACAATGATATTTTTTTTCCAAAAAAACAATATATATATATATATAGTTTAACATGTTTAAAAGAAAATAAAACTTACAAATAATCATTATCATTATTTTGAATGTTTTATCTATAATAATTAGAAAATTCAATACCTAACAATATTAACAAAAAATAAATATGATTATATTTAAAGAAAATATTTTACTTGAAGAATAAAAAAAAAGAAATAATAACAAATATTATTTTTGAAATGATTACCAACACAAATTTAAAATTTAAAATTTTAAAAATCTTAATAAGAGAGGAATAAAAAAATTGAAACAGAAACTAAGAGCATGTATATATATGGACAGAAATAAGAATTATGTAAGAAATATAAAAAAAAAGAATTTTTTTCAAATGGTAATGAACAACGAAAACCACAATTGAAATAACTGGTCGTTCGTGTTTGAAATTGCAATCTCCTTTAGCTACTTTATGAAATAATAGTAATAGTTCCCGTAAGTTGATCCGAACACCCTGTTTATAAAAGAAAAAAATTATAAGTGGGAAAAAAAATTCAAAAAGATGGGTTTGGGGATTATTCATGGTGCGTGTAAGTTGTCCCAGGCATCACAATTATAAAAAAAACGTATACGTGGGGGGAAAATCAGTGAAAAAAATGGATTCGAAGATTAGTTGTGGTGCACGTGAGTTGTCACGGATACTTTGGTTAAAAAAAAAACGAAACCCAATTAAAAAAATATATAAAAAAAGCTAATTAGGACACCCTGGTTATAGAAAAACGGAAAAAAAAATGTAATTGAAAAAAAAAATATTAAAAAAAGATGGATACGAAGATTAGTCATGGTGTGTTTAAGTTGTCTCGGCCACCTCGTTTATTAAAAAAAAAAAGTTCGGTTATAAGAAAAAAGTGCAAAAGGAAAGCACATTTTTAAACAGTAATGAGAGAAAAAATTGTGGCTCAATTAAATGAACCCTAACACCCCGGTCATGAAAAAAAAATGTATAAGTAGGAAAAAAAAGGGAAAAAATGAAAACAAAAAAGTGGATCTGGAGATTAGTTGTGGTGTGCGTAAGCTCACATGGAGACTCCGATTTTTTTTTAAAAAAAAAGCGTAGTTAAAAAAAAAATCAAACATTAATGAAAAGTGAAAATCATTGTTCATCAGTGTTTAAAAACATTAGCAGCCGGAGAGATTCGAACTCTCGCTCTTGTGATGCGGCAGCAAACGCGTTAACCACTCGACTTAGGTGTTCATCCTAGCATATATATAATACTTATCTTACATTTTTGTGTTTTTTTGCATTTATTTTATATATATGTGACATGATATATTTTTTGTTTAAAGTGATTTTTATTTTAAAATTTTTATTTTTTATTTTTTAAGATTTATTATTTATATTATTATATTAAAAGTATTTCAGAACACTTCGATTAAATTAATTTGAGATTTTAAAAAAACCCAGTTCATTTTTTTATATATATTTTCAAGCGTCGATACCTGACAAATATCAGAAAATAGCTGCGCATTGCGCTAGGCTTTTTTGATGTAGTAAACTGATTAATTATTTAGCCTGCAAAGAATTATTTAGTTGGTAGATAGCAAATTGTAATCGTTAAATTTTGTTGTATTTTTTTTCTGTATTGAATTAGTTGGTTGTTGTTATCAGTTTAAGTGCTCGGATAATAATTTAGTTGACAACTCTCAAAATTATAATCGATAAAATCTATTAAAGATGAGTGAATTGTATTTTATAGCCAATTCATTAATGGGTGAACTTGCTTAAATATTTTATCGATTTATGTAATTTGCATAAAAACTATAATTGATTAATTAGTAGGAGTGTTTTGATTATTGTGACAATTATTTAATTGGTGGACGTAAATTTGCAATTAATAAAATGAATAAAATATGAATTTTTTTTTCTTGTATCGAACTTGTTGATAATTGGGTTTATTTTAACAGCAACGAACAATTTAACCAGCAGATAGCAAAATTACAACTGCTAAAATCTATCAGAGATAGATTATTTCTGGTTGATTGCTATTTTGTGTCGATTTATTTAATTCATAGATTGCAAAACTGCAATTAATTGATTATTTGGTATGTTTTAACTGTTTTGACAATTATATAATCGGTTGATAAAAAAAATACAATCAATGATATCAATTGGAGATGAATAACTTTATTTTTTGTAGTGAATTGAGCATTCGTTGGCGGTTGGGTGTTTTGTAATGGTTTGACTTATTATTCTCTTTTTTCTTTTTTATTTATTTTTCAAGTCAAATAATTTTTTAGAATCTAATAATATTTACGGTTATAAAAAAAAGTGCAAGGATAAATCACCTTTTTAAACAGTAATGAGAAAAAAATTGTGGTACGCATAAGTTAACCTGGACACCCTGGTCACGGGGAAAAAATAAGCGGAAAAAAAAATGAAAAAAAAAAATAAGTTGAACCAAAAAAGGAAAAAAAAAAAGAAGAAGCACGGTTATAAAAAAAAGTGCAGGGGGAAATCACCTTTTTAAACGGTTATGAGAAAAAAATTGTGGTGTGGATAAGTTAACCTGGACACCCCGGTCACGGGAACAAAAAATAAACGGAAAAAAAAGAGAAAAAAATGTATAAGTTGAACCAAAAAAAGAAAAAAAATAGATCCGAAAATTAGTCATGGTACGTGTAAATTGTCATTGATATCCTACTTTAAAAAAATAATAATAAGAATAATAATAAAAAAATAAAATAAAAGGGAAAGCAAATTTTCCAGATAATTATTTTTAAAATCACGATTGTAGAAAAAAAAACAAAAACACAATAGTTTAAAAAAAATAATAAGAAGAATAATAATATAAAAAGTTTAAGAAAAACACTGTAGTAATCCACAGTGTTTTTCCCGCACTATAAGAAAAGGAAAACGAAGGATTTGATATATATATATATATATATATATATATATATATATATATATATATATATATATATATATATATTCCTTTGGTTTTTTATCCTTTTTGGACAATATTTATTTTTTGTTCATATTTATGTATTTGTGTTTTTAAATTTTATTTTTATTTTTTCTCTGGTTTTATTTTTATCACGTTCCATTTTAAAATTTTATTTATAAAAATTTCTTTATTGTTTTTCGGTTCTAAGTTTTGGATTTGCTACAATTTTGTTATTCGATTGGAATTAATTATATATATTATTTTGTATTTTGGAACTTATTCTTTTAATTTTTTATTTAATATTTATTCATTTCTTTTTATGATTATATTGTTTACGCAATAGTAATTATAATTTTAGTGATTGTTTTTTTTTTTTTTTTGACAAAATATTTTTTTTTAATTATCTGGGTCAATTTAATGATTTTCACTATTTGGGTAGTAATGTATATAATAATTTTAATTGTTATAGTAATGATAATGATAGTAATGTGGGAATGAATTTTCGATTTATATTTTCTTCTTTTTGAAAATAGAAAATTAACTAGTTATTTTTGTTATTTTATTAATGCGAGTTCTTTAACTATTTATATTTTATTTTTTGTGTTTAATTTAAATTGAATTATAAAATAAACTAATCTTAATACAATGTATTCAATAATTTAGATATCCGAAACTTTTTGCTTTTTTTTTTTAATAATAATGATAATATATACCGGTTATTTCATTGAAACCTACTAAACAAATAAATTTATATCTATTTAAAATTCTCATATTTTATAGAAAACTTGCACTTCATAAAATTTCTATACAAATTTATTATTTTATCTAAATTTATATTATAATAAAAAAATTACACATAACTAATATGTTTTATAATAAAAGAGTGTTCCGCTGCCAGTATCCTCAGTCAGCATCAACGTACATGAAATGAGATTAAGCCCAGACGCGTCACAAAAAGTAGCCCATACAAAAAGCCCCAAGGGCCTTTGCTCACTCCATCCACACTATCCATAACCCGATATGGAATGCTGAGACCAGAAGGTGGTAGATGTTACATTAACTTAGTGAGACTTTTCTCGTTGCTTTGCGTTTAATAGTATTTTTAAAAATAAAAACATTATTTTAATATTAAATAAAAAATATTTTTAAAATCAACCATAAATACGCTACCAACAAACCTTTAATAAGTTGAGATGGACGGATAAGATCATCTCTCTTTGGCTCTCGGTTTAAATAGAGAGTTGAGCTAAAATCAAAAGAATTATTTTTTTATGTTTTTAAATTATTTTAATATCAAATATTTTTTAAAAAAAATAATTAAAAAAATTAAAATCACACGGCTTGGAAAGCATTCGAAAGATGCTTTTCAAAAATCTTTGATTTTTTTTATAATTTTTTTTTTAGTTTTTTAAATTATTTTGATGGGGTATATAAAAATTAATTTTAAAAAATAAAAATTATTAATTTAATATATTTTGAAATAAAAATAATATTTTTTTAACAAAACCTGATTCTGGAAAAAGAAAACTGTTTAGGTTGAAGTGGACACATTATATATAGGATGGAAGGCAAGTTGTAAATTAGGGTTCACAACTGCTTTGGTAGTCAGCCGCCAGGAAGTTGATTCTGGATTGGAGGAAATGGAGACGGAGTAGGATTTTCGGAAGGTTACAGGATGGGTGAGTGGGGAAGATAACTGAGATCGCATAGGTTATTTTCCCAACTCCACCCATCCCATAGGTTTCCGATCATTCCTCCCTCTCCTCATCACCTCACCTCTGCTCCTCCCTCGTTACAAGTATACTTGGTTTGCTTACTTCACCTGCTTCTACTAGGATCTATCTATCTATCTGTATCTGAGTCTATTACAGATGAATCTTGTGTGTAGGGTTCTGGATCTAGATTTTTTTATCTGCCTGTAAATAGTTCCGCTACCTTACTCCTTTAAGTGATTTCTATGCAAATGAATAACTGTCTTCAAAGTGCTCTGATTCATGAAACATTGCATAGACAGTGAGTTTTGCTCTGAATTTCAGAAGAAAAATTCTGGATCTAGATTTTTTAATCTGCTTGTAAATAGTTCTGCTATCTAACTCCTTTAAGTGATTTCTATGCAAATGAATCTGTCTTCAACGTGCTCTGATTCATTAAACTTTGCACAGACCGTGAGTTTTGCTCTGAAAAATTCTGGATCTAGATTTTTTAATCTGCTTGTAAATAGTTCTGCTATCTAACTCCTTTAAGTGATTTCTATGCAAATGAATATCTGTCTTCAACGTGCTCTGATTCATGAAACATTGCACAGACCGTGAGTTTTGCTCTGAATTTCAGACGAAAAATTATAGATCCTATTGCTAATACAGCACACACCATAATACCATTGAATCAGAGGAAAATCCTAGGGGAATCTGCTGCTTCTGCTTCCTGCGCCTTCTCTTTTGAAGGGATCATCCACCAGTGCTGAATCCATGTCCAAACTTCTTTGTCTATGGCCGAGAGACTGCTTGAAGCCCAAACAAACTTTAAAATGGCCATGGTATGAAAAAAGGTACTAAATTCATGATATGGTGTTCAAGACTAAAACATAGAGGAACTTACCACCATAGGCTAATGGAAGTGGACTGCAAAACGAGATTTGTTCTGGCAAATTTTAACCCCAGGATTGAGCAGCTCTCAGGAAAGAAAAACATTGACCCCCTGCATTATTGGTATATTCCCATAACTGCAATAACATTCCTTATCAGATCTTGTTTCCGAAATCACTTAAATCTTAACAGGAATGTTATTGGTATTCAATTAGTGGCATGTCACCAATAATTTTTGCATGAACTCGAGCCATTATTGAACCGGTGACATGATTAATAGCCGTCAAAAATTTATCAAGCAAACTTGATAACCCAAGTCAGGGCCTGCGCGAGCCAGGTTTGTTTGTCAATTCAGAGCCTGCGCGAGCTAGGTTTGTTGTATATCTGTTTTATATTAACGTGTAATTGTTTAACGGAGATTTAAAGGTTGGGATGATTGGCTTTTGGTACAGATTACTGTGATATTTCAGGTTTAGCCAGCAGAAGCCCATCTCGATCTAGCAGCTGATGGAATGGTGATCTGTACGAGCATTTTAGCTAGATGCATCTCTCCATTTACCCACATAACCACATAGCTATTGGATTGCAAAACCTGAATTCGAATGAGGTCACCTGCCAGAAAGAAGATGCTCGCTGCTGTCCTTGGATTGGAAAACGTTTCAGTGATATTAGTCATCCAGCATAGATGTTTGCGTGTTTTGTTTTGGACCTTAGCTGTTAGTATTGTAGCACATCGAAGTCCGAGACTATTATATTCAGACAAATAGTGTCTTATCTTTTTTTTTTTTTTAATGGGTGATCCAGAGCTGTTGTAACTTACTAATCTCATGCTCTATAAGTGTAGTGTTTCGACAAGATCTACGGGATAGTTAATTCATAGGCTTTATCCAAATCCGATGGATTCAAGGAAATTGTTTGTGCTTATAGGATTTGAACTCAGGATACTAGGAGGAGTACCCCATTCAAGATCCCAAACCTTCACTGTTAGGTCAACTCTTTGGAGTTCTGTTGTATCATTATAAGGAATATTTGAGGATATGGTTTCAGTTATTTTTTAAAATATTTTATATTTAAAAATATATTAAAATGATATTTTTTTTATTTTTTATAAATTATTTTTGATATCAGCGCATTAAAATAATTTAAAAATACTAAAAAAAAATTATTTAAAAAATATAAAAAAATAAAAATTTAACCAGCGATTCAACCATGCACTAAATCAGTCTCCAAAGTCTCGACAAGTCTTCTCGCCTGTGAAACCATGCTGGTGCACTCTTTTGCGGTGGGGATTGTAACTCTTCCGTTTACCGCTCACCGACGGGATTTTTTTTTCAAGGATTGGATGAATGAGAAATGATATTTCCCCTACAATGATAATGTTTCCTTTTCTAGTGGTATCGCTGGTAAATATATCATGAATGATCAAAAGCCCTCGTAGACAAATTATCAGTATAAACCATGATGAGCAAGAAGACGACAAGGAGTAAAGGATGATGACTGAGGTCGGTAGCAAGCCCATCTTTGCTAGCTTGTGCAGGTGGAGGTACCCTCTTGTTTCAAGCCAGCTGGCAATGCTATGGTTTTTGGTTTTTGTGATAAATGAGTATTTTTTTTATTTATAATTTAAAATAATGAAATGATTTTATTTAATCGATAACATTAATGCTAAAAATAACAAAATCTAAGGGATAAGATGAATTATTAAATTAAATTAAATAGCTCACTAAAACCACTCCTCTCATCTTCGTAATAAAACAAAGTGCATAGGAGATGATGAGAATATTTTTGTTTTTAAAGACGACGACGACGAAGGGTGTCGGTCGTTGGAATCTTAAGGCTTAAGACAAAGCGACCATCTTATCGAAGAAGATGATGCGCGATAGCTTAAGCTGCTCGTCTCCCCCGGCCCCCTTCTTTTCATCTGCAAAAATATCTTGACTTGTAAACCAGCCGCCTTCTCGTCGTTGATATTTTCACGGGCAACAACCTTCTTTTATCATTATTTATTCGTAGTCATATATTATCTTATTTTTTAGGGTTTATTATTATTATTATTATTTATAGTTCTAGATCTTATAGTTGCGTACCAACCACGGAGGGTTTTCAGCCTTTGAAACAAAGACTTGGTGACCGCTGATTTTCAATTTTATTTTCTTTTATTTACCACTAAAACATAATCTAGTATTTAATTAATATTGTTCAAAATTCCAAATGGAACAGACAACACCACCGACGCATAAAAGCAATATTTACGAGCGAGTCTTTTTTTAAAATACAATACATAGATTTTGAAGAAAGACAGATTATTGGATTTTATATACATAAAAAAATAATCTCCATTTATATATATATATATATATATATATATATATATATATATATATATATATATATATATATATATATAAGACTAGCCCTAATACAACAGATGATTGAAGAGATAAATATTATGATATAAAATAAATAGATTTCATGTATTCTCGAGAAAATAACCTGGAAAAAAAAACAGTCAAATAAAGTGGATAGGATGATGCTTCTTCTACTGTTCACCCCACGTACGGAGCACGTATGCGTGTAGCTCGTGGAGGAGCGCCCTAGGTCTATAAATAGCCCTGCAGAGAATGACCACACTAACACAGAAGGGCGCATTCGATTCTGAAAAGCAAGCAAGCAAGCAGCCTGTTAAGAGAATTACTAGTGATAATAATTAAACGAGAAGATGTCAAGCTCTAATTTCATAGACATCTTGCTGGCCATCATCTTGCCTCCACTTGGTGTCTTCCTCAAGTTTGGTTGCGGGGTAAGCGACTGATCATCATTTGCGAGCGTGTTTCTCAGTTCCCACTCCATATAATCCTTCATTTTTCTAAATATTGATATCGTTATGTGCGTGCATGGTTTCAGGCGGAGTTTTGGATCTGTTTGCTGCTCACCATTTTAGGTTACATCCCTGGAATTATTTATGCTGTCTATATCATTACCAAGTGATCCTCCTCTTCCTCATCTTTTGATGTAAGCTCTTCTTCCACCCCCGCCGCCCTCTGTTTCCTTCTCTTTTATCTCCACTGTGTTTAACATATTAATATGCTGTTGTGTTTTGAAGAGAGCAGGTGGGGAGAGACTGTGCCGTTTGATCCAATAAAAAAAAGCTCCTGGTCGTCTGATTCAACGAAAAGCTCCTGATTTTGTATAGAGTTGGATGGTTGCGGTCCTTTTTCATGATTGTTTAATGTATTAATTGATATTTTGTAAAGGAGGTTTCGCCATTATTGTTGAGTGCGTTTAATAATGAGAGTAGTAGACCATCATGCATGGTCTGGTTAGCCAGTCTCTTTCCTTCTCCCGTCTTTGCTGTGAGTATCCGAATTAATTAGTTCTCATGCAATTGTTTGTGGATTCAATCATTTGATTTCTCTTGAATGGCTGCTGGCTACGCATGAAACAACCTTAGAACCATGAACACCCCGTCCAGGAGCAAGGTGTGGTCGCCTGAACTGCAAGTATATATATATTTTGTTAATAAATATATAAATCACAGTTTTGGGATTTAACGCCCGCCCTGGCCGGCCTTCCAAGACTTATAATAATAATAATAATAAAAAAAAAAAACAGGCTGGTTTCCTCTTGAAATACAAGAGGACAAAACAAGAAAGGAAGATGCATGTTGAATCTTATCCCAGAAAAACCTCATTAATTACTGGCGTTGATAAAGACCATTTTTTCTTGGCCTTTAAGCTTTCCTCTCAAGCCAGCTCAGGTTACCCCACCACGATATCGCACCACACCAACTGCATACGGTTCCATTAGCAGCCATGGGCTCATCACAAATCTAGAAGCAAGCGTGGTCGAGGGTGTCGTCATTTGTTCAACCAGGCAACTGGGGCTGTCAAAACTTGAGGTGGAAATTAATTTGGCTGTCATTGAAATCAAAAGAAAAGGTCAGAAATGGCAGGTTTCCAATATTATTCTAATTTTTGAATATCCCCAAGCATCGCATACTGACAAAGCAGCATGTCGATCTTCCCGGCTGCTCCACACGAAATTACACTTGGTATTTTATTAAGGTGGTTGGGTTGAGGCCTGGAGAGCGGCCGGAGACCGGCCGGAGACCCTATCCAAGTGCTCAATAAAGAATCGGAAATCCAGTATTAAATCTGAAAGAAATAGTTTTGAAAACAAAAATGAAAGCCACAAGTGGATCCTTCCTCGTTTCACTGTCATTGAATCGTGAAGTACACTTGTCGGAAACCACCCTCATTTTAATCCATGAAATGTTTAGGTAGGGGTGAGTGGTTGTACCATGTATGATAATAATTATTGTTTTTGGATTTTATTATTTTAAAATTTTATCATCAAAATAATTTAAAAATACTAAAAAAAATTATTTAAAAAATATATAAAAAATAAAAATTTAACCAAACAGCCATTCAACCATGCACTAAATCAGTCTAAAGTCTCGACAAGTCTTCTCGCCTGTGAAACCATGCTGGTGCACTCTTTTGCGGTGGGGATTGTAACTCTTCCGTTTACCGCTCACCGACGGGATTATTTTTTCAAGGAATGGATGAATGAGAAATGATATTTCCCCTACAATAATAATGTTTCCTTTTCTAGTGGTATCGCTGGTAAATATATCATGAATGATCAAAAGCCCTCGTAGACAAATTATCAGTATAAACCATGATGAGCAAGAAGACGACAAGGAGTAAAGGATGATGACTGAGGTCGGTAGCAAGCCCATCTTTGCTAGCTTGTGCAGGTGGAGACACCCTTTTGTTTCAAGCCAGCTGGCAATGCTATGATTTTTGTGATGAATGGTTTTCAATTAAAAGTATATTTTTTTATATTAAAATGACGAAACAAAGTGATTTTATTGTAATTGATATATAGCGTTAACTAAATCTAAAGCAAGATCGCTAAGGGATAAGATGAATTATTAAATTAAATAAATAGCTCACTAAAACCACTCCTCTCATTACAGCTAAATTAAAAATATAATCTAAATAAAAAAATTAAAAAAATTTAAAATCAATATTTCATGAGTTTTATTTATAAGATGCTTTAAAATGTAGTTATAGTTGTTTTTCACTCATATATATATATATATATATATATATATATATATAAAATAATTTTTAAAATGGTTTCCATACATGCACTTACGTTTCTGAAATCTTATCCTGACTTACTAATCTCTCTGTTTTTTTTATCGGTTGTGCCACGTTGAATTGACACGTATCTGTTGGCATGATCAATTCAAATGACCTTTCATACGCCTACCTGTCTTATCTCAGGTTATTATTAAATAAAAATTTCCTTTTATTTAATAATTGAAAAATGTTTAGTTGGTCACTATGGCCCACACACCCATATAAAAAAATAAAAGTAAAAAATAACGTCGGTATAACGCTTCCCGCAAGGAAGCAAAGAATATCTGCAATTTATATATAATCCGTTACCTTTTTTTTAACGATGGTTGTTGTCCTCCTGCATGATATTGTCGGCCGCTCATTTTAATCTTCTTATTTTACTGGCCTCTTTCAGCCCAGATATGATGGGCCATCTCCTGTCCAGGCCAGGCCCAACCAGAACCTTTCCAGTCCAAGAGCAATTAGTAGAGTCAAATTCAATAAAAAACAGCCATCCACCTGCGGGCCCCATCTCTTCTCAAGTTTGGTTGCGGGGTAAGCGACTGATCATCATTTGCGAGCGTGTTTCTCAGTTCCCACTCCATATAATCCTTCATTTTTCTAAATATTGATATCGTTATGTGCGTGCATGGTTTCAGGCGGAGTTTTGGATCTGTTTGCTGCTCACCATTTTAGGTTACATCCCTGGAATTATTTATGCTGTCTATATCATTACCAAGTGATCCTCCTCTTCCTCATCTTTTGATGTAAGCTCTTCTTCCACCCCCGCCGCCCTCTGTTTCCTTCTCTTTTATCTCCACTGTGTTTAACATATTAATATGCTGTTGTGTTTTGAAGAGAGCAGGTGGGGAGAGACTGTGCCGTTTGATCCAATAAAAAAAAGCTCCTGGTCGTCTGATTCAACGAAAAGCTCCTGATTTTGTATAGAGTTGGATGATTGCGGTCCTTTTTCATGATTGTTTAATGTATTAATTGATATTTTGTAAAGGAGGTTTCGCCATTATTGTTGAGTGCGTTTAATAATGAGAGTAGTAGACCATCATGCATGGTCTGGTTAGCCAGTCTCTTTCCTTCTCCCGTCTTTGCTGTGAGTATCCGAATTAATTAGTTCTCATGCAATTGTTTGTGGATTCGATCATTTGATTTCTCTTGAATGGCTGCTGGCTACGCATGAAACAACCTTAGAACCATGAACACCCCGTCCAGGAGCAAGGTGTGGTCGCCTGAACTGCAAGTATATATATATTTTGTTAATAAATATATAAATCACAGTTTTGGGATTTAACGCCCGCCCTGGCCGGCCTTCCAAGACTTATAATAATAAAAATAAAAATAAAAAACAGGCTGGTTTCCTCTTGAAATACAAGAGGACAAAACAAGAAAGGAAGATGCATGTTGAATCTTATCCCAGAAAAACCTCATTAATTACTGGCGTTGATAAAGACCATTTTTTCTTGGCCTTTAAGCTTTCCTCTCAAGCCAGCTCAGGTTACCCCACCACGATATCGCACCACACCAACTGCATACGGTTATGAGAAAAAATAATTTGACCAACACTGTAACACGAGCTAAAAAGCTAGTAATTAATGAATGTGAACAAAAAAACGCATGCACAACAAATCTATTAATTTATATTTATCTGAAATTACCCGCTAACTGTTCAACTTCCATTACATCAGAGTTACTAAACTTTGAATGAAATCCATAAATAACGGAATTTAACAAAGAAACACAATCCTATTATATCATATTTATAAACTATTGTATAGAATTCATACATAGGTATTCTAAAAAAAACACATGTAAATCATATATAGTAATTGCAACACCATGAAGGTTTTCTCAATTAAGTAATGATGCTTGCGCTAAGCAAGACCGTTAAACACAAGTGCATAGGGACATGATTTTTGATTAACAATTTATTTATCGTGGAGAAAACACTGAAGTTGTTTACTGACATACTCTCCTCCCCCATCACTTTACTAAATCTTAATAGAGCAGGAAAATTGAGTATTAACGTAATAATAGAATTTAACAAAGATAGAACAACGATCCCTTTTATTAACCAAAGGAAACAACCAACAATATCTTGTATTATATAGTATTCTAAACAAATACATATTATATTGGTTTCCATACATGCACTTACGTTTCTGAAATCTTATCCTGACTTACTAATCTCTCTGTTTTTTTTATCGGTTGTGCCACGTTGAATTGACACGTATCTGTTGGCATGATCAATTCAAATGACCTTTCATACGCCTACCTGTCTTATCTCAGGTTATTATTAAATAAAAATTTCCTTTTATTTAATAATTGAAAAATGTTTAGTTGGTCACTATGGCCCACACACCCATATAAAAAAATAAAAGTAAAAAATAACGTCGGTATAACGCTTCCCGCAAGGAAGCAAAGAATATCTGCAATTTATTAATTTTAAAATATATCTTACCGATGTTGATACTTAATTATAATACAAGGATTTTTTTTTAATCAGCCATTAATATTGTTTTAGATTATGAAGGTGTATTTTTATTTTCATTTAACATTTTATTTTAAAAAGTGTATGTATTATTAAGCTAACTTGATCTCTTGATCAAAGTTTTTTAGATTCCAGAAAATTCGGGTTGATATGATTGTTAAGAATATGCCTTCTTATTTTTTATACGGGTGATCTTATGTATCATCTAATATACATAAGATTTTTGACTTTCTGGCATCTTTATAATTTTTATAGTTATGAGAAAAAATAATTTGACCAACACTGTAACATGAGCTAAAAAGCTAGTAATTAATGAATGTGAACAAAAAAACGCATGCACAACAAATCTATTAATTTATATTTATCTGAAATTACCCGCTAACTGTTCAACTTCCATTACATCAGAGTTACTAAACTTTGAATGAATGTATTAAATTATATTTATCTCAAACTGCTCGCTAAGTGTTCAACTTCCATCACATCAAGAGTTGCTGAAATTTGAATGAAATCCATAAATAATAGAATTTAACAAAGAAACACGATCCCATTAGATCACGATTATTAACTCTTTTATAGACTTCATACATAGGTATTCTAAACAAAAACACATGTAGATCATATATAGTAATTCGACCAACACCGTAACACGAGCTAAAAATCTAGCAATTAATGAACGGGAATAAGAAAACACGTGAATAAAGAATTTATTAATTTATATTTATCTCAAACTGCTCGCTAAGTGTTCAACTTCCATCACATCAAGAGTTGCTGAAATTTGAATGAAATCCATAAATAATAGAATTTAACAAAGAAACACGATCCCATTAGATCACTATTATTAACTCTTTTATAGACCTCATACATAGGTATTCTAAACAAAAACACATATGTAGATCATATATAGTAATTCGATCAACACCGTAACACGAGCTAAAAATCTAGCAATTAATGAACGTGAACAAGAAAACACATGAATAACGAATGTTTTAATTTATATTTATCTCAAAGTGCTCGCTAAGTGTTCAACTTCCATTACATCAAAAGTTACTGAAATTTGAATGAAATCCATAAATAATAGAATTTAACAAAGAAACACGATCCCATTATATAAACTCTTATATAGAAATCATGCACGGGTATTCTAAAAAAAACACATGTACATCATACATAAATAATATATTAAATTAAATTTATCCCAACATTATTGTTTTGAAAAATTATATCATACCACAATATAGATTTATCTTTCTTGAGGAACACTTTTTAATTAGGGCCGACTAAGAATTTCTTTAATATTGTCATCTATATATAATTTATAATTTTGTAAATCTATTGCGTATGTAAGGATAAGGGAATGATATTCGGACAACACATCATCACCATGCAAAGCAATATCTAGAACTCAAAAAGACCTGCTTAATTAGATTCAAAACATTAATTAGAAAAGAAATGGCCCTGATTTGAGGATGGCATGTTGATTTATGTCTGTGATCCCGAATTTACTTGATTTCTTTTATTGGTATAGAGTAAATCTAATCATATATTAGCATATTAAATGATGGCCAATTTTATGAAAGCAAATATACACTCCATAATTAATATTTAAGGGCAAGATTATCCATGCATGAGTATACGTTATAAAATTACATGGACGGGGGGGGCTACAAGAACGTATTTCCAGAGTAATTAATCAGCAAAAATAGCACAGAACTTAAATGTATGAATACGGAAACAGGCAAGCAAATTTCAAAACATGCACGCCACCTCGATACTGCCTGCCAAATAAATCAAAATGTCCAGCGAAGGAATTAACACCATAACCATGCCGTGCGGTTCCATGTGAGCATCTCTCCGACCTATATATAGAGGGTAGGATGTTTGTGGAAAGATATAACCTAGACCCAAACCAAGAAACTTAGCCATCATGACTAGAAAGAAGGTGAAGCTTGCATATATCTTTAATGATTCTGCAAGGAAAGCCACCTTCAAGAAAAGGAAGAAGGGGCTGATGAAGAAGGTGAGTGAGTTAAGCACCCTTTGTGGTGTTGATGCTTGTGCTATCGTTTACAGTCCATATGACTCTCAACCTGAGGTTTGGCCCTCTCCCCATGGCGTCCAAAGAGTGCTGGGCAAGTTCAGAACCATGCCAGAAATGGAGCAATTGAAGAAAATGGTGAATCAGGAGAGTTTCTTGAGACAAAGGCTCACCAAAACCTGTGAACACCTCAAGAGGCAGCGGAAGGACAACCGTGAGAAGGAGGTCACTCAGGCTATGTTCCAATGCTTGGGTGGAAGAATTAGCTTGTGTAACCTGCACATGATGGACATGAATGACCTTGGATGGATGATTGACCATAGCTTGAGGGACATCAACATGATGGTTGAAACCGTAAACAATGGGGGGAGTAGCAGTGGCACTGGGCATACCTCTCAGTTGGAAGCATTTGCAACCACGACTGGGGCTGGACCCAGCAGAGCTACAGAGCAAGCACCGGAGTCGTCACAGATGCTTAATCATAATTTTGAGGCTAATGTGGATGCCATGCAGGGGCAGCAATGGTTCATGGAGATGATGACCCCTCAAGAGCATATGGGGTTTGGTGGGGATGACATGGTGCTGCCTTCAGGGGATAACAACCAGAATGGATTCTGGTCTGGTTCGTTTTCCCCTTGATATGGCTATTTAATTTGCTTGCTTATTTATGATTTTGTCTTTAATTCCCTGAGCTTTTTTAGCTGTTGCATGTTTGGACACAGACACAGTTCATAATAATATTATATGACAATGAATAAATTTCTTGTTTACCAGATCTACATGAATTATATTATGCTCATGGTGTTTCGACTGCTTGTTTACCAAATCTGTTCTCTGATTTAATTTCAAATATTATATGATAATGTATTAAGGAGGACAAACAATCCGATAAGTGGCCCAACAATTTAATAAGATCTAACACTGCATTAATTCCCAAATGATTTCTCAACAAATGAACCTCCTTCACCGATCTGAATGGAGATTGTCCTGCCTGTTATCTCGATCCGTTAACAGCCGAGGGGAAAATGCAGAGGGAGAACGCGCAGGCAACCCAACTGATTAGCAATGGTCATATATATATACATGGTGATTATGGCTGAGAAGACATTGAGAGTGAGGTAAGCAAAAAACAGTTCATAAGTTTTTATGGTCACATTGGACATACAAACACAGATATGCTGAATTTATAAATAATAAATATGAACAACAAAAGGTATGTACAACAAATACATTAATTCATTTTTATCTCAAACCAGTATCTAAAACAACTCATTTCTTGTCGCATTAAACTCACTCAAATTTAAATGAGATCTATAAATAATAAAACATGATCAGATAAACACTTATGCTTGAATTTCAATTAATTTAATCTTTGAATCAAACTTGCTCAAAATGAAATGATATCCATACATGATTAAATATTAATAATAGACAATCCCATTATACTAGATTTATAAACATTTATATGAGAATATCATTTAAGTTTATCTCATTACAATGGATTTAAAAATGTATATACACAATATTTATAAAATAATAAATCCGAACAAGAATAAATATGTACAAAAAAATATACTAAGTTAAAGTTATGTCATACAAGTGTCTCACCTTTCTTCTCCTAATTGATCGATTAATCTTTCAAACACTTATATGAGATCCATAAATAATTTGAGCGAAAAACTATCCTATTATATTAGATATATGAATACAATTATGAAATTTCTATTTAGAAAATTAGAACATAATAAATTTATACTACAAATATATTAAGATAATGTTATCTCTTAAAACTCTCCAAGATTTTATTCTCTTAATCGATCAATCTTCCAAACACTTATATGGGATCTATGAATAACTTGAAAAAGAAACAATCCTATTATTTTATATGATCGATCGATCAATCTTTCAAACATTTTTATGGAATCCATAAATAACTTGAACAAAAAGCAATCATATTATATCAAATTTATTAATACTTTTATGATATTTATATATAGGAAACATGAACATAGTACATATGTATAATTAATACATAAGATTAAAGTTATCTCATACAATTGTTTAAGATTTTCTTCTTATGATTGATTGATCTTTTAAACACTTATATTGGATCCATAAATAATAGATTGAACAAAAAAAATCTATTATATTATATTAATAAATACTTTTATGAGATTCATATATATAAATTGGACAAGAGTATATATTTCCAATGAATATATTAAATTAAACTTATCATATACAATTGAAATATATTAATTTAAATTTATATCACACAATTGTCTAAATTTCTTTTTCTCGCGATCGATCAATCAATTTTTTTTTCAAATACTTACATGAGATCCATAAATAATATGAACAAAATAAATCCTATTACATTCAATTTTAAACACTTTTATGATATTCAATTATATGAAATCTAAATCATTACATATGGACAACAAATATATTACAACAAAGTTATCTCATACAATTGTCTAAAACTATCTTGTCATGATTGATCAATCAATCTTATAGCTATTGGATCCCTAAACAATGAGTAGAAAACAATCTCATCATATTAGATTTATAAAAACTCTATGGGATTCATATTTAGGAAATCTAAATAAAATGCATATGTACAACACACATATTAAATTAAAATTACCTCATACAATAATCTAAAACTTTCTTGTTCAAATTGATTGATCATTCTTATAAAGATTTTTATGAGATCCATAAATAATATGAACAAAACAAAATGCCATTATATTGTATTTATAAACACTTTTATGAGATTCATTTATTTTCCAAATTCATAAAAAAATATTTGGATAACACTCGGTCAGTGTCATATATAAAAAGAGTTAATTATGAAGCATTTGGAGGCAGAGAACACTTTTTTTTTTTGTTTATCGTGTTTTAAAATAGATCATGTGTGTTGATCATTTTAGTGCTATTTAGATGACATATGCATCATTACCCTCTAATCAAAAGGAGGCTTCAATGGTGATGTTCATATCGTCTAAGCAATCTTGTCACTTCTAAACAATGCATGTGGCTACCAAACATTTAATTTGTTGCCAATGATCTTTTTTTCTCTCTTTTCTCTCTTATTTTTATGGCTGACCCTATATTTTTTTCAAAATAATCATTCATTTGATTTTATTTTTTCTTTGAATTTGATTTTTGTTCTTTGAATTATTATTTTTTTATTTGATATACTTTATAAAATGGGAGAAAAAAATTCAATTTCATCCTCTAATTTTCTTATTTTATCATATTTGGTCCTTATTTTTTAGTTGGTATATTTTTTATTTGAAATAAATTTTAATATTGATTTTTTTTTTTATGATTTCATCCTCTATTTTGTTCCTATTAAATTTGATCCTTAGTATTTTGATTGCTAGTTTTCTTTCTTTACTTAGACATGTTTTTTCTAATTTTATTATTCAATATTAAACTGGTTGGAATTAAGTTTTTTTTATTGAGCTTGAGTCTAGGATTTCATGGACTGTTTTTATTTCCTTTTTAAGATTTTATATTTTTATCCTTTAGCATTTATTTAATTAGAGATTAGACTCTATTTTTTTTATTTGTTTTCGGTATGATTTTCATGATTTAAAAGGGATGAAGTTATTTCAAGTCTTTTGATTTATTATTTTTTATTAAATATAGTCATGAAATGTTTTCTTCATGATATTTTGCTTGATTTGCTTTCATTTTCTATATGATTTTTTTTTTAACATTAAAAAACACTTGACTTGATCCTTAGTGTAACATCAACCACTTATCTAGTACTATATCACTTTGGAATTGATCAATAGAAGCAAATAATGCCATTGAATCTTGTAGTAGTTTTTAACAAAATACACATTTCTCTAAACGATAACTAAAAGCATTTACTTAAATATATCTTCTTAAAGAGCTGAAACCGCAAAAGCTATCACAGTGCTAAATGTTAAGAAGTCATCTCATCTGAAAGGTTAAGCTGATAGGTAAGGTTACAGAATATGATTTATATTATTCTCTAATACATCCTCTCAAGTGAAAGTTCCTTGGGCTTAAAACTTACAGACCCATATTACCTTGTACTTGATTTTTTATCAAATAGAATGAGAGTAATGAGATTTGAACTTGTGACCGTTGGGTCAACAAGGCGCTAATACCATGTTAAGGAACCATCTCATCTAAAATTTTAAGCTGACAGGTAAAGTTCTAGAATATGATTTATATTATTCTCTAACACTAAGCACATACTCATGCTTGGTTAATTTGTTTTGGAGGGAAAAAGATAGGAAATTGAAAGTGGAACAAGGGGAATGGAAAAGGCGGTGAAAAGATCCATGTGAGGATGGCAAAGTGGAGTGCAGCTTTTGAATTTGGAAGGTTTTATAGAAAAGCAAGAACATGCATACGGTGGAACCAACCATCAGAAAGATGACGTCCTACGAGGAATAATCTGAAACCAAAAAGGGTTCCGACTACTTCCTTACAGCAATGCAAAATGAGGAATTACTTGCCTCAAATATAATATATGGTAATGGATACCTCGATCCCATCAACAAAAAGCATCCTCCATTGATTAATTGCTAGAAAATCAAACACAGCCCGCTCCCTCGATGTAAAAAGCTAGGCAGAATAATTGTGCGGACATGGAAGGCACCCTAAAACACAGGAGGGGTTCTCAGCAGAAGATGCCTCGTCGATGGATATTATCATTCTCAAAGTTTCCAAAGCAATCAATGTCCTTCAAAGATCCTTTTCTGGGATCAAAGAAAGGAATAAAAAATAAAGATCGACAGGGAAGATTGTTGACTATGGACAGTCAATCCAGAAACCACAACCTCTCTTCTTGGAAATATTTTAGTTCCCTGGAACATATTCTTAATTTCATCCCACCTTCCTAGCTAGCTAGCTAGCGAGCATCTAAAAGCTCTCCTATTAAATGCAACTACTTGAAAACACTGTTATAACTATATAAATACATCTTCACATGCACTCTCTTGTTCCATAAATAAAGAAATTCTTTTACGCTAATTAACTATATATATATAGAGAGAGAGAGGCAACTCCAATTCCATTAAGGGGGTGTTTGGGATTGCTGTTGCGGTTGCTTTTCAAAACTTTTCAAAAAGTTTTTCGTGCCGAAATATATCAAAATGATGTTTTTTTATTTTTTAAAAATTATTTTTGACATCAGCACATCAAAATAATCTAACATACAAAAAAAAAAATTAATTTTTATTAAAAAAAAAAAAAAAAAATTTTTGCACCGCAGCAAACCTGCGATGCAAAAGCTAAGCCAAACATGCTTTAAAAACACACGGTAAAATGCTTTACAAAGTATGCACAGCACCTTTAACTACACGAAAAAAGTCATTCTTGATACGAAGAGCACCCATCTACAAGTTCTAGCCACATTTGTGCATCCTTCTCTAACTCGCTCTTGCATGCTACCTAACTAAAAATAACCTAGATGCTAGAGAGCACCAACTTCTGAAAATGAACATCATTCTCATATGATGGGATACTCTCTACTTTATCATAACATGTTACACATTTATCTCTTCAAAATTGTGCCACCACGGAGAACAATTGGAACAATTACAATGACTTCATAGATCCTAATGAGCATATACAAAACACACTATAAATATCCTAATCGGCGGAGTCTCCAACTACTTATTATGGAAACATTTGTATACATTCTCTAACATGACTCTCTTCAATGTGAAATAGGCAATCCAAAATTGTATTTAAGTAAAAAAAGCAAATGTCACCAGAAACGAAAATCCTCGTTTTAAATTGTAGAATATACATGACACCATCATTCTTTGACAAAGAAAAAAAAAAAGGAACATCAAATAGCACATTTATGATCACTTGACATTTATTGAACTCCTAATAACATCTCTCGTCATCACGCGTGTTGAGGTATTGGTCGCTATGAAGAGAAAAAAAAGTTTTGTCCAATGTTCACCGCTAATGAAAAGTGGTTCAAATACAAGACACCCCGATAAATTATCTTTAATCATGATTGTAGACATGACACATCTCCATGCACTAAGAGCAAAGATAATAAGGATGGATAACTTCAATAGTTTATGAAGAAGATATAACCTAAACAAACAATAAAAAAATCCTTATTAATTATGCCTAACCTAAGATAAAATAGTTTCTTAGAAATTACATCTCCATTATCTTTTGAGTTTTTCAAATAAAAAATTGCATTGCTTCTCCATATCTCATGAAATCCCTATGTCAAGATCTCCATGTATTCATTTAACTCTCCAAGTTTAGACTATTTATCTCTAAAAATATCAGGCATCCTTCATCATGTTTTCAAAGTCATGAAATTTCTAGGTCCAATAAACACTCCCTAACCTTGATTTATTTTTTTTCTCCTCTAAAATTCTCTCCTTTACATATACATAGTGACTTAAACAACAGGGAATTTCTTGTTTTGTAGGGTGCTTACTTTTGGTTATATGAATCACAACCATTACGACAAACCTAATTTCTATATGAAGTTTTTTCATCACTTCATTAGAAATGATGAGAAATTGGTTCATCACCTTCCTCGGCTGATATTGTTTTTTTTCATATATAAAATGCATATATTTTCGGGTAGAATTAACTAAAACTATAAAAATCTGTTGTAGTAATTAGCAATTAATTGGTGGGTGAGTGATCATCAAGAAGGCGAAGACATAAGGAGGTACAGAAAAAGAGCACATTACATGTAGTGTGTGTACTGTTTATCAATGAACTGCGGCTGGTTCATAAATTTATAAGGTTACTCTTAAAGTTCATTTGTACTTTAATTCTTGGAAATAGATTAGAATAGGGAAGAGAATAAGGCGTGTGCCTGAAAGAAGAGTGCTACATTAAAATAACATACGCAAACTTCCACTACCAATTACTTTGGATTCGTGAGACAAAAGAGCTGCGTAGATTTAGAAAAAATAATGATATTACAATATGGACATGCTGATCAATATGGATAAGAATTTAACAGGTTAAGGCACCTAGCTAGACAACGTCTTGCTACGTTAACCTGCCTTTCCAGTTGCTTGCTGAGAAATTTGGGGTTCAGATTCTGCGATTCGAGCTGCATGGAAGTTGGCAATGAAAACTGAAGCTTTAGAGTCGATACAGGGGTCAGGCTTCACAGAAACGAGTGGACCTTTATCATCGTCGAAAGGCAGGGTTTTTCTTGCCCTCATTCCATCGTCGTAAGCATCGTCACCTGTAGGCTTTCTAACCTTGAACAAGCAGCAGAAAGAGGAAGCAGAAAACTTCCTTTGCTTGCTGCCACCCATGTTTCAAGACAATGTTTTGCTGAGTTGACGAGGAGGGAAAAATTAAGGCTCAAGTAATTAGCAAGTATCTCGAGCTTGTGTGTTTGCAAGCACGTTGTTGCTGGTTTTGAAATGAGAAATGCAAGGCCTATCTGTTGAATTTATAGGAGGGTTTGGCTTGTTAGAGGATAATATAAATAATATTATGGGACCTTAAGTTTTTAGATAAGATGATTTTTTAACATAGTATCAGAGCCTTATTTACCCAGCGGTCACGAGTTCGAATCTCATTACCCCATTCTATTTAATAAAAATAAAACACAAAGAGTTGTGGGCCTGTACAAGTTTCAATTCCAAAGAGCTTTCACTTGAGGGGGTGTGTTAGAGAATAATATACATCATATTCTATGACTTTACCTATAAACTTAAGTTTTTAGATGAGATGGTTCATTAACATGATTATCTAATTAAAGAGGGTATCTTTAGATTTTTATCCAAGTGGAGAATCTGGACCGGAGAATTCATGGTTCACCGTGACTGATACATAGGAATGGCATGACCAATTATCAAAGGCATGTTTACTAGACAGAGAAATCATGATCCCCTCTCTGCTGTTTTGGTAAAACTTAAGGGCAAGGCATAAACGATGTGGTCCGCAACTTAAATTACCTTGATAAAATGTTGGCCAATTTTGACGACTCAAAGCGATATCAATCGGCTAAATTCCTCTACTTTTTATATTTTCTTGTAAGTCGTCTCCTTCTAGTCTTCCCTGTGCTTTCTCCTCTTTAATTTGAATTTGCCTTCATTTCATATACCTTTGACTTTGTTGGTTTCGGAATACCTAATTTCTTTGGGGGTCCTTCCTAACATTTTCCATCTCCTTTAAACAACTCATAACTGATCACAACTTCAATGAGTTTGCCGATTAGATCTTTTTTCTTTGGTTAGCTACAGCATATTTTAAAATACGTACCTTTAGATTTTTATCGAAGTGGAGAACCTAGACCGGAGAAGTCATGGCTGTCGATTAAATTAACTTGATGGCCAATATTGCCGACTCATAGCGATATCATCAATCGGTTGGCTGTCGATTCAATCAACTTGTTGGAAATTGAACTAAACCTCTGATACTTTTCACACCTCTTTACTCATCTTGAAGTGTGGTTGGACAATAAAATTCTGCTTATATTATGTGAGCTGCAAAATCCCGAGAGCCCGTGTGTGTTTTTTGTAGGATGACTTTGTGTATTTCTAGTAAAACATGGGAGCTTTGGTTGTCCGTAATGACTATCTCCAAACTGCTTTTATAGGATTCGTGAGCCTATCATAGTTATCCAAGGTCATTTCAGTGGCTATTTATATGGGTGTTTAACACATGTTTGGATAAAGAAAAAAATATGATATAATAAAGAGTGTAAACATCCATTTAGATGAGTCGTTCTTCCAACTACTTGCTACCTCTTATGTTTGTTGGGTTCAGCAGAACATACATAAAGTCTCTAGTATAAGATGTGTGATAGATGGACAACCTTTTTCTTATGCTACCTAGATAGACACAGAAAAACCACTTTGTGTCTGGGTGTCATGAGGTGGTGCATGCTTCTTGTAATGGCTCGATAGTATTATCATCAGGTTGAGTAAATTAAGAGATACAACAACTTGTTGAATATTATTTAGTGTTTGAGATAATATATGGTTACTCATTATATTAAAGTTCTTGTAATTCTTCTTTTAAATCTAAGAAATTTCAAGCTTATGGTAAAAGTTTGAGCACCTGCAAAAACAGTTTCAATCAAGAGGATTTAAAGATCTTTCGATGATAAAGTCAGTATATTTATGAGAAAAATATTAAATAACTTGAGATAATAAATGAGTTAAAAAAAAAAGAAGAAGCCTTATTTTAGATAGCATCTTACGATGTAGGATTGTCAATTCCGCTCTGTTCCGCCCGGAACGTTCCGTTCCATTAACAAAACCGAGATAAAACGGCGTCGTTTTCATCTCCGTTTTAATTTCGGTCCGTTCTGGAAATTTCGGTCAAATTCCGGCCGGAACGTCTCGGTTCCATTTCGGGTGTGCCGTTCCGGCCTTAAAATCTTCTTTATTTTGATTAATTTGTGATTTTTTTCTAATTGTGATATTATATTTGTTTGATTTTGTGTTTGTATTGTATAATTTAAAGTTAATTTATCTTAAATTTTAATTATACTTGTTAAATTAATATTTTTTTTTCATATATATATATATATATAATTAATTTTATATAAACAATACAACCCCGAAACGGCACACCAAAATGCTTGGAAACCGAAACATTCTATACCAATAAAAAAACCGGAACGGCAACCGAAACGGTATTGACAACCTTGCCAACAAATGCAGAAATAACTTGGAAGTGATCGGGAATTGATCAAACCGGCTCTCTCCGTTGATAATTTTCTTATATATATATATGAATCAAATGCATATCTTATCGGGTGAATTAATTAAGAATATGGAAATCAATTTTAGTAATTAGAAATCAATTTGAGGGCCATCAAGAAAAACAAGATAGTGCACTAATTAACAGCAGCAAATTGAACAGAAAAAGGGCCCATTACATGCAGCATATATATTGTTCCTTAATTGTCCAAAGATACGCGAGTAGTGGATCTGAGTCTCGTGAACAGGAAGCTGTATTGCTACAAAGCTCCCACTAATGAAGTACTCAAACAGTTATTTTCCAAAATCATTAATTCTTGAAAAGAGATCAACGAGAGAGATTGGATCAAAAAGAAGAGAGAAGAGTTTAAGGTGTGCATGAAAGAAGAGGATTACATTTAAATAACAAGTTTTATATATATATATATATATATATATATATATATATATATATATATATATATATATATATATATATATATATAATCACGCTTCCACTACCAATTACTTTGGATTGCTGAGACATTCTACTCAATTAAGAGCACATAATACATAAATTTAAACAGACAATATTACAATATGGCTTAGAATTTAACAGAATAACAATTTGGAACAACGTCTTGCTAGGTTAAGCTGACTTTCCAGCTGCTTGCTGATAAATTTGGCGTTCAGATTCAGAGACACGAGCTGCATGGAAGTTGGCTATGAAAATTGTAGCTTTAGAGTCGACGCGGGGATCGGGCTCCACGAAAACATATGGACCTCTGTCATCATCGAAAGGTCGGGTTTTTCTTGGACTCGTTACACCATCGCATGCATCGTCACCTGTTCGCCGAGGCCTTCTGCCCTTGAAAAAGCTGAAGAAAGACTTCTTATGCCTGTTGCCACCCATGTTTTAACGACAATGTTTTGCTGACTTGACGAGGAGGGAATAATTAAGTAACTATATATCTCTAGCTAGCGTGTTTACAAGTAGTTGTTGGTTTTGAAATGAGAAATGCAAGGCCTCTCTGTTGAATTTATAGGAGGAAGGGGGGGTGTTTAGCGAGGGAGGGTATATTTCGATACTTATTGAGTGGAGAATCTAGACCGGAGAATTCAAGGGTCACCGTGATTAGAGAGAGAAATCATGAACTCTCTACTGTTTTGGTAAAAACTGAAGTGCAGGGCATCAAGAATGTGGTCCGCAACTTAAATTAACTTGATAAAATGCTGGCCAATATTGACGACTCAAAGCAATATCAATTGGTTGGCTGTCGATTAAATGCCTCTAGCTAGTTTCTTTCCATGTCTTTCCTGTGCTTTCTCCTCCTTTGAATTTGCCTTCATTTCATATACCTTTAACTTTGTTAGCTGTCCAACATTTTTTTCCAGCTTCCTTGCATTTTTCATCTCCTTTGGATCATCCATATTTCATTTCCGGTCAACTCTTTCTCTTCTCATATTCATGCATACCAACTATCCTTTTTTTCCTTGAGGTCAAAAAAAAAATCATCATGCGACGATGCCTTGGAAAATCCAAGTAGCATGAAGACAAAGCTTATGTCGTAGATAATTCATTAATATCTTGATTTTAATAATCTAATTTATTCTCTTTGGTAGTTTATCAAATTCAAGCACACCTAAGCTCAGAATTTGGCTGAGCCACAGGATGATAGATTTAGGGGTTGTTTGAGAGTGTGATTATGATTGTTTATTAAAGTGCTTTTCGTTTAAAAATATATCAAAATGATTTTTTTTAAATTATTTTTGACATCAACACATCAAAATAATCTAAAAATACCAAAAAAATGAAAAAAAATTAAAATTTTGATGAAACTCCAATAGAACTGCTAAGCCAAACAAACACTTAGTAGTTCATCAAACTCACATATATTAGGACTTAGTGCTTGACTAAACTCGAGGATGTTGGATCATCACCCTATCTCTGGTTTATTTTAGAAAAAAATGATCTAGGCAAAAAATAAAGAGGTGTCCCTTGAAAAACAAAATAGCAGTTGGCTTTTAATGTAGTAATTGAGTGGATTTCTTGAGATCTATGATGATATAAAAGGTCTTAATATCTTATGGCAGGAATGGAAAGATTCTCTCTTTATAACCTCACTCAGTCTTTCTTCTAACTTTTTATCTTTTTTTTTTATTTTCACTTTTTATGATTTATAAGAAAATCATTTTATTGAAGAGATCTCAAATCATATTTGATCTAATCCAATAAGAGAAAACCCATTTCAAACATTACTTTTACCACTTCTATTTTCCTTTTCTTTCTTATAAGCATAAAAGATGTGCCTTGGAAAATTCATATTTGTTTTAAGAAATAAACACTATCACCTTTGAAAAGGAGCTTAGGTTTTAACTAGAGCATGAAAATAATAAGGGATAAGAGTCCATCACACCGAATACCAAAACAAAAAAAGGGTGGCATACTAATATAACAGGGAATAGCCCTTATATGAAGAGATTTTCTCCTATCATAGTTAGAGATCATTAGAAGAGAGGAAGATAGACCTAGATCCCTAAGGTTATCTTCCTTGTCGTAACTCAATTTTGGGTCATTCCCCAAAACTACCTGAAAATAACAAAAAAAATAAAATAAAGGGGTCTAGTGTCAGCAGGAAAAATCGAGGTGAAATTTTAGATGTTTTCGAGAGCTTGATCATATTTCTTTTGTACCCGAAAATAAAGAAAATCGCAGATTAAAGGTCAAAATAATTTATCAGATAAATCTGCATAAAAAACTAGGTCAAAATATATAATTGTATTTTTACAGGCCAATTTGATCTAATTGCTGTTTAAAATTATAATTATATTGGAGAATTAATTTAGGGTCCAGTTGAAGGATTTAACTATACTTTAAATTGGTCAAATTAATTCTATGAAGGGCTTCGTTAATAAGAAATCAAGTTTTTAAATTTAATTTGGTTTCAATTGATGAAATTGAAATTTTTGGAGATCAATTTGATTTTTTCCAAGTCAGTTATGCGAAATCGGGGACCGAATTGAATAAATTGAGAGTTTAATGGTTGATAATGGTCGATCGAGGGTTAAATCGCGAAAATCAGGAACCAAGGACTAGAATAAAAAGATCGCGCAAAGCTATGTTTGAGATTGAAATTTTTGATGGGTATAATTGCATAAAATCACAAGTTTAAATCCAATTGGGTGCAATTAAAATAATTATAAATTGAGGGACCAAATCATACTTTTACCTTTTAAAACTTTGAGAAATTGCACTGAATGATTACGCCTTTAAGAGTTGCATTGCATGTGCCTGCTGCATAATTTTGGAAATTGCATTGATACATTGCGGCGAACCCGACCTTAAAAGTCTCCGGCGTATCCCAGCCTTAAATGTTAGGCGCGTCCTGCATTTAAAAGTTGAGCGGCGACCCCTGCATGGAGGACTTTGGCTCTGCTATAAAAGGGGTTGCAGTGAGGAGGAAAAAGGAGAAGAGAAAAAACGCAGGAACAGGGTAGAACAAAAAAACAGAGGAAGAGAAGAAGGGGGAAGGAAATTGAAAACAGAGGAGAGCACGAAAAACGGGAGTAGTGAGGAAACAAAGAAAAAATAGAACAGAAGAAGCAGAGGGAATACAAGTGAATTTTACGCAAAACTTAATCCCTCTGCTTCATCTTCATCCTCTCGGTTCCCTCTCTCTCTCTCTCTCTAAAACCAGATAACTCTCTCTCTCCTACCCTCTCGGTTCATCAACACCAGCAGCCAACTGACAACCTTGCACCACCTCTGTCCACCTCCGTCCACAAGCCATTCATCCCAGATTTGGTCTCCGGCGAGGCAAGCAAAGATAACAGAGTAGCAGCCCGTGACAGCAACGCCACCTCGTCACCTTCTGACGTCCACTCCGGCCACCACAGGCCAACATTTCCAACGCCACCATGACCAGAAGAACCACCTCGACGTCCTCTACACGAAGGTATTAACAGGTAAGCCATTCGTCACACTCGAAAATCCCCATTTTTACTGTTCATCGTCGTTTTCATGCAAAGTCATTCGTTCATAAATGAGGAAAAAAAAAAAAATAAAATAGGGAAAATATATAAAAATATAATTTTGGGAAATATCTATAACAATGCATAGCCAATACACTATCATATTTTTTTAAAAAATCTTTTGTTTCAAAAATATATATTACCTTGGAATTTTAAGAAAATATTTTAGCATGGATTTAAAGAAAAACTATTTCTTGCATTCTTGGATTTTACAACATGTTTGTAAAATCCAAAGGGTATTGGCCAATATTTCAAAAAAATATAAAATCTTATTTTTTGGGTAATTTATTATTCACCGTCGATATTTGGATAAATAAATCCTAAAGGAGTTAATATCCAAAATATTCGACGGGAATGATATGCTATTATTCACTGTTGGTATTTGGATAAATAAATCCTAAAGGGGTTAATATCCAAAATATTCTGCGGGAATAATATGATATTATTCACTGTCGGTGTTTGGATAATTAAATCCTAAGGGGTTCATATCCAAAATATTAGGCTGAGTAATATCCCATTTGCCATTTAATTAACATATATTTTGAGTCATAACAAATCATAAGCAAACCAAACGTCAAGCAGCTTACCTTAGGTAGGGCGTAGTAGGGGTGCTAAAACCTTCCCTTTACGCAACCAGTCACTTACCCTAGAATCTCTGAAAGACCAGTTTTAGGTTTCCTAATAACCATAATACTAGGTGGCGACTCTCTTTTTCACGAAAATAAAGATTAGACCCCCGACACATGAATTCTCCTCGCACATGGGGAAAGTCGTCACGACGCCGCAAACCAAATCATTTTTGGGGCGCGACACTCCCTAACAATGTATATGCTAGGGATATAAATTACATGGATAGCTACCAATTAAGAGACTATATGACTTAGATACTTGATTTATTAGAGCACATCAACCATCAAACCCCGGGTTCAACCTAGGTTGTTTTCAAATTACCTAATCATTTACATATATGTAATGAGATATTCAAGTGGGTGTGTGTGTATAACCTTAAAGTTCTTACCTTACAAAGGTTATGGGCAAGTAGAAGAAAATCTTATGTTGACTTTAGAGCAATAAATTTTTTACATAGATCTCTTGTATATTGAAAAGTTGTTAATGCTCATCGATAATTATAAATAAAATTATGATAATTATAAATAAAATTCTCATTGCCAACGAGGCTAGTGACTAGAGCTTAATACCTACAATATATCCCTTTTCATGAATTTGAGAACTCTTTAATGCCCGAGTGGGTATCTTTACAAAGTATTAATAATTATATTTTAGAAAAAGACTCTAAAAATAAATATGCATAGATAATGGAGAGATCTCATATCTTGTATTTGTAGCTCATTATTATTAGTATTTATATAAGGAAGGGTTAAAAATGAAAAAAACAACCTCTTGCTCACTAAAGGAGAAATATCTTTGATTCATTAGAAGGTAAAAATCTCTGACTCACTAAAGAAAAATATTTCTACCCCAAGGCCTAAACATAAAGCCTAAAATTTTTAAAGTGAAAAAAAAGTCGAAGCTTGCTGGTTTGTTGAGCCTAGGGATAATGGGTCCAGTATATCGTCAGACTTAGGCACATCTAGCCTCGGTGCTTGCCTGATCCTCAGGATGATGGGTTAGTAAATCGCTGGACCAAAGCGTGTCTAGACTTTGCGCTTGATTGAGTCTATAGATAATACGTTTGACATCTTGTTAAACCTCATGTATGTTAAGCGTAATCGGAGCTAAAAGTATTGAATTATAACCCTATCTCTTGTTTATTTTAGAAAAGAGAGTTCAGTTTAAAAAAAAAAAAGAAAACATGCCGATTCATCATCACAAATAAATTTTTTTAATCATTATAAAATAAGCTTTATTTAATTTTGGCCATATATATAACATGTCTAGTACAACATGTGGATGAATCATATTTTTCTAATTACGTGCACTAATCATGGTTTATGTGCTTTGATTATTGAGAGAGTTGAAGAAAAATCTTCAGTGAAATGAATAATTAATTCATTTAAATACACTAGAAATTGGATTAGAATACACTTTAGAAAGTGTATACATAATTCACTAGATAAAACTTGTTATAAAGATGACATTAAGAGTAAGTAGACACGTTTTGTACTTGAAATCATTATTATTTCTATCATGGTTTTAGACTTTGACTTAATTAATCAAGAACAAGAACGATTAGAGTTGGTATTTCATAACTCTAACTTGTACTCATATTATACGCAATACTTTATTTATTAAAAAGAAAAAGGAGAAAGGTATTCCAAAAATGTAAGGCGTACGTGAAAGAGGGTCAAAAAGATAGATTCTTCTGTCTTGCTTTTTTGAACCCCCTGGTTCATGCACTTCTTCCTAAGGTTTTAGATATTATTATTATTATTATTATTATAAAATAATAACATGCTATACATGATCAACTAGGTTTAAAAAGACAAGTTTTGTTGAATAGAAGAGGAAGAAAATCTTGGTAATAATATTGATAAAGAAGGCAGTATTCCTTTCCTTAGTGCTCACGACAGGGGAATGCAAACTGTCTAGCTTTAAGGTGGTATCTGCATACACTAATTAATATTATATATATAAGGGCCAGAGTTTGGCATATATATTCCCTACTTGTACTCAAGTGCTCGGAACCTATATTTTAATTTTATTTTTGCCTTTATAACCTTCTTTTTTTATTTTCTATTTTTGACGGGACATGGTTTTTCTAAAAAATAAATAAATTAATAAAGGATAGTGCCTTTGGCCGTAAGAAATAAGCTCATTCAATTTTTAAGTACATACATAATATAATGATAAAGAGTTTGAGATATATCTAGCAGATCTAAGATTCGAGTTAGGAGATGTTTATCTTATAAAAATCTAATATAATAAGGATTTTACTCAATTCAGATCCGTAAAAAATATCTAAAGAGAGGTAGAGTTTCCTAGTATCCAAAATAAAAGAATTTCATTGATAATTATAAATAAAATTGTGTTTATTCTAAAAAGAGTAGCTTTTGGCATAGCTAGAAACCATTTATTCTTTGATGAACGATATTGGAATGAAATCGTGGGCCAATGCTCTTAATTATTTGCTAATGAGTAAACAATTATTGGTCAAGGCAATTACATTGACCAAATCAAGCTTGAGTTTGGCAGATTTAGGTGAGGAGGTGCATCAATAATACTTTCCTCTAGATAATATTAAGAACTCCTTTCATATTCACCTCAGCTGATGGTGTACATAGTATAAGGAGATTAATAAACTCCAATACATGATGGTTTAATATTTAGGTCAAGGCAATTAATCTTTATAATTCATGAGTATTTATTAATTATAATAAATGCTCATAGTTCATCAACATGTATCCATGAATGTTCATAAAAAAAATGCATGAAATATATTCAAGAATATTCATAAAGAATTCATAGAATATTCATAAAGAATTCATTCATTCATTCATATCACTTAATTAATATATTACAAGATGTTTTAGAGATTTAAAAGAAATTACTAATCAAACAAGGAGTTAGTAGAAAAAAATGTATTTTTAATTAACCAAATCTAAGCCTAAGCTCATAGTCCAATCCACGGAAATATTATGGGTTTTAAACTTTGATATCCAAAGATTTACTAAAAATAATTTATTATTCATCTTTAATTTATTTATTTATTAAATTAATATTTTATGTTAAACTACTCGTATTATATTGCAAAATCCAGCATGGTTTTAACTTCGAATTATGAATGGACCTCATGTATAATTTATCCTTAAAAAAATCCATTACATAGTTTATAAACCAATTCTAACATAAAATAACATTATTTAGGTCATGATAATTGAATAAAATTTTTAAAAAAATATAAGCGACGATGAAGAATACATTTTCCTTCCCTAAAACTCTCCCCAATATCTCTCTTTCCTGGCTAAAAATATAGTGATTAATTATAGATCTTAACCATATCATAATTTAATTTATTCATGATAAATGAATTATTTTTATTTGATTTTTTACCATTAAAAATATTTTCAATCAATTATATATGTATGAAAATTAAATCTCTTTATTTAGTTTATTCTTTTTGCCGAGCATCTCACTATCTTGGCCCAAAACTAATTGGACACAAAGTTGGGCTAAGCTTTCAAAAATAATTAGCCCATGTTTTTGCTCTCACACTTGCGTTTTGAGTTCTGTTGAGGACGAAACATGTAGGAATTTGATTCATTGACCAAAAACCACAGAGACGGAAACAGAGATCAAAAGGCAAAGACTTCGTTGGTGTTTGGTTTCTCAGCTTCTATCCCGTTAATCAATAATCAGGTAAATATAACTTATTTTTATCAAATTTAATCAGTTTTTTTCGCCCAAGAATACCGAACCAAAATTGTGTTTTTTGCTTGCTTTTCATGGTCTTTGCTTATAGCAGACTTTAAAGTTAGGACTTTTGAATCTTGTTCACTTCATAATATTTTGAGACTCTAAGTATATTTTCTGTGGGATTTGTGTTAGTGAGTTTAGGTTTGATTTCAAGGAGCTTACTTTGATTTTTCATAGTAGAGTTTGTTAGGGCATGGTATGAATTTGGTTTTTGAGCGTTTGTTGCTATGTATGTTACTCAAGAAGCTCCCTCTCATTTTCCTAGGTTGTAAATGAAATTTTATGAGAAACCTTTTTGAGGGATCAGCATTAAACTTTGAGAAACAGTGAAAAAAGCTACCTATGTTTTCTGTTATTTTTTTCACTGATGAGGAGACTCTGTGATGTAGAGCTTGTAAAACGTATGTTAAATGAATTTTCTCAATTTTTTTCAATAGTAGTTTTGGCCTATTTGGTTGCTGATAAGAGTTTAGGATTACAAAAACAGATGTTCTTGTTTGAATTTTAGACTTCCTCTATATTTTTCTGCAATTTATAGACTAAACTAGGTTTGAGCATAAAGATTGTGAATTCAAATTTTATGCTTATTGTTGCTGGCAACCAAAATCTGTATTTATCTGTATTACGCATCTTGATATCATTTATTCGTAACTGATAAGCCAATAGCTGGCATTTGCGGTCATTGATAATTTTTATTAGTGTGTCTACTCTGACTATGTTTTATGCTTTATTAAAATCTTAATTAACAAGTTTTTTTACTTCTCCTCTGAAACAAACCTTTTTATTATTTCTCTTGATTTTTTCTTAGGTGGTAGAAAATGGATCGCAGATGGTACATTGATAAACAGGAAACAAGCACCTACAGTGAACAGAAACTTGACAGAGAGCAGGTGATTCTAGGTTTCCAATCTTTTTTTTCCTTATCTGATGGCTTGCATGGGACATGGCTTATTCCGTACAGATTGGAGAGGGTTAGAAAATATTTATGCTCATGAACTGGGTCCATGTTATTGATAAATTGAAGATTGCTGTTTAAGTTTTGATTAATTGCATTGCTATAAAAAGAATAGCCTATTCAACACAGTAGGATGGTTGAGAAGATTCTCGTGAGTGTCAGTTTGGTTGGTTGTGAATGTGGTTTTGCTTGTAAATCCCTTACTGGTCTTAATTTGTTCACATGAATATGTTATGTTTCCATGTTTATGAAATTTTCCACAATGCACGTGCTTATGTGAATACTTGAGCATCATGTAATCTCGTGTAGCAATGTTTATCATCTGCTTTTGTGGTATGTGCTTGACAGGACTCGCTTATTGAGGATTTCACTGAGGATTTTCGGTTGCCGAAAAATCACAGACCCACGGAAAATGTTGATCTTGACAATGTTGAACAAGCATCACTGGACACAAAGTTGACAGCATCAAACGTTGGGTTTAGGCTTCTCCAGAAAATGGGATGGAAAGGAAAGGGTCTTGGAAAGGACGAGCAAGGTATGCCGTTAGTTGAGCCTAATGGCTGTATACTGGATTTGCTTCCCACCTTCTAGTTTTGGCCTCATTGATGTAGGGTTCATGAGAGGGAGAACATTAGAGGATATTTCCATCCTTCTTTTTTTTTTTTTAAGAGAAAAAAAAATCATCCTGAACCTAAACTTTTGTTATTCAAGCACAAGCCTTTCACCATCGCAACACCCATAGCTTCTTGTGACTTTTAGTATTTTAGTTGAGATGATTTGAAATATGACACATGATCTTGAACTCGTTGAAGTTGAATCATAATGTTTTGTGTCTGGTAGTCAAAGCCTTGATTTTCTATGAAACTAAACAATTTCTCTCAAAAACCTTTTCTTAGATACAGTAATTGATGAATCCATATTTTCTGCCTTTTGGATGCTCTTAAACCTACTATTTCCAATATAGTTTTGATTTTCAGATCACCAGCTACAACTCAAATATATAATGTTTTAGGTTGCAAGTTGTTAGACGTACAAATATATGTACTCGCTGTCGATTTTTTTTATTGAACTCTGTACTAACCGGTCCATTTGTAACCTACAATTATTTTTGCACTACTATCCAGCTAAGTAGAGCGAAGTGGTTTGAGTTTCTAATCTATTATTTGCCTTTAGTCTGAATGATATGAGAAACATCGATGAGATGGATTTCTGTGGGATGTTTGCTTCACCTATGATGCTGTAATTTTAACAGTAACTATGGGTTTTATGTTCAGGAATCACTGAGCCTATAAAGTCTGGAATCAGGGATCCAAAGTTAGGAATTGGAAAACAAGAAGAAGATGATTTTTTTACCGCAGAAGAAAATATTCAGAGAAGGAAACTTGACATTGAGGTTGAAGAAACTGAGGAAGATACAAAAAAGCGGGAGGTATGCTTATAAATCTGTAGGAGATCATTATTAATATTTGGACTGGTAGTTAATATTTTGAGGTTGATGCTTCTCTTTTTCTGAAACCCACATCTAATAACAGAAGGCAGCATATAGCATATATGCGTGTCTTTTGACGGGAATGGTATTATCATAGAGGAACATCAACTTTCGAAGCTCTTGAGAATTTCCTGCAGTTTTTATTACCTGGTGGCTTCTACTGCCTGCTTCGTGCAAATTATGAAAATTCAGGTATTAGCTGAACGGGAGCAGAAAATTCAAACTGAAGTGAGAGAGATAAGGAAGGTGTTCTTTTGTGATCTTTGCAACAAGCAATACAAATTGGCAATGGAATTTGAAGCTCATCTGAGTTCATATGATCATAATCATAGAAAGGTATGCAATCTGTCATAGCATTTAAAGAGTTTCTTTTCAACCCTGTGAATGCTATTACTTTCCATTTTTTCTCCTATTATCTGTAATACTTTTGGATGATTGTTTCAGCGATTTAAGGAAATGAGAGAGATGCATGGTATTAGCAGTCGTGATGATCGGCAAAAGCGGGAACTACAACGACAGGAGAGAGAGATGGCTAAGTTTGCACAGATGTAAGCATTCTTATTTTCCTTCTCAAATGCATCTGCTTAATTCAAGCTTTTCCTTGTGCATTATTGTCTTTATAAATCTTTTCCTGACCACATTTGTTTTTATATTGTTTTATGCAATTTAGGGCAGATGCTCGTAAACAAGAGGAGCAGCTGCAGCAACAGGAAGAATCTGGATCTGCTCAGGTTTCTACTTCGCAGAAAAGTGCAACTGCACTTGTAGATCAGGATCAGCGGAAGGCATTAAAATTTGGGTTTTCTTCTAAAGGGGGCTTTTCAAAGGTATGCAACTGTAGAAATAGAATTATATCATTATAGGTCTTGTATGTGTTCTTAGAAGCTGTTTTCATGGCTTATGTATGTGTGAATGAACTGCTATATGTTCCATGACAAGATAGATTTTTGTGATATGATAATAACATGGTAGATTATTCAAATGTCCCTATCTTTTTCTCCCCTCCTTATAACCTGGATAAACTGAGGTCTCTATGCATTGCAGTGAGCATGGATGGATTGCTGTCGCCCATTTATGCAGAAATTCTCACTAACCTCAGATTGTCTGAGTTGCAAAAAACTCCCTATGATTAATTGCATTCATAAATGCATTGCCCTTCTGGATAAATGATGCTTTTGTTAAGAACCTTGGAGAAACATATCCTTTCTGCAATGAAAATTCTACTGTCGTGAATTTACAGTAATAAGAGTAACAATTCTATGTTCCGATCTTGTATTTGACATTTGTAAAGTATGTTGAATGTGTCAAGATTGCATTCATGGTTTCTGGATTATGACACAAGTTGTTATTCTTTTCAACTTAGTATGGGAGTTACATGGCCCTTTCTTTCCTTGTAATTGATGCCCCTTTGAATTGGTCACCTGCTTTTGTAAGTATATCACAATGTTGTAGTAATTTGAACGAAAGAAATCATACTTGATGACAGAATAATCTATATGGTCTCCATTTAACTTGTGACGCATTTGCATTCTCTCTACAGAACTCCTCTGCCAAAGCTGCAAAGAAGCCGAAATCAGCTGTAGCCTCTGTTTTCAGCAATGATAGCGATGAAGAACAGTGAAGTTCAGCTGTGCATTGTGCATCTGTAATTCAATACTGTGCCTTGTAATACTCGAGGTCTTTATTTGATGTTATGCATTTCAAGTGACATGCTTTATGTTTTTAAACTCTTGCCGCATGTGTAATGAAGACGGTTTAAAAGGGGAGATTGGAAACTCTTATGAATTGACTACTGGCATGTAAAGTCATGATTATGTGGGGAAAAAATCTATTTACGATGAAGGATCCATTTTATGTAAAACAATCATTTCCAAACATTATAAATTCAACTGATTTGCAGCAGTATCCATTCACCACCATGAAGGTGGGTGGCCTAACTGATAACCTGGTATCTATGAATCAAAGTTTTGCGTGATTATTCACACAATTCTTACTAATCAAAATTGCAATGTATTCTTCGGGAAGTATCAATGTTAATTTTTATTTTTTTTAATCGATATTTTGTATTGTTGTTCTTCTAATATTGCTGTTTATAATGTACTGAACTTATTAAATATGTTTATTTATTTGGATTTTCGATAGTAGGGGAAACAGATTATCAAAGCATAGTCCTAACAAGCCTAAAACAGCACGGACGTTTACAAGCGATCACATTACAAAGTAGTCTACAACAGCAAATGTCATTGGAACATCTTATCATAACATTTCAACATCATCGCCACTAAGCAGCCTCTGCAAAACCAACTTCCAGGTTACCATAGTCGAAGATGGTATGATAGGCTCCCATGAATACATCACCAAGAATCCTGCAATCATTCATCTTCAGCTTAAACTCGAAAGAAAACAGCGGAAAAGAAAGGGGTGTATATATAAAGAAAGGGGTATATATAAACTGAAGCTATAAAATAATGGCTAAGATAGTGAACCATAGAGGACCGCGTGGAGGCGGTACGTCCAAAGCCACGAACCCACTGATGCAAACTTGAGCAACGCCTTCTCCAGTTTTCAGAATATACTGGAAGCAAATAAGTGGTTTTAGAAATAAGGAATTGAAGGTAATAAAGATACTTCAAATTGTACGCTTCATAAACAACAAGACTGGAAATCTAACCTGCTCAGGAGTGAGGGTGAAAGGATTATCTCCAATGGTAAATGTGATGTCTGGCATGGTTGAAATGCTATTGCAATCAATTGACGACCCTCCCATTGGACTTGGTAGGCTTTCGCATAACTGTAAAGGATCAAAAACCAAATATGAGCACACAGATTGAGCCGAGGCAGGGTTTTGATATAAACCTACCTTATCTAAATAGTCGATTGCTGTTTCCTTTGTTTCCTTTTCTCTTAGTTGATTCTGGGCCCAAATAACAAGCATCTGACAAGCAGTGCATGGAAGATCATTACCAGCAGACGATTTCTCCTCGTCTTCCTCCTCAACCACTGATTCAATACCAGTACTGTAAAGGATATCAGGTTTTAATATAAATCAGGGGCACTACTGAGTCAGTTTTTTAAGCATCTTATAAGGACCTTAAAACTCCTTTGCATCAAGAAACAAAGAAAAGGCACTGGTAAGCAGAATCACAGAATTTCCTCGCAGTGCGATAATCATGACCCATGCACTTGCACTTATCCCCGATATCCTAAAATGTGCCCTTTCAATAACACACACTGCTATCAAATACTCAACTTGAAACCTTTAATGGAAATACTGTCTCAAGATGTATGAGATTAAAACAACCAGAAACCTGAACATTTGATATTGTGATAGCTTCTACATTTTGCCGAGAAAAAACGACGTGGTTAGCCAAACAATTTCTTTTTTCATTGACCTCACATATAATTTCGTTTTAAATCATAGTTTTGTAAGAGCTAAAATAACCTATTTTTCACTCATGAAAACCTACTTTTCATTATTTTGCATGCAAAATTACATCTCACTACAGTTTGAACTACATATTTTCTCTTAAACTGCAACTAAAATGTCTCTTTTTTTTTAATTTATTGTTTAAACTACAATCGCAAAAGCTACCCATATCAATCACACTTATAATCTTGCGCAGAGTTTATGTGCCAAACAAGTAGATCATGAACCAACATGTAACATAATTCTCCTTACCTCATATACCTAGTCCCATTGAAAATGCATAAACCTAGTTGCGCACATACTTTGCTGGGTTTTACCTGAGGTCCATAGCATAAAAATCTGGTGTATACAAAAGTAGAAATGTTCTTGAAATAACAAACTTGAAGACTAACGCACCCCAGATATTATGAGTTCCCATATTAAGTCTCCATAGCGAGAAACCACTTCCTTGCACTCAGCGCTCACACGCCCTTCTGCTCCAATGGCATGATTGATTTCCGTAATGATTGGCTGAAAATGATAGCTATTTAGTATATCTTTGAAACAAGTAGAACAAAAGGAAGGAAGAAAAATGAAGCTGTCAAGCAAGGATGTCTGCTTGCAAAGAAGCCAATCACTAAGAAGGTGAAGAAACTTACTGTTGGACCAGCAAGCAATGAGGTTCCAGAGTCCACGATTGCAGCGCAACCCCCCTCGCAAAGACCTGAGAAATAAAGGTTTTGTTGTAAGAGCTTTATTATCCTGGTTCTACTGATATGGAATTCCATTAGACTATGTGAAAATTTGCCATCCAGCTGAGTCACAAGCTCGGAAACACAGGAGCCGGGCCATGTAGAGAAATTAGATTTTAGGACGTGGCAATTTCTAAGATAAGTGACTACTGACTCATAATTTCATAATAGGATTCAAGCTGTCTGGCAGTTTCCACGTTAGGGAGTATCCTCTGCAGTTTGCACTCTATGCTAATACAGAAATACATGGAGCAAAGGGCAAAGATTGACCAATTGGGAGGCGTTACTCTGAGCCTTCTGTTCAGAGTGACATGAAGCACTGGCCTTTTAAGGTGGTTCCAGGTCCTGGTGATGAATGTTGGGGCTATTTCTGGGCTAAATGTTTTGAGGATTATGAATGAACCTACTGCGGCTGCTATTGCTTAAAAAACACTTAAGTTGACTGAAGATCACCTGTTGAATGGCTTCCTATAAGAAAATCTCCCATTGTGATCTGAAAATGGGAAAGAACAGTAAAACTGAGTTTTCCCTCTTCGAAATTAGCACATGATAATAAGGTTAGAAATCGGTCCAAAGATGAAACTCTTGTACCTGCCAGTAACCTTTTTTGGTAACTGGAACGTAGGTATGCTTTCCCTTGAAGTGTTTTGGATCAAACCCTCCAAGAACAAGCTCGCCACCCTCTTTCGCCTCAGGATTTCTGTTGAGCCAGAATGAAAAGACCTCATCGTCTACAAGATCTTGTTGCACCATATTGTACCTGCACTCTTTTCGTGAATCAGTCTATCCGAGGTATTCGATGAAAGAACTGCAGACATGATGAATCTATGTTCTAGCTTCCAAGAAGCATGAAGTCACAAAACAAAAACTGCAGTACAGACATAAACATACCACAATGGGACAACATTCCCAACTGAGATTTCCTGAAAACCAAGCCCAAGTATCCCATCAAACTTCCCCAATATGAATGAAAGACTTCCTTCTTTTGTAGCCTCGACAAAAACCTGGATTACACAAGTCACACACACAGTACAGCAAGAACAAGATAAATTATTGTTTAATATACGTAAAATGGAACAGATAACTCACTTGATCTTTGACGACTAAGTCCCCAACTTGAACATTGTCTTGACTGAAGAAGCCAGAAATTGATCCTGATCCATAATGTATTTCACAAAAGTTCCCTGTATCACAATTTGAAAAGAAGAAATTGAGTTTTAACCTCTCAAAATGGCAGTCAAAGTTGTATACAACAGCTACTTCAATTAATTAACTTCAAATGTAATGAAAATAGAAATCAAATAACTACCGTTCTTGGTATATGTACTCGACCGGCTTGACTTGTACTTGGAATGGAAATAGCAGGCAATCTGCATGTGATTTTGAGTCAGTATCGTATCTCATCCTTAGAAAAGTATATTACAAACCAGTAGAACTCACAGAAAAGTAGCATTTTGATGATGGAACCCAGAGGTTGGAGCTTCCAGTGTCGAATATGACAGTGAAGTTTTGCGGGGGCGAGCCAATACCAATTTCTCCCAAGTATTGAGCATCCAAATAGTTTTTAAGAGGTATTATATCTCCACCTGAACTGCCTAAATCATGGACCATGCTACCTGCACCTACTCCTGCATTTCCCTCCTGTCTAGCAATTCTGACAGCCTTAAAAGTCTGAAGATCCATATGGCGCTTCTTCAAACCTATTCTCACCAGGGCATTAGAGCTAGCAGGAAGAAGGAAGCATGTCAAAGCCCATAAACAGAAAGCCTTGAGAAGAATTTTATTCCCCATATGTGGTTACAATATGCCTGCAAGAAAGATTCAGTTAGACAGATCAACTGGGTGCCTGAACAGAGCAATTGCATGTTCTATTATACACATTTCCATAAAAAAAAAATCAAATGTGTAATCCAGTAACTTTCTAAAAGGAACTAGATTACTATATGGTCCCGGTTACTGCAGTACAAGGAGCCCTTTTCCCATTTTGATGGAATAAATTGAAAATTCAGTGATAAAATCATATATTCGTAAGGACAAGAAGCCCAACGACACTAAATTTTAAAAGATTGCACAAAAATGAAACAAGAACCCCCGGACAAAGTTCATGCGGGAGATTGAGTGCATGGAGAAGATAATCCCTCTACAAAGATAGGAACAGTATCATACATCAGACTGGAAAAGTAGAATAAAAGAGATAACCACCAATCTATCAAGCTCAACATATACAAAAGAGACGGGGACATGATATAAGCAATCCAAATTCATGCAGTGATATTGTTCAAGAAGTAATGATCAACTCGTCCACATATGCAGTAATGGTGACTGTATGTGCAAGGAGATACAGAGGAAAGAAGTGAAACCTGAGAGGAGCCTGGAGAAAATTGAAGAGATTGTGAACTGCTGAACCTGAAGAGTGTAGAAATCAAAGGCAGACATAAGAGAGAAGATACTGCTAGTAGCCTTTTAAAGGCTCTTCTGGGAGGGGACACACGTTATGAGAAAGAAGAAAGAGCACAGCACATGTTTGTGTCTGGATTCTTTTTGATTGAAAGCAACCGTTAACTCTATCTGGTTGCTTCTTCATTCAAATCAGCTTCACTGTGAATGGTCCGCTCCATCTAAAATCCACAAGAAGAATGTTTTATAGTGTTTGTTTGTCTTGACTAGGGAAATTGCCTGGAAGTTCCACAAATTTCCAAACCAAACCTCCTGTGCCTTGTCTTGTCCAATCATATGCATACTTTGTTGATCTTTTATGAAGTGTGTTCTTTCCTAGCTAAAACTACTGGACGGACAGCATACTGAGCCGAAAAATGTACGTAGTTGTAGAGCATTCATCCATCAAAACGATGAAGTCTAGACTCTTGAGAGTACTGAGTCAAATGCCAGCGAGGATCTCATTCTTAGTCCCTCAATCCTTCCTTCCTCGTTCACATCTCTGTTAAGAAATTTCTGTTCTAAATGCTTGCATGAAAAGAAAAGAAAAGAAAATAGTAAACTATTATTGAAATCCCTTCTATTTTTTTTCAATAATGAAGCTTCCTATTTTTATTTTCATTTTTTTAATAATTAGAAAACTAATCAGGTCAACTAAATACCATATTGACTATTTTTAAACTCATGCTAAGTAAAAAATGATTTTTTTTTTTAATTTTATCCCTTTGTTATTAATTGCTGACAAAATCACGTCAAAACTATTCTTATATTATTTAATTTTAAATTTAAATTAAATAAAAAGTTGATCATAAAATTTTTTATATCATTTTTATAATTTCATCTTTATTTTTTTAATGATTTGTCTGGATGTTTTTGAAACGATGATACTTATTTGGTTAGTGTTAAAAAAACTTTCATATAATTTAATTTTAATTTTAATTTTAAATTAATTAAGATATTGAGTTAAAACATTTTAAAATTAACTTATTAAGCTATATTTAATAAAAATATTAAATAATTAAATTTTTTTAATGGTGAACTAGTTTCTATAAAAAAATATATATTAAATTTCTTTTTTTTTTAAATCAACATGTAAAATAATAAAAACCAATTTTAATTTTTAAAGGGAAAAAAAAATCAATTTCTTAACAAATGCATGGCCAGCGACGTTTACAAACAGTTAATAAGCCCGATGGGCAAACCGCAAACAAATCAATTCGCAATTTTGATAAAATACCACTCCCCCCTCTTTGTGACCGACAGTGGGAGGAGGTAGGAATTCCAAACTTACAAATCACAACTTCCCTTTTTTTCAATTCAAATCAATCAAAGACCCTGCCAGTTCCCAGGTAATAAAGGTCACATCTTTATCGCACTTCAATCATTGTGTTAACGCGTGTGGTTGCTTCTAGAGTATATATTGGCTCGCCATCTGTTCTACAAAATGACACAGAGAGAAACTCGTTCATCTTCTTTTTTAAAAGATAGAATAAAATTACATGTGCTTTAAGCTGCTTGCTCTAGCTTTCAAATCGGATAAATGTAGGAGTACAAGGTATAAAGCTCCAACATGTACTCTCTCTTTCTTTCCCTGCTAGTAGTATAAGTAGTAGAGTGGTTGATTTCAATCGAAATGATTTCTTTTTTTTAATGAAAAATACTATATTGTTATGGCACCAAATAACATCAAAGTAAAGGTTTTTTTATCAAGGAAGATAAAGGGATAAGCGTTCTTGTATATGATTTTTCTTGATTTTGGTTCTTGATGGGCTGGCTCTAGAGAGATGATATGTTCGAAGCATGATAAAAAGCTTGTGCCTTTTATTATATTTCAGGTATCAAGTACGTTGAATTGAATCGGCAGTGGGTGATAGATGGCATTAAGGCGCATGTTTGGGTTCTCAGAGGGGGAGTTGATGCGGTCAGATTGTAAGCCTTGCTCTAGATTAATGAGGCAAACAGCTGGAATTTTTAGTGTTGGAGGAGCTTTTGGTTTCTGGATTCTCTGCAGGTTGCATTATGGTATGTTCTACTACTCCTATTACGGTGGTCTTTGGTATTTACTCTGTTTCGGTATAATGCCTTTGATGTTGTTAGATGACTGAACTGCGTGTGTGCATCATCTTGCTTTTGGTGATATTTGTCACGTTACTGATAGGAAAGGTCATAGACGATCAAGTCTTGAAAATGAGGTTACATAAAGCTCGTGCCTTGTATTGTTGGAGGAGGTTTTAAACTAAGTGGTCTTCCAGACAAAGTTAAGCACTTTGTTTCCAAAATAAGCATACGAATTGACATCCTAACATGAAAAAATTGGACATAATTTGCCATTAAACCGAATATCACAACATACACTTATGATTATGATGATAGTCTTTATTGGTTGAATCTTGGTCTTGGAGGAGAGTCATAGAAGATACTGAACAAGTATTTAAAGATGGGCAGTCATGAAAAACTCGGGGAAGAGTTATAAATGGAGGGGTTTAATCTTATTGATGTTTCTTCTTAAAGAAACTACTGGGGTAATTTGAAGGGATCTCCTGCGTGTATTGGAGTTGAATCAAATGGTATTCTCATTTTAGTGACACAATCTTGTTTGACTAACTTAGTCTATTAAGTGTGTAATCTTGCAAACATATTCAGTAAACCATCCTGGAATTTCAGCTCAAAAGATCATATAGATGACTGTCTTTGTTGCAATGGAGAAACCTCTTAAAATGTGAAAAGATCAAAGAAAGGTGTTAAAAGTTTGTCATACCATGGCAATATACTGGAGATCAAGAATGTAGACCCAAGTCTTGAGTTAATTTCATGGTGTGCTGTTGAAACAGCTTTGATACGCAAGTCATAGGTACAACATACTGGAGACAAGGAAAAACAAGTAAAAAACTAGAACAATGAAAGTAGCGGCACATATATCAAAGCATTGGAAACTGCACGATGCGAGGAATTGCAGCTACAATGCGTCTTCCTGAAGTATTTTGGATTTGGTGCTTCTGAATTAATTTTCTTAGATTGTTCAGGAGACAAGCTAGAGTGCATTTTGGAAGGATTTCTTGCCCATTGTTGTTTTTCAGTTGTGTAGTCTGTTTTTCAATTTTGGAACACATTTAGCTATAGTTTTATCATTTCATATTCTGTATTCAACTAAACATTCAATGTTCACCGATCCATTGTTCATGCAGGTCCTAGAATTACAAATCCTAGGAGTCTTCGGTGGGCTGCTTGTGGAGCTATTTGTTGGAGTTCAACTTCTGCTCTGCTGGTCCGCCTTTTCAGCCCTGAATGTGAACCCCAGAATATAGCTGCTTATGATAAAGTAAAATAGCAATAGGATACTCATGAGGGTTGAATTACGCTGTGGTAAATGAGCCATTTGAGACGAGTCTTTTTGTTTTCTAGCTAAGTATAAAAAAAAATACGATACAAAAATTTAGAAAGTTTGAGATAACATTTGGGATTCAAGAGTCTCACATCTTATTATGACTACTTTAAATTATAAATTTGGTAAATACAACTTTTAATAAGGAGAGAGGGGAGAAAAAGATTTTAAAATCACACTGAAACTCCAATGATGATATTATTAGTATCATTGGAAAGATTTTATGAAAATAACTTTAACAATAAAAGAAAAAAATCATCAACAGGAGTGGAGTTGGGTTACTTCAAGAGTGGCATAAAGGCAATAAAATCCTTGTATCTTAGTTCATTTTAGTTATAGCTGATGAATTTTTTATTTTGGTGGGCTCTTGTTGGGATTTTTTCATGGTGTTATTATTGTAGTTTTAATGTGATTTTTTAAATTGATATTTTTAAATATTTTCTTGCAGTGTTATTTTATCATTATTATACAATCTTGAGACACTACATTTTCTCGGTGGTTAAACTTCATTGAGAAACGCAGTGTCCTTGAGTTTTGAATCAGCTCTCCCTAAAGAGGCTGATGATTTTAGAATAGGGATTCGAGACAGAGCCGTAACTCTTATCAATGTTTGGAAAAGGAACATTAATGGGGTGATCATCCACCAGCACAGATGCTATGTTTTGTCCTGCTCGGTGGGAGCTTTTCTTTCTTGTCTTGCTCTGCCTACACAGGAGTCCCGTTGCTCAAATTCCTTCTGACTGTAAATTCAGTCAGCTCCATGACAGTTTCAAAATCAATAAGAAATAACAACGTTATTAGAGTTGTTTTTATATTTTAAAAAATATTTATTTTTTTCTTTAAATTAATTTATTTTAATGTTATTGGATATTTTGATTTTGATGATATAAAAAAAAACTTTTGAAAATTAAACAACACCTCTCCCTTGCAGCACATATTTTAGGGCATATCGAGTGATATTTCCCCTTTTAAGGCTTCACTGCCATATTGAAATAGATAGCTGAGCCTGGGGTTGATCCATAAGAAGTCAAGTCTGGTGATGAGTTGTGATGACTTATTATTAATATTCTATGTTGTTTTAATTGTTGCGATGACATGTGATTTTACTATATGCAAAATTATAAAGAACTCTCTGGAGAAATTGGAGGATATACATAACATAGCACTAAAATTAAACCAATAACAGAAGATCAACTGTCGATTCGAACTGAAAATGGGAAAGAACAGTGGAGCTTTTACTCGGTTTTCCCTCAGAAAAATATATAGCTCATAACATATGAACAAGGGCTAGGAAGCTGTTCAAAATTAAGATGAATTTGTTTTACCTGCCTGTAACTGGAACGTAGGTATGGTTTCCCTTGAAGTGTTTTGGATTAAACCCTCCGACAACAGTCTTGCCACCCTCTTCCGCCTCTGGATTTCTGTCGAGCCACCAGATTGAGATAAGGCCTTCAATGGTTTTCTTAATAAAGTCAAATGCCAAAGCCACTAAACTATCATCACTATTCCTTTTCTTATCCTCCTCCTGCTGCTGCTGCATATAGGAGAAGGTCAAATTGGAATTTATTGCAGTGGTAAATTGCTTGTTGAGTGTGAAATTGATTGGCCAAAATTTGCTGTCGTGCAAGATGTGGCAAGCATGCAGCCCTGAATTAATGACACATTACAATATTGATTTGTCCGCTTCACTCACGGAGGTTTTTTAAACACGGTGTTTGGCCTTTTAGAATCAGCAGAGGTCGAATGGAGGACAGAAGATTATAAAAGTGGTAGCTGCCGAGCACAAGTGGACATAAACAAATCACGAAAGATCAAAATATATACAAGTCTAATCACACTTAATAATAATTCATCGCCATCACCTCTAGTTGTATTGCGTTTCAAGTGCGTTTAGAACTAACCAAACAGTGGGACAGATTTAAATCTATTAACTTAACATGTACTGATTTAAACCAATCAACCCAGCCTAGATGAGATTGCTCTTGGGCATGTACGAGGAACCCAAACAGCTTGAGATGACAAGCAAACAAACATTAGAATCGGCTTTTTGTCTGAGGAATAATCACTACTTCGACTTCTAACGTTAATACTAATAGGAAAGGACATGTTTCTTGAATGAAATGCGCAATGTGATATAAGCAAAAGACCATTTCAAATATTCCATTTCTTACAGTGCTCGTCTGTCCTCAAAATAACACTCGAGCATTTTATTTCATTTTCTTCTTCTCTGTTATCCATTGAAGATGCAATCTTTTGAGTAAAGATTCAGCAAGATCGTCCCCATTGTTTCTTACAGAGATACCATTTCTTTTTTCTTGAAATGGAACCGACCATGGTGAACATTGAACAAAGTTGAGGCTTTTTGTGAGTGAGAATCTGACACCAGATTACCAGGACAAGAATAAGGGGCATCTAGTTCCATTCGCCAATAGGGGATATGGTGCCACGTAATCATTGAACTAGTTTAATGAAGTTTAGTGGAGTTCGTGTTTTCCAAATGTCACCCGAGCATTATTTTTCTCCTTGCGTCTCTTCCTTGCCTTCATCATTGGCGTCATTTCACTTCTCCCTCTTCTTCTCTCCATTTTTCCTCCTCCATGCCATGGCTTCTTCCACCTTGAAACACCATAAAAAATACTCCCTCAACGGCTCCACCACCCCTACCAAGAAAACAAAACTTTCTTTCATTTCTGACTCTGAAATCCAATCAGAATTCTCCCACCATGACCAAACCATCGCTCGGATCAACAACGGCAGCTTTGGGAGCTGCCCTCAATCTGTCATCTCAGCCCAACAAAACTTCCAGCTCCAGTTCCTCCGCCAGCCAGATCACTTCTACTTCAACACTCTCAAACCCTCTATACTTCATTCACGCTCCATAATCAAATCTTTGGTAAACGCTCATTCTGTTGATGAAATCTCCCTTGTAGACAACGCCACCACCGCTGCTGCTATTGTGTTACAAAACTGTGCATGGGGTTTCAACGAAGGAAGGTTTAACAAGGGAGATGTTGCTGTCATGTTGCATTATGCTTATGGTGCTGTCAAGAAGTCTGTCCATGCTTATGTCACGCGTGCCGGAGGGGAAGTTATTGAGGTACACTTGCCTTTCCCTGTTGCGTCAAAGGAGGAGATCGTGAGTGAATTTAGAAAGGCCTTAGCGAGAGGGAAAGAAAATGGGAAGAAGATCAGGCTGGCTGTGATTGATCATGTTACTTCGATGCCTAGTGTTGTTATTCCTGTTAAAGAATTAGTTAAAATCTGTAGAGAGGAAGGTGTTGACCAGGTTTTTGTTGATGCTGCTCATGGGATTGGGTGTGTAGATGTTGATGTGAGAGAGATTGGGGCTGATTTTTATACTAGTAATTTGCACAAGTGGTTTTTTTGCCCTCCTTCTGTTGCCTTTTTGTATTGCAGGAAAAGAGGAGAGGAAGATAAAGGGGGTGATCTGCATCACCCTGTTGTGTCTCATGAGTATGGTAATGGATTGGCTGTAGAGAGTGCTTGGATTGGGACTAGGGATTATAGTGCTCAATTGGTGGTTTCGTCGGTTTTGGAGTTTATTAATAGGTTTGAAGGTGGGATTGAGGGAATTAAGAAGAGGAATCATGAGAAAGTTGTGGAGATGGGTGAGATGCTGGTGAAAGCTTGGGGGACTAATCTTGGGTCTCCACCGGAGATGTGTGGGAGTATGATTATGGTTGGATTGCCTGCTTGTTTGGGGATTTCGAATGATCCGGATACTTTGAAGTTAAGGTCACACTTGAGAGAGCATTTCCAGGTTGAAGTTCCTATTTATTTTAGGGCTCCAGTTGATGGAGAAGCCGATTCAATTACTGGCTATGCTCGCATTTCTCATCAAGTTTACAACAAGGTTGAGGATTATTACAGGTTTAGGGATGCGGTTAACCAATTGGTCAGTGATGGCGTCACTTGTGCATCTCTCTCAAATTGAAGAGGTATGCCCTGTCTTGAATTGTATGCTGGGTTTGTAAAAGCTATCTTGATGATCATGGCTGGGGTTTCTGTGCCTTTTTACTAGCATTATCAATTTATGTGCAGTTTTCGTTTGCTGATCTGTTGATAGTTAATCCATCAGTTTCTTTATAAAAAAAAAAATCCAATTTTAAATCTGTGATAGGTAAGTGATTGACCTAAATTTTGGAACTGATTCTAATACACAGTACCCTGAACTACTTAGTTATAATTCAGAATATTAAAGTCTGAATTTAAGCGTAAGCACAAAATTTCCTGCTAAGCAATCAGATTGCACAATGTTTTTATGGAGCGAATCTTTTGTTGCTTGCCATCACTGAAAGTTCAATGAACACTGGTGATTCTGTTACTGTCCATCATGATAATGCAGAGAAGCAACGCCTAGTTCGGATTTTCTGGGGATGGAATCAATTGTGAAACTTTAGGTTGTTTCCTAATATTTAAACCATGGAAACTGGCAACTGGCCTTTCAATAAATTTTCATGAGTAGAATTATGAAGAATACAGAATAACAACTTGCTTTAACCAATATCGCACTTGTGTTGAATCAATTAGTAAAGATCTGTGAAAATGAATCTGATCTTTAGTGTCTGCAATCAAATAAGCATCTATTCCAATGATTTTTGTCTTGTTTTCCTACTTATTAGTCAAAGACTGTCTATCCATCTGTCAAATTGATATAGCATGTTTACTTTCCTAGAGCAGTGATACCTTTCCAGTTTGGGACTGCCCCCCTCCAGGTCCACGTCAAATTCCCTAGCTTTTGTCTTGATTTCCTAGAACTCTACTGGAAAGGGTATTTTTGGCTGTGATTCAGGGTATTTATTAGGGGTCTGGTTTGGGACTACCACCAAAACAGTATCTATTCAAGGACCGTCCATGGAATGTCTTGGCAACATGTTTGTCTCTAGATAGATGGTTTCCCTGTCATTCCTTCTATTATTGTGCTAACAGCGGTATTGTGCCCAGGGGATTGATGTGTGGAATTTGTGCTTTTTTTACTAAATACATAGGCATGAGTTTCACTTCTATATTTCGATTGAATGAAATTAGAGAGCATGATTTTTAAGACAGAACATGCTCCATAAGTATTTTAAGTTGTCACTCCACTAGTAGTTGCTGTTGTTCCACAAGTTTCATGCTGCTAAATTTCTTTGCTTCTATAAATGTCTCAATCCTGCTGTCCCCATGTGATTGTTGGGTCTTTTTTATCCTTAATAATTGACCTTCATGTTACTCTACTCGCAGCACCTTGGCCTCTGAATTGAAAAAAAAAAAAAAAGAAGGAAAAGGAGTTGCTCATATGCAAGTACACCTCACTTCTAGTTTGTTTCGTAAACAATTAATTGTGGCTCATTGAGATCCTCATCACACAGCAAGATTCATGCATTAGTCTCCTTGATCACAATTTCATGGATATAATTTTATTGATACAGTGGGATTCAGTATTTAGAGTTGTTAATGAGTAGTGTATTTGGAATTATACTCCACCCTAGTGTAGAATTTCTCTGTGCTCTTGCAGTTGGACGCTGAGAGGAACAAAGCCTTTTTCTCTTGCTACATTTTTAATCAACCAAAACTATAAACCATATTTGCTTTTCAATCTGCAGTTTTTCAGTTCCTACTGTGCTGATGAAATCTGTGGAATAACGTGTTAGTATTGCTGTTAGTTTGCAGTTCAATCTTCAATGAGGCATAGTAGAAGTGTTTCCAATGACCAACATCCAGTGCTCATGGTTTCGGTACCATAACACTCAAAAGTTGACAAACAAACTTGAGGTTGATGATCAGTAGAGTTCCGAGTTTGTTTCTTTACCTTCTTTTTTTTTATCATTTGAAACTGTAGAGGAGATGAACTTGCGTGTTGTTCTCCCAAGAGATATTCTTGTAAATATTATCCAAATAATTTATATAAACTATAGAGAGTAACAGTGATATCTTATTAATTATTCTATTTGATCACTATAAAAAAATATATACAAAACCCACAAAAGTGATAAACATTTCTCTCAGTATCCATTGTTTTCTTTAAAGAAGAGTGGATCAGTAACTGATAGCTATAAAATTACTCTTTGGTATCTCTATTAGCCACGGCTTCAGCTTATTTGGCTACTTCAAATCCTGTTTGGTTCCCTTTACACCCACAAACCAATTAAAGAAATATTTAATTTAACAAAGGGTGGTGGTGGTTTAGTTCTTCATGCAGTGTTTTGTATAAAATTTTGAAAAACAAATATTGTCTTAAAAGTACAATCTTGAAACTGTGTTTTGCATCAGCTATAACTTCAAAAGTAATTGAATAATCAGCATGCACTGCTGCAGCAGCTTTGCTTGTATTTCAACTGAAAAGCTGTTATGATATCTTGTAAAGAACTTATTTATTCATTACGGCAGCACTGTAGAGCACAAACTCGATCATTTGGTAAACGGTAGTGCAAGGTGAAGTTGGGAATTGGAGACGGAATCGTTCATGGAAGTAGGTAGACTCTCGGACTGTTATGAGTTATGACAAGGCCAGCCACCATCATTTTGCTGCTGCAAGAAGCTAAAATAGAAAGGCACATCCACATACAGACTATAGAGGGAAGTGGGCCAGAAAGGAAGAATTGGCTAGGGTACAAGATTTTGGACGTCATACTATTAGAGGAGGCGATAGTGATGAGTCCACCGAAAAACACCGACGGTGTTTCTGCCTCTGCCTTCCCTGCTTATCCTTTCCCCAAAAGTAAGAAGTGTCAAAAAGAAAAGGGAATTGCTACAGAAAAACAGAGGGATGAATCAATCAACTCTTAAATAAATAAAAAGTTGATTGGTTGCTCTTAGTACATGAACAGTACGGATTGTAAGTCCCGACAAAAATAAAGGAGATTTAAACATTGCAAATCACTATTAACCACCAGTTTTTTCAAAATTTTCAGCATCATGAACCTTCAAAATAAAATAAAATTTAACTTGAATGGGGTTCTATGTTGAAGTATTTGATATTTTAAAAATAGATAAGATTATTCTAAAAAAAATTAAATTAATATTATTTTGAATTGACGCCCAATAAATTCAGATTAAACTATGAAAATCAACTTTTTGATTGGCTTTATTTAGTACGCTAACAAATAAAAGAAACTGACTTTGCATGAGATTTGGTGAAACAATAAGAGGGCACTCACCATAAATTGTGATAAAAGGATCAGATCATGGATGGGACCCAGCAGCCAAAATGGGTCCCAGATCTTGGAGCTCTGAATTCCATTTTTTAGCCGTAAGCCATGAGAAGGTGAGAAAGGGTTAAAATCAATCACGGTCCCTTTTCTTTACACATGGAATCAGATCAACTACTATAGTTTCTATGAACGAATCTCAGACCCTTCATCACATGAAATCATAACATGGAATTCTCATCCCCGTTTAATTAATGCGGAAATAGCATCAATAACATTCCATTTAAAGGAAAAGGATTGCTTTTAACTTTAGCCGTAACAAATTTCACTGGCTGACAACATCAAACTCTTGAGAGGTTTTTCCCTTTACTTGGGACCTCTGTTTTTTATTGTATCAGAACACAAAAATCCACCACGCCCAAACACATGCTCTCTCTCCGGTTTTGTTTTGATTGAGAGGCCAATTTGAATCCAAGTCCTGCTTATACAAATTAGGCTGGGAAATTGAGCCAATTTCACCAACTTTCTCTTCCATTTTTTTTTATCTGTAATAAAGGTACCAAATTTCTCTCTTTTTTCTTTATTTTATTGTTCATGCTATTATTCCAATTCATTAGGGTTCTTTTATTCATTTCTTTTGTTAATTTTGATTGTTTTTAGATTATTGGTTAGTTGTTCGAGGATAAGGTTTCGAACTCTATTGTTTCTGTGGGTTCTTAGTGAAATTGCTTTGTAAATTTTTTCTGGGTTTCACCGGGATGTTGTGATAATAGCTGGTTTTTATTAATTTTCTAGGAATTGGGTCTTTTATTTGGTTTAGGCTGACCGAAAAGATTAAATTTTTCCCCTTTTTCGTATTGGGATTTTGAAATTTCGAAAACCTGATATTAAATACCTGATTGTTTTCGCTACACTAATGTTCTTTAAGTTTAATATTTTGATGATAGTGATAAGTTATGTTCTTTTAAAAAAAAGTTCTGCCTGTTGCAGCGTATTGAATAGTTCCATCAGGTACAATTGAGTGGAATTTTTTTGGCTTCTTATTTGCTTAATGAGGTTGCAAGCCTAAACATGAAATCTTTAATTTATTTTGTCTACATTGTTCAAGTAACTGAACACAGAGCTTTCGTCCATTTGGTTGATCACAATAATAGAAAGATGGGTGTTTATGACTGAATTTTTGAGAATCAACCCTGTCCATTATTCACATGCTCACAGGTATTGAAGAATTGCCAAGCTTACTTAGCTACTTGTGCATTTTCAGTTCTCTGTAAATGTTATGGTTTCTCATAGTGGATTGCATTTTGGGTTCTAATTTTGTACTTATTTGTTTTCTTAGGCAGGTAATGGTGGAGGTAAAAATGATAGCTATTTGTCAGTCAGGTGGTGAATTTGTGATGGATAAGGATGGTACTTTATCATATAGAGGTGGTGATGCTCATGCTATAGATATTGATGACCAAATTAAGTTTAATGACTTCAAGGTTGAAGTGGCTGAGATGTTTAATTGCAGTGTCAATACCATATCTCTCAAATACTTTCTTCCAGGCAATAAGAAGACTCTTATTACCATCTCTAATGACAAGGACTTAAAGCGGATGATAAAATTTCACGGGGATTCTGTCACTGCAGATATTTATGTGATTTTGGAAGATAATTTCCTGCCTGGTGTCTCAAATTTGCCTGCCAGTAGGTAGTCTTCTTGATGTCTAAGCTATAACTGTGGTCACTTTATTGATCTGTTGGAGTCACTCTATCAATTCTTGATTTTGTAGATCAAGCAGAACAACTCTGTCTGAAGCAGTGCCTCCTATTGATGCTCCTCTTGCCATTTTGGAGGATATCACTCAGCCTGAAAACTCGTTTGTGGCACCCCTTGATCTTGACGTTGTAGATGATACCAATAATGTTGATGTTCATATTGAAGATCAGCAGATTGATCCACTTGAAATTACACCCATTCTTCCTCTTCTTGCTTCTAATGATGAGAAACATGCTAAAGGTGCACAGCAATGGCAGAATACTATTACTGGAGTAGGTCAAAGATTCAGCAGTGTTCATGAATTTCGTGAATCATTGCGTAAATATGCCATAGCACACCAGTTTGCATTTAGATATAAGAAAAATGATAGCCATCGTGTAACAGTTAAATGCAAAGCCGAAGGTTGTCCCTGGAGAATTCATGCATCACGATTGTCGACCACTCAACTAATTTGCATCAAGAAGATGAATCCAACACATACATGTGAAGGGTCGGTGGTGACAACAGGACATCAGGCAACTCGTAGCTGGGTAGCTAGTATTATTAAGGAAAAGTTGAAAGTTTTTCCAAATTACAAGCCCAAGGATATTGTCAATGACATCAAACAAGAATATGGAATTCAATTAAACTACTTCCAGGCATGGCGTGGGAAAGAAATTGCGAAGGAGCAGCTTCAGGGTTCGTACAAAGAGGCATATAATCAGTTACCATTTTATTGTGACAAGATAATGGAGACAAATCCTGGTAGTCTGGCAACATTCACCACAAAGGATGACTCAAGTTTTGAGCGCCTATTTGTCTCATTCCATGCCTCATTGTATGGTTTTGTTCAAGGTTGTCGTCCTCTTCTGTTCCTTGATAGCTTACCCTTAAATTCAAAATATCAAGGTACATTATTAGCTGCAACAGCTGCAGATGGGAATGATAGTGTGTTTCCTGTTGCTTTTGCCTTAGTAGATGCAGAAACTAATGATAATTGGCATTGGTTCTTACTTCAAATGAAAACTGCACTTTCAACTTCTTGTCCAATAACATTTGTGGCGGACAAACAAAAGGGCTTAAAAGAATCGATTGCCGAGATATTTGAGGGCTCATTCCATGGCTATTGCCTACGGTATTTGTCTGAGAAACTTATTCGAGACTTGAAGGGGCAGTTTTCTCATGAGGTTAAGCGACTGATGATTGAAGACTTCAATGCTGCTGCTTATGCATGTAGGCCCGAAATCTTCCAGAGGTGCATAGAGAGCATCAAAAGTATTTCACTGGAAGCTTACAATTGGATCCTCCAAAGTGAGCCACAAAATTGGGCGAATTCATTTTTTCAGGGTGCAAGATACAATTACATGACATCTAACTTTGGAGAGATGTTCTACAGCTGGGTGTCAGATGCACATGAGTTACCAATAACACAGATGGTTGATGTGATACGGGGTAAGATTATGGAGTTGATTTATACAAGGCGGGCAGATTCCAACCAGTGGCTGACAAGATTAACTCCATCCGCAGAGGAAAAGCTAGAGAAGGAAAGTTTGAAAGTACATTCCCTTCAGGTGCTACTGTCAGCTGGTAGTATATTTGAGGTTCGTGGAGAATCTGTTGAGGTGGTTGATATTGACCGCTGGGATTGTAGTTGCAAATATTGGCAGCTTACTGGTTTACCTTGCTGCCATGCTCTTGCTGTCATTGGTTGTATTGGCAGGAGTCCATATGATTATTGTTCAAGATATTTCACAACTGAAAGCTACCAATTGACATATTCAGAGTCTGTTCATCCTGTACCCAATGTGGACATGCCTCTTGAGAAAGATTCTTCTCAGGTTGCAGTAACTGTAACCCCTCCTCCGACCCGACGTCCTCCAGGTCGGCCTACCACAAAGAAATATGGACAACAAGATGTAGTCAAACGTCAGCTCCAATGCAGTAGATGCAAGGGTCTTGGGCACAACAAGTCCACTTGCAAAGTTGTAGAGTGTTAGAAGAGCTTTTGTAAAGTGTTAGGTGCTGTAAGTATTAGCTTTTGCCATGCAATGCAGTTTTACCTCTTTCATGATAAGCAATTTCAATTTTTACTTACTCCGCGATTTCAACCACACCCAGATCTTTTAACCTGTATGCCTATTTTGCAAGGCCATATGCTCAAAAATTGATGAATGTTTCTTGGCATGGCTTCTGTTATACATATTGTCATGTCCTTATCCACAGGCATACAGTCATATACGTGCTACATGCTTCTGCAAAAAAAATTGTTGCCATTTCAGCTTGTCAAGATGTTGACATGATTATTTGCTCCATCACTTAATACACATGCACATGCACATATGCACTCTCACACATTTTCTACCCCATGTTCTTACATGATTTCGTGGATCTCAATTCCTTATCTGTGAATAATGTTCTGAGAAACGCCTACCTGTCCATCTAATTTTGAATTTTGTTGTTTGTATTCAACCAATCAATGCCCTTGTGTTTTATTAACAGGGATGACATCAAGAAGCAGAGGCATCAGAATCTGTACATGTAACAACTATTTCGAAGGGCCAGAAAGACCTATTAAAATGTTTGATTTTAGTGACATGAATTGTGAGACCTGTAGTTTTGTACGGTTGGTGGCTAATCTTTATCTGGTGTTGCTTTTGAGCTTTGTTTCTTACGGAAATTCTTACTAGTTTGAATAAGAGTGCAATGACCATGGTAATAATGTTAGGAACGCGTGTTGCTGATGTAAACATTAGAGTACCTATGCTCAATTTTTTTTATATGAGAAATGGCTCATCTAGGTTTCAACATTATTCAGACTTGGTACAAAATTGCTGCCTGTCCCGTCTGTGTTTCTTGTGTAACTTTGTTCTTGAATTTGTTCGTGCTTTTGTTTATGGATGACGGGAATAAAATCAAAGGCTGTGACTTATGAAATTTTTACGCTTCCATTGCAAAGAACGGTATGGTTCAAGATGGATGGAACATGTAGCTCTACTTTTGCACGTGGCAATGGCTTGCACACTCACCCCCACGCAATTTACAGGAATTGACTGGATATGGGGGGGAGAATTCATGGCTTAGCTACAATGGAAACTGGCGTCATTAAGTCACCCCTTGAGACATAATCCTTATAGAATAGAGTTATTGTCATCTATGGAGTAAATATGATAAAAACTGGCGTGGCATCGCACCATTTTATCCCTTTCTTTAAGCCATGAGCGACCCAAAATGCAGCTCATTTGGATGATATCATGATAATAACAAAAATCAAGTTGTTTTCTAATGGTAAAGGAAAGAATAATCTTAGCTTACACATGAAAAATAAGTTTCATAACATTCCTCAAGTGAAATCTGAGTCACAAAAACATTTGTGCCTCAAAATGACAAATTTGAGTCCTAAAACATCTATTCCTACAAAGAAAACAAAACAAAGGACCTAAATCATTGTTTCCTCAGATCTTCAATAAGCTTCAACACTTCACCCCGCATTTTTGTCTCCAGGTATGCATTAACTTCCCTTTCAACAGCAGACAACCAGTGACCATCATTGCCATTCCTTGCACATGAATGCCATCGGCAAATAACCTCAGAAATGGCCATAACATAAAGCCCGCAGTCAAATCCATTTGTCTGCTGTGGTGTTTTAACCTCTTTAAAGAAAGGAACAGCAGCCGATCCTACAGCTTTCATTTTCACAGTCTCAGCACCATCTTTTGATGATGATTCACCGGTTGTGCCCATGAATCCCTTTACAGCTTTGTAAAGCTTCAAGGCATGATATCGGTGCATCCCCAGCAAGCTATCAAAATGCAGAAAGTAATTCTGGCTCCTCTCATAAACAAGCAAGCTCCAGTGTGTTCCCCTCTCAGCTGCACTGAGATCTTCGTTATCATTCACAGTAAAAAGAATTAGTTTCTTACTTGAAAACTTAAGAGGTTCCACAAAATCATTGACAAGACTCTGTTGATCTTGGCAATTTGCAAGCCAATAGGATGTGGAAGGTGGAACTAATAAGATATCATTAGCATCAGCGTTATAGGAAGAAGATAAGTAAGCAAAATAGAAATCAATAATTTGGTCATTAAGATAGTATGGTCCTTTAAGGATATTCAAATCTGAAACTCTCAGAACCACATCCTTGTATGACAAAACAATCTCTTTGTCGTCCATTGATTACAAGAACCTGCAGATTAACACAAACCAAGATAAATAAATAGAGATTCGGCAAAAACAACACCAACCAAAGTCTCTTACTTTTAACTCAAACTGACAATAGTTTAAGTTAAAGAAACAATATTTACTCGCATGGGAATTAGATTAAGACCCAGAAAACAAAAAACTTAAAACTTTTAACAAAAAAACCGGATACCCAAACCTCCACAAAAAGTGAAATTATAAGAAACTATTATGCAAATAGTAGAAGGGGAAAAAAAACGAAACTAACCTGATGGGCTTTTGAAGCTTTGAACCCTGATCCCTATAACGTAATAGAGTAATGAGCTTGTTTCAAGAAAAGATCAAAGTTTTGCCGAAATATATCCGGCTTCCTATATATAGAGCACGATGCAATCCTAAGCAAACCTTTTTCTTAATGGTAATTTCAAATTCATCCTTGAAGTTTAGGTGCATTATCAATCATCCCCCAATATGTTCAGTATTAGCCATCCCTATAGTATGTTTTTTGTTTCTCGGTTGTGTTGCTAAGGTTCTTGGATAGCTGGATTAATGATTTTGAGAGTTAATATCAGCCAAGCACTCCTATAAGCTCAGGTTATATTTGGTAGTGTAGTATTATTATAGATTGCATCGCAATAAAAACATGATTTTTATTGTGATGCAACCTGCAGTCCAATATGATAATAAACATGTGCTTAGTCTAGTTAATGTCATTTATTCATATTATTGTTTAAAATTCAAATTCTAGAAAGAAGGAAGGGTTAAGGAATCTTAAAATATTATATATTTTAGCTCTTGTATATTTAGAAAATTTTATTTATATTATTGAAAAATTCAGAACTTTTAGTGCTATAATTTCTTTATCTAAAGTACTGATTTTATGCAATGAAACGAAAATATTTTTAGATAACTTAATATTTTACGTTGAAAATTTATTGTTTGTATAGACAAAAGGAATTATGAAGGATTTTTCTGCAGGATGCGGACTCCATTGATAAGGAATATAGTTTGGGGTCCCCAAGGATATGGCGTAGTAATAAAGGGTTTGAAATCTGCACAGCAAATCTCAAATTCAAGTTAGAGCATGCATTTCTTGTAAGAATTTGGAACAACTGAGATTTTACTCGCTCACCTGGACTCATAAAATACTCTTTTCAGAGGATGAGGTTTTCTCAAATCCAAAAAAAAACAAAAAGAATATGGTTTGGAGACCTAATTAAGATATTTTTAATAGTTGGGGGACAAGTAGCCCAGGTGAAACTCTCGGCAAATGGAGAGTACAAAACACCCTGCCTGCAACTTGCAAGGAGCTGAGCTAAGGAAGGACATCCTCAACTCAAACAAACACAGCCCGATCACTTTCTGATGCTTCCCTTTGTCAGCTCAGTCAAATACCAGTCTTCATTGTCTGGTGTTTGGTAAAAAGTAATATGCTTTCACATGATTTTTGCCTTCTTCATGCTTAGAAAGAAAGAAACTAGTCGCTTTGATTGATTGCAATGCTCTCCCCTTCAACACTTTCGAAGAGTATTTTCAAATGGCTTAATCTAAAATTATTCATTTCTACGGTATCTTGCTCTAAAACTGTTAGGATGAAAGGAATCGATGAGTCACAAGCTGAGTCATCACCTGACATTTCAATAAACAGCTGGCAAGCGTAACTAATTCTGTTAGCAATAAATAGTTGCATATAATCCATGGCTCTGTAAATAACAATAATTATTCTTGTAGTACAACACGCCAATGAGCTACTGACAGTGTACCAGTCATGGCTATATATACATATTCACACAAAGTCCTATCATGGTGTGAAATTAGAAGAAGAAGAAGAAGAAAGTAAGATAGAAATTGCAAAAATAAAACTTACTGCAGATACAAAGTTTATTTACAATCTCTAAGTTCAATTTGGTATCAGAGCCAGTGACTAACGTCCATGGCTGCTTCACCTAAAACATCTTCTCAAAATGAAAACTCACCCACTACCATGCTCATAAACAAATCAACCACAACTAATCCTTCAAACTCCAATATCTTCCAGAGCCTAGCTCCAATCACACTCAAGTTAGATAGAGCCAACTACTCCTTCTAGAGATCTCAAGTCATTCCAGCCTTGCGTGCACATGATCTTGAAGATTATGTTCTGGGCAACAAACCATGCCCTCCGCAGCTCACAAACAACATTACCAGTGATATCAACCCTGATTTCAATATATGGACTCACCACATCCCAAGTGCTCATCTAGTCACACAACTTCGCAGATCCCTCAATCTACAAGGCTTTCATGGTAATCCTTCCAACTCCTTTGGTAGAGGCTACACTCTTGGAAGAAGTTGAGGTAGAGAAAGATGGAGTAAAGGAGGTAATCGTCCCCTATGTCAGCTGTGCAACAGACCTGGTCATATTGCCTTGAAATGCTATCATCGTTTTGACATCTCCTTTCAAGGATAGAATACTTCCAGCCATATTCAGAGCTCCAGAATACCCTCATTTGGTCAACAATCTTTCAACACTGATAGCCAACAAGCCTACTACACCTCAGCCAATGACACTCCTTCAGAAAATGCATGGTACCTAGATAGTGGAGTAACACACCACATTACAGCAGATCCTTCCAATTTACACTATAAGTTAGAATATAAAGGTAAATAACAACTACTCATAGGTAATGGTGAATTCCTTCCCATTACTCATACTGGGTGCAGTTTGCTTCAAAACTCAAACACACAATCCTCTCTTGTATTAACCAATATACTTTGTGTGCCTCAAATTGCTAAAAATCTTCTGTCAATTACTAGACTAACCACTGATAATCCTGTGTTTGTTGAGCTTTATCATGACTGTTATATTGTGAAGGACCTAGCTACGAAGAGGGTGCTGCTTCGAGGAGCGGTAAGTGAAGGCTTGTATCGACTTCGGGTTCATCAAAACCTCACTGCATTTACAATATTTCAATCAAAGGTCAATTCTGTCTCAATTAATCCAATAAAGTCAGCTTATCTGCAAGCTCCTATTCTATCCTTGTTTGCTCAATCTTCCCCAGTCTCCAATTTTAATCTATGGCATATGAGACTTGGTCATCCAAATGTTAATGTAATGAAATCCATGCTGAATCATGAACTTTCCTTTCCAACTGGTTCAACTTTTTTGTGATGCTTGCCATATAAGAAAATCTAAATACAAACATTACAATTCCTCAACTACTGTTACTCGTAAACCTCTTGAACTGGTGCATTCAGATGTATGGGGTCTCTATCCAAATCTTTCAAAAGATGGCTTTAGATACTATGTTCATTTTATTGACGATTACAACAACTTTACATGGATTTTCCTATTAAAACTCAAATCTGAAGTCCAAGAAACCTTTCTGAAATTTCAAAAACTAGTTGAAAGAAAATTTGAAACCAAAATCAAAGCTCTTCAATCAAACTGGGGTGGTGAATACCGCAATCTTGAACCTATCCTAGCCTCATCAGGTATTAATTTCAAACATCCATGTCCCCACACTCACCCACAAAATGGAAAATATGAAAGAAAACACAGACACATTGGTGAAATGGGACTAACACTATTGTCCCAAGCATCAATGCCTCTTCAATATTGGTAGGAAGCATTCAACACCTCAACCTTTCTCATCAACCATCTTTCCACATCAACCTTGGGGCACAAATCACCAATTGAGGTACTACTTAACATTAAACCAAACCTCAGCTTCCTAAAAGTTTTTGGATGTTCCTGTTTTCCTCACCTGAGGGCCTACAATCAACATAAAATGGACTTCAGATCAATCAAATATGTGTTCCTATGCTATAGTCCAAATCACAAAGGCTACAAATGTCTCCATCCTTCTGGCCGAATATACATAGCCTAAAGTGTTACCTTCAATGAATTTGAATTTCCTTTTGCCCATGGTTTTTCTACCTCAGCTATCTCTGATTCAAACTCTCATTCACACACTCCACAAAGCAATCATTGGCTTTCTTCTTTCTCTTCTAACGTGCAAGACAGTGGCCATGATCACCCTGCAGCTGATACAAGTTTATCATCTCCACACTCGGAAGCATCTCCTTCTTCCTCAGGTTCAACATCCTCCACCAGTCCTGCCTCAAGTTCAACTAATTCACCATCATCATCCCAACCTACATCCAACACTCAACCACCTATCATTTCCCCACCTATCCCACCCACTCATCCCATGATCACTAGATCAAAATTGAGCATCTTTAAACCAAAAACTTATATGGCCTCAATCCTCCACCACCCAACCACAATAACCTATCTCACCAGTATTCCTGATTCAGCCCAGCAAGCCCTAGCCATACCTGCATGGAGACAAGCAATGGATGAAGAATTTAGTGCCTTGATGCAAAACAAAACATGGGAATTGGTTCCACGGCAGTCTCATATGCACGTCGTCGACAATAAATGGATCTTTCGAGTTAAATACAATACTAATGGTTCAGTTCAAAGCCACAAAGCCAGACTTGTGGCCAAAGGTTTCCAACAACAACCTGGCATTGATTTCTTTGAAACATTCAACCCGGTTGTCAAACCTTCAACCATCAGAGTCATTCTCACTCTAGCTGTCACATACAACTGGGATATTCAGCAAATCGACATCAATAATGCCTTCTTGAATGACACTCTAGAAGAAGAAGTCTTCATGGAATAGCCTGCAGGCTATATCAGTGCATCTCACCCATCAGCTGTTTGCAAACTTCATCGTGCACTTTATGGCTTGAAACAGGCCCTACGAGCCTGGTTTGACAAATTACGCAGCACACTCTTCAAACTTGTTTTTCAAAATTCCACATCTGACAGCTCATTTTTCATTTACAAACATGGCGATGCTCTCATGTTTGCTCTAGTCTATGTGGACGACATCTTCCTTGCTGGTAACCACTCTCACCAAGTCCACCATATTATCACCCATCTTCAATCTCAGTTTGCTCTTAAAACTCTCGGCTTGGTCATCTACTTCCTTGGTTTTGAGACAACCAGAGGGGGCTGATGGTATTCACTTGTCCCAAACCAAGTATACAATTGACTTATTAAAGAAAACAAACATGCTTGAAGCTAATCCATGCCCAACACCCATGAACCAAAGCAGCAAGCTTCACCTTCAAGACAGTGAGCCTTTTAAACACATCACTCTCTATAGAAGCACCATAGGAGCTCTACAATACCTCACTCTTAGTCGGCCTGACATAGCCTTCTCAGTCAACAAATTGAGCCAATTTCTACAATCTCCAACTCAAAATCATTGGTAAGCTTGTAAACGTATTCTGAGGTATCTAGCTGGATCAATTGGTGAAGGTATTCAATTCACCAACACTGCAACACTGTCCATTGAAAGCTTCTGTGTCAAGGAACCAACTCACCTAAAAGTTTAAGCTTGTAAGTGAGGCCCCATAATATGATTTATATTATTCTCTAACACACCCTCTCAAGTGAAAGCCCTTTGGGCTTGAAACTTACACAGACTCATATTATCTTGTGCTTGATTTTTATCAAAGACAATGGGGGGTGAGATTTGAACTCATGACTGTTAGGTCATTAAAGCTCTGATACCATGTCAAGGAACCAACTCACCTAAAAGCTTAAGCTTGTAAGTGAGGCCCCATAATATGATTTATATTATTCTCTAACATTCTGTGATTCAGATTGGGCAAGCTCATTGGATGATCGAAAATCAACTTCAAGCTACTGTGTATACCTTGGAGGTAATCTGATCAGCTGGAGCTCAAGAAAATAAAAGTCAGTAGCTAGATCCAGCAATGAAGCTGAATACAGAGCACTTGCTCAAGCAAGCATAAAAATCATGTGGCTAAATTCTCTACTATAAAAAATAGGAATACACAGTCATGGTCCAACAATAATTTGGTGTGACAATGTGGGAGCAAAGCAACTTGCAACAAACCCAGTTTTCCATTCAAGAACAAAATACATTGAAATTGACATTCACTACATAAGGGACAAAGTTCTCAGCAAAGAAATTGAAGTCAGGTACATACCCTTTGAAGAACAAATTGCCGACATACTCACGAAGCCTCTCACCATCTCTCAATTTAATAAACTCGAAGACAAGTTCGTTATTGTTCACTCACCACATCACAGCTTGAGGGGGCATGTTAGGATGAAAGGAATCGATGAGTTACAAGCTGAGTCATCACCTGACATTTCAACAAATAGCTAGCAGGCGTAACTAATTCCGTTAGCAATAAATAGTTGCATGTAATCCATGGCTCTGCAAATAACAATAATTATTCCTATAGTACAACATGCCAATGAGTTGCTGATAGTGTAGCAGTCATGGCTATATATACATATTCACACCAAGTCCTATCATGGTGTGAGAGTAGAAGAAGAAGAAGAAAGTAAGATAGAAATTGCAGAAATAAAACTTACTGCAGATACAAAGTTTATTTACAATCTCCAAGTTCAATTAAAACCATCCAAATTAACCTAGAAATCAATCAAAAGACACCAAATATTATTGATACTTTGAATTATTCGCTGGATCGGTTTTGTTTGAGACAGAAAGGGTTGGTTCTGCTTTGATCAATATTGGAGAATAAACAAGAAAGGTTGTATTCCTAATAGTAGAACTTTTGAGATGGTAATAAAGGTCTCATTGCCAAAAAAAGAGTTGATGATTCAGTTACCATTTTTCATGAGATGTTGGAACTCGGATGCCTGCCTGGACTGAGTTTTGTATAGATCTGCAGTACTTTTGTTTTGCAGGGAAGACAGACTGGAACAGGGGATAAGGCTACTGTTTAGGAAGATGAAAGGTTCTAATTTTACGCTGGATCCTTTTATTAATGGAGCTTTGATACAGTGTTTGTGCAAGCACCTTGGGTTGGATGAGACAGGAAGAAGGAAATATGTACCATGCATACATTTACTTCAGTGAAAAATATTGCTTGGCAAATCTCAAGTTATCCAACTCAAATGATGAATCTTTGCATTGCCTGCAGTCATATCCAATGATAAAATGGCACGAAGAAGAAGAAGAAGAAGATATATAATCATCCCACACTGCAGAGATAGCTACACAAAAACTCTCTCCCAGCTGTGGAAGCAGAATTAATGTGATGTAGTAATTTCTTGGTATCATTTTTTCATAATTGAAATAGATAGTGGTGGTTTGTCTCCTCTTCATAACATTTTCTTGTCATTCTTTTGCAATTTCTGCTGCTACCATTTCTTCTTATTATTCGTTTTAATTTTTTATTTTAGCCAAAATTAGGACATATTAACATATATAATCCAAATTCATATAGATGACATACATGTAAATTCATTTTTGAGGACCTGGAACTCCCTACAATTTCTTCACAACTTGATCGTTTCCTGGCTCTGGATGGAAGGTACAGTAAACTGAAACAAGACTCTTCGCGTTAGTATCAAGAGCTATATCAAACCATGAAGTTTCCTTATTTTTGGGAATCCTCCTTTCCAATTCTTGATCTACAAGATTGAATAATTGCAATTGAAACAAGATCCATCGTCCATCTCCCCTCTTGTAACTTCTTCATCCTAAATCCGATGCAGCTGGTTCTAATCTGTCAATCATGTATCTGTCATGACTAGACTACGTGGATATCGTCGTGCATGGGGATTGGCCTGATGAAAAGGCCAACTATTGAATCGTGATTAAGTTTTATTAGGAAATTCTACCGATTTAACTTTACAATGATCAGCTAGCATTAACCAGATAAGAGACCTCCAAATAAGATCCTTTCTACTCTATCAGGCAACTCACCTTAGACTCATTCTACGGAAGGGTTGTTTTAGTCTCCGAGAAAACAATATCACCCGCGTTGAGCATTAGAATAGTCGATCTCCAACACTGAGCTTGAAAAGCTTTTACGATACCACACTCACAACTACACAGGTCTAGCGAGCGAGAGTGCTGACATATCATATTCACCAACACTAGGATTAACATCTTTCAACATTCCTGTACTCAGTGCGGAAACCTCAGCCTAGGATATGAAACTGTGCTGATTAACTGTACAACTCGCAGCAATTTGATTTGATTTCAAAACATAGGCAATATGAAAACAGCTGTCACTGGATGTAGGAATTTTAGGAGAGGGCATGTGCCGATGGGTTTTAACAAAAAGTACAAGCATGGCCGATGGTGAGACCTAGTGCTGCAAGTGGTTCTGTCAGTTATGAATATGCCACAACTGGGTTGCACATATAGTTTTGCAGAGATATTTTTGGATTGATATGACAAAGTTAAATTTTAAATAAAGCTTGAATTATGGATGGTGATCGGCTTGACAAGAAGATTTGTAACTTTTTGAATCATGCTCACACTACTTCAAAGATTCAATTTTGTAGAAGAGTTAGCTCGTTGCAGACTGGCCCTGCCGGGCCTCCCAATTTGGTTCAGAAGGTGTTATTGAAAACATTTTTTATTTTTTATTTTTTGTTTTTCAAATTTCTAGTTTATTATTTATGACTCTTTTTTTGTTCATTTCCAATTAGGATTCTTAGTTTTTCTATTTTTTTTTAGATTAGTTTTTATTTATTTATGTTGTGACCTCTTAAATAAGCATGCTGCTTGAAGAAAAAATAATCAATGATAAAATTTCTAATTAGAATTTTTTAGCAAAAAAACAACCAATAATAGAACTTCTGATTAGAACTGTGTTCTTGTTTTACACTGCTACGTCATATAATACAAGCCATTACAAGAACTAAAAACAGTAGTTACTTCTTCATTATCTGATCATGCTATTGAACAATATGGATGGCAATGGCATGCTCTGATCATCAAGTCTAGTAGTTGATCCATCATCAGCAAAGCCATGGAAAGTGTAGTGGCATGCAAGCATGATAGAGTGTTTTGGTCTCCGTTGACGGTGGGTGGCAACCATGCTGGATCTTGTAATGAGAGCCGACCATTGTTTGTTTGCATAAGGCTTTGAACCGAAGCAAAGATTTTGGTGATGATTTGAACAGAGTATGTCTCTGATACAGCATTACTCAGTTCGAAGCACATGGAACCAGAAAGAGAGACCTTTTAAAGAGAATGATAACGAGGAAAGACTCGGCCAATATCATTCCATTAAATACTCACACATCCATCAAAGTCACGCAAAAGCCAGACAGAACTAGAGGTACCCACGAAAGCAGTTTCGCCAGCATGCATTCGAACTTCTTTATTTGAGATTTACACATACTTACCGGACGGTGGAAAGATTAAAAATGAAAGGCTCAAGGATCCGAAAACCAGAAAAGTTGCATGAACATCGTCTTTGCAATGACGAAGTTCGACTGCACTCTGAGGTATATAATTTTTAGCATCCAGTCCCTGCAGCATAAACACATCATTATTTGTTGAGCTCTAACATTCTGACTTCAAATCTTCAGGACTAAATCTTGGTCAAAATGTGAAAGGTCAATTTCTGATAGACAACTTCCAAATTTGCAGAGTTGCATAATAATTTCATATTTCTTTGCTGAGTAACATGGTGCCTTCATCACTTAGCTTCCATCTTCTGTTTCCATCCAGTAGACAAGCTCAAAGGATTAAGCAAATAAGCAATAGACGATTCTAGTTTTCCATCATTAGTATACAGCTTACATAAACTGATTTCTGAACACCAACTCCACAAAAAGTTGTAGGCGACAAGTAGCAACACGATCCATCTCAGGTGCAATACTTTATGAGGCTATTGGGTGATCATGTAAACCTGTTAAAAGGAATATATGCTAGGAAAATATATGATCTTCAACCACAGTTTCTGTAGATGGGTTGAATTGAAGCTCAGGTTTCATACTAACAAAGCATAATCCCAGAGATGTGAGAGATGTGCAAGAAACGTAACCACCATCCCATCGCACTATGTAAACTCTGAAAGCAAGACCTAACTGCACAAAGTAGCAGCTAGAAAAATGTGCCCCAAAAAAATTGTCACCTTGACTTAGGTTGCTGAAGCACTTCTTTTAGCTTTCCCTACGGAGAAACCTGGGAGCTTATCCAGCGACACAAGATTAATATAAGATGGCCATTCCTATGGACTAAACACACTAGAGTATATAAAAACTAACCATTACTACCTATTCTCAAATTCTAAGGGCAAGAAGCCCTCTTTTAAAACCAACCTATATCCAAACCAAATGTGCCCTCTGTGGAGCCTGAATCCCCAAATGTGCCCTCTGTGGAGCCTGAATCCCAACCAAATGCGCCCTCTTTGGAGCCTGAATCCCAACCAAATGCGCCCTCTGAGCCTGAGTCCCAACCAAATGTGCCCTCTGTGGAGCCTGATTCCAAACCAAATGCGCCCTCTGTGGAGCCTGAATCGCTGTTGGCCTTTTCTGCTAGAAATGCGCCTTCTGTGGAGCCTGAATCACTGTTGACCTTTTCTGCTAGAGTTATGCTGTTGGCCTTTTGTCTTAGAGTTATGCTAAGTGGTCTCCATCCGGAATGATGAGGAATGATCCATTTTTTATAGAAAATTGCCATGTTCAAGATCATAAGAACATTACCAAGAGAAAGTTCTTTCAAGCACTTGCTCTTTAAAATAGTACCTGCTTCATAACTGTACAATAAAAAGCAGCATTTTCACAGTTAGAATTGAAACTCGGGAAATCAAACTGAGTTGAAGAAAATGGCGAGCTTAACCTGCACTCAGAAGCAAAGATTGCAGATCGTCCAGCAGAGGATTTCAGAAAGTTATTGACTTCATCCCATGTTGCTTTTGGGATTTTTTTGGCATGACCACCAACAATATTGACCCATTTCCACAGTTTCTTGTTTTTTCCAACATACAGCTGCGTAGCACCTAAACTCTTAGTTGCTACCATCTGATGCTCAATGGCACTCTCAAGAGCCTTCTTAATGTCAGTATTACGGTGCTTCGGATCTCCATAGCGGATACAATCTGCTATATTTGCTTCAGTTGGCATTATCTGTTCACTTTTAAGGGTGTTTAAGGCAAGCAAGACCACTCCTATAAGGCCTTGAACATATTCAGAAGGTTTTGGGCAACCTGGACTCCCCCATGGAGCAGCACTGGCTCCCGTTGCTGATGAAAATGATGGCGGATATTCTGGACCACCAGGGTACCTATGGTCTGGCTTCTCGTCCTGGTAAACTAATGGCAAGTTATGTGCCATGTTTCCATTTTGCGAGTTACTTAAGCTTACAGATCTGGGAAGTTTCTTCTTGGGATCATGTTTTAGCTCCGGATTTCGTTGCTGAGGGTTAGAGTTGATGGGGTATCCAGGAATGTTCAAATTACCAATATCAGGCACACTTGTATATGGTGCGGGAATAGAGTTAGTTCCATTGGGTCTCGCAGGCATTGGAGGAGGAGCACAGGGATGAAGATTAGGATGGGGAGGATACAAACCACGTGCTGCAGATTCAGGTCGCATACCAGGATTGTTTGGCCTTAATTGCTGTGTATAATGATTTTGGTAGTTGCCATTGACGTGGGTGATGTCACTCCAAGTAGAATTATTATACCCAGGAACAAAATCCAGGCCAGGTCCACTTGGGGGAACTTCAGGGAAAAAAGGATCAGGTTGGTGAGAGTTTGATTTATGTTGATCTTCTTGGGTCCAAAGAGGTGAGTTTGTTGTTTTGGGTCTATTTGTTTGATTCGGGTTTCTTTGAGTGTTTTTCCCTTTCTGTTTATTGTCATGACCCCTTGCTGTGTAAGGAGACTTCTGAGTTGGCACATAAGGTTTCTCAGAATAGGAATCTACTGGTTCCTTTATTTGGGCGGCATCAGACACTGGGATCTGTTTCGTGTCTGAAGTATCACTACCAAGTTGCTTTAATTCACCCGCAGTAAGTGGTTTTCCTCCAGCCAGAAGACTCGTCCAAAGCCATACACTCTTTGCAGCTGCAAGAAGTGATGCGGATGCCTTCTGTGGTTGTGCTAGAAGAATATTATATCTCCTCATTCGCAACTGATGAAGAGCATTTGAGAAGTCTCGATCACCAGAAATCAACAAATAATTACCAGGCGCAGCATTGTCCACTGCCCAGAACAACATATCAACAAGTATCTTCTTATCACTTGCATCTTTCACGCCTGTTCATTCACATTAAAGTTATGGACTAGAATAAAAACAATTATTAAGCATCCACTTTCCTACACTACAACAAATAACCAGCAAAAAAGATTCAATATTCAAAAACCATTACAGGCCGGAACCTCCTGCTGATGTTGTAACATATTCATATATAGTCAACCTGCACTTCTCCTATTTTAATAACAGAACTGAAGATTTAATAAAAGAAATCATCAATAATTCAAAAGATAGCTAACTCCTCCGTTTCTTTATAATTCTACAGCATTGCAAATCTTAACAAAACCTTTCTATTTAAGTCAATTCAGTCTCTTACTCAAATCACATAACCCCATCACAGAATCAATCAAAACGACACCAAAAGAGGCAAAACAGTGGCCAGGATCCCATTAGATCGACTAATCGGGGAAAACACCAAAACCCCAAGAAGCAAAAAAACATAAAAAGTATAAGAAAAATCACGATACCTGCAGGGACATGATTGAGAGCAATCCCAGTACTAGAAAGAGCCTGCTGAACAGCAGAATCGATTCGATGGGTGTCACCATAAGCAGAAATGGACACGGCACCACAATAATTCATCTTGGCAAGAGCTGAACTTATGTTTTGTGCTATGGCATGAGGATCACAGTCTCTCGGCACAGCGCAGTTCTCTATGTCCCACCAAACTGAAGTCTTGGCATTCACATACTGTGTCTCTGCTACTCCTTCTCCAGCCATTGCAGACAAAGATTCCCCGTAATCACGGTGGCTTTGGCGGCGAAGATTTTGAGGGTGGTGATGTGGTTTTCGTATCCACCACGGCTGTGCTTTGCTTTAGTGTTTTATGGTCTGGTGACTCACTCAAGCCAGGTCGTGGTTTCAAGGAGGAGAAATTAAATTCCTCATGTACCCTTTCACGGGTAGTTGACAATGAGGAAATTACAGGGGTAGTTGCCAATTTAGAAAATAAAAAACTATTTACCATTAAAATTCCACAAGCATTCCTTCTTCTGTACTTTACATTCAAGCCCGTGTGCTTGATTAACTGATCCCATTAGATAGTTAATATTAAAACCCTATTAAGAGCCTAAATTATTCCAAAAACATATTTATTAACAAATAAAAAGAAGAAAGACGGGGTGGATCCTTTGTTAATACAATACGAGAGTTAAGAGATGATTATTATTTTTCAGAAATTAAATACGGGCATGCCTTTTTAAGATTCTCTTATGAGTAATTAATCTTCATTAACGCCTGATTAGCATCTACATTTAAGAGGGTGAATAAAACACTCATAAGCTCCATTTCAAGTACTTTTGAGGATTGAAAATGGGAATTTAAAATAAACTAATAAATTGAATTGAATGAAATGCGTTAACCATCGAAGAGAAATTGGGAGGACTTTGACTAGAGAGTGGCAAATTGAAGGGAAGAAATTGGGAGTCTTAGCAGTGAAGGAAAAGTCGGACGATGGTAGGGCCCTTTAGTGGAAGGAAAGGATAAAAAGAGGGACGAAACTTGACTTTTGTGAGGCCAAAGTCTTTCAGAGGCTGCCCGACCTGTGAAGCATTGGCCATCACAATTTATTTTATTTAATTAAAAATAAAACAGCTCGGCTTCCTTACTCTCTCTCTCTCTCTCTAGTGCAAAGTTCATGGGGTTTTTTTTTAACAAATTACTAGATATATCAGATCTTGATTCCTTTTGCTTTTGTCTTTTTTTTTTATTAAGTTGTTTTATTTTTTATATTTTAAAATAAATTAGTGTGATAATATCACTGATAATTATACCATGCTTTATAAATAAAATTATATTCTATAATAATATCACCAATTATTTAAAAATAATTATATAAAAAATCTAATCTAAGAAGTTTGTATATGCATATTCCATAAGAATAAATGTATTTTTTTATTATAAATTTTCTATGTATTTTTTTATTCATTTTTTCAATATCTTCGTACATGGTTAGACCAAACTACCCTTTTACATATACACACACACATGCATACATACATACATAAAGAACCTTCAATGCCATGCACCAAACAAGATAAAAAGGTGGCTCTACACTACACTACCACTCAAATCACCGACCACCCTTTGTTCATGACAACTACAAAACAAAAATATATTATTGAAACAGGAAAATGATATTTCTATTCTTTTAAAAAAGTTAATAAAGCTTGCAGCTGGAATGAAATCATTTTTCCTCAAAGAATTCTTTGAATATTTTAGAATTAATTCGGGATACATTGATCCATGAATTTTTTTTAATATGATAAAATAACTTGATGTGAATCTCGTGATCACGTGATCATAGTAAAATCAAAATAAATTTGATAGAAGTGTGACATGATGAAAATCTGTTTAAGACACAAACACTATTAAAATAAATAGAATGATTTTATGAAACTAGTTAATCTTTGATAAGTTAGATTCAGTTCGTCCAAGAACTGAATAATACAAGAATCACTCTTACATGTTAAAACTAAAAATTAAAAAGTAATAATGGCTGCTAAAAATTTGATTACACGAATTTAAATAATTCTTAAAAAATTTAACCTTAATAAACCTTTTATGGGATTGTATTTGTCAGAATATTCTTTTTGAAGTAAATCTAGGGAGTATATTTGTACAGACACCATTTACAAGTGGTATTAAAACCTTATATAAGCCTTTAAGTCCACAATGATAGTGATTTCGCTTGAGATACAGATTATAGATTGAGCATTAGAGTGCAATACAAATAAGAAAGTTGAAGTAAAATATGCTAAGACACAATATCAAAACCACTGATGTTTTTGCCGATGTTGAAAGACTTGTAGGGAGTTATACTGGATGCACACCGAAGCCTAATCATGCAGATTATTCATGAAACAGCAGTAAAACTCTTCGATTAATTCATGATAAATCAAAACCACTCCAAAGCCAATTTAAATCTAGAAAGAGGTATCAGATGTGGAATGAACACCATGTACTCATGAGGAAGAGGTGACAGACGGTGATGAATCCAAAGCCAAGTTCTGATGTCTTCAATGATAATACATTTACCTGTTAATATTAGAAATAGTTTTTAAAGATAATATTTTAATAAACGAATCATGAAACGCTTTACCCACTGCTGCGTGTGGCCTACCTACAGTGTGGTGTTGATTCTAGCCGATGTTTTCCTCGGTGACACTCGTGCTGCCTTTCTTGTGGGGTCAACTCACTCACTCATCAAAAATAAAAACCAAATGATTTTTGTTGAGTCATTCTAGAGTTGCTGGTACATTTTTATAAACATATAGAATTGGATTAAAGAAAATAGGCTATTAATTTTAGTATTATCAGAATCAAGTTTTATAACATAATTACACACCCACCACATTCCTATAAACATGTAGGTATGAAAACTATTTGAGTTACCAGACCAACTCTGTGACAGAATAAAATGCAGGAGCCACACAGAACCACAAGATCTCGTACAGCTATGAAATAAAATGCCATGGCAGATACAGAAACTTGCATTTTTCCCACGCCAAACTAACATAGAACACATTAGCACGAGGAGAATTCTTTAGGATAATGAAATACAAGGATAAAACACCCAGCCCCCTCCTTTCTCTCAGGACAAAAGAAACTGGTCGCGTTGCACCCTAATCACCCTGTGGCAGGCATGTACCATACGATGTAGCAAACCATCAAAAGCTTAAGCTTTGCTGAGTCATTGCCCTTTCACTTTCGTGCCTTTACTTTCGCAGCAGGCGGGTGTTTCTTCCCTTTGTCCTGTTTAACATGGCTTTTTGATCCTGGAACCACTGATTTCTTCATTGAAACACCTTTGCTTGCAGTAGCTACTTTCTTGATTTTACAAGCTGGTTTCTTCTTGTTTTCACCCCCCGGTTTCTTATTGGGGTCGCGTTTTAGCTCTGGTCCTTTTCCTGCACAAGACCCTTTTGGTTTCTTGCTGTTTTTACTGTCCGGTTTATTCTTCGGATCACGCTTTGCCCCTGGATTTCGTCGTTGATGGCTAGAGCTGGCAGGGTGTCCAAAATTGCTCCGACTACCAAAAGCAGGCACTATAGTGAAGCTAGTTCCGTAGCGTCCAGCAGGCATTGGAGGAGGAGCACTGGGGTAAAAAGGCGTGTTTGTTTGACTCGGGTTTCCTTGGATACCTCCCCATCTATCACCCCTTGCTGTAGAAGGAGAATTCTGGTTTGCCACGTGCGGTTTCTCGGAGTAGGATACTACTGGTTCCTTCATCTGAGCGGCGCCAGACACTGGAATCTGTGCCCTGCCTGGACTGGACGTGAAGTTTTTGCTACCAGGTTGCTGTGATTCACCTGCAGCGAGTGGCCGTCCCCCAGCCAAGAGGCTCGTCCAAAGCCATACACTCTTTGCAGCCGCGACAAGGGGTGCGGATGCTGTCTTGGGCTGTGCTAGAAGAATATTGTATCTCCTCATTCCCAGCTGGTGAAGAGCATAAGAGAAGTCTCGGTCACCAGAAATTAACATGTAATTTGCGGGCGCAGGATTGTCCACCGCCCAGAACAACATGTCAACAAGAATCTTCTTGTCACTCGCATCCTTGACACCTGTTCATCATTCACATATAGAACACATAAACAACATAAAAAAACTTCAATACTCAGAAAACCACACGTGCAGACCAGAACATCCTGCTGATGCTGCAACACAGTCAGCCTGCACTTCTGCTATTTTAATAACAAAACTTGAGATCTGATCAAAGAAATCATCAATGATTCAGAAGATTTTGCTAATTCCTCTTTGTTTCTTCATAATTCTCTACAACATTGCAAATCCCAACAAACCCTCTTCTTTTTCGGTCAATTCAGTCTCTTGCACAACTCACATAACCCCATCACAAAATCAAACAGAACAACACCAAGAAAAGCCAAAACAGTGACCCAGATCCGATCTTTCTTGGCTAATAAAAAAGAAGACCAAAAAACAAGCACCCATGAAGCAAAAACTTCAAAAGGTAAAGGTATAGTCAACATACCTGGAGGGACATGATTGAGAGTAACCCCGGTACTGGAAAGAGCCTGTTGAGCAGCAGAATTGATACCATTAGTGTCACCATAAGCGGAGATGGAGACAGGACCACAATAATTCATCCTGGCAAGAGCTGAACTTATGTTTCGTGCTATGGCATGTGGATCACAGCCTCTCGGCACACCGCAGTTCTCTATGTCCCACCAAACTGATGTCTTGACATTCACATACTGTGCCTCTGGTCCTCCAACTCCGGCCATTTTTTGAAAAAGATCTTCTATAATCACGGTGGTTTGGTAGCGATAATTTAGAGGGTGATGATGTAGTTTTAGTATCTATGCTTTGCTTTGCTTTGCTTTGTTAAGAGAAAGGGGAGCAACGACGACGTCTTTATGCATTCCTCTGTGTGTTTGTGGTTTGGTGACTTTCAAGTAAACGTTGTGTTTTCATATCAAATGTTGGGATGGCAATTAATATTTCTGGTTTTATTTTAAGATTTAATATTATTTAATAAAAAAAAGATAATTAATACATATCCATTATTTATTGGATTAAATAACTATCCTAAAACTCATATTCACACAAATCATTATTCATCAAATTCAAATTAAATTATCATCCCTCCCTGATATTAAATAAATGTCTGAAGTCGTTGCTTCAACTTTGTTAGACAGGTTATTTTATTTTTCATTTTTTTTGAGATTTTTTCAATTTAAAAGAATTAATAATAGAGGGGAGGCAAACCCATCTCACCAGTTTATAGTCTTAAATAAAAAAGAAGAAAAATGAAATTTTGACCTCCTAAAATAAATTTTCTAATTTAAAATGAATTTTATTTTATATTTTTTTGAAGGGTTTGTGCAAAATAATTTTTAAAATAAAAATATTATTTTAAAAAACAAACAGTATATAATAATATTATTATCTTAAACAGCACGAAGCCACGAAGCCTTACGAGATAAGGAAGAGCTTGTCGTTTTGCTGTCGTACGCAGTGGTTCCCTCCAGTGGAGGGAAAATATTAAAGAAAAAAGGACGACACTTTCGCCGTTGCGGTGATTAAAAAGCATTGCATGGTGATCTGAAGGAGATAGCTAATTTCAAGCGAATTGATCGTCCGTTTAAGTTATCCGGTGGTGGAGCTTTTGATCGTTATCCGGTGGTGGAGCTTTTGATCGTCCGTTTAAGTTTTTGGGCATGGCAAGCCCCGTCGTAATCTAACATTTTACATATGAAAGCTAAGTTCACCATTTAAATAAAATCCTTTTCCAGTAATAATTATACTATGAAATTTAAAATTGTTTTATATATAATGTTTTTTTCCTCTATCCCAGAATAGTAAATTTGAAATCAATGTCTATTTATTAATATATGCAGAGTAAACGGGAGTAGTTCGTGCTATCATTTTAAATCATGATTAAGGCCCCGTTTGTTTCCTGGAATTCACTTTTCGAGAAATCACTTTCCAAACTTTCCTGTGTTTGTTTGTCTTCTGGAAAGTTAGTCAACGAAAAATACTTTCCGGTCAACGGAAAACACTTTCCAGTCAAAGAAGAATTTGGCTTGGTTTTAAATCACGATTAAGTGACTGTTTTAATGATCTACCAATAACCAGATGATATTTAGACAGGAACTGCTAGGAAATAAAAATGACAGATACCGAAACTTTGCAAGAAAATATTCCATGCCGAACATAAAATAAAATTAAAAAGAAAAATAATTAAATCCGGCACCTTGTTTTTGGCTTTTACAAATAACTAAAATATAAAATCCGTGGTCATTTTAGAGTGTATATAGAGATAAATTATTGTGGATTTCAATGGTAAAATTATTATTCTACCTCTCGAATGGACATAGAGATAAATTATTATGGATTTCAATAGTAAATTTTTATAGGTTTGAGATAAATTTTAGGGTGTACACCTTGTTATACGGACATGCCAATAGTGTTACCAGCGCACGTGCCTTTCTAGCGGCGTGTGAGATGTCGTTTGGCGGTGGAAATTGCCCTTCAACCATGTCACCTAGTGTACCGTCATGCCCTCAGCCTCCCTGTAAGACGTGTTTCGTGTTGAGATGGTCGATGAATCACCGATATATGGTTTTTAGATTTTTTCTCCATTTTCTCTCTCTTGATGCCGGAAAATAATTAATTTTTGTGATTGTTTTATTTTAGTTCATGTTCTTTTTATTTTGATTTTATCCCTAATTTCTTCAATGGAAATTTTTGTTTATTCGCAACTTTGATATTTAATTAAAACTGATTATATATGTTGGTTTTCATTTCAGTCCTTATTCTTTTGATTTTTTTATTTGTTTTTGGTAATTTTTCATGACATGCATGTTTTAATTTTGTCATTCAATTGAAAATGGTCATATATACTACTTTTTATTTTGATTCTTATTCTTTTATTTTTATTTTTAACAAAATTACATTGCTATTTGTTTTAAAATACCATTATTTATTTGGGTCCTAAGGTTTTTATTTATTTCAATCTTGTTCTTTAATTGGAATTAATTATAAATTTTATTTTATTATTTTGATCTTTATTTTTAAAAAAATTTATTTGGTATTAATTCCTTTAGTTTTTTTAGCCATTCTTAGAAAATATTTATTTTTTACTCATATTTATTCATCTATGCTTTTAGTTTTTTTTTTTAAATAAAATTATCATTTTATTTTTATTCAGTTCAGTCCTAAATTTTTAATATATATTGGTGATTGTTTTAAAATTAATATATCTCCCCTATTCACTTTATTCTTTTTTTCTTTGTTTTCTATTATTTTTATTTTTATTCGGATCACATAATTTTATAATTTCATTGTTTACGCTATAATAATAATAATTTTAGTGTTTTTTTTGTAAATATATTTTGCTTTTTTCTAATTTTTGGGGTAATTTAATGATTTTAATTGTTTGAAAATAATATTGATAATAATTTTAATTATTATAGTCATGATAATGATAACGTAATGATATTTTTTAATGATATTTTTTTTCTTTTTGTAGACAAAAAACTAACTATTTATTTTTTGTTATTTGATTATTGCAGGTGTTTTCATAATTTATATTTTATTTGTTATGTTTAATTTTAAATCAAATTATAAATAAACTAATATTAATACAGTGAATTCAATAATTAAGATATCTTAATATTCTTGCTTTTTTAATGATGGTGATAATTTTATGTTGACAATTTCGTTGAAACATACTAAACATATAAATTTATATTGATTTAAAATTCATATATTTTATACAAAACTTACACTTAACAGAAATTCTACACAAATTTATATAATAATATAAAAATCCCACACAATTAATATTTTTTTGCGTTGAAACAACTATTATTCAAGCCGCAACGAGGCGCGGGAAAGTGGCTAGTACATGTATAAAAAAAAAACCGTAAATAACCCTACCTTATTTTGTCTCCCCAACCTAAGAAAAAAGATACCGGTACCAAGCCCGTGCATAATGATCATGTTCTAGCTTTGGTCCTTTTCCTACTTCACAAGACCTTTCAAAGTTTTCAGCCTCTAGTTTCTTCTTGTTTTGACTGCTTGGTTTCTTATGGGGATCATGTTCCATCTCTGATCCTTTTTCTTCACAGGACGCTTTAGAGTTTTCAGCCTCTAGTTTCTTGTTGTTTTGACTGTCTGGTTTGTTGTGGGGATCATGTTCCATCTCTGATCCTTTTTCTTCACGGGACGCTTTAGAGTTTTCAGCCTCTGGTTTCTTGTTGTTTTGACTGTCTGGTTTGTTGTGGGGATCATGTTCTGCCTCCAGTCCTTTTTCTCCTTCACATGGCCCTTTAGATTTTTCACCCTTTGGTTTCTTCTTTTTTGAGCTGCTTGGTTTCTTCTCGGGATCATGTTCTAGCTCTGGTTCTTTTCCTTCATGGGACCCTTCAGAGTTTTCGCCCTCTGGTTTCTTCTTGTTTTGACTGCCTGGTTCGTTCTGGGGATCATGTTCTGCCTCTGGTCTTTTTTCTCCTTCACATGACCCTTTAGAGTTTTCACCCTTCTGTTTCTTCTTTTTTGAGCTGTCTGGTTTGTTCTCGGGATCATATTCTAGCTCTGGTTCTTTTCCTTCACAGGACCATTCAGAGTTTTCACCCTCTAGTTTCTTCTTGTTTTGACTGCCTGGTTTGTTATGGGGATCATGTTCTGCCTCTGGTCCTTTTTCTCCTTCACATAACCCTTTAGATTTTTCACCTTTTGGTTTCTTCTTTTTTGAGCTGCCTGGTTTCTTCTCGGGATCATGTTCTAACTCTGGTTCTTTTCCTTCACGGGACCCTTTAGAGTTTTCGCCCTCTGGTTTCTTTTTGTTTTGACTGCTTGGTTTGTTCTGGGGATCATGTTCTGCCCCCGGTGTTTTTTCTCCTTCACATGACCCTTTAGAGTTTTCACCCTTCTGTTTCTTTTTTTTTGAGCTGCCCGGTTTCTTCTTGGGATCATGTTCTAGCTCTGGTTCTTTTCCTTCACGGGACCCTTCAAAGTTTTCACCCTCTAGTTTCTTCTTGTTTTGACTGCCTGGTTTGTTCTGGGGATCATGTTCTGCCTCCGGTCTTTTTTCTCCTTCACATGACTCTTTAGATTTTTCACCCTTTTGTTTCTTCTTTTTTAAGCTGCCTGGTTTCTTCTCGGGATCATGTTCTACCTCTGGTTCTTTTCCTTCACGGGACCCTTCAGAGTTTTCACCCTCTGGCTTCTTCTTGTTTTGACTGTCTGGTTTGTTCTTGGGATCATGTTCTGCATCCGGTCCTTTTTCTCCTTCACATGACCCTTTAAATTTGTCACCCTTTTGTTTCTTCTTTTTTGAGCTGCCTAGTTTCTTCTCGGGGTCATGTTCTAGCTCTGGTTCTTCTCCTTCACGGGACCCTTTAGAGTTTTCGCCCTCTGGTTTCTTCTTGTTTTGACTGCCTGGTTTGTTGTGGGGATCATGTTCTGCCTCCGGTCCTTTTTCTCCTTCACATGACTCTTTAGAGTTTTCACCCTTTTGTTTCTTCTTTTTTGAGCTGCCTGGTTTCTTCTCGGGATCATGTTCTAGCTCTGGTTCTTTTCCTCCTTCATAGGACCCTTCAGAGTTTTCACCCTCTGGTTTTTTCTTTTTTGAACTCCTTGTTTTGTTATGCGGATCATGTTCCAGCTCTGGTTCTCTTCCTCCACCAGACACTTCAGAGTTTTGGCTCTCTGGTTTCTTCTTGTTTTGACTTGGCTCTGGTCCTTTTCCTGCACAAAACCCTTTTGAGTTTTTGCCATCTGGTTCCTTCATGTTTGGACTCATCTCTGGTCCTTTTCCTGAACAAAACCCTTTTGAGTTTTCACCTTTTGATTTCTTGTTGTTTTTACTGCCCGGTTTATTCTTTGGATCATGCTTTGGCTCTGGATTTCGTTGTTGAGGGCTAGAGTTGATAGGGTGTCCAAAATTGTTCGAACTATCAAAATCAGCCACTCTTGTAGATGATGCAGAGGTGAAGCTAGTTTCGTTGGGTCTGGCAGACATTGGGGGAGGAGCACTGGGGTCAAGAGGCGTGGTTGTTGTGTTTGACTCATTCATTTGGCACGGGTTTCTTCGGGTTGACTCATTCAAACTACCAAAAGCAGGCACTCTTGTGAAGCTAGTTCCGTTGCGTCCGGCAGGCATTGGAGGAGGAGCATTGGTTTGACTCGGGTCCCCTTGTATACCTCCCCATCTATTCCCCCTTGCTGTGGAAGGAGAATTCTGATTCGCCACATGCGGTATCTCGGAGTGGGAATCTACTGGTTCCTTCATTTGAGCGGCACCAGACACTGGAATCTGTGTCGTGCCTGGACTGGACGTGTAGTTTTTGCTACCAATTTGCTGTAATTCACCTTCAGAGAGCGGCTGTCCTCCAGCCAAGAGGCTCGTCCAAAGCCATACACTCTTTGCAGCCGCGACAAGGGGTGCGGATGCTGTCTTGGGCTGTGCTAGAAGAATATTGTATCTCCTCATTCGCAGCTGATGAAGAGCATTAGAGAAGTCACGATCACCAGAAATTAGCAAGTAATTTGCGGGCGCAGGATTGTCCACCGCCCAGAACAACATGTCAACAAGAATCTTCTTGTCACTCGCATCCTTGACACCTGTTCATCATTCACATATAGAACACATAAACAACATAAAAAAACTTCAATACTCAGAAAACCACACGTGCAGACCAGAACATCCTGCTGATGCTGCAACACAGCCTGCCTGCACTTCTGCTATTTTAATAACAAAACTTGAGATCTAAAAAGAGAAATCATCAATGATTCAGAAAATTTTGCCAATTCCTCTTTGTTTATTTATGATTATTCTCTACAACATTGCAAATCTCAACAAACCCTCTTCTTTTTTAGTCAATCCAGTCTCTTGCACAAGTCACATAACCCCATCACAAAATCAAACAGAACAACACCAAGAAAAGCCAAAACAGTGACCAAGATCCGATCTTTCTTGGCTAATAAAAAAGAAAACCAAAAAACAAGCACCCATGAAGCAAAAACTTCAAAAGGTAAAGGTATAATCAGCATACCTGCAGGGACATGATTGAGAGCAACCCCGGTACTGGAAAGAGCCTGTTGAGCAGCAGAATTGATACCATGAGTGTCACCATAAGCGGAGATGGAGACAGGACCACAATAATTCATCCTGGCAAGAGCTGAACTTATGTTTCGTGCTATGGCATGAGGATCACAGCCTCTCGGCACAGCGCAGTTCTCTATGTCCCACCAAACTGATGTCTTGGCATTCACATACTGTGCCTCTGCTCCTCCAACTCCGGCCATTTCTGAAAAAGATCTTCGATAATCACGGTGGTTTTGGTGGCGATAATTTAGAGGGTGATGATGTGGTCTTAGTATCTCTATGCTATGCTTTGCTTTGCCTTGCCAAGAGAGAGGGGAGCAACGACGATATCTTTATGCATTCCTCAGTGTGTGTTTGTGGTTTGGTGACTGTTAGTCAACGTTATGTTTGGGACGTTTAAACTCATAAGAGCAATTTTAGTGGTAAAAGTTATTTTGGAGAGGCAAATCTTTAAAATGATTCTTTGAATAGTGTGTATATAGTTTTTTTGTTGATGTGTGTTTCAATGGTAAAAGCCATTTTGGAGAGCCATTTTTTTTTAATATTATTTTAAATATGGTATAATTATTTTATATATAGTTTAATTATACAATTAATAGGAATAAGTTATAAAATGAAAAAATTATTTTTAAAAACACTCCAATAATATAATTATTAATTTTATATATAATTTTTTACTCTTATTAAGATATTTTTAAATAAAATATAAATATTTTTAATATAATTATATTATTTTCTAATATATATATATATATATATATATATATATATATATAATATTATATATTTTTATTTTATATATATATATATATAGCTTCGCTGCATGAGCTGCTATGTATAGCAACTCATGCAGCCAGAGCTAAATATAGCTCTGATTTTGGCACTGCCGTTGCAGTGTCAAAATCATAAAATAGAAGGCAAAATATTCATTTTTTATTTTTGCCTCTCCATATACATAGCCCGCTGTAGTTGCCCTAACGCATATCAAATGTTGGGATGGCAATAAATATTCCAGGTTTTATTTTTAAATATTTATGTTGTATTTATTATTTATAAAAAAAAATAAAAATTATTTTAAGTACGTACTTTAAGATTTAATAATATTTAATAAAATAATTAATATATATCCTTTATCTATTTGATAAAATAACTATCCAAAAAATTCATACCCACACAAATCATTATTCATCAAATTAAAATTAAATTATCATCTCTAATCAAATGATAAACTTATAAAAAAAAATTACTATTGCATGAAGAAGAAATTAATTGTATAAATAATAAGGTGTAAAGGACAACGAATAAGAATTTTAGTATATAAGCTAAACTAAAGTATAATTCTAATAAATCATCTTTATATTATTCCTACTAATACGGGAGATCATCTAAATTCTGGCAAATGCAAGCATAAGAATAAAGAAAGAATTTATTTTCATAAATAAATAAAATCAAATATTTAAATAAAACTTAATTATATTTATTTTATGTTTGAAGTTGATTTATTTTAAATTGTTTCGAACTGTTTGTGTTAGGGTAATTTTCAAAAATAAAATATTATTTTAATATAAAGATAGAGTGGCTTAAACAGCACATGAAGTCTCACGAGCTTGGAAGTTTCCTTTTTGCTGTGGTGGTGTTCCGGAAAGAAAATATTAAAGAAAAAAAGGAGGACACTTGACTTTGTTTTGGAGGCTGCTCACCGTGCATGGCCATGGCCTGTAGCAATTTATTTTATTAAATTAAGACCAAGACTAAAATGGCTTGCCTTGATTTTTTTTTTATAGTAATATTAGCAATTACTTCATAAAAAAAAATGTACAGGTGAAAAAAAATCTTAAATGCAATTAATTTGATTTGTATTTAAAATAACACTCTCTCTCTCTCTCTCTCTCTCTCTTATTTAAATTATTTTTTTATATAATACTAGGATTGTTTTATATTTTAAGTGCATGTTTGCGGCAAAACACAGGTTTGACTGCTTATGTTCTTTTTTTTTTCATTTTAAATAAATATTTTTTGGTGTTTTAGATTATTTTGATGTGTTAATATCAAAAATAATTTTTAAAAAATAAAAAATATTATTTTAATATATTTCAGCATAAAAAACATTTTGAAAAACAATAACAACCACACTATCAAACAACCCCTAAAAAAATTATTCTAATTCGTCAACTGGTCTGGAATAATGAACATGTGCATGCCCACAGTGTCAGGGTATCTCTGAGCTCTCTGTTCCACCAACCACAAACAGCCTCGGAGACGAGAAACAATGGTGCTCGAGTTGAAAAGGACCCTCTCCCTCTCCCTCTCAGGGCCAGCCACCTCACCTTGGAAGCCCAGCCACGTGGGGCCACTTCACTTGCCCCTCCATCTTTAAATAAAATCCTTTTCCAGCAATAACTATAATGAAATTTAAAGATTCATCAGTTTCAAGTGTTTTATATAGAAATTAATAATTTATTTATTTTAATTTAATGTTAAAATACCTAATTTTAATGTTATATTTGAGTTGCTCATCCTTCAATTACTCTATAAGCTTGGTATGCACAAGATTGTTAAAAAAAATAAGATTATTTTTTTATTCATTCTCTCAAATAAAAAATTTTTAAACTTGAAACTTGTATTGTCCCACATTATCTTGTGTTTGATTTTTTTATTAAATAAAATGGAGACGATGAAATTCGAACTCGTGACCGCTAGATCAACAAGATTCTGATACTATATTAAGGAATCAATTTACCTACAAACTTAAACTTGTTAGGTGAGGTTCAATAATATAATTTATATTATTCTCTGAGAATTTAATGACAACAATCAAGATCAAGAAAAAAATAGGATATAGATAATATATATAAACAAAAAATTGCATCACAAGAAAAATAATAATAATTTATATTATTCTTTGAGAATTTAATGACAACGATCAAGATCAAGAAAAAAATAGGATATAGATAATATATATAAACGAAAAATTGCATCACAAGGAAATAAAGGGTGAGAAAATAATAATAAGGACAAATCAATGAGTCAACAATTATTATTAGTCAAGAGAAAATGCATGACTAGGACAATTAATAATAGAGAATATAGTTTGATATCTATGCAATTATTAGAGCATGACTAGGAAAATCTATTATTTTTTTTTTATTTTGAAACTTGCTTTTTAAATCAGAAGAAGTTTTTATTTATTTATTTTACTAAGATAAATAAAAAAAACAGAAGTTTCACCTCAAAAAATACTTTTTTCTCCTGATTTTAAATTATTAAAAAAAATTGCAAATATTTATTTTAATCATGCGGTTTTTTCTTAAAAAAAAAATACATGTTTGTTTAGAAAATATACATAAATAATAAAGAAAAAGAGTTATGCTTTAAAAACACATTTTCTTCTTTAAAATTTATATCCTCCAAAATTTTATGAATATTTAATTTATTATGGAACTTTGCAAGAATATATTTCATGCCAAACATAAAATAAAATTAAATAGAAAAATAAATAAATTCGGCACCTTTATTTTGGCTATTAGAATACATGTACAAAACCGTAAACAACCCCCCTACCTTCTTCTGTCTCCCCAACCCCAAGACAAAAGAAACAGGTCCCAAACTCGCACCCAAAAAGCCCTGTGGCTTATGTATAGCAAACATCAACAGCTTCAGCTTGCCAAAACATTTTCCATGTCTTTCCCCCTTTGACTTTCGCAGCAGGAGGGTTTTTCTTTCACTTGTCTTGTTTTGATAGGCCTACATGTCTTTTTGATCTTCGAACTACTGATTTTCTCAACGAAACTCCTTTTCTTGCACTCGCAACGTTCTTATTTTCACCCTCTGATTTCTTCTTGTTTAAACTGTCTGGGTTCTTGGGATCAAGTTCTATCTCTGGTTATTTTTCTTCACATGAACTTTCAGAGTTTTCACCCTCTAGTTTCTTCTTTTTTTGACTGTCTGATTTCTTCTGGGAATCATGTTTTAGCTCTTGTTCTTTACCTTCACAAGACCCTTTTGAGTCCCCCCCCCTCCGGTTTCTTCTTGCTTTGACCTGGCTTTGGTCCTTTTCCTGCACAAAACCCTTTTGAGTTTTCACTCCTGCTTTCTTCTTGTTTTATTGTCCGGTTTATTCTTCCGATCATGCTTTAGCCCTGGATTTCGTCGTTGACGGCTAGAGCTGGCAGGGTGTCCAAAATTGTTCCAACCATCAAAAGCAGCCGCTCTTGTGAAGCTAGTTCCGTCGCGTCTGGCAGGCATTGGAGGAGGAGCACTGGGGTAAAAAGGCGTGTTTGTTTGACTCGGGTTTCCTTGGATACCTCCCCATCTATTACCCCTTTCTGTGGAAGGAGAATTCTGATCTGCGACATGCGGTTTCTCGGAGTAGGAATCTACTGGTTCCTTCATCTGAGCGGCACCAGACACTGGAATCTGTGCCGTGCCTGGACTGGACGTGTAGTTTTTGCTGCCAGGTTGTTGTAATTCACCCGCAGCGAGTGGCCGTCCTCCAGCCAAGAGGCTCGTCCAAAGCCATACACTCTTTGCAGCCGCGACAAGGGGTGCGGATGCCGTCTTGGGCTGTGCTAGAAGAATATTGTATCTCCTCATTCTCAGCTGATGAAGAGCATTAGAGAAGTCTCGATCACCAGAAATTAACAAGTAATTTGCGGGCGCAGGATTGTCCACCGCCCAGAACAACATATCAACAAGAATCTTCTTGTCACTCGCATCCTTGACACCTGTTCATCATTCACATATAAAATTATGAACATCAACCTACAGTATAACACATAAACAGCACAAAAAGACCTCATTATTCAAAAACCATTACAGACAGAGCATCCTGCTGGTGTTGCAACACAGTCAGCCTGAACTTCTGCTGTTTTAATAACTAAACTCGAGATCTGATAAAAGAAATCGTCGATGGTTCAGAAGAGTTTTGCTAATTCCTCTTTGTTTATCATCATTCTCTACAGCATTGCAAATCCTAGCAAACCCTTTTCTTTTTCAGTCACATAACCCCGTCACAAAATCAATCAGAACAACACCAAGAAAAGTCAAAACAGTGACCAAGATCCAATCTTTCTTGGCTAATAAAAGAGAGCTCCAAAAAACAAGCACCCATGAAGCAAAAACCTCAAAAGGTCAAGGTATAAGCAGCATACCTGCAGGGACATGATTGAGAGCAACCCCGGTACTGGAAAGAGCCTGTTGAGCAGCAGAATTGATACCATGAGTGTCCCCATAAGCGGAAATGGAGACAGGACCACAATAATTCATCCTGGCAAGAGCTGAACTTATGTTTCGTGCTATGGCATGAGGATCACAGCCTCTCGGCACAGCGCAGTTCTCTATGTCCCACCAAACTGATGTCTTGACATTCACATACTGTGCCTCTGCTCCTCCTCCTCCGGCCATATCTGAAAAAGATCTTCGATAATCACGGTGGTTTTGGAAGCGATAATTTAAAGGGTGATGAGGATAATGATGTGGTTTTGGTATCTATGCTTTGCTTTGCTTTGCTTTATGCATCCCCCTGTGTGTGTTTGTGGCTTGGTTACTTTACAAAGTTGTGTTTGGGACGTTTAATGGAGGGGTGGATGGAATATTTACAGGGGCTAACGGGTATTTGACTCAGTTTTTGCTTTTATTTTTAAGTATTGTTATCTTAAAAAATATCAATTATTTTTTTTAATTCTGATAAATCGCATCGAAGGGTTACTTTTCATGTGACGAGAAGCAGAAGCAGCAGAAAGAAAAAACAGAGGTGACCGTCACTTTGATAGCAGAGGTACGAGTAAAATTGGCCTGAGGCACTTGAGCTGGTGGCCTAGCGTGTAAATGACTATGACAATGTAATAATTATTGTTTTTTTATTTGGAAATATATAAAATTAATTTTCAAAAAATATTTTTAATATTAACATATTAAAATAATTATTTTCAAGCAAAAAAATATAAATAAAATCGATGTTAGTGAATATTAAAATAATATATTTTTTATTTTAAAAAAATATTTTTAATATTAACACATTAAAAAAATAAAAACATTAAAAGATATTATTTAAAATAGAAAAAAAATATTATTTAAATATATTACCAAACAAGCATTAAAAGACACGAAAAAGTAAAAGAAGAAGAATCAAATGGGGTTAGAGATACGAGAATCAAATTTGTTTTAAGATATTCGATATTAATATTTTTTAAGATATTTGTCAAGCATTAACTTCGAATATTTATTAAACTTTACTTATTATTGGTTTTCTTTATTGAAAAACAAGTTAAATTTAATTATATTTGTGTGAGATATGACATAAGTGTGTTGAAGTTTTTTTTTATCTTATATTGGAAAACATAATTAATATTTTAAATATAAAGAATATATATAGGATTCCATATCTCATATTGAAAAAAAAAAGATTTTATTAATTATTTATATAGTAATTTTTGAGATGGTATAGTAATTAACAAAGAAAATAGGGTAAACTTGTACACATAAAATTGAGCTGAGTGAGAGAAAATCTCTTCCATTCGTTATCCATGTGCGCGAGGCAAACCATGTACTCTCTGAAATTATTGTCTCCATGTTAAAATATTTTTTGATATCCCTTAAACTGAAATCATAATATTTGTAATAATTGAAAATTTATTTTTAACAATTACAAAATTTAAATTTTTTTCTGTTTATCTTTTTTAGCAGCTATGACCGTATAGTCACTTAATTTCTTAACAAATATATTTTAAATGGTTGTAACAATTATATTTTATTTTTTAAAATCTAGAAACCAAAAATGTTTAGAATGGAAAGATTACGTGTCTGTTTAGGAGTGTGGTTGCCATTATTTTTAAAAACGTTTTTTTGTTTAGAAATGTATTAAAATAATATATTTTTTTATATTTTAAAAAAATATTTTTGATATCAATACATCAAAATAATCTAAAAATATAAAAAATATTAAATTAAATTAAAATAAAATAAATTTCTCAAATTTTTTCATAACAATACCAAAAGCCCTCGTGTCAATTTGAGACACACGACTCCACTTTCGGATCTCGATGCCAAAAGCACTTATTTCATCTAAATAACAATAAAAACTTAAAATGATGTCACTATGAGTTTACCCAATGGATGGCTGACAAATACGTAAATATTATATATATATTATTTATCATATAAATTATAAATCTATCATAAAAATTTTAAAATAATTTCCCCAACACACTCTCAAACTTACATTTAATAATAAAATACCATCATCTACAAGTCAAATATGCATGCATGAACGATAATCTGATGAATATGTATAGTTGTTTTCATAAAAAAAAATAATTATTTTAAGTTAAATAAGATATGTTTTTTTTATCTATCAAATAATTAATTAGAATATTGTCAAACATATAAATATATATTAATGATAAAATCATAAATATTACACAATATATTTAAAAATATGGATACCAAAGAGGAGACCCTTTCAGTTAAGGCTGACCCAAAAAACTCCTACGGTCAAAATACACCCACGTGTCAAATCGAAAACACCTTAAGCAAAACCTGGATTTCCCGCGCACAAAGTCAAACGTGGGAATCGAAAGTAAAAATGGAAGACACCTGTTTTTAGCTTCGGCTTTTGTCATTTCACCAGACCCAAGGTTCGGTTCCGCTCGGAACCTAAACTCTCTGTCACTATCTCTCTCTAGCTTGTCTCTGTTTCAGACATGTTTTTTATATATATAAAAATAAAAACAGCTTTGATTGGATTGGATTTGTTTTCTCACTTGCACTGATTGACAATTAAATTAAAACCCTAAATTCACGCTCTCCGTCTGATCTAATCCTACTCCCAACCACCATCGTTGGATTATCCATACATGGATGGCAATTACAAAACCTTAAGCTTGCCTAAAAAAACACATTTTCCATGTCATTTCTCTTCCATCCTCTCTCTATTTCTCTGCTGGTGGGTTTTCTTTCCTTTGTCTTGTTTTGTTAAGCAGGCATGTTTTATGTGATCTCTATCTTGTGTCCTGTAGGTAAGGATTAGTTGTTTTTGAAAGAAAGTTCATTTCTTTGCAGAGATCTTTTGAGTTTTGACTGATTGGTTGTGTGTTTTGTTCCTGGTGTGCGCAGAATTTTCTTTGAATTCAAAATCTTCCCAGAAAATCTTACTCTATTTCACCTGTTGGGTTGCATGAATCTAGCTCAGGGCTTGATTTTTTGTTTCGTGTGTGTTTTAAGCAGTCCTTCCTTAGATGATTCCTTCTCTCTCTCTCTCTCCCCGTTTATTTATTAGTTGAAAGCGACACACTCTTTACGTGCCACTCTCTCTCCCCATTATAAAACAAAATAATAAATTTCAATTTTATTTATTTCTCTTGGACTGTATCAAGGCAAAGTATTTGAGTTTCAATACAGTGGTTATTTATGAATTTGGATTCATGGGGTGCCCTTTAAATTAAATGTGTTCACATGCAGACACCGAAGGCCATAGCTTTCGCTGCAAGCACTGCATGGACCAAATCATAATTTTTTTATTTTGTTTTCCTATATAGAGAGCAAGTTTTGATTCAGTGTATGCATGTGTTAGCCGTATCAGATCTTCAAACAGAGATTCAGTGTAGTTGCTGTTTGATCAAAATCACCATCAAGTACTGATGTCAGTTCTGGAGAAACCATCATCAATATCTTCTTCTGTAAGAGAGACCGATCTTTTATTGAAGGATTTAAATGAGAAGAAGCAAAGTTTTAGGAAAAATGTTGTTTCTTTAGCGGCTGAGTTAAAAGAAGTACGTAACCGCCTTGCATCTCAAGAGCAATCATTCGCTAAAGAAACAGTAACTAGACAGGTAGATGACTTCTGGATTTGGCTTCTTTTTGTATGGTTTTTCGAGTTATTTAGATTTAATCATCGTTTTCTTTGTTTTTGTGGTCCTTTTGATTGTGGGGTCATGAGGGCTTTGTTTATTTTTTGGAGTCAATTAATTAGTGTTTTGATGTTTTTGGTATTTTAACAGGAAGCAGAAAATAAGGCTAAAACCATGGAATTGGAGATTAGCAGATTGCAGGACAGATTGGAGGAGAGAGATGGCCAGCTTCAGGTTTCAGCTTCTACCTCTGAGAAGGTTCTACTCCTCATCCCAGCTTTGACTTTACTTTTTAGTTGCCCTTGATTTGAAACTCAAACATGAGTACTAATTGTATTGGAGTTATTTGCTTCACGTACCAAGTTGATCTGGCCGAGCATCTTAACACATAATCCACATATCTGATCCTCATCCTTTTGGATGCCTATTGACCTTTTGGCCATTTCTTTTTGTTTTCTTGGGTGGAGTCTCAAGAGGGAAAGATCACCGGGATGTTTCTATTTTATAATTTTCGCCCCCTATGTAATCTATTAACTTGAATGCTTCAAGATAACTTTTTGTTATTTTGTTTCCGGTGACCCAACTTCTTAGTTATTTATTTTGCAAAATTATGGGTTGTAATAGAAAGGTGGTCATAACAACTTCCTGCAATTTCTTTGGGATATTCTTACGTCAAAATGCTTAATTTTGTTGATGTTCAACATATCATCTAGTTTAGCAACCACTTTCATTGTGCTCTGTATTTATTGCTGTGATTCTTGATGGGGCTACATTAATCGAAACTTTATTTGACTATGAAATTTAAGGAAATCATGTAGATTTCATATTTATTTCTTGGAAGTTTAGTTGAACAATAAATGAAATATCTCATTTGCAAATTTGATGGTGACGGTCACACTTGGAATCATTAAATAATCACATGATCAATTGTACAACTTACTTATCTCTGCCCCAATTATTCTGGTGATTTATTCCAAATAATTCCCAATTGAATGACTTCATACCAAATAATCTTAGGAATTGGGATTCTCAGCACATCAGCACCATGGCAATAAAACTTTGTGAGATGAGTGATGAGATGTCAGCACAAACCAATCAAGCCTGGGCTAGGTGTTTTTCTTCTTCTTATGTTATGCCCCCTCCCTACCACCACAAAAGGAAAAGGTAGGAGGAGATCACCTTTTCTGTGTGTGTAGGTTGCCTGTTTATTTGCATTTGTCTATGTCTTTGATACATATCCATTGTAATCATGGATAGAAAGCAAATGAGGTATTTAATGCAACCATATATGTCTAGTAAGCTTGTCACATAAAAAAGAGAGCCATATAGGTTGCACTTGATGCCATCACCATCTGGTGGTAGATCGCATCAAATTTAATTACCAAACCATTGTATACTTCCCTTTATGCTGGCAAGGATACTGTAATTGCCTCTTTACTTTTGACATATCATAAGAGCATTTCAGACACACTTTGTGATAGGATTTTCATTGAGTGTTTCAGATGTTAGTAACTTCTCGAGACTTGGCATGTTTCTAAAGGAAAAGATGGAGGTCAAGGATAGAGGACTGATGTTAGTACATCTAGGGTAGCATAATGATGTGAGATGCTATCTGTGGGGAATTGTACAAAAGTAAACCTCTGGCTTTTGCGCATTTATTTATGCAATCAGATAAGAGTACAGTAGCTTATTAAGGTGTCATCTAGAGCATATCATTCCTTAGAACCTTCGGCTTTGATTGGAGACTTATTGTAGAGTGTAGACAGTAGGAGTTTCTAGATCTGATATAATCTTTATCAATTTGAAACAAGTCAAAATTTAAGCAAACATTATTACTTTCTTTGAAGGGATTACCTTGCAGGCATTTATGTACTGGTGCCCACCTCGCATATTGCGGTATGCCACTTTTCAAAAGATATACTCAGCAATTTTTATTGGCTGGATGATCATTGAGGACTTGGAATAATTAAAGAAAAAAAATCCCTGTGCTCCTAGCTCGAGACAACCTTTTGAATATTACAACATGGTGTTGCATTATAGCTTTCATGTATCTTAGAACTAACATAAATGTTACCGCTGGATATTGGGATGAGTTTTAAAAAATATTTAATGGAGATTGCTCATTGTTTGTTGTGTTACTGAATGAGTTGCAATACAATCATCTCTGGATTATGAACCCTTTCCATTTTTATATTTTATCATCTACAAGTTTCTTGCTTATTACACCTTCAGTTATTCTGATTTTTTTTCTTTTAATTGGCTACAGTACCTCACAGAGTTGGATGGTCTCAGATCACAACTTGCAGCCACTCGAGCAACTGCGGATGCGAGCGCTGCCTCAGCTCAGTCAGCACAGCTTCAATGTTTAGCACTGATAAAAGAATTAGATGCAAAAAATAGCTCATTAGAAGAGCATGAAGAGCGTGTAACCAGGCTAGGAGAGCAATTAGATAATTTGCAGAAAGATCTTCAAGCAAGGGAATCTTCCCAAAGGCAACTGAAAGATGAAGTTATGAGAATTGAGCATGATATTATGCAAGCTATTTCCCTGGCAGGAGAGAGTAAAGAATGTGAACTGAGGAAATTATTAGATGAAGTTTCTCCTAAAAACTTTGACAAGATGAACAAACTTTTGGTTGTTAAAGATGAAGAAATAGCCAAACTGAAAGATGAAATAAGAGTTATGTCCGCTCACTGGAAACATAAAACCAAGGAATTAGAATCACAGGTGCATCCATCTTTAGCCATATCTATAACCTCTCTAATTCTATTGTCATTTAGGGTCTGCGGACCAGGTGATTTATGAGATTCATCTTGCTTGTTGGCAGTTAGAGAAACAACGACGAGCTGATCAGGAATTGAAGAAGAGGGTGTTGAAGTTGGAATTCTGTCTTCAGGAAGCTCGTGCTCAGACTCGAAGGCTCCAGAGGGTAATTTTTCGTCATTTCTCTTTTGCATGGAGATGGATGGTTGCATTGACTGCTGTGAATAAAATTTCCTCCTGTGTTGTTGGCTTTGCCTTGTCATTTTGCATATCTGAGGAGTACCATGCTTGAAAATGTTCAGACGCCTCCCTGCAGTATTTAGTGTTTTCATCAACAAAGTGAACCACGTCAATGCATCCACATAATCAAACTCTTTCGAGTATTTATTGTTGTGCTTGTTGTCCTTTTTTCTTTGTAGTTTTTGTTGGTCATGTTTTTATGCTCAAGTTATTTCCACTGCCAGATTGCACTTTCTTGTATGTTATTTAATTATTTTTATTCTTCATAACAGATGGGAGAGCGAAGGGATAAAGCTCTAAAAGAACTCCGAGATCAGCTTGCAGCAAAACAGCAAGCTGTATCTGGGGGGGACAATGAAAAGCATAATTTCTGGGAGACATCTAACTTCAAGATTGTAGTTTCTTTGTCAATGCTGATCTTGGTCGTGTTCTCAAAGCGATGAAATAATAGGCTAGAATGTTGTAAATCTCTTGTTATCACAAGTTTTGGGGAGCTTCAGAAGCCATTTTAGCTTGTAGAAATAGCCTAGAGTGGAGTACCTTTACCTTGTGTAGTCTAGTCGAAGGTGCTTATTTTGTTATCGTTAGAACTATATTCCACTAGTGATGCTGTACGCTTTAATTCTATGTACAGCCGTTTGGCTTATATATTTGAACCCATGACTTGAAAAGGACAAGGTCGTTTATGCTGTAGATTTTACTAGCTGGATGGCATGACAATGACCTGCCTTGTGTAAGCTTTGCTATCATTTTTTCTTGCATTCGAATCTAGTGTTTTTTTTTAATGGATGTAGTCAAACCAGGACATTATTAATACTGTGGGGACAGGAGAGATTAGGCTACCAACAAAATATGTCATCTGATTTTCAACTATAAGCTAGCTGATGCCGTGTCCAGATTTTAGTCAAGCGTTTGGTGCAACGGTGCATATTTTAAACAAAATGATTTGGGAATGTATATTGGCATCTATTGCTTCAGGGCATCACAGGATGGTCCTCGTTAGTCCTATTAGCAGTTACTAGATTCTTTTACAGAACCTGCGCCCATCACCTAGCATGATTGAGACTGAAGGGGTTGGCCTTTGTTGTAATGTCCAGGAAATATGGGATGAACTTTTTGACTAATTTGTGTACTGAATTTGTATTTTTCCTATCTGGAATGGAGATGAAATGATTAGGCATCTTAACACATTTGGTTTTTGCTAATGAAGTCACAGGGCGATTTTGATAGTCGAGAAAATTTTGTACCCATCACATGTGAAAATAATTCGCCTCACATAAATCTTTTTGCATACCAAGACCAAGTCTCTTGCTTTGCTAGTTTGGTTTTAAACAGTTTGATCATATGGATTTGAAGCTTGGACGCTAACATGGGAAGCAGATCCACTTACCATCTGAAGTGAGCCTCCATAGGTTCTTACCCTGTAAAGGTAAGAACTAAACTTTAGGTTTATCTTCATAAATCATCCACTTGAGAAACTTCTTGTATCCCTGCCCTTACCATGCAGCACTCAGGCATCCAATAAAAAATTGCTAAAATAAGTGATCATAAATTTGAATTATTTAACTAGATTAATTAGAAACTCTAAACTACAAATTCTGCAACTTTGTGATGTACAGGAACAAAATTGCCAATGTACATCTAGTACTACTCAACCTCATTACCTTTCACTACTTGCAGCCTAATACTAACCATGTAAACGTAGAAATTGATTTGTACCTTCGGTAGTAAAGTCTATGCATTCTGCGCAACTTCAGGCCAGCCAGAAAATGTTATCGGGATGTTGGTGTTGTAATTCATTCCTGTGGAACTTCCCTCTAGTTTCTTTTTCTATGGAAGATGGTTCTGTACAGAACTTGGAAGCTGCGGCAATTCTGATCTTTCTGCTGAAAGCGTGAGCTTCCAATCCATTTGGTGCACATAAAGAAATTCTTTATTCTACATGTCTAGAATGATTGTGCTGGCAACAAATGACGTTACCAAAATGGAAAAAACAATAAATGGCTGCAAATTAGCTGAATTGGATGCTGAAGGGTTGAGAATGGGAGGAGTATCGAACCCAAAACTTGAGGCAGGGTTGGTTGATGAGTTCAAAACTGATGGAGTGCTGCGGAAATCAGAGTGTTAGTGTTTGAGTTATTGATTTTGTATTAAAGAGTTCCAAACTCATGGATGATGAAGAAATTACCCTGACATGCCGACCACCGGTGGTGTTGTTGCTGGATTTGTAGATGAAGTTGTTGGTGCTGGCAATGATGGAGTGCCTGATGAAGATGATGATACTGGATAAATGCAGGAACTGGTGCCTGTTCAATGTTATGTTCGTGTGAGAATATTCGGAGCATTAATTTTAAAAAAAACCCACATCTTTGTGTCAATCAGATTTCTTACTTGGATTCACATTAACTATAGTGGCTGTTCCTCCAAAATCACAGCTGGTTGCCGCAGGATTCTTCTGATAATAGCTGTTGAATGCAAACGAAGCGTGGTTTTGAAGAGAGTTTGGATTGAAACAATTCCCACCTTGCTGGATCTGTGAACAATCTGCACCTCCCATTCCACACGCATAATCCAATGCCAATTGAAGTGCTGTCTCCGTCACTCCAGACCTGGCCACACACCAGCTCTGTCCTGGTATTGCTGGAGCATTTGTCGTTGCAGGAGGCGCCACAGGATTTGTGACTGGTGCTGTGACTGGAACATTGCCTGTTGGGGCTGGATAGGTTGTCACAGGATTAGTCACTGGTTGCGCACCCGGAACTGTAATAGGTGCTGGGGTTGTGACTGGATTGGTAATTGGTACTGGTGGATTGACAGAAGGATTTGCTGGGGGGAAATCGACAGGTGTGGTGTAGGGGAAAGGTAATGGAGTAGATACAGGATTGGTTGGTGTTACAGTGACTGGATTGGCAGGATTGGTAGCAGGGACAGTGACTGTTGCTGGTGCTGGAGTATCTGGCAGGAAAGTCCCTGGTGGTGTTGATCCCGGATTTGTCGGAAAAACTGTTGGTGCATTGATTATATCATCATGTAAAGTGGTTTTGAAGTTTGTTAAGAGTTCTCTCCGAGATGAAGGAAAGATTTGTTCATGTTCCCTCTTCAACTCCTTTTCCATGAAATCTTCTACCGAAGATACTTCTGCATACAATCCAGCTACCTGACCGGTGAACTTACTATTTTCTAAGGATTTTGAAACCTTCTCTGCAAATTCAGCTACTTCTTTTGCACTAGGAACAACAAGGCTCCTGATTGTCATAACTATGGGAACATCATAGGGAGAAAGTAGAGAAGTGGCAACTATGACTTTTTGGATCATTGATTGGATAAAAAGATCTTTCATCCCCATTTCTAGATCCACATCAAGATTGGTTTCTACAGTGACAAAAGACCTAGTTCTCTTGATCGATCCCAAAACCCCATGGAGGTCATTTTCTTGTGTTCTATTCAATTTTTCCAAGAATGACAAAGAAAATGCTACCGAGACCTTAACTTCAACGTCAAAATGAAACCTATCCAGGACTGAATGAATTGATTTCAAAGTGTATAAAAGCTTTGACAAGTCATTGGTGCCGCTTACAATGATGCTTTTGATGTTCATATGGGGTAGAGAGGACACTAATTGGGCCTTAAACCAAGAGATAGCAGATGCTTTAGAATTTATCAAACTCTCAAAAAAGCTGTCATCTAAATAAAGATCAACAGACACATTAAAGTTGGAAAGTGTACTCAAAACCCTGTGATCTGAAGCAAAAACTCTTACATGACTTGCAGAGACCTTGTTTTGCTCAAGAAATGATACTGTTCTGCTCAGTGAAGAAGCTGCAGTGATTTCTCTGGCATTGTAGGAGAAACCCACTAGAGTTCCTGTAACAAAAACAAGAAATGATCTGGCTCAACAAAGATTCAAACTTCAAAAAGCTTGAGCTCATCCATGAATTCAAGCAGCTAATACTTCTTATTAGCAGTGAATATGCGACAGAAAAAAAAAAAATACTATACAGCTTTACACAAGTGGGGCAGGGGGTCGGGATAGGGTAAACTTCAACTCTTCCTTGCACTGAATTTTAAGGAGAAAAAGAGCATGAACAAGAAATGAAAGATACTTACCAGATGAGCTAACAGTGAGAAGAGACAAGAAGAATAAGAAGAGGCAGTTTGATGCTGCTTCGGCCATCATAATGAGAGGTGTTTTCTGGGTTTCAGGATGAGAACCCTATGGATTTTTTAAGAGATTCATACAATGGCAGTGTTGTTTAAAGGAGAATGGTCATGGAATATTGAGAGAGATATAGAAGGGGAAAAGGTGCTGCAGATAAAAGGTTAGGAGATAAAAGAAAGAAAGAAAGAAAGCTCTAAAGGAAGGAAGATGTTGCTTTGTCATGAAGGTTGGGGCTGGAAAAGGTGCTGTTTCCCAACAGTAGAGGGAATCAAGTGATCAGCCACACTACTTTTGTAGCTTCTTTTTATCTTTCCCAATAACACAGTTGGGCTCAAAATAGAAAGCAGCTTCCTTCACACACCAACACAAATTCCATGAGATATAAGCAAAGATGGCATGCCTGTGTCTACTTGTCCCGAAAGGGTTTGCAGAACACAAGGATCGATGGCAAAACACGCCCTGACATGTTTTTCCCCTCGTAAATGCTCTGCTACTGTTTTAACTTACCACAGTAAAATGTTTTTCATTTCTCTTGAATCTATCAAACATGCATTGCTGCCATTGTTTTCAACTGACAGCTCTGAACAGGTTTAAATTTTCTTTACTATAACTGCGAGGATTTTCTGACAGCTAAAATGTTTAAATATGTTAACCTATGAGAAGATGGCTGTAGCTTTCAAAAGATAATAAGAGAATCGAGCATCAATAAGTGGGCTAAAAACAAATGCCTGAAAGTTTAGTTGATACCGAATCTAGAACAGGATGTTTTGAAGTTATATATATAAAATTAAATATATTAATTTAAAAAAATTAGTTTAAATATAAAAATAAAATTATTTTGAATTATGTAATTTAATCTAAAAAAACACAATAAAATAATTTTTTTGAATAAAATTATAAACAAATATAATATTTTGAAAATATCATCATCAATCTCATAAGTTTATTATATTCTCTAATTGCTTTGAATTTTTAACATAATATATATAAATATATCAAGAGACTCATCTTAAAATTTTATTTTAATCTAACGGTCGGATTAAAAGATATAATTGATATTGTAAAATTATTCATTATTTAAAAAAAATATTATTTGGCTGAAACGGAACAAGCGGATGAAACTTATACGTTTTGGCTGATATCTGGCCGAAAAATCCGAAACAAATCAGAATTTCAACTAAGATAAAAACAACATCATTTTATCTTTTTTTTTAACTAATACAAAATATTTTGACAATTTCAGTCGAAATGGAATGAAATTGACCACTTTGGTTGATACTAATTCCCCATTTGTTTTTGCGCATGTGTGCAGTTAGAAAAATATTTTTGTAATTTTATTATTATTTTTTTGCTTCAAAATGATTATTTTTTTATTTTTAGATTATTTTGATGTAAAAGATAATATTTTCAATGTATTATTTTGATATATTTTCAAGTAAAAAAATATAATAAAAAATAGTTTTTAAGAGAAAAAGAGAGAGATTGTACTATTGCTCTAAAGCAGCCATTACCCAATTTTAGCATAACTTTAATGCCCTGTTTCGTATTATATTTTGAAAATGTTTTTGAAAAAAAATATTTTTTTTTTATTTTAAATTAATTTATTTTTGATGATTTTAAATAATTTCATAACGTTAACAATGATTTTTAAAAAATAAAAAATATTTTAAAAAACACATCAATTTTATTTTAAACCGCAGTAAAGATTTGAGATTTGAGAGTGGTTGGATAATTTAAGAGTCTATTTATGTTAAAGCTTCAAAAGTGTTTTTATTTAAAAAAAAACAAACGAAGTCAAATATGCTGAGCTCACAAATCCCACCAATTGCTTTTATTTAATCTTCATTGAAGGCAATGAAGGCCAAAAGAGGCTTCGGGATAGGCCTGAGAACTCAGCCATGTTTTTGAGGCTGTTTCTTCCAGGACAAGATTTCGATTTTTATTTGTCCAAACCCTAAACCATATTCTTGCAGACAAAACATCCTGTAAAGGACACAGATTATTAGCATTCATTTACATAAGCTGCCTGCGTGCCTCCCACTTGTGATTTATTGATACCATGCAGCCGCATTGTCGGGTCAATTGCACTCACCGTCCCTCTACCATGGGAGGTCGGTTAATTATCTCCCCCAACTACTTTCTTTTCACAATCAAAACACTCAGTCCACAACAACGACGTGGTTATGATTTTCTATGATCAAGTGAATGTGTGCACCTAAAACGTTTGGGATCATAAAAGCCTTTAAATTTTCTCGTTTCTGTAGCCATTAAATCAAGCAGTCATCATTAACGCAGCCACAGAATGAAAAGGGTCCTGATTGTGAAGAGAATATTATACAAGGATCATATTGCTCAAATAGATATAAAGGGATCACGTTAGTGAGAGACATATAGTAGAGGGACCACACAAGGTGTAATTAACCCTAGAATTGCCAGTAGAAAACCAATGGCTTTACACAGTGATATAGATATATTAGTGGTGGTGCATTAATTAAGCCTTGCAGCGGCAACATTATTAGCGCCACTTACTTTCTATGGGATATTGCATTGAGTAGGGACAGCCCATGTGGAATAACGTAATGTGCTTATCTCCTTTAAAGTTCTGATGATTTCAAAAGCATCTGTGCTGACTAGGTAACACTTCATGGTCGAAAGAGCATGCACAGTAGAGAGAGTAGTCATTTCTATTGGTGGTGATAAGGCTGATAGAAAACAGGAATCCATGCATGGAGACTGGAAAAAAGGAAAAAAGAGAGAGAAAGGATAAACTAATTAGCCTTAACAGAGATATTGGTACTTTAATATCTGATATGTTGCCTTTTTCTAATTAGTTCTGTCCCCTGCTTTCTAAATAAAGGATAAAATCAGGTTCATGTCAGATTCCTTCATCAAAGCATTAGAGACGTGGGATGAGCTCTGAATAATCCGCCTATCATGGACACAGATCACGTTTCGAGTCATTTACTGCTATATAACCAGAGATTTAAGGAAAAAAAGATGCTAATTAATGGCATTCATCAGATTGTGTGTCCACACCTTTTGGAACATGCCATGCTGCTTTCTGGTTTAGAGGATTGAATTCTTTCCATACCCTTCCATGTGTTGTTTTTCGGCAGCCGGTGAACATATTTTTGCTTGATAAAGGAAAGGGAAAGGAGAAAGAAAGGTCAAGAAGTCAATAGTAGCTAAAGCAACTTTTGTTAGAGCAACAATCTTGAGTGGTGATATCATTTGCTGCTCCGTTTTTGTGACTGTGCACTGTAAAAAGATTCAAAAAGAGCAAGTAGCAGGTGGTTCATGAAAATATAATAAACGCATGAGAGAGAGCACCACCCTTAAGTTTATTGGTGGAGTTATATATAAATCCAGAGAGCATCCCTTGCTGGTCGCTGCATTATTGTTACAGATTTTGCTCAAAAGATGTCAAGAGCTGCATGCGCTAGCTTGGCTATCAGCAAGGACATGTGGAAGCCAGTTGTGAAGGATTAAAAATAAAAAAAAGAACAGGCCAATACAAGCAGGATGATCAATTAACCATCTATTTTGTAACCCTAATCTGTGTTTTATCAACTAGAATGTATCATTTGCATTCACTGAAAGCAAAAGAAGTAGATATACTCTTCTGAAATGCATCCACAGAGGTGCATCTATGAGTCCCATCAATTCTTCAATGAAGAACAGTCAAGTGACTCAGCACTCAAGCTTTGTTGCAAAGTGACCAAAAAGACAAAATATAAACAGCACTGGACAGCCTTACATGGCATCGAAAGCCAGATAAAGATCGGGTGAACTTAGTAATCTTCAAAAACAATGACATGGAATCTCTTTTCCTGTGTTTCCTGCACGCTTAACATGGTACATGTGTTCTATAGAGTTATCACGAACTTTTGTGATCAGTCATATCCTCCAACCATCACAAGATGCTAGTTGAGTCATAGCTAGTATCTGTGTTATAATTTACAAAGAATCTTTGATTGCATATGCCTTCTTGCGGCAAATATTATTTACACAACAAGCAAGTTACTGAACAAGGGGTCCAAAATAATAGCTTCCTTAGCTGAATTATACTTGCTGCGACGCTTCTTCAATGAGTGCAAATCTCCCTCATTTTTTGAAGAACGATCCTGGGTATCACATGAACACTAAGTTAAGCACATAAAAATCTACAATTACAGTTAAAATGGTTGTATAAGATTAGGGTGCAGCAAAAACCTCTGTTTCTTTTTCATGGAACGTATTAACTTTTAATATATGAAAAGGTTTTAGGAGCCATGACTACGCTACACTGCTAGGAGGTGCTTTTCTGTTAAGCAGCAAAACGTGGCAAATTTGATAAATAAAAAGGTAACTCATTTCATATTCTGTAGAAAAAGAGAGACTTACAAATGATTTCTTCATGAGCAATATGTCCACCAAGTATATTAACCACAATACATTTGTCTTGGGAAAGCTGTCGAAAATGAGACGAAACAGTCCTATCATCTTTCCAATAACTAAACATGAAATTTTCATAGCTATTGGTTTGAGATTAAGGGTTTGCTTTTTTATGTGAATTCAGGTTGATGTGAATTCAGGTTTGAGTTTTATGTTTGTTAATATGATGATTATTAGAAGTTTATATGATTAAGACCCGTAATATTAATCGAAATATCCATATATCCATAGTAATTAAAAGAAAAAACATGAAGTTTTGATAAGCTAGAAGAAAAGCCCCTAAACAAGTAAGAAAAAACAAGAGAAGTCTTTCCTAGTGCTTGAACTGATCCATAAAAAATTTCATGAATATTTATATGAATATGCCATCTCAAAGTAAGAAAAATTGCTGTAAAACTCAACCACGGACTAAACAGCTGCAGACACCATCCAGATAAAATAGTTGCTTCCTTGAAAAGAAATATCGTTTGGAAATGCATACAAATATAGAAGACCGAACAAGGTTTGCAGGCAAGCATTGCATGATGACCTCGCTTGAGTCAAAACAATATGAATATATTTAAGAGCATCTTGTAGGGGAAAAGAGCAGCTGCACGATGGGAAAAGAACAAACCAATATTTAGAGAATACTCAATGTCAATGGAACTGACTGTACACAGACTGCCAATAGCGCAGCAAATGGATCCTCGTTGTCATGATCTGATAATGTAGACGTTGAAGCTAATGACAGTTTCTTAACTAAACCTTCGATGTCTTCGCAACCCTCATCAGCATAAAACTGCTCTTCTGTGCAAGAAAATTCCTTTCATGTGCATGATCTTTACTTTGTAAATATGTTTTAATTCTACTCTGGCTAGAATGCAGTTTCGAATTAATTTTCAAATCAGTATTTCCTGGAGTTACCAAATCCACATTGTTCAAGTCATGATAACGTTGAAGCTAAAGACAGTTTCTTAACTGCACCTTCAATGTCTTCACAACCCTCATCAAATAGAACTTGTCTTTTGTGCAAGTGAATACCCTTCATGTACATCTTTACTTGGTAAATACGATTTAATTCTACTCCGGACAGAATGCAATTTCGAACTAGTCTTCAAAGCAAGCTTTTTTCTGGTGTTATCAAATCTACAATATTCAGATCATCGCCACACATAGGTCCCAAGGGAGGCATGGTTGGAGTTTCTAATATCTTTGAAAGTGCATGTACTAGAAGGCTCGCAACTTCAGCTTAACTTCTTCGCAATAAGCCAATTCTCTTATCTTGGTGATAAATATGGCATAGCAACCGCATCATCAGTTTCATTGCCTGTGGCCCATGTACTAGAGCTTTTCGGAGAAGGGCTCTCCTCAGCAACTCAAAAGCATCAACCTCTTCAAAGTATTGCTTTTCTTTCTCAAAATTTGGATGTTGTGCTGCCTGTCCCTTCAAACACCAGAAATCAAAGCACCAACTTTACAAGGAACCAGAACAGAAGAAAAAAAAATAGCGCTAGAAACTTGAAAGAGCAAATGCAGTCTGCAAGAAACCAGAATGGAAATAACAAAACATAAGAGAACAAGCATGAAATAATAATGGAGATAACATTTGGAGCGGGTGGACGTTTTCCTTTTTTACTTGCCTGTTTTCGTCGAGGTTGATTGTCCACACAAGCAGCAACAACTATGCTTATCCTCCCTGCGTGTCTGGCACAAAATAATACATTTGTTAAAGGGAAAAAGATTATAGCTTATATGACAGCATCTCGATTCTCAAACTCTGAAAATTTAGTAGCCATGAATATGCCTAACGTTAGGTGAGTCACACACAGCACACAAGAAAGCGAGAAGGAAAGAGCATGGAGAAATGAGGATACTTGCAAATAATAGAACACGTCAAAGCCTAATAATTCTGCTGTTCCAAACTAGAAGTATATCCTGTGTGAGTGATGATAACATTAAGAAACAACAACAACAACCCACCGATGCAAGAACAGTAAGAACCACAATCACCAAGGAGGGAATTGAGTTCAACTATTGTTTGGGAGATTGACAAATCATGATCCTAAAATCCTGATTAAGTGCTTGACTTGTTGGATAAATCAGTTGACTAGTTGGTCTGATGGTCTTTGTCAACTAATTTTACATATTTTATAGGTTCAATTTACATTCCTTCTTTATTGAAATCTTTTATTTAATCCTGAAATATTATATGTTATCTAATTTAAGCTGTTATTGAGCATTTTACATATTTTTTTATAGGTTCAATTTACATTCCTTCTTTATTGAAATCTCCTTAGAGATTTTATACTAACGGAGAACAATTAGTCTATACATGTATAGATTAATAACTAGTTTGTATACTTAGTTGATATGATGAGAGAGATATCAACATGTGGTGATTGATCCTTCCCACTCATATTCTTACTTCTAGTTGTAAGAATTATTTTAGAGAAAGCTGAAACGAACATGTATCTTTATGTTATATCATGAATGTCTATAAATACTATGTAATTTTTTTAGATAAGGAACAACCCAAAATACTTTTATTTTTTGTTCATTGCTGATCTTCTTTCTTCTAAAGCTGTTTATGTATTGCTTTCTTCTGTTGAGAAAGAACTTATTGAATCTAGAAGGTATAGAAATATCCTTAAGAACAGTATTCAAGCACGGCCGGCTCAAGTTTTCTATTTCCGCTCTTTATTTTTATTTCTTGCAACATAAAGATGATGTTTTCCCAAGCCAAATATAAATTGAAATGCGACATTACTTTTTAGATAAGCTTGTACTTAGGCAAATTATTCATATTTGAAATTCTGAAAAGTCATAAGACAATTTTTAAATTTGTCAAGCATCATATATTGCTTCTCAAGTTAAACTCTAAGGGCAAGTCCAACGGGGCACTCTATCTGCGAAGCCAAAGCCAAAATTTTGAAATTTTAGCTTTTTGTTGTTAAATGTCTGTCTCCAACGCGAACAGCTAAATGAAGAGCCAAAATGGCTTCTTCATCTTCGGGAGCTATTCCTACATGTTCAATCCTGCAGAGCCAAAAAAATAATACGTTGAAAGTTACCGTTGCCAATTAAAACAATCCAGGGAGCCCAACACAAAACACCCACAGCAACCATAAAATTACTCATCCCACCGAATTCAACAATTCAACAATCAACCCACCGAATTCAACAATCAACACAGCAATAAGTTCAATTTCAAAAATTGAAAAAACACAGAATATTTGCATCCAGAAGAAGAAAAATCACAGAAACTACCTTCGGTTTGTTTTTTGATATATTTTTTTCTGTACAAGTAGGTTTGATTTCGAGTTGAACAAGAACCCATTTTTCTCTTAACGGGGCTGGCTTAAGGCTGAGATGGAGGGGGTGGCTAGAGCTGGACGGAGAGATGGAGGGGGGCTGGCTTGAGGCTGGGATGGAGGGGGTGGCTGGAGCTGGAACGGAGAGATGGGATGGGGGCTGGACGGAGAGAGGGCGGCGGTGAGAGGGAAAAGGAAAGGGAAAGGGAAATTAGGGTAGATTTTGTTTTGGGGGTAACCGGGGGGAGGGTTTTATATATTATTATTATTAATAATAATTATAAAAATTATAAAAGTTAGCAAAAAATAATAGTTAGGAGAAAAAAATGTGAAATTCTTGAGATTGTTTTGTCTGTTAAAATAGTTAGCATTAAAAAATAATTAATATAGAAAAATAATTATGCGAAATTTGTTAATTAGGATTTTTTTATCGGTTAAAATAGTTAGCATAAAAATATAGTTAATATAGAAAAATAATTATGCGAAATTTGTTAATTAGGATTTTTTTTTGTCCGTTAAATTAATTACATACTAAATTTTTAACTTTTTTCTAACGCTCAAAATTTTAAATATTCCGGATCTTTTAATTATAATTTTTTAAATTTAAATTTAAATAATATTTTTATTGTTGGCGGTTTTCTCAAAAGTAAATATTTAATTATATAATTTATTCCTATTAATTATATAATTAAACTATATACAAAATTATTAAACTTTATTTAAAATAAGATTAAAAAAAATGGCTCTCCAAAATAACTCTTTAACTTTAATGGTAAAAGCCATTTTAGAGAGCCAAATATTTAAAATGGCTCTTTCAATAGTGTATGTATTTTTTTTTTTGATGATATGTGCACCAAAGGTAAAAGCCATTTTAGAGAGCTATTTTTTTAATATTATTTTAAATATAATGCAATTATTTTATATGTAGTTTAATTATACAATTAATATGAATAGGTTATATAATTAAATAATTTTAAAAAAAACCCTCCAACAATATAATTATTAATTTTGTATATAATTTTTTATTCTTCTTGAGATATTTTTAAATAAGAAATATTTTTTTTTTGATATAGTTACATTATTTTCAAATCTATATATATATATATATATATATATATATATATATATATATATATATATAAATACTAAAATATAAACGGCGTCCATGTTTTACTGTGCACGAATTCACTGTGCACATACTCACATTTCACTGTTCACTGAACATTTTTCGTCCGCGCGTCGCACTAGTTCATCCGCTTTTTTTTTTTCCGGTTTGAACAGTGTATTAACGAAAAAACCCCTCAAAAAAGACAAAATAGTGCACAGGAACCAGGGGCATCACTGGTTTTTCCACTTTATATGCACAGTGCACAGATGAAAAAAAACCCCAATAAAGACAAAATAGCGCACAGTAAATAGGGTTACCGCCGTCTTTTCCTCCCTGATTTTTTCGTAAATATAGGTAGGTCCAGGGGCAAGTCAGTCATTATCTATTATTTCATTTTATTTTTTATTTTAACAGCTGGCGCATTGTATGCACGCCCCAGCAGCGTTCGACCCCAACGCGTCTTTTAGGCGGCGCGTGCGGCGTCGTACCGCAGTAAAAAAATAACTACCGACGATCTAGAAGATGCACCGGGAAGTCCTCTATCTTCCATCGCGGCGCGTTCCCCTCATGTATGTCTAGGTGAACGGTGGCGGATGGTTTTTCACTCTCCTGCCGGCGCAAAGTATGCTCCGGTCCCTGATAGTTGTGAGAAGTTCATTTTGGTCCCTGAATTTTTTTATTTCATTTTGATGACTGATTTATTGAAATTAAAGTTTTATTATTTTCAATTGTGCCCTTCAATTAAAACTGATTATATAAGAAGTTTTTATTTCAGTCCTTATACTTTTGATTTTTGATTTATTTTTTATTCCTTCAATTTTTCCGGTACAGATGTTTGGATTTCTTTAATTTGGTCCTCCAATTGATATTGTTAATATATACAAAGTTTGATTTCAGTCTCTCTTCTTCTGATTTTTTATAAAATGACAGCAATTATCATTATTTATTTTTGGTCCTCCAATTCTTTTTTGTTTTAATTTTATCCTTTAATTGGATTTAATTTTATATATATTATTTTTCATTTTGGTCCTTATTCTTTTAATTTTTTTATTAATTCATTTTTTTTTTATAATGTTTATTTCTTATTTAATATTAATTTATTTTTTATTGATATTTGATATTAATTCATTTGTTATTTTTTAATTGTTTTTTATACAAATCTTTTGATTTTTTTAATGATTTTCCAGAGCGATTTAATTATTTTAATTGTTCTGACAGTAATATTAATAATAATTTTAACTATTATAATAATCATTTAACTATTAATATTACTGTTTTTTTCTCTTTGTTTATTTTTTTTCTTTGCTTCCTCTTTTTTTCTTTCGATTGGATGATTTTTATGATTTGACTATTTATGCAATAATCATGATGGTTTTAGTAGTTGTTGTTTTTTCTTTTTTATACAAAAATCTTTTCTTTTTTTTAATGATTTTTTAGGACAATTTAATTATTAAGATTGTTTTGACAGTAATATTGATAATAATTTGAACAGTTATAGTAGTGATCATGAAAATAATATAAGATAAAATTTTTAATTTATGTATTCATCTTTTTGTGGATAGAACTATTTATTTTGTTTATTTTATTATTGCATAGTTTTTTATATTAATTCATTTAGTTTGTTTTTATAAATTCTTAGATAATGTATATTTTTTATTTGTATTTATACATCTATACTTTTAGTTTTTTTATAGTTTTTTTTTCTTTGAATTTTTTTTATCAGTTCACTCCTGAGATTTGAATTTAAATTGGTAATCATTTTAAAATTAATATTAGTTTTTTCCTTCTTTTTTTTGTTTTCTTTTTTTTCCTTTATTTTTTTTTGGTTTTCTGTTATTTTTTTTTTGGATTAAATGATTTTTATGATTTTACTATTTACGCAATAGTGATGATAATTTTAGTGATTGTTTTTTTTTTTTTTTACTTTTGGATGATTTTTATTATTTGGTTATTTATGCAATGATCATGATGATTTTAATGGTTGTGTTTTTTTTCCTTTTTTATACAAATTTTTTTTTCTTTTTTTTTCCTGATTTTCCAGGATAATTTAATTATTGAGATTGTTTTGACAATAATATTGATAATAATTTTAACTATTATAATAATGATAATGATAATAACATAAGGATAGATTTTTAATTTACGTATTCATCTTTTTGTTGATAAAACTATTTATTATTTTATACAAATTTATAATTAAAAAATTCTATACAAATTTATTATTTTATCTAAATTTATATTATAAGAAAAAAATCTAACATAGTTAATATTTGGCCTTTATACTTTTAATTTTTTGTTTTCATCTCTTGATTTCTTATTATTTCTATAATGATTCTTACTGTTATTCATGTATATATAAGTGTGCTCTTAACTTTGATTTTGGATTTTTTATTTCTAGAATAATAATAATAATAGTTTAATTAATAATTCATTAATAATTATTATTATTAATAATAATTTAATTGTTTATCTTTCTTACTTTTTTGTTAATGTTTTTTAAGTTTTTTTTGCTCAGGATAATTTGATAATATTTATTCTTTTTGTAATAATAACAATAATGATTTTTATTTTTATTTAATAGTTTTTATTAATCTTTTTTTTGTTTATTTATTCTTTCATAATAATAATAATAATAATAATAATATGTTAATATTTTTCCGTGCTTCCTATTTTGTTTATATTTCTTTCTCTCAATATAATTTACTAATTTTTATTGTCTTGATAATAATGTGAATAATAAATATTGCTCGCGTTTTTCCTTTATTTTTTTTATTATCTTAATTTGCTATTTGGATTTGATGATTTTTATGATTTTATCATTTACGCAATAATAATGATAATTTTAATTTTATAAAAATATTTTGTTTTTTTTAATCATTTTTCAAGTCAATTTAATTTTTATTATTATTTTGATAATAATATTGATAATAATTTTAACTCTTATAACAATGATAATTATAATTGTGTGAGGATGAATTTTCAATTTATATGTTCAGTTTTTTTTATCAATAGAACATTAACTATTTATATTTATTAATTTATTTTTCCAGATTTTTATTTGATATTAATTCATTTACTTTCTTTTTTTAATTACTGGAGAATATTTATTTTTTTATTCGTATCTATGTATCTATTTAAATTCAATTATAAAATTAACTAATCTTAATGCAATAAATATAATAATTCAAATATCCAAGTCTTTTTATTTTTTTTGATAATGATGATAAATTAATATTGATTATTTCATTAAAAACTATTAAACATATACATTTATGACGATTTAAAATTCATGTATTTGATAAAAAAAAACTTGAACTTCACAAGATTTCTAGATAAATTTATTATTTTAACTAAATTTATAATACAATTTAAAAATACATATAATTAATATTTTTTACATTTAAAAAAATATTGTGCGCCCCGCGGCAAAGCGCGGGGGCATTATCTAGTATATATATATATATATATATATATATATATATATATATATATAACATGCAGGAACACACGTGACCCCAAATTTTTATCCTTAAAATTTTGGCTTCTCTTTGTAGCACCTCGGGAAGCCAATTTTAGCTCTGCACATGGCAATGCTGCTAGAGTGCCGAAAACTGTTTAAACTTGTCAAAATATTTTTATTTTTTATTTTTATCTCTTCAAATTGACACTCCCGCTACAGTTGCTCCTACTTGGCATAGCAAATATCATCAATATAGAGGCTTGATCAAGATTTTGTTTATTTATGTAGAACAAAAGATCCTTGTCACACACGCACACACAAAAACAAAAACAAAAACACTGTGGAATTAATATCCTGATTGTTTCAAGGAAAACCTCGCAACATGAAGCTTACCCTTCAACAACTAGTTTTATTTTTCTCATAGATGGTGTCAAGAAAAGCATCTCAAGTGTCACTTGCTAATCTTCTCTTGTGGATAGAATCTTGCAACAAGCGAAAGCAAGGGTCTGTTTGATAGTGCGGTTGCAGTAGCTTTTGAAAATATTTTTTGTGCTGAAATGTATCAAAATGATATTTTTTTTATTTTTTAAAAATTATTTTTGACATCAACATATTAAAATGATCTAAAAACATTAACCGCCAGTTTTTAAAATAAAATAAAAAAACAATAAAAAACAGAAAAAAAAAATTTCGGCTGCAGTGTCAAACGGGGCCCAATGAAAGGTGCGTGCTGAGTAAGGGCCTTTCTTCTCTCCCACACCCTCTCTGCAGCTTTCCTTCTCTGGTTATAAGCCTTTCTCGACCCCTTACATTCTCAAACTGGGTTGGGCCATTTGGGTAACCAAAGCCCTAACCTTTAAATTACACTGCTACATATTATTACAAGTTGTTTAGGCATGGAGACGTTTGATTTTTTGTCAGAGAAAATATTTTTTGGTTAAACAACAGTGATGAATACTCAGCTGTATAATATAAAAATGGGGTCGCCTGAGCCTCGTCAAACGTCACAATCCATCTCCCTCCCTCCCTCTCTCTCTTTATAGAGAGAGAGAGAGAGAGAGAGAGAGAGGGAGAGTCAGAGTCATAGTCGAATCGATTTGCTGTGGTGATAATATGAGTATCATGGAAAATAATATTTGATTAGCAAAATATGAAGCACTTCATTTCATTTCAAGGTGACACTTTGTCGAAGCCACCTACCCTATAAATTGCATGGATTTCGGATAATGCTTTGTCAACCACTACCCTATAAGCTGGTTTGAGTTTTTAAATTTTATTTTTATTCTAAAAATTAAAAGAATAAACTCCTCTTTCAGCCTAACATGCATGCATGGATAACTATTCATGAAAAGAGTCATCATTTCTAGCCTCTATTTCCTAATCCTAGGGGTGATGTTCTTTCAAATCACAAATATTTGTTATGATTTCAATCTCCAAATTTCACTGCAAACTAAAGTCAACCAACCAGCTTCCCTTCATTTTGATTTGATGAAAAAAAGAGGAACATCATCATAATTTTTCTCACACGACAAACAGTAGCCCATCTCGTTGAATGTCTTAGGGATACAGCAGCGTTTGAGCTCATTGACAAGTTAGAGAGTAGGAGTGGGGAAAAGACTGGAGAAATTAATATTATCTTACTCTAAGCCATTGATGCTAGCTAGCTTAACAGCTCTGCTCATCATGGGCCATGACAATTATGGGTCCCTGTATATATTTCCGGGTTTGGTTACAAGAAATTGACAACATCATGTCCAGATTGATCAAAAAGCCATGCTTTAATACTAAACAGTACGTAATTATTATGGTTACGGTACAGTGGTTTGATTCACTGATCAATCAAGTCCCACATTCACCGGGATCATAGAAATCAAATCCAATCTCATTTTCTGAGCGAACGGGTCACGGGGCTGCTTAAATTTAAGTTTAGCAACACGAGAGATCGATTGCAGCTGGATTCACATGACAGTGCTTGCTTTATTCGCAGTTGGTAGATGCGAAAACTTTTTCAGTGTTTGTTCTTTTCCATGAGATCACAGTTACATTAATCAAATCATATTTGTGTATATGTGCGTGCAAGTTTTCAACTTTAAAGCAAAAAGGATAGCCTTGAGAAGATAATTTATTGTATCTCAGCTCGGGTTTGCTGTTTCAATCCAACTGATCTCCATTACTGTGCTGCTGCATCAAATCATACTGCTGCTGCTACACAAGTAGAAAAAATTAAATGAGAATTCTTGAAAAAGAGAGAAGGGTGAAGAAAGTATAGCAATTTATAGACCATGGAGCGTGCATTATACAGGTAAAATGTAACTGGAAGAATTATCATCGCACTGGGAAAAGATCGAGGCTGAATGACAAGTAATTACTGTCTTCTTTTTGGTATGCATGGAATTAAAGAGAAGTTAGGTAGTTTTTCTTATTGAATCGATGCTCGTCACATCTTCCTTTCTGTCAATCTTTTGTTAGATTGTGATGAAACAGAGTCAAATCCACTTTTCATTGTAATTAGCAGCTGAATACCAGCAATTGAATGAGTTGACAGGATATATTTCATGAAATGCCGTGCGCGCGCGCGCTAAAGATAAAGATATATGTAAAAAAACAATAAAGAATGAGCATCATCATGCTATAAAATAAGGCACTAGCTAGCTTGAAGGTCGCAGACAATTAACAGACGTGCCAACTTGCCAAGCAAACAACAGCAAGAGCGCCGCATCGTTTTTTATAATAGTGATTTTCTAGGCCGGTTTCTCGCGTATGAACATAGTGTCCCCTGTAAGGGAAGGAAACACGAGAGGAATCCAACTATATTTTCTCCAGTGCTAGGTTTGTTAGGGTTTCTCTGTCTTGTAGCTACCACAACAGGAGTATTATAGTCCCAATGGGCGTAGCGTATGGGCATAGCAAATAGTTGTGTAGATACAAGGGTGAGTCAAAACGTCCATATTTTACTAGAATATAAAAAAATTAGAATTTTACTGATTTATCTGAATTTATAAAATATATTTTTGAGGAAAATTATAGACCAGCTATCAGCGACAGCTATAAGGGAGGTTTTTATTTTTCATCAATAATATTTTTTTTTTTGGTTCAGCTGAAATCTGCTCATTGCATGAAATAAATATTTGTGATCATGCCACCAAACAAGAGAGGCTCATTGGATCATCCAGTCAATATGACAGCACCAGCAGCAGAAATCTATATACAATAAATTTACTCCTCTCCATGAAAAGAAACTCACAACTGCAAGCATTACTAATTTAATGACAGCTTCTTCTTATTTTCCTCACGCATTTCTAATTAAGTTATATCAGGATTTTTTCATATAATTCAGTGTTGATTTTTTTTATTTTATTAAAAAGGGATTGCCTAATTAATTTACTTGCTTAAAAACAGAGAGATTAAAGGTAACTCAGTTTCCACCTTTCTATATCAGCCGGGGAAGATTACTTACTAGCATTATAAATTCAATCGACTGTGCAAAATACTATGATTAATTAAATTTAAAATATAAAACTGTGAAAGAAGATGAGATGGGGTTCTCTCTCTGTTGCCACAGACAGAAGATATATTTGTGAGCTAAAGAGGGAAATTTACTCTCTTTGTTTGGTTGGTCGGGCTAGTACATCATCTTGCTGTGGAGCCATTGTACTCGAAGCTGGTTTAATTGCCATCAACTATTTACAGCACAGCGATGAAGAGGTCGATGGTCACGGATACATTCTTAATGTTTATAGTGCAGCTAGCTAACCTGGCGACTTTATCGTCGTTAATTTATTCTTGGTTAATGTTTTGAAATAAAGTTATTTAATTAAGAAGGGCAGGCCAAGAAAAAAGCATGGCGGAGCAGCTAGTAAAATCACATTCATGGCCTTTTCTGCATCTTCACCATCATAATCACAAGTCAGCCTCTGCTTGTTTATCTTAATCGAGACGTTTGACCGTCTGATTACATTGATCAAGTCAAGTCTTGTAATCCATAAAACCTCCTCTGAAATTATAATCAAAACCCTTATGATCACCACCGTCAGTGAGCAAAGAGCGCAGTTAGCCACAGTAAAATCACCAACGAGTCATTTTGATAAAATGAATCGATGAAACAGCATCATCATCTATATCTTCGTTGTATTTTTCAATCTGTTTATGCATTAAGTAAAACTAAGTTTCTTTCGCTACCAATCCTAGAAACATGTTCGTGTATTGTTATAATTTGCTTAAGATTTTTTTAATAAATTCATTTAAATATTAATTTGGGACTAAGAATACTACTTTTTTTTTAATGTTTTGAAATTATTTTATAAAATTAAGATATATTACTTTTTTGTAAAAAAAATAAAATCTATGCCGAGTTACAGACAGGGCACGGAAAAACCAGTTTAACTATCAAGTCAATCACGCTCTCTATCCTATGATTGAGAAGTAGCAGGGAGGAAGAAGCTTACAAATTTCCCTGACTTCTCTTGTACTGGACTACTTGACAAAATGTATTTTGTTTGTGTAAGGTCTGATGTTGTAGTAATGTTAACTCTTCTGAACTAAAACTCATCACCTACCACTGACAACTCCTCCCCTTCTTCCTCTTCTCTTTTCTCTCTCTACCCAACTCTTTAAAAAATCTAAAATTTCCATGCCCATCACCCTCTATTCCTTACCACAAACAACAATAAAGCCCCTTTTTTCTTGTCATTTTTGGCTCTGGGTACACAGAAAGCTCCACCCTAGCTTAGATTCACGCTCACATTTTCATTCCTTGAAAGGAAATCTACCCTTCTTTGCTATATAACTTTACCTCTTCACACTTGGATTCATTTGGGTGTCTTCCAAGTGTGTTGCTTTTGACTTTCGCTTTTGGGTTTTGTTTAGTCTTTTGAGATCTGGGGGTATTGAGGAGTTGGTATGGCGAGGGGGTTTCAAAGATCTATACTTTAAAGGTTTCTTTTGTCAAGTTCATTCTAGAGAGGTGAAAAGATTCAAGCTTCAGCTTTGCTTTTATTTCTTTTCCTCTTCTCCATCTTAATCCATCCTCATTTCGTCAGCAAAGATTTTAATTTAAATGAAATGTTTCTCTATTTATTTAGGAGAGTCCTATTCTACCGTGTTATCTGATATGTTCATTTGCTCATCGAAATGCCTGTTTTAATGTCATTTTTTTTTTATCTATATGGTTTATGTAGTTGTAGTCCCGAATTTGATTGTCTTTTTTTAAGGTAAACGATTTTGTAATGTGTAGAGAAGTAGTTATGCGATTCTTACTGTGAGATTCTGCGTTGGTGGGATTACTTCTTATATATATAAATGTTTCATGTTAATTATGCAGGGTTTGTGTATCTGAAAAGACAAGATGGCCAATGATCTAAACGCTCAACTATCAAAGAAAACTGCCATTTTGGGTCTTAAGGTCTGGGAAGTGATTGGAATTTGTGTTGCATTGTTTATCATAATTATCCTCTCTGTACTGTCCTTCTGTTTAACTTTACGGAAGAAATCTAGAAGAGATAGAAACCGTCTTCCCCTTAGCCAAATCCCAACAATTTCCAAGGAAATTAAGGAAGTTCGAGTGGAACAAGTATCAACAAATGAATTTGTACCTCGTGATGGGATTCTTCTTACAATTCATGACAAGTCTAGTGACAAAGAATCGGATAAGGTATTGGTTCATCTAGGGATGGGGAAATCGAAGAATGGAGATAATATGAGTCAGTCAGATTCTTTTCATTATTCAGAGAGAGATTGTGGATCACAGTCAGGTGAAGAAGGGAGTTCCGTAACAGTAACAGTATATCAACCTTCTTCTTCTTACCCTATTACTGCTCCTTCTCCATTGAGTGGCCTGCCTGAGTTCTCTCACTTGGGTTGGGGTCACTGGTTCACCTTGAGGGATCTTGAGCTTGCAACAAATCGTTTTTCAAAGGAGAATGTCCTTGGGGAGGGTGGATATGGAGTAGTTTATCAGGGACATTTGATCAATGGCACTCCAGTGGCAGTAAAAAAGATCCTGAACAACTTGTGAGTTTGAAGTTAGCTTTATGATTTCTGTAAAATTTCTTACAATTAATCTTTTCTTATCACTTCAAGTTTTCTTTACTCACAGTCTTTTAACTCTTCTTTAGGGGCCAAGCGGAAAAGGAGTTTAGGGTGGAAGTTGAAGCAATCGGTCATGTTCGACACAAGAATTTGGTTCGTCTTCTTGGATATTGCATAGAAGGGACACATAGGTATTGTGTTTTCTCACCACATATGATGCTACATGGTTTAGACTTTAGGGTTGAGGTCAGTTGCTCACATGATTCTCTCTGGACTTTATGCTTTAGGCATCAACTCTATATCAACAGAAAGGTTCTGTTTTGTGGCTTAAGAATCTGATTGCTAGCTCACCAGCCTGTTACGCAGATACTGCTTAAGTTCTTATCATTGTGATCTAATACATGTAATTATTGCAGAATGTTGGTTTACGAGTATGTCAACAACGGAAACTTGGAACAGTGGCTTCATGGAGCTATGCGTCAGCATGGATATCTTACTTGGGAGGCCCGCATGAAGGTTCTACTCGGCACAGCTAAGGCGTAAGTGAACTCTGTTTAATCCCTCGTTGGCCTTCAGTTTCCCAAATGACATGGTATGTTTCTTGCAGTCTTGCCTATTTGCATGAGGCTATTGAGCCAAAAGTAGTGCATCGAGACATCAAGTCGAGTAATATATTAATTGACGATGACTTCAATGCCAAGGTTTCTGATTTTGGCTTGGCCAAGTTGCTTGGAGCTGGCAAAAGCCATGTAACAACTCGAGTTATGGGAACCTTTGGGCAAGTACTTTCTGAAAGCGCATTCTTACTGGTTCATTCGATGTTACTTTCCTTCTTTGATGGAAGGTGATCATCACCTTTAAAATCAGCCCCCTTCTTTTTGGCTTGACAAAATAAAATCTTACAGATATGTGGCTCCTGAATACGCAAATACTGGACTTTTGAATGAAAAAAGTGATGTTTATAGCTTTGGGGTTTTGCTGTTAGAAGCAATCACCGGAAGAGATCCTGTAGACTATGGCCGCCCTACTCATGAGGTATTCTATTCTATTCTATTTTTACATTCAACCAAGTTTTTCCAATTTGTCTTGAGTCCTTGACTATCATCAATGAACCAGTGCAATTTAAATTTGCTATAACGGTTACTAAATGCCACTCATGTTTAGGGTTCTAGCCTAGCCTAAATTAACTTTTGATTTTTGATGAGATATGGTTGGTGAGTGGACTAACTGGTTGTGTTCAGGTTAAGTGATGGAAACTGAGGTGTAGGAGTAAGCGCTTCTACCCCTGCTTCTACACTGGTATTTCACTCAAATAGTGCGTGGCCTAACGTAACCAAGCCAAATTCACATTGGTGATTACCCTGTGAAATTACCAGAAATGTTAGACATGCATTATAAGGGCTAACTTGTGGCTCTTCAAATTCACATTGGTGATTACCCTGTGAAATTACCAGAAATGTTAGACATGCATTATAAGGGCTAACTTGTGGCTCTTCAAATTCACATTGGTGATTACCCTGTGAATTTACCAGAAATGTTAGACATGCATTATAAGGGCTAACTTGTGGCTCTTTGCATTCTTGACAATAGAATCATTCGGTAAACTTGATACCCCATTTAGAGAATTGTATGATTTGAAATGGAGTTCATTTGTTCATTTATGTGATGTAGTAAAACGTGATAAGAAATTAATTAAAGTATAAGACAGTGAACATTGAGGACTAGTTATCTCTTTCTGTTGCTTTTATATCAACTATCCCATAACCCTAAAGAAAATTTAAAGGGAAAACGTGATGTGATTTTTTAACCTGATCTTTACTCATTTCAGTCAGGATGATTAGATGCCATTTCTATTTCTTAATAGGTTAGCAAAGACCCGTTGGAGAGATACGGAATTGTTGGGGTTTACTTATTGTTATTATAGGTCTGGGGCAACAATATATGAAATGAACACGCCTATGAAAGAAAAACGTGGACCATTTGAATTTCCTAGATACCTACGACCTAGTTCATCGAGTTCCCAAGTTAGCTCTTCTAGTTAAGCCTTATCATGCCCAGTTGAGTTCACTTTAGACTCTCTTAGAATTGTTGCCCTGCATCAGTATTCCTCCCTTTTAATTACAGAGGCCACATGTTCATTTGCTGGAAGTTTATTCTCTTTTAACAGCTTTTGAAGTTGAGATTATCATTAATTGTTATTTTCTTTTTTGCGTTTGAAAATACTTTTGAATTTTTTTATTTTTTTCTTTGCTTCAATTTTTTTTTTTTTGTTTTTAGATTGTTTTGAAGATACTGTGGTGATGTGAATAATAAAAAGTTATTATTTCAATAAACTTCTAAGCGAAAAATATTTTAAAAAACAACCATTATTATAAATCATCCTGCTGGCAGGTAAATCTTGTGGATTGGTTGAAAATGATGGTTGGAAATAGACGGTCTGAAGAAGTAGTAGACCCAAATATTGAAGCGAGGCCATCAACAAGAGCTCTGAAACGTGCCCTCTTGACCTCTTTGAGGTGTGTTGATCTAAATTCTGAAAAAAGACCTAAGATGGGTCAAGTTGTTCGTATGCTCGAGTCCGAGGAATATCCTATTCCAAGAGAGGTTAGTTTCTGACTTCACCTGTACAGTCCAAAATGCATCTGATCAATGTAACCAAAATTATTTTTGAATACGAACACATGTAATTGCTCTGCATCCTTTGTTTTTGCTGCGTTGCACAAAATGATGCGCCATGGCAGCCAAAATATCATGGATGATGGTGCTACCTCCATCCTCAGAAGTCCTTACTAGAGAAGGAATTGCCAACAACTCACTTTCAGTTTTAAATTCGATGTTATGAAATTTATAAATGAAGATTGGCTGAATATGAACTTGTAATTTTTTTCAGGATCGCAGGCATCGAAGAACCCGAGGAGCTAGCCTGGAGATTGAATCTCAAAGGGAGAATTCTGACACTGATCACAGTGACTATCCAGGTTCAAGATCTGAAAGCCGGCGAATTTGACAAATCATGAGACTCGTTTAGGGAAATTGAGGTGGTTATTCTTACAATTTTTTCGTGGTGCCTCATACATTAAAATGTTGATATCTAGGACTGAACAGGTGGGACAAGTGATTTTCTTCATCTTCTTCTTCTCCTCTCTCTCGCTTTTTTCTTTTCTCTCTCTTTTTGATGTAGATGGAGAGATGATTTGTTTATGTGTTGTTATGGACTTGGTATTGTGAAGAACCCTTGTTACTTGGGGCCCTAGGGTGTGTACAGAAATAGGTTACTAATTCAAAAAACTGTTTGATGAAATCCTTCCCCATTCACTGCATCTCTCTATTTCTCCCTCTCCTTCCGGATCCATATTCTGCACCATGGAACCTGAATATCAACCTAACTAGGTTTTTGATTCATTGATCAAGAAACGGTTAAAAAAAAAGCCCCTCGTGATTTTTGAACTCGTGTAGCTTGATTTAATTCTGCAAATTTTGCTTTCATGCGAAATAACTTGAGAGACAGGAAAGGCTTCGTAATATCAAGTCTGGAAACTTGAAAGAAGAGAAAGCTGGAACTTTATTGTATCGATCCCGCGTAAACAGTCCTTTGGTGATCTTCAAGTATTTTGTTGCCCGTACATCATCCACTATTTCCTCTTCCAAGTTCATACCTCTATCAAATCCTGTGAATGAACCATTTTAGGAGTGCTAGTTCTCCACTGAGATGAACATGACTCACATTTAGTTTAGCAAGCTCTAAGCTTGAAGAACTGGCCCAATGAGCTAAAAGAGAGGCAAGGTTAATTAGTTGGCAAACCAATACATTAACAAGCGATCCACATAGCATCTCAATGCCGTCACTTGTTTTTGACAAATCCCGAAAATCCTACATCTTCCGACACCTCAAAAATCAGACTGATAAGGCCACTACTACTGTAAAACATGAAAGCAAAACTATACTAGTGGAAACAGCACCAAAACATGAGTAAAATGAAGGGTTTTGATGTAGTTCAGTTGCAACAAGCATTGGAACAAGCAAACATCATCCATCCCCTAGGAATTCAAAAGCATGCAATCATCCAGAACACAAGAAATTCAGCAGCCTCGTGCTGATATAAACATTAATAGAAGTAACAAAAGCATAAGATAAGTTATTACAGATGAAAGGCAACCCAAAAAAATGAGAATGGTCTCAATTCTCCTAGTCACCGCCACCGGGAGGATGAACATGTTAGACCAATAAACCTGTCTTGAGAAAAGGATGGATTTTATTAGTTGGAGTTTGCCTACATAGCTTAGGGTGGCCGAGGTCCAAAGCTTTATGTGAGCTGTAATATTATCCTCCAGTTTGTTGGAGTCACCACTGGTTAGTGGCTTTGTTATTAGAGGAACCCCTAAATAAGTAACCGGAGGAGTTTTCAATTGAAACCCTAGCATATTCTAGATGTCCTGCTCCGAATTTTGGCCAATACCCGTAAGAAAGAGGGAACTCTTTGCTAGATTAATTCTCATCCCTAATTGATTCATGAAAGAAGAGAATGCCTGCTTTTGGATGCCAACGGAGTATGTATCTGCATGGCAAAACATGAGAGGGTCATCTGCAAAACATATATTTGTTATATTGTTAGCTTTACATCTCCAGTGAAATTTGTAAGCTAGGTTGTTTGTGGCTTCCTTAAGCTGCCCATTAAGCCCTTCCATTGCCAACATAAAAACGTAGGGGTATAACAGGTCTCCTTGCTGAATGCCTCTTGGAAGGTGTTCAACCTGATATTGGAGAAAGAAGAAGATGAATCAGAGTCCAGTGATGGACTTTCTAAGGCAGGCAACACGGAAGGAGATGGAACTTGTAATGGAATGGGAATGAATGAGGAGGAGATTGATTGTTGAATGAGGAGGAGATTGATTGTTGGCTAGACAATTGGGACATGCAAATCAAGTTATGCTGCTGTGCCAGATGAAATAATGTTTTCTGAAATTTCGGAAGATCAAATCTCTCCACTGATTCTCAATTCAAATGTAGACAGTGGATCTTCTTCTGAACAGAAGACAACGGGAAGCGCAAACTGATACAACCCATCAGATTAAAGTGTTTTGAAAGCCCGAATAGATACAGGCCTTCCAGAACACCAACGTTTGTTGCTTCCACTAAGCCCGAGTAATTCAGATGACCATCAATTAATTACTCTAGCTTCTTCCACAATGCACAGAGTAGAATTGAACCAAAAAAAAAAACAATCCAGCTTCCATCTTATGGTCCTTAAAGGAAGGAAAAGTTTCTTTACTTCCAATAGCAGTGCTCAATAGATGGTGGATGGATGAGAAGAGAAATCATTAGAGTCACTAGGCTCTGGGACCAGACAAGGAAGTCTCCGTTACATCCGAAACTGTAACGCAACAGCATCTGCAAGATGTGTTAAAGAAGAAAAAACCTTTCGAACTCTATCAAATAGTCACGTGACTTCTTCACTGTTCATATCTAGAATCCTGACATATTTTCTTTGGTTTGTCCTTTTCAACCTAGTTTAAAGAATGCTGTCAATTAACGCTGACCTGGACTCATAATTAAGGTTTCAATTTCAACTGGCATGTTCAGAATATTTTGACAAGCAAACAGGTGGGGCCATGAGTAGGCCAATAAAGGAACCCAAGGGCTCTTAAATTAGCAAAAACAGAACGTAAAGATAAAGAGAGGAAAACCAGGCAAGATTTCAGGGCTGAAATCCTGAGACCTATCCGAACTCCAGCTTTAGCTATCTCCCAACAAGAAAACCAAATGAGTACTCCTAATGCATCAACGCTTGAACCCCAATCTGACATAGGGGATTCCTTGCAACCCAAACGAAAAGATTCCAATCCAGATCCAACAGGTTATCCTACCCTGAATTTCAATGAGATTAAAATCCTTGTCCCTGCATAGCAGCAGCCTTGATCAGTCCCGAAATTCTTCATGAAGTCCTCTATCTATTTCATAGCTATAAATCGCGTACGTTCAGGTCCAGCCATCCACTCTCACTTGCACTAGCTCGCAAGCCTCTTCAATAAGAAAAAAGGTTCAGAATCATAGTTAATAAAACGTGCCCTTCTCATAAAAAGAAGATCGATAAAATGTCTTCGGTGCAAGTGAATAAAGTTACAGATCTCTTTTAATCTATTTCCAATTTCCATTCTCGAGATCAACTAACCTTTAAATGCAACAGCATTCACGAACCAGAAGAGCACCTCCAAAAGCAGCAGCATATTGTTGCAGCATCAGTTAGCAGTAGTCCTCCACAATAGCTTGGAAGAGACGCCCCATAGCAGTGCCTTGTAACGCCAGAAAGCAGCAGTGAAATTACATCAGGTCTTAACGTTCAATAGTAGCATTTAGCTCAAAAACTGACACGGAAGCTTCAAGAAGATCACGACAGCTTTAAAATTTTTCCATCAGCAGCGTAGCATAAACTTGAATTATAGCAGCTTCGAAACAAATGTTGCACGTGACAGTAGCTTAAATAGTATTTTTAATCCCAGCTCAGCACGTAAAAGTATTTTTTTTTAATAATTCAATTGGACTTGAATTTGCAAGCAATCAACCTCAAGAAGAGCAGCAGTTCAATTTAATTCAGAGGCAATGTTTCAAGTTTCAGCAGCAGTTTAAAAAAATAATCATGGCTTTCGATAACTTTTTCAACCTGCCATTCGCTTTGATGGACATTATGATAATTGAAGTTTGTTAGTGGAGAATTTCTTATAATTTCGAAGTATCGATAAATTATTTCTCAAGGAGTAGTGGAACCACCATGATCGACAATAACAGCTGTGCAAGGAGAGAGGTGTGCAAAAATTAAAAGATTTCAAGGCCAATAATTATTTTTTCCAATCAATTTACTCATCAATCTTGAAATTCATTCTTTGCTAGGGAAACTACAAGGATGATTGGGATTCAAAATACCAAGAAATAGCTAAAGCAAAGAGACAACAACTTCAAATACTTTGAATAGAATTTGAATTGTATGAAATTGGTGGAAAGTAATCTGTTTCTTCTATCCCTTGGGTAAGAGATAAGTAACTGAGTAGGTATATGATAATATTTCATTAGTTTCTGCTAACAATATATTTGTAAGAGAACACAACGGGGTAAATGGAAGATGGTAAAGAGTGAAAGTAGAGCAATCATCTTATTCCCCAGTGAAATTCATTTATCTGTAGTTCATCCTTTTACAGTATTACATCGATATTCTCTTCTTAAACATTCTCATAAAGTATCAAGGCATCTCTTCTTGTTTAACTAAGACTCAAGACTCCACGTGTATTCCTATACTGTATGGCAAAAGCATACGGATGAAATAATAAATAAAATAAGCAGCGAAACAAAACAAAGACAAGAAAACAGTTGGAAGACTCTTGGGTTTCAGAGATGCTGCCATGAGCAAGCAAATTATTGATCGCAGGCCAAGCCAATTTTACTGCTGGGGCTTCTCAGATTTGAGGGGCTTCACTACCTCCCATGTAAAGTCAGGGTCATCCCTTCCAAAGTGACCATAAGCAGCTGTCTTCAAGAACCTGCCATTGCCACCCCTCTTAAGATCCAAGCTAATGGCAATCATTCCAGGCCTGAAATCAAAGTTTTCCTTCACAATGTTGAGAATCTCCTTGTCTGGGATCTTTCCAGTCCCATATGAGTCAACAAAAACTGACAAAGGTTCTGGCACACCGATAGCATAAGAGACCTGAACAATGCATCGGCGAGCAAGCCCACTTGCAACAATGCTCTTTGCTGCCTGTCTAACAATGTAGGCACCACTCCTGTCTACCTTAGTAGGGTCCTTGCCAGAGAAGGCACCACCACCATGTGCTCCCCAGCCACCATAAGTGTCGATAATAATTTTACGACCAGTAAGTCCAGCATCACCGTGTGGTCCACCAATGACAAATCGCCCTGATGGGTTGAGGTGGAAAATGGTCTTCTCGTCGAGATACTTCTCAGGGATGACAGGCTTAATAACGTGCTCTTTGAGGTCAGCAGCAATCTCATCATTAGTCACAGTTTCATCATGTTGTGTGGAAATTAGAACAGTGTGCACACGTACTGGAATCATAGCACCATTTTCATTTAAGTACTCAACGGTGACTTGAGTTTTGCCATCAGGTCTCAACCAAGGGCAGGTTCCATTCTTGCGAACTTCAGTGAGGCGGGCGCCGAGCTTGGTGGCAAGAACATGACTAAGGGGCATAAGCTCAGGGGTCTCATCAGTGGCATAGCCAAACATGTGACCTTGGTCACCAGCGCCAATCTCCTCAGGGCGCTTTGTAAGATGGCCATGGACACCCTGTGCAATATCAGGGCTCTGCTGCTCAATGTTAACCAAGACATTGCATTTGTCCGCATCAAGACCAACATCATCAGAAACAAATCCTATTGTACGGCAAGTGCTACGCACAATCTTCTCATAATCTACGTTAGCTTTAGTGGTGATTTCTCCAAAGACCATGACCATGTTCGTCTTGGTGCAAGTCTCACATGCTACCTTGCTGTCTGGATCTTGCTCAAGGCAGGCATCTAGGATTGCATCTGAAACTTGATCACAGAGCTTGTCGGGGTGGCCCTCGTTCACAGATTCAGAAGTGAACAAGAAGGTTTCCATTCTCTCGACTGCAGATCAGAAAACCACACACAAATTTCAATATCTTCTAACAATATCAACTCAAAGTATGACTAACACTGCCAATTTTCTTCGAATTAAACTAAAGCAAGAATAAGAAGATCCCATCGCTCAAGGCCAAACAGAATTTCAACCAAATCATTTAAAAGCCTAAAAAAAGGATCAAACTAAGCAAGACCTTCTGACATACTTATAGGATCGACAAAAGCTTTTTTTTTTTTTTATCTCTAGAGATGCATAATCAACCATCTTCCTAGATCAATAAATGATTACAAAGAAATCCCTTAAGGGTTTCATGATGATAAACAACATTATATCACAACAGAGACCATAATCACTTCAAATAAGCTAAAAGAATCAAAATTCAACGTCACCAATCCAAAATCTAAATCCTCACGTAGAAAAACACAAACTTAACTGCAAATCAATCAAAAAGTCTAGTCATTTTCACACTTTGACATTACATCAAGTGTATAACTTCAAAACTCAATATACAGCATTTAATTTCACAACAAAAATAAGAAATCAAGATAAAGAGATGTACCCTTGAAATGAGAGGAGAAAACTAAACAGAGAGAGCAGAGCAGAGCAGAGCAACAACGGATATTTGAGTTCTTACAGAAGAGCAAAGAACTCTTTGGTGGGTCTTACACTCATGCCTTGGCTCCTTACTTATAGACAGATCACAACAAGTGGTCCTTCAGTTTCATGTTGGTGTCTTAAGATTTTTGGTCTATTATTGGATGTTGAGTGGGGTCCATGTTTGAAGGTCAGGGTGTGAATGTAAAAGATCTTAGCTGTTGGATATGAAAAGTGGAAGGTGAGGATTGATTTGAGTCGGTGGAGAATATGACAGGGAACAAACCCACTGAAAAATCATGAGAGAGAGAGAGAGAGAGCGAGCTGGTGAAGAGATGGCTCCTTGATTTTTTCACCAACCTCCCCCGTAAGAAAATAAAAAGAAAAGAAAACCATATATTAGCCGATTGATTAACCATGAAGCAGCTCTCAGAACAAAAGCGGGTTTGATTTTATTTAAATTTATTTTAGATTTTCTACTCATAATCATAGAGTAAGGTTCCCATTCTTTCTTGGTATGGTGTGATGCGGTCTTCTGTCAGCGTTTTTAGACTTCTCAATTGATAATGAAAGACTTGACTTTTTATTGAAATATCGATTAATAAAATACTATAATTTACATAAAAAAAAAAAACTAATTTTAACAACGAAAACTAGATCCATTTAAAAAACAAATCCAAGTAAAGTTTATACAGATGAAGATCCAAAGGATGTGGAAGTGAATCCCAAGGTGATTAAAATTTATCATTTTAATATAAAGTGAAGTCAAGTTCATATACATGGCTCCTGTCGATGTTTCCAAATCTAGGGTCATGAAACCATGTTCTTTCCCTCCCTGCTTGCCAGCTGCCTGCCGACACTGATCAAGAGTTTATAGTGAAAGCACAAATACAGTCTCAACACATGTTTCTCTGCAAAAAAACATACAGATTCAAAGTAGATTACCCCTTCGACACTTCTAATTCCAAATTAAATATGTGTGGCCAATGCATGCATCTCCTATTCCTTCACGTTTTCTTTATGAAGAAAACCTGAGTTGATGAGGTAGGAAGAGATTAAGCTGACGCCTTGCTAACTGGATTTGGCGGGAAAACACGTTACTAACTAACTGGTTAAATTATAACCGCCAGCGCGTAACTGCAGGTGGAAAAAGTAAAAGAAAATGCGGTGAGCGTGGATCGAACACGCGACCTTCAGATCTTCAGTCTGACGCTCTCCCAACTGAGCTATCCCCGCCTCAATGATCTGCATGATTATAATATTTAATATAATTATTTATTACAATTTTAATTAGTATATTAAATATTATAATTAGCTATTCCCGTTAGTGAATTGACAGCATTCGATCTTTTAAAATTCGTCCAAGATGAGTAATGATTCGGCAGAGATCTAGCAAAAATAAGTGATGGGAATGGGAAAGATTGATGGTTGCAAGAGAATTAAAGTAAAATGAATGAGGGTGAAAAAAATCCCAAGTCCAAATAGAAGATGAACGGTGGAAATAGGAATAGTAGTTTCCTATTTGTATTAGTTTTTTCTTCGTATGTATTTGCTTGCTGAGACAGTGTTGCATATGCTAAAAAAGAAAGTTAATTTGTTCTGTTGATGATTCAACTTCTATCCAGAAACACTTGGATATATGCATCGTCACATTGACCAACGATAGAAGAAAGGTCATTTGAAGTTAATGTATTAACTGCTGCAAGCGCAGATTAATATGTTGATGCGATATTTCCAATTCAACCAAATTGTACCCAAAAAGTTGTATTTTGGCAAAGGAAAAAGGAACCAAGTTTTTTGCCATTTTCCTAAAACAAAACAGTCAAAGTTCCAAAAGCTTGAAACATTCCTGGTTAGTTTTCGTGGGACATAAACCTCTGATCATCTAATGTACTGACAATATATATGCCTAGTAGCAACATGCCCTAATATCCACACAAAAAGAAGTTAATTAAGTCTGGTACTGGCTCTCTCTATACTCACAAAATGGCACTTCCACCAAGCCTCCATGTAAGTTCATGGTTTGCGGTTGTATCGGGTCATCACCACAAGCTTTCGGCCTCCCCCATTTTTCCAAACTCCATGAACTGGCAACACTGCAGCTGCATTCTCTTCTTTTTCATCAATATCAGCATCAGAATTACTGGCGTCTGGCAGTGAGGCAGCAGAAGTATCCCCGAGGCGGTTCTTCAAGAACTTTCTGGTTTTTTTTCGAGGTTTATTCCCTCCTCCCCCAGCTCCGACATTCTTCTTCAAGCCAACACCAGCTTCCTGAGCAGTATGTTCACTCTTAATCTCCCTTGACAAATTCAAGTTGGCTTGTTTGCCAACCAAAATCTTTGATTTGCCTTTTCCACCACAATTTTCATCCTTTGGTAAGATCTCCACCCTAAGACTATCTGACAAAATGTTCTTAGAGCTACTGATAACATTATCATCACACTTCTCTTTGCCTTTCTTTGAACATTTCTTGCTTTTAGACGTACCATTGTCAATGCTCAAACCATTTTCAGCAGAACCATTCCACCCCACATTGAAATTATAAATCTCAACCAGCTCTCTTTGCTTCTCAGTTTTGGGGCAAAGTCTAGCCAGCTCTAGGACAAGATGTGACAGGCCAAATTGATGCACATAGGCAAGATACTCTGCAGCATCAATTATATCACGGTGATACTCCCTGGATATTATCTTGAATGCAGTGAATTTGTCCTTGTCAAATTCTAATGCAGCACGAATTTTTTCCACTAGAGCCTTATTAGCAGATTGAACATCCTCAGCCTTCAGCACAGGTGAAGTACTTATAGACATATTGTCCCCTTGAGTGGCAGACAGAGAGGGAACACTTGAATGAGATTGGTGAGAAGTCCTGTCTGCAGGGTTTGGAGCCACGCTAGCTTGGCTAGCCCAGCTGTTACTATTTAAAGTCCTTGATGAACTTGCAAAATTAGAAGATACAGGAAGTCCATTTGCCCTTGATGATCCAGCCTGAGGAGAGCTCGTGAAAGTAGATAGAACAGATTCTTTTACTGTTGCTGGCTTACTCTGGAATGAACTCAGAGATCTGGATGGAGACAAAACCCTAGAATCTGACACAAGTCTTGACTGATATGAAATACTAGCTAATGAGTTACGATGATTGTTTGCTGCTGCCAAAGACCGAGAAGAATTAAGAACTTTTACCATGTTTTGGCGACTGAGGTGAGCAGCCATTGTATTCCCACTCAACCCTCCCAAACCATTTCTGGATCTCCGCTGGCTGCTTCTTGGAGCCATAGGAAGTGGGGGGAAGGATGTTTCTTCAATTGGTGCTCTGCTAGTGTTCTGTCCTAAAACATGATGATATCTTGAAGGCGGCCCAGAATCTGTGGTGGCTAATGACTCAAAAGGGTTAACGATCATATCAATTTCATGTTCCTCTCTACGAGTAGAAACTGTCTGCACATTTGATGAAATATCAAAAGACCTTTCAGCACTGGCAGTCTCAAGACCATCTTCAATGGCCATGTTCATTTGATAGCCAGATGAATTTGAACGACTACCATGACCACCACCACGCCGACCATGTTCATTAATTTGCCGAAACTGGAAACTCACAGGTATCTGGACGCAGAAAATGAATGTGGCATGTTATTATCCACATTATAAAAAATCAAAATCATTAATGATCATGAATGGCTATAGAGTGATCAGGTTTGGTAGACTTCAACATTATAGACTGTTTGAAAGTATGATTGAGTTGTTTTTGAAAGTGTTTTTTGTTCAGAAATGCATCAAAATGATTTTATTTTATTTTTTAACAAATTATTTTTGACAGTACATGAAAATAATCCAAAAACAGCAAAAAAAATTAATAAGTAAAAAATTAAAATAAAAAAATCATTTTTTTTCAAAAAATGTTTTAAAAACGCAGTGCCAAACACCCTCTAAATGAAGAACAGAGAAACAACCGACAACATTGGTAATGAGCAAGAATTCAAAAGATCCATACATACTTGAAGCAGAGCACTACGCTTAGAACGAGACATGCGCCCTCCATGTTCCATGGCATTATGCCTCTACCAATATCAGAAATACACAAGTCTTCTTAGTCATATAATACACTCTAGAAAACATAAAAACTGAATTTTAAATATTGACGGCCAAAACAACATCGTGCATCATGAATTCTGCTAGATATCACCTTCAATTCGAATTCAGCTGCAAAAACAATAAACTTTCTTGCAAGGCAAGCCTCATCCTCGCATAAGAAATGCTCTTGGCGAAAATGGATCTGAGACATGAAATTTCGCATGGTAATCAAAAAGCAAAGAGTAACCATGACATACAGTAAAAAGCAAGTGACTAAGAAGTGTGCAAACAAAATATAATCAACCTCCAAGTTATCATAATTGTTAAAGTATTCATATTGTCCAGGATGCTGCCTGCGTTGAACAAAATAAATTGGACATATGAAGTGTACATTTGATAGAGCAAAATGCTAAATAACTTGAATACTTTTCTAAGGAAAAATGCATGGGTTTACCTTTGGCACATGTGGCAAGTAAAATGATCAGTGGACATGTGCAAGTAAAGCTCATTATCTCCATAAAAAGGATTCTCACAGAACTCACACATAGGATGTCCTGTAAATCCACCTCTTTCACTTTCACTTCCATCAACCACTGAGTCACCCGTCCTCACATGCTGAGTCAATTGTGCTCTATTATATAACTTCTGCTCACTTATAAATATCTGGTTCAAAACTTAGTTAGGTCAGAGAACACGAGTGTACCAAAGCAAAGATCAAGATTTAAGATTTTCCATTGATACGAGACAATCAAATCCTACAGCACATTCTACATGGAATAATCTCATAAAGCTATGAAACACAAACCATTTCAGAATCTCATATTTCAACTCTCCATTGATGCTCATTCTTCAAATACCAGGCTAAGAAGCAAAGATTAACAATAAATCATCATATCACATAAAATATGGAAACAAGGAAAAATATATCTCACCTTCCTGCCTTCCAAACACAGACTGCACATAAAAAGGCTATGCCTGTGAAACAAATGACCCTTCAATTGCTCAACACTCTTAAACTCCTTTGACCCTCCATTCTTCTTGTTGCAAACATTGCATGATAACTTACACATAGCTTTGATCATATTATAATGATCAAAATCATCAAAATAAGCTTTTGTCCCTTCATGATACCAATACTCCCCTACTTTACCCTCACTTCCATTAACTTCACCTAAACCCTTGAAGTCACTTATCATCTTTGTATAATCCCCTAACGCCTGCAAAAAAACAAAACCCAGAAATTTAAAAGACCAAAACTTCACAGTTTATAGATCAAAACCCAGATATTAAAACCATCATAAATAACAAAACGACAGAAACTTTTCAACTAGAGATCAAAACCCAGAAATAAAAAGACTCATAGTAGATGAAATAACTAACCTTAGTGACAAAGATGGTGTTGGATTCTGATTTGCAAATGCAGCAACAGAAATCATTGCAAATGAAACGAAGACGAATTATGCAAGTAGAGCAGACTTCTTTGTGGAGACATGGTCCATAAGCAACCCATTCAAGGGTATCAGCACAAACAGCACAAGTATCATCCATTTTTTTTTTATCTGTGCAGAGATTTTGATCGAACTTGTGAATAAATCAAAATGGGTATCTTATATTTTGTTCCTGTTGTCAATGTTCATAGGAAGCTGAAAGCTTTTTACTTTGATGCGGAGAAAATTATGGGGTATTCGGTGTTTTCTTTTTCGGGAAACCAAACAGAAATTGATTGAGAGTTGCAAAGAAAATGAACGGGCAGGGGACAGAGCATATGTTTATGAGGAAATGGCGCAAGGACGACTAGTCGTTCGTGTAATCACTTGATTCTAGCCGTGCTTTAGAGGTGTGCCGTGCTTTTTTTTCTTTTTTTTTTTTAATTTTTAATACATTAATATTAAAAATAAAAAATAGATATTGTTTTAATAATTAAAAAAACATTTTAAAAAATAACAGTTATAACGACAAGAATTGACTAATAATAATGTTTGAGATTTAAACAAAAACATGTTTGAAAATTAGATATAATTAAGATTTACACCCAATAATATTCTGAGATTGAAAGGTTAGAGGTTCAGTTTGAGTTGACAGAAAGTGGAGGAGATGTTTCTTGATTTAGACAAAGCTGTAGATCTAGTCTGATGGCTCAACTCGTTATTCTCCCAATGAGGGTGTTTGGGAGAGCTGTTGTTGTAGCTTTTCAAAGTGTGTTTCGTGTTGAAATACATTAAAATGATATTTTTTTATTTTTTAAAAATCATTTTTGATATCAACACATCAAAATGATTTAAAAATACTAACCGTCTGTTTTTAAAATTTAAAAAAAAAAAATGGACCAAAAACACCCAAAAACGCTTTTGGGTGGCTTCCCAAACACCCCCTATAATTAAGCTCACATTGAGTTTTACTTTAAAAAGATTTTTTATTTTATTTTATTTTACCGGTGTTATTTTATTTTTTTAGAAAGAAAATCATAATTTAGACTATTAGCTAGCCTAGGAATGAGAAAATGGAATGGCTCCATCCAGCAGGGAATCCTGAAACAATTCTTTAACTGGCAATGGGACGTGTATTTTCATGTGATTTTCTCCTCTTTTCTTCAGTCAAGTGTGCATGATGTTGTATGGCTAATAACACAACGAAGCGAGAGAGAAAAACTTCTCTTTTCTTGCCGATCCAGATCTGTGAAGGAGGTTGCAAGGAACTAGTAATAACTTGAACATGGATCATCTATTGAAAGGACCTGTTTACATGATAGACTCGAGAACCTGAAACGTAGATACTAATGCATGAAGAGCCATAATCTTCAAAACAAGCACACAAGACCAGACCAAACATGAGAACAAGACATCAACTGAAACAAAACTTATTGAAACTTCCACCGCTTAATCAAGTTCAAACCCCTGAACGAGAGCCTCAGACCAGACCATTAGAGAAAACTAGAGATCCTAGCTAGTAACTGTGGTCAGGCCTCTTGTTCATGGTGGTGAGCCAATGACACCAGTGCCTGGGACCCTGACACAACCAACCCCAGGGAAAGAGCAAAACCCTGATGGCCCAAATGCAAAGACTGGACCATTAGGAGTTGGGATAAAACCACCACTGGTACCAAAGCCCCCTAGATAGTTCTGAGGTTGCTCAACTTTCTCCTTGGTGTCCTTCAGTTTCCTCCCTGCTTCAACATTCGAGGCAACTACCACCATGAAAATGGCAAGGATCAGAAGCATCTTTTGAGTTCTCTCCATCCTAGCACTTCTCTCGACACCTGGCATAGACACTCTCTACTTCTCTCTAGTTTCTCTTACTTGCAATGCAAAGAACCCTAGCCATCCCCGCCCATCTTATAATACCTAAGGTTTCTAATTTAAGCAAGTGTATAACCAACTCTTTTACAAATAGTAGTAAACATGGAAAATAGTTGGATATGATAGTTATTACGTATGGGGATACAAAATTGAAGCCTTGGGTACATCACTGTCAAAATAAAATTACTCCATCTACCATTCACCAGCTCAGATCATGTAAAAATACTTCAATAACCTTCACTTTTTTCTGAACATTATTGAAGCTGGTCTTCTATTCCTAATTCTGAAGAATCATCGTTCACAATCCTTAAACACTAATTAATTGCTAACCAACCGCTGCTAATGGGAGCTTTCTTGGTCGGTGACAAAATATAACGTGAAAGCATATTGCGTTGGAAGTTACGACAGCCTCCACTTAAGGGCAACGTGCCTCTGATTATTGTGCAAATAGAGATTCTTCCGTTTCTTGAAGACTTGAGCTGCCTACAAAGTTATGGCTAAAGTGAAGGCAAGTCTTTAAATTTACGAGGGCCTTACCTAACAAAAAGTAGAAGCTCTAAAGGCCCTCCAAATGCAGGACCTCTGTTTTTCTGTAGTTAAGGCAACTTCTCATTTTCCTAGTGCTCTCTAGTTCACATTCACTCACTACTAATACATTACTTCAAAATGATTTCACTGCAAGGAAGACAGATCATAAATTTGTGACAACTGTAAAATATTAGGTTGGTATTGATCTCTGTTGGCGGGAAATTCCATGGGAAACGAGCTGCGTAGCCATTACCACCCCCTTGTCATGATCATTTGCCAGCTGCTACCCGCTTTGACAGACAGGGTGAGGTAGTTATTTAGTAGTTGACAGGAAACCGAACTGGCCAGACAAAAAAGGGGTCGGTGGTATTTGTAGCTAGAAAATGGGGCGCGAGGGTTTGATGGTGGTGTAATAACTTTTCTTGGTCTTCCTGGTGAACTACGAGTCTAGGACTATTAAAAGATAACTTTAACATACCGTTACTCTCCCAGAACCCTTCAAACAATTTTTTTTTCCTTGAACAAGTCCAGCCCATATGAATCAAGAAATACAAGCATGTTCGACCTTCATGTACCAGTGTGTGTCGGCTAACATAAACTTGGAAAGCCACTTTCTAGTCTCAAACAGACTGACTCCTAAGGCTATAGAAGGCCGTGGGATTCATGAGCCATTGGGCTGAGAACCATTAGAAAGTAGGCAAGACTCTGCTATGCTATGATGCGACAGTTTATCATAGAGGAAAGAGAATAAATTCAGTAAATAGAAGATTCAAAAGCATGAAGAGAAGTGGCCTGGGAATTTCATAGGAAAATAACAAGCGACCTCGAACAATAAATTGACAATTCGCAATTATAGAGACTTTAAATTGTGCCATGCATAAATCAAAACATTGATTCAAGTTTATTTATCACAAGGGAAAATTTGATGCTAAGTCTACAATAATCCAGCTTGCGCCTTCTACACTAAATTATTTTCTCAACACACCTTGCCACACATTTTCTTGAGTCACACTGACAAAGGAGAAAAACGAGTTGTGACACTATGCCGTAGACATAATGCAATCAATGGCTTGCTTGCAGATGCCTGTCATTGTAGCCTCGGGTCCATAAACCTGAAAACAAAAGAAAATGGCACAGCTCAGCTTCAAATATAACAAAAACAGAGGATTTCCAGATCTGATTCTTCAAAAGGAATGGAAAAGAAAGAAAACTCTGCAAGCAAATGGAGGATCTTATGTTTTATTTGAATTAATCCATGTTTTTCAAGGTTGTGGCCAATTGAACTTTATAGTAAACAGCTCAAGTGAAACTTGGGACCCTTAGGTTTCAATTTTACTAAACAATACTGAAGATGAAGTGACTTTTCTCCAATTAAAAGTGTGCATTTCAGCTGCTTACAGCTTTATCTAAATTCAAAAACCAGTAGCCAACAAACCCAATAGAAATTAAATGCCCGAAGGACTACAGAAAAAAGATTGTCATTCCATACCTCAAGAGGTACTCCCAGTTCCTCTCCCAGAGTGCGCATCTTGGCCAAACCAGTCTGATAGTTTGGACCACCTCTTCGGACATAGAGGTGCATTCTTGCTGCCTTTAACTTGGATTCCTATGAGAAGAGGAAGGGTTAAACATAGAAACAGGAAAGCTAAACTAGTAAACCATTGACAGCAGTTTGAGCTGATTCAACTAGACAAACCTTCTCCCTCAATGCTCGTATGATACCATTGAAAGTAGCAGCAACATCGGTGAAGTTAGCAATGCCCCCTCCAATGAGAAGGGCTCTTTTGCGACCATCAGGGTCAGCAGTTGCACACTACAATAATGATCAAGGAATATTGTTACAGAATATATGAGAGACAGCATAATTATGAGCAAGCATGCAAAAATAGAAGAGGCTTAAATTTATTGTCTCTTACATCAATGACAACTCTTGCATATTGCAAGACCTCCTCCTCATTTGGAGCTCCACTATACTCTGCATAGTTGCCAAGCTCTGATGCATAACCCAAATCTCCAACCTAGTTAATGGGGACAAAAAATTAAGTCTTACAAGTAAAATCAGCAAGCACAGACCTTGCACCAACCAATAAAATAATGCCAAAAATGAGATGAGAGGCAAGTAGATTATAGCATATGCAATGGAGCACCTACAGTATCAGCATATATGACACTGGCACCGCCTCCAGCTACCATTGTCCAGATACGCCCTTTTTTGTTCAAAACAGTGAATTTCAAAGATGCACTTGTCTGTAAACACAAGAATATGATTAGTGCATTCATTTCATGTCCACATGGATAACTCCATGTCTATGCTTGAAGTTATAGGCAATTAGGCATTCATGTAATTACCTTTTCATCCAGTGAGTGGATGAAGCTTTCAGTAGAGCTCAGAACTCTTCCAAAAGGCAGAGGAAATTCTACATTACCCCACCTTAATGTACCAAAATAGTTTGGATTAGAGACAAAATATATTAGTAATATACCTTAACCACAATCTCATGTCAACTGAAGGTTTCTTGAAAAGAGGATGTGAATGTATGCATACTTCTTGAAGTTCTTGAAAGCAGCAGTGTCGTCCAACTCTCCTCTCATATCCAGTGGATATGGCTCCCCATTCACCAATGTAAATGGATTCATCTCTATAAAACTGAAGTCCAGATCTATGAAGTACAAGAAAAGCAATCAGATGTCAATTTATTACTAGCATGAATAATATTTGGTGCAACCGGTCAGAAAAGAATATAAAAGCAAATATTAGATTATTTTCAACCATTTCAAGATCCTCAGGAAAAAAATAGTTTCTATTCTACTGTTTCATAAACCATAAATTTTAATAAGATTCATGTGCATGTGATTAGAGAGTTTTGTTCACAAAGTCATGTAATTTCCAGCGTTAAATGAATGTGGCAAGAGCATGCTCACCTTGAAATACAGAAAAGACACCAATGATGAAATCACCAATTTTTCCTCGAATCTGAGATAAAGTATTGAGGTTGAATCAGCAAATTCCGTGTGTGTGTGTGACAATTCAAAATGCCAGTTAACAAGAATTTTCAACTATGAGACATTTTTAAATAAATCAAAGAGGTTATTTTAAATAAATGTAAGAGCAACTAGAATCTAAAGGCATTAAACATGCACCATCGATTAATAAACCTAGGAAACCATTTTTATCAGCAAAGAAACAGATTTTTAACCTTTTAATAATTTTGATTAGTGAAACATGCTGGATTACTTATCACCAGAATTTATTAAATCATTGATAAATTTAATATAAAGAAACTCACCTCCAGAGGAAGTGTAGCAATCAAAGGAGCACATGCTTCCAGTGTCATTAACTTATCAGCAGGGAGGAAAATGGTCTTAACCTGCATGAGGCCAGAAAACCAAAACCATGTCGGTATTTAAATTCTAACAGTAATAAGATCCAACAGTAATAATATGAGAAGAAATGAAGAAGCACATGTATATCAAGATTCACAGTGCAGACATACCTTATCCCAGTTCTCCTCAATTTCAATACCTCCACATTCTGAGAAGCTAATGGTGCAGCCGAGTCTTTCAGAGACAATTGAAAGGTAAAACTCTTGATCATGTGGAACAAATGGTTCGACTATAAAGGTAGTTATTGGTGCCTTACAGCCACCCATCTCAACCTAATAAACCAGATCCATTTTGTCCATCAATATAATATCTAACCACAGAGACAAACAAGAATTTTCCACGCAACTTGATCCGATAATCACCTCAACACCAAGGCGTGCCTTCACAAAGTCAGCAACTTGAGCTAGATCTAAATTCAAAGCTACCAAACCACTCTTCCCACGCTTTCCAAATAGCATGTCGGGCTTCACAACCAGTTTTGTAGATGACAGCCATGGCTCTTGGTTCGTTAACTCCGTGAAATCTGTGCCTTCTTTCACCTAGACACAATAAAAACCTATCGTGTTACTTAAAACATCAAATCCAAAACAACATTAATCCCATTCCCAAGATTGAATTTTCAACGGACCAAGTAAAAAAGAAACTAATTATGGGCAAACCCAGCTAGAATTTCCATCAAAACCAAGGTAAAGTAACGTCCTTTATTAAAATATCACAGCCTCGATTACTATCTCCAAAACAGAACTTTCAAAAAAACCCAGTACAAGATTGAAACCATATCAAAAACCCAGTTCGAATTCCTCCAAAATTAAGCTAAAGTTGCGAAATTTAATCAGATGTGATCCAAATTCCAATCCAAAGTAATCGAATTCAAACTTGATAAATGCATAAAATAGCAAACGAACAAACGTTTCCAGAACTCGACACGACGCAGACAAAACACATGGATACAAAGAGAGATTAATAGATTAGAGGTAAGTATGTACCTGAGCAGAGCAGATCTGGAGATCAATACCAGAGAGACGTTTCAAGTGCTCTTTCAAAAGTCTCTTGGAATCATACTCTCTTATCTTCTTTCTTGCCATTTCAACAATTCAAAGATGATCTACAAAACAAACAAAGTATAATTTGCTAGCACGATGTTATTACAACCTCTGCTTTTATATACCGTAGAAAAAATATTTTGAATGAATTAATGAAATGAACGATCTTGTTATGCTTATAACAGAAGATTTAAAACCCACCAAACAACAGCAAGGTTGTGTCTTGTAAGAGAGAGGGAGGGTTTGGTTGGTTGGTGTTTGGTGGAGGGTGTGGTGGTAGGCGAGTTCCACGAGGAGGAGGAGACGTTGAAGTGAATGGTTAGTTAATTTATCCAATCAGCTAACAACTCAAATCATCATGTGCACTGTGCCCGCAAGCATGCACTTGTGTTCATGAACGAGAATGGTGGTTGTTTATATAGATGTATATATGGTCCCTCTTCTTTTATAGTTAGCTTGTAATGGTCACTTTGTGTAAGTTCATGTAATGTGAAATTATTGAAGTGGTTGATCCATTGGTTACGTTTTCTTTATTAACTTGTTCATCAATCAAGATTTAGTATTTTTCAAATAATTTCAGAGTCATATTTCTATGATAGATTTAGAGAAAACATAATTGTTTTCTACGGGTTGAAAATCTTAATATTACTAAAATTAACTTTTTTTTATTGAATATTTTTATAATTTATAATAATCAAGGTAGCACTTGACTATTGTTATCAAATAAAAAACACATAAATAATAAGAGCATACAAGATAGTACATGACAATTAATAAAGATTGAATTGTGTTTTGTAATAATATATAAGATATTGTGATTATCTTTGCATTTTATTTTGTTAATATAATAAAATATATAAAAAAAATTCTTTGTAATATATATTATTTTCAGACTTGTATATTTAAAAAATAATTAGATATTATTTATTTCACTTTAGTTTATATTGAAATTTGAAATTAATAATAACAAATAGTCCCAGTTATAAACCTTTGACTGACTAGCCGAGGGAATTCAGGACTTGAGGTTTGCACCAATATGGGTTAAAAAAAAATATAAATGAGAGATTAATTTGATTTAACCTGTTAAAAACTCGAGTCCACTACTAATCTAAAGGTTATAATTTTTTTTAAAAAAATTTTGTTCAAGGCGAAATCATTTTGATTCTCTTAAAATTATTTTTAAGATTAATTCAAGTTAATTATATAGACCCAAAATCTTGCTCATGTCAATTTATAAAATTATAACAGCAATTATCTTTTATCCTTGCTTGTTTTAGTTGGAAAAATTAAAATTTTTTAGCATGGATGTTGTAGGAATAAAAGTAATAAATATTGTATCCAAAGATATGTCTCATTTATGCCTTTTATTTTGAAAGAACAAAAATTCACTTCAAATTTTATATAAATATTTGATTTATTTATGTATTTATCTTTATTTTTTTAATCAAACACGTTTATACTTCTACTATTTTTGTCTCTTTTAACCCCGTATAGTCTCAACTGGCTAATTGCTTGTACTACGTTGCGGGTCAAACAAATATTTTTTTTTATAATTATTGAGATTAAAATAATTAATAAATTTTGCTAGTTAAAAAATAAAATATAACATCTATAGATGTAAATTTTGATATAATGAAACACATCAACTCATTCTATCATAATAACAATAATATTGAAGGCTTAACATCTAAAAATATTATTATTATTATTGCTAAAACAATAAAAAAAATATTAAATTATTTCGAGGAGAAAAAAAACTCAAAAACATTGATAAAAGAGGAAGCAGGAAAAAATTATTATTATTATTATTATTATTATTGCATGAATAATGAGAAAATAAATTCAGTAAAATAATAAAAAAGCCCAAAAACTTTAACAAAAGAGCAAATAAAATAAAAATGAATAAAAATAAATTTATGAGCTAAAAAAATCATTTGACATTAAAATATAAAAAAAACTAATAAAAAAACCTAAAGAAAAAACAAAGAAAAAAAAATTAAGAAATATCAATTTTCAAATGATCATAAACACAAACTAAAATTTAAGAACAAATTTTTTGAAAAAAAATGTTATCTCAACAAAAGAAAAAATAATAAAAATTAAAAACCAAAACTAAAGGCACATATATATAAACATAGATAAAAATAGAGACTATTTAAGAACTATAAAAATTAAAGGAATAAAAATAAAAAATCAAAAGTATAAAGGGCTGAAAACAAAACCAAATATATTATCAATTCCAATCAAATGAAAAAATTGAAAAAAATCAAATAAAACATAACATCTATACATGCAAGGTTTGACATGATGAAATATATCAACACACCCTATTATAACAACAGAAAGATCGAAGACTTAACATCTAAAAATATCATTTTTATTATTTCTAAACAAATAAAAATTATTATATTACATCGATAAAAAAATAAAAAAAAAGGAAGAAAAAGGAAGAAAAATAAAACTGAAATTATTATTCTTATTGTGTTAATAATAAGAGAAAAATTCGATCAAAGAAAAAAAAGTCAATAACCTTAACAAAAAAAATATGAAAAATAGAGTAAAATTACAAGAAAAAAATAATTTGTCATCAAAATAAACAATAAAAAACAATCAAAAGAAAGAAAAATAAAAAAAATTCATATGTGAAAACAAATTAAAAAATAAAAATAAAAAAAATTATAATAAAAAATTTTTATGCATAATCTGTGGTGATCTATCCTTTTTAAAAACCAGTGCGTCTGTTTTCCACTGAGCTACAAATCTTTTGTTGTATTTTATTGTGCAAAAATAGCTAAATATTAGTAAAATAGGGAACCGAACAACCCGAACAGAAAACCAAGCAATATTATTATAATTTATAGTGATTTTCTTTACGTGCTACAACAACTGAACCCTAAACTCTTTTAGTATACAATATAATATACTTCTACTATATTTTTTTTAATATACTTCTACTATATTTTTTTTAATATACTTCTACTATATATTTTTTTTTGTATCTTCAAGATAATCTCTTGAATCATAGGCACTCAAAGAACATTCCATTTCTTCATCACTACTTTGATGTCAGGCTGCCAAAATACCAACAAATCATAACATACTACTAGCTAGCTAGTTCACCATCCATCTCATAACACATGCAGCAGCAATCTCCACTGGCCTCCGCAACACACAAGAGCCCTGTCGTTCCAGGCAAGAACAGTACTTGATCGTCGTCGCGATTCTTGACATGCCTTAACTATAATGAGAGTTTCCCAGATTTGCCTACTGCAGTCTATTGAAACCCATCATCCAGGCATAAGCAGTGACAAAGATGAAGAGAGCACAAACCCAGCATCCATGGCATCACTTACGGGAGAGATCACATACCCAGCATCCAAACATCAATTATGTGAGAGATCACAAACCCAGCATCCAGGCTTCAATTATGGAAGCCAAAACAGTGATAAAAATGAAGATACCAATCAGAGCAATAAAATCACAAACCCCCACAGATCATGCTATAACGTTGAAGAAGCAACGCCAGTAATTCCAACCCAGAATGGCAGCTTGATCAGCCAAGAAAATTTATCTCAACATCATAACGTTGACTCATTGCCTATAAAGGGCACATTCATTCGTCATAAAATCTGCTCTCATTTCGTTGGATTTACAAATGCCCTACGCATTTGAATATCCACGATCGAGTGGGCGTTCTCCGCTGATTCTTTCTTGAAAATGGAGTCATGAATGGCAACTCAACGCCATGATCATCCTTTCTTGCTGCTCGTGGCTATCTCCGACAAGAAAGGGGGACACCTTTCTTGTCGATCACCACAGAATGACAATCCAACAATACTTGGGGAAAAAAGAGAGGCATCGCATGCAGATTTATGAGGTTAGTTTGTTTTTTTAATCCAATCTTCTGCCTTGCCTGTACGTGAAGTTTCCCGGTAATTAATTACAAACTAGTTTATTAATTGCCCTCGTGTTGTTTTACAGTGCAGATATTAATTTTTATAATCTTAATTAGGACATGTAATTAATTTTAATCTTAACACACGCATACGCAACCACACCAATTTAATTCTAAACACGGAAGCACGATCCATAACTCTAAACGTGATTTAATTAAAATTAAACCAACCCCTTCCCGCCACTAAGAACACCCCTCTCCTGTATTTCCCGCTGTTTTCTTTAACGAAAAACGACACCGTCGATACCCTCCCTTAAATCCAATTTAAGGATACAAAAAGCAATCCCCTGTAAAAATAAAATTCATCCATACCTGTTGCCTGCTGGTTGGCTCATGATTTAATTAATTTATAATATATTTGTATATTTTTTTTAAATAAATAGACCGGGTTTTACAGTAATGCTGTAGTCACCCGACACGTACACTTCCGCCCGAAGGACACGAAAGTAATTCACCATGCCATGGAAATGGCATCCTTGTAGTATTTTGAACCCCCAAGACTCAATATATTTTCCTCTAGAAAACTCGACTACTCTTCGCGCTCTCAAAAATCTTCTGAAAATATCTTTATTTTCTTCGATCCATTTTTGTAAGCTCCTCCTCCTCCTCCTATTCTCTTCAAAATCTCTCTATTGAGCTAATTCTTAGGGTTTTTTCATTTGTTATTTAACCGGTTTTTCTCCTGTTTAACCATATTACATTTTGTGTTTTTGTCTTTCGTTTCAAAACCCTACTTTCTCTCTCACTCTCTTCCTATCTTGAAGGGCATTTTCTACATGAATTATAAGCCGAGTTGGCCGCGGATTTTTTCTCTTTATTGATTAAAGATTGCTCTGGTTCAGTACTGCTGCTGCGAGGGATTTAAAGAAGGTAAGTTTTCATAGGGTTTCTGCTCTTTTTTTACTGTATGTTAAAGTGTTTTGAAGTTGGGGAAGTTGTGATTTTGGATTTGAATTTGATTTCAATTGAGTGAAATTGACATGGATTGGTGTTGTTTCGTGGTTATTGAGTGAAAATAGTAGGTAGCGAAGGGATTTAGGGTTTGGATGAGGAATTGAAGTTGAAACTGTTTATTTTTTTATTTTTTTTTTTTGTACGTGTTGATGGTTTGTTGTTGTCGTTTAGGGCTGAAAATAGGATTTTAGGTTTGTAATTTAATGGGTTTTGAAGTGGAATTGAAGTTGATTTGGGGTGCTTTTGGGTGTTGTCTGTTAAGACTGAGAATTTGGCTTTTCGGCCTGTAATTTGATGTCTTTTTTATATTTATTTATTACAGAACTGGTCCATGGCCTGTCGGGGTTACAGTATGCAAGAGGCTGAATTTTGAAGGTCTCGTGACTCTGCTTTGTCTCTTGCCAAGGGTTGGTATTGTTACATCTGTGTTTGGATGACTAAGTTTTGCTGTTGCTTTATCTTTTGAACTTGCTAGTTTTCCATCATAAGAAAGAATCAAAATGTTTATTTCGACCATCGGTATAGGGGCTGGATTGGGCATGAACTGAAATGCACAACCTTTTCTTCAATTTTCAGCCTGTCAAACCAAAAGGCTTTGAGCTAACCGTATATACCTAGAGAGTTTTCTGCAGTAATTATTCTCCTAGTTACTATCATATCCATCTTGAATATCTATATTTCTTTATTCTCAAAAAAGTAAATCTGTAATCTAATTTGAAGTTGGTTGAATGTGCTTGTAAGCTTAATGTTTGATCGAGACTTTGTTTGTTTCCCTTTGTGATGTTTGGTTGTTGAGTTGTTACAGTTAAAGATGGCTGATCAGAGGAATGGAACTGGGCAGCCTTCAAATGCTGCAAGAAATGCATATGCTATTGATGTGGAGAAGTTCAAAACACGGCTCAAGGCACTTTATTCAAATTGGAATGAGAACAAGGCTGATTTATGGGGGTCTTCTGATGCTGTTTCTGTAGCAACACCTCCACCTTCTGAGGACTTACGATATCTAAAATCATCAGCTTTGAATATTTGGTTGCTTGGGTATGAGTTTCCAGAGACAGTAATGGTTTTTATGAAGAAGCAGATTCACTTCTTGTGTAGCAAGAAGAAGGCTTCTTTGCTTGAAGTTGTGAAAAAACCTGCCAGGGAAGTAGTGGGTGTTGATGTAGTGATGCACGTGAAAGCAAAGAATGACAATGGGACTAGTCTTATGGATGCCATATTCCGTGCTATTTATGCTCAGTCGAGTGCTGATGGGCAAGACACACCTGTTGTTGGACACATAGCAAGAGAGGCTCCTGAAGGAAATATTTTGGAAACCTGGGCTGAGAAATTGAAGGGTGAGGGTTTTAAGCTTGCTGATGTAACTAGCGGGTTGTCTGATTTGTTTGCTGTTAAGGATGCTGATGAGCTCATTAATGTGAAGAAAGCTGCTTTTTTGACTTTTAGTGTTATGAACAATGTTGTGGTGCCGAAGCTTGAGAATGTTATTGATGAGGAAAAAAACATCACCCATTCTACTTTGATGGATGAGGCAGAGAAGGCCATTTTGGATCCCTCTAGAGCTAAGGCAAAGTTGAAGGCAGATAATGTTGATATATGCTACCCTCCAATATTTCAGAGCGGAGGAGAGTTTGATCTCAGGCCTAGTGCTGCAAGCAATGATGAGCCCCTGTATTATGATTCTACCAGTGTAATCATTATTGCTGTTGGGTCTCGATACAACAGTTACTGCTCAAATGTTGCCCGGACTTTAATGATAGATGCCACTCCCTTGCAGAGCAAGGCTTATGCAGTTCTTCTCAAGGCACATGAAGCTGCTATTGGTGCTTTGAAGCCTGGGAACAAAGTAAGTGCTGCTTATCAAGCTGCCCTGTCAGTGGTTGAGGAGGAGGCTCCAGAATTGGTTCCAAATCTAAGCAAATCAGCTGGGACAGGCATAGGTCTTGAGTTTCGCGAGTCAGGACTGAATCTTAATGCCAAGAATGATCGTGTTGTTAAAGCAAAAATGGTTTTCAATGTGTCTCTTGGTTTTCAGAATTTGCAAAATCAGATTGATAATCCCAAGACTCAGAATTTTTCTTTGTTGCTTGCAGATACAGTTATTGTAGGTAATCTCATGATGCTCTGCTGCCTTTTCCTATTTTTCACCTTATTGCTTTTCCCAATTGCATATCAATTTTTATGACAATTGAGGAATTTTGTTCTCTTTTATTCCTTAAAATGCTTTGACTGCAATAATTACATTGAATTCTGTTTTTTTTTTTTTAAATCTCATTCCTCTCTCTGATCTGGGAAATGTAGGTGATCAAAATCCGGATGTGGTGACTTCAAAGTGCTCCAAAGCTGTTAAGGATGTGGCTTACTCGTTTAATGAAGGTGAGGAGGAAGTACAAAAACCTAGAGCTAGAGCTGAGGTGAATGGCGATGAGAGCTTGATGTCGAAGACAACATTGAGGTCTGATAATGGGGAGATCTCAAAGGAGGAGCTTCGGAGGCAGCATCAAGCAGAACTTGCCCTCCAAAAGATTGAAGAAACTGCTCGACGACTTGCTGGTGGAGGTGCTAAAGGAGACAATCGTTCTGCTTCAAAGTCTTCAACTGATTTGGTTGCCTACAAGAATGTGAATGACATTCCTCCTGCTAGAGACCTAATGATTCAGATAGACCAAAAGAATGAGGTTGTGCTTTTGCCTATTTATGGGAACATGGTGCCTTTCCATGTTTCCACAATCAGGACAGTTTCCAGCCAGCAGGATACCAACAGGACCTGTTACATTCGAATCATTTTTAATGTTCCTGGAGTAGCTTTTAATCCGCATGACTCCAATTCATTGAAGCACCAAGGGGCTATTTATCTGAAGGAGGTTTCCTTTCGTTCAAAGGATCCTAGGCACATAAGTGAAGTGGTACAGTTGATTAAGACACTTAGACGACATGTTATGGCCAGGGAGTCAGAGAGGGCTGAGAGGGCAACCTTGGTTACTCAGGAGAAACTACAGCTTGCAGGGAATAGATTCAAGCCAATAAGGTTGACTGACCTATGGATCCGTCCTGTTTTTACTGGCCGTGGAAGAAAGTTGCCTGGTGCTCTTGAAGCTCATGCTAATGGATTTCGGTTTTCTACAAGCAGATCTGATGAGCGTGTGGATATTATGTTTGCAAACATCAAACATGCATTTTTCCAGCCTGCAGAGAAGGAAATGATCACTCTTCTGCATTTCCATCTTCACAACCACATTATGGTGGGAAACAAGAAGACCAAGGATGTGCAGTTTTATGTTGAGGTGATGGATGTGGTCCAGACCTTGGGAGGTGGAAAGAGGTCTGCCTATGACCCAGATGAGATTGAAGAAGAGCAGCGAGAAAGGGATAGGAAGAATAAGATCAATATGGATTTTCAAAGCTTTGTGAATCGGGTGAATGACCTTTGGAGCCAACCCCAATTTAGTGGACTAGACCTCGAGTTTGATCAGCCTTTGAGAGAGCTTGGCTTCCATGGAGTGCCCCACAAAGTCACATCTTTTATTGTCCCAACTTCAAGCTGCCTGGTTGAGCTAGTTGAGACTCCTTTCCTTGTTGTCACCCTGGGTGAGATTGAGATTGTCAATTTGGAGAGAGTTGGTCTTGGACAGAAAAACTTTGACATGACCATTGTCTTCAAAGACTTCAAACGCGATGTTCTCAGGATTGACTCCATCCCGTCAACTTCACTTGATGGCATCAAAGAATGGCTTGACACAACAGACATCAAGTATTATGAGAGCAGATTGAATCTTAACTGGCGACAAATACTGAAGACGATCACTGATGACCCACAGAGCTTCATTGATGATGGCGGATGGGAATTTCTGAATTTGGAAGCTAGCGATTCAGATTCTGACAACTCAGAGGATTCAGACCAGGGTTACATACCATCAGATGCAGAACCCGAGTCTGAGTCGGAAGATGATGTCTCTGAAAGTGAATCACTTGTGGAGTCTGAGGATGACGAGGAGGATGATTCTGAGGAAGACTCTGAGGAAGAAAAGGGTAAGACATGGGAGGAGCTGGAGAGGGAAGCAAGCAATGCAGACAGGGAAAAAGGTGACGATTCAGACAGTGAGGAAGAGAGGAATAGAAGGAAAGTGAAGACTTTTGGGAAGTCTCGAGCCACTCCAAGAGCTGCTCCTAGACCCACTCCAAGAAATGTTCCCGGTAGCATGCGCAAGCGTCCCAAGTTCCGTTAGATTTGATAGGAAATAACATGTTCTTTTGTTATTTATGTTTATCTGTTTAGCAGGTAGCTACAGCTGCTGCCACAGAATGTAGGCCTTTTACGTGGGGTAAGAACCATTGGTAGTGGTAGTTTTTACGATTTTGTTATCTATCTATTATTGCCTTTTGGTCATTGAGTAGTTCTGTTGGGAATAAGATCAATTCCAAACAAACTTAAATCTCTGCATCGTCACCTCCGCGCACTATCATCAATATCCTTCAATTATTATCTTCATTTGCACTATATGATGCATTCCTCCACAGCAGACCATTATCCAGTCAGTAGCTTCAAAATGCTGCGCCATGAACAACTTCCTAGACTTGTGTGGCAGAATGAGCTCCTTGGATGGTATATGGGTCAGAAGATGTGCTCCATTGATCTCCACCGTTGTTTGGCAGGGAGTGTCTGGTTATGATGTCCAAAAACCCAAACCACCTCTTTTCTTTGATGCATACTACCTCATCACAAAAGCTTAAACAGGAGTAGAGAATTAATAGGGTAATGATAAGATACGAACTTTATGTAAAAATAATGTAATTATCCAAGCCAAGAGACACAAGCATAATCATGGAAATAATGTACATTAAAAGAAAGCAACACCACATAAAATCGAAGATAGAACCGAGGAAGAAAAAGCCTTGACCAGATATAGCCATACCCATCGCTGAAAACATTGAGCATGTTGCTAATTTTGATAGACGCAAAAAATCTGGAACTTAAATAAGATCAACTCTTTCAAAACAGAAAACAGCTCCATGACATGCCAACAGCTAGAGAAAACAGAGCATGGGAAACAATGACATGCTGCGAAACATAATGATGGGGGTGAGTTCACAGAATATTATTGTTCTGAATAGTTAAAGCGTGGGTCTTTTACAAACGGATCATGTAGCAAACCTATTAAACTCACTTATAGCTCAATGAGACAAAGCTACGAGAGGTTTCTGAACTCTAGAAGAACATCTTGACCAGAAAATATCATTACTTTTCATTTGATAAAGTTTAAATTTTTCTAAATATTTCTGATGTGGGGTTTGTTGGCTATAAGCCTATAACTATAACTCAAGAAGATCCTCAAATTAAGTTTGGAAGATGTTGTCGAGCTTCTTAATATCTTTTGAATTTTCAGTTTAATTTCACACACACACACACACACACACACACACGATTTTGATTTTGAAAGGTGAGAGAATACTAAGAGATAACTATATAGCAATAAAGTACGAATTTGGGTTCTTGTGAGAAAACCCATTTCGAGAACAATGCTTTGCTCTTTGTTCACTGTCTTCATATTTGGTGTTACCGTTTGCGTGACAAAGAAACCTCCATCTCTGTAACAAAAAATGTGTGAGTTTTTTGACACAACACGCTCAGCACCATCAACTGGATATCAGTAACCATTTTAGCCACATGTTGTTGACCTTGCCTCCAATGCCATCAGTAACATTCGAGGAAACCAAAATGTGGAATTTAAATTTGAAGATCCAAACACAACTTATCATATTCTAATAGCTGGAAAGGAAATGATCCGAGGAGTACATTCACAAGCAGGAGATCACGGGTAAAAATGAAAAGAAGCAGAAAAACATACAGAAACCTCTGAATTTTAGATCCACTATTTTACAAGTAAACGAATTGTTATGGCTCTGAGTTCCAAAACTAGTTTACAGGTAAAGAGTCCAAGATTGTGTCCAACGAGCATATAAAATAACAATACCAAGAAACAGGTGAGGAGAGAAATCCAAAACATATGCTTCCTTCCAAGAGACATTATTCTGGTTAGATTATGTAGCTACCATCTACAGAGCTGCAGCTGCTAGTTCAACAAGGCACAGGGGTATAGACACCTTTGGTCACCTTAGCTTGGGTCTCTTGTGAAGACTGCTGCTCACATTTCTTCTATCAGGTGGCCGAGCTACTGGCCGAGCTGGAGGCCGAGCTGGTGGCCGAGCCGGTGGGCGAGCTGACGGTCGAGTGGGAGCTCTAGCTGGCTCTCGAGCCTTGCCAAATGCCTTGATCTTCCTTCTTTTTCTCTCCTCCTCACTATCTGAACCATTCCCCTTTTCCCTGTCAGCATAACTTGCTTCCCTCTCCAGCTCTTCCCATGTCTTTCCTTCCTCCTCCTCTGAGTCTTCCTCAGAGTCCTCTTCCTCATCATCCTCAGATTCCACCAAAGACTCACTTAAATCATCTTCATCATCGGAACCTGAGTCAGATTGCACATCTGAAGGCACATACCCTTGGTCTGAGTCTGCTGAATTTTCAGAATCTGAATCACTAACTTCCATGTTTAAAAATTCCCACCCACCATCCTCTATGAATTTTTCCGGATCATCAGTGATAGTTTTCAGTATAGGCCGCCAGTTGAGATTTAATCTACTCTCGTAATACTTGAGGTCGGTTGTGTTAAGCCACTCCTTTATGCCATCCAGTGATGTGGAGGGGATAGAGTCTATTCGTAGAACATCCCTTTTGAAGTCCTTGAAGACAACAGTCATATCAAAATTCTTCTGTCCAAGGCCAACTCTCTCCAGATTAACTATCTCAATCTCACTCAGAGTTATCACCACACAAGGTGTCTCTATCAGCTCAACCAAGCAACTCGATGTTGGAACTATGAAAGCTGATACTTTGTGGGGAACCCCATGGAACCCAAGCTCTCTTAAAGGTTGATCAAACTCGAGGTCAAGTGCTTTGAATTGAGGTTGGCTCCATACATCATTCACCCGGTTCACAAAGTTCTGGAAGTCCATGTTTATTTTATTCTTTCTATCCCTCTCACGTTGTTCTTCCTCAATCTCGTCAGGGTCATAGGCTGATCTTTTACTCCCTCCAATTGTCTGCACCACATCAATTACCTCAATATAAAATTGCACATCCTTGGTCTTTTTGTTCCCCACCATTATGTGATTATGCAAATGAAAGTGCAGGAGAGTGATCATTTCCTTCTCTGCTGGTTGAAAGAATGCATGCTTAATGTTACCAAACATTACATCAACACGTTCATCAGGCCTTGAAGTTGAATAACGCAAGCCATTTGTGTGGGTTTCAAGTGAACCAGTCAATTTTCTCCCACGGCCACCAAAAGGAGGACGGACCCATAGATCTAACAATTTTATTGGCTTGAATTTGTAAGATGAGAGTTGAAGCTTTTCCTGACTAACTAAGGTCGCTCTCTCAGCCCTCTCAGATTCTCTGGAAGTTACCTGTCGACGTAGGGTTTTAATCTGCTGTACCACTTCACTTATATGTCTAGAGTCCTTCGAACGAAACGATACCTCCTTCAAGTATATTGACCCTTGAAACTTTAGGGAGTTTGCATCATGAGGGTTAAAAGGGGTGCCGGGCACATTAAATATTATCCGTATGTAGCAAGTCCGGTTACCATCCTGCTGACTAGACACGCTCTTCACAGTGGCCACATGGAAAGGAACCATGCTTCCATGGATTGGTAATATTATGGCTTCATTCCTCTGGTCAATCTGAATCATAAAGTCTCGAGGAGGGGGGAGATCATTGACATTCTTATATGCAATTAAATCACCAATTGTCTTCGCGCCACCTCGATTATCTGTTGCAGCAGAACCCCCACCAGCAAGCCTCCTTGCAGTCTCTTCATTCTTTTGGCGGGCAAGCTCTGCCTGGTGCTGCCTTCGTAGCTCCTCCTTTGACATTTCATGGTTGTCTGACCTGAGTGTTGCCTTAGACAAGGTGGCCTCACTCCCTCTACGGTCAGGTTTGACTTTTAGCCGATCTTCTTCCTGATCATCCTCATTGAATGAGTATGCCACATCTTTAACAGCTTTAGTACACTTTGAAGTCACCACATCGGCGAACTTCTCACCAACAATCACTGTATCCGCAAGTAAGACAGAATATTTCTGGGTCTTTGGATTTCTGGTCTCTGCCTGCAAATTCTGAAAGCCAAGAGACACATTGAAAACCATTCCTTGTCTCAGAACTCGATCATTCTTGGAATTAAGACTAAGCCCTGACTCACGAAACTCAAGGCCAATTCCAGTTCCAGCAGTTTTCGTCAAGTTTGCAATTAATTCAGGAGCATCCTTCTCAACCACAGAGAGCGCTGCTTGATACACAGCACTGACTGTGTTCCCAGGCTTCAATGCACTGATAGCTGCTTCATGGGCCTGAAGGAGGATCTCATATGCCTTGCTCTGCATCGGATTGGCATCCATCAGAAAAGTTCTTGCAACATTTGAGCAGTAGCTGTTGTATCGAGACCCGATTGCACATATGATAACACTAGTAGAGTCATAGTAAAGGTTTTCATCGTTGCTTGCAGCACTCGGTTTCAGATCAAACTGTCCTCCACTCTGAAAAATTGGAGGATAGCAAATATCGACATTCTCTGCCTTCAGCTTTACCTTAATTCTTGCAGGTTCCAATATTGCCTTCTCTGTGTCACCCATCAATGAAGAATGGGAGATCTTCTTCTCCTCATCAATGACCTTTTCAAGCTTTGGCACCACAAACTGCTTCATTACTGATGAACTCAAAAACGCTGCTTTCCTTACATTTGTAAGCTCCGTGCTGTCTTTGACAGCAAATAAGTCTGAAAACCCATTTGTTACATCACTTAGTTCACAATTAACATTCTTTACTTTTTCATGCCATGTCTCCAAAAGCTTCCCTTCAGGACTTTCTCTTGCTATATGTCCAATGATAGGAGTATTATGCCCATTAGAGTTTGACTGAGCTTGGACAGCATGAAAAATGATATCCATCAAACCACTTCCATCATCATTTTTGGTCTTCACGAGTATCACAACCTCAACACCCACAGCCTCTTTGGCAGACTTCTTCACAACATCAAGCAAAGAAGCCTTTTTCTGGCTACACAGGAAAAGGATCTGCTTCCTCAGGAAGACCATAATCGTCTCTGGGAACTCATATCCAACCAACCAAATGTTCAGAGCCGATGACTTCAGATACCGGAGATCCTCAGAAGCTGGAGGCGTTGCTATAGCAAGAGCATCAGAAGCACCCCATAGGTCATTATGGTGCTCCTTCCAATGTGAATACAGCATGTTCAAGCGCTTGGTGAAGTTATCCAAATCTATCGCATAGGGATTGGTAGCTCCTGTAGGCCTCCCATTTGAGGGTTTTGCATTAGCATTCCTATTTTCAGCCATCACATGTAGTTCAAAAACAGATCTTGATTTCTCAACAACTGAGCATATTCCGCTAGATGATCAACAAAAACAGTGACAAATAACAAATAGTCATCAGATCAATTCCTTCTCTCCATATGACAAAAGGTTGACCTGAATACACTTTGATTACCCATGATCAACACTATGCAAGATCAGAAACCAGCAAAATATTACAGAGAAACTTGAACAACCAGAACTCCAATGTTGCAAGAAATTAAAAACTGTTCTGAATCTTGATACTTTAAGATTAATGAGCTAAATCTGGTGCCTGAATTAATTGAATTATGAAATAACAAAAAAAAAACCCAGATAGATAAAAGATTGAAATTAAAGATTTACCACTTCTAGGTACCTATGGAATGCTTATCTACGATTCACTGGAGACAACTTTAGGTGTAAAGTGTGAACCTTTTTAGAAAGAAATGGATGATGATGCCAAATGGGTTGCTTCTACATGGGGGATTCAGAGGTATAGAGAGAGTGATTAATGTATGACAGCTACGACGAGGAATGATTAGTTGGGAAGCAGAGGAGAGGGGGAGCTAAAGTGGAGGGTCATCAAAACAATCAAGTTGTGGAAAAATATGTAATAATATGCAGCTCGTCTATGGACATTTCTCATGTGCATGTGTTTGCAAGACAATATTCACTTTCACATGTTCATTTGCTTTCAGATATTTTACGTTTTTGTTTAATTAATACATTTTCCTCTATTCAGAAGCCAAGGCCTGTTTGGCACTTGATAGCAAATCGACATTTCAATTACCACGTGTATAAATCAGCTTAAGATTAGGGGGTAGAGAATTACATTTTAAGGAAAAAAAGGTTTACTGTAATCCATTCGAATTTTTTCTCAACAATCTCTGTTACACAGGACTGAGGTCCCTGTCCACCGTTTGCATCCAAGTTCGAAGAACTCAGTTCAAGAGCAAATTATCACAAACATGGGCGAGCTACTTGTTTGTCGAGACAGAGCGAGAGAAGTAATAGAACAGCTGTCAAGCCCTCATCACCAAAATCACATTTGATCCCTGGCTGTTCACTAACATTACAATATTATGTGATACAGGAACACGGTACAAGGAGCAATCAGACTGCCAATGGAGGCTAGGGAAAACATCAAGTACCATTATCTCTATATCTGCGTTTACATAATATAAATGGGATACAACGAAGATGCACAGAGAACCAAGCAGCATAGATAAGAGAGAACAATCATAGCTTTCCAGATTGAGACATCACTTGATGAGTTTGTTACATTGCATAAAATCACAAACCATGAAAGGCACATTGTTTTCTTGCATGCTCGGGTATCAATTTGACGAACATCTCAACTGACACCCCCTTCAATTCTAGTTGAACAGCAGCAGCAGCAGAAACAACAAAAGTAAGTACACCAGATAATGGATTATGAACTGAGATTTGTTAAAAACAATTTCTATATAATAATTTCATACCATGAGATTTGAAGTTAAATAATGGTGGAAGGAAACGCCCATTTGGCAAGCGGGTGTTTTGGTCACGGAGCTCATCAAAAAAGGGATGCGTCAAGGCATCCAGCTGCAATCAGAGCAAGCACATAGTGGTAAGAAAGCATCAAATCAAACGAGAACATAAAACAAACCCAGAGGAAGTGATCACAATCAGCACCTAACAAGCTCCGTTCTATATATAATCAATCAACACCAGGTAAAAATATCTAACAAACTTCAATGATCAAAATCAAGCAGTGTCAAAGTTACAATTGTGTAAACGGACACAAGTCCATGTAAAAATGACAGTTTTATATCTAAAATCAGGCTTTCATAAATAGTAAAAGAGCAATGCTAGGGAAAGAAACATAGAAATTTAAAGAAGGTTATGATACATTCATAAAATTATATGGTTACATGGAGCAGAGTTGTATTCCAGAAAACACTCACAGCTGTGCACCGTAAGTTAGGGGAGTATTGCAGTAATCTTGAAACCAGATCAACTGCTTCTGGAGGCATGCGCTTTTGAAATATCTAAGCATGAAAGAAACTGAAGTCAATGGATGGTACGAAAGTAGTAGCAAGAACCACAAAATACAAATCTAGAATTTCTAATACCTTGTGCCATGGATGAGCTTTAATCTGCGGGAATTTGTACTCTGTATAATTCGGGTTCATGCACTTGATTTCCTCCCTTGTTGGAGTGCCCAAAACCTGGAAAATAGAGCATTTTATGAATTAATGTCAATCAAAGATAACGTCAGTCCCAGCAGAAATGTAAATTTTACCAAAGGGTAAACAGCTTTCTTTGATGTGATAAAAACAGCTCCACTTAATAATGTGTAGACAAAGCAATTAGAGGTCCAAGATACTAAACTTACCTTGATAATCTCAACAAGCTGGTCTACTCCACTCTCACCAGGAAATAGAGGCTGACATAATCATTATATTTATTAAAGCTTGTTGTGTAGATCATAATGTAACAGAAATAAAAAAAAACCTTGTCCACAAAAGCTTGCTACCTGTCCAAGCAATAACTCAGCAAAGACACAGCCAGCAGACCAGATGTCAATAGCTGTGGTGTATTCAGTTGCTCCAAATATAAGTTCAGGTGCTCTGTAATACCTAGAGCAGATATATGATATATTTGGCTCCCCTTTAACCTGTCAGAAGAAACAGCATCCCAGTAAAAACAAAAACAAATGTGAAGACTAAACAGTAAAAAATAAAAAATACTAAAGCATACCAAGACTTTAGCACTGCCAAAATCACATAATTTAACCTGGTGTGTATGGGGATTCACCTGCAACAAGAGACAAATTGAAGCTAACTTTAAAAAAAAATGCGTGGTGACATCAAATAAATGAGCCTATAAACAAAGATTGTGTCCTCCCAATCAAGGAGAATGATCAATTTACCTGCCTAAGACAGATTACAGCCAAATATCTATTTTTTTTTAACCAACTTTTGTTGAAGATGTACAGAACTACTCAAGGTTCTACAAGAATTAAACTATCACATATACATCCTAGGTTTTCATTCTCCAAAAATAATTTTTTTTTTTGATAAATTGGTGATGGTGGACTAGAGGAATACACCTGGACATATACATGCATAAGCCATAAAATTCCACAAAGTCTTACCAAAAGGTTTTGAGGTTTAATGTCACGATGACAGACCCCAATAGCACGATGGATGTATGACAATGCCCTAAATATCTGCCAAGAATCAACATGTTAACATCTTGCCAATGTTTCTAATAAACAATACCTCCAATTTGATACTGTTTCAAGTATTGAGGCAAAAAAATTAGTTGCCTTGGGTGAAAGAAATAACAAAGTACTGGATAAAAAAAAATTAAAAAAAAAAATGGCACCACAAGAACAAGGACATCTAAATTTTAGACATCTTAAACCATAAACCACTGTAAGAACCCAATTCAATTGAGCAGATCAATACCTGATATGTATAAAGTTTGACATATATTAGTGGCATCTTCTGATTCATCTTGCGGTGGTGTTTAATCACACGATGAACCGTTTCAGGGACGTACTCAAGAACCAGATTAAGATAAAGCTCATCTTTCTCAGTTGTTGAAAAGAAGCAATGCTTTAAGGAGACAACATTCGGGTGGTCAAGGAGACGCATGGTTTGCAGCTCACGGTTCTTATACCTCTTATCTTGAAGAACTTTCTTTATAGCAACAGTTTCACCGGTCTCTAAGCATTTTGCCTAAAGCCAAATGCAGAAAGGCAAATGGAAACATGAGTACCTGGTGACAATCTAGAAACGACGTAGCAATACATTGTCGAGAACTATTCAGCAAAACGCTATAGTCTAAGACAGCATACCTGGAAAACAACTCCAAATGAACCGTTCCCAACAACACGCTCAGCCATGTAACTTATTGTCTGCACAGTTTAAATAGAAGAAAGACATATTGACTGAGATGAAAAGAAATATAATACAGCACAAGAGAATGGGACATCCCCTAATAAGCAAACTAAATTGCTGATTCATTGTCTTTAATTAGAAACGGAGAATATTGTATTAGAATGGAATATGTGATATGATGAAGCTATGGTAAAAATCTGGCACTTGTAAAATAACAGCAGTAAATACTGATGCATGGAGAAATCATTGTGGAATTCTCCCAATAAGGAAGCATGATGGGCCAGTCATACTAAACTCCATCTTGCTATGTCCTGAAAATTACCCAACAATTGCAAGAAGATATTAATGGAGAAGGCGGACAAATATACCTGCTTTGGCTGGCCATTTCTACCACCAATTGTTGTTACTATAATATGACCTGTCTCTGTACCATTACCATCCACTACTGTTGCTTCCATGTCCTAAAAATACATAACTGAGTTGAGAGACTGTATCCAAAATCCACCAAGGACAACGAAAAAAGTGGCAAAACCAATGATAAGTAGGAAAGATGTGTTCATCACCATACTTTATCATCCCTAATTTTCATGTCATTCATTTCCTCAGGTAACTTATCCACACCAGCACTATGGGCACCAGCTTCTCTCAAGTCTGAGGTATGTGCCACCCCCGCAGAAGCCATTTGTTAGACAAGAATAATTATTCTGTCTTACTCTCGAAATTCAGTGGAATTAAACATTACCTGCAGCAATAGAAAAAATGTTAGAACTCTCAACTAATAGATTGAAATTGCATCAAAACACATGATATCCACCCATTCATCTTACACAATGTAACAGAACTAAACCAAAACACTCGAAATAAAATTCATGGTCAATTAGATACAAAAAGCTAGTACTTCAACAAAAAATGCACACTCTAAAGTTTATCCCTTCACAGCTTAAAAACTAATGACTAATGAATAAGGTATCAAAACAGATCAAGTCGGGTTCTACAAGTAAACTGCTGCCCCTGCTTCAAAAAATCAAGAAGCTCAAACACAAACACAGCAGGATACAAAGAAACAAGAGACAACAACGAAATTAACACGACACGACACGACCGACAAAACTGCTGTTTACCAAGTTTTCAGTAAACAGTCAGTTTTTTTACATCAAATTCAAATACTTTACCGCAAATCACCAACTTAAATAAATTAACACATCGAAAGAAAACATCACTTGAAGAGATGACAAGTAAATGAAACCAGTAAAAGTATTTTGATCTCCACATAATACAATAAAAAAAATACATTAAAGCAAACAAAGTTCACAAAGATCTAACAATAAAAACAAACAAATCATCCCAAAAAAAATTCCCAAAACAATAATTAAACCAAAACAAAATATCGAAACCCATGAACATAATCCACAAAGAAAATCTAAAATCACCCCTCCAGAAAAACAAGACCCGGACACAAACATCAAAGCTTCAACAAGATCCAACACAACCCAGAAGCCAATACACACAATTTATCTCGAATTCCCCAAAAAGTTTCGATCTTTTCATGCTTAAATAAATAAAAAAAAAAAACAACACGGACAACAAAAAACATACCAATAAAGCCGTTTTGAAGAGTACGAGAAGGAAGAGGAGAGGGTCAGACAATGGAAAGAGAAAGTGGGGAAGATAGATCCATTTTTGCGGGCAATAACAGCAGCTGCCTTCCAATACACTGTAGAGAGTGCTTTCTTTCTCCTTTTACTTTTATTTTGAGTGTTTTTGTCCTCTATTTCTTCTTCAGGACTCGTTGTATCTAGTTAGTTTCCTCCTCTATTTAGTTATTATTAAAGTCAATTCTGACTAGGAGATTAGTCTGATAAAACTAAATTACAGTTAATTTAACTTGATAATTCAATCCATTAATCCAATTAAAAGCTTATTTAATTTTTTAAAAAATGATAAACAAACTTTTATTTTTTCCTATTATTAACTAGAATAAAATTATAATCCCAGCCTTGCATTTAGTCCACTATAATTTCAAGCACACCTCAACAACAACTAATTAGTTGAGAAGATCATTTTTTAAAAAATAATAAATATTCTTTAGACAATTACATTGGTTTCAAGCACTGGCAAATGCTTTTGAGGTGACTTTGAGCAATTCTGCTTTCTCTTTCCTTGACCAATCAAAGCTCCAACCATGAATGCTTGAAACTGATTTATTTAATTATTTATTATATTTTTGGAATTTAGGGTGGGGAGGACAGAATTGAGAGCGGGTAAGCTTTAAAAATATAATTGAAGTTATTTTTAAAAATATTTTTTTATTTAGAAATATATTAAAATAATTTTTTTATTTTTAAAAAATTATTTTTAACATTATTATATTAAAATAATTTAAAAATATCAAAAAAAATATATTTAAAATAAAAAATATTTTTAAAATACAATAATAGCTTTAAAAAATATTTATCACATTCAAAGGCAACAATCACATGAGATTGTGCAATTCTACCCTTGAAAGAGAGGCTAATGAGGCCTGTGTAAAAGTCAATGGGTGATGGGAGGGTTAGGCAAGGATGCCTTGATGTTTTTGGTGGGCCAAATGACAGGCGTGTTTGGACAACAATATATAACTTATTGGGGACAAACCCTAATTAAAAATTCCAATCTTTGAAATTTCTAGGCCAGAATTCTTAATGAGGGTAGGGATTCAAGAAAGTGCCATGTTGGGCATGACTATTTTGTAGTATAGTATGTGTTTGGTACCGGAATCTTACCTTAATGTTTTTTCATTTATTAAAAATATATTTAAATAATTTTTAATATTAGCACATTAAAATTATATAAAAAAATATCATTTTAAAAAATAAAAACTACTACAATACTTAAACACCAACCATTTTCTATGTTGATTTATACGTATTAAAATAAATGTCCTCTTAGACGTAGTGTGATGATAAAGGACTTGCGATCTGCACAGTATATCTCGAGTTCAAATCAAGATGTGTATCCCTTGTAAAAGTCTAGAACAATCAAGTTTTTATTCTCTTATCTAGGTCCATAAAGTATACTTTTCGGGGATAATATTTTAACGAGTCTAAAAAAAATTAAAATAAATGTACATTTCCTTAAACTATTAATAGACATAAAATGATCTTTTAGATACCTCGATTAAGTACAAATACATGCTTCAATCGATCAACATTATAATATTATGCATATAGATGGCATATGCATGCTTCCATCAAGTAATGGTACGTGTCCACGTAAAATTATAACAATATTTTGATATTTATTTATTTATTTATTAACAAAGTGAGAGAATCCTCCCAATATACACGAATAAAGGATAAAATATCCCTAAAAGATTTAAGATAAATACAAAATTTCCACCCAAATTGAAAGCATGATTTTATTTTAATTTTTTATAGAAGAAGAACAGGGCTATAAAGCCCAATAGTGTATGGATCGGACCTAGCCTGTCTTCGTCCTGCAAACAAAGGAGCCGTGAAGGTAGTTGTTAGAACAAGGCAGCAACAGCAAAGCCTGCTAGCTCTCATCCTCTGAATCTTTAGAGACACGAAGGAAAGAAAGAATGCCCGTAGGGAAATACGACTGCGACTACTGCGACAAGCAATTCCAAGACACCCCACATGCTCGAAAACGCCATCTTCAAAGCTCCTCTCATTTACGCGCTAAATCTCTCTGGTTCAGCAAAAACAGCAACAACACCCTCAATTCCATTAACACTGATGCTGGTGGCTTTGTTAAGGGACTCTGCAATCGATTTGTCAAAACGGTATTATTATATTTTAAATTTTCTTGAAATTTATGAGTTCAATTCTTTTCAATCTGTTATGATCAATTTTGGGTTGGTTGGATTCTTTGATGTGCTCTCTTGTTTGCATTTTAAATGGTGGTGTTTCTTTGTGGTTTTGAAGGGCTTTTGTCCATATGGAGATTCTTGCAAGTATCTGCATGCTAATTTTGCTACTGGTCAAGGTAAAGTTTTTGCTTTTATGGAGTAGTATATAGCTGGGAATTAAGTGATTAATCTTTCATGGAAAAAAGATGGGATCTTTTTTGTGTCTAAGAATGTGTTTGTTTTGACATTTAGGAACTGCTTTCAAGGATAATGTCCAGTCACCAACTATGCCTGGAAATCAAATGGTCGGGGGCAGTTCTTTTCCAGGCACGTTTGGAACTAAGCTTTGGACGATTGTTAATTCATGATATTTTGCTTTTGAATCTACTTGGGTTATTTTATTCAAGGTTTTATCGTCTGGTGCTGTACGGAACCATGTTTAAAGATTGAATCTGGTGCTGTACGGAACCATATTCAAAGATTGAATTTTTGGAATATATGTTAGCGATGATGATGCGGGTGCGAATCGCATTGTATCACTGTCGCTGTTTTCCTATAATGGATAGTTACACTGGCCATGTCTAAGCCTTATGAATTCCTTCTCTTCTGTTACTGATTTTGCAGCTTCATTTTGTCATTGTCCTGATTTGCAGGTGTTGCGGTGAGAGAGAGCATGGGAATGTCTTGGGGTAATCTGCCTCCATCACTAAAGCCTCCTCCAGAGGGTGGTTATCCGCCTCTTCCAATCGTGGATTGGGGATAGGACTTTTTTCTGATTTGGGCACAGCTTTTTTTTCCTTTGTGGTTACGATATAGTAAATATTTACTTATCATCAACTACTTGATGTATCATCATCGTTTGCATAGTTTCTTGATTGCATCAAGCTATGCTCTGCTTTGTAAAAATGTCAGTTCCTTGTATATTACAATAATTGGAACTTGAATATCATTTCATCTTCTCCTTTGTAAGTCTTTTGTGGATTGCAATGATTTTAGTGATTGGTCTTAAAAGTCATCCATTTCCCGCTCTTCCCATGTAATGCTTTTGGTTTCAGTGGTATATTTGGATTTATTTATGGTATCAGAATACGCACATTCTCTAATCAGGTTCCATTGGAGATTAGGCAGGCATTGGGTTGTGGACAAGGATGCCGTGATTTTGCTAATTATTACATCTAGACTAAATGAATTTTATTTTTATATAAAAAAATGAATATACAGCGAAATCTAGCTCTGGTTTCCCCAAGTTTGTTGCTTTAAGCTGTTTATCGCCCCGTATATTCCTGTAGAGATGCTCCAAGTCCAGTATCTGCTTGTTCAGTGAACTTGCCTCCAGCAATGGATCAATGATTATGGAGGTGAGTTGTGCTTAGCACAATAAAGAAGATGAAGGCTAGACTTGCAAACAGCACACACCTTGCAGAAAATTTGAGTGTGCCTGTATCCATCCTTTCATGATCCAAGCTTCTTAACAACGCCAATTTATCCCACACAAACGAACCATCTGGAAACCTTGGGCAACCGCAATTTCCTGCACACTCCTTTGTATTGCAGAGGAAACTAATAGAGGTCATCACATTCATTGCAAATTGGAATTGATTACTCCAATACATCCATCGATAGAACCTTATGTCGGATAGGACAACAACCACACCAGAAGCTGAAACCCAAATTGATGTCACAATGGACACTGCAAATGCAGCTAGTGTTGGCAGTGGTGCTAGGAAAGTTATCATCATCCCGAAATATGTTACACAAAGTAAAAATGAAGAGTACTAACCAATACTGTAAGCACTCTGCCATGAATCCAGTTCCAAATTCCTGCCATACCATTCGCTATCCCCACAACTGCAGTTGTAGCAATGAAAATATATGGGATCTCACCAACTGCCCATGATACCGGGTAAAATACTGGAAGATACATTCCAGCCCTTTTCTCCCGGAAATAGACTAACCTGTCTGTGCCAATCTCGGGGATAACATTTTTGGCCGAGATCACTCCGATGAGTAAAACTTGCATGTATATGTATAGCATGTGAAGTTGCACCATACGTGCATGTATATGTAAAGGGATCCCATCAAGAGTCCAATCATTATGCAGCCTGTAAGTCTACCATATGTGTAGTGCACATTCCTCCACAAGAATCTGTGTTCTTAACAAAACCAAAATGGCTTGCCGTGAATATGGAGCGGAGTAAGTAGAAAATTGATCCTTTGATGCTCTTTCCTTGATCAATTTCTTTGCATTGTTGATTGTTTTGCTATTGATCTCCTGCAACAAACTAGTTTGATATATCTCCGCATAATTTATTTGCGAAGTCTTCCCCTTTCGTATACCTAAGCCAAGAGCTCCCATAACAAATTTAACCGGAGTTGCATTTTCAGAGTAACAAGGGGCCTTTGGGATTGATGTGAAATAATCCAGCAACTCATTGCAGTTATATCCTACCGGGCCAAAATATGCTTGATGCCCTTCTTCTGTTATGATGAGAGACAGGTCGAAAGAGGACAGTATCTGTCCATTAGCATGTGTAAGAGGGGCGATAGTGACTCGACCAGAACGGGACACTTTAGATAGAGCATCGAGGACAGTCGATGTTCCTGTGGTATTAAGGCCGAATATTGGCTCTTCTAGAAGGAGAATGCTTGGATTTGCAGCGAGCTCAACTGCAATCGTTAACTTTTTGGCTATTACAGATGTCTTTCCAGTGGAGTCGCAGAGGGAACCTACAAGCTGGTTCGAATACGGAAGTAAACCAAGCTGGCCGAGGACCAGTTCAACATGGATGTTACGCATCATGGAGCTAACTTCTTTTCCTAGACGGAGTGCAGCGCTGAATTGAAGAGATTCATGTATAGACAGGGAAGACTGATGGGCATCAAGCGTCTGAACATACCCAATTAACCGACAAAAGGCAGCTCCTGGTCTGAAGCCGTTTGCCTGTACAGGGGACCCTACCAGACAGGCATTTGAGCAGTGTGGCCTTACTTGTTCTTGTACCAACTAGTAAAGCTAGCATGTTTTGGGTTTCGACATAGCCTGTGATATTGCTGAAAACTGAGCTCCTTTCTTTATTTCCTTCATTGTACCTGATGGATGAATTATTATGTCAATACATATAAATGGAATTCAGGAAACATCCTTTTCGTTTTCCACTTCAGAGTTTTTTTATTAGGTTTAATATTTTAGACGATCAACGTATTCGTTAAAAAGGACCCAAGTTGGAGATGATTTAGGAGCACCACAAGAAGAGCTGAGATATGGAGTTTGGGTTTCAAATGGGTGATAAAGCTCACCTTGTGAATGACAAACCCTCAAATAGGAGAGTCACTGGCTTCACAGGAATTCCTACACCGTTCCTTTGTATATCCACATGAAATTACTCCATCCATGCATCAACTTTTCCTTTGCTCTTCATTTTTCTGTAAATTGTCCCTGAACTTTGTGGTGAAGGATACGTGGAAGCATCATACTTTTCAGAATTCTCACTGAAACTGTAGTTAGATTGAAATTCATTGCCTGCATCTTCTTCATTATTGTAAACTGTGGTAGACTTTCTGACATAGAGCAATGACTGGCTTGTCTCCACAAATTCTATGTTCTTTAGCCCCAATAGTGTCAAGATATTAGCGAAGGTAATCCATCCTAGTGGAATGACATAAGGTAGCCAAGGTGTCTTGGAATCTTCAGAAAGCTCATAAAAGGCCAGGTATGCTTTCCCAACTGTCTTTGTTGGGAATCGGTCATAAAACGGGAGTTGACCAAGGTAGTTGGAGCAAGGATTCGGGTAACCCTCACTGAATTGGAACCTGCAGAAGGAGACGTTAGCCCAGTGAATTGAATTGGGTTCACATACATGAGCCATTTCCAGTAAGTTGGCATGTTGGATGGGTAGATCACAAATCCACTGAAGAGTAGGAGATTGAGACTAGTAGACCTGCAGAAAGTAAATGCAACTGCATTAGATGACTATTTTTTTCTGACACCATCAACATGGCAATTCCCCCCTAAGACTTTAAGTCGAGGACACATGTTTTGTGAATGGCTGCATTGTCCTTCATTAAATACAGCATGAGGACCTTTGTCTCAAGTCTTTAGAAGTCCTGAAGCGAGGAAATTGAGAAAAAAAGGTAACATGCTAACGAAAGTATGTTGTTCAGGTATTAGATGGATAGGAGATAACGGAGAACTACATAAATAAATAGTGAACGCCTTCTGTCAAGATGAATGAAGTACCTGCCAAAGCATTCCCAACCTCTGGAATTGAAGAGATGGTACTTAGAAAGAAGAAGACTGATGAACCAAAGTACGCTACTAAGAATAAGAGGGGCAAATATGCAAAGAATGGTGACCCTTTCCCTGCCATTGATAGCCCGACAAGAAAATAAGCACAGTGAGTGTATGTGAATGCCTGAAAGGATAATGATATTTAGGTTATATGAGAGCTATGATTGATTCTTCAGAGGAAAAGAATTCAAGGAAGGGTACTTCTAGGAGGGTCTGTGGGAGATCGACTATGCAATTGGCAACCATTTATGATAAAACTCAGATCCTCTGTGCCTTATGCTTGTAAAAGATTGGCCTTTGGAGCATGTACAGAGGAAGTTGCACCGGGTTTATGAGCATTATGCTCATGGTGGATACAAACCCAAGAGCCCTTATTGAGTTCATTTTATGTTGGTTGTATTGACCCTCTAGTCTGTAAAATAACGTTCCTGCAAAAATCCCTAGCAGAACTACCTGTAAAGTTCGAGGATGAATTAGTTTCCAAGTAAGATGCAGAAAGTATGATGAAGAATAGTTAATTTTTATGCTTCTCTAAATCGTTGTGCATACTATAGATTGACATGGTCAGATAACTTCCTTTAATCTGCATGAGCAGGGAAGCTATGGAGCATATGGTAGTATTAACCTGCAGAAGCCTCAATTTGATTAAAGCATGAAGCCTTTTGGTGATCTTGATTTGCTTGTTGATGAGAGTCTTGGTGGATTTCCACCATGTTTGAACAAAAGGCCTTTGAAACTGCTCCCACTGGGATTGGTACTCCTCTTCCTACATAACAGATCATTCTGGCATATCATACCAAGTTAAAGATGTTCACTGCCAAATGAAGTCTGTATTGTTGTCGGAAGAACATGTTCACTACCAACTGGATACGGTCTTCTTGTTGGAGGAATACGTTCAATACCAGCTAAAGATGGTGTTCTTGATGGAGGTTCACCAAATTTGGTGTCATCCCGAGCCCACCACATGAAGCTTGGATGAGAGTTCTGTAGAAATCAAAAAATAAAGTCAACGAAAGTCAACAAACACTGTTTTATTGACCAAAACCGTCACTGTTCAAATCAAATTCTGGAATTGCCCAGAAATGAAGAACAAGCAAGAACACTGAAGAACAAATTTCCAGAAACAAGGAGTAGAATCGAGGTTAGGTTACTGCCATCCCTTTTCTTTATTTATAGCATAAAAATTCAAGGTTACAAGAGTTATTGTTTAATACAACTTCTTCTTGTACTAGATAAAGCTAAGAATTCAAAGATTGCAACTAAGCTAGATAAGATGATCAACATGATCTTAATTAGGAAAATATCCTGCAGCTAATTCAATACTAAGCTAAATACTAATACTAGAATCAAACTAGAACTCAATTCTTTAATCTTCAATCTGCAGCAGTCTTGGAGTCCATGATCTTCAACACTCCTCCTTGGATCCAAGACTGCACATTCCTATTTTCTTCCTCAGCTCTTCAAATCTGTCTTTAGCTAGAGGTTTGGTGAATAAGTCAGCCAATTGATCCTTAGATGTGCAGTATTCCATCTCTAACTCCCCTTCTTGTTGAAATTGTCTCAATGCATGATACTTGATCTTCATGTGCTTGGTTTTATTGTGAAGAACTGAATTTTTCGAAATGGCTATGGCTGACATGTTGTCACATAGCAAGATAGTAGGATTGTCTTGAACACAATCAAGATCCTTAAGCATTTTCCTTAACCAAACCAACTGTTTTGCTGCCACATAAGCTGCCACATACTCTGCCTCAGCTGTAGAATGTGCAACAATTGATTGTTTCTTTGAAAGCCAGCTGAAAACATTTGAACCCAAAACAAAGCAATATCCTGAGGTGCTCATCATGCACTCACTCCCTCCCCAATCACTGTCAGTGTAGCCAACAAGGCTGACAGGTTTGGACTTCACAAAATTCAGGCCGAGAGACTTAGTCCCCTGCAAATACCTTAGCACACGTTTGGCTGCCATGAAGTGTGTTTGTTTTGGATCCTGCATAAACCTAGAAAGATAATTAATAGCAAATACAATGTCAGGCCTTGTAATGGTTAAATATAATAAGCTCCCAATCAAGCTTCTATAAGTCTTCCCATCACATTTTTGAGTTCCATCATCTTTCACCAATTTCAGTCCTAGTATCATAGGAGTAGAAACTGATTTGCAATTTGACATTGCAAAGCTATCCAAGATCTTCTGAACGAAGGATTTTTGACAAATAAAACATCCTTGTTCTGATTGCATTACCTCCATTCCTAGAAAATAAGATAACAAGCCAAGCTCATTCATCTCAAATTGTTCTTTCATGTTCAATTTGAACTCTTCAATCAGCTGCTTCTTGTCCCCTGTGATTAGAAGATCATCTACATAGACTGACACCATTAAAACATGTTTATCAACATGCTTAACATACAAGGTCACCTCATTTGCACTTCTTTCAAATCCCAAGCTCAACAAGTGTTCATCAAGTCTACTATACCAAGCTCTAGGAGCTTGTTTGAGCCCATACAAAGCTTTTTTTAAAAGATAAACTTGGTTTGAATTATCATTCTCAAACCCAACTGGTTGATCAACATAAATTTCTTCATTCAACACACCATTAAGAAATGCAGATTTAACATCTAATTGATAAACATACCAGCCATTTTGTGCCGCAAGAGCAAGCAAGAGCTTCATTGTGTCATGTCTAGAAACCGGGGCAAATGTATCAGTATAATCAACCCCTGCCTCTTGAGCATAACCCTTAACTACCAATCTTGCTTTATGTTTGTTTATCTTACCATCAGCATTCAATTTTGTCTTAAAAATCCATCTTACCCCAATTATCTTCTTGTTTGCAGGTCTGTCAACAAGCTTCCAGGTCTGGTTTTTTTCAATCATTGCAAGCTCCTCCTTCATTGCAACTATCCACACTTGAGATTTCAAGGCTTCTTCAACTTCAACAGGTTCAGCATCAGCCACATTGCATCTACTATAAATCTCAGCCAATGATCTCGTGCCCCTTGCAGGTTGGTCATTATTGTCTTCATCCTTTTCTTGCTTATAAATTTGAACCTGTTTAGACAATGTTTCTGCTGTGCTTTCCCAATTCCATGCTGCATTTTCTATCATCTTCACATTTCTAGCAACAATAACTTTATCAGCATTTACAACATAAACCTTATACGCCTTGGATTTTGAACTATAACCAATAAAGACTCCCATCTCATCCTTTTCATCCAGTTTTTTTCTATTAATTTCAGGTTTCAACACATAGCAAATACAACCAAACACCCTTAAATGATCAATACTTGGTTTAGAATCATACCATAATTCATATGAAGTTTTATCTCCTAAAACCCTTGAAATCATACGGTTCAAAATGTAGGTGGCTGTGTTGACAGCCTCTGCCCAGAATTTTAGGGGCATTTTTTTCTCAAACAACAAACACCTTGCCATCTCCATAAGTGTTCTATTTTTTCTTTCACTTACCCCATTTTGCTGTGGTGTATAGGGTATTGTTAGCTGATGTTTGATACCTTCTTTTACCAAAAAATCATCAAATTGCCGAGAGGTATACTCACCCCCATTGTCAGACCTCAGAATTTTGATTTTGCAACCAGTTTCTAATTCAACTGCAGCCTTGAATTTTAGAAACTCAAGAAACACATCAGCCTTTGTCTTCAAAAAACAACTCCAACAAAACCTGCTATAATCATCTATAAACACAAGAAAATACCTTGATCCACTCAAGGATTCATTAGACATAGGGCCACACACATCAGTGTGCACAAGCTGCAGTTTAGAAGTGGATCTAAGAGTGTTATTAGGAAAAGCAATTTTCGTTTGTTTCCCTAGCTGACAGGCTTCACAGAACACATCCTCATTCTGTATATTTGGCAAACCATGTGCCATCTCTAGGTTAGACATCTTCCTTAAGGCTGCATAATTAAAATGCCCAAGCCTTTTGTGCCAAAGTATTGACTCATCCTCTCTACAAGCATTTGCTTTCAAATATGTTGAATTCCAATCAACATTGAAGCTTCTATTCACCATTCTAGTGGATAATAACAGCACCCCTTTGTCATCTTTAATTTTGCATATTCCTTTCTTAAATGACAATGCATATCCAGTTTCTAATAATTGTCCCACACTCACAAGATTTTGCTTCAATTGAGGTACATACATAACATTCCTTAAAATTTTCGTACCTGCCATAGTGTCTACTGCAATTGCACCTCTTCCTTCAACTTGCACATAATCTCCATTAGCAATTCTCACTTTGGACAAAAATTCTCTATCCAATTCTTTGAACAATTCTAGGTCTGCTGTCATGTGATTTGTGCATCCTGAATCAATGAGCCAAAGTGAAGGTTTTACCACAGTTATGTTGCATGTAGATTCTGCAATTACCATGAATAATTGCTCTTCTTTCTCCTCAGCATCTTCTTCAGTCTGTGCAATCCTTGCAACTTCAGTTTTCTTGCAAAATTTTTGCATGTGGCCGAATTCTTTGCATCTTCTACACTGGATGTTTTTGAGCCAGCACCAAGTGTCTCGATGATTAGTCTTCTGGCAATACTTGCAAGGTGGAAAATTTTCTCTCTTTTCCACTCCTGAGGTATTCCCTTTCCTGGTTGATGGTTGCCAATTGCTTGGCTTCCAGTTGCTGCCCTTCTCCCTTCTATTTTCAGAATTATTTCTGAAAACAGGTTTGGCATGATGCTTGTCTTTCACTTTTGCCACAAGTGCTTCACCACTTGACTCTTGATGTCTGTAAGAGTGCCTCTCCTCCACTGATTGTAGAGCATTAATCAACTCTTAAAGGCTGATTTCTGAGAAGTCTTTCGAATCTTCTAGTGAACATATCTTATGTTCAAACCTGTCAGGTAAGCTCACCAAAACCTTCTCCACAATCCTTGAATCAGGAAAATCTTCCCCCAAAAGTCTTACTTGATTTACAAGCTTTGAAATTTGGGAAGAAAAATCCTTAATTGTGTCTGTCTCCCTCATTCTTAAGGCTTCAAATTGCCTTCTCAGATTCATCACCTGCATCTTCCTTGATTTTTCATTCCCTTGGAACTCAGCCTTTAGCTTATCCCAAGCTTCTTTGGCTGTTTTACAAGCCATAATCCTAGTAAAAATCTCCTCACTTACTGCATTATGAATGCCAGTAAGAGCTTTAAACCCCTTAGCTCTTTCTTCATTAAAAAACTTCATTTGAGCCACGGTTGGGTTGTTGTTTAAAGGAGTTGGAACCTTGTCCTTCTCCACATATTCCCACAGATCAAATGCCTTTAAGTATGTCTCCATTTTTACAGCCCACACACCATAATTCACTCCTGTGAATGTGGGTGATTTGGCTGGAAAATTTCCACCTGAATCCATTGCTCACAGCACACAAGAATGCACGGAAAAAATAGGAACTTTGTTTCTCAAGAACCCTTCAAAGCTGTGAAGCTTTGATTTTCCCTTTTGACCTCACAGATTAACACTCGTGTTTCACACAATCCCCACAAAGAACAATCTGCTCTGATACCAATTGTAGAAATCAAAAAATAAAGTCAACGAAAGTCAACAAACACTGTTTTATTGACCAAAACCGTCACTGTTCAAATCAAATTCTGGAATTGCCCAGAAATGAAGAACAAGCAAGAACACTGAAGAACAAATTTCCAGAAACAAGGAGCAGAATCGAGGTTAGGTTACTGCCATCCCTTTTCTTTATTTATAGCATAAAAATTCAAGGTTACAAGAGTTATTGTTTAATACAACTTCTTCTTGTACTAGATAAAGCTAAGAATTCAAAGATTGCAACTAAGCTAGATAAGATGATCAACATGATCTTAATTAGGAAAATATCCTGCAGCTAATTCAATACTAAGCTAAATACTAATACTAGAATCAAACTAGAACTCAATTCTTTAATCTTCAATCTGCAGCAGTCTTGGAGTCCATGATCTTCAACAAGTTCAACTGATCAGTCGTTTTGGGAACCTCAAAAGCAAATGGCACTTTGGGTCTATCCAAGATGTAGAGAAGAGAGAGAGTCTTTTAAGTCTTAAAAGAAGAAATGATTATCCTAGGAGAGCTGGAGATTCATGCATGGCATTGTTACATATATTTTAATATATATTCTGCTGATAGAAGTGGAAGTCAGATCTCTCTAAATGATAACTCCTTACATCACCAGTTCTATATATTGTGAAAGATGGCTGGCGAAACGCCAAATGGAAGATGGAGGCGGAATGATGACAATGGGATGAGGACAGACTGTTCTACTGCAAGGAATAATGATAATCCAGGTTTTCTTTACTTCTGCATTTTTCACAGGTCTATCACTTTGTTTAGCAATACTAGCTGGTTAGCTGTTACCTACAAACCATGAAAGATTTTTCTTCTTCTTATGATTTATTTTTCCACATTTTCTAAATCAATCCTGGCAGAAACAATGTTGACTGAGATCATTTTAAAAAAAATGATAATTTTTTACCGGATAAGACCCGGGTCATAAATGTCGATATTATTTTACAAAAAACAACAATGATGTTGGTTTGACGGAAAAAAAAATCAACAAAGTGAGCACTGGTTTTTGACCGGGTTTATGTTCATGTCAATCAGGTTAGCTAGTTTTATCCTCTTTGTTTTTTTATTTCTTCTTCATTCTAAATCTGTCTCATGCCCATCATGTCCTAGATCTGTATCTTACAACTATGACTGAGATCCAATGGGGGAGACTGTTCTTTCTTGTTTTTTTCCATTTAATTTCCGCTAGGTAGATAGTACAAGCAGCAGCAGTAAGATTAACACTTGACTGTGAAATAGTTTCATGTTGATGTGTCAGCTGGTATTGGCTCAAGTGAGCCAATTATTCTGCTGCAAAACTCAAACCTAGCTAAAGAACTTGCAAGGCAAATTAACAGGAAATAGCCAGGAAGAAACAAAAAGTTATATGGAAAGCTTTAGAGTGGATAGTCAGCTATGAGTCTGTATCACCCCATGCCAATCCTAAAAACACCAAATTGCCACCTTCAAACAAGTCCAACGATGCATTAGTTAATGTTTGTTTTCTTAACAGGAATCTGAATCGAAAAACATCAATTTATGATTTATATGAAATCATTCAAAAGCATTTAAAGAAAACATCACCTTAACATTAACCAAATGCTACACTTTAATCCATCCTTCACTGCTAAGCTCGGACAAATCGTTTTTTGAAAAAAAAATATGATTTTTTAAATTTTAAAATATATATTTTTATTTTTTAAAATTATTTGATATAAAAAATAATTTTAATATATTTTTAAATAAAAAAAATATTTTTAAAAACAATGTAAACAAAACTCCTGAACAAAACCAAACTACTAAACAGAGTATGAGATGTAGATAAAATACTACTATTTCATGCCTCCCCAAAAACCAGCAGCCCAGGACTTTTGGGGCCGAATGATGATTATTCCCTTCCCACTTGGTAACTTTCAAAATGCTAAACCCAAATTGTTTATCTGCGATGCATGTCACAAGCAACTAACCTGCTTAAGACCAAGAAAATCCTTAAGTGGGCATTGAACAGATGTCAGGAAAAAAATGAGCAAGCACCACAGGCTATATTGGCGAGGAAGCTGAGTTTCTGCCGAGCTTTTCTTTCTTTTTTTTTTTCTTGCTGACACACACATAATTATAAAGTAAAACTAAAACTCTCTAGTGGGTTAGCGTCCAATAACATGACAGACGACATGTAAACATTCTTAGCATGCCACTTGCCATTTTTCTACTCGCTTCAAGCAGCCGGTGATTATATTTTTATATATATTTGTTGTGAGCAATCATCCCATTTTTATATATTTGTTGTAAGCAATCAATAATAGATTTAATCTACTAAGTTGATCAAGTCAGATCAATAAGAAGCAGAACACGAATGTGTTGATTTTGCCTATAGCCGTCTTATAACTCCAATTTCATTTCAGCACCATAACTAGAATCCGTGTATTCTTTAACCAAAAACAACGAAAAAAAGATAGAAATATATTGATTCAGAATAATAAGAAGCAAATATATTTTATAATGACAGAAACACATGTTGTGTTTGCATGCCAAACCTAATTTGCGTGCAAATGGAACCGGTCGGTCTCATGCCTTCACTGTACCAAAAGGAGCTTCCACTAAGAATTCCTAGTATAGAACGCAACCCCAGTTGAAATAACTCCAAGCACCATGCGCATAATCTTCACCTTATCACCAAGCTAAGTCCTCAACCAAGTTGTAAGAAAAGCACTTCAAGTGGTCACACACTGAAGGCAACACACGTCCTTTAACTGTTTTCAACTCCCTCAAACGTGGGTGCCTTGCTTCTCTTTCATCACCGCCTAATCTCGTTCTCTACTCGTGAAAAAAGTTCCATTATCTTTCGAAACTCAACTTGTCCTCTTTGAATTCAATGTCCATAGCGTGAACATGAACTTGGCTACACCTAGTAATCAAAACCAAAGCCTACTACCCTACTCTATTCTGCTCGAGTTGAAAACTTTCTGTTTGTTCTATAAGTAGCCCATCATTGTTTTTTATGCTTACATTCTATCCCTCATCAAGTATGGCAACCATGACACTGTCTAAAATCCTCCTTCTGGCTTTTGCTTTTCTCTTTACTTACATTGAAGGAAGATTTCATACAAAAACTAAACCAAAACACTTGCACGTTGTTTCTCACATTTCACTACCACCTGCCCCTGCCCCTGCCCCTGAGGCTGCTAGTCCAAGTTACTATACAAACTCTCCAAGTCCTAGTCCTAGTCCTAATCTTTTTCGAAGTCCTGCAAAAGTATACAATGTACTATCTTTTGGTGCTGTTGGTGATGGTACCACGGATGATACACAAGCATTCAAGATGGCTTGGGACATTGCCTGCTTTCAGAATGAATCAGCCATTCTACTTGCTCCTGATGACTATGCTTTCATGATACAGCCTACTGTCTTCACCGGACCCTGTAAAACTAGCCTTGTGTTTCAGGTAAAAGTTTTTCTGTTATTGAATTGAATTTCAATATAGCACTTCACTTCACGAGTAGAAGAAAAAACTGATTTGAGTGCTTTGCCTGTAATGAGAAGATTGATGGAACTATAATGCCACCAGATGGACCTGAATCATGGCCTAGTAAGATGAACAAGAGACAATGGCTAGTGTTTTACAAGATCAATGGAATGTCAATGCAAGGAGGTGGTGTTATAGATGGAAGAGGAGAGAAATGGTGGAATCTACCCTGCAAGCCTCACAAAGTAAGCCATTTTACTCTATTTCCTGGTCAGTAAATTATTTTCTCGGGCAGTTCTATGTGTTTTAATTTCTCTAGCTAACTTGCTGAACTTAAAGGGACCTAATGGCGCAACACTTCCTGGCCCTTGTGATAGCCCAGTTGTAAGTACAAAAACCATGCATTCTTTTCATAAATGTTTCATGAAAAGCTTTATACTCTTTTATTTTCATCGAATAACGCAGGCTATGAGGTTTTTCATGAGCTCCAATTTGACAGTCCAGGGACTTAAAGTGAAGAACAGCCCCCAATTCCATTTTCGGTTTGATAACTGTCAAAACGTCATTGTACAAATGCTTAGCATTAAATCACCACCTCAAAGCCCAAACACAGATGGGATTCACATAGAGAACACAAAAAATGTACAGATATACAATTCAGTCGTATCCAATGGTAATTGGTTTCATGTCCTTGCACTTGAGAATTGTTCTTCAGCATTTCTATGAATCACTCTCTTATTAGCGCTCGCCAATTTGCCTCTGGTTTTTACTCTAGGTGATGACTGTGTATCGATTGGAGCTGGTTGTCATAATGTTGACATAAAGAACATTACCTGTGGTCCAAGCCATGGCATAAGGTAATATTTAGTTTAAGCTCTCGCCAAAAATTAATACCATCTTCACAAAAGATGAGTTCAAAAGTTAGGCGCCTTCAAAGGGATGCTAAAGCTCAAATTTCAACTTACTAGCTTCAACTTATGGTGGACCAAGATTTTTAATGCTTATTAACACATTGATAACTCAACCCCCTAATCTAATCAATTAGACCCAACAACAAATTCGACGAAAATAAGAGGGAAATCGGCCAAGCATTGATGAAGAAATCGGATTTAATGAGTTTACAAAGTCCTTTATAATTAGCATTGTATCAAGAGATGTTACAAAAACTAGGCCAACAATTGGTTTCTGATTTTGTTGCTGCGCGCAGCATTGGCAGCCTTGGAATCGGCAACTCGAAGGCATGTGTGTCGAACATCACTGTGAAAGATTCGGTAATCAAGCATTCTGATAATGGTGTCAGGATTAAGACATGGCAAGGAGGATATGGTTCTGTATCTAAAATCTCTTTCCACAACATTCAAATGGAAACGGTCCGCAATCCGATAATCATAGACCAATACTACTGCCAGACCAATACTTGCACGAACCAAACAAGTGCCGTTCACATTTCTGATATTCTTTACACAAGCATTAAAGGTACATATGATGTTAGGAGTCCACCCTTGCATTTGGCTTGCAGTGACTCGGTCCCATGCACTAACCTCAAGATAGCAGAGATAGAGTTGCTTCCTGCTAAAGGCCAAATTGTGGCCAATCCATTTTGCTGGAATGCTTATGGGGAAATGCAGAATCTTACCATCCCTCCAATTTCATGCTTGTTGGATGGAATCCCACTATACGCAGGGCAAAACACTTTAGACCAGTGTCAGAATAATCTGTATTAGACCAGAATGTGAAGCTGCTAGATTTATTTTCATGTCAAGGAAGAAAAAGCTATCACTGCAAAACATGGAATCAGAGGTTTTAGTTCAAAAACATTGCACCCTGGTCCTCGTATGTTATATAAGTGTTTGACATTACTGTCAAAACATTGTTTACCTGAAATTTTTACATAGATTTTATGCAGTAATATTAAAAAATAATCTTAATATATTTTGAAACAGCAGCAAAACCTCTTTAAGAGCTTATATCAAACTAGTGCAATGACTATTGGCTATCAGTTCAAGTCTTGTAATTCATTCCAATTCTATTGGCCACAGTATCAATAGCCATGACAAATGTTTACTGTGAAAATTTCGATGAATGATGAGGGCGGGTGACCGGAAAGTGGTGGTGATGCAGAGGTGGAGTGATGTCAATTAGTCAACAAATCATTCAAACAAACACCCACAAGATTACTCATTCCCAACCGAGTCCCCTCCCTATTTGTTTATACTAGTTTTTCAATTTGCTATTTGAAACATGAGAAGAAAAAAATTGTTCTTTTTGGTCATTTTTTATATATACAATATCAATTCCAACCACAATTTTAGCAGAGCATATTATTTTATAATTACAAAAACTAATAGATAAACAAACACACCATAAATTGTTATATGATAAAAAAAAAAAAAGAACGGATTTTTATATTTTTAAAACATGAAATACAAGAGACATGTTCAATACAATCTGCCCGACATAATAATCAAATACTAATTCAATAACTTAATAATTAATCACATCAATTAAAAATGTTATAAGAATAGAAAGTGATTTATTCTTAAATGTCATTAGATTTTAATCTATACCCAAGTGCATTTATTATTTGAACATCTATGTACATTGTTAATTTGTGGAAAAAACAAAATAATTTCACACCTCTACATGCACACCTACCCTTCAATAAAAGATAACTTAACTTAATCATCTAGTACTAAGGAGTTTGTTTTTTTTATAGTTTCAGGTTCAAGTTTTATAATTGTTAATATGATAGTCATTAAAAACTTATATAATCACTAATTTTAAGATTCATAAGATTAGTTAAAATACACGTGAACTAGTTTAGATATATATATTAAAAAAAAAAAAAGAAGATAACTTAGAACTTTAGTAGTAGCGTTCTCCTTCTCTCCTCTCATATGTTGTACAACTTTGATAAATTTCTTTTATGTTCATCATCTCTTTAATCAGGCTTTTCCACCTCCAAAGCTCATCCTAAAATTTCATCACCAAAAAACCATCATTCGATCCTGATCCATGCATGCCATAGCATAACCAATCTTTACCGCGTTCTACTACGAGGTTCACAGTATCATTAATCTTAACAAAAGTTTTTTGTGAAAAAAAAAAAAAAACAATAGATAGTGATGGCTGACTATGGTAATTAGTGCCATGTGAGTTAAAGACTTGGCAAATTTCTCCGTGGATGATGGAGTCGTACCAAAATCCGGAACCATGACATTGACAAACAACCTTCTGAGTTAGCCTTCTTTGTCTGCATGCCGTTTTCCACTCACTGAGAACCCCATGAAGACAATTGCAAATCAAACCAGTCCACACATTTCATATTGCTGGGGGGTTCAGTGCGGTGCTTGATATTGGAAGACTTTTTGTATATAGCTGTTGTTCTGGTAATCCTTTGAGCAACATAATTGGGGTGATGGCTCAACAAAAGTGGGCAATGTGGGTTATGATCTAAATGAGAACAGGTTGTGATTTCAAAGAACTTGATTGTCAACATTTAAGTATTGATTAATTGATGTATCAATTATGTGACTTACGAACATTTTAACTTTATTAACATTCAGCTGTCTAATCTTAATAGTGTGTTATAATTTGAGCAAGTTTAGCCCTTGGATGCCACCGGAGCTCATATCCAAGATGGCTGATCGAGAGATCATCATTAGAAATACTTATCGTATTCACATTTCATGATGGGGTTTGCTCCTGTGGGGAATTTTGTTAACCTACATCTAGTGAATACTCTTGTTGTGGTATGTTCCCTTCATGTTGTTTTCAAGTCACAAGAGAGGCTTGTTACTGCAAAGCCTCATTGACTAGCTGTGTTGAAACTGGAAAGATTACGAGGTAACAATGTTTTCAGCTTTATGGACCTCTAGTTCAAATGTCAAGCCTCCTATTCGTCCATCAAATGGCTCAAATCTGAGAAAATCAAAATGTCAATTAGGAGGCTCAAATCATTCTGAGGTGAAAAGGCATCAAACGTACGATGCAAGAGTCGTCAAGGAACTGATGGCAGAAACAAGACGCCAAGAATGGAAATCTGGAAATCAGACAAGATTACATTAAAAAATAGAATGCCAAATTGTATTCCATGTTTGTACCTTTTGAGAATCTTTAAACGTAAATTTACCCTTTATATATGAGATGGGAACATGTTTTACCAGACTGGTTTCAAATGTTGAACAGCGTAGAATTTAACTCATTCATAGATTGCCCGAGGACTGGATAACAGAAATTCAGCATCAAGTTTGATTGGCAACGACGGAGAATAAAAATAAAAAAAATTATTTTCTTTCATGTTCCAATTTTGAGAAAGAAAAGGGTTAATTGAACCATGAGCTATCCACAAAAACCCATTGAGAAGCAAAACACAAGTCAGTAGAGGTAGAAGACAAGTAACATGTGCATTGCTACATAGATAATAGTAAACTGGTTCTTATTAATTCACAAAGTAAACTGAGGTTCAAGAACATTTCAATCAGTAGCGAAAACCTTTAGGAAAAGGTCGAAGAAAGTACACGAAAAGACTTTGTGCAACCATAAATACACCATTTCCATTCACCATACACCCGCCTGTTTATTTGAACATTCCAATACAAGCACCCATCTTAACAATTGTTGTCAAAAACAGGGTAAGTTCAAATGCTTGTGGTGATAAAGAGCATGATGGATGCTAATAGATCTTACTAATACAAAGCAAGTACCTCCAACAAGGAAGCAGCAAATTGCATCTGAGTCTCCTCATCTATGGTCAAGAAAAGAGGTACATGCACAAAGAGAGACTTTGTCCCATTTTGCTCTGCAAACCAAAGAGAATGGTAGTAAACATAGTTGCACACAAATCGGCCCGCATCATTGGATGTTGTCACCTCATAACCTTTCTTTGCTAAGGACTTTGTGATCTCCTCAACAGGAAGAGTAGTCTGCATGCAATGAGAAGAAGAGACCCTTTTACTAAGAGTAGCAGAACAATGGTAAGAATAAAGAAAGTGCTAAAATAGTTATCTTATGAAAGTAGCAGCATCTTTGCAATGCATTAGAACATATCATGATATCTCCACATCCTACCTAACAGCAGGCATTAGAACCAATAGGTATATTTGCAACAAAAAGTTTCTCCCAACTTAAAAAAAAAAAATGCAAAACAAAGAAATGAAAAGATGCTGCAAGAAGAGAGGATAGTTTTCTCTATATTTCATTTACTTAATCTGGTTCTGTCAAGGCAACTCCCATAAAATAAAATAGATTCTAGTTTACATATACTACATAATATGGTTATAGGCTTCACCTCATCCAATTTGTCTTCTTAATGGAAAAAAAAGTTGCAAAGAGAGGAAATATAGGGATCCATAACCACTATCGTGTAATTGAATCCAAACTACTGCAATGCAAATTTCTTTATGTTTCCTTTGCCATTAGCAACTGGACAGCGAATTAGTATCACGACAGTTTAAGTTGTGATGGTTCGGCCCTAAAACATTCCAAGAAATAGATGGAAAATAAAAAACTGCACCAAGAAAACAATCAATCGATAGCACACTGTAAACATAGTGATGAGGAAGCAGGGAAAAAGTCCAGATTCTTCTTGTAGCATAAATTGTGTGGTCCTAAGTCATGTCAGCTTTCAAACTGAAGAAAGCCCATCATTCCACAGTCAAAGTTGGGGCCTCAGATCAAGGAAGAAAAGGAAGCTTGTAGCGTGCACACACACACATAAAGAAGAAGAAAAGGCAGGTTCTATTAAACTAAAAATTAATAGTACACAGCTCTTAATACCTCTGCTTTACAAGTAAAGGAACATTGAAAAGAAAGTACTGGTCATGGCAAGTTCTGCAACTTTGGTTCCATGGAAAAGATAGATGTCATAGAAAATAAGTAGCCTTGGATACCAAAAAACACGGTCCAACTCCAAAGAGAAGAAAAGGAGAATCATAATACAAAATCAAAAAAACAAAGCACTAACAAATTGATCATTTATGTTGCCAGCCAACATAGCATCAGCTCGCTAAGAAATAGGGGAGAAGAAAGAGTGAATTGAAACCCAAATATACCTCTCGAACTCGTGAAATTCCACCATCTGAAGGAATGATGGGTACTTTCTGCACACAAAAGCAATGGAACTCTTCAAAACAAAGACAGAAAAAGGAAAAATCTGAAGGCTCAGAACAGATAAAATAAAAGACCTCATCGATATGTCTTACCTGTGGTTTCCATCCCATCTCATCCGGACAGCGAAAAGTAGCTTCATTGACAGCTTGATGCTCAATGGCAAATCTTGTTGCCCCACTATTGACCCCAAGGTGCAGCTGAATGAATCATGTCACATAAACAGTATCAAGCAACATTAAGAAAACCGAAGACCTAGGAAAGAGTCAAACAAGCAATATGCTTGAAGCTGAGAGATGATTTCAAAAGATATATGGATAACTACCCAAATAATTCTTCCAGGACTTGAAGATTCAGAATCCTTTGAGTTTATGACAGATTGAAATATCTGGTATAGTGGAGAAACTCCGCCTTGTCCTGCAGCCTCAAGAACACTGCAACTCCCCAGAACCACACCTTTTGGCATACCCTTCTTCTTCATGTACTCTTTTAGATTGCTAACAATAGTCTCAGTTGGGTTTTCAGCTACTCCATGGAATTTCTTGAATCCTGTCACATGGATTGTTACAGCTGGAAGCCCTTCAGACCCCATTAACACTTCACTTTTTTAGATTTACTTGATCAAAAAGGTACTATAGCATGAAAATCAAATTGAAAAACCAGAACCTGCAGGAAACAACACAAAAAGTTGAGTTCGTCAGCCACACTTTTAGAATCAGTTTAAGAGTGATAGAACATAGAACTGCTACATTTACAATTATCATCACCATTCAAATTGCAATGCCTTAATACTTTGTCATAGTACGTGACAAAACGAAAACTAACTCACTCAAGCCGAAAATCCTATCAATGTTTGCTTAAAAAATACTGAAATCACATGCTGTATACATAATTCAGCATCCATGGCAATGCATTTCAATTAAGAAACATTAAATGACTAGAACCAGAAGAATTATACTCCTGGAACAAATTTTCACAACTTTCTGTAGCTTTGTAAGAAACAATTGTCAATCCAAAGTACTATAGTGGCAGAACCAATAGGCTCAAATCAAGATAAAACACAACAAAGGAGTGAAGTTATATCTTTATTGATCAAAAGAAGATGAAAAAGACTTAAACCCATGTCAAGATTCTGCTAATAAATCTGATAATCTAATTCGAATTCAATTAAGTACCACCCAGCTCAAAAAGATCACACCTTTCAAAGGAAAAAAAAAAAAAAACAACCCCTGATGCAAAAATCCATTGTTAATCCACCTGAACTCAAAATTCAAGTTGATTCACAATCAAGAAATAATTGATTAAGGACCACCAAATAAGCATATATATAAAGAAAATAGTCAAAACCTGGAAATCTAAGAAAATAAAGGGACGAAAAAGCATCTATCTTGAAATCGAAAAGAAGAAAAAGCAAACAAAGGGACCTTTCATAAGTTTTCTTACCCGCAATCTTCAAAAGAAGGAAAGTAAGAAAGGGAAGAAAAAAGGGGCAATGAATGACTCAACCACCAGTGTTATATATTGAAAAAAAGTTGATTTAACAGTAACGAAGAACTGATAAAGATCCCCGTCAGTTTATACGAGAGAGAGAGGAGGAGATGAAAAATAAACGAGATATATACAAGGCGTGGTTTTTTCATGGTAGCACCAAACAAAATAATCCTGAAACTATTATTTTTCTCATGAATGGAAAAATTGAAAGTCATGGGGCGTATTGTATTAATGTTTGTTTTTTAAGTATTTCTTTTTATAAATGTATTGAATTGTTTTTGTTTTTGTTTTTGTTTTTGTTTTTTTTAAATATATTTTACATCAACACATCAAAATATTATGAAAATATATATAAAAAAATTATTTAAAAAAAAATGTATTTGAAATGCAAATCCAAACATATTTTTATTGAGGGTAGTTTAAATTTTTTCATAGATCTACTTGGACATTAAAACAATTGTTTGGGCTATATTATGTTTTTCTTCGCAAATGGTTTTCCCCCACCTGCAAATTGTGCATTTACTTTCATCGTCAGCAGCTCTTATTCTTTCCTTTTATTGCCACCACTACTGCTGCTTTGTCTTTGAATTTTGTTCTCAGGGTTATCGGTTGGGTATCCATCACATCAATTTAGATCACATTCACAGACGAAACCCTGCATGATTAACTTCAATTTTGCTGACAGCATTCTACTTTAATACGGGATGAGCCTCGAATGATTGGATCAATACACACACACACACACTTGCCGGGATTTCACCCGTATTCTTAAACCAAAAACATAATCCAAAGGGTTTGCTCATGACTTTTGAAGGAGATGCAGCAGTTACTGTCCAAGGTATTCGTCATAGGAACTTCAACCTCTGTGACCTTGTTTCAGTTCTTAGTTACGGACACTGCTCGATCAGTTAAACACTTCGATACCTGTCAATTTCCTCGACTATGTGACGAGACAGTACCCCATAACGTGGCCCTTGTCGATTTGTTTGTTCTAAATGCATTTTCATTACAAGCAGCGAATCACTCTGATGATGCAGTAATCTCTCCGAGGGCTAAATCAAGGTTTCCCGAAAGCTACATATATATATATATATATATATATATATATAGGCTCTATAGTTCTTACTTAAGTTTATCTGTTTACAAGATCAACAGAATATATACTTCATGCATCACGTAGGCGGCTATTGCTTAGAATACTATTTATATTTATTTTTCTGGTGCCGAGGAAGAGAAAACGGAGAGACCATGTCCTGGCAAAGGCCACGTTCATGCAGCCCTCTGGCAGGAGGTCATGCAAACCTGGTGGAGGAGAGTTTCGAGCAGCCTCTTCCATCTTAGCAAGGTAATTGAGAGCGTGAACAAGTTGATCAGCAATCCCATCTACGAGATCTAGAAGATCTCTTACATCCTCTAAGGTCACATGACTAGAATGATAGAAAGAGGCAGTGGTTTCTACGATGGCTCGTGTCTGATTGCTGTTTTGACACAGATTTATCTTTTTATTATGTACCTTGTATATAATAAGGTAGAGATGGATAAACATGGGGTCAGCTAATTAAATAATAGTTTATCATGTGCATGCTATTTATTAATCTAGATACTTGCAAATTGCAAAAACAAGAGAGTGGTTGTTTGTTGACTAATGCTTAATTTGTAGCCAGCCGATGACCTTGTGGATGAGGCCATGAGCAGTACAGGGAGGCTGGAGGCACGCAGATTGATCTATTGAGAATATTGAAAGCAACTCTGCATTTTTTTTTTATACCTCAACTGTTTGTAAAGTATATTTGAATTCTGGTAAATTATTAAAATTATGATTGTTCCATGTTCTTATAAAGAATATAAATTCTGACTCGAACTCAAGACATGTTATACAGATCGCAAACCTTTTATCATTATGTCATGCCCCTTAGAGACATTACCAACACCGTATGCTTCTTTTCTTTTCTTTTTATTATTAGCATGTTCATGTCAGCTTACATTATTATTATTTTTTTTATTATATAGGATACATCTCCTTACTCGAACTTAAAATCTGCTGTACAAATCACAAGCTCTCTATTATCATATTATGCTATTTAGAAGCATTACCAATACTATTATATTTTTATTATTATTAACATGTTTATGTCGGCTTATTCATATTTTGATTAATTTCAAAAATCTTAAAATTAACATCATTATATTTTATCATTTTTACAAGAAGCAGCATTGATATTTAATTAGAGGTTAAATTAACTACACAAGTATTATTTTATAATTAAATTCTTTTATTAATCAAATTGATCGATTACAGAGTATGATAGATAGTGAAATCGGGTGTTCAAATGGGTAAAATTGAAGACTGATTCATTCTTACCAGGCCTTACCAAAACATTATCCTCACGCATTGAACTCATTAATTATTTTATTTTGAATACATTAATACATAAGTCCCTTTTAAGACTTGGTGGATGAAGAATACAATTTCACAACTATAATATCTAATTTAAAAATTAATGTAGTTTAATGGGGTGTTTGAGAGTATGGTTGCGGTTATTTTTCAAAATATTTTTCGTGCCGAAATATATCAAAATAATATTTTTTTTTATTTTTAAAAAATTATTTTTGATATCAGCACATCAAAATAATATAAACACATCTAACTGTTGTTATTTTAAAAAAAAAATCAATCATAACTAATTTGTGGTATGGCCGCAGTACCTAACAGGCACTAAGATTAAGTCGTGGGTTTACATAAAATTGAAAATTAATTTAAATTTGTCATGTTAACAAATCATTGGATTAACCTATAGACCACAGATCTTATAACAATGTCCATGATAGCCATATATATCTCTCTAAGATCCCAAGTAAAAGAAAATCATCACTAACCTTCCAAAATACCACAAACAGCCCATTGTAATTCCTGGCTTACGTTCCGTACTAGATCACAACGTAGGATCCACACATCCATCGGAGTAACAACCAATCAGCCACCGGAAATGTTCCATTTACAGTCACCAGTGTCCTAATCCAATCCACCACAACCATCGTCACCCATCCTCAACCCTTTCCCTCTCTCGCTCTTTCATCATGGCTAACAGAACTTAACCTTTACTGTCAAAACCCCACTAAAACCCATAGAGGATGTCCCTATCTTTTCCAACTTTATCAATACCCTCTTGGGATTCTTCAACTTCTAGACACATTTCTCAATGTTCAAGTTCTCTTCATGTCTCTGCTGGTAGCTTTCAGGTTAGTGAGATATTGCGTTTACACTTTTTGGGATTCTGCAAGTGTCCATCTGAGTATATTAAGAAGTTTGTTGCTTTTCGTGGTTCGTGTCAGTGGGTGACAAAGAATTCTGGAGCAGGTGCTGGTTTATGTAGAGGTTTCTGTGGACTAAAGGTATGGATGATTGAAAGATTCAATCTCTGGCAAAAGAAAAGGGAGTTTGGACCTTTGAAGGAGTTCATGACTGTTAAGAATCAAAATTTGCCAGATGGTTAGTTTTTCATTGTTGATTGTGATCATTGTTACTCGCGAGTGCAATGTCTAGTCAATTTTAGTTGAATTTGTGGTGAATTATCGTGTTAATGATTCATTACAGTAAATTTTTTTGTTTAATTCGTCATAGTAAAAGAAAGAGTTTGTGTTTCGTATAAAGATTCATTATTGAATGTGATCAATATTAATTTTAGTTGAATTTGCAGTGAAAGTTTTTTTCTTGACTGTAGATTGGTTGAATAGTTTGTGTGTGACAGTTTATATATAGTTTAGCTTCGTGGTTATGATTTTTTGCACTGAAAATTTCTGTTTTGCTGTTATGATAACTACCAGAATAGTGTGTATGTGTGTCAATGTGAGTTGAATTTGTTGTGTAAGTATTTTTTTTCTGCATGAAGATTCAGTTGAAGAGACTAAAAGGCTTTCGAAATCTGAAGAAAGTCTGCTGCATGAGCATCAAGCTGATCCCTTCACAAATGTGGTGCCTTCACGAAGTCATTCCTTGAATCATGAGACTGAGGGTGGTAGAGGGCCTTCTCTCTGCATTGCAGTTATTGGAGCTACTGGTGAGCTTGCAAGGGCGAAGATTTTTCCAGCATTATTTGCTCTGTATTATAGTGGCTTTCTACCTGAGGTGAGGCTTACTCTGATGTCAATACTTTATGTTTCTTTTGTTTACATTTCGTTGGTTTTACTTTATCTGTTAAACCTGGCATGTAGGTATGCCTCTGTCATAAAGGGAAAGGCGAATTACATGAGTTGACCAACTTAGCTTTTACTCCAGTTTGCAGCTGTATCTTCTCTCGGTTTGACTAGTTCTGTGGATGCAGGATGTTGTCATCTTCGGTTACTCAAGAAAGGATTTGACAGATGAAGATCTGAGATCCCTTATAGCTTCAACTTTGACTTGTCGCATTGATCATCAGTATGGTTCTTTAATCACCTTACGAGTTTTCTTGTGTGCACTCAAGTCCCTGCAAAAAAATAAATTCAACATTAATTTTGACAAACGATGTGCTAGAATGGTCAAAATGTGCGACCATTTCTTCCAATTTGAAGTTGATCCACACTCATTTGAAAGACCATTTCAATGTTTCTGAACATCCTCACTGCTTTAGGTAACAAGTGCAGTGCATAGTGAGAATATTTGGATCCACACCTGAGGCCTGTCAATTGAGTTGGTAATTCCAACCATGACGATGCCTATTAAGATATTCTGTAAATTGAAGTAATTGCTAGAAACAAGAATATAAATAACTGCACATATGCTCATGTCTCATGGTTATCCATGCATCACAGATGCTCGACTTTGCATTAATCATCAAATTTTGGAAATGTTTCAGACAGAACTGTGGTGACAAAATGGAGGCTTTTCTTAGGAAAACTTACTATCTTAATGGAGGTTATGATAACTGTGTCGGGATGTCAAAACTAAATGCCAGAATGGAGCAGATTGAGGTATACTTGTACTGACAACACATGCTTACACCTTAAAATTTGATTCCTTGCTATGGAGGGTTTTTGTTGTCTGTACATTGAGGTATACTTGTACAGACAATAAATGATTACACCTTAAAATTTGATTCCTTGCTATGGAGGGTTTTTGTTGTCTGTACAATAGATTAACTGGATTATTTGATAATTGATTCTGTAATAGTATATCCAACGCAGGGGGGATCTAAAGCAAACAGGATATTCTACCTATCTGTGCCACAAGAAGCACTTCTTGATGTTGCATCCTGTCTAGCTGATAATGCCCAAACTCACAAGGGCTGGAATCGGATAATAGTTGAGAAACCTTTTGGGTTTGATGCACTGTCTTCTCAACAATTCACAAAGTCTCTTCTCTCTAAGTTTGAGGAGAAGCAGTTATACAGGTGCCAGTCGACATTATCTGTTCTGTGTGTTTGTATATGCTGCCTGCTTAATTTATTGATATTCATTCAGTAAGCATGTTTTCTTTTGTAGCTATTCACTTAGTTGATGTATGACTTAAATTTTGTGCACTTCAGGATAGATCATCTTTTAGGAAGGAACCTCATTGAGAACCTCACAGTGTTAAGGTTCTCTAATCTGGTCTTTGAGCCATTATGGAGCCGAACTTATATACGCAATATACAGGTCAGTTATTTTCCTAACATTTTATTTGACAATCTATGATGTGACAAATCTCAAAATACACCTTTCTTGAATATACTTCTTGGTCACTGATTCGTTGCTTGTAATTCAGATCATTTTGTCAGAAGACTTGCACTCGCAGACAAGAAGGTGACCGTGATCAATAATTTCTTTGCTGGAGTGCTCAGTAAACCACAGGTTCCAAATTCAGTATTTGATATTTTTCACTATTTTATGCAGGTATTTTGAGGGTTATGGGATCATTAGGGACATAGTGCACAGCCATATACTCCAGACAATAGCATTACTTGCCATGGAGCCACCAATAAGTCTTGATGGAGAAGATATTAGAAATGAAAAGGTAATTGATCATTAGATGCATTCATGGTGAAAACAAACATCAATTCATCTTATCACATTAAAACTTCTTTTCAGGTCAAGGTTCTAAGATCAATCCGCAGATTGGATCCTAGTGATGTCATTCTTGGTCAATACAAAGCTACTTCTGGAGACAAAGTTGATGTAAATTTAAACAATTTGACACCAACCTTTTTCGCTGCTGCGCTATACATCGATAATGCACGCTGGGATGGCGTGCCTTTTCTAATTAAAACTGGTCTGGGACTCATCAAACACAGGTGAAAAATTAACTGTGGAATTTGTGCTCTATATAACTAACAGTGATATAACTTATAGCTTCACCAGTCTTTTTGCTAAAATATAATCTTCTCCTTGACCTAGGTTTCTGTCTAATTGTGGCACCAATTGCCATGCATTGCTCGAGACTTGATTTTGACTCAGCCTTGAAGTTAATTTAGTGTTTAATGATTTATCTTCAAAATGGGACTCTTTATTTACTATCTTAATAAAGCAATCAGGATCTCTCACCAAAAACAGAAAAAGAAAAAGGGAACCAATGTTAGAATTTTGATGATCTGAATAGTGACTGTTTTGAACAGTTACTGTTCAGATTGAAGAGAAAAATAGACTTGCCTTAAGAACACTTGAAGATTATAATTGAATTCGAAAAATCTCACACATAAATTTTATTGAATTCAAAGGGCCAATATATAGGCTTACAATGCTGATAAATTGAAAACATAAAACTCTCAACAATCTTGAGAGATCAAAGGATAAATACAAATTCAAAAAAACAAACAAATCCTATCAATTAAGAGTTTCAGTAAACCTGAAACACTACAGCTAGACTACAGCTAGTCTACAGCTAAATCTTCTTATCCAAAGCTAATATCAGTAAATTCTAACACTCCTCCTTGATATTTCCTTTGGACATACCAATTCTTGTTTTCAGGAACTCCAATCTTGTTGGGGGAAGAGCTTTGGTCATTAAGTCTGCAAGCTGCACTTCAGTAGAACAGTGATGAACTTTGATAAGTAGATTTTTTTCAGCTTCTCGTATGGCATGAAACTTCACATTTATATGTTTGGTCCTCCCATGTTGAACTGGATTTTGAGCTATTGCAATGGCTGATTTGTTGTCACAGAAGAGATCAACAGGTGAGTCTTGTTCTTGGCCGAGATCCTCCAGCAATTTTCTTAACCAGACTGCTTGATTTGCTGCAGCTGCTAAGGAAATGTATTCTGCCTCAGCTGTTGATTGGGCCACCACTTCTTGCTTCTTAGCATTCCAGCAAATTGCTCCAGTACCTATTGTAAAAACATACCCTGAGGTACTCTTCATATCATCTATACTGCCAGCCCAGTCACTATCCGCAAATCCATTCAAGTTGACTCCTCCTGTTTTCATGTACCAGATTCCAAGATCAGTTGTTCCCCTGATATACTTCAGCACTCTCTTGGCAATTCCCATGTGGACATTTGAAGGTGAGCTCATGAATCTCGACAACAGCCCAGCTGGGAACATAAGGTCTGGTCTTGTGGCTGTCAGGTATAGCAGACTGCCAACAAGACTTCTGAATACAGCAGGTTCTTCAAGCTTGTCCCCATCATCTCTTGAGATCTTTTCATTTAGTGCTAGTGGACTTGCTACTGCTTTGCATGCCTCCAGTTTAAACTTCTTAAGTATGTCACATGCATATTTCTTCTGTGAAATAAAGATACCTTTGCTGCATTGTTGAATTTCCATCCCCAAGAAATAATTCATGATGCCGAGGTCAGACATCTCAAATATTTCTTGCATTTCTCTTTTAAATCCTTCCATTAGTTCTTCATTTCTGCCAGTTACAAGCATATCGTCCACATAGAGTGACACTATCAATTCCACTTCATTATTACCTTGTTTTAAGTACAAGGTTGCTTCATTTTGACTTCTGTTGAATCCCAGTTTGATGAGATGTGTATCAATCCTGCTGTACCAGGTCCTAGGTGCTTGTTTCAAGCCATAGAGTGCCTTGTACAACTTATACACCTTATGCTCTTGACCTGCAACTTGAAAACCTTCTGGTTGCTTAACATAAATGTCCTCATTAAGAATGCCATTTAGAAAGGCAGACTTAACATCAAGATGGAACACTTGCCAGCCCTTCTGCCCTGCTAGTGCCAACAACAATCTAATAGTGTCATGTCTTGCCACTGGTGCAAATGTATCACCATAATCTACCCCTGCAACTTGGGCAAAGCCTTTGACAACCAGCCTTGCTTTATGCTTGAAAACCGAGCCATCAGGGTTAAATTTTGTCCTAAAGACCCATTTAACACCTATTTCTCTTTTGTTTGGTGGAAGGTCTGTCAGTTGCCATGTTTCATTTCTCTCAATTGCATCAATTTCATCTTTCATTGCAGTAATCCAAGCTTGAGAGTTTGCTGCTTCAGTGTAATTTATAGGCTCAGCATGCACTAAATTACACTTATCATATACATCAGACAGGGATTTTACCTTCAGTACTGGTGTGTCTGAAGTTCCCGCAATGTCTAATTGAGTTTCATCTCCTTCTGCTTCTGGTAGAGGAGCTGCTGCACTTTGGTAATCAACATCTCTTAGGTCCCAATTCCAGCAAGCCATTTCATCAACATGAACATCTCTGCTGACCTGAACCTTGGCAGTAGACAAATTATATATCCTGTACCCTTTAGCATTTGTAGCATAACCTACAAAAATACCTTTTTCAGCTTTCTCATCAAGTTTCCCCCTTCTTGCAGATGGCACATGGAAGTAGCACAATGAACCAAATACCTTCAGATGTTGGACAGTAGGCTTGAATCCAGTCCAGATTTCTAATGGTATTCTGTCTTCAACAGATTTAGAAGGTAATCTGTTAAGTAAATACACAGATGTATTTACACCTTCAGCCCATAGGAACTTAGGCAACCTTTTATCAAAAAGCATGCACCTTGTCATCTCCATCACAGTCCTATTTTTCCTCTCCACAACCCCATTCTGCTGTGGTGAATGAGGGACTGTCAGCTGATGCACGATTCCAGCATTTTGACAGAAAATTTTGAACTCATTGGAAGTGAATTCCCCTCCATTGTCTGTCCTTAGCTTCTTGATTTTCATGTCACACTGAATTTCAACCATTTGTTTGAAATTCCTGAACAAGGACAGTGCTTGAGATTTATTCTTCAGAAAATAAACCCAAGTCATCCTGCTGAAATCATCAATAAACAAGATAAAATACAAGTTATTGTTTAATGATGCTGTACTCATTGGTCCACAGATGTCAGAGTGGATTAATTCCAATTTGTGAGTAGCCCTCCTGACCATTCCTTGAGGAAATGGTTGTCGATGTTGCTTCCCAAGTTCACAGCTGCCACAGATTTGAACATTCTCATATATTTCTGGTATGCCTTCTACCATATTTGTATCATGCATTAGTTTCAAGGATCTGTAATTAAAATGACCATATCTTTTGTGCCAAACTAAACTCTCATCAACTTTGGCACTAAAAACATGTCCTTCAATTGAATCAAGCTTCAAATAGAAGCTATTACCATTCATTTCAACTCTTGCTAACTTTGTTCCATATCTGTCAGAAATGAGACAAGTCTTTCCTTTGAAAGAGACTTCATATCCATTTTTCAACATTTGTGCAACACTAAGCAAGTTTTGGTCTAGTTCTGGAATGTAAAGAACATTGTGAACAAACTTAGTACCTCTTTTAGTGTTAACAGCAATGGAACCTCTCCCTCTTGCTTGCACAATATCACCATTCCCAAGCTTAACCTTTGGCTGTACTGTAGTATCTATTGTTGAGAAGATTGCCAAGTGTTTGCTCATATGACTAGTGCAGCCACTGTCAATGAGCCAAACATTTACCTCTTGCGGATTGGTATTAATTGAAGCCATGAATAAGTGCTCTGCATCCTCCTTTTCTTCTTCTGACACTTTTGCTTCTTGTTGAATTTGTTGAGGCAGGTTCTTTTTAGCCCTGCAAAACCTCTCACTGTGACCTAGAAGGTTACAGAAGGTACACCTAAAGGAAGGCTTGTTCTTATACCAGCAATCTTTTTCAGCATGGTTGGTTCTTTTACAATGAGAACAAGGTGAGAAGGCTTGCCCTTTTGTGCTAAAATCTGCTCTACCCTTGAAAGATTTGTTACGTTGCATGTTTGCAGAGCCCCTTTCCCAGGTTTTAACCTGAAAAGCACCTTCAATTTCTTCTTCATCCCTCATCTGAACCCTTTGTTCCTGAACAAGTAATTTACTTGTTAATTCTGCAATTGAGAGTGTGTTTAAGTCACAAGACTCTTCAATTGCAGAAATCTTGGCTTCATATTTCTGTGGCAAAGAGATCATCATTTTCTCTACCACTTTTTGATCTTCAATTACTTTTCCAAGCAACCTCATTCGATTTACAACATCCATCAATCTGCCAGAATAATCTTTGACAGATTCACCATCCTTCATTTTCATCAATTCAAACTCTCTTTTCAATGCAAGAATTCGCACTGACTTTACTCTGCTACTGCCTTCAAACTCTCCCTGAAGCTTATCCCATACAAGCTTTGGAGTTTCAAGATCCATAATCTTGGTGAAGATGGAATCTGCAAGACCCGAGTGCAGACAAGTAATGGCTTTATCTTTCTTCATCTTCTCTTCTTCATGTGCTCTTAATTGTGCAAGTGTTGGATTTGCATGCAGGGCTGGTGGATCAGTGTTGGAAACAACTATGTTCCACAGCCCTTGAGACCTTAGGTAGAACTTCATTTTGACAGCCCAGATATGATAGTTCTCTCCAGAAAAAACTGGAATTACAACAACATTGTTCGTGGAGGTGGACATGTTTTTTTTTAACAGGTTTAACTCACTTGTTTTGACTCTCAATCACTCTGTGTTTAACTCTCTGTGTTTAACTCTCAAAAAAAAAAATTCCTCAGTCCCGTAGGAAATTTTGCTCTGATACCACTGTTAGAATTTTGATGATCTGAATAGTGACTGTTTTGAACAGTTACTGTTCAGATTGAAGAGAAAAATAGACTTGCCTTAAGAACACTTGAAGATTATAATTGAATTCGAAAAATCTCACACATAAATTTTATTGAATTCAAAGGGCCAATATATAGGCTTACAATGCTGATAAATTGAAAACATAAAACTCTCAACAATCTTGAGAGATCAAAGGATAAATACAAATTCAAAAAAACAAACAAATCCTATCAATTAAGAGTTTCAGTAAACCTGAAACACTACAGCTAGACTACAGCTAGTCTACAGCTAAATCTTCTTATCCAAAGCTAATATCAGTAAATTCTAACAACCAAAACCTGATTTAGATATAGAAATTATATAGTCTAATCTTTTGGAATAAAGGGCTTACTTGAAGTTTGCATCAAGTTAGGAACTGACAGATTAGCATCTTCTGGGAAACTTCTATAGATAAAAGATTTAAATTTTAAAAACCATGGTGCTTTAATTATGATATTGCCTGATTTCTCCCTGGCTCTTCATTGTTTTCAAATTGATATACGGAGGTTCAGGAATCCAAACTCCCACATTAAGGTGTACATAGCTGAACTCTTGAATTTTGTACTGAATGAAGCGAGAGAAACAAGGGGATTTTGTGGGGTATTCATATGCGCATGCAATTTGTGTTCTTTAATTAATGTGATAGTCACCAGGGAAAGCAAACTGTGTGCTATTTGATTCCACTATATTGAATTTCCTTCTTCACCATGATGAACTAAATTATGCAGGGTGGAGATACGTATAAATTTCCATAATGTCCCAGGAAACCTTTATCGTAAACACCTTGGCCATAACATTGATCTGGCTACTAATGAACTGATTCTGAGTGATGCACCTGATGAAGCTATCCTGGTCAAGATTAACAATAAGATTCCAGGACTAGGCTTGCAGCTGGATGCTTCTGAACTCAACTTGCTCTACAAGGACAAGTAAGCACTTTCATGCTGTAAAACTTGTTCTGTTGAAACTCGTATTTTCTTGAGCAAATCCAATTCAGCACCCAGCCCACTTTGTTCTATAAATTGACGTCTGGCATGCTCTAAATGTTAATACTCTAGGTATAATGCGGGGGTGCCTGATTCATATGAACATCTTCTTCTTGATGTCATTGATGGAGACAACCATCTGTTCATGAGAAGCGATGAGCTTGCAGCTGCATGGAATATTCTTACTCCAATTTTACAGGAAATAGACAAGAACCATACAACACCAGAACTCTATGAAGTGGGAGGTAGAGGTCCAATTGGACCATATTATCTTTATGCAAAACATGGGGTTCGGTGGATAGACGACTGAAGCTTGTTAAAGGCAATAAATTTTGATGTTCGAGAACCACTAGATACATGATAGGCTGTATACAATACTCTATCTATCTAGACTGAATGAAATAAATGCTTTGAATATCATGTAAAACTGGCACTAATTTTCTGAAATGTTCAACCAACATTTTCCTATTTGATTTTCCGTTATCAAGTCTAGCTACCTGGACTAGCAAAATAATGGCCTGTCAAGGGCGATTGTAGCCTCTTCTCAAAGCTTCAAATTGCCATAAAATCTTGGAGAAAAGCTTTGAAGATCTCTACCCGTCTTTTCTTCAATTTCTGAAGATAGATTTTCAGTACCATGTACTTGAGAAACCGTAAATTTCAATCATATGCTGTGTATCCTACATTATCATAACGTGCTTTACTTCCTTAACTTGTGTTGTGTTTGATCCATTAACCTTTGCATACCCTGCTATTCTATATCACTGGCACTGAGTACATTCATGTCAACATAGACGAATAGTGACCCATTGGAGTTTTGCCAGCCTAGCTTGGCCCATTGTAAGGATATTTGTGTGAACAGCATGATGTCTAAAATTCGACAAGAATAATGTGAATTCAGGTACGACCTGATTTCTCTTTTATTTTGAGTTAGATCTTTTTTGTGCATTAATTTTGGTTGACTCTGCATACAAGCCTGGCAGGTTAACGGGAGAATCTGGGAATTAGAGCTTAATCCAGTCAAGTTTTAAATTAAACTAGAAAAGACATTTGACTCAGTAAAACCTGATTTAAAAGGTCTGCACCAATTACCTGGGAATTCCAGGTAATTTAATTTATTTATTTTCCAAGTTCGGCCTTAGAGTATGACTGAGCTTAGTTCATTCATTCTGGTTTAAACTTGGCTAATTAAATAACACAACTGTAGCACGCTAGTTAGGTATATGACATAAATTCAAAGGTTTAAATCCCCCATCCGTTGCCCATGTGAATACCGAGTAGGTCAATAATTATGATCCACCTATTTGGAATCTATTAATGGAAAATAATCTCTATCCAGAACCCTGCGAAAGTGGTTGGAAGTTTCTTATTAAGGAAGCTGTTGCTGTTCTGTGGTTGCTGAAGAGCAGGTTTTAAATAGACCCTTGATTGTTGCTCTCAAAGAGTTCAGCTTTGCTTGAACCCAGCTTCATTTTACTCCACAAACTTCATGTTATTTCTCAAGATGAGCTCATCTTAAAAGATGACTTCCACAAATTTATCTTACCAAAGCATTATTAGATCATGTGACAATAATTGATTAGTTGCAGCTGTGATTCGATTAACATAGAATAAAACAAGTCTCTTAACGGCGGTATGGATGGTGTGGCAAATAACTTGAGATTCGCTTTATAATTTTCAAGTTCAAGTCAGAATATATTTACCTGGTAAAAGTTCGATATAACTAAAATTTTATTAGTTTAATTTAAATTCAAAAAAAAATATCTAAATGAAAATGATTTCCTCTAATGTAGAGAGAGAGAGAGATTTGTAGCGTGTAAATTAAGGAAAGGAAGACCCCTCAAAGTATTCTCACACAAAAACAGACCCCCCTCACCCACCCATATAAGACTTGGAACTCGGAGGTGTATTACATTTGATATTGTGATAATGGTTTGAAAAAAGAAAAAAGGGGATTCATGTAAAATTATAATATATATTAATTAATCGGATATTTTTAAATCTTTTCACAGCCTTAATAAACACACTGTTTAGTACGTCATGGTGCTTGCATCACGTTAACAAGGCGTGCACACACCACCATGGGCAGCAGCCAGCGACCTTGTTGCCCATTACTCTTTTCCACCACTACGACTACAACCAATCTTTTACGGCAAGAAAATAGAAAACGTCGTCATTATTATCTGAGATTTCTTGAATTACAATAAGACTTAAATCAGTTATCATTCACCTAAACTAAATTCATTTATTTCTCTCTTTCTGGTTGAGTTTCGAGTGGAGCATTGATGTCTGAATGAACTAATGCTTTCACATTTATATCGATCTGGCCTTTGGGTCTGCTCTTCATTGCGGAAACGATAGGAAGCTAATATTTGCATATATTATAATAATATTTTTAAAATTCTTTTTTTTTAATCCCTTTAACTTTTTAGTTTATTTTGTTATTGCTATGTAATATAAAGCCCCAGGCCCATTCCTACGATACGTGCAGTAGAGTCAACACGGTTTCTAGTCACTAGCTACAATGCAAGTGTAGAATGTGGTTTGGATAGCCAACTTGCTTATGTGCTAAGATAGATATACTCTGTAGTCTTCTTGCTGACGCTTCTCTCTTTGATTTTGCTGTTGTTTGAGGAAATAGCTACAGCTAGCAGGGCATGGAGAGGGAAACAAAGAAGAGGAAGATGGATTCTATTGAAGAAGAGCAAGAAACAGAGAAAGAAGATGAAGATGGAGAGAAGATGGAGAAGTTCTTCGCCTTGCTGAGACAAAGGAAAGAAATGCAGGATTACATAAGAAGAAACTCAAATGGGACATTTAAAGAGAGAGAGGAAATCAAGAAAGTGGGAGAAGAGAGAGTTATTGTGGATTGGAATCCATCTTTTCAGCCAGAAGACTTCTCGGAGTATGGCAAGGATATCAGTCATGAACCTGCTGGTCCTTCGTCCAAGAGAAAGCATGGAGAGAAGAAGGATAAGGGAGAAGAAGGCACTGACCTGGACCTAAATCTTTCATTGTAGAGATGAGGGTAGGTTGTCTTCTCTTTTCCCTTTTCTTTTTCATGGTGAGAAGATGGTCAAGCTTTTAGGTTGTTAGCATGAAAACTGTACTGAATCATCACATAAATATTTAATCCTCTCTCTAGTTTATTTGGCTCTACGAAATGATTTAAGAGTTTTATTTTTTTCCTTCTGGTATTTTCCAAGCAGTGGGATAACTTCACTCTTTGAACACTAGCGTTCATGTGAACACCAGATCGATGAAAGCTCATCTTGTATTTTTGAACCTCTTTAGAAGTACATACCTCCTTCCACCAGAAACAAACCCTACTTTGAGATGTACCTTCTGTCAAATTTGTGTTCGCGTGGCTGGGGAAACCAGTTAAACTGGATTGAGTTTGTGTTTATTTGGAAGGTTGTGCCTGTGTTTTTTTTATTAAAATTAATATATATATTAAAAAACAATAATTATCAGTCACATTTACTCCACTGAATTTTAGCCTGTGACTCTACGGGCAGCCCCTTTGGAAATTTGTAACTTTGTGGAAATGGCTGCAGGCTTTAAAGCTTGTCGAACCTTTCAAAAGAAAATTTGGACCAGGAGGAGATAAGAAACTTTAATTTATTGATAAAATCAAAGTTATGAATACCGTTTCGGTTACCGTTTCGTTTTTTTTATTGGTACGAAACGTTTCGGTTTCGGAGCGTTTCGGCGTGCCGTTTCGGGGTTGTACTGTTCATATATAATTAATTATATATATATATAAACTTAACAAACATAATTAAAATTCAAAATAAATTAACCTTAAACTATACAATACAAACATAAAGTCAAACAAACATAATCTCAAACCAATTTATAACATCTCTAAAATTCCATAATATTGCAAAAGTATAATGTTCTAAAATAAAAAAAAAATATAAATCAAACATCTTCTACATCATTAATATAAAAATAAGGATCTTGTTCCTGCGGTGGAATGTAAGGAAAGTCATCAACTAGACATTCCAATAGTTGATCATTTCCACCGAGCTCATTCTCTTCATTAAAACATATCTCTTCATCTTCTAAATTTAAAGTGGACAATGGTGCTTCAATACTCTCCCAACTTATATCCTCGCCATCAAGAAGATTGGGTTCTTCACAAATCCATTCATTTAATAAATCAATGTTATCAAGGCTAATGGGATCTAAAGCATCTCTTGTTTTCCTCAAATTCCTACAAAGAATAAACATGAAATAAATTAAAAAATAAATATCAATGTAATAGAAAATAATTACTTTTTTCAATTTTATTATTAATATAATTGCATTGATATTTTACCTCTGTTGAATCCTTAGATTATAACGAACAAATACTAAATCATTTAATCTCTTGTGCTCAAGCCTATTTCGCTTTTTGGAATGGATGAATTCAAATACACTCCAATTTCTTTCACACCCAGTTGCACTACAACATTGACTAAGAACTCGAATTGCAAACTTTTGGAGTTCTTGAGTATCATTGCCGAATTGCTCCCACCATGCAACTAGAAAAAAAAATCAATAAATCAAATATTATAAATCCAAAAAAACATTATATTTGAAAAAACTTAAACTTATTACCTGGATTTAACTTTTCTCTTTGTCGAATGGCTAGGGCCATGCCAAAATCACCGGTTGCTTTCTTATACTCCTCAAGTTGGCCACTGATTATATCTTGAATGTCACAATCAGGAACCAATCTAGTAATTGCGCTAAGCAAACCTCGAGTAACCTCCTTTTGTTTTGAAAAAGAAGGCCTAAAATATATTTCAGGATTAAGAAAACAACGTGCTGTATGTAATGGATTATGAAGTTGTTTATCTCATCTAGCATCAATTACCCGAATATATGGTCCATATTGAGATGCTCTATTTTGCAACCTTGTCTTGATGGCTTCTTTTGCTTTATCCATTGCCTCATATAAATAACCCATTGATGGCTTTTCTTCACTGTCTGCTAACCTAAGAACACGTACTAAAGGCTTGCTAACTTTAACTATATCTTGGCTAGAAGTCCTTATCTTGTAAAACTACAGCAGCAATTTCCTTTCCTACTCGACTTTTACCATGATTTGATTCAATCCATTTTGAGCAAGTAAACATCTGTTGAAACTCATTCTTAAACTTAAGCAAACATTGGATGGTTAAGAAATGGGTAGCAAACCTTGTTATGCCAGGACGACATAAATCATTTCCATTGGTAAATTCTTTCCGCATCAAAGCTAAAACCCATGCATGATTATATATAAACTTGGTTATATTTCTTGCACTTTTAATGGTTTCATCAATCATCGGAAAATATCTTGGATCACAAATATTTTCTAACATTAAATCAATGCAATGGGCAGCGCAAGGAGACCAAAAAAAGGTGCCATACCTTTGCTGCAAAGCTAGCAGCCTTGAATGCAGACTCATTATCACTGACAAATTGGACAATATTTTCTTGTCCAACTTCTTTGACAACTTCATCAAACATCTCAAGCAAAGTCTCTTTATCTTTTCGGAGACCTGAAGTGTCAACAGACTTCAAAAATATGGTACCTCTCGGAGAATAAGCAAGAAAATTAACAATTGGTACATTCTTCCTATTTGACCACCCATCCGCCATAATCGAACATCCATAAAGTTTCCACTCAGCCTTGATTTCTGCAAGATATTCATGGACATCGTGAACTACATCTTTCAAAAGTGGTCCCCTGAAATCATGAAATGATGGTCCTTTAAAACCAGGTCCCATTGATGCTATGGCATCTATCATTGGCTGATAATAGTATGAATTAGCACCATTAAATGGTACATTGACATCAAACCACCATCTTGCTATGGCTTTTTTTGCATTATGTTCCCTCTCTTTAGAAGCCATTGCACTTTTAATGCTAGGTTGTGAACCTGGGGTAGTTCCTGGAGGAAATGAAATCATCTTTTTTTTAATTCCACTTGTCATTGTCGATGTCTTTTTTTTTTGTAAACTCATATCACTTGAACGAGGATTATCATTATTGCCCTCTTCAACTTCATCATTGGAAAAGGATTGAGAATTTCCAATATCAGTTCTAAGTCTCTTTCTTTTATCTTTCTCCATTGTCAAGTCATCTATCATTTGCTTCATTTGCCATTTAACATCTGCAGGGACCTTTTTACAAGCTTCAACTTGGCCTTTAATACCAGCAAGATGATACTTCAAACGTGTAATACCACCACCATTGATTCGTTTGTCACAATACACACATATACACGAGTTCTTCGCACCAACAATCACCTGTCCATGAGCCCATGCTGGATCATCTGATCTTGCTGGAGCTGAAGCTATGGAAGTCCCACCACTAGATGAGTTTTCAGCCATGTGATTTAATCTGAATAAAATAAATTCCAAAATATTCAATATTAAATGAAAAAAGAAATACTGAAATAATGGCTCACACTTGGTAAACATGCAAATATCACGGGGTGTTTTCAAATGCATGCTAGTTTTTGCTCAGGGCTTTTGATTTTTTCCTGTTGTAAGTATGTAACATTACAAAAAATATATCCACCATCTGACCATACTTCTGCTGCAAATAGGGAAGTGAAAATGAGACACAAGGCTAAAAGATTCATCATTTTGTATCTCTGATTAGTTTCTTTGAATTGATTAATTTTCCATCAATCAAGTTTTGAGATGGAGTTTGTTAGCATTTTAGAAAGTTCGGACCAGCGTATCTTTTTGGGTGGAAATATGAGGATATTAGCCCATGTTAAGGTTGAATGTGAGACAGCATGACCACGTGGTCAACGACATGTCTCCTTCTCACAGTTTTATGTTTCTTGAAACCTGAATGCCTTAAAGTTGAATCACATTTATAAAAAAAATATTTTAAGAAATAAAATAAAAAATTATTTTATCAATGAAGACTGCATCATGCATCTAGATTCCAAAGCAGACCCCGGTGCATATCAGTATTAAAACATTTTCTAGACAAATAAAGCATGTGCTTGTATCAGTTTCCTATGTCGAACACTTTATTGCCTGTAATATTTCTCCAGCAAAGCAGCATTGAGTTCCAAAATGAATTCAAGAACAGATCATAAATAAATCCCAAGCTCAATGCATGGAGCTTAAACCATTACATGCACTTGCTCACTAAAACATGTATGCATTAAATGAAGGCACATCTAGTGACAACATGCCCTCTAAAGATTGATAATATAATCATCATTATTGGTAAAAACACGCAACACTCATAAGATAATCAATTTTTATAAAGGTCTATTATTATTATTATTATTATGGGTTTGTGTTTCTAAATAGTCTAAAGTTATAAGAAATAAGGACATTGATTGTTGTACCCCTTGTATGGATACACCCAAATGAGTTCAAGGCTATATAAACCTAAAAGTAAGTTATATTCAACCTGTTAATTCTCTCTTAATCTTCTTCCAAACAGTCATCTTTAATCTTTATAAACACATAAAACACAACCTCTAAGACCATTATTTTCATTACTTATACTAACTTAAACATGAAACAAAATGCTCTAAGCTTAATAAAAAAGTTATTTTATAAGTGCCCATGCCTTTGAAATACGGTTTTCTCAAACTTTCAGCTCATTCACCAACTTGAAAAAAAATAATTTTGTAAGGTTTTTTTTGCAAATCGTATCATATAGACAGTGGTTTTTCAAAAACCATGATAATCATAAACCTCTTCATAAACATAGCTACAAGCTACACTTTTTAGCTTGCTTTGATGATAACATAATTCATCAAAAATAACTAAATTAGAATATGGTGTGAAATTTAGTTGAAGTAGTTAAAGAGACATCAAATACTCCCGTATGTTTATAATTAGTGAGCTAGATTCGACAAATTATATGTGGTTTAGGATTCGAACTCCATATTGCACTTTGTTTTGGCTTTATTTCGTAGGGTTCAATTAGTTCTTAACTTAAAGCTAGTTTTCATTTATATATATATATATATATAATTTCAATGTAATTCCCATTCTATGGACTTATTCTCATTTTACCCCAAACATTTATGACAATTTTTAACAAGGTCATTCTTGTTCAAATTCAGTAGCATTTCTGTCAGATTTTTGTATCACGGTAAAGCATACGAAAGGCATGTGAAGAGAGCCAATACTGAATGCTCAGACACGAAAGGATATAAACGGGAAGTGAATCTGGTGAAAAACTTTCATTGCTCATTCATCATGTGCAGGGAATGCAGCTGCATCATCACCAATATTGAGATATCGGGCCTTTCACAATTGCCATAGACATGGAGGGATCGGACAGCAGGGAAAGAGGCCAAGTATACACTAACTATGCTTTGCATTAATATTTGAGCATTAATTAATTCTCTTAATAATTTCTGTCAGATTTTCTTCTAACCAATGCAATTTTATTGCATATAAAGGATGGGTTTGAGACCAAGAGTACAAATAGAAATTGATTATGATTCCATTGATTTTCCTAAAAAATCAGAAGAAATTGTACTGACCTGAGGAGTGTGGTCTGAGGAGACTGAGAATTCGTTGTTGAGGTTGAGAATTGAGGAAGAAGAGTCTGACGAGCTGAGCACTGATCCACTGATGAAGATGATTATGATTTCTGAGGAAGAGTTATGAAGGATTGAAGGCTGAGTTGAGATCTTGAGAGTTGAGAGAGAGATCGATTGAGTTGAGAGAGGGCTGAGGAAGGAGAACAATTAGGGTTTTGGAATTTTGATTTGGGAATTTGGGGGAAAATGGAAACGGGATGCAGATGCCAAATGCAATTGAAAATTTGAAATTGAAAAGTGAGGGCTGAGGCAGAGTTTCGACTTTCGATTGAATTAAGTCCTTTTTTTTTAACTAGCCGAAACGGAACACCCGGTATGATTCCGGGGTGTTTCGGCCGGTATTTGGCGTTTTTTCACCCGAAACGAAACGTTTCGGCCGTTTCGGCCGAAACGGAATGATTTCAATAACTTTGGATAAAATAGGAGGATGCTTCTCTACAAAAAAACAAAACAAAAAACTGGAGGCACAGTTGGCGACCAAAAAAACTTATGCCATCTGCTTAAAGCAACATTTTGCTCAATGTTTCCTAGATGCTTATCTCATCATATTATTATTTGCTTTGAAAAGTCATGCTCCTCATTCATTAGCATTTCCAAAGACAAAAATATTAGAGGAACAAAGTACTTAGACTATAACAGGTACAGTTTCGGATATCATGGAGCCCAGCAGAAACAGCAAAGACAATTATCAGAGAAGAAAATTGAGTACCTATTATACAAAAGGAAAAAATATTCTTGAAAGATGCAATACTATGACGTTATGTAATCAACCACTTGTTTATAGCAACTTTGAAAGAAAGCATCCTAGTTGATTCATTTCAATCATCTTCACTGGTCCAAATTAAAAGGCATCACAAGCTACAACAGGTCCAGGCCCCCACTTGTATGAGATATTTTTCTATGAGTGTTGGAGCTGGGTTGTACAGATATGCAACCAAAGTCACCTTGCAATAAAAAAAGCAGGAGCTGATACACTAACATAAGTCATAAAAGTTTGGTGAAAACACATTAACTAAACAAAATGGAATAATAAAGGAAAAACAAGGGTGATACCTCTGCAGAAGAGAAAGAAAATGATGATGAGAAGATCGAGAAGCTCTTTGCAATAATATGAAAAAGGATCCGAGATGCTTGCAAGTATTCAACGAAGAGCACAAAGAAGGTCCAAACACCTGACTCCAAAGTTTCAACCGGAAGATTTTGATTAGCCAGAGTTGGAATCCAGTCACATAACTCAACAAAGCTCCTCAAACAAGGAATGTGGAAAGGAGAAGAAAGAAGAATCGCACCTCAACCTTACCTAGTATTGACCTAGGAGATCAAATACAGCATATGGGATATGGGATATGATATGCGTTGGAGTAGAGTTTGATTTCAAGATGCATGCAACTTGATATGCAGCCGTGTTGGAGAAGTTTGTGCTGAGATGAGGTTGCATGTATGCTAAGTTGGGTGGGCTTTAATTTTTCATTTTTTTTTGTAATATTGTTTGTTTTTATATTGATGAATCTTTCATATTCAAGGTTATCAACAATATTAAAAGATGGATCATGAATTAATTTCACCCAACAGTATTAATCTCAGATAGATTACACTCCAGATAAAAGATCAAGCATCCAAGTATTCATAAATCCTAAAAAATCATGTTTTCATACATTTCTATTATTCTGACTCAATAGCAAAATTCACTCGGTAATTTCTATTGCACCACAGACCACTTCAGAGTTAAAACAAAGACATTCAAATTTCTTACACGATACATGACCTCTTTCTTTTCCTATAAATGTCAAGCAACAATACTTTGTATCCAAAGCACCTCGGATCAAATTTTACTCTTGTCATTTCATGGATCTAGAGACATTTTTTTTTATTACCTGCAGAAGCGTCAGAAGATGTTGGTAAATAGGATAGAGGAAATGTAAAATCCTTGAAGCTCGTTACTTGAATTGGGTGGAATAACTCAAAAATTATATATATAAAAATACTTAAACCAAGTAAAATTTGTAAGTTAGAATATTAATGTAAGGATTTAGCATGTATGGAAAGCTCGAAGTTTCTCACTCTACAAGCCATACTCCAGAACAAACTGTTAAAACTTTTACTTATTAATCCTTCGTGGCTGCTTGTCCACTCTATTTCTTGCAAACTTTCAGCGTTAAAAGGTATCGATTGCGCTTATTGGAGGACAGTTCTTTATGTACTTTGGCAAATATGAGGAAGTTGGCACAGACATCCAAAAGATGCGCCAAGAAATCAAAACCTGTAGCCCTGATAATTAACATGCAAATTTCTGGTACTAGTTTTTTCCTTCGTTTTTTTCTGCTCTTCTGGAGAATATGTATGTATGAGTACGTACCTGGACTTCATAATGGCTTTTATAAACTCCTGTCAGAATGCTGCTAGTTTAGTCATCAGCATTCAAATGATAGCTAGTATAATCATCTGTGCTCCATACATTATCCTTCAGTATCAAAATCTCTGAAGGAGGAGCCCGTGAAAGGTTTCTATTCTGATTTTTGCTTCAAAAGCCACGACCAAAGTTGGCATCAATCCATTACCAGTAGTCTCTGCAAGAACACAAGCCATCCTTAAAGTGATGGAATCTATTAGCATCCCTCAAAATAATCTCTCTCCCAGTTACTTGAGCTATTAATTTAATAGCCGAATGGCAATCCCCACAGACTCGGAGATTTTTCATCACACGAATAGGCTTCCCTACTGGCACTTTCAGAAGGCCATATGCAACAGCCAATTTCTCACTGTGGTGCCGTAAGCTGTGCACCTTATCTTCTTCATCTACATCATGCATCACGAAACTACCATCAGGACAATATCCAGCTTCCCTTAAAGATGCACCTAATTTTTCCAACTTCTTCAATATCATTTCATGCTCAGGATGGCTTGCACTGCCTCCCCCAGTGAACATGTGCACTTTATTGTCCACTTCAATCCAGCTACAGCCAGGTGATTTGCTCACATTCCGTGCTCTCATTGTTTTTCTCAGTTCAGCGACATCTTTCCATCTGTTTTGGGATGCATAGAGGTTTGATAGCAGGATGTAAGGCCCAGCACTGCTAGGCTCAAGCTGTAGAAGTTTCTTTGCCGCAATTTCAGCCAAATCCAAATTCTTATGGGTTCTGCATGCACTTAATAAAGCACCCCAAACAATAGCATCTGGTTCCACAGGCATATTTTCAATCAAATTCATTGCCTCGTTTAGCTTCCCTGCTCTGCCAAGTAGATCAACCATGCAAGCATAATGTTCAGTTTTTTTATCCACTTGATATTTTGATTTCATTGACTCAAAAATTTCAAGCCCTTCTTTAACCTTCCCTGTGTAACCGCATGCTGAGAGAACTCCAATAAAGGTAATTTCATCAGGTGCAGCACCTGAAGAGAACATCTCATGGAAAACTTCCAAAGCTTTCTCTCCAGAACCATGCTGCGCATAACCAGCAATAATGGAATTCCACATGACAATATCCTTTGAAGAAAACCTATCAAACACCCTTTTTCCTGTCACAAGATCACCACACTTGATATACATCGTGATCAAAACTGAAGAAACGTATATATCTAAATCAAAGTGGGATCTTACCAACCGTGAATGAACCTGTCTACCATGATCAAGACTTGCCAAGCTACCGCAAACGGAGAGAATACTTATGATGGATGGGAAGTTTGGTCTGACCCCTTCACTTTGCATCAATCTAAATAAAGCAAGCGCTTCCAATTCAAATCCTTTTCTCTCATAAATCTTGATCAACGCACTCCATGTCCCATCATCCTTCTCCTTCATTTGATCAAACACCCACCTCGCTTTCCCCACCTCCCCATTCAATCCAAACCCCATGATCATCTCATTACAAGCAGCAACTGGTTTAACAGGCATTGCCTTAAAAAGCTCAGCGGCCTCATTAATCCTATCACTCCTCGTATACCCCTTCAACATTGCTGTCCATGTCACCTCATTCTTATCTGGCATTACTTCAAACAACTTCCTAGCCACGTCCACCTTATTATTGATCGCATACCCACTAATCATGCTAGTCCAAGCAACCACATTCTTTTGAGGCATCTCGTCAAAAATCTCTCTTGCCTCACTCAACCTTCCTTCCGAACACAATCCACCAATCATATTAGTGCTAGCAACAACATCCTTCTCTGGAATCATATCAAAAAGCCGTCTAGCCTCATCAACACGACCATCTTCAATCAAACCGCCCAGCATCACAGTCCAAGAAACAACATTCTTTTCCGGCATTCTCCAAAACAATAATTCAGCCTCCTCTATCAATCCCTCTTGCACATACCCTCTAACCATCGCGGTCCATGAAACCACATTCCTTTCAGGCATTTTATCAAACACTTTTCTCGCTTCAGAAATCATTCCATTCTTAATGTACCCGGAAACCAATCCATTCCAAGAAATCGTGTTTCTCTCAGGCATTTTATCAAACAGTTTCTGGGCTTCACCGGGTTGTTTGTTATGGAAGTAACCAGCCACAATTGCATTCCACGAAGTAACTGTTTTGCTTTGTAAATCATCAAATATATTTCGCGCTCTGTCTATTTGGCCAAGACGTGCAAAATGGGAAATTTGACATTGGGTTACTGCAGCAAAGCTTGAAGAATAACTTCTATATGGAATCAAACGGAACCGCATTGATAAACAAAAACTAAAGCACCCAGATGGCAGAAACAGTTAAATTTTTATATTTTGATGGTGCCCAGAAGCCGAAAACAGTGGCGAGAGAGAGAGAGAGAGACCTGAGCGCCCCCAAGAGGGAAGAATCAGCGAAAGTTGAGATTTTTATAGTTAAAAACTTAAAATTGACAGGTAAATAGATCTGGGATACAACATGGGATAAAGTGCTAGTTACTCGTGTTATTACCTGAGAGTTAAAGATGACAGGTAGTGTTTGAGTGACCTGTCGTAGGAATGTAAAGTAAAATTTACGTGGAAATGGTGTTTTAGTTGACCTAGAAATGATTTAAAAGTAGTTTTGATGGGGGGGTTTTCCCCTTTATTTTTAAGATTTTAGTTTATTAATTAACTGTAGTTTTAATAATAAGGGTTTAATTTCGTAGCTTTATTAATATTAAATAAAATTTAATATTAATAATACGATTTTTTTCCATGTGAGCCGAAACTGAAATGTCAAATCATAACTCAATTAATTTAGAAATTAAACACCTTGTAGAGGTTGTAATTAAGAAGACTCGAGGCCTAATTTTAATACATAAACTGGCTGGAAAATATTAATTAACTAACGAAAATCTAAAAGAGAATGTGAGTTCACTCTTAACTTAACTGTTAATCCTCTTAAAAAGAAAAAAAATTATTCAAGAAAACTCCACTTTATCTTAAAAAATATATTTTATAAATATAATGAACGAGTAAAATTTTAATTATTTTAAATTTATATAAAAAAAAATACATATTTTAAATCGAAATGAAAACTTGCTATATACATATATGAAGTGATTGTGAATGGCTTCCTAACACGTCCAATTTCTGAGACAGTAATCATAGCAGAAAACGGCAAAAGATTAGGAAGCAGCACCTCTGTTTCTCATTCATTTCAAGATATTGAATTTTCCTTGAGAATTGCTTGTGAGAAGATTCCGGGCAATCCTCATGTTTACCATTTCATGTACAGCTCAAAATCTTGCCTATCAAAGGCTGCACCATGCTTTCGGCTGTCAAAAGTTTCTGGAGAGATTATTTCCAGAACACTCAAGGGCTCATCTCTGTGGTTGAAGCTAGGGACGAGCTTCACCGGATGTTGAATGAGGCGGTCGTAATCTTCAATTCTTCTTGACGATGGAGATTTATAGTTTGAAAAGGATGGATTGAGGGATGCTGTGCTACTCGTGTTTGCAAGCAAGCAAGATCTTCCAAATGCTGCTGAAATTACAGATAATTAACGTGGTCTTCGCTCACTCCGTCAACGTCACTGGATAGCATCTCCATCGCCAGTTTCTCGATAGCTTGCTGCTTTGTCAATATTCATGGATGCCGTCTGATCTCTGTTTTCGTTGCAGGGAGCACCTCCGTGAGGGACTAGACTGGCTCTCCAACAACATTGCTAGCAAGGTACATCTGGTCCTGACCCGTGTTTTGTAAGAAATTATGATAAAAATCAGTGGGTTTTCTTTCTCACACCTGGCAGAACATTTTCTTAAAAAAAAAAAACATATTGAGTAGTTATGTTCTTAAGGGTTGTCTGGAACACAAGTAAAATTCCAACACAGTGCCTGTGCTGGCAACTCAGTGCACTGCGGTTGCACCTACGATCACAACATTCAAGTTTGTGTATATAGAATATCCATTCAAGTCAACGACTTGCCTTTCAATATCACTAAAGACCATTGCTAATTTCATTTCGTATGCACGAATATTTCATATCAGTTTAAAATATAAGATAAAATGATATAATTTTTATCTTGTTTAAAAATTTTATTTGTTCTGGAAATTCCCCTTAAATTTTAACTGGAATATTCTCGTTTCGTTCTGTTATTTCCGTTTCGGCTAAATAATATTTTTTAAAATAATATATAATTTTATAATATCAATCATATTTTCTAATCTGACGGTTACATTGAGATAATATTTTACGATGAGGCTTCTGATATATCTATATATATTATGTTAAAATCTCAGAGCAATCAAGGAATGCAATAACCTTACAATATTAATGATGATATTCTTGTAATATTATACATGTTCATAATTTTATTTAGAAAGATCATTTTGTTGTGTTTTTTAGATTAAATTGCACAATTCTAAATAATTTTATTTTTAGATTTGAACTAAAAAAAATTTTGAATTAATATATATACACACATAAACATTAAATATTTTGAAAACTATTTAAAATAACTAAATTATTAATATGATATTTTAACCTATAATAGATATGTTTGGTAAAAATTATCCACTTTGAGGATAGTTATGCAATTCATATTAGCAAAAATCTAGGGTCTAGATTAGTCCAAATTGAAAAGAAAAAAAAACTAAAATGATTTAATTAATAAAAAATTAAATTGATTGGTAACTTAAGATAAAACTTGATTCTTAATATGATATCTATTTTAAATAAAATTAAAATAATACCATTTTGATTATATCACTTCTGTTAAACTAGGTTAACACCATTTACTCAAGACTTAATCATCATCTCGAGCATGATTTTATAACTATATTTAGAAGTATCGATGATCATTTTTTTTTTTACCAATTGACTAAATTTAATATTAAAATTGATGGTACTTGGCTGTCAAGTAATCTAATATAACATAAGAAAATAATTAATAAAATTTAAAATAGAATAATAAAAATAAATAATCCATATAAACAGAATGATAAAATTTAATATTTTTGACAAATAAATAATAAAATAAACTAGTAATTGGAAATATAATAAATCCACCGTCCCAAAGCAAAAGTGTACGATCCAGAAACTGAATCTTACTTTGACACTAACGTCGTTAAGTAATCAACGGCGTTAGCTCACGTCCATGGCTCGATTCTAAACGCACAGATAAATATCCCCTTGTCTCTTATTTCCTTCATCTCCATCTCAGCACAGCTTCTTTGTAGATCTCGTCCTGTCTTCGTCTCTGTAAGTCGTCTCTCTCTATCTCTCTCTGTATATATATAAATATATTGTTGATGCTATTATTGTAGATCTTGGTTGATCTTATTTTGGCTCTAAAGTTTATTCTTTTTCTTTTAAAGGGTTCATAGATCTGACCCGTGATAGACTAGATCTGTCTTGGGATGTTTGTTGAGTTTTTTGAGCACCCTTATCTTGTTTTGTTAGTTGGTATCAGCGTAAGGGAGATCATGAATCTATAGAACTTGGATTTGGTATGAAATAATGGAAGGAAAGTGAAGGAATTGAAAGGAATGGGGTTTGTTATGTGTTAAAGTCTGGATCTTTTTGGTCTGTTGATTTTTCTATGATTTGTGAGATGGTCACAAAGGAAGATTTTGCTCGTGTGAGAGAGAATATTGTGAAGAAAAATGAAAAAAAAATGAATTTTCTTTTATTTAAGTTTGAATTTGGAGTTTTTGATTTGCTGATTTGTTTTTGATGCAGCTGAGAATAAGGAAAGATGGGGCTCTCGTTCACCAAGCTTTTTAGCCGCCTGTTTGCCAAGAAAGAAATGCGAATTCTCATGGTGGGTCTTGATGCTGCTGGTAAGACCACCATCTTGTACAAGCTCAAGCTCGGGGAAATTGTCACCACCATTCCAACAATTGGTATGTTCTCGAAACACTGCTGGTATATGAGGGTTGTTTTAGTGCTGAATCTGTTTGGTTTGGGTATGGGATGCTTATATGTGGATTTCATTATAGGGTTTAACGTGGAGACTGTGGAGTACAAGAACATAAGCTTCACTGTCTGGGATGTAGGTGGTCAGGACAAGGTATGGAAACTTCTCCTTTACTGTGACGAGTACTCTGAATATAATGGTGGCACTAGGAAAACTATATATTTTTTTTTTGAATTTATCTTTTTGAGTTGATGATTCATAAATATTGCAGCTTTAATCATTGACTTTACCTGACATGATATGCATTTATGTTTGTACTTGGTGTCTTTGGCTGTAAATAATGCTTATGGACGGTCTTGTGTTGATTGGATATTGCTTCATCAGAACATAAAAAAAAGTCAAGCTACATGGATTTAGCTACTTAATGTTACATTTTCTTTTTCTTATGAACAGAAGCTATCCGGTGCATGGCTGTAAGCACATACACACACCTTTGCTGTCTAAGTTTGCCTTTGTTTATATATGTGCTGATGAATGGTCTTGTGCTGATTAGATGCATGTCTTTTAGCATGCAACAAAAACATAAGCTATAATGGCTAGACTCATCTTATATTTCATGGTTTTCCTCTTTTTGGGAGTAATGACTATCATGATATGGTAAATATTTCATTGTTTGTTGCTGAGTGGCTGAAGTTTTTGATGATGCTTGTGCTGGTTAGTTGGTCCTTCACCAGCGCAAAACATATTTACAAGCTATATAACTGAAGCCACCTTGTCATTGTCATAAATTATATCATAAATGGGTATGCTTATATACTACTCATGCATTTACTAGCAACAAAAATCAATATGCTTGTCATGAACAAATTCATAAGCTTCATTGACGAAACCAACTTGTCTCAATTTTTCCTTTCTGTGAGTGTGATCTTCACTTTTCACTATCACTAATGATAGTGCTTAAACGTTTCCGTGTATTTATTTGTGCTTCCACAGACTGTAATGGTATCCTTACAGATGTTTAAGAAATTGTTTGACGTTGAATAATCAAGTTGCCAGTCTCTCTGTCATGGTTATGGAAGTCCTAAGCTATTTCTGTGTTTGCTTTCTTGTCCTTGACGCTGATAAAATAAGGATGTAATTTTAGCTTCAGTTGCTGGAAGCATGAACTTAGAATTTTTCCTTTCAGTTGCTTTCATTTCTCATGTTTGGTAAAGATTATTTTCTCTCAAATTGCTTTTCAATTTTTCACAGATCCGACCATTGTGGAGGCATTATTTCCAAAACACTCAAGGGCTGATCTTTGTGGTTGATAGCAATGATCGTGACCGTGTGGTTGAAGCTAGGGATGAGCTGCACCGGATGTTGAATGAAGTAGTCATAACCTTCAACTCTCACTTCTTACTTTTGCTTTTGTGGCCTTATGCTTTTTAATAATGGAATTTTATTGTTTGGATAGGATGAATTGAGGGATGCTGTGCTACTTGTGTTTGCAAACAAGCAAGATCTTCCAAATGCTATGAATGCTGCTGAAATTACAGATAAGCTTGGTCTTCATTCACTCCGTCAACGCCACTGGTAATTGATAACATCTCCATTCTCGATAGTTTGCTGCTTTGTCAATGTTCATGGATGTCGTCTGAGCTGTGTTTTTTGTTGCAGGTATATCCAGAGCACCTGTGCCACTTCTGGTGAAGGTCTCTACGAGGGGCTAGACTGGCTCTCCAACAACATTGCTAGCAAGGTAGGTTCCTGACTCGTGTTTTGTAAGAAATTATGATAAAAATCCGTGGGTTTTCTTGGAATGTAACTTTTGTCTTCTGGGTTGTGGCAGGCTTGAGAGGTGGTCGGTTTCTGCCGCTTTTTTGATAGCACTCTACATCAAATTGGGAATCGTGCTAGTAGATTGCTTGGTGTTCTGATTTTAAATCCTGTAATTGTCAAGAGAATGGATGTTTGGTTGTGTAAGATACAGTTAATGTAATAGAAATTGACAAATTATATTCCTATAGGTTTTTAAATAATCCATGATTCACAGTTTTTAACATGATGTATCTTAATTCAAGCTCTATGCTAGTGAACTTTTTGGAGAATTGTTATTCCTTAAATGACCAGCCATTGCTTCAAGGCAATTTCTCATGTACTTGCCAGGGCTGATATACATTGTGATGCAGAGTCTTAGTAGATGCAAGCCGTTGATTGAGTGAACAAAAGATGAGGATATTTCTGAAAAAAACAAGAAAAACTTGATGCATGAATCATTTTTACAAAAAAAAAAAAAATGATAACAATGAACTAAAACAAATGTTAAATATTGTTATTGTGCATGCTTTTATTATAAAGAGTTTGCCAAGATGATTTAAATTCACTTTAAAAGTCTGGATAAAGGTGTTAACATCCTAGAAAAGTCTATATTCATTCACCAGTTGAAGTTTAAATTCTATATTCAATTAAATAAAAATCCAAAGGGTAAACAAAGTTTATATAAAGCATGAAAAAGAGTTTAATTTCAAATTAAATAAATATTAAAAAATAATAATAATCTTTTTGGCTACTGGAATTAGTTGTCCGTGGTGTGGTGTGAAGATAATGAAGTGGAAGACGTCAATGATTTGTTTTCTAATTATTATTTTTAAGAGTCCAAATTGAGCTTAGCTCAAAATAATAATAAAAAATGATAGTATAATGACTAAAATGCTCTGCGTTTAAGAATATAAACTTTAAGGTCTAACTGTAAGTATGCTTTTATATCGTTCTTATAAAAATAATAATAAAAAAGCTAAAAAAAACCCTTCCTCGTTTCTTCAATCTTTTTTAAATATTAATTTTATTCTGCATAATCAAATAAGAATATCCTTCCATGGCAGCCTAAGAATTTGTTTCTTTTAAGGGCAGCAATGGAATTTTACCGTGAAGTATACCCTGAAGCCTGAACCATCCGAGGGCAGTATGGTTACAATGCAATGTTACTAGGTAACGATGAATTACAGAGTATCGATAAATCGTGGGTGCTCTCCACTGTTGCTTTCTCAGGCTGCTGGTGTTGCTGATTCATTAGCTATCATGGTTTTTCCCGGCAAAGACCATAGATGCTTACTGAAAACCCTCCACGACTAGCTGATCATAATCCTCACACATTGATCACCAAGAACCTTTCCGAATTCTGGAGTGCTAGCTTTATTAAGGAGTGTGAGCATATATAAACACGTCTCGATCGGTGAACAGTCAGATGAGTGAGGCCACCAAGGTGATCTATAGATGGAGACATGATGTTATCATTAAAATTTTCGATGAAAACAGGGAAGAGTGTCCAGGGACAGAAACCATGTATCTGTTAGAAACTCGATAGATGATCAGTTGCATGGGGATGATATGTGCTTTTTTGAGGACTTTCATAGCAATGATGGTCAAATTATAATTTATTATATTTCAAAATATCTCAGAAAACAGAATTTACTCTCAATATTAGGTCTGGGAATGCTATTCTTTGCCTAAAATATTTCATGAAATAATTTTCAATATATTCGTACTTGAAAACAACGTTGTCTTGCATGAGAAAAAAAAAATCGAATTGATTTGGCTAGGTCAACTGTTGAAATATCGCTATGATTTACGTGTTCATAGTAAAAATTTCGATGCTTACGAATCCATACCACCACCGACTCGATGGTGACGGTAGTGGGTTTAGGTAAGAAAAAAGCACGGTGACAGGAGGTGGTGGACCAACAAAGCAACAACCAGGTGGCTGCTGCTGGAAGAAAACTGGGCCTCATCTGGTGTCACCAAATCTCCATTTTTTTTTATATCTTTTTTATCAAATATCCATGCAAAACCGCGTATCATAATTTGTGTCTGTGCATGTCATTGATTACACTCAATCCATTACTTTCTTTTTCCAACTGGCCACAGCTGCAATGAACCTTCCTACACACTTCCTTTCAATGCACATCCCGTCTGTTACCACAACTTCTACTATAAAAACCCACCAAGACATACACAATACACATCTCCTCACCTCCAAGCAACTTGCTAAACTTCATTTCATTGTATCCATGGCTGTTTTTCTTGCTTCTTCTAGTGCTCCAATGTTATTGGTGCTGGTCTCTTTTGCAATCAGTTCTTTGATGGGGTCATCTCTTGGTAATTTGTACCAAAACTTTGATATTACATGGGGAGATGGCCGTGCCAAGATACTCAGCAATGGTGAGCTTCTTACTCTCAATCTTGACAAAGCTTCCGGCTCAGGATTCCAATCCAAGAACGAGTATTTATTTGGAAAGATTGATATGCAACTCAAGCTTGTCCCTGGCAACTCTGCTGGCACGGTAACTGCCTATTATGTAAGTTTTCTTGATAACAATTGATTACTGTTTTGATTAAGGAACTTAACTTATGCTCCTAGTATTAATTAATGTTTATGTCTATACTTTCAGTTATCATCAAAAGGGTCAACATGGGATGAGATAGACTTCGAGTTCTTGGGGAACTTGAGTGGCGATCCTTACATTCTTCATACCAATGTGTTCAGCCAAGGAAAAGGCAACAGGGAGCAACAATTTTACCTCTGGTTTGATCCAACTACTGATTTCCACACCTATTCCATCCTCTGGAACCCACAAAGAATCATGTAAGCTAACACCACTACCTCCCACAACTCCATCCATAGCTACCAAGTTAATTTAGAGTTCAAAAGTAATCATTTCTTGTAACATTTTCTTCTCTTCTGTATCAGTTTCTCTGTAGATGGCACCCCTATTAGAGAATTCAAGAACATGGAAGCAATTGGTGTTCCATTCCCAAAGAGTCAGCCAATGAGAATTTACTCTAGTTTATGGAATGCAGATGACTGGGCTACAAGAGGTGGCCTAGTGAAGACTGATTGGTCACAAGCCCCTTTCACCGCCTCCTACCGGAACTTCAATGCTAAAGATGCCTGTGTCTGGTCCGGCGGTGCATCTTCTTGCGGTACAATTTCCCCTGCTGCAGCCTCCTCCAAAACCAATGCTTGGCTCTCAGAAGAGCTTGATTCAACAAGTCAACAGAAGCTAGAGTGGGTCAAAAAGAACTACATGATATACAATTACTGCACAGATGCTAAGAGGTTTCCTCAAGGACTTCCTCCAGAATGCAACACTTCTTAGAAGGAAGGAGATACAGTCACACTGCAGGACATAGATTATAATATTCAAAAATTCTTTCATTTTTTTTCCCCTCAGATCAGAGTATGCATGCATGCATGCATGCATGCATGAGTTTTTCATTGAAATGTTTTCCAATAACATGCGCTGAATTAAACAAATTATGTTATATTTTATATTTTTTTCTCTCCTTAAAACATCTAGCTAGCCATCAAGTTTTATATTATAAATTAACCCGTTTGTTTTTGCTTTTTTTTTTAAAAAAATATATTAATTTTTTAATTTGATTTAAATTAGTCTATTTTATTAATTTTATGTGCTGAAATCAAAATTATATATATATATTATTCTTACATATTCTCAATCAAAAAAATATTTTGTAAAACAAACCATATCAGACGCTTTCAATTTAAATGATACAGTCCCATGAATATCTACACCAAAAAAATTGACTTTCAGACCTGATCAAACCTTCTTCATTGAAATCTCAAGTTTAATTGTCTTGAAAAAGTTGTTTTTGTCCTAAAGCAAATGATTTCATCAGAAGATGAGGTATCTGGTAAGAAACAGAGCTAGTGTGAGCTAGGAAAATGGGGTTTATATATATATATATATAAAATTATGTTGTTATGAACATTTCTTTCTTTTTTTTAAATAAAAAAACCGAAACGAACAACTAGATTTATGTTATTACATGGATTAAAAAAAACTCAAAAAGAGAGAGAGACAAAATAAATGAATGGTTCGATTTTTATTATTGTCTGGGATAGATTACACCCATAAAATTTGTGTGAGAGACTGAACTAGAGAGATGGAGTTTCTAGCTAGCATGCAACAAATAATTCTACAGACAGCAATATCAGTACTGCGGTATTTCATGTCCAGTGACTAAGGCCATGGTGATCAGCATCCTCATTTGCCTATTCCTATCAGCCAAAGGATTTGGAGTTGGCGGTGTGCTCAAACGAGCTTCACAGTTGGCCTGTGTTCTTGGTATATCGTGCTCAGCTTCAAGCATACCTGCGTAATCTTTCCTGTTAAAATATCCCAGGCCAGTCATGAAAGACGACTTCACTATACCATAAGCACACTCACATGCCATGTAAGCACCTTTCGTTGAAGGGTTCGTTGTGTTCTCTGCAAGAAGCACGATATAATCATATGTGTTGCTTGCATTTTTTATCGCCAGATCTATTGCTATTGCTGTGAGACCAACGTAATCTGTTTCTGGGGTTTTCATGTTTTCATGGAACGCGTTGTTGCAAAAACCATACTCTTCCATCTGGCGACACACTCTATCGATTAAATCTTGGGTACTTTGGGCTTCACTTAAGGCAGGGCTGCTGCTGGTCAGGAGAAAGATGACTAGAACAGGAAGAAAAAGGGAGAAGCATTGAGAAAATGCCATTTTTCTGCTTTTAAAATAAGAATATATATAATGGTGTGATATAATCAAAGAGATTGTGGTGATTATCCATCTATATATATAAATAAATTCTCATGGTGGGAAATCTAGTGAAAAATAAAAATGTAAGAGTTTCAAAAATCTTGCAAGTAAAGGAAAAGGAATGAAGTGTTGGAAGCATGATCAAGCCCCAAATGTAAGGGAAACTAGTTGGCCAAAATGCACTTCGTTAATCAAATCATTAGCTTAAATAGTAACTAGGGTTACAAAAAAAGAAGATATTCTTACAGAAAAGAGAGAGAGAAAACGATTTGTTGCCTAATATGCATGCATGGTTATGGAGATTTTGTAGGCAACATTTCCTTTAATGTGTTCGTAATATTATTATTTACGTGCTGTTTTGATGCTAAGTTGGTAATGGATATCTAATTGTTATGTTTTAAGACAGCTAGCGTTAGTTTCTGTCTTAAAATAGAAAATACAAAAACAATTAATAGATTCATGGTGGAAAATCTAGTGAAAATATAAACAAGCTAAGAGTTGAAGCCTGATCAAGCCCCGTACGTATGTAAGAGAAATAACCTGGCCAATACTTTGTTAATCAACTTTAAAATATAAATAATCACTATATATATATATATATATATTATTGAGACTCTATTTGATTAAATATAGACATTTTAACATGAATAACATTGCTTTTGTTTTTTTTAAATTTCATTTGACTCCATTTGTGATGTTGAATTATTTTTTAAGGTAGCGTTGATTATTCTCTTAAAATTAAGATCACGAAAACAATGAGACTTGTCATTAATTAATTCTGGTTTTGAAATGAATACAATTTATTAGAAAAATAAATGTATTTTATATCATTGCAATATAAAAATAGCGTTTAATTATTATTTTTTCCCATGATGACCCTTGTACAGGTTCAAACCAAACAAGGTTCTAGGGCTGCTAGCCAAAAGAAGTTATCAGAAATTGATTGACATAAACTGCAGTCTGGCTCGTCAGGAGCATGGTTTCAGTGATGCCAGATGTTGGTGAGTTTGAAGGGAGCCCATTTTCACAACCGTAAGCCAGTTTTATCAGCTGGCCTAATTCATTAATCCTCTTGTACTGCCTCTTCTGGGACAACCGGAGAGCCACCTTGATCTTGCCCTGCATATCATTGTAGCCTGTCACGCAGTTGCCAAAGGACCTTTTCAAATCCAGATCTGTAGAATTCTCACGAAACTGAACGAAACTGTTGTGATTTTTATCAGCTTGCTTCGATAAAAGCTCGAGAGATACTAGAGACAGCAGAGGGAGGTCAGCTGAGCCAGTACGCGGATCACTCTCTAATATGGCCTCGCAAGTTTCTTGGTTTTGAGTTTGGGAGCAAATGGCAGCCAGGATATCTCCAGTGATTCCATTAGAGGGGCAGATGATCACAGAAGCTACCAAGAGAACAGCCACAGAAGCTACAACTGCAACGGAACTCATTGCTGCTAATCCCCTGTATTCTTTCCTCAGGTTAAAAGAAAGGCCAGAGAGAGAGAGATGAATCAAACAAGCCTCCACAGTTAACCCTATCAAATATTTGGTGCGTAAGTTTTTTTTTTATTCTGAAAAATAACTTCTTTTCTTCAGTTTATAAATTTTACTTTATCATTCAGGAATATAAAAATTGCAATAACTTTTTGAAAAAAAACTAAACAGAATTAAATGTTTTTCTGTAATTAATTACCATAGCTGTAATGACTTTTATTTTTTGTAATTTTGATTTAAATATTATTTTGGAAAAGTCTCGTGCACTGAATGAGTCAATGCCAATTTGGCAAGCTGGTCCCATGAAGAATGTACAGCAACAAGGGAGTTGGGCAGCCTGTCTTAATATTTAGAAAACGTGCAATAAATGAAAATTAATTAAGAATTTATTGGCACTGTATATGATTCGTTTTCATATATAGTAAAGATTTCGTATCTTTATCCTTTTTGATTCGAATTGTTAATGGGGTATCTTTGAAAATCATACATTGGAAGAATATTACTTGGAAAAAGATATCAAAACTAACTAAACTAATTAAATTTAAATAAATAAAATAAAATTTTAAGTAAATATTGATTTGCCCGCATTGTCTAACAAAATCGCTGATCCAAAATATTTTTTTGTTTAAAAATATATTAAAATAATAAATTTTTAATTTTTAAAAATAATTTTTGAGATCTTCTAAATGAAAATGATATAAAATTATAAAAAATAATAATTTAAAAATCAAAATCAAAAGCAGCCGTAAACAGTCCAAAACCTTGAATCCTCCGGAACAGAACTGCTTGGCTGTAAGGAAATTAAAGACTTATGTAGACTTTGTGATGGGATTTCAGGTTCTTGAAATTAAGGCAATATTCCATTACTTTTTTATTTTTATTTTTTTTAATATAATACGTCAAATAATATAAAATAAAAGATAGATATATAGGCAAAGATAGCCGACCCCATTACTTTTTGGTGGAGAGATCAATGTTATTGTATTTTATTATCATACTTTATTTATGTTATTTTTCAACATTTTATTTAGTGGATTGGATTTTATTATGAGGATTAATTTATATTATTTTTGAAATATCTTATTTCGTAAATAGTTATAGCAAAAGCTCTAATCACAACCAACATGTCAGCACTGACGTCCAGAGTAGGATTTGTACAAGATTGGTCACTGCCAAAAATTTCCCTCAAGTTTACGTTATGGATTAAATCAAAACTGGTCGATTTAAACCAATTTTAATTATTTTTATAAATAAAAACTCAACCAAACTAAAAATATCACCCATATATACTCCCTGTTTCATCACAGAAACAATCCATAACAACATAAAAGTAAGCATCAGACAAGGTAAAGAGGTGGTCCATGTTATCAAATACTTGGATATTATCAGCTTGCTGTATTCCACAAATTAACTGGACGTTCCATTACTGCTACTTCTACTAGTCCTATGTATGACAGAAACAAACTTGCTGATAGAAACAACGGACATGGTTTTTAATTCGATCATTAAATTGAAAAGTTGGTTCATAAACATAGATTTCGCTCCATCTGTAGCGATTAGCGTTTTGATGTTGCAGAAGGCTTGCCCGTTTTAGTAGCAGAACTGGACGTACGTGTGTATAAACAGAAAAAACATTATTTTATACGGGACGTTCGTGAGACGCGATCGATCCACAAGTTTTAAGCAGCTGGTGGAGCAGTAGTGAAGCAGTGACCACCACCATCCTCAAATAGAGCCTCCAGGATTGGTTGCAGGTCATATCCAGAAGAAGCAACCACAGTAGTACTGTGCTTGTAATCCAAGAGCTCGTCATTGTAAACGTCCCACCATTTCTGGACCAGCATCTTGATGTCTTCCCTGTCCATGTTTTCTTCTTTTCCTGTGTACCTCCACGGCTTAGACCCCTGCATATAAGTGTAACGCCATTAATGTTAGAATTGAATATACAGTATGTAGAGCATAATTACTATCAATACAATTATGATACAAGAGCAACATAAATACTTACAGCAGCACAATAGTGAACAGCTTTCACTTTGTCAAGGTTAATGTTCTCGGGATGGCGCCATAACTGTTGTATTTTGTGCAGGTTATGTTTACTGGACTGAGGAGCAGAGGAAGATAATTTTCAGAGAATTGAGGGAAGAGATGATTCTGCAGAAAGAGGTAATTCGTATATTGTGATTGTTGTATTCCAACTGTTTGGTATAATGTCTCTTATATAGTCTTGAGACTCTACACACGTAATGCATGTTTTACAACTAGTATAACTGTCAACTTCAATTAGTTACACAGCTGGATATAATTTGCACACGCATTTTACATGCTTCATAACAGAATGTAACTATCTATTCTACTTCTTCCTTTAATGCTACTGCATTTCCAGCTCAGCATCAACTCTTCTGCATCCATTAATCCAGCTCAGCAACTTACCTTCCAACAGCCTCACCTAAGTTGCTGACTGGTTTAACCCTAAGTTTCAACCATAGTCTAGGTTCAATTTTGTTTTGTAAACCCAGTTGACTCCAATAACTGGCTTGTCTACTGGTCGATTCACCAATTCTTCTTTCTGGGCATGTATAGACTCCAAGTCTGCTAGCATAGTATTAACCTGCTGTGTCAGAATCTCTGTTCTAAATGATTCATTCTGATTTTCTTCAAGTTTCTTTGTGAGAGTAGAAGGTTCATCTCCTCTCTCTCTTGACATCATCTTAAGTTCCAAAATCTGGGCTTCATCCTGAAAATCGAGTTCTTCTTGCAAGATTTTCGTTTCTTGACAGCTTTGCCTCTTCTCCTCTGCTAACTTTGAAATTGAAGACTTAGTCTCACTTAGCTTTGATTCAGCCACGTGCAATTTTGATTTCATGTCATCAATATCGCTTGCCAACTTCGGATCCACTGCATTCGCTGTAATGATTTTCTTATTCAGTGAACTGGACTCCATATCCTGTGCTAGCTTTGAATGCTCATTGCTAACAGCATCCTTATCTTGCTTCAACTCGTCGTCTTGTGCTAGCTTTAACTCCTTCTCACTGAAAATGTCAATAAATGGTACCCGATCTGAGTCATTTGACAACTTAGACTCCTGATCATGAATCACATCCCTCTCTGGCTTCAACTCTACATCCTCATCTGTATTGGACTCCTCACCTATGCCTTCTTCTATATCATTAGTGGAAACCTTATCCTTTATACTTGTTGCATGACAAGCATAAAATAAATTTGCAATGGACACTTCTTCCTCCTGTGCACAATTTGCCAATTGCTTGTAATCTTTGCAATCATTTGTGTTGTGTCCAAATTGATTGCATCTTCCACATTTAGGCTTTCCCTTGTATCTGCATATGCCAAAGTGGAATTTTTGACATACAGAACATTGAGGCTTTGTGTTTGTTTGATTACCTCCACTTTTATGATGTGAATTGTAACCACTGCTACTGCCTCCATTATAACCACTGCTACTGCCTTCATTTCTGTTATTCCAGTTGCAATTTTGACTGGAATTGTACTGATTACTCACATTTCTTGCTTGAGACCAGCCTGTGTGTCTTTGCTCATGTCCCTGCCACCTTGAACTAGGTGATCTTCCCTGCATGAACCTGTTTGCAGCACCTTGATTGTGGCCAATTTTGAGACTACTGAAAGCTTTTTCAGTATGCATTTCTCTCTCTCTTTCATCATGCATATCTTTCCTTCTATCATACACTTTAAGTGAAGCAATAACTTCTTCACTTCTCAGTGTTTTCAAGTCTCTTGTTTCTTCAATAATTGAGATTATGGATTTGTATTTTCTGCTAAGACTCATCAAAGTCTTTTGCACTATCCTTGCTTCAGTTATCTCTTCTCCGAGAGACTTCAATTCATTTATCACTCCAAAGAACTTAGTCAAGTAATGATCTAAGCCTTCTCCTTCAGCCATTCTCATATACTCGAATTCTGCCCTTACAGCTTGCAACTTCACTTCTCTAACTTTATCATCTCCTCTGAATTCTCTCCTCAACAGATCCCATGCTCCTCTTGCTGTCTCTTCATTTCTTATTCTAGGGAAAATATCATCAGTTAAGGCTCCTTGGATAATGCTTAAAGCCTTGGCATCTTTGATCCTCTTTTCTTTCATAGCAGCTAGATTTTCTTCTGTGGCTTTTGAAGCTCCACTTTTTTCTCCTGCAGATTCACTCTTTGATTCAGGATTTGTGTGAGTCATCTCTACCACATCCCATAGGTCAAAAGCTCTGAAGATTGTTTTCATTTTAACTGCCCAAAACTCATAGTTTTCTCCATTGAACTGAGGTGTTCTTAAATCACCACTGCTCACCATTCTTCTTCTCTTTTAATTTCTGTTTTGAATGATCACAAATTGATTTTACTCCCTTCCTTGTTGATCAAGCCAGCTCTGATACCATGTTGTATTTTGTGCAGGTTATGTTTACTGGACTGAGGAGCAGAGGAAGATAATTTTCAGAGAATTGAGGGAAGAGATGATTCTGCAGAAAGAGGTAATTCGTATATTGTGATTGTTGTATTCCAACTGTTTGGTATAATGTCTCTTATATAGTCTTGAGACTCTACACACGTAATGCATGTTTTACAACTAGTATAACTGTCAACTTCAATTAGTTACACAGCTGGATATAATTTGCACACGCATTTTACATGCTTCATAACAGAATGTAACTATCTATTCTACTTCTTCCTTTAATGCTACTGCATTTCCAGCTCAGCATCAACTCTTCTGCATCCATTAATCCAGCTCAGCAACTTACCTTCCAACAATAACATGGCCAGTACAAGGTTGTAATCCGAAGGAATTGGCTTGTAAACATCCCTGAAAAACATGTTCAAGAAATCCTGCCAGGAAAAAAATATCAAATTTTCCTGCCAAGAAATTCTTAACAAAGTAAGCATCAAATTGATTTACCTGCTCAGCAAAGAGGGTGGGAGTGGTGACTTTGAGGGTCTCCAAGAGATCATGATATGTGGACAGGTTGGGCTGGTAAACAAACATGCCAGCATTGAAGTAGAGAGGAGGCATAGGACCCATCTCGGCAGGCCACCGGACCTTATCAGGACACTGTTGGCAGTAACCAATCTTGTACTGAGGGCTATTGCTCCATGTTTTCTCACAGAAACAGTCCATCACAGCATAGAAGTAGCCATCAGGCATGTCAAACAGGTGGTCTATGTTGTCGAAAACTTCGATGTCCCCATCCAAATATATCATCTTGCTATACTCCACAAACTGTAATAAAAGAACAAAAAGATTATGATGAGCTACGTTCGTGTATATATATATGAAGACTAAAGTCAACAAATTCTTAATTTACAGTACTGATCCTCTGTTAATCATCAAAATAGATACAAAGCACGTGTAAGACATGCATGCATGCAGACCTCCCAGATACGAAGCTTGGAGTAGTTGATGACGTAGTAAGCCAAAGCAAACTGAGTCTGGTTCTCCGGTGGATGAACAGGCTCGATCTCCCTCACTATGCACCCTTGAGAGACAAGTATCTTCCGATGATCCTCCGGAACATCAGGCAGCATGGCCACCACAAGTGGATACTTACTTTCGGCCTTCCTTAGCCCCTTGGCTAACCCCACAACACCCTTCCAATAGTCTCCATTACCAGCCAAAAACGTAACATATGCACAACTTGATATGCTAGCTTGCTTCACAAGAGTGTTGCCGTTGTTAGCCAGAGTAGTAGTGATATCAGGAGCCATGGTACGTATCAAATTTATCAAGAAACTGAGATAAAACTTCAAGAAGGTTTTGAAACAAAGATTTAAGGTTTCCGAAAACGATACTGCTCTGATCTTGATGAAAGTTTTGGAAATGAGTGAAGTTGAGTTTCTGGGAGTACTTATTTATAGAGGGATCTGTCTGACGTTTAGGGCAGGAAACCCAAAGATACGAACAGGAGAATCGTGGAATTTTCAGTGCAATTTAAGCCCATTAAATTTTATTTCCTTTCCCATCTTTAACTAAAATACCTTTTTTATTTTCATTTCATTATATTTTATAGCACGAGATTTTATCCTCTCTTCATCTACGAGTAATTAAGCAAGTCAGTTTTAATTTTAATTTTTTAATAAGAAAAAAAAACGAGTAAAGGTGTAATTAAAATAATTATTATAAACAGTCAGGTACCACCGCCCTGGCTCCACCGTTAACGACACACGACTTCCTAATAACACGACACGAAAGCCCAACGCGGTCTATGGCGGCAACCCGTTTTGTACACGTGGCTGTCCCTGGAGGCCTGTAATTTTCAAACAACAATAGTGAAGGATGAATTCGGTCAAGAGCATGCCCCACGTAGCAGGCACGTCTATTTTGGTAAGTAACAGATAGGGCCTTTAATTTATTCCGAGGAACATTCTAGTTATGTGTGTGTGGATTTTCGGTAGCCACATATAGTCTCTCTCATGCACTTATTTCTAAAACTTTAGGTGTAATTTAGATTGTTATTTAAAATATTTTTTTATAGAAATATATTAAAATAATTTCTAAAGTGGCTGTGTTCTTTAAAGTGCTAGATTATTTAATTTCTTAAAGTGCTAGCTACATTGAATTTGTTATGTTATTTTATATGCTTGCTAATTATTTATATATGTTTTTATATGCATAATAATGAGCTGACAATTGTACGTTAACAAGTTTCAGTTTGATGTGTCTATAAAGTTGATTTGCACTCGTTTTATGCTTGTTGCAATTGGTACCGTGGTGGGATGTGACAATTTCAATCTCGGTGGTTTAAATTACATTTTAATTTAATAGATGTTGTAGTTCTTAACTTTATAAATGAGTTGTTTGAGTGTTCATTTTTTATATTTACCATGGATATCATCTTGAGTGATTTCAATGTTTTAAAAGATATTATTTATCGGAGACATATAATATTATGTTTGAATGTTATTATTATTAATAAATATTTAATATTTATTTGTATAAGTAAATAAAGAGAGTGTTAAGAAGTTAATGACCGATCACTCGGTCATCAAAATTAAATAAATGATATTATTTAAATTAAGATTTATGTTAAATGGAACTGAACATAAATGAATGTTAAAAACAAAAACAAAAAAATGACTTGGAATTTTGAATGATTCATAGAAAAAAAATGAATAAGATGGAATCTTAAATAATCACTTCAATGGTTATAATTAAATTTTCATTGTATTTTATAAGTGATTTGTGACACATACACAAACATGTATATTTTTTATATATATATATTTGTATCCTTCTATGTCATTTTACAACAAAACTTCAATGTTAAAAGAAAATTAACCAAACATATCATATTGTTTTTTATACAACCTCAACTTCAATCACAGTTTTAACCAAACATTTCATTTTAATAAAAAAAAAAAAGGTGTTTTTTAAGCTGTTTCTTTTTTTTTAGAACACAACCATAAAAGCTATTAAGGAACCAGCTCAACTAAAAACATAAGCTGTTAAGTGAGGTCTTAAAACATGATTTATATTATTTTTTAAAGCATCCCTTCAAGTAAAAACCTTTTATACTTGAAACTTACTACATTGTGCTTGATTCTTTTATCAAATAGAATAGGGAGGTGAGATTCGAATTCGTGACTGCTGTGTCAATAAGGTTCTAATATCATATTAAGGAACCATCTCACTTAAAAATTTAAGGTGTTAAGGTGTTAAGGGAGATCCTAGAATATGGTTTATATTATTTTTTAACACAAGTTACCACAATACCAAACACATCCTAAATTGACTTAGATTTGTGTTTTCCAGAATGAATACAATGTAGTTTAGATTGTTAATTTAAAATATTTTTTTGTTTAGAAATGTATTAAAATTATATATTTTTTTATTTTTAAAAAAAAAATTATTTTATTTTATTTTCCAAACACCGCTAGTGGCTTTAAATTTTAGGACACGTAAAATTTTAATTTAATAATACTATTAAGTATCCCCTCGTGGTTAGGTTTTGTTCTGTTCCTGATTTCTTCGGTTCCAAACCGTAGAATACGCATTCATTTTTTATATGTAATTATCTGATGTGGGGTGATTATTAAATTACTTAGAAAAATACCTGGATTTAATTGACTTATAAGTTTTCACCTTCCGAAAATCCCAGTTTAATATGCTGATGTGGGGATGCTAGTGATAGAAAATAAAATAAAATAAAATAAAAATATAATCAATTCTCAAGTGCTACGAAATGTTTGCCTCGGGGAGTCTTTTAAAATTCGAATGAAACGAGGAGTTCAAGGTTGGAGATTGAAGCAAATCCCGTTGCCTTTTCAACAGAACATAGGAAAAGATGGAGAAATACAACGAAAATACTTTTTGATATCATTTACTAAAGGATGGATACAAGGTTCTCAGAAACTTCCTAGAAATTTCAAAATAGCAATATCCCATCCCAGTTTACGATCGCTAAGCGGCGGATGGGGCGGTCACATAGTGAACAGCAGCAGCCTCCGAGAGAGCCGCCAAGAAAGGCTGCAGTTCAGCTTCAGCTTCAGCAGCTGCTGCAGCGGCAACGGTATTCTGGTAGTCCAGTGATTCGTCGTGGTAAATGTCCCACCACTTGTTGACCACCATCTTGATGTCTTCTCTGTCCATGTTCTCCTCTTTCCCTGTGAACCTCCATGGCTTAGACCCCTGTAAACCAATGTGCAGCATTATCAGAATTGTACAACTATTGTTAATTAAGATGTAGATGGTTTCATATGAGCACGGCACGTAAATACTTACAGCAGCGCAATAGTGGACAACTTTCACTTTGTCAAGGTCAATGTTCTCGGGATGGCGCCATAACATGGCCATTACAAGGTTGTAATCCGAAGGGATTGGCTTGTAGACATCCCTGAAAAACATGTTCAAGAAATCCTGCATAGAACAAACTAGACATCAGATTTTCATGCTAAGAAGTCCCTGACACGATAAAAAAAAGTACAGATATGGTATTCACCTGCTCAGCGAAGAGGGTGGGAGAGGTTGCTTTGAGTGTCCCCAGGAGATCGTGATAAGTGGACAGGTTGGGCTGGTAAACAAACATGCCGGCATTGAAGTAGAGAGGAGGCTTAGGACCCATCTCAGCAGGCCACCGGACTTTGTCGGGACACTGCTGGCAGTAACCGATCTTGTACTGAGGGCTATTGCTCCATGTTTTCTCACAGAAACAGTCCATCACAGCATAGAAGTAACCATCAGGCATGTCAAACAGGTGGTCTATGTTGTCGAAAACTTGGATGTCCCCATCCAAATATATCATCTTGCTATACTCCACAAACTGTAAAAAAAAAACACAAAAAGATTATGAGGTACAGTTTAATTAATCCTCAGTTATTCATCAAAAGAAACTCAAAGTACAACAAACAAGGAAGTCAAACAAATGCATACAGACCTCCCAGATACGAAGTTTGGAGTAGTTGATGACATAATAAGGCATAGCAAATCGAGTCTGGTTCTCCGGTGGATGAACAGGCTCAATCTCCCTCACTATGCACCCTTGAGAGACAAGTATCTTCCGATGCTCCTCCGGAACATCAGGCAGCATAGCCACCACTAGAGGATACCTGCTCTTGGCCTTCCTCAGTCCCTTGGCCAATCCCACAACACCCTTCCAGTAGTCTCCGTCGCCAGCCAAAAAGGTTACATATGCACAGCTTGACAGGCTAGCTTGCTTGACTACAGAGTTGGTGTTGTTCGCAAGGGTAGTGGTAGTACGAGGAGCCATGGTCACCAGGAAAGAAGAGAGAATTTGAGGTTGCTGAAAAGTATACTGTTCTAGTGTTTTGATCCTTGAAGGTTTTGGTTGCGAGTGAAGTTGTAGGGGTTGGGAGGGGGTGAATATATAGGGATTGGGGGCTATATTAAATTTAAATATCTTAAGGTAAGTGAGGGGCATGATTGCTCTAAATATCTAAAGGTCAGTCAGGGACATGATTGTAATTAAACAAATTGATAAAATTGTAGATTTTAGGAGAGTCCTAATTTCAAAAATATAATGATTTTTTATATTTTAAAATAATAATAATTACTGATGCTGTAAGAAATTATACTGTGACATATCATTTGTCTCCATGTGGTTGCGGACATATAGGATAATTTTGCTTACGTTGCATAAAAATCTCCAACATGTAGGAAGGAAATTAATGGAGATTCCAAATCCGACGGCCATGAAAGAATCATGGGTTTAAAAGAAAAAAAACAGAGATATTTTTTTAATGAACTTCATTTGTTCTAAATATCTCCTTTTACCGCTGGGTCCAGGATTACCCTTTGCTCTTCTTTCAATTGCAGAATATTTTGTTGCTATTTGTCCCGATCATGAGGGTATTTGAGTAAAAACGAATAGGTGAAAGCAAAGAAATTGACGAGGGTGTAAATAAAATTAAAGTAAGATAAAGTCAGTAATTTTTATGGTCCTTAACGCGTTGATATTAAATTATTTTTTATTCTTGATAAAGTTGTATTAAATTATTTTTTTTATCTTTATTCTTGAGAAATTGATACGCAAAGAAAAAAACAAATTTATCAATACAAAATATTATTTTAAAAAGCTAAGTTGTTAAAATAACTTATTAAACAATGCAAATATTATTATTTTTGTTTATATATTTTAATAATAAAAACTATTTAGAATAGTCAAACATATTTTAATATACGATAATATAAAACAAATTTTACAGGAACAAATAATATTATAATTTTTTCATTGTTTTTTTTTTTTATATTATTGAAAATGCTACCTGACAATATTATATAGTTTTTAATTATATGTTATCTTAAAATGATTTTTTAAAAATATATATCTTGCTGAAAAAATCTCATGAATTTTTATTCTTGAGAAATTGATACGCAAAGAAAAAAACAAATTTACCAATACAAAATATTATTTTAAAAAGCTAAGTTGTTAAAATAACTTATTAAACAATGCAAATATTATTATTTTTGTTTATATATTTTAATAGTAAAAACTATTTAGAATAGTCAAACATATTTTAATATACGATAATATAAAACAAATTTTACAGGAACAAATAATATTATAATTTTTTCATTGTTTTTTTTATATTATTGAAAATTCTACCTGACAATATTATATAGTTTTTAATTATATTTTATCTTAAAATGATTTTTTTTAAAATATATATCTTGCTGAAAAAATCTCATGAATTCTTAAATATATATAAATAAATAAATATAAGATTAGAGTTTATATAAGATTACATGTAAAAACAAATACTATTTAGCAAACCAAAAAATATTTTATATATAAGTGAGCAAAAAATAAAAACTAATCCAATACTAAATATTCTTTTATAATTTAAAGACTCAATAAATCCATTAAAATAATTTTGTGACAGTTTAGATAATATTTGATATTATAATAATAATAGTTTCCTTAAGAATATTTTTAACTAAAATATATATAAAAACAATACTTTACTTATTCATGAAAAATATATTTTTAAAATTATATATGATTTTTTTCAAAAACAAATATCTATTATTGTCACAAATCAGCTGTTTGCTTACCAACTATTTATCCTAGTTTTAAAGAATATTATATTTTTTTTTAGCTTTATTTTTTTATATAGCTAGTAAGTTGTAGATGCCCTCACCGCAACAAAACTATTTTCTTTTTAAGCTAAAGTATCCTTTGATGCCGTGTTATTTTCATTAACTGTATCCACGTGTCACAATGCACACCTGTCATCTTTCTACAGTAGCAGCCTGCCGGTGAATTGAGGAAGCCAGACAGGCCCCCGAAATGTTCAGAATTGCCGGGTAGAAACTGGTTGACACGTGGAATGCAGGGACACGCCTGTCTTTTAGCAAGCGTGGGTCATGGGGTCCCAAAAGATCTAATGCGTGTCAGGATCTGGAATTGAGGACGGCGATTTACCACGTGGCAAACTGGGTAGGCATGAGAGGAACAAACGGTCCAATTAAGGTAAGAAGTATATATTTTCAAACTTGGCAGTTTAGTCAGTTGGTCTAAGGTAGGATCTAAAGCATTAAATTAAGGTTGATGATGAAATGTTTTGAGAAAAATGGATTCAACCGACACCGAGTCTGGATAATATTTTTTTGGATTATTTGGTATAGGATAAAGTTTTTGATTTTGTACCATTTAATTTGACTTTACTTGACCTGGGCATTTGTTTTCGCTATTAGACAAGATGTGTTTTTAAAACTTTGTTTTCAGTTTATCTCATTAATTTCTAATGCAGGCTCTCCTCCATTCCCGGGTCTGAGCACACTTCGTCCTCGGGTCCTGGTATCTAGAGACCTTTGACCTAGTAAACCTAGATAGATTGCATGATCTCCAAAATCCCAGCCGAGCCAATTAGCAGGACCTCCGAAAGAGGTGGGGGCACGGGCCCAGGGCTGAGAGTTACGACCGAAAGCGTTTTCTTTCACCCACTCTTTCCGTGCAATTTGAGTGTTTTCGAGATTTTTTTAATTGTAAATTAATTTATTATTATTATTATTATTATTATTAATATTATACTGCCATGATTTTAAACATTAAATATGAATACAAACTTATTGTAAAATGAAGAGCATGTAACAGCAGTAAAACATGCTGCTCATGCAAGTGTATGTGCCCCCCCATCCATTCATAGACGGATAAAATATCTCACAAGAGAATCAATTAAATACTAATAGAGAGACGCATGTTCTTAATTATCAACCTAACATGGAGCTTGGAATCTTTTACTATAACAGCTAGATGATATTTCATAGCTGGTTCAGGGAAGCCAGCACTGATTTCCTTTGCTTTTTTTCCTCGGCGATAAACATCGGCGAAATAAATTCTCAGGTTACTTTTTAAAGTGTTATTTATAAAAACAAAATATATATTAAAATAATAATTTTTTATTTTTAAAAATTATTTTTCATATTATCACATAAAAATAATTCGAAAATACAAATAAATAAAAATATATTATCAAACACGCTATTAGCCTGTAAAGTCATGGGATTTTGACCATGAACGAGAATTAAACAAAACAAAATACCAATTCAACGTGTCTAGATAAGCATGGCCGTACCACAAAATAAAAATAAATCATAAGAACAAAATGGCTGGGAGTGAGTTAAATTGATTGGTGGACTTCAATGGTTATTCCAATTCAATATATTAATTCGGTCTTCCAAAATATCCTTGTTATCTAGTAGTATAAACAATTCAAAAAACAAAAAGCAAACCTTTAATAAGCCCGCGGCTGCAAGCGTTCGGTGTCTAATTTCCAAGTTGGTCGAGTAAATTATAATTCAATTCACTTCAATTCGAGTTTAATTAATTATTAATTTGATATGTGTCGACCTTATTCAAATATAACTATATGGAATCTAAATATTAAAAAATCATTTTATCTAAAAATTTAAGTTATTAGTTGATGTTCTAAAATAAGTTTTTAGACAAGATGGTTCCTTAATATGGTATCGGAATCTTGTTAATCCAATGACCACGAATTCAAATCTCATCATCTCCATTTTATTTAATAAAAATCAAGCACAAGATAATGTTGATCTGTACAAGTTTTCAAATCCAAAGGGATTTCACTTGAGAGTATGTGTTAGAGAATAATATAAATTATATTCTAAAACAATACTTAACAATTTAATTTTTTAGGTGAAATGGTTTATTAATATTAAAAATTAAAAAAAAATCTTAATAAAAAAATTATTGACCACGCGAACTTTATGACCCACGAATTAATCCAATAACTCGCTCAAACAATTATATATAAATATATATAGATGAAAATTGGAGCACACAATTGTTTATTTTATTTTATTTGTGGTACATCCTAGCAGCCTCCTTTACCTCGAAAGAGATGAGTTAAATGGATTGGTGGACTTAAATGCTTATTTCAATTCAATTTATTAATCCGGCCCTCCAAAATATCATTGTCATGTAGCATAAACAATCCAAAACAAAAACACACCAATTAAATTTAATTAATTCACTGCAGGGCCATGGAATCGTAGGTGCTTTGCATAACTAAATATTGTGAATATATTAAAATAATATTGGAAATAAACATTAAATATTAACTCAAACTTGTCTTGACTTCTGGAGAGGAGGGCAGAGATAAAATTGTAATTTAAAATAAAAAACCTGGTTCAAGAAGAGATAGCACGTGATATTAGCCGTTAGATGCACAAGAAATCAATGGACGAGAATGCTGGATTCATTCATGATATGATTCGGGTTATAAACTAAATTGGATTAATCCATAACTTATTTATTTTTAATTTATAAAGTCTTAATCGACTCGAGCACTTGAAGTTGACAGTTGATTTGTCGAGTTCATTTTTATCTTGTTTGATTAAAATATATTTAAAATTAACTAAACAATCTACTAGGATAATGTTTATTTACTTGGTTTCACATGGTTTTTTCAAATATTTTTTAAATTTATTTAATTTTAATATTTTAAATTATCTTGAATAAAAAAATATTATTTTTCATGGGGAATTTATAGTTAAAATTTTAAAATGGTACCATAGCAAGCTGATTACTTTCCAAATTGTTACATTTTCTAATTAATAGTGACTTCATGGTGGAAGATTCAAAATAATATTTATTTTATATTTTATCTGAAAAAATCCATATCTTTAATCTCTCTTTTCACGTTTTGGTGATAAGTTTTTTATTTTCTGAGAAGATTAATTAATTATTAATCGATACGCAATATGTATTGGATGTAGAGAGATTTTCTTAATTTGTACGTGGGCCGGTGATGGTTTTAATGGGCCGCAGCAATTAGCCCTCATAAAACGTTCTCAATTTACAAGTTTGTTTCGGAGTGTAGTCTGAGATTATTTTTTAAAATATTTATCGGAGCACATCATCGGAGCAATTTACAGCTGTATCTGTAACCAAATTGTTAAAAAAAAACTAAAAATTATAGAAATATAGCTTTGGCTCTCCTGATAGATGTCGCGATGGACTCGCTAGAACAGCAGTGATGATTTATGGTCCACTTTCTCGGAGGGCGTAATTTGGTTAGGAGGCTACAGCTTTCTTGAATTTACCAATCCTGATGGAAGAACATGGAGTGCTGGAATCCTGGCGGTGTCTCATCCGTAGAGATTTAGGATCATCAACAGAGTGGTTGAAGCCATCAGCTCTTACAAAGAAGGGTGAAGTTATACTAATAATTAATGAGAACGAATTAGTTATTTACAATCTGCAGTATCTAAGAATCTTATGAGATTTGAAAGAAGAAATGGATATGAGAGTGTCACTGTACGTGGATAAGAGGTAGTTTTCTGACACGTCCGGCAGTTAGACCGTGACGTGCAGAGAGTTTAATTTGTATTCAGAATGTGAGGTTTGCAACCACTCTATTACACATTCTTTTGTATGAGTTCGATTGAATATTATGAATGCAATGAAATGATCTTGCTTGGCTGCTGCATCGACTCTGATGTTTGTTTTGTGTCATTGATCATAGCTTCAATGTTTTCTGTGATCCCTGCTCTTAGTTCTGAATTGAAACACATTAGCAAGAAAAATCATTGCCACCGGGAAAAAAAACAGCATCGACTTACGTTATTGTTCTGCTAAGACAGTGACTGCTGGAATATTGCACTGAGCAGGTGTGGATTGTTTAACCATAAGTTCAGTTGTCAAGAGAACTCATAGAGTCAACTGTTGGAAATTTTCTATGCTGCCCTGCTGCTCATCTTAGCTTTGATTGAATGCTGAAAATGTGACAAGCTTCTCTAAACAGCTTTCAGGATTACTTCCAAAAACATGTGATTAGCAATGTCACAAGCCATGCAGGCTTGTTGATAAATCATCCACTTGTACTGAAGTATCTCTACAAATTTCTTAACAGCAGTCTCAGGTGCAGTTGATCATCCACTCATGTTTGTTGCATGTTCGTTTTCTTTGGTTTAGTTTCAGTCTCATTATTATATTGCAAATATTTTAGATTTCAAATACTTGTTACAAGGCTTAGAATTTGGTGAGTTATTTTTGAACTTGTGGGAAAATTTGGAAACAAATAGAATACAGAGAAGAAGGAGAAGAAAAATAGATAGAAGCAGGAAAGGAAAAATGTGAAGAGTAGAAGATGAATGATCTAGGCCTGAAGAACAAGGCTCTTGCCTAGAATCAGGTCATCAGTGGAAAAATCAGCCTCTTTCCTGTATGTTCCCCTGCCAAAGTCAAGGTTGTAAGAATCTGCAAGACCTTCCACGAGGTCGAATTCAGGTTCCCATCCAAGAACATGCTTTGCTTTGTCAATCGAGGCAAAGAAATGCTGCATTAAACACGAAACAGAAAGTAGTTTTTACCATGTTTAAAGCTAATAACGTTAATTGGGTATCGAAAATTCTGTCAGTAATTACCTGGTCACGGAATGGAAACGCCTTCTTTTTCCCGAAGTCAAACTCTTTAGGGTTATAGTGAACAATCTCAGGTTCTGGGAACCCAGCAGCCTGAGAGAAATAAAGATCAAATGATATAGCCAGATACGTTAATTCGGCAAACAAGTCATAGAAAGAGCAATAAAACTTTAACTACCTAGTATATAGTCAGTAGTGCATAATCCAGAATTACCTTCGCACATGCCTTAGCTAATCCATCAAAGGTGACATACTTCTCTCCTGATATGTTAAATACTTGCTGGCTGGCCTTTTCATTTCCAAGAACCTGAATGAAAGCCTTTGCCAAATCCTGGGAATTTTGAACTCGTCAGGTCAGAAAGCTGCTTTCATGTTACTCATGCCAAAGTGGCTTTCAGAATAACTGAAATGCATGATGTAATCGAAGATTTTCTTACCTTTACATGACCGAGTTGAGTTATTTGAACTCCTGAGTTGGGAATTGGAATCGGGCGGCCTGCTTTCAACCGGTGAAAGAACCACTCTTCAACAGGGTTGTAGTTTAAGGGCCCATAGATGTAAACCGGTCTTATAGAAGTCCAGTTGACGCCCCTTGACTCCAGGAAGCTCTCTGTCTCAAGCTTTCCCTTGTGCCTGCTCTTTGGATCAACTGCATCTTTCTGTAACCAGACAATACCTAGTTAGAAAAGATATGTTACCAGAAGATGCAGTAAAAAGAAAACCTGTTCTTCGTGATTGTGCAATGAGTCTCATAAATAATGCTATCAAACCTACCTCACTGTGCGGTAACAGATCAGATTTGAGGTAAACTCCAGCTGAAGAGCAGTATATAAACCTGGAAATTAACAGAACTTCAGATTTCCAAAGACTGCAGCAGTTATGGAAAGGCTACAGAGTTTGTAAAGTTTCCTGATTTCTTATTACTTAACTATAATTTATCCAATTTCACCTGCATGATATTTATAGCATGTAATTCAAGAACAGTTTTTCTATTGAGTTTCTGCAGAAGAACCGGGATTCATATGCAGCATGCAATTCTGAAATACCGCATTTCTCTAATGTGGCAAAATTGAAGATCGGCTGTATCAACTTACGGTGTTGAAGATAACATATGTGGTATTGCATGAGAAGCATGGAAGCTATCAAGGTTGAGGGAATTTCATTCTCAATACCAAGAGTCATACCCATACCCATACCACTAATGAAAGGCTCAATAAAAGCTAACAGTGAAATGACCAGGCACATGATTTCTAGAATCGTAAACAAAATCATCAAAAAACTGTTGCGGGCTTACTGTTCTAGCTTTGGTAGAGCATCCAGTATAGGTTCAACTTCAACTGCCTCGCGGCCTAAGAGCATATCGAAAAGATAAATCGGAATCAGAAGTAAAGAGCTGAACATTTTGCCAAAATGCATTGCTATGAAGTAAAGAAAAGATGCACTTATAGGGCATCGCATACCATTTATGTCATAGACAACATCAAAGCCTTTTGCAGCAAGACTGGTTTTCACAAATTCAGAATCTTTCCTGTCTCCTTTCAAATGCAAGATCTAGAAAATCATGATCAATAGCACAGTTTTTAACCTACTGAGTCCAGCATTACAACCTTCATTTCTATACAGTTGAAACTAATAAGAAGCAAGGATCTTTTCATGCCCATAGGGGTGATAAATTAATACCTTGGAAGAAAATTCAGCATAATCCTGGTCTGATTCACCTGGCAATTGCTGAGTAATTGGTGCTTTACCTCTGGTAAACAAGGTCACCTGTCAAGATTTTAAATGACCACCACAGTTATTTTCCTTCTAGAATTGGTGGTGGATACCAAAATGTGAAAATTGACAGAAGAGACTAAAAACCTGATGACCCTCTTTGACAAGAAGTCTAGACAAAAACACACCAATAAATCTAGTGCCTCCCATTATAAGAATGTTCTTGGAACTAGATGCAGAAACTTGCAGTGCTCCCTTTGTCTTCCATACCCTTCTCTTGCACTGCAACAAAAAGTACACAGCTGTTAAGAAATTAGACATGCACTAATCATAAGCAAACAAAGAGATAGACAGAAAGACATGCCTGGACTTGAGAGTGGAGTCTGGTGCCACTGAAGTCAGAGAGAGAGGAAGGAAGAAGAGAGAAAGAAGGCTGAGTTTGCTGCTGCACGGCCACCAACCTAGCCATGGGATGCTTGTACCTCTCTAGTCTCTACTACTACTATCCTCTCTTTGCCTTTCTAGGTTGGTTGAAACAGAATTTTGAAAGTTTCTGGTTCTGCCCCATCTTCCCTTTTCTTTTATTTTTTTTCATGGTTTCTAAAAATTAAGGATAAGACAATGACTCCATCATCCACCCCATCTTCGGTTATATCCACAGCCTCTCATTCATGCACATCACCACCACCTCTTGTTCTCTTTTGAGTAACCTACTATATCACTAGCTCGCGCTGAACAATATATATAAAACAGCATTTTTAAAGTAAAAAAATAATTAATACTCGAATTATTAACTTGATTAAATCTAATAAAACCAAGTACTTTAATAATCCAATTTAAATTAGAAACAATGATAATAAACAAATTATAAAAATATATATTTGATATCAATCAACTAAAACAAATAAATTGCTAATACCATATTCATACCAAAAAAAAATTGTTAACAACAACAAAAGGTACGAATGGTGATATGATAAGAAAATGAATGGGTATATTGAGCGTCTTGGAAAATCAAATTGAATAAACTAAATGAAGTGAACATTTGTCTATATTCACGAAATTGATTTTATTTAATTCAAGAATAAAACTTATTTAAAAATAAATACATTTAATAAAAAAAAGATGAGATAAATCAATTATATGATTAAACGAAGGTCATTAAAAACATGAAGAAAAAGGAGCTCAATCTCCAATTAAATAAATATTGAAGAATAAAATCCCAAGTAATTATAGGCAAACCTTGTAAAGTTGGGTAAAAAAAAATACTAATTTTTAAAATTTTGCAAAGCAAAATAAAATAAAAAAACAATTAAAATCAAAAGAATAAGGATACATTCTATTAAAAACTTATTGAGGGTGGAATAAATTTTTTTATCTTATATTAAAAAAAAAACCATGAAAAGAATGAAAATAAAATTTGACAAAGGAAAAAAAATTGAATGAGGATGAAATCAAAACAAAAATATAATTCAATGACTTGTTTCATAACAAAAAAAATCATAACTAAAAGAACATGAATTAAGTGAAAAAGAAATAAAAGTTTAGGGGTTGACTTGAAATATTAAGGGGGTAGAGCGCGAACACTAAGAAAGAGAGGGAGAAAAAGAAGAAGAATAAATGATCTTTAACATCAAATTAGAGCTCTTCTTAGTGTACAAGCCACATATCCATGGAAAAGATGTTGAGATGAAGTTAATGTCATCCTTAGAATATTTTTTTACCACTAAAATTAGTTGCACATATCATTTAAAGATGGTAAAATCAATGATTTTTTTTAAAGGTCAAACTGTTCTACCAACTAAAAAAAAAAAAAAACAGTTGTTCAATGACCAAAATACCCTTTTGCCCTAGACTTAAGAAAATAAACTCCAAGTTAGTCTTTTAATTATGCTTTAAAGGAAATGAAGGTAAGAGAATTCCAATTGTGTTAAATCTTTATTTTAGTTCAAAGGATAATATGGTAAATTTATTATGCACAATAAAATAGAAAGAGAAAATATCCCTTTACATGGAAGATAAACAATTTTTTTAAAAAGTATGGATGTGATTTTACTGTGTAAAAATATATAAATATTATGTCTTATCTTGATTAATTTTAAAATATTACAAATATAATTTTATCCATAACCATTAGTTATATTGTTTTAAAAGGTAATATAATAAATTCATTGTTTTCATCCACAATCCAATATGTCTAAGGACTGATTGTTTCCGTATTTCAAAAATATTTTTGAAAAAAATTAAAAAAAATTATTTTTATTTTTTACTTCAAATTAAAAGTTTTGATATTTTTAAATCATTTTAATGTACTGATATAAAAAATAATTTTAAAAAAAATTATTTTAATATATTTATAAGTAAAAAGCACTTTCAAAAGCAATCTTAATCAACACCCCCTTTACTATTTTTAATTAAATGTATGGTTTGGAAAATGGGATTCAATTAAGAATGAGTATATCTATTTGTGACTAAATTGAATTTTGTTTTTAAGAGCAAATGGAATTCGGGTAGCTAGAATAACTTTGTAGGACTAAAAGGACTGATTCATAAATATGAAGAATTGAATATATTAGGATCCACGCGGAAAACGTAAACAAAAAGGTCCCTAACAGAAACTCTGTGGATCAACAGACTCACAGAGCAAACGAGAAGAAGAAGAAGAAGAAGAAGACAAGCTCTAAAATGGATCCTATCCAGGTGGTTAACTCACTCTCTTTCTCTTAATTTTCTCTACAAGTCATTGCTTTCTGTAGCATACAATTTTGGGGCTCGATTAACCTGCTAACTTATGCATGAATTTGTACTGTTTATTAGATCTGTTTTTTTTTATTGGAAATCATGAGCTTGAATATTGTGTTTTGAGAAATCTAACGATCTTGATTTGAGTTGCACTGTTAAGTTCCCATATGATTTCCAATATGATTGGTTTTGATCTGCAAGCCAAGGTTTTTGATGGGCCAATTTCGAGATTGACAAAGGCATTTTAAGTCACGTGTGGATCAGTTCGGAGAAACAAAAAGGCATTTTGTTGTGTTTAGTGAAGACCCAATTGGGATATTGCATTTGTTTCTTTTATGGTTTGGTGGTTTTGATAGAAAATCGTATGAGATTTTAAGCTTGTTTTGTTTTGTTTAATCGTTTTAATTGAAGCCCGAATGAGATATTGCCGTTGCGTGAAGTCATTTTAATGGTTACCAAATGAGGTATTTAGTTTGTTTTCAATGTGCCGGCTCATTTTAGTAGAAAACAGGTTGGGATATTGTTTTGTTTTCCATTGTGTTGGTGATGAAGGATTCAGTAATTTCCTGTATTGTAAATGATCAAGATCTTTATTTTTTGCCAGAGGGTTCAAATCTTATAGCATATATTTTTCCGTCTAATTTTTTTATTCTGAGATTACTTTTGGAGTCTAATGACAAGGACTGAATTTATGAGGTTTGGAATGAGAGAGTATAGTGCTTCTTCTAGCATGTCTTCCCCTCTGTTGTTTTCGGTTCTATGAGATGGGAATATTGTTATATATATGAAGAGGAAATCCTGATTAGGATTTGATTGAATTTTGTTTTTTCCACGCGAATAATTCATGTTTAACCCTCTTGACAGCCCCCTGTTGAAAATTATGCCAATCCAAAGACATGTTTCTTTCATGTTCTCTTTAAGGTATGTCACATATCTAGTTTGTTCACAAGTTTAGCTCTTTTGAGTAAACTTCAATAGAATAGAATGACAACCTAGTGGTTCTTGTTCTCTGCAGGCTGGAGCTTTGGCATTTTACATACTATCTACCCTGTTTTTTAATAGCTTTGTCATCATTTTTGTGGTGACTGTGCTTCTTGCTGCTCTTGATTTTTGGGTGGTTAAGAATGTGAGTGGTCGGATTCTAGTTGGCCTGAGGTGGTGGAATGAGATAAATGATCTGGGTGAGAGTGTGTGGAAATTTGAGTCCCTTGACCAAGAGGTCAGTTTCAAAACTCTCGCTTGATTGTTTGATATTCAAAACGAATCTCATCCATGTTTATCCTTGTTTTTACATTAGTCATTGGCCCGGATGAACAAGAAAGACTCGTGGCTGTTCTGGTGGACTCTTTACCTAGCAGTAAGTAAATATGATTTTATTGCTGTGTGGTACTGACTGAAAATATCTTTGGCATATCATAATCGCAAAACATTTGGGAATGGATGTACACAGAATACAGCCAGAATCTAAAGAAATGCAAGATAGTTTACAGCTGAAAGTAAATTAAACTATTCATTTCTCTTTTACACGATCCTGATTGAAGAATGTTTACAAGTTGTTATAGAATGGTCTTGTCTGGTTGTGGTTGTTTGCACTTTTTAGATTGCTGAGATTCAGATATGAATTTCCTCTCTTTGTACATTTGATCTTTTATTTTCCTCTCCTTTCTACATTTGATCTTGTTTGCCTTTAACGGTGTAGGCAGCTGCCTGGATTGTGCTTGGAATTTTCTCTCTCATAAGGTTCGAACCAGATTACTGCCTCATTGTTGGAGTATGCCTGACTCTCAGCATTGCAAACATTGTTGGCTTCACCAAATGTCGCAAAGGTGAGAAAGGAGACTTTTTTTTTCCGAGTTAGTGTCATTTGCTTAAATTTATCCTTAGTGCTGTTCATTGGGTTGGCTATTGTTCGTATCCATGTATTTCCTATGGTGGGAAGTAGACGTGGACCATTGGAACTTGACATTTCCGTTGGTGTTGGATGGATCTGACCTGGCCTTCTGACCTGGCCTTCAAGGACTATGTTGAGGCTGTGATACTAGGTTTTGATTGATCATGAGCATACCCTAAATAAAATGCCAAAATAGGCAAGGCATTGATGGGCTCCCAAGTGACACAGCTTCACTGCTGAATACATTACTAGATAAACCTGTCAGATGCCCAATATCTGCATCATGATGCCATTGAACTTATGAGCTGTTCTGCTCTGAACCTACTAACTTGTCATTAGGATCAAGATCAAATTAACTTCAGAGTTGAGTTGAATTAGTTCTTATGCTATTTTAGATGATTAACCTCCTAGGCAAGTGTGTGAGGGATGGGAAAACTAAACGATCGGTATCAGTGCAGATTCATCACAGTTTCTGAACCTTACTAATCGCCATAAATATGGATGGATTTAGTTGCTGCTTGCACTGTAACTCATTTTGAATAACTTAATCTGTGCTTGTGCTGATACCTTAGAATTATCAACTAATTCTATTGCAGCTAAAAGTGTTTCTAGCACCTTCACTGTTTTTGTAACATTGATCGCTTGGGTCTGTTATATAACCTCTTTTGGTTATTTCATTTTATTTTTTTTGTAAATATCAGCTAAGAAATTAAAAGCCATTCTTCTTTCTTTTAGATGCCAAGAAGCAGTTCCAGCAGTTCGCAACCCAGACCATTGCATCTCGAGTCTCATCTACCATACAGTCAGCATTCAGTGTTGTATGAGTCGGTCATTGCAGAAGGTGGGCATAAAGCGAAAGTGGTGCACTTGTGCAAGAGACTTTGAAAATTGGTGGCGGCAGTATACAAACTTGGCAACATTGAGTCAGCTGATTCTTTGAAATTCTGTAGGATACAGTATATATGTTTTGTTGACCTCTGAGACAAATATTGGTTGTGTAATGAATTACGAGAATTGATTATGTTAGAAAAGTAATTTTGCTGCTGAGTGTAATTAATATCATGTTCTTAGCTCCCTTTTAGCACAAAATACTTACGACTGACGAACCAGTGAAGCAGTCTTAACAGGCTTCAATGAAACCTATACTGTGCTATACACTATTATCTTCATATGTTGTCATGCTCAAATCTATCAAGACGAATTGTTTAGCGATAAAATCAAACAGCAGAGTAGGGTGAACAAATGACAGAAAAGGTCCTTAGAACAAGGCCTGGCAAAACTCTCCAAAGCAACTGGAAAGCATCGGCATAACAATAGATTAATATATCTGACACCAAACAAGCAGCTAGTAAAACACAAATTTTAACTCCAGGAACAAAAATAAGCATGCCCTTAAGAGCTAGTCAAAATATATTAAAATAATATTTTTTTTATTTTTTAAAAATTATTTTTAATATCAGCACATCAAAATAATATAAAAATACTAAAATAATTTTATTTAAAATATATAAAAAAAAAATTTGAATTTTGGCTAAACAGCGTTTCTGCCGCTTAGCCAAATGGGGTCTAAGTTTCATGCTCTCTGCCAAGTCTTTTGTTTCAAGCTTTGTCAAATTTTTTCCTTATCTCGGCTTTGACTTTTATTCTATGTGTTGCTTTATAAGGTGCTGTGTTTGATTAAAAAAATGAAGAAAGAAACATAAACTAAATTAAAATATGAATAGTTTTGAAATAAATTTTTGTTTTCAAACTAGGAAAAATAAGAACATGTTTCCTCTGTAATTTTAAACAAGAGAAAGTTGTTTTACTCGCTCAATCCTCTCTTTTCTTTTAGAAAGGTACACTAATAAATTTTTATTTGTTCCAAAAATTTATTTATCAAAAAACACACAAGTAAAATGAGCTTTATATAATTTGGCTAAACCTCAAGTAAATCTCCCAACTATATAAGGCTTCTCGATTGAGCTCTTAAACTATTTTTTATTTCAATCAGATTCTTAATTTAAGAAAATTATCAATTGAATCCCTCTATTCAGATCCATAAGTGACTTTTTAAAATCAAAATAATTTATTCAGTTTTTTGACCATTACCACAAAAAATCTGTGAATGATTTATATCAAAACAAGAAATTCAATCGAAATTTCGACATACTCAAAAGATCTTTTGAGAAAAAAACGGAGGACTAAAATCAGATTTATATTATAAATTTGTCCTTGTAGTTTTAACCGAACTCATTCATAGAAAAACCGTTCCAAGTGACTTTTTAGCCTACTCCCTCTAGTTCTCCTCCACCTCCATCCTCCATCCTACAAAGATCAAGAAAATTAGCAGCAACTCAGAGAGAGATGTTGCAGTGTATATTTATTCTTTCAGATTCTGGGCAAGTCTCAAGATCCATAAAAAAAAATCTTACCATAAACAATAAAGCCTTCATCTTTTTTTGATCTGATTAAATATCATCAACTGAATTTTGTGTGATATTTTGTGACAGGGAGGTAATGCTAGAGAAACAGCTAATTGGGCATAAAGTAGATAGATCCATTTGTGCTTGGTTTTGGGATCAAGTCATTTCTCAAGGTGATTCCTTTAAGGTACTTTTGAAGCTTTAACATTGTTTACTGGGTCTATTCTGCAATTTTGGAATCTAGGCTTTTTTTTTTGCATCTCATGTTTATATTAGCTTCATTTCGGAGTTTTAACTTCTGGGTTTGATTTTATATATTTTTTTTGTGTAAATGAGGTTTATGCTCTCTGTTTTTGGCATGTTTAGTCTCATGCTAGTATCTTTTTGGGTTTAATTCTGGTACCTGTGTGGCTTATGGCAATGTTGTTTTGCTTCATTATGGAATTTAAACTTCTGGGTCTGATTTCAATCCTAGCTTTGGTCTAGGGTCCATTTTTATATTAACTGTTTTTGCCTTGTTTGCTTTAAAGCTCTTTTTTTTTCAATTAAACTTTTGAGTTGTTTCCCGTTTTTCTATGCTGTTGTTGCTTTTTCCATTGTGTTGTATTTTTCATTTTCTTTTCTGTTGTTTTTGATAGCAACATTCGGTTATTGCATCACCAACGCATTACTTGTTCCAAATTGTCCGGGAGGGGATCACTTTCTTAGCTTGCACTCAGCTTGAAATGCCACCTCTGATGGGCATTGAGGTAGATATTGTTAGCTTCATGTGCTTTGTGATTGCAGTGTTGATTATGTTTTTGTTGAAATCCTTGCCTTTTACCTACTAGATTTTCAGTTTCTTTGCAGAGTAGCTGATGTCCTCTCAGATTACCTTGAAGGGTTGAATGAAGATGTGATAAAGGATAACTTTGTCATAGTGTATGAGGTACTTTTCTGCATAATGTTTTATATTCAGTTGTTATTCTAGTTTCCTGGTGTGAACTCTACAATAACATAATTTCTTGCAATATTTTGGGATTATATGGAAATGCCTGGTCTGAGAAGTGGTCATCACTCATGTATAGGATCCAATTACTAGTGAATAGGCTTGTTGATCTGGGACTTCAGAGAAAGGTTTCAGTGCCATGCTCGAGAATCAGCCTTAGATTTTTTTGAAAATTGTCATGACTCATGTATAGGATCCGATTACTAGTGACTAGACTGTTTGTTTTGGGTCTTCAGAGAAAGGTTTCAATGGTATGCTCGAGAATCAACCTTAAGATTTGTTTGAAAAATATAAAGCTGGTCTTTCAATACATTATGTCTCTAATTAATAGTAATTACACTGTTTTTCCAAGTGACCTCTATATTATATGGTATTAAAACCAAAAGATTATATATTTCACCATATATATGAACAATACAAAACTGTGTTTGCAGCTTGTATTTTTAATAATTTTTACAGTGATGAAAATTCTGAATAAAAGATCGAATAAAGGTGCTCTTCTTTCATTTTTATTTCATTGGTTGATGTTAAAAGGGGAATTCAGAATCTGAAAGTTCTCATTTGGTTCGAGATTTTTCTCCTTTCCCTGTTTTTTCCCTATTTTGTAGTCACAAACAACATTTTAATTAAAATTTGCAGCTTTTGGATGAGATGATAGACAATGGCTTCCCCCTGACCACAGAACCTAATATCCTGAGGGAGATGATAGCTCTACCAAATATTGTGAGCAAAATGCTGAGTGTTGTGACTGGTAACAGTTCAAATGTGAGCGAAACTCTTCCAGGTGCTACAGCATCTTGTGTTCCATGGAGAACAACAGACATAAAATATGCTAACAATGAAGTTTACGTTGATCTTGTTGAGGAAATGGATGCAATTATAAATAGGTACAGCTATGTTCTTAAAATATTATAGGAAATTAATTGTTTGAATTAGCTACAGCTCGCATGAATTGGTTATTTGAGTGTCTCCTCCTACATGGTTATAATTCAACGTGTGTAATTTTAAATTTTCCTATTGATACATTGCATATGATTTGACATGACGAAGAGTCTCCATTACAAATTATCTGCCACTAGTACATAACAAATGGGAAATGGGACAATCTCAGGTGTATCCTTAGCTCTCTGACTGCCTCAATATGTTTCTTGTATTGAATGTAGATCTGGAGTGTCACTTGCTGTTCTTTCGTGTTGAGCATGTTGTGTTACTATTTTGGTTATTCACTTTCATATGAACTATTTTACTTTAGAGGCTCTCAGAAACTCCATGTCAAGTAAAGGTCTAAGATATTTTTCCTGTATGGTTTCGTACTTGAAGTGGCTAAACAATCTTCTCTTTTAAATGCATTTTCCAGGGACGGGGTCTTGGTAAAGTGTGAGATATATGGTGAAGTTCAAGTAAACTCCCATATCACAGGTGTTCCTGAGTTGACTCTGTCATTTGCAAACCCATCTATTATGGATGATGTCAGATTTCATCCCAGTGTTCGGTTTCGACTGTGGGAATCTCATCATATCCTATCATTTGTGCCTCCTGATGGACTGTTTAAGCTCATGAGTTACAGGTTCATAGTGTCTTAACACATCCTAAACGTTTTTGTTCTTTAGTGCCAGTTTGTGATTATTTAGTTTACTAATATGAGGATGTCCTATTATGTAATATATCTTTAAGATAGATTTGTTTGGGAAAGATGCGGACAGCGCTTTTTAGAGTTTTATGTCCCTTACTTCGTAGCATGCTTACTGTAGTTTTTCCTTTTAAATAACTTATCTCCTTTATCCAGGGTTAAAAAGTTGAAAAGTACCCCCATATATGTAAAGCCACAGATTACATCCGATGCCGGGGCATGCCGCATCAATGTGATGGTTGGAATTCGAAATGACACTGGAAAGATGATTGACTCTATAACAGTGCAGTTTCAGCTGCCTTCATGTGTTTTATCAGCTGATCTGACTGCAAATCATGGAGCAGTGACCGTCTTCTCAAACAACGTAACTTCCTGATAACTTTAATGTTTGATGAGAAAAACTATCTTGACACTTTCATTATGCAGCAAAATTTTATTTTATTTTATTTTAAAAAAAGAGAGATTATGAAAATGCTAATTCAGTGCCTCTGTTTTGAACATTTATTTTATTACTTGACGACAATAGCAGCTGAGTTATGAAGAAGGGCTGTGAATTTTATTTTCTTGGTTTATAAATGAAAAAGGAAAATTCTCAGGCTGGATTCTTTCTTTCTTTGTATTTTTACATGGATGATTTTGATTATTACTTCTTTTTTCCTATTGGTTACGGGTGAGTTTGATAACTTAGTTTGTTAACATGCATGTGCAGATGTGCAATTGGTCAATTGATCGAATACCGAAAGATAGAGCCCCTGCATTGTCTGGAACACTAATGCTTGAGACAGGATTAGAGCGCCTTCATGTATTTCCCTCATTTCGAGTGGGTTTTAGGATCCAGGGTGTTGCCCTTTCTGGCCTACAGTTAGATAAACTGGATCTCAGGGTTGTACCAAGTCGTCTTTATAGAGGCTTTCGAGCTCTCACAAGATCAGGACTATATGAAGTCAGGTCATAGATTTTTTAATCGGATCAAGATAAATTCCAATTTGTTTTGCTGCATGGCATATGTTTTTTTAGTTGTCGTGCATCATAGTATGAATGTGAGTTGATCCATGAGGTTACACGATACCTTCAGAATTTTCAATTCGGACTGGTATATCATTATTTTAACAAAATTAACTGTGATTGTGACCAAATTTTTCATCACTGAATGCGTTAGCCCTCATTGTCAATATTTTCGCTGTTTCAAGATGTTGCTTTCCCGTCACAAAAAGCCCTTCAGTGACCCTGTGGACAAACGCAGGGCAATCAAGTAAACGTTGAGACTCATCACCAGAATAGTTTAATATGCAGGAGTGATGCAATGAAGATAGGGGTGGAGCATGACCTGTATCAACTTGATAAGACTGCCAAACATCGGAGGAATGATGCAATGAAGAAAACATTATTGCGAGACAAATTTGACAATGGATATATGTATAAAACTATCAAGTTGACACTTCCAAATGAAAAATAAAGAAAGCAGCAAAGGCAACAATAAAAATAATGAATCCCAACGTACAAAATGTTGGGTAAATCTATAAGAACTCAACTAGTCAAACAGTCACTTTATTCACTCTAAAGGAATCCATGACTTGGCGAAGATCACTTTCCTCTTCTACAAATACATTCTCTGGTGTCTGTAATCTTAGCTCATACAGCCTGTTGTTTTCAACTCCAAGAACTGACAGATACCGTCGGTTCCATTCCAAACGAACCACTCTTTCTCGAGGCATAACAGCCAGTTCATTGTTATTTGCGTAGGACTTGATGTTTACCTGATAACATGATGGTCTGATTAGAAACAGTTCTATGTACTTGAAAGGAAAATAATCTGCACCGCAATAATCACTTAGCTAATAAGCTCTGCCATGCATTTGAACTTCTTTTGACACGCAACAACTTACCTCAACTTGGTAATAAAGCTTTCCATCATCTGCGACTCTTGAGGATGTTGAAATAATATTTGATTCACGCCTGACGCCAAGTCTAGTAGACATGAACTCAGTCAAATACTGCTTAAGTACTTTTTCACCAGCTTCTTCTGGAGGACCCAAGTCTTCAACACTCTTGTAATTTGACGATGATGGAGATGACAACTCCACTGAGAGATTTTCATCAAGAACAAATGGATCCCTGAAGAATATATCAGCTCCTGCACCTCGAACTTGAATCCAATTCTGTGGGTACTTCAATGAATACCCATCAAATTGATCAATGTATTCCCTGAACCCAACAGACTGTTGACCAAATGCAATATTGTCGAAACCAACTTCTGAGAAAATGTAACCTGACAGCATCAATGCCATTGCATTTCTCCTTCGAACTGCAAAAGCTTTAGTCTGATTATGTTTACATAAAACAATATGTTGTGAGAAGCAATTTGAAGTGGCTTAATGATAAGACAGAAAGCTGCATATCAGTTAAGAAAATGGGGATATTTTATCATCCAGAAAATATTCAGGGTACAGCAACATAAAAACACATGACCCATTTCATAACACAAAGCTACTTAATAAGAAGGCTAGAAGTAAAACCGTCATGGGATCAAAAACCTTTAAGCTAGCATGTGTTGCTAGGCGGGGTTTCATCAATGCCAATGCTTGCGTGCCGATGGCCATTAGGCCATTCAATTTGAACCTAGCGGGTCCCTTTCTACTATTTCTTTTAAATCCAGTGGCTCTAATGGCCATCGGCATTGTGCCTATGCTTGGAGCATCAGCATTCTAGACCCCCCCTACAAGAAAGTGATGCCTGAGAATACCAGGATCCCGTTTCTAGAGGGAAATCACACACGAACATTCCCTGAGAACCATAGGAATCCTTGGAATTTCAGTTTCCAACCCATTGGAATCCTAAATTCTGCACTATCAGCTTGACACCTAATAGTTGCTTTTGGCATCGGGTGACTAGTTACTCTAAGATATCTTTGGTCATGTGAGACTAAAAGAAAATGTTGCTTAATATAACTGGACTACCTTAAATCCAGACTACGTTACTAGAAAAGAAACCATATGAAATTATAATAAAGAGATCGTGCCGCTCAAATCATTTACAATGATCCCATAAAGTCAAAATACCCCTACCACTCTTCTTTTTTCACATTTCACATTTGGGTTCCTAGCTACAAATAGGAATTTAACCATGACAAGTAAACCAGATTCACGTTTCATATCAAGAACAAAGAAGCAGCCGTGAAAGGGAAAAGCAAGAGACATTAAGGAAAGGAACTGTCTGAAAGAGAAATTATAGTTTTTTGAAAGACAGGACATACCAGTTGTTTTCTGTGAGGAATAGAGCTGCAGCAAGTGGAGTTAGGTGAGATGGGCATTGGGAGGCTGAGCCAAGTAGAGCGAGAACGATCAGGATGGGTGAGTTGAGCTGGAGGAGGGAAGGAGTCGAGAATTCTTGCCATTTCTCGATGAGCTAGTGACATCCAAGCTATTGTCAGTGTGTTTTGTTGAGAGGAGATAGAAAGGCCGAGGATGAGATGGAGTGGGGTCGAAGCACACGTGTCTGAACTATATTGGGCATCTGATTTAACGAATTCCATGGGCCATCATGTGCAAACTTGACCCAATATAAATCATTTAGATTTTTAATCTCGAGCCCATTTCCTTTGTTTACTGCACTCTTATTAAGCCCATGACCTCGTTTCCAGTCCAGGCGAGCCTTAAAACATCAATTCATGAGTTAATCAATCAATTAATATAGTGATTGATTTACAAGTGTAATCTCCATATATATATATATATATATATATATATATATATATATATATATATGGAGATTACACTTGTAAATCAATCAATTAATACTAATCTTGATTGATTAACTTATGAATTATATATATATCCTAAATAATTGATTCTAATATTTTTTTTTAAAAAAAAAAACTATTGATCAAGTGTCTGGTCAAAGACCAGGAAAGGGTTCTAAAGCCAGGAGCTATCCTCCACGCAGTGACCAGGGATGGTTAGCCATTGTTGAATGGAATGGGCATGTATTCCACCATGGTCAACCTCAAAAACCATGTGCTTTTTTGTGTACTCGGTCATGGTTCGGCTGTCATTTTTCCACGTCATCGTGGATAGACTCGGATGTCTTTGGATTGTCATTCCCCCAGAGGTCACTCCTGGGCCGGTGGCTTTACGTAAAGTTTTTATTATTTTATTCAAAATTAAAATTGATTTTTATAGATATTTGACTGAACCACGTATCAACACGCAGAGACCCTCCAGCTGGGCTCCCTGGATGACTCAACATCCAAGGGAAGTCTGGAACCGACCATGCATTCAAACGGTGACCTTTTTCCAGGAAATAGTAATAATTAAATAAATAAAAAAGCAGCCCGCATCAATCTTGGAATTGCAAGATGCAGTTTACGATTCTGGAATGAAAGGGGAAAGAAATGCAGGATCCAAGTTCATCACAACGGGAAAGTTTCAGTGGTGTGGAGTTTTCATTCATGGCGGCTAGTGGTGAATGGAGACGAAATGGAGGGCTATCTGTATGCACGTCACCAGCACTATCTTCCCTTTTTCGCATGACGAAATTCAAGAGCCATGGCCCATGATCATGAGACCTCGAGACCCTCATATCCACAAATATAACAAAACACTTCCACAAATCAGTGAGTAGACTGTGATGGTTAAAGCCAAAACCGAACACCAATTTCTGCGCAGCCATTGGCTAACACAGATTTTTGCCTGTGGTCTGCTTGGTGAATGGAAGGAGAACATTTTGGGCAATCCTCGAAATACCCCACAACGAGTAGGCTGCTCTGATTTTGTCCCTCGAGTTTCAGAAATTCTCAATTCGATCTTTCGTCCCTCTAGATTATAATTATTTTTTTATGGAGCTTAACTTTTATTAATAAATCAAAATTGCCTGGTACAAAATCAAAATAAAAACTGTTTTGGGGCAAAATTAATATTAATTCAATAGGTACTTGACATTTTCAATGTTTTACCAAATGCTTTTTGCTGCGAAAGAATGGACATGGACATTTCTTTCCATTCTTTTGTTGTTCTAGTCAAGTATAATTAACAAGCAACTATTTACTTTTGTGTTTGAAATAATATCAAAGTGTTTTTTTTTTTTTTTAATGATTTTGGCTTGAAAATATATTTAAATTGATTTTTTTAGTATTTTTTGATGAATTTGATCTGTTGATCAACAGCAAATGCTATTCAAATCATGAATTGGCATGATTTACTTGGCATGGCTTGAGATAGAGAATCTAAAAAGGAAACTAGCTTTCCCCCCTCCAATCACCACTCTCTAATTCACAGCACATGCTAATTACACTCTCTTCAATGCTAATATAATGTTAGCCTTACAAAATTAGAATGAACTTACCATGTCCAATTGTGTCACAAAAAGTATTTAATGATTGGATTAGCAGCTTAAATGAAGCCACTCCATTACTTAATCAACAAACTCCAATTTAGCTTCATTATATAATCTATCTCCTAATAATAGAACTCCTTAAGAATATAAAAAAAATACTGCTTTTTTCTTTGAAATACAGTTTGAAATGAAACAAAATCTTGTAGACTTATATTCTATTAAAACATTTTTTTCTTTCTAAATGATTTGACAATTTAAGTTCTTAACGTAAATCTAACATAGTGGGGGCATAGACAGAAGCTGTAAGGTGTTAATATGACAATGCTTAGCCAGTAAGCAGTAGTCAAAGAACTAAGTTGTAGGGTTTCCAGAAGTAAGAGACTTAAGTATAATAGAGCAAGGATTTCAGGGACCAAAAAATTAATTTAGGTTAGGGGCATTTAGTCATTTTATAACCTTAACTAAAAGTCCACATTCTTCCATCTTTGTTATTACAACAATGGCCAAGACAAAATCTTCCCTCATCACAACCGCCTATATATAAAATGACAAGAGTTTTAATCTTCTCTTCCTCCAGACACCAAAATCTATTGTCAAGGATCACCAATTTCTCTCCTTTTATCTGTCTGTAAGTTCAATTCAAAATTTAGTATCCTTTTTATTCACTAAAGTTTGAATTTTTTCTTGCTTGCATATGCAAAAGATATAAACTCTTTTTTCCTTATATCTTGACAATAATAAAGGCACAAGCTTTTTGCTTCAACACATTTTTTATTTGTTTTATTTGGTTCTATGAATACTATTAGTATTATTGGCAATTCTACAATGAGGCCCTCTTGTAGATTTCTTATATGTACAAAAGGTCCAGTCTTTTTTAAGCACCATCATAGTTTAACAAACAATTTATCTGGGAATCAGTTTAATTTTGATAAAACCAAGCGGTCTTTGGCCTGCTCTTTTAGAATCTTGGGGTTTAGAACCATTTTCAATGAAGCCCAGAAATCTTTTTGCGTTCCCAATATCAGTTTTGGCCAATCTAGGCTTATAACAGGAGACAGAAGGGGGATTTCTGTTGTTGCTAGTGTTGCCTCACAATTTAGGGAGTTTTCAACGTCTGTTGAGACAAGAGTGAATGATAAGAATTTTGAGAGAATTTTTGTGCAAAATGGGATTAATGTTAAGCCTTTGGTGGTTGAGAGGATTGATAAAGATGAGAATGTTTTAGGGGATGAAGAATCTAGGCTAGGGGTTCTTGTTGATGATGGTGAAAGTGTAAATAGAGAGGATTTGGATGGTGGTCAAGGAGTTGAGATTGTTAGTACAAAGAGGGAAGAGAGTGATATAGAAAAGGAAGCATGGAAGTTGTTGAATGATGCTGTTGTTATGTATTGTGGGAGTCCTGTGGGGACCGTGGCTGCAAATGATCCAGGGGATAAGATGCCATTGAATTATGATCAGGTTTTTGTTCGTGATTTTGTTCCTTCAGCTCTCGCCTTTTTGCTTAGAGGAGAAGGGGAGATTGTGAAGAATTTCTTGCTTCATGCCTTGCAATTGCAGGTAACATTCCAGGCTGCTGTTGTGTGTTTGATCTATCCTTTCATTGTTCCACATGATAATATTTTAGTTATAGAATTGTTCAAGTCCGAGCAGTATTAAGATGCCTGATATATGTGCGACAAGTTATAACGAGGATTTGTTTACAAGTCATGAAATACACCAAAATTCTGTGTCGACTGTAATGGTAAATTTTAGTATGAATGTTAGCTTGCAAGCCTTGGTAATCTTTTTGATGATGATCAGAGCATTCAAATGCCATCTAATACTAAATTTGCTGTTTCTTAGGATTTGATTTTTGATCCTTGTTATCGGTTATAATTTGTTATTGTCCTCTTTCCATTTTTCAGAAAGACCTTTGTTTAAGGTTTCTGTGGACTGTTCATTTTCGCTGACCATATCATTGCATGTATAGGAAGTTTTTAAATTTGATGCAATGTTTTTGTTTTATCATAGAGTTGGGAGAAAACAGTGGACTGCTATAGTCCAGGACAAGGGCTGATGCCTGCCAGTTTTAAAGTCAGAACAGTGCCTCTTGATGACAATAAACTCGAAGAAGTGTTAGATCCTGATTTTGGAGAATCAGCTATTGGCCGTGTTGCGCCTGTGGATTCTGGTTAGTATATTGCACCTCTTTATTTGATTCTAGTTTTGAAAGTCTAATTTCTGTAGCTGTAATATATTCCAGGAGACAACTATTGATCCTAGCAGTTAACTGATTCTTGTTGATTGATAGCATCTGTGTTTCTCCTTTTATTTTTTGATAGGGTTGTGGTGGATTATTTTATTGAGGGCATATGGGAAACTCACTGGTGACTATGCCTTACAAGAAAGGGTGGATGTTCAAACTGGCATGAAACTGATCTTAAACTTGTGCTTAGCTGATGGGTTTGATATGTTTCCTTCTCTACTAGTCACTGATGGCTCCTGCATGATAGATCGACGGATGGGGATCCATGGTCATCCCCTTGAGATCCAAGTGAGTTATTTCCTTGCCTTGTCCTTTTGGAGGTTGGTAATTGAATCTGGGCTATTTATGTTGTCACTACGTTTCTGTTTCCTCAACAATGGAATATACATGAATATATTGCTAGTTTGGTTTATCATGTCCTTGTAATATGCCTTTTTTTAGTTAAATTCAAGCACAGTGGAGTTTTGTCCAGTTGAAAATTTATGTCTCTGTTGTATATGAGTCTGTAGGTTCCATATTCTAAGTATCACTTCTTTGCTTTTAATTGTTATGTGTGGAAATGGAGTCTGGTTTATGATTACTTTTTGACTTTCTGCAAATGTAATGAGTGAAAGCTCTATAGAATGCAGCTGTGAGGTATTCAGGTTTAATGATATGAAAAACTTAACTTTCTCTGTTTGCTTGTGCCTTTGGTCTGCTATATATTTCTCATTTCTACAATGCACTTTCAAACATTGCTCTGACAGTGCTTTTTCTTCCCCCATGAATACTGAATGTTATTCAGTAATCACCCAGCTATATGTACAAGTTTTTTTTTTTTATATGCTCACTCATCTATGGTTTACCTTACAATCACAAGTCTGTTTTTGCAGGCCTTGTTTTACTCTGCTCTACGGTCTTCCCGTGAGATGCTAGTTGTAAATGATGGATCAAAGAATTTGGTGAGGGCTATCAACAACAGGCTCAGTGCATTGTCATTCCACATTAGAGAATACTATTGGGTAGATATGAGAAAGATCAATGAGATATACCGATATAAAACAGAGGAGTATTCTACAGAAGCCATCAACAAATTTAATATTTATCCCGAACAAATTCCATCATGGCTCATGGATTGGATACCTGAGGAAGGTGGATATCTGATTGGCAATCTGCAGCCAGCTCACATGGATTTTAGGTTTTTCACTCTTGGAAATCTTTGGTCTGTTGTTTCATCTTTGGGTACCCCAAAACAAAATGAAGCTATTCTAAATATGATTGAAGCCAAATGGGATGATCTTGTGGGAAACATGCCCCTTAAGATATGTTACCCTGCTCTGGAGTCTGAGGATTGGCGTATAATCACTGGCAGTGACCCAAAGAACACGTGAGTGTCTAAAATTGATTTAAACTCTGTGCATGTGCATGCATCGTTCAATTTAGAATTTCTTTTGACTATAAAATTTCTCTATTTGAATGTACATTGCAGCCCGTGGTCATATCATAATGGTGGGTCGTGGCCAACACTTCTGTGGCAGGTACATTTGACTTCATTTGCTGTTTGTATTTTTTTCCTAAGGCTTAAGAAATTTGATTTGGAACCAGCAGATGAGCATGCAATGCTAATTCATACTCAACAAACCTTCTTGCTAGTTTAGTTGGGTCAAGTGGTAAATGGAATCTAAAGGTTTCTTATTAGTTTGCTTAGGAGAAAAGACTCGTGGGAACCCTCCCAACCAAAAAAAAAAAAAGTGACACCTTTTTTCGGAAGTAACATCAATGTTGGTGGTCCAAAGATGCATGATTTTCCTGTTTGGACCTTTCATGTGATGACTTTCTTTTGTCCTTGAATCTCTTGATTGATCTTTGCCCTCTAAATTATTTCCGTTTTGCTTTCAGTTCACGTTGGCATGCATGAAGATGGGTAGAATGGAACTAGCTCATAAGGCAATTGCTTTGGCTGAGAAGAGACTTCAAGCTGACCATTGGCCAGAGTATTATGACACCCGAACTGGGAAGTTTATTGGAAAGCAATCCCGACTTTATCAAACATGGACTGTTGCAGGGTTCCTAACATCAAAAGTTCTTTTAGAGAATCCAGAGAAGGCAGCCTCATTATTCTGGGATGAGGATTATGATCTTCTCGAGATCTGTGTTTGTGGGCTTAACAAAAGTGGCCGGAAGAGATGTTCTCGAGTTGCCGCCAAGTCACAGATTCTTGTCTAGAATGATGCCGTTCTTTTGAAGGCAGAATTTCTGTTACTGTACAGCTATGCTACTAGGATAGACTGATAAAGCAATGATTTTCAACCACAACAGATACAAAGTATACTAGGAGCAGCATTTTCACACAACCATAGATCCAGTTTAATAAAACGTTAATTAGCCGATTAATTAGCTAAGTTGATCGGTGTTGTGTATTCAATGACTAGTGGGACGAAAGCTTTTATGGTTCTTCCCCATGTCATATTCAGTTTGTATATTATTACATTGTTCTTTATAAACACATTTCTAATTTATTAAGCTAGGGTTTTCTTGGAATTACCTCACCTTTATTTTCTTTTCTTGTTTAGTGGGCTATATAGTGCATAGTTGCTGATAATCACATAATGCGTTTGCGTTCTTTTATAAAGAGAGTTCTATAGTTGTGATCCGTCACAATGTAGCCCTGTTGACCTGTAGGGCTCAAATGCTCGTGGCATGATAGATGGTAACTGACATGTAGCGTCTGGTTCGATAACTCAGACGGAAGAGATATTATTCCTTGTCTGAAAAGATTTTTTTTTTTTAAAAAAATATTTATTTTATGTCTCTAATTATTTTTCTTTTTGGATTCAAATCTTTACAGCAAGATGGTATTTTTCACAAGGATATGTTTCTCTCTTTAGTACGATCAATAAAAACAAGATAATTCGTGAGATTTTTCTTAAGAAAACAGGAAATATACACCCTTAATTGTAAGGCCAATCCCTCGACAAATGATGTTAAATAATTGTCTTGCATCTAGCTTGTACAATAAACATTATGATTGGCTAAAAATAGCTTCTTTGAAGTGTTGAGCAATGGCTTCAAGATCATGAGTATTTGCAGCAAAAACTTTGTCAAGTCCTTGTCTTTTGGTGCCAACAAAAGGAGCCTATACTAGTCATCTTCTTGTGAAACTGGGACAAATGCCAGATTCAGTTGCATCACACATCTTGTCTTTGTGATCTCAAGCTGATACCCACATTCTTTATTACCTTTCAACAGTATAGAATGCTTGAAGTTTAAACTATGAACCAAAATACAGACGATGACCTATTATACTAGACATGAGCACAAAAAGATTACTATCCACCAATCACTTCCATCCTTTCCCACCCATGATGAAAAACTACCTACAGTGGGCCCAAAACACCCCGACCCATAAATCAGGAACACCTTTTGATACAAAGGGTACCTCCATTTTAGCTACAGACCTCTTAAAATCATATTTTGAAAGAGGCCTTACTAGTGAAGCACGCAAATTGTTTGATGAAATGCCTGACAGAGATGTTGTTGCATGGACGACGATGATTTCAGGATACACGCATTGCTATGAATACACTCAAGCATGGAGTGTTTTTGTTGATATGGTAAAGAATGGAAATGACCCACCAAATGCGTTCACAATATCAAGTGTTCTAAAGGCTTGTAAAGGCATGGAGCGTGTGTTTTGTGGGCGTTTGGTCCATGGACTGGCTATTAAAAGAAGGTTTATGAAGGGGTTTATTTATGTCGATAATGCTCTCATGGATATGTATGCTTCTTGTGCTGTAGGTATGAGGGATGCTTGTGTTGTTTTTCACGATATTAAAGAGAAGAATGTCGTGTCTTGGACTACCTTGATTGCTGGTTACACTCACAGAGGCAATGGCAATCGGGCACTTCAAATCTTCCGGGAAATGCTACTGGTAAGTGGATGAACAAACAACCTTAGGAATAAACTCAATCATGTAACGGACTTATCATGTCAAAATCAGTACTTCATCCGTTATAGCACACAGTGGCCTTAGCTTGTTAAATGGTTTAAACTTTCATTATGTTATGAATATTGTAGTAATGTGTGATTTTGTTGCTCTTATGACAAACAGGACGGAGTGGCATTGAACCCACATAGCATTTCGATAGCTGTTAGAGCATGTGCCTCAATTGGCTCACAGAATTTTGGCAGACAAATACACACAGCAGTGATCAAACATGGGTTTGAATCCGATCTTCCTGTCACGAATTCTATACTTGATATGTATTGTAGGTGTGGATGTTTATCTGAGGCAAACAAGTGTTTCAGTGGTATTACTGAAAAAGATTTGATCACATGGAATACATTAATAGCAGGATATGAAAGATCAGATTCTATTGAGCCTCTATTTATATTTTCACAAATGGAGTCAGAAGGTTTTACTCCAAATTGCTTCACTTTTACCAGTCTAATAGCAACATGTGCAAATTTAGCAGCTTTGTGTTGTGGACAGCAAGTTCATGGAGGAATTTTTCGCAGAGGGCTTGACAGAAACCTGGAATTGGCTAATGCCTTGATTGATATGTATGCAAAGTGTGGTAATATATTTGATTCGCACAAAATATTTAGTGAAATGCCTTGTAGAAATTTGGTCTCTTGGACTTCTATGATGATTGGATATGGGGCTCATGGATACGGTAAAAAGGTTGTTGAGTTGTTTGATGAGATGGTCAGGTCAGGCATTAGACCTGATCAGGTAGTGTTCATGGCTGTTCTAAGTGCATGTAGTCATGCTGGACTAGTTGATCAAGGCTTGAGGTACATCAACTGTATGATAAATGATTATCACATCAAGCCAAATCAGGAGATCTATGGCTGTGTTGTAGATTTGCTAGGGAGACCAGGGAGGGTGGAGGAGGCCTATCACCTAATACGAAGCATGCCATTTATGGCTGATGAGTCTGTTTGGGGTGCACTTCTTGGTGCTTGCAAGGCACATAACTTTTCAAAGTTGGGGAAATTGGCAGCTAAGAAGGCATTGGCTTTGAGACCAAACATGGTAGAGAATTATGTGATGCTGTCAAATATTTATGCTGCAGAAGGTAAATGGGGAGAAGCTGCAAGAATGAGAAAGTTGATGAAGAGAGCAGGGTGTAGAAAAGAGGCTGGGAGGAGTTGGATTGAGGTAAGAAACCAGGTTTACAGTTTTGTTGTTGGTAATAAGATGGGTTCTCGTAAGGAGTGGGCTTGTGAAGTTCTGGAATTACCTGTACAGCATATGAAAGAGGCTGGCTATGTGCCTGAAGCTGATTGCTTAATACATGACCAAGAAGATGGCACTTGATTTGAAGTTGAGAAAAGATGAAAAAGGAAAATTTAAGGGCTATGAAAATTCAACTGTTTGATAAACTTGACCCTAAGTTGGAGAAAATTGGAAGAAGAAGGAAAATGTGATGGATTAAGTAAATTTCATTTTTTCTTGGGAAGTTCATCTGTTGAATTAGAAAGAATAAACGGCCTATACCCGTTGCAGACATCAATCAACCCGGGTGCATGGTATTTTTTGTAAATTTGATAAATTTATTCTTATCTATCTTTAGTGATAGTAATTTGAGCCGAATCAAACTGGAGCAGAAATTTGTGACCCCTTATTCTGGCACTTCACTTTTCCTGCACTGTTTGAATGCAGAAATATACACCCTACTATCTCAAACCAAAATTTCAAGGGAACTTGAGTAATCTTGTGCTCTGTGTAATTCTTTATATGTAATCAGCTTGAAGGTGAACTCACAAACCAAGCAGCGGAAACTCCCACACATGCTGAACATCCAGGTTCTTTGAGCCACTTTGAGCAAAAGTAGCTAACACATATTTTTGTCTATTTCTTGAATCATGAAGGATCCAATCTTCACTGCACATTTGCAGTATAGAGATAATGTCATGTATGAGATTTAAAAAAGAGGATGACAATGGTCAGCACCACTAGAGATGCATCTAACAATCTCAAAGGAGCCTGGTTCAACCTCCATCCAAGTGTCTAGCAAGAAGGATACCATCATAAAGAGCGCATAGTCAGCTGGAGTGTTAATAGTTTCACTTAGATAAACTGAGAAGCTCTGAACCCAGTTTTTGATATAGTCTCTTTGTTAGCCATCCGCACCAGCCTTTCTTCAACCGTGTAGGAAAACTGGGGAGGACCTTTTCTTCGTATGTTCTTTTGTAATCTAACCATTCTCTAAATTATTCTTTTACTAGAACTACCCAATCTTGTGTTCCTGCTGGACTTGAGCCTTGATTTTTTTTTTCCTGGTTTTTTGCCTCCTTTCAGGCAGCTATTGCAGCGAAGAGGGCAGAGAATTGGTAAGAAAAAAGTGTGTTGAAATCACGGGTTACAATTTGACGATGCAAACTCAAAAAGGTAGAAAGTTTATTCCCTCAAAATGCATCATATATTGTTCAGAGGTTCAAGCATAAGATCTACTTCTGTTCTGTATCATTAACTTATTATCTTTTCCCCTGCACTCCCTTCTCTCTATCAACTAGCAATGCGCTAATGCTTTTTCTTGTTTTTCTCTTATTGAAATAGCTAGATAAACATTAAGTGCAGCTTTTATATATAAAAAAATAGAATATAAAAACAGTGATAAAAGAAATTGTATAATTTTTTCTCGGGAACTTCTGTTCGTTTTAATTTTTGCTTATTGTGAGGATTCAAATGAGGGAAGGTAAATGGATTGATAAATTGACAACTTACTGCTGAAACACTTTGTCAGCCTTCTGTGAATATCGTACGTTGGACAAGTTACATCTTTTCAATTTCCTTTTACAATGTGTGTATATGCATGCGAGTTTGTTTGTATGATTCTTCTCAGTGCTCCTGCTTTAACTTTGTCAGTGAAATGACCCATGATGTGATGAAAGAACTCTGCTCGTGTATTTTAACCTACCTTGTAGAACAGGTAAAATATTGTTTTCATGTTATCAAGATCATCCTATTCAAATGTAACCAAATACAAAGTTTATAATGTTTTCAGTGGGCAAATCTCTGTGAGTCATATATATTTGGCTGGTGCTAAGTAGTTTTGCTGCAACTATTCACCATCTTTGGATGAGTAATTTACTATGGATTTACTATGATGCCCCCTAGGCAGAAAGTTCACTAGTTGCGCTTCAAGCATGACAGTGAATTAATTTATCGATCCTCCTTGATTACTCAACTTCGTGATGATCTGGGCACATCTCTGTCGGTATGTATAATAGTATATTAATTAGCTAGGTAAATAAGATTGATCATGATCATAAGACTCAATATCCATAAAATCCGTACGACTTCTGGCATTTATGGTGCTGGTCCATTGTAATGATGTCACCAACGTATTTTTTTGTTTTTAGGTGGATTTGACAAGAAGCTTATTCATAATGTTACGAAGCATGAAATGGCTAAGAAATTGAAGATGAAAGGTTATGCACAAGACATACGAAAGGTCACTTCGACACTGATGAAGAAGAAGAGAGAACTACTCTGTCTAGCAGATGTAAACGACAAGAAGACAGAAGGAAGAACAGAACAATAAACATGCATTTTATTTATTTAATTGTTTAACAAAGGTGAAACTCACAATAGCATTAATTTCTACTCAGAATGTTTACATGATTTATAATATCCTTGTGGCCATATGGACAAATCTTAGTTTAATTCAAGACTAACTTGATATCTTTTCACCCATTGCCACTCTGAATAATCTGTCAGGATCCACAAATCAATAGACCTAAGCTGCATAGAAAGCATAGCTGTCCATCCATCTCCAGGAGATGCATCGCTCCAAGCATCGGGCAATTTTCATGCTTCGGATGAGGTATAGTATCAAATTCCTCGGGGAGTATATTAAACCTCATCATCAAGTCTGTACAAGGGACCTCATGACCATATTTGCCCCGAGGCTTGCACCTTGGTAATATGATGCGCATGTCCAGCCACGTAAAGCTTCTATTAGGACCATTGTTGACGATGGCGGTCAATTTTTTTTATATTATTATTTCTCTTCATTTTTCACATATTTTCCATCGTGGTTTCAGCCCTTGCTATGATTCACCATACGGTACGTAGTTTGGAATCTTGAATCTCTAGTCTACGTAGATAAAAAGTTATAGCTAATTTAGAATCCGTTGGTTAATGATCGGTTTGCATTTTGCAACCGCTGGATTAGCCAAATAGTTTCTGTTTATTTTTTAAATTAAGCCTTATATATAATTGCATTATAAACTTTAATTTTGTAGAAAGCTAAAATAACACGTTCTTCATTCATTTTACATGTAAAAATCTACCTCACAATAAATTTAACAAAAACACATAGTTTTCAATAGTTTAGGCATCACGCTTAAGCCCAAACACATGTCACTCATGGGCTTAAGCACCATGATTGGTGTTTGTAGGTTTAGAGATCATACTTAAATTTTATCTTATGAATACTCCACACTTATTCTCACTAGTTTTTTTTTTTATTATTTTTTTTATTATTATTATCAAATTCAATATTTTTGCTTGGATACTACTTAGTATGCACCCTAAATATACAAGAATTTTTCAGGACCTATCATATTTTCACTCAAGAAAAAAAAAGTATACGAGACATAAATCTCTTTTAACCATCTAGTTAGGAGATTCACAATTTCTTCATTTTCAGTACTACATATTATACTATTTTCTATTTCAAAGCGTTCATTGTAAACCAAAAACATGAACAAATAACATTTCTCTTCAGATTACATTTGCATGTTTATTATAATATCATTTTGTATTGTATTTTCTAAATTCATCTTGATGACTTTTTTTCTCGTAGGCATTTAACTTCCTACATCAAACTACAGAAAGGAATAGACTGGAAGAATATGTTATTACAAACAGTATAATGGGCATGAGCTTTGTGGAGGAGCCGTATTGGACACCAGATTGAAAGTTTAAGGATTATCATGGAGAAGATTAAGGTGCGAGGATTAAACTCGTAAACTGGAGGGACTATTTCACTTTCTAGGTTCTAAAGCTCTCAACTTTGCGCCATTAAGAATCTCAAACAAAGCAGAGAGTTCCTCGTTGCAGAAACCTCGTGCTTAGGCCTCACTCTCCACAAAATCGGTCCTTTTACAATTTACTCAGTCAATACGCAGACCAAAAATCTCTTAAAAAGGGCCAAGTCCTCCATGCCCACATCATAAAAATCCCACATTTATCTTCCTGTAATTACCTTGCCAACAATCTAATAAAGTTCTACCCAAAATGTGGCCATATACATGAAGCAAAACTCGTATTCGAAAACCTTAAACACAAAAATGTTGTTTCTTATAATTATCTCATCCATGGGCTGTCTCACAATGGCTCAAAAGGTTCCACCTTTGTGTTCAAACTTTTTCGTCGAATGATAGCTAATAATATCTTACCAAATGCACACACTTTCCCTGGTGTTTTCACCGCTGCGGCATTGAATTTAGACTGGAATTTTGATGCCCGACAAGCCCATGTGCTTGGTATTAAAACAGCAAGTATTTATGAAGTCTTCGTAGGGAGTTCACTTGTTAATTTTTATTGTAAAGTGGGCTGTGTTTTTGAGGCTCGTAAATTGTTTGATAGAATGCCCGAGAGGAATTTGGTTTCGTGGACTACGATGATTTCTGGGTATGCGAGTAAACAGATGGCTAGGGAGGCTTTAGGGGTTTTTGGATTGATGAGTTTAGTAGAGGGGAATTTGAACGACTTTGTATTTACTAGTGTACTTAGCGCCTTGTTGAGTCTAGAGTTTGTTGATAGTGGAAAGCAGGTGCATTGTGTCGTGGTTAAAAATGGGGTGTTGGGATTTGTTTCGGTGCTGAATGCGCTTGTTACTATGTATGCTAAATGTGGAAGTTTAGATGTTTCTCTTATGCTATAACATGGTCCGTATTGATCACTGGCTATTCTCAAGCTGGGGATTCTCACAAGGCGTTGAAGTTGTTCTGTAAGATGCATTGTGCTGGGTTTTTACCTAGTGAGTTTACCCTTGTTGGGGCTCTTAATGCTTGCAGTGATGTTGCTGGCATTGAAGAAGGAAAGCAAACGCATGGCTATTTATTGAAGTCAGGATATGAGACTCAAATTTACATAGCAACAGCTTTGGTTGATATGTATGCAAAGTGTGGTTTTACTAGAGATGCTCGGAAAAGGATTTGATTTCTTGCTAGAACCTGATCTTGTTCTTTGGACATCCATCATAGCAGGTAATGTACAAAATGGGAAAAATGAAGAGGCTCTAAGCTTGTATGGCAGAATGCAGATGCATGAAATTTTGCCAAATGACCTAACCATGGCCAGTGTATTGAAAGCATGTTCCAACCTTGCTGCTTTAGAACAAGGAAAGCAAATCCATGCCCGTACCATTAAGTATGGATTGGGTCCAGAACTTTCAATCGGAAGTGCTCTTTCAACCATGTATGCAAAATGTGGGAGTCTAGAAGAGGGATTCCTTGTCTTCAGGAAGATGCCACAGAGAGACAAAGTCTCATGGAATGCGATGGTATCAGGACTATCCCAAAACGGGCATGGTAGAGAAGCTCTATAACTCTTCGAGGAGATGCGTCTAGAGGGCACAAAGCCAGACCATATCACATTCGTGACAGTGCTCTCTGCTTGTAGCCACACGGGAATGGTGGAGAGAGGCTGGACATATTGTAACATGATGTTTGATGAATTTGGTTTAGTTCCAAGAGTAGAGCATTATGCATGCATGGTTGATGTCCTGAGTCGTGCAGGGAAGCTCAATGAAGCTAAAGAATTTATTGAATCAGCTACCATGGATCATGGTATGTGCTTATGGCGAATTTAACTGCCTGCCTGCCGAAACCACCATAATTATGAATTGGGAGCCTATGCTGGTGAAAAATTATTGGAGTTGGGCTCACGAGAATCGTCGGCTTATGTTTTATTGTCGAGTATCTATACTGCCATGGGCAGGTTAGCAGATGTGGTACGGGTCAGGAGGATGATGAAAGTTCAAGGAGTGAGGAAGGAAACCGGGTGTAGCTGGATTGAGCTCAAGAGTCATGTTCACGTATTTGTTGTGGGAGATCAGATACATCCACAGATAGGAGAGATACAAGGGGCAATATGGAGATTAAGAAAACACATGAAGGATGAAGGTTACCGACCCGGTCATGATTTAGCTTCTATGTCCGAATGCTGTTTATAAGACACAAGGATAAAATGCTCCATTTTTTGGCTAACTTTGATGGCATTCTCAGCCTGCACAGCAGAAAAGGATGATTCATGTTGCCAACCTCAGCCATTTCGGAATTGAGGCTCAGTTAAGGTAAGTCCTATTCATTATACTTGATTCAATTTATCTCACCTCTCGTTTCTAATAAATAGACATCAGATCTGAGATTGGTTCGTAGTTGCTCAGCTGGCAGAGCTAGAAACATGCAATGTGCGTGGCCACAGTTGCCAGATATGCTGTATTTGTGAAGTGATGCCCCACTGCACCCTTTGTTTGCTGCAAGCTCTGAACAGTTCCTTTTAGAGAGGATGGATGCAGGGGTCAGTGTAGGACATGCTGTACAGTTGCTGCATGCTAGGATAGTGCTGCTATTGGAGAATAGTGACCTTCTGAATCCTTGGAAAGTTGTTCTACCTGCTGTTTGTTAAAATCAGCAGTCCCTAAGCAAAATGTTATATCGATGTGTATGATTAAAACAGTATTTTTTTTCATTTCAGATTACCACCGCCACTGAAATTAGAGTTATACCAGTAACTTAATTGTTGTGGTGATGTTGTAAATAGCAAGTAGTTCTGTAGCTTTATTTTCCTTATCTTAGAGTTCTTGTTGTTGATGATGAAAGTGTTAATAGAGAGAATCAGGAAGGTAGCGAGGACCTATGATTGTTAGTCTAAGTAGTGTCCCTTAGGGGCTCTGGCTGCTGCAACCAAAGTGATAAGCTTCCATTGAAATATGATCATGCGTTTATTTGTGATTTTGTTCCTTGTGCTCTTGCCTTCTTCTTTAGAGGTGATAAGAGATCACGAGGAATTTCTTGCTTCACACCTTTCAATTGCAGGTAATGTTCTCCACTCGTTTCTTTTTTTTTTTTTGATCCATCAATTTTTAGTTTGATCTATGTTCTATTTCGGGTAGGAAATTTGTATGGTATAATTTATGTGGCTAGCTATTAAACGAGAGTTCATACACAATTCATCAAATGTAGTGACATTCGTTTTTGAGACCTTATTGTTTATAATTTTCAGAATAAGGCCAATTTTGGATTGCTTGTTAAATTTTCTGATGATGACTCAAACATTCAAATGCATGTGATTCCAAAAACCGTTGTTAGTCCAGAGTTTATACTTTATCCTTTAATATGATACGTGATTTCTTGTTTTGCCCTCTTGGATATATCCTCCCTTTAGATGTTTATGCGCTGTATCATTTTCATTAATTTGTTGGCCGAAGTTCTTGCACTACATCAGCAGTATTTTTGAACTGTGCTTGGCAATAAATTTGCAGTTCTCAGTGCAGATTTTGGTGAATCGAATATTAGATGTGTTTCTCCCATGGATTCTATTTAGTATATTAGATGATGCTAATATTTAAAATTTATACAGTTCATTCATAGTGAAGATGCCTGTTGTCTACTGTTATTGTGGTCTCATATGTTTAATTGAGGAAGAAACAGTTTCCGCTGCTGTGCCTATTCAGGTACAACTTTCGATTCAAGTAACATGTTAGCAACCTTATTTAAATCTTTTGGTTTAATTTCATTTGGCTGATTGGTCTAATACGCCTCCTTCTTCAGTGATCATCGATGGCTCCGGCATGACAGACAACCTGATCACAGCTAATTTAGTCACCGTTCACCTGTAATGTAAACAAAAAACAATTGCCAGGGCTTCAAACTCACGATGTAATAAATGTCCATCGGTACTAGACCGATGAGGACTTTGCCAGCTAAAATTTCCTCATGCCTGCATGAGGATTGCACTAGATTGTGTGAATGTCTTAGATTTTTTCACTTAAAAATTTTAGATTAATTCTTTTTTCATATTTGTCTCTTTTCTGATTGATTTATGTTGAAATAATTTATATGGGAAAAATCATTTATTTTTTATAATGGCTTACTTCCATTTTTAACGCAAAATAAAACCCTCTTTTATCTACTCCAAAATTAAAATCCAATAATAATAATAAATATGTTAATTTTCTGATATATTTTTATAAGCTTAAACCTATAGACGTGTTGTGTTAATAAATATAATAATTTTAGTATAAGCTAGTGGTCTCTGCCATGATAATTGATTAGCCTTACCTTTATAATAAAATTAAAAGGTAAATTTGATAATATCTTTATGTAATATAAATAAATTGAAGATTAATATTCATCCTGATCAAATTTCTTCCTAAAGATTGCAACTTTGTAATTTATTTATTACTTAAAAATATTAATTTTTTTCCCCTTCATTCTTTTTCATGTATTTATCCGTCTTTTATAATACTTTTATTTTATAACTTTTTGCGGATGGTATTCTTAAAACACACTAAAGAAAAGAAATTCCCAATTGTTTCCACATTTTGACACCTTTTTATGTTTTCCACCCCCAAAACTTTTCCTCTCTCCCTCGTCCACAACAAATTAATTTCCTTCCCCTTCCATACCCTCTCTCTCTAGGGCGCCGAAATCTCTCTCTCTCTAGTTCATAAAAACGAACCCTAGCCCTAGCAGACCACAAAAAATGGCGCTAAAATCAAGACCCAAATTTCAAACCAGGCTCAAAAGTAGAAATCATGTCAGACGAGGCGGGGTTTAGAGGATCGTTCTACTTCGGAACAGTGGTGAAGGCAACAAGAACCCCAAAATTCACAGTCCAATATGAAAAACTGTTTGAAGATGAAGAAGGGACAAAACCCTTGCAAGGAACCGTTAATGAGTTCCAAATAAGGCCAATAGCACCAAGAGAGAAGAAGAGGGAGTTTAAGTTTAGTGAAGAAGTTGATGCTTTTCATAACGATGGGTGGTGGGAAGGTGTGATAACTGAGGTGAATGAAAATGGGAAGTTTGCTGTGTTTTTAGGAGTACTAAAGAGCAGATTGAGTTTGTAGAGGAGGAAATGAGGTTGCATAGAGATTGGGTTGATGGGGAGTGGAAACCACAATTGGAAGGAGAAGAAGAGAAGGGAGAGAAAGAGGAGGTGAAAGAGAAGGGAAATAAGGTTGGTTTTTGATTAGTTGTTTTTTAATGCTAATCATGGTTAATGTGCTTTGTGCTGATAAGTTATTGCTTTTATATTAATCTTGTCATCATTTAATAGATTATTGATGATTTTGTTGATATTCGGTCAATCTTGGGTGACGTGCTTAGTTTTTTGCTAAATTTGTTATTTTGTTAATCTTGGCTGGTGTGTTTTGTTTTTTCGTTGCTGGTTTATATTCTGAATTCGTGATGGTTTTTCTTTGTTTTTTTTTTTTTTTAGAAAAAAAAGGGTTCTAGAAAGAAAAAGAAACTCTCTGAAGAAGACGAGGAAGAAGTGACGAAAGAGGTGAAAAGGAGGGTTAGTGAGGTGGGTTTTTGTTTTCAACAGAGTTCTGTTTATATAAATTTTGTTTAATTGTTTCGATTTCTCATGATAACAATATGGTCTAATATCTTTTGTTCGAATTAATTTTGATAGATGATGTGTTTGGTTGATGATTCTTTTTGGATTCTCTGAAAACAGGATGCTGGGATGTAAAAGATGAGTTACGTGTCTTTGGTTTTTGATAACGTTATTAATGATGGAGGGTAGAATTACGAACTATTTCAATTGAAAAATTCCAGCTCTTAGTTAAAGAACAAAGAACAATCAAAATACATTATTAAATATTAGAATTAAATGACTAGCATTAATAAAAAAAAAATGAAACCAAATTCTTCAACAATTAAGATGATAATCTTGGTTACTACTTCTCTTTGGAAATGCAATGTACCAGAAAAGGAGCTTAAGTTTATTCTGATTTCTTGTCTGCGAATACTTTCAGCTTTTTTCACCATTATGAACTACTCCCTGACAGCCACTTTTATTTGCGCACTTGATATCGGGAAGTCACCCTTCACCGCATGGCCTACAAAAGTCTTGTATCTTAAAACATCATATGCGCATGCACCAGATTTAGCTTTGGCCCCCCTCATCACATCAGATTTGGGATAATGAATTCTAGATGATTCTGTAAATGACCAAAAGAAAAGAGAGATGCATCTATCTTAAATCCTAGCTTATGTTTCTTTCTTTACCTTTTTTTCACCTTACATCGAGCTTTCTCTTTAACTCTATTAATTACAGGTCGAAGAGAGCTCTACTAAGTTGATGGATCGGGAAGGAAGGATGGCGTGTCTAAAGGACATAGCACCTGCAGCTGAAAACAACATCAACACACAGTTCATAGTTTTGGACAAAGGCAGAACTATATTGGAAGGGCGGAACAAGACCTGCTTGGCTCTCGTGGCTGACGAGACTGCCTCGGTTCATTTCCAATTCTGGGGTGATGAGTGCGATGGATTCGAGCCAGGTGACATAATCCGTTTGGCTAATGGCATCTTTTCTTACAGCAGGAACACCAATCTTGTTTTGAGAGCGGGCAGGAGAGGAGCTATTGAGAAGGTGGGAGAATTCACCATGGTATTTGTGGAGACCCCAAATATGAGCGAGATTACTTGGATTCCAGACACAAATCGTTCCAACAAGCATGTGCAAGATTCTGTCATTTCTTCACATTCCCGTATCTTCCCTCCATTACCTTAAACATTGTCTATATATTAGATGCGATGTGCTTTAGAGAAGACAACCCTAAGAATGTGTTTCATGCATCAATGTCTAATGCAACGGGATGTGGAAGATGTTTATTTTAAGAAATCAGAGTCAAATGTTTCATTTCACCTCTTCTTGGAATTAATGTGGTGGACTGATGTCCAGCTAGCAGTGGATGTAGTACTAAAAGAAGAAATGGAATGTCATTTTGCTATGGATATAAAAAAAAAGAGACTTTCTTGGTAAAAAGGCCATTTAAACCTTAATGATTGGAAGAAGTTGATCCCAATACGACATAACATTTTCCCCATTGATATTATCATATGGTTAAGTAGTGCATTAAAGTTTTGGTGAACAATAGTAATGCTAAAAGATATTTCATGGTCATGTTCTCCCTCTTTTGGTTGAAATCTAATAATGTCTTTCTATCCATATATGGAATGCAAATCATCAATTTGCATGATTTGGAAATAATTAGAGGCTAACATCTAACATGTGAAAAGCTTTATTCTTTCACAGTAATTATGACAAAACTCTTTAAATAATAAGTATTAATTACATATTAGCTTATTAATGAAAAGAGTGAAAGAAAACACAATCTTATTTATCACATAAAAAAAAACTTTAGCATTGGTCCCCAAGGGGCATGGCGTGATGATAAATGGGTTAAGATTCACATAATAGGTATTGAGTTTACAATATTACTTCTCACATAGAGAAACTTTGTCATTGGTCCTCAAGGAACGTGGTGTGATAGAAAAGGGCTTAAGATCTGCACAGTAAGTTTCAAGTTTGAGTTAAGACATGTATCTCTTGTAAAAGCATGAGATAACCAGAGTTTTTACTTGTTTACTTGGATCCATAAAACATATTTTCTAGGAGGTAAGGTTTCTTTGAATAAAAAAAAAAAAACTGTAGCATTAACTAAATGTATATTAGTTTCTTAAGAACTTTTTGCATTGAACCACATATATAATGTATTAGAAAAATATCAAGCAAAAGTCGAAGACCAATATTTGTTTAGAAAGGGAAACATCAATAGATTCTTATTTTGGATTCGAATATAAGTAACAACCTATTTTCTGAGATTAGTAATGTAAAATTGAATCATAACCCAACTTCCATCTATGTAAGAGAGAGCTTATTACAATCTTCATACCATGATTTATTTTCCTTCCAAGAAGTATGTTGGAATGGTTTTAATCCTCACAAAAAGGAGTGTTATAGTTATACCCCTTTTACATCAATGAAGAAAATACCTCAATCGGTGTTACTTAGCATCAAATGTTAGACACTGCAAAAAAAGAATATTGCTGTTTAAAAAAGCATCCTAACCTATAGGGATATTTATTTTGGGCTAGTGATATATCCAATTTCAAATAACAACTTATTAATAAGTTTATTTATGCAAAACATATATTTTATTATTAATAAAGACATTGTTTATTTTTAATATTCATTTAAGTTTGATTAATGAGTCTAAAGTAAAAATAATTTGGAAAAAAATAATGAAGTGGTTATAATTACGAGTAGACCATAACAAAATGAATTAATGTGGTGGATAGATGTGTATGGGCTTTACAATTAAATGAAAATAAAGATATACTAGAACTCAAAATAACCCCAAGTATTCAAAAGCAACGTGTATTTTTTTTAATAACCCAAAGATGGTGTACCATCTTGTTTGACATTGCATTTTCAAGATTTTTTAAGAAAATTTTAAAAATATATATTTTTATTTTTAATTTAAATTATTCCTTTTGTTTTGAAATCATTTTCACGTGCTAATGTCAAAATAAATTAAAAAACTAAAAAAAATTATTTTGATGTAATTGTAAATAAAAATTATATTAAAAAATAATTTTAATCACACTCCCAAACATGCTCTAATGTGCAACCACAATAACTAATGATGATGAAATCAACGCATATGGATCAAAAAATAGGCAAGTTTTGTTTTATCCATATGGAGAAAGGTTAATGAAATTCACAAAAACACAAGTTTTGTTTAATATATATAGAAAGGTTTATGAAATTAACAAAAACTAAATCATAAAAGGAGAATATTGTAGTTATTTTTATTGTTTATCATCTCAAGATTGCAATGATGAGTTTTCTTTTATTTTTAGTTTGATCATTGAAATTTTATTTTTTAATTGAGTTTTTTGTAGTACTAAATAAAGCCAAATTGTATATTTTTATTGGGGTGAATTGAAATATAGAGGATGAAAGCGACAAAAGTGTGTAAAATAGATGACAACTCTGGAATTTGTTTGAAAAGTTCATTTTAATCTCTTATTTAGTAAGCCATTATTTTAATTGGTCCTATAATTTATTAAAAAAATACATTTTAATACCAAATTTATTTTATTTTTATTAGTTTTTTTTCTAAACGTAAGAAAGAGAAAGAGAGAGTCAAATTCTCACATGGAGAGAGAAAGTTGTTGTTTGAAAAAATTTTATTCATCAAAACAATTCATATTTATGTCAAAATATTCATATAATGAGGGGGTTTAATATTATGATTTTTACTTTAAAAACATTTTTAAAAACATATTTGAGTTCGAGAAGATTTTTTATTTATGGTTAATTTTAGGTGTTGGGTTTTGTTTTTTTTTTTTTGGAGGCCATGCATTGCTGTAATAAAGTTACTAGGATGTTTTCTAAGTGCTTTGAATAAAAAATAGATTGAATATTATTTTTTAAATAAAAAAATATCCTTGTTTTTGTAGCCACATGATGGTTGGATTCTAGAATTATTAGACGACATGCTGTTTGTTTTTGTTCCAAACAATTGGGACGGATCCATCCTATTAAATGAACCCTCACATGAAAATGTCGAGCCTTGCAATCCCATGTTTAGACTTTTTAATACGATCCAAACATGATCAAATTGTTTATATATATATAGACTAAAATTTAGGTCAAATGACCTAACCTCAATCTTATTTCCAACTGCCCTTGTCAAACATTGCAAGTGAAAAACTCATGATTATCATCCGTTCAGAATTCTGGGATCATAGACTACTCATAGCTGACACAAATCATAAACAAGAGATTCATTAACGGTTAAATTTGAAACATAATTTGATTCATTTCATATTCTCTTGTCATGTTCAGCCAAGAAAACAACATACATTTAGACTACTCCAGTGTCCATGCTGTGATCTTGTTTATAACATGATTGAAAAATGAAGCTCCAACGTACTTTATTACCAGAAAACATGCAAGAGACGATAATTAATAGATTGAAATGGATAGTAAGACAGCAGATACAGGCCTCGAATCAATAAAAACTCAGAACCTTAGGCTTCCTTCACCTCCACAGCTCCACTCACTCCCATGGCTTCCTTAGCTGCTGCTCCTTTATCCTTTTCTTCAACCTCAAAAGCTGACGCAGGGAATGTCCTGAAGAGTCCAGTGGTAGTCTTGAAAGTCATCTTTCCATCTGGTGAATCATCCCGAGAGATATCACAAAGTGTGATCCAAACCAAGAGTTCTTTGGTCTTAACACCAGTCAGTTTCTTGATCTTTTTGGGCTCAACATAAGCTGTGACTTCAGTTCCGTAGGAGACAAGCCTCCCAATCTTCTCAAACTTATGGTTTATGCTCTTCTTTTGCTTGAGCCATACAAACCCTGTCTCCCTCACAATCCCACACTCTATAATGTCATGCAAAGGCAAAAGGCCATTTGGCAAGCCTACTTCCTTGAGCAGTTCCTGCGATTTCTCTTTTCCCATTTCATCTCCATAGTAGACCTCAGCTTTGGACTTGATCTCTTCTGTGACGAGAGACATTTTCCTCAGAACACTTGTTCAAACTTCTCTGGGAGATTACCTTGTGAAAGATGTGTGTGGGAAAGGGTGGAAAGTGATTGCCTTAATATAGCACCCAAGCTCGACATCTACCCTTGTGTGAGCACAAATTTTCCAAAACACCATTCTCCGTGTGGCCTATCGAATCATTTTCAAGTCGATGGTTTCCGAGTTTGTTTAGCTGCAACTTTATGGTCATGTGTTTCTTAGGCAAAATCCAAACCCGTCAACATTGAAATTTAGGTGGGCCGGGTGGGGTGGTGTCATGCTAGCAAGGTGATTGCATTTATGAGATAGTTGAATAATTCATGGCAAAATTAAAGGAGAAGAGGTTGGTTGGAGGTAGTTGCCAATAATCTCTATTACAATCGAGAAAAGGTGGCAGAAAACGAGTATTCGCAGTGGTAATAAAACAACCTCTAGTTTTCGTGTTCTTTTAGAATTTTCCCAAGAAACAAACACTAGTTTACATGTGCAAGCAACTGGAAAAGAAAAGGGGCCTTGGGGCTTGCCCCTCCATACATGAAAAGGAAAAAAAAACTAAAAATGTTTTGAGTGGTCCATAATGATTCGAATTCATAATTTATTATGCATATCATAGATTTTTGTTATTACATTATAACTCTTTATAACAAGGGCAAGAACACGTTATCAAACTAACCATGATTCGATGACAACATTTTGTGATTCCAATCACATGAACTGTGTGAAATCCATGGCAAAATCATTATGGGGCCCTGCACTTCGTATGTGAGAACATAAGCATTCGTATAATGATTTTTTCATGAACAAACCATATGGTCATAATATGACGTGTGGTCATGATGAACGAGGTTCATGCATTAAAGCCTTCCATATGGTTATGATCTTAGGTCTCAACCATCTAGTTATGATATTAGAACGAGACTGATCCTTGTCCAGTCTATTAAATTGATCGACGGATGATTTAAAATAATTTTTGTTCAAAAATTTATTTAAATTATATATTTTTTTATTTTTTTAAAATCATTTCTTACAAAATATTGCTTTTTTAGTTTAAAATAAAAAAAATTAAAAAAAATATTTTTAAAATACAATAATAAATACTTGTCGCATTAGTTTTGAGTAGGAATTCTGACCTAACCTATTAAATGGATTCTAACTATAAACCGTAACCCTGTTAACCAAAATCAGGGTTTTATTTGGATGTTGAAAGCACCAGATGTAGCATTGAAGACGGGTTGAACCAGCACAGTGTAAATAAAGCTGTACATAAAAACCCTAGTTATTTTTTAAAGTGTTTCTATTTTAAAATAATATTATTTTATTTTAAAAAAAATATATATGATATATATTGAGAAACCATATCATCTAGAAGTTTAAGTTGATAGGTGAAGAACTAGAATATGATTTATATTATTCTCTAACATTCACCCTCAAGTAAAAGTCCTTTGTGCTTAAAACTTACACATATTCATATTACCTTATGCTTGATTTTTTTTTTTTATCAAATAGAATGGGGATGGTGAAATTTAAACTCGTGACCACTGGCTCAATAAGCTTCTGATACCATATTGAGAAACCATCTCATTTAGAAATATCTAAAAGTACATTAAAAAAATTAATTTAAAATAAAAAATATTAATAATATTATTATTTTGAAAAAATATTCTTAAAATGTCGTGTCAAACAAATTAAGCATGAGTGTGATTAAACTACAATTTTTTGATTTTTTAAAGCTTTAAATTATTATTTTAATATGTTAATGTTAAAAATAAAAATATAATTTTAATGTATTTTTAAGAATAAAAAACAGTTTGAAAACAACTTCGAGCAATTAAATATGTAAATTAAAAGAAAATTTCTTCGCACAACCAACGATCCAGCATGATGGAAGGTTTTCATTTTATAGCCGCACAGGAGGAAAGAATGTTTAACTAACATGTAAGAATTATTTCGGCTTAGTTCGCCACTGGTCGAGTGTCTCCATCTTAAAACCATGCACGGATGGCATTGAAAATAAAAAAAGAGGAAAGTATCAGAGATACAGAGGCTTGGAGTGAACATGGACATGGCCATTTATTGGGTATTACATGGTAAAATGAATGCACCAGAAACTTGGCATTAATGGAGTACAATCAGAAGATGCTACACAGAAATACCAAGTACATACACGAGGAAAAAGGCCTCAGGGATCACAATTAAGGCACTGTCAAGCCAGATTCTTTTCAACATTTCAAGGGAAATTATGAACTGGAACCAGCTTCTAAATTACTCTGGCTCGGTATTCCAATCCCATCACTTTAGCTATGTAGCAAGGGCCCATGTTTTTAAACGATTTTGGAGTTAAAACTTAGCTCGATAAGACTTGGTCTAGTCCCCCCAACATTTCAAATGGATCAGCTGGAAGCAGCTTCCAAATTATTTTGCGCCTCCATTCCAATTCCACGACTGTAGTTGTTCAGCAAGGACTCTATGTGTTTTACTTCTTTCGGCATGGAGCCAGTCAGGACCTAAAGGCAGCACCAGAAAGCTTAGTAAATCCAAACATTGTCAAACATAACTGTTTCAAGCAATGATAGGGTCAGTATCCTGCTATTTCTCTGATTTTAATTGTTTGAACAGACTTTTGAGAAGTAATGTTATTTTTTTTAAGAGATATCAAAACTAATACCTGAGGAATATGCAGCAAGAAAATACAGATGTATCAGTGCATAACTTGTCATCAATCGGTTTTCTAGTTCAGTGGTACTTCTTTAGATGAATGACTAAGGTCTCGGTTCAAGTTGAACTCGTGATCCAAAGAATAAAAACAATGTGCACCAATTGTCAAAGCATGCCATGCCTAAATTAACTAAAAGTGAGCAGAAGGGCTGCTAATAAATTAAAAAAACCACTCCTCTCTAGTTGTAAGAGAATCAGAATTTGACTGGAATTGAGAATTTAATTTTGGTTTTTACCTCATAACCAGTTTCAGTAATTAGGACTTCATCCTCGATCCTTATCCCAATACCTCTATACCTGCAATAAGTATCAACATGACGAGTCTATATGAACATTGTTCTCACATTTACATTACAGTATCCAGCAAACAGATGAACTACAAATAAAAATTGCACAAGACAAAATAGTAAAGAATCGGAAATTAACCGCAAAGTATTGCTTATCAGTCATTACTAAACTGTGAAGCACAAGTCGAATTCAATAAAAATGATACATAAAATTTGGGACAATAATTGTCAAAGAATTTAGGAACAATGAGGCAGATTTGTTAAAAAATATAAACATCATTGCTGTATCACAAACCAATCTATCAAACACATGCCAAACACAAAAAGTGCACAATCAAGTGCATTGTGTTCATCTGCCTAGTCCTTGCATGAAGCCATCCTCAAGTGCATTTATAAGCACCTTCTTAAAAAGTATCTAGCCAGAAAGGAATTGGGTTTAGCTTCAAATTTTATATTGTTAACAAGCTTCAATATATATTTTTTTAGCTTGGCTAGCACGAGATTTCATATTTAAGTGGTTCAGCATGAAGTATATCCGAGCAGCTTGCACAGGTTCATGTGTACTCTGAAAACTGCAAAGCAACTAGCCTATTTAATGGCATGATTCATCCTAATGGTTTTCGTGGGAAGCTATAATTTCTTTATGGCGAGAGTTACCTATCTGGACCATCAAAAATGGATGGGATGTAGACTCCTGGCTCAATTGTTATAACCTGCCCAGGCAAAAAAAAAAACATTGATTACATACTACTATAAAACCATGAATCTTGAAACTATTTCTAAACAGAAAAAAACAAAAAAACTTTCTTATATTATAAAATTATTTGAAACAAACTTGATGCTTTAAATTTTAAATCAGTTAACCATATTATATATCCTATTCATAAGGACCCCACTTGACTTTTTTAGTCAAATAAATTAACTAGTCATTTTCATTGGTGGAGAGTACTTACAACACCTGGCTTCAATAGACGATCGTAGCTGATGTTAGAACTATCATGGACATCCATCCCTAGATAATGACCTAGACAAAATAAAGCAAATACAAAGAAGAGATTAATGTCAAAGTCGATTTGGAAACTGGAATCTGCTTTATTGCTGTAACAGTAATCTAGAAATTAAAAGATAAAAGGTTCTTTTAGAAGATCACCAGCATAACCAAAATAAGATGAGACAAACCTATTGAAGTTGGGTTCAGCTGATGGTAGGAATTGCTTCCACTACCTTTCAAAATTCCAATCTCCTTAAATCCTTTACACAACATCTCAACCTATCCAAGCATACAGCATTATTGGAAAATGGAAATGTTTCTTAGTAAACAATCTTTTTTCACTACAACATACAAGTATATACAGCAAATAAGCACTGCAACGTGGGAAGACAACTAATCTATGTAGCTCTCACACCAATGAAGTGATTGGATGGTTTGTTTTTTCCTTCTAGGACTTGAATTTGAGGCCACCCCAGCCCACATCCATCCCAACCTTGTAGAAGCCTTACCAAGGAAATCAGCGTGATAAATATAGTGTGGCATGTCCGTATGTAATTTTTGTCATCAAAATGGAAACGACAAGATATGAAAAATGAGAGAGTAATGCCTAGCATGATCGTAAGAGTAATGGTGCCCAAAATAGTGAAAGAGGACTCACGTGGAAGAGTGAACAACAAGCACAGCAATTTGCAAAACAAAAAGAAAAATCAGAGTATGAAGGAAGATTGACCAAAGCAGCAAAGCTAGTCAAATGAGCTAAAAATCAATTGGAGCATCAGAAAATCTCAGGAATTATATGGATCTATCACCGAGATGCAAATTTAGGCCTGCAATTGCATTCAGACTCCTACTCAACAAAATCCAAAATTCACAAACTAAATCAATGGTACCACCTTCAGGTTTTCCCATAGATATATCTTGATGCAAAGAAAATCTAGATTTCAAGGTCATACCGAAAAATTGTGAATTTGCCGGAGGCTAACACCAGGTCGGCAAATCTTCATGCTTTCCTTGTTTGTTTCAAGTACAAGATTGTACAGATCTTCCTGAGAAATGCACATTCAAACCATCAGCTTTGTTACTAGGCTCATTTTGCTGAAGTAAGGAAGTGAAATTAGAAATACTTAGGCAAGCTGAAGGTTGTGTGCATGCTTATTTCTTAGTACGGTAAAGAGGGTGAGAAGTGAGAAAATCATTTTTTCATTCACTACAAATCTACAATGCAAGTAAATTTAGAACATGTATCTAGACAGAAGGTAATCATTATATACATAGAAAGATGGAAACTACACATGAAGAAATGCATATACAACCTTTATCCAGCCATCGTTAAACCCCTCAAAAAGGAAACATTTTTATTGCTTGTATCCATGCACACACATCCGGCAGTTTTTCACCCTATCTTAGCCCAACTACATCTGCAATTTGCAGGTATAACAAGCATGAATACAGATACATATCACCAAACAATTTCATGGAATTTTGTTTGCATACAGGAACAATGTCACTGACAGTTCACAGTTTTCACAATTTTGCAACTTGCAACAAGAACATGCAAAAGATTTCAGCAGGATAGTATTTTTCATGAATTAGTATGACAAGAAAATTAATGAGATAAATTTGAAACTCTCTGTTTTGGCTAGTTTACTGAGGATTAACTCAAGAAAAGTGCAAATTCCCAGTGCCACTGCATAATTTCAAAACTAGACTACTCGGTACTTCATAACATCCTCAGTAGATAACGTGCATGAATCAACATTTATTATCGCATACATGTACTGCAGAAAAGCTGCCACAGATTGGCCAGGTACGTGTAAGATCACTGGCATAACCATGTAACTCACATCCAACATCCATCAAAACAAGATCACCATTTTTAATCTGCAAAATCAAAGCAGAGGACACAAAAAAACATGGGTCATATCAATGTGTCAATTACATTTATTAGTCTACTTTAGGATGAAGAATACTCAATTTCAACTGTCCATAGAGGAACTTACTTTTTGATCATTTCGGGAATAATGTATTACACTACCATTAGATCCACCACCAACCACGGGATTGAATCTGGTGGAGACCATATCCAGAAATAATCATCAAAACAGAAATGAAGCATGTTTAAAAAGTAGAATTCAAGTATCAAGTATAAGAATCGAACATGTACGAGTGGATAAAAGAACAATTCAATCGGATCATAAAAGGTGAAAAAGCTTACGCCATCCTCTGGGCACCTCTCATTTTGCTTTCATATTCAATTTTTGCTGCTAACATGCCCTCATGAGGATACATCTTGGAATGTAACATTGTCTGCAAAAGACCCTATACAGCACCAAAATGACACTAATTTAGTACTACACAGCAATTTTTCTTGTTAGCATCACAAATGAAAGAATTGGATTGAGGTAGACTCTCTAACTCTGCAAATCAAAGTTTCTGAAAGTGCTTAAATTCTGAAATTTCTGTCTAACAAATGAGAGATGCATGGCTGGACAGTGCTATGCTATCAAACAGTGGGCGCGAAGGTATACAAATGAATGTATTTAGATATGAAACAACAGTTCTGTCTTCGAATGTTGTCCATAATGCATCCCTCTTTAATTATTGCAGAAAGCAGTGAGTAGTTTTATCAAATTATTCAATAGAAAAGAAGACAGTAATAAAGCAAACGTTCATTTAAAAACAAGTTGGCTAGCATGTATGTTTGGAGATACCTGGCACACAATTGATGCAGCTTCTTTCATTAACTTAAGCTCAGCAGGTGATTTTATCCATCGCAGCTCATGAGTGAAATTAGAAAGGTCTTTCACTTTGCCAGTCAGAGCTGCCCTTTGAAAATCATCCAATTCTGTATATATTGGTGTGGCTGTCTGCATGTTATGAAATAACTTTGAGGACCCCCTTATCATACCTGGAAGGATCTGCAGTATTTCCGTTGGTGAAAAGAGAATTCATCCATCCAAGTTACAAATATGGTTACAATGATGCATTTATAACAGTTTTCAACATCATCAAAGTAATCATCTCACATCACGTAATTTGCTCAATGGATGTGCTTTCTCTGCCTTGAATGTCTCTAATGCTGCATCTACACCAGCAACCTCTCCTTGCCAAATAACATCCTGAAACACACAATAAAAAAATAAATTGTCTGCCACTCAAATAACTATATAATCAATCTACAAAATGTAGCAGTGCCACTCAGAGATTATATGCATAGATTGGTGTAACAATCTCATCTCAATAACTTCTAAGCAATTAATCTAATTAGATACTCTATTCTAAACTGCAAGTCCAATGGGCCAAGCCTTGCAGGAGTTTTAACTCATTCTGAACATAGGTAAAATATAACAATAATCAATGGCTATCATGAAACCTCTATAATGCAAGATGGGGCATACATGACGTGTTGCTTCTGGCATGAACATGCATAAACCGCATTCATGACCCAATACTGCCACACCACTAGGTTGTTGGCACCCAGTGATATACAAGTAGTCAGCATCCTGTCTAAATGTGTAAGGCACAACATCAGTCATCATCTTTACAGGAGCAGCTGCAATAATGGCCAAACTCTTCTCTGGAAGAAGCTCCAATAACCTTTTCCTTCTTGAGATGTACTCCTCAGTAGTTATGCCTGGTGTGATCTCCCCTTCCTTTAGCAACTGCCGAGGCAAAGAGAAACAGGTTCACTAACTCTGGAAGGAAAAATAAGTGTAATCTGAAGCCAACTAAAACTCAAAAAGGTATGCATAACTCCCTTTATTTGGAATGTAGGCGTATGCAATTTCTTCATTCAAAATGTCAAACATTTTTTGTAATCATATGATTGTAATGTGACATTCACAAGGCATGCATCAGGTATAGGAATCTCATGTGTAAGTGTGTGTTCAGCATTAGCACCTGAGGATGAGTTGCAGGAGTTGGCTGTCCAATATCATGGACCTTATTTGTAGAATAAGTGCAGCGACCAATACCCTGAAAACCAAATTCACCAAAAAAACAATTTTCCAATTAAAAACAGCTATTTCTAAAAGGGGAGGGGCATACTGACAATGAGGAAAACATATCTGTAGACCAATTTGCACCACCAGCTGACTACAATTTACGAACCACAAAGGAGCTTGATAAAAAACGCTCATTGAGTAAAATCAGTAACCTCATTCACAACATAATACAAGAATGGAACAGTTTATCGGAAGCCAGAAAAACTACACACATTAACCAACATCAAAACTCAAATTTGCAACATCCGATTGCATAATAGTTTCAGTAACAACATGTCAAATAAAAGTCACTGCACTATTCTTCAAAGAAAACTATCACTACACTCCTCATAGAGATATGAAATCAATAACAAGCACTAAACTTGCACAATCTGAGAAAATGAAATACAAGGTGCACCATAGCTCAAAGAACTCGAAAAATAAACTTGAACAAAACCCAAACTTCCAAATGGGGCAAAACAAAAGAAGAGCATAAAAACAAACACCCGTAAGACCAAAATCTACAATTTGATAAGAACCCACTTCATATTTTAGTCCAAAACTCAGGGGAAATAATAAAAAGATTGAAATGTGAGATGAGAGGTGATTTTGAAAGAAAAGCACTGTACTTGTTTGAAGGGAGTAGCTCTCTGCAGCAACTTCCGTACAAGAATCTGCATCTTTGTTGGTTCTTAGTTTTCAGTTTCAACTTTCAAGAACCTGTGTGTTCTGTTGCCTGGTCTTCTAACAGACAGTCTGTACGGTGCGCATATCCTAAACTCTCAGTTTAGGGTTTAAGAATAAAATTTAGTATTAGTTTTGCATTTTTTGAAAGAACATTCCTTCTTGTCTACTACTTTTCCTGGATGCATAAAACGGTGTGTTTAGAGATTTTTTTTTTTAATTATTATTAGTTCATAAATTGAAAATTTTGGAGAATGAAAACTTATTGGTTAATCATATCTTACTTACTATATTATTTAGATTTCAAATTAAAATAAAAGGTATTTAATCATGATTATTAATTTATAGTTATTTTTGGTGAAGCGGATTGATTTGTCATCTTGGGTTTAACTTCCAATCAAGTAGGATTGATTTGTCATCTTGGGTTTAACTTCCAATCAAGTACCAAAATGTAATCTAATTTAATCTCGGATACATGGAAATTGATCCAAAAATCCCACCAACCATCAAACCAATACAAAAAAATTAAGACTTTGAAGTACTGAATTAATAAAAAAAACCTTCCTCCAAAAATGAAAATGAACTGAACTCCTATCCTGGTTTTAATCTTACAAGACAGTGCAAATGAAAATAAAATGAATTGCATTAGTCATTAGTTAAAAGCTAGCTTTCTAAAACGATGGTGTAATCAGTACTCGTATCATGCTCAGAACAGCTCAGAAGCCATCTTGAAGTAACAATATTGGTTTACAAAGGGTGGTTTTTTTTTATAACAAAGGGGTTCGGCCAGTTTACATGCAACAAAACTAATCTTCAGGTTCATTAAATATCCTGCAAGTTTAGTGGACAGGTAAGACACTGAAGGAATAATAGGCGCAGAATAAAAACTTGATCCTTGGCGCAGAGGAAGGGACAGGTTTTTAATAGCATCAGAGAAAGCGTTTTAATCTCATCAATGTATGGAGTCCGGGTAGGAATGATATGACCACAATCGTGCTCAATAATAAGTGAGCAGCCATCTTCAAATAATGAAGCAAGTTCTCTGCTGGTTTTGTTTTCTATCTGCCTGTCCTTGCCCGGAACACTACCAAATATATGGAGAGAAGGGCAGTTAAATGATCCGCGATCAATCTCTGCTAGTGGAAGAGCCGAAGCCAGCACACAAAATTGCAAATCTGAAATCAATGTCACCCTTTATCGCTTCTCCTAGTGAAAATCCCAGTATCCCGTCAAATGGCCCATCCTGAGAGAATACCGTCTTCAAATATGATAGTGATACATTAACCCTTCAGTTTGCTGCCGATTCTGGAGACAATCAAATGGACCATCTGCCTTTTTCCAATCAGTGGCACTCCTTCCTTTGCAATCAGGTGCTATCAACCGAGTAAACTTACATTGCAATTGAGGGAAGAAATTGCTGTGATGAAAGTGATGATTCATCACTGCACTCTAGTTCTGAGACAACAGGCTGGTATATGAATGACAACTCAAGGGGTGCATCAACAAAGATAAGCTCAACAATGCTTTTAAGTTTCCTGGATAATGATGCAGTTCTTCCTTTAAAACCAGAGGCATTCTGATGAAATCCATGCAAGCACGAGATTCTTAGCTTTATTGGAGACCTAACCCATGCTTTATTGGAAGAAGAGTAACATTCAGAAAAAGAAAACAAAATGCAAAGATGTAAAAGGAACAGAAGAGGGAGAGATGTTCACTATTAGAAGAGAGAACTAGCATTGTACCGAGTGTTAACATGGTAAAAATGGAACCAGAAGGATCCAAGTGATAGGGAGACAGACCTTAACCGGACCCCTAATCTGACATTTCGAGCAGTTGAGGCAAGAGGATAGTACCTGAGGAAATAGTTTTGAGCTCGACTTGTAGCAATATATCTAGTTCTCAGCAGCAATTGACTCAATTCCCTCTCCATGTTTCAGGCATAGCTTACAAACAAAAACAGCTTCCTCCTTCTGCTCACCCACAAATTAACAAATAAGAACTCCAACAAAATACAGAAACCTATAAGAGGAATTAAAGTGAATAAATGGTTCATCAAACTACATAGAAATCAGGTAATGATGGTTTTTGGAAGGCAAAAGTAAAGCCTGAACAGCAATTATTTTCAGTTTCCCTTTGGATAAAAGTTCAGAAGCGTCGCTTAACATTCTTGGATTATTCACTGGGCAAGATAAAACTAGCTAAACTATGATAGGGATAAATGCTTAAACATATCAATATTCAACAGCAGAAGGATTCTAGTCATCAAACTTTACCCGACAACTATCACAGACCAACTAGCATTCTACAACATGAGTATCCACATCATGAAGAGTAATCATCAAACGACAAGCCATGGAGAAGGCAGATTCCCATGATATCTGTACCTAAGCTCCCAACAGAAATCCTACAGTCACCAAACAAAATTACTGGGAAAACTGACATGATCGTTCTTTTTCATTTTTTATTGATCACCAGAAAGTTCAACAAACGCCAGATCATTATGCATTCACCGAAAGTTAAAATCTTTAAAATCAATACGGCCATGGAATCATACCGGTAATCAAAAACAAAATTCTTTCCTTTGTAAAACCACCATCAGGAAATTGTTCTAAATAACGCTGTATTCCACCAAACAAGTGCAACAAAGCAAGCATTGCAGAATATATCGTTACCAAAATCAACAATCAAGACCTAACCTCCTCAGAGCCTTATGGTCAAGGTAAATGCAACACTAGCTAGCTGAATGCCAGAGCTAACCTGAAATACATTTTCAAATCCAGCACCTTTGACCTAATATAGGCCGATGCAATACCTGCACAAACCAGAACAAAACATATTAAGACGAGTGGAACAAGGAGCGTGTTGAAGCAGTAATTGATAAACTTTCAATCATGAGATCATGATTTTCCAAACTGGAAGGGAAATAGAAAGTGAAGTTCAAGAAAACACACAAACATGTCAATTTTGGAACAAACACTTACATCGGGACATTCTTCCCTTGCAATTTTAAGAATTATCATCTATCCATGATGGCAGATCACTATACTTCCTGATTCCTGGATCCAAAGTGTCCACATTTGGCGAGTCAAACTTCCTGATTCTTGTCTAATATAAATTTCTTGCAATAAAACAAGACCTTTATCATCAGCTACACTTTCTGTATCTACAAGCTTCCCTGAGAAACATAAGCAAAATCTCCCAACTCATGATTCCCATTTCCATTCATGCATTCCCTCTATGACAAAACAAGAACACCAAATTTAGAGAACAAAATGTTACAAAAAACGATAAACATGAACAATAAAATGAAAGCAAACCAAAAGGTAAAGCAAATAAAAAAAACCAAAAAGGAAATCTCAACTCCCCAGCATTTTGAAGAACAGAATGAAACTCAGCAGCGGACAAATGCCTGCCAGCATTTGAAACATCAGGTGCTTTCGCAAGAGGATAAGGACTGAAAGTAACCAATTCCTAGCCACACCAAAACGCATCAAAATGCTATACCAACAAGAAAACACAATACAATACAATACAATACAATACAATACAAAACAAAACAAAACTTATCCAATACCAGATAACTCAAACAATGATACGAATAGAAACCACAGGTTTATAAGACAAAGATTCATAACTTGACAGTACGAATAGAGAGAGAAGTGAAACTACATTCATGAGCAGCCTTATCATTCAGTGGAAAATGACAAGCAAGCTCGAAATCAGTCCCTTCAAATAAACTAAAAACTTTCACTGCTTCAATATGCTTCTACGATGAAGAAAACTTGCCACCAGCCTCAAAGCAAGAAAAAACAAAAGAATTCCAATATCCTAATAAGCAAAAAGTTCCAACTTTACCATAATTGAACTTAAAATACTAAACCCAAAATTCTAAACAGCAAAAAGTTCCAAACTTGCCAATGAGATTGTGATTTGATTGATGAAAACAAAGGAAACCCAAAACTTCAATGACCAAAAAGATTCAAATTTTGAGATGTAAAATGAAGATGGGGTTATTGAGTCAAGTGCAGTGCAGTGCAGTGCAGTACAGTGACATTAACGCCATGGAGAGAGGCGGACACGGCCAAGGAGAGAGAGGGAGATGCAGTTGGAGTTGTAGAAGGAGAGAAGTGATTTGAGATAGGCGATTTCTGTTTATCTGTAGTAAGGAAGGACACCATTTTGTTCTTGCTCTTCTTTGCCCCTGTCTTGTTGATTCTTGCTGTTGTCTGCCACTGTTGGGCTATGCAGGTCTGACTACTACAGTGTGAAAGGCCTAGCCTTAATTTTAAAAAAGTGGACTCCTTATTTTTGGGACATCTATTATTAGTCCCCAATGTACAATTCTTTTCTCAACTGAGTACACAGTCAAAGACTATATATTTTACCAATTGGGTCTATATTGGGTCACCAATGTATTCATAAATCCTCAACATCAATCGGGGGTTTTTGGGCTTCCATTTAGAAAGTGAATTATTTTTTACTTTAATTTTTTTAAAAAAAAAAAATTAAATGATTTTATGGATTGATGTCAAATATTATTTTAAAAATAAAAAAATACTTTTGAAAACAATATCAATCTCTACCTCTATCTTTCATCTATCTGTAAGGGACCCTTCGGAGAAAAATCTTAAGCATATATGTTATCAGAAACAATCCAACCGAGGATTTTCAGCATGCTGGGGACCTGACTGGTTCAAAGTACATTTTGTCTTGAAAAATTATTAATGTAATAGATTTTTTTAATAATTTTAATATATTTATATATAAATAATTATTTTAATATATTTTATAAAATACCTTAAAAAATATATATTATTTACTACGGTACTTCAAATTATACCACAAATTAAAACACGGTTTGCCCCGTACACAAACATCACCTCAAGTTTCATACATGTCTTATCAAGTGAGAATTGCAACCCACTAATCCACGGGTTGATCCATGACCTGTGATATAAAACTTGAACCAGGTCACGAGTCAGACAGCATCTCTTGACTACACTCAAACATGTAATCCATTCGAAACGTAGGATGCATGATCCATTACAGATAAAAATTTTAGTGGCTTCATCCAGGAGCAAATCGATTGTCTCAATATCTACGAATCCATTATATCAATCGCAAAAAGGAAAATTCCATATCAAGACAATCACAAAGATCATTTTTCCTATGACATAGTTTTACAATTCAACTTGACAAATTCCAAGATGGAGTCCTAAGGTTGTAATATTTATGACAAATTCCATCGATGAATGAAACCCTATGTGCCAGACCAAAAATTCTGACCATTGGCAGCAACATACATATATAGAGTCGAAAATTTCAATGCAAGTGAAAAAACCTAGAAAGGTAGCAAACATGTTCACCCAAACTTGAAGCCACCTTGGGGAACACTAGGCTGGTTTGTTCCAAAAGCAAAACCTTGCTGATTTCCATCCCCACCATCTTGGGCAATCGGTTCTCCATCTTCTTCCTCTGCCCAGTATCTCTCCAAAATCTTCACTGCCTTTTCATAAATCTCATTGTTGTCGTGAGTTTGCAAATTCTCAATCTTATCCAATCCATCACATTCATCAACCATTTGCGCATACAGATTAACTCCACCATTTAAACCCATTTCCTTGTCAGCCTCACCCACCTTAAGGATGTTCTCCAGCCCCTCAAGGCAGACCGTCACAATCCTGGGGTCTGGGCAGATAAGAAGATCACACAGTGGTTTAATGCAACCCTGGCTCACCAGAAATCTGCAAGAATAATATATCACGCCATGTTCAGGTTTGGCTTATAAGCATCGTACTGCAAAATATGAGATAGTCTATACCGTGAAGAGGAGAGGTTAAATCTCACAATTTACCTTTTTTTTAACAAATCACAATATACTGGTGATGAAAAATACAAGATTAAAGCCAAACCACAACTGTTTCTGATTAGGAGACCATAAACTTTTAACTGACTTCTACTTGCTTAATTTTTCAATTAAAAAAATGATATTTTCAGATCACCAGCCATGTGATCTAAACACAAATTATGCTGCTTTTACACGTTCATTTGCAAGGTAGCAAATCAAACGAGTGAGAAATTGGGAAAGGCTCTAGCATAAAATCACAATATGAGTCGGCCAATCAGTTTATATCTGCATTTGTCTGTATACATGCAAAAACTATGTAGACTAGGAAAAAAAAAATGAAACATACTGAATTTGTTCATGAGAGCCTGCAGAGGTGGCGTTTGAGATAGCCCAGGCAGCCTCCTTCTTAATGTCAAACTCCGCATGTTGCAGAAGGTTTACAAGAGGGAGAATAATATTGGCCTCAATAACAGCCTGTTTTAACAGAAACACAACCAAAATGCATGTTTTGAGTAACAAGAAGCCTCTTTCACAAAAGAAGGAGCCAGGATTTTCCTAGCTACATTATAGGCATCTATCCCACAACTAGCTCATAATAATAATAATAATATAAAAAAATTAACCCCCCTACAGGTAGGTACATATTGAAACTTCATACCAGTACAAAAAATAGTTCATAAAAAACATGACAGGTGTGTGGTCCAGTGCTCCAAATTCAGTTCATCTGAAGCACAAATTTCAAAGTAATGATTACCTGTATTTGAGTTCTATTTCCAGCTGTGATATTAGAGATTGTCCAACACGCTTCTTTTTTTATACTCTTTTTGTGATTTTGCAAGAGAAGTTGGTGGAGACAAGGGAGGACTTGATTGTCAATTACAAACTGAAAAAGAAATGAGCAACAATTTGAGGAATGATCAAAGGAAAGAAAGCACAGCATTTTCATTGGAAATATGCATGCTAGCGAAAGAGAGAATTCAAGTAATCATTTCAATTATACAAGCCTGGTTACATGAAATAATAGTATCTAAAACAATTTAAAGGACACGAGCAATAAAATTGGTGTTCCCAAATTGAGTCAAATTCTACAAGGTTGATAGTGTTAAAACGAGAATAAGCTATCAGGTCTAAAGAAATGAAATAGTACAATATGGGAAGCACCTGAGTCTGACTATCATCGCCTGTAACAATGTTTCCAACTGTTCGAAGGGCTGGAATAAGAACTGTAGGTGATGGATGACTAAAAGAAACATATAGTCAGCATAACTAGTCAAACTGCCATAAAAACTGAACAAAATACAGAGCAGATAAAGGAGACTGGCTTGATTGTAGAAAATCAACAATGCTGAATAAATATGGTACAAAGAAGTGCATAGTGATACAGAAACTTACAGAAGGAGCTCCACCAGACGTCGACAGACACCAGCATCAATCACAGCCTGAATTTTGTCGTTTTGACCATCTGAAAGATAGGAGAGTGCCCAGCATGCATCTGTTAAAACTTCTTCATCATTCAAGTGGATAAGTTGCTGGAGAACTGGCAAAGCAGGCTTCACCTGAAAGAAACCAAGAATATACATTATATCCACAGTACATGATCAACCATTCAACCATATGGAGCAAACAAAAGAAGCGAATACATTTTAAAAATATTACTATTTGAAAGGGCCATATTTTAGGTTTTCTAGCAAATCAACAGAAACTAAAGTTATCTCCCAGTTCCTACCTGATCAAATGGTGTTGGTGGCTTGCCACGACAAAAATTGGATAGTGTCCAGGTAGCATTCCTAAGCATGGATAATTTTGAATTCTCATTTAGCTGAGCTAGCAATGGCATCAGAGCACCATGACCAAGAACAAGATCCCTGCAACTTGGGGAGTCACCCGCGACATTGCCCAAGGCCCATACCGCCTAATCAAGAAACAATACCAGTATAATTCAGTATATATTCAAGCACATGAAAAGAACTACCCTGTATAGAAATATGGTCAAGCTGGGAATGCATTAGAAAGAATAATGGATGGAAAATCCAGCATATTTCAGTGAGGGGTTGAGAAACGTTAGAATACAAGGCATTTATGCTGCCTTGTTAAACAAATTGCAGCAGAGATATTGCTGTTAAGAGTTTATATTGAAAGCCAAAAAACTTTTGTCCAAAAACAACATAAAGAGACAAACAAGGTTCACAAAAGATGAAGCAAGTGCCGACCTGCTCTCTGACATCATCACTTCCAGAACTAAGAAGCTGCACAAACATAGGAACAGCACCATGGTCAATGACAACTCGTGTATGCTCTGATGTTCCAGAAGCAACATTAGTCAAAGCCCACGCCGCCTCAAACTGCACATGAAAACAAAGTCAATTCTTGCAAGGTTATTAATCTTCAAACAAGTTAGCATTTCTTGATGAAAAAAGAGGATTGGTGCAGACAATCCTACTTGTAGTTGAGGTAGATCTTGCCTTCCAAGGAATTCCACAAACCGTGGGACCACACCTGCTTTAATTACATCATCTATAGGAGGACTGCGCTCTGCTCAGTGATGTGGAAAATAAGTAAAGGCGAGTCAGAATCAAGCAGGTGCATTGCTTCATAAATAGTATGTTCTGTATGTAACTCCTATGCATACCAATAGATAGAAGCTTTCTAAACTGAGTAGTTGCTTCCAACTGCAAGGAAGGATCGTCAGACCACACTCCTTGGACCATCACCGGAAGACTCTCCAACTATAAAACAACACAAACAATTAGACACAAAACATCAAAACTGTAATTGGATCACATGAAAAGGAAAATCAAAGGCTAAATTTATATACTTGATTTTTTATGAATGGGCAGATTTCTATAATAAGAAAGAGGAAAAAAGGTAAATGATGATAAAATAAATTGATAAATTAAAGATCAGGAAAGCACTAAAACAGTTTTGAATATAAGAAGATAAAATTGGGAACTTCTAGGAAAGACTAATGGTGTATCTAAAGCATTAAAGAAACTCATCTCACATAAAACCAAATTTTCATGGCATTACATAATGGAATAAAAACAAAACCCTTGACTACATAAACACCATAATAGATTAACTTGTGATTCCACGGGTCTTAGCTAAATCAACCAATTGTTATCCCAATGAAAAACCCCTATCTCATCGGCTTGAGGAAAAAGAAGCATGAGCTGAGTAGTTGGGTTGAGATCCAAATTCTGATTAACCTGTAACCGTGCTATATGTTCAAAATCATGATTTCAACAAACTGAGATTCAACAAACTCATCAATCCAATACCATTCTCATCTCAGAAATCAAAACAAAACAAATCCAATTCAATTACTTAAGAAAGAGTGACATCTATATCCTCCTCTCAGAAGCCACTACTGACAAAAGCAAAATCCCATCTCACTTCGTCATAATATCATCTTTAATGAATTAATTCTACAACAATTCTCACTTGGAAAGAGAACTCAAGTAAGACCCAAGATTTATACATGTAGAGATTCCAGATTCAATTAAAATAATGACCAAAACTCTAAATCCTATTCTCCCCCCATAATTATCATCCATAAAAAAAAAATTAACACGGAGAAATGAATCTCCTATTCATTTTTTGCAATGGAATTCTATGACCACAAAGCACTATAATTAACCCCCCCAAAAAAATCTTAATCAATAGATCTTCAGTTCATTAATTCATAAAATTCCCAAAACTAAGCCAAGTGATTAATTACTAATTACACGCTAAAACCCACTTCAGATTCAAGTTTCTAGCTTCACAAAAAACATTCAAAATCAATTTTTAAAAACAAAAAGAAATCACAACGAGCAAAAAGGGTTGCCATTATCCATTTCATATTACACATTAAACCCAACAAAGATTCAAGTTTTCAAGTTTAAAAGAGAAATCAAGAGCCCACAAAAACTAACGAAAGTAAAAAAGAAAAGCAAAATGGGTATTTCAAAAAGTACCTTTTTCTCGATATTGGCAGCATGTTGAGCAGCATCAAGCAAAGGCTGACTTTGAGACTGAAACAAAAGACCTTCTCTTCTTTTCTTCAAAAGATTGTCTTCTCGTTTATTCTTTCTGATCTCCAGTAAATTGTCCTCTCTCCTCCTTCTTGCTTCATCTGCATCCACTCCAGTCTTGTACGACTTCTTCCTCACCTCTGTTCGTGTACCTGGTCGCAGCGACATTGTTGTTTTAGGGTAACGGAGAGATTGATGTTTTGCGTTCGACGAAATGTCACGAAGGAAGAACGTCAGAGAGAAAGTCAATAAGTGAATGCCTATGTTTTTGTTTTGAAAGCAAAATGGTGTTGTGCTGGCTATGGATTTTGGAACATGTCTTGCTTTCGGTTTCTTGGGCTGTACCTGCCAGGTTATACACTTTATGCTATTCCTGTGGTTTTTTGAAATCTTGGGCCTTTGCTTCTTACAAGGATAGGCTAAGCTTCAGCCTATTGGTCTTCATAGTCCCTTTTTTTTTTTTTTTATCAATTCTTGTCCTTTTTTTACTTGATAATCAAGAAAGCTAACCAATTATAAAATGCCCCGTGTGTACATGGCTAGTGATTGATTCTGAAATTATAGAAATTTACTGTTAAAAGTATATTTATTTTATTTCTCAGTTTCTCTAATTTAATATTTATTATATCTTTTAATATCTGTCATTTTTGTTTAAAAATGCTCACCCAACACAACTTTAAAGTTGTTAGAAAAAAAATAATTTTAAATAGCGCATAAAGTGATTCAAAAATACATTATTTTATAGAACAAATGACGCAAAAGAATGATGATGATTGCAGTTGCTCTTGCAAAAACAGTACTATTATTCCTAATCAAAACATTTAATCATGTGAGAGCAGAGTTAATAGATTATCCATCATACTGTTAATGTTTAAAAACTTAGAGGGCCAGGATTAGCAATGTTCCAACAATTGGATGCATGAACAGCTAGGTTCAGTTAATCATCAGAAAATCTGTACGTAATTATTGAACCAAGAGAAAATCCATGGCATTAATCCGTGTTGAATACATAAAACGACGAGGGTCAGGAGATTGTGCAGACTTTAAATACTGCTGCTTGCTTGGATTCGTCTCTAGACTCAACATCCGCAGTTTTCATTTCATGACTATGCTTTCAGAATATGAAAGAAAATTCACAAAGAGACATCGCGTGGAATATGGGAGGAAAAGTGTTTGGTAGCATTTGCAAAGCTGCATGCATGTGGCCTGTGGGCTGATAAAAGCAAATCAGATACTACGAAAGAAAATTAAAGAAACATGCTCGTTGGAATTATTCACTCTCTATGCTAAAGAAAAAGTTCTGCGGAAAGAGTTTTACTCATTATGTGCTTGCTGGATAAACATTCTTATCACCTTTCTTGAAGGCTGCAGCCTGCAAGGAAATATGCTGGAAACATCTTAGCAAGTGAAAAATGCTGGTCCATGCTCACATTGGTCAGGTCCTGGATATGCTTTCCAGAAATCGCCAGTTCACACATCAGTCAAGTTTTAATTGGTAATTAACTTCAAGGCCGTCGAGATACGTGTAAAATGGCTCCGGCACCCACGTTACAAAAAAAAACAGCAAGTGAAAAGGGAGGGAAAGGCACAACGAGGCAGATAAAATTGCTTAGGTAAGCTTTCAACTTGCAAGTAAAATTTATGAATTGATTCCTCCATTTTCTATATTTTCCGCACACAGTTTCTAAGGACCCTCAACTAAAGAAACATGCTGCGAGCTTTTTCTTTAGTGAAGATAGCTATGGCAAAGCTAGCTTGTTGCAACTTGCAGTGCCAAAATTTGATGAAACTGGACATGCATTGATAGAGAATTCATTTCGCTGCAACCTGTAAAGGAGTCTTTCAGGCCCTACAATTGACTAGCTATCAATCTCTTTTCTTTTTTGAAGAATAGCCATCAGCGTTTTTCTCCATTTACTAGTAATGACGGTTCCTGCTTACATGCTGAACAGATGCAGCAACAGAAAGTTTGATACCTTGTGTGTATGCAACCACAAGGCATCTTCTTTTCTTAGCTTGTTTGTTGATGAAGAAATTCCATATTCAAACAAGTTTCACGTTTTATCCTCTAATTAAAAGGAGGCGTGCATCTTTTCGTAGAGCAACGAGATCCATTTTCTAACCAACTACCTAAAATTTTCAGCTCTTTGCCCTGCATCAATTTTCAAGTCTTTTGAAACCATGGACAATATTCCTATAGGGGAAGGGCTCACCTTCTTGTGGAATGTGATTAAAGAACCTGTGGTTTATATTGATTACGGGCAAAATCTTCGCACCTTGGAAACTAAGATGGATGAGCTGCTGCATCTGAAGAATGACCTGACAGAGAATGTGCAAATGGCCGAGGTGCGAAGCATGCGATCTCAAGTGACAGGGTGGTTTTCAAGAGTTGGGCGTATGAAAACTGAAGTTGATGAATTGATGGATCAAGCCACACAAGAGATGCAGAAGAACTGCTTTGGAAGCTGCTGTCCTAAGAACTGCTGGTCCAGGTACAAGATAGGGAAGAAAATTGATGAGAAGTTGAAAGCTGTTTCTGATCATATTGACAAAGGTGAGAAGTACTTGAGCTGGGTGCCTTCTCCAGTTGAATCAGTTATGAGGTGCCTATGTGAATTAGAGAAGTCAACTATTGGCATATATGGACCAGGAGGTGTGGGCAAGACTGCTCTCTTGACTCAAGTCAGCAATAACTTGCTCAGCTCACAACCCCAATTTGATTTCGTTATATGGGTGGCGGCATCCCAAGATCCTGACTCTGAAAGAATCCAAGGTGATATTGGTAAGGAAATTGGATTTCTTGAAGATAGATGGAAGGGTAAAAGTTTTCAACAGAAAGCTAGGGAGGTCTCTTCTGTTCTGAGCCAAAAGAAGTTTGTGTTGTTGCTGGATGATTTGTGGAAGCCAGTTGAACTAGCAGAAGTTGGGGTTCCTTCTAGAGAAAACGGCTCCAAACTAGTATTCACTACTTGTTCAGAGGAGTTGTGCAACAGTATGGGCGCGGAAGAGAAGATTCTAGTGGGTGGTTTATCATGGGATAAAGCTTGGAAATTGTTTCAAGAGAAGGTTGGCGAAGACACACTTGACATTCATCCGGAGATTCCTAGGCTAGCAGAAACTATTGCCAAAATGTGCAAAGGGCTACCACTTGCACTTATAATTGTTGGCCGGGCAATGGCTTTCAGAAAGACCCTCTCGGAATGGCACGATTCCATCAAGGCCTTAAGCAGGGCCACGGCAGAGTTTCCGTTCACTCCTTATCACGACTTTGTTCTGGTGAAGTTTGGCTACGATAGTCTTCGCAGTGACAAGGTTAGATCTTGTTTTTTGTATTGTGCTTTGTTCCCAGAAGGGTTTTGCATAAATAAGTCATACCTGATAGATTACTGGATTGGGGAGGGATTCTTGGGTGCATATAGTGATGCATGCGAGGCTAGAATTGAAGGTCACAACATCATTGACATTCTCGCACAAGCATGCCTACTGGAAGATGAAGGCGGAGATCTGAAAATGCATCAAGTGATTCGCGATATGGCTCTGTGGGTAGATAGCAGGAAGGAGAAGCCAGCTTATTTGGTCGAGGCCGGGACTCAGTTAGCCGATGCACCAGAGGTTGGGAAATGGGAAGTGGTGAGAAAGGTATCTCTGATGGCTAACAACATTCAGAATATATCAAAAGCAGCTAGGTGCAATGATCTGGTAACTCTGTTTCTTTCAAAAAATAATTTAAAGATGATTAGCGATTCTTTTTTTCAATCCATGCCGTCTCTAAAAGTCCTGGACCTGTCCGAGAATAGAGAAATAACTGAATTGCCGTCAGGAATTTTGAAATTAGTTTCTCTACAGTATCTGAATCTATCAAGGACAGGAATAAGGCAGCTTCCAGTTCAGCTGAAAAACTTGGTGAAGCTGAAATGTTTGAACTTGGAGCATACTTACGAACTCCGCACGATTCCAATGCAAGTGATATCTAACTTCTCAAGCTTGACAGTATTGAGAATGGCTCATTGCGCCTCTTCTGATAGAGCTGTCGGAGACGGTGTCCAGACTGGTGGACCCGGAACCTTGGCAAGGGATTTGCAGTGCCTGGAGCATTTGAATCTGTTGACGATAACCATAAGAAGCCTGTATTCTCTGCAAACATTTGCAGGCTTCAACAAGTTCCAGAGCGCCACCCAAGCATTGTCCCTCCAACAATTTCAGCATGCGAGGTCCCTCGACGTGTCACTTCTCGAAGGTATGAACGGTCTAGATGACCTCGAGATCATCGACTGCATTAACCTGAAAGACATGAGCATCAGCAACTCGTCGATCACGAGCGAAACAAGCTTCCACAGCCTCCGCCGTGTGTCTATAGTTAACTGTTCAGCATTGGAGGACTTGACATGGCTAACTCTTGCCCCAAACATCAAGTTTCTCATGATCTCAAGATGTTCTAAAATGGAAGAGATCATTCGACAGGAGAAATCTGGTCAGAGGAATCTCAAAGTGTTCGAAAAACTCGAGTGTCTCCGGTTAGTTTCTCTACCAAACTTGAAGGTCATCTATCCTGACGCCCTGCCTTTTCCATATCTGAAGGAAATCTTTGTTGATGAGTGCCCCAATCTGAGGAAGCTTCCTCTTAATTCTAACAGTGCAAAGGAACATAGAATTGTCATTCAGGGATGGGAAGATTGGTGGAGAAGGCTGGAATGGGAGGATGAAGCTGCTCAACATACCTTCCTTCCCTCTTTCAAAGGCTGCCTGTACTAATTGTAACATTCCATTTTCAAGTGCTAGATCTTCATATCACTAATTTAATTGTTTCTTAAGGTTTAATGTTCAATATTTTTTTAAAATTGTTGAAAAGACTTGCGTAAAGACTCCATAATTATTTTTACAGCATCATGAATGAAGCTCAGGTATGGGACCAGCTTTTCAGTTTTCACTTGGATTCATTTCACCCTTAATGTATTAATAAAAATTAAATATGAATCATAAAAAAATTAATTAAAAAAATATATAACTAATATAAACATTATTATGTGAAAAATATCCCTAACATATATATTTAACGAGATAAAAATATGATTGTTCATGAAAGACTCGTCTACTTCGCGGTGCACGTTAAATAGGATTTAGGCAAAAAAAAAACATATTGGGCTTGATAAAAACATATCTGGCGAATAGGTGTTGGGTCTATACCCAAATGGAGTTCAGATGTGGGTCGAGCGTAGGAACTTAAAGCAACGTGTTTGAATTGGGGGCCAAGACAAGCCCATTAAGCACTTGGCATGTGCCCAACACCTGGGCTCGAGTATGCTACCCATGCCCATTAAGCGCTAGACCTCCGCATGTTGATGGGCTTGGACACCATGTCCAAGTCTACGAGTGTTGATATATATACCCAGTGCCTATGTCGTGGTTTGACTCTAAAGCAAGTTTTCAAATTCCCTTCAAGACCCGAGCCATCATTGAAAGTAGCTCGAGCCGACTAAAAATTAATTTTTTTAAGAAAAGAAAAATATTATTCCAAGAATAATCTTTCAAGTATTTGCGGTATTAATATGTGAATACTTAAAAACTTAAAGCAACATATGGGATTATAAGCCAAAATAAACTCTTTTTTATTATTATTATTATTATATATATACTAGCTATTAAACTAAATATTTTTTAAAAAAAATGAAAATTCTTATTTTCTTGACCTAATTTTTATACATAAAAAAGTATATGAATCAAAAAACCTATGTATTTATGTAATTAAATAAATCGAGAACTATTTTTTAATAAACAAGAAAAGAGTCATTAACCATAACTAAAAATATAATTTGAAAAATCAAGAAATGCATATATTTAAAAATCAAGATGGTTAATTTTGCAAGATAATATATTTAAAAATTAAAATTTATTTTTAATAACAATATATTAATATAATTTGTAAACATAAAAAATCAAATAAAAATTAAGTTGTTTCTAAAACTTTTTGAAAATAAAAAGGGTGATAGTCAAATTGAGTTTTACGGATTTAAGTATACGTTTGAGATTGATTTTTTAAATATTGATATTTTTAATATTGATATATTATATAAAAATAATTTTTTAATATATTTTTAAATATAAATTACTCTTAAAAACCCTCTGAAACACTTATCATTTATCAGCACCAAATTATGTGGGTCGTCCAAAATCCCAATCTCACATAAACAAGAAAGCATTACACCCTCGAAATCATAATCATTACAACCATAAAAACCCTAAATTTCACTACAACCTGCTAGAATCATACACTCTCTTTCTAAAGAAGAATCATCTCTTTACTGTAGACCTAGAGAAGGATTGATCAAGACAGGACAGCGATAATGGCGGGGACGTGGCCCACGTCAACCTTCCGACAATGGTTAGGTCTTGACTTATCTTACTTCACTTCTTCTATCTGGCCATCTTCAATCTCCGTCGTCCGGTGGTGGCCGTCGCACTTGACAGCAAACACATCTAGTTGGTGGGTCCCACGAAGGTTGTTGAGGTGGCCGGAGCTTGACTTCTCGATCGTGGATGATGTGGTATGGAGCTTGGTCACTGCTTTTGAGTCGGTAGCTCTCATCTCCATGCTGGCTTTATACCTGCTCTTCTGTGGCTGCACTGTTTAGTAAGGAAAGTTCTTGCTTATCGCGAGGAAGTTTCTAGGATGTACTTGGTGTTGTAGCCGCAGAAAGTGACGTCAGCAGGGGAGGAGCCTGGTGGCGGGTTCAAACAATTCGGTGGTTGGTGGCCTGTTATGATTTGATTGTTAAAGAGTTAGCTGCCAAGCACGTGAGGCTGGGGTTGATGATTTTATTTTTCTGTATATTTTTTTATAAAGAGTTGGGGTTAGCCAATAGGCGATGGGCACGCCATGGGATCAAGGGGTGCGTTTGGCGTTGTGGAAGAGCTTTGACACGTGTTAAAAAAGGAAGCTTTTCCTCGTAGCTCCTTTTTAAACTTAGCTTGTTGTGTTTCGCACGGGGGTGTTTTTGTAAAGATGTTTGTTTTTATAAAATAATTTTTAATCAAAATAATATTATTTTATATTTATTAATTTTATAACATGAGTTTTATATTTGTTTAATAGCTTTGGTTTTTATAATAATTTTTTTATTTTTCTAAACAAATGGAATTTATTAATGTTTAAAATCAGTCTTTTAACTGATGGAATGATTATCAACAATATTTCTTTTTCTTGTTACTAAATTCAACCGTTTTTTCTTTCATTATCAAATTAAAAAATAAATTAAAATTGATTATTAGAAAAAATCGAGATCTAGAAGTTTATAATTTAAAGAGTAGTAGTTTATAAGTTTATAATTTAATAAAGGGAACTGCTTTAACCTAATTTCAAAACTATCTTATATTTTTATGTTTTTAAATTATTTAAAAAAAATTGATTTCTTTTAAAAAATACAGTATTTTTTAAATATTTAATATATTAATATTAAAAATAATTCTTAAAAATTAAAAATAATATTATTTTAATATATTTTTAAATAAAAAAATATTTTCAAAAACGTATAAATGTTCAATAATGGGGTAATTTTTACCCTTTCATTCGTTTACTCACAGGAACGACTTGTCGTCTGTAAAATTGATGACTGTCGTTTCTAAGACAGCAAAACACTATCGAAGTCTTAGAACAGTCACTCTGCTGAAACCCAAAAATCCCAGAGCAGCTTTGCAAGCAGAGACTCAAGATGGCAATGGCATGGAGGCAGATAATCACAAACACAAAAAGGACAGTTTCAATCCCAACACAACAAGCAATTTCTACACCTGGGTTCTCTAGATTCTTCTCCAAATCCTCTCCCCGTTACCTCGGTAACATTTCCTTCAATGGGTTTTCTCTTTATAGTGTAATCCTTAGTTAAGTTCATGTTCTTGAGCCGATTTTTTTTAATTTTTTTTAGTTTTTTGGATTGGAAATGGGAATATTTTGGTAGGTTTTGCTTTAATTTTCTTGTCTCTCCTTTGTTGCTCTTGAAGTTTCGATTTTTTAATGGCCTGCGCGTGTAAACTGGAGGAAACTTGATTTTCATGTAAACTGGATCTAGCTAATTAACTTACAAGCGGAAATTGGGGAAAAAAAATACTTTTTTTTCTTCAATTTTAGTAAGAGATTAAAATGGAATCGAGTTTTGAAAGACTCGATCTTCGGTGGATGTGATGTTGGTAAAATCATGTTTTTGTAGATTTTCTGTTATATGTATCTTATTTTTAAAAAAAATCTTTCTTTGCAATTAATAAGATGCCGAGCTCGGAGATTGTTGTTAATGATATTCTGTTTTCATTGCAGTGAAAGTTGGAATTCCAGAGTTTCTAAATGGAATAGGGAAAGGAGTTGAAGCTCATGTAGCCAAGCTTGAATCTGAAATTGGTGACTTTCACAAACTTCTTGTTACTCGAACTTTAAAGCTCAAGAAACTAGGCATTCCTTGTCAACAGGTATTTTTTTATATATACAAAAAAAGTTCATGTTTGTCTTTGCTTGGATTCTGACAATATTGAGCTCTTGTAATTTGATATTTTCGTGATGAAATTAGTTTTTGAAAATATGCATGTAAATTCTTTTAGTCGCAGTTTAAACTGAATTGTTACTGGCTCAATGAATCATGATTTCATCCTATAGCTGATATCTCTTTTCAAGTTATTGCTCTTGTAGCCTCTATTTGATGATGATGTTCTGCAGCTTTTGGATTTATTTCAAAATATTCTTTCTACATAATATTAGACACATAGTTTAACCAACCACTCTTACCTTTTTATGTTCCTGGTGATAATGTTCTGCTGGGTAGTCACCATGGTGCATTAACACTAGTAATTGTTCAATTTTCTGTGAGAATTGGGAAAGGAAATATGAGAATAGGGTAAGGATTGTCTGTGATAATATTTGATATAATGTGGTGGATGATCAGAGTTTTTAATGTGTAGAAATTTGCAATCTCCTCTAAGGGATGTCTAAATTAATGGGACTTGAGATGAAGTGATCATACTGTGATGGTGGTTCCCCGAGTCAGTGAACTGGAATTTGGAAATAATTTTCCTTCCTCTACATTCTGTTTCACTTTTTGTTTTTTGAGTGATGTGATGCATGGAATGGTTGCAAAATTGTGGTATGATGTCACTATGAGACCTTCCTCAATACCATAGCATGCACCATGTACCTCTTCCAGTGTGCATTTTGGTCAGTTGAACAACTGTTGTTTTTAATTCTAGTTAAACGATACACTTAATTCAAAACTGTCAACAGTAAAGAGAAAAGCTGTCCCTTCTGAGAGATGTGGGTTTGCATACGGATCAAAAGATCATGTTGTCAAGTGTTACCTTTTTTTACACTTCAGTTGTATTATCAAAGTTCTAAGCACATTATCCTTCCTGTTTTCCTATGTTGGCTAATAGCTTTGATGCCTGTTGTCTCCGAAGCTAAATAAAAATTTTGACCTGCTTGCCTAGGTTTTTAAAGCATATATAATGGAACCTTGTCAAGACTTGCGAATCAAAGGTTGGAAAATTATATTTATGGATAAGATTAAAATTGTTTAAATTTGATGCTTTGATTTTAAGATAATAGACAAACTATCATTCAATTTCTGAGCAATCATTCATTGTGTATTGCTAGACTTTCCTTATTGGAACATATTGCGGAAACAATTGGTAGGTATACATTTTCTCCTTCAGGGAATGCTTTTTGAGGATTACCTGTGAAATTGAAGTTCGTAGGGTCATGAATTCTAACTTCTGATTTTGGCTTCGCAGAGGAAGCTGATACTGAAATATGCTCACAAGTATAGGGTGGGACTGTGGAGACCCAGAGCTGAACCTGTGAAAGCCAAATAAATCTTGGAATCATCAGAGTCGTTGGAGGATTACAAGGTGTTTGTCGTTAACATTTTTGCATGCAATTACGGTTGCAAAGAGTTTAGGTTTCATGGTATGTGCAATCTTTTTTCGCATCTGTCAAACAGTTTAGTGTAAAAAGTAAGTTTGTATTAGCACAGATACGGTGAATTTGGGGTAGCAAAACAGGTTGTTTGATGATCGCCCGCACATGTCCTGCCATGGTGTCACTCTAGAGGTACTCTGCAATTTAAGAACCAAATGTCTGAAACAAATCTATGCATTTGCCTATATCATTCCTGACTAAATTAAAATATGTATGCCACAACAAACCCTGCCACTTCTCGTTCTGCTTCTTTCTCGTTCATGAGCTTTGTCCGTGGATAGAGGGTATGGTCCTATGGCTATGTCATGTCAAAATCCAAAATAGAAAAGTGTTGTTCAAAATCAAAGAGAGCTACAAGTAAAAAAAAAAAGTATAAATTTGCAGTTCTGGATCGGACAGATATCCGTTGTATACCTCTCTACTATTGAGTATTCAACATGGTAGACATGCTAGTTACTTGCTCCAGTTCCAAGAGTTTAGAAAAGAAACATAAGAATGCGGCATGGAAGATCTGAAATGTAAGCCTCTCTTTTTTTCTTCTGTTTATTTCAAATGATTAGGTAACCCAACAACAGGGGGCTGGCTTCATTTTTCCTTTGCTTAATTTTGTATTTAACAGAAGAATCCGTTACAAAACTCTTCCACCTTAAGCAGTGGAATTAAACAATTTCAATCTTTATTAAAATAATTTAATTTTTATATGTAGAAGGTAAATTGTTGTTTTTATAATTAAGTTTTTTTTTTATTCGAAAAAACTTTATCTTTTTTTATGCACTCTTTACGTCCCTTGTCAAGCAAGTAAAACTAAGGTTGTTTTTTATTCTTACAAGATGAACACATATTGACTCGAACTTGAGATCTACATGCAAAATCTTAAGTTTTTTACCATCACATTATATCACGTCATTTAAAAACTATAATATCATTGAAAATATAAATAAATTTGATGTTCAATCCTTTATGATATTCACACCCTAAAATATTAGTTTCCTTCAATATCTTAATTGATTTATGCCAAATTATTTATAACTTCACTTTTGAACTACTATTATGACCTTAATTTGACAAATATTTTACTATTATCACGTTACCTTGCCTTACTCATCCATCCTAACAACATGTAAAGTAGGAAATCCTTCTAATTGTGTTCATGCAAAGCTAACTATTCCAACATGCAATATCGCAAGTGTGATTGATTTTATTTAATGATAGAAACAAAAACATATAGCCAAGATCATGACACTGAAATGAAGCTTTAATTTCTTTTTATTTTCTTAAAAGGGTTTTGATTATTTGAATACCATAGCTTTGATATATTATTTTTGTTGCCTCCAAAGATAAATAAAAGAGCTTGACCTGCTTTTTTTCTAATCATATATAATGGAAAAATGTCAACAACATGCATTTAAATTTAGTAGAAAAATAAATTGTTTTCTCTTTGTTTAGAGGAGTTAAAATCTTTTTTTCATTATTTTAGTCGTAGATGAATTTTAATAAAATAAAGTGGTGATAGACATCGTATGATAATGATATTATTAATAAAATAATAGTATTGATGATAGTGATGACTATATCATGGTGGTCTTTCAAATAATAATTATAATAATAGTCTTGATAATGGTAGCAAGTGATGATTAATATAACCATTACCCTGCTAACTCATATGGTGGTAATTAATATGCTGCATATATTTGTGCATTAACTGCTTGGAATCTTCTAGTTTTTAGTATGTGTTATGGTTGTTATTGTTATGATTTGAATAGATTATTTAAGAAAAGCTGTAAGAGAATTTAAAATAAAGTTATTATAGGTATTGATTAATCAAATATTTTAAACTATATGGTTGAAATAAAATATGTACCGCACTGCAAAGACAAACAAAACCTTAAATTGACTTACCATATGAGTTAGTATTCAATATTCAATAAACAAAGCATAAATGTGTTATTTTAATTTTATATTTATTTTTTAGTTTAATTTTATGCTTATATCTTATGCTCTCGAATTATTTTAATAAATCCCTTCTCCCATTGTGTTCTTCGCCAATACCATGAACTTTTATACAATTGTTGCATGGCTAAATTTCAGTAAGAGTTTGAGATTAAAAAGTTTATTCTATTTGTAATTTTAAGATTGAGCCCTGTAATTATTAATATAATAGTCATCCCTCCTCTCGAACTAACATTTAGTAGTTGGTCCAACTGTAAAAATTTACTAACTATTTAGTAGGTGACAAAGCGATAAAAAACTTGAGACTAAGACGTTTGTTTTTTTTTTGTGATCTCAGTTTTGAGCCTTATAGTTGCTAATATAATTGTCACCCGTCTCTTGACTAAACATCTAGTAGATGACACAACGGTAAGAGTTTATTATCCATTTAATAAATGACACAACTGTAAGAGTTTATCTAAATATTTTGTTTCTCTTGTCGTTTTAGGTTTCAATTCTATAATTAATAATATAATGACCACTAGAAAATTGTATGATCGTTAATTTTAGATCTTATAAAATTAATTAAAATAGATCTAAACTGATTTAGATACTTGTATTAATAAAAAAAAATTATAGCTAAATTCCAAAAACGTTTCACAGCTTAACAGCTTAAGGACTGACTCAACCCAACATACCTAAGTGTTGCGGGGGCCTCTCTTCGTCTCAAGTTATATAATTTACTTAGTTTTTTTTATGGCTGTGGTTTGGATTCTTTTTCTTTTTAAAACAATACTTTTAATCGTGTTGTTTAAAAAAGTATTTTCAAGCCTCTACAAAATCATTGTATAAGAGATCAATTTGTGGATGGAAATTGATAGGGGAAATATCCTAGCTTGGAGAAGAAAGAAAACGATAGTTTATCTAATCCCAATTCATGATTATGCTTTTTAATCATAATCTTGATTGATTGTTCTGCCAAATATTGATTATAATTTCTGAATCAGATGTACATTTAAAAATATATCAAAATTATATATTTTTTTATTTTTAAAAAATTATTTTTGACATCATCATATCAAAATGATCTAAATATATTAATAAAATTTAATTTAAAATAAAAATAAAAAAATTTAATTTTTTTCAAAAATACTTTTAATAATAATATTTTTTTCTTTTTCAAAAACACTTTTAATAATCATGCAGAGTTTGATTTAAAAGTCAGTTGTTACCACACTAAAAGTTGGATTTAACTTCATACTATTGAGGCACATGCAATGTCGTTTCATCGTAAAAGTCATGGCAACTATACATGGAGATGTCAAATTATGTTCTTAATGCAAATTCTTCACTCATAATAGCAAAAACAAATATATATATATATATATATATATATATATATATATATATATATATATATAAATTATTCACTCATAATAGAAAAAACACAAACAAATATATATATATATATATATATATATATATATATATATATATATATATATATATTGGGCACAACGTACAACATGGCATACAACATATAAATAACATTCAGAAAACAATTTATACCAAGACCCATGATGTTCTTATACCCTCCATGTAGCTAGTTAACTCATTCATTTGATTTTTAATTTATTTTTATAATTATATTTTTTAAATGATATTATTTGAATCGATACAAGTCAACCGCCCAGCCCCAGCAGAGCTTAATAATCTGGTTACAATATATATATACACATATATACATGTACCATCCTATATCTAACCAGACAAAACTTAATCAGCTCACATGGAGGCAGCAAGAAGAATATTTTACTAGTTTAGAGTTGTTGAACAATATTACAAAGCTTTACTTAAAAGGGACACAATTCTTTTTAGCTGTCCAGGGCTTCTGCTTATATATATATATATATACACACCTCTTTTTTCTCGTCCCATGTCACTTGAGAATTTAGGTCGGTGGAATGAAATGATTTTGTTGGTTCGTGGGTGGTTCAAAACGAACACATTTAAAAGGTTTCATCGATGGCAGAAGTCATCGGCAACATGAAACAGATGTTCGCAGACGAAGTTTCTTGGTTCATTGAAGAAGTATTTTATATTCAAACTACTGTAACCTAACTTCTTTAGCAATTTGGAAATCACATCCTCCTCAATCTTGACCAGGTTGGAGTAGGGATCCAGAAGCATGGTTTTCACGTTATCTGAACTGAAAACCCATTCCTCATTTGAATCCAGACCTACCAAATTACACACACTCGTCCACTCGTCCAAGGATGGATGCAGAAGCAAGCCAAGGCCAAAGAGGGAAAGCTCATGTGATAACTTGTGGGTGGTTCAGTAAAACAAACACGGATGTTTTTGAAAGTGTAGTTAATTTATTTTTTATTTAGAAATATATTAAAATGATTTATTTTTATTTTTTAAAAATTATTTTTGATATGAATGATTTGTTTCCCAGAAAAATGCAGCCTGCGAAAGAAGAGAAAATGCGGTCCTTCGTCCATAATTCAACCATTACAATTTAGCCCCTTGATCAAGCCAGACTGATTTTGACAACTGGGTTTTAGCCTCCGCACACGGGTTAGCTTTTATACAAGAAAATGATGTGCCCAGCAGAAGCCGTGTCTTCTGTCGTAGACCACGACACTGTCTCCTGTCTCGGCACAAAGTGGACGCAAATACTCGGCACCTTTCGTTTTTGCTGGGTTTAATTTGATCTGAAATTTGAATTTGCAAAACAAATAAGCTGTGTTTGGTCGGCGTCACAAGATAGACGAAGCTTCCCCCCCACACACCCCATAAAAAATACAAGCATGTGAAGGAGGGTTTTTATATGCGAACACCGTTCATATTCCACATGGGAACCAAACCCATTCGTGGGTGGCCGTGGGACCATCAAGCACATGTGCATGTTTTAATATTTGTTCTTGCTTCTCTTTTATAGTGTTTTTTATCCAGATAATATATTGCAATAATTATTTTTTACCTCCAAGTCTTCTTCTTTTACTATTTTTATTTATTTATTTATTTATTTATTTATTTTAGAGAATAATAGCTAAACCAAGATAAAAAAAAACATTCACTAATAAAAATCAACAAGCATAGAATTAACTTTTCCAAGTTGGTTCTCTCATGTTTGAAAATTACCAGAAGCACTCAGCTTTACAAACATTTCCCAATAAAAATAAATAAATTATGAGTCTATTTCTTTTAGCCTGCCTTTAATTTAAATACCAAAATAATTAGCTGGCAATATTCCCTTTCAAGACAATTACGAATCCTAATTAATTAGAAAAATGGAAAAGCAAAGCTAACATAATAATAATAATAATAATAATAATAATAATAATAATAATAATAATAAAGTGGTATATACAAAACCATCATGAATTAATATTAAAAGAGAAAAAAAGGAGACAAATTTAAAATATTAAAAAAAAAAAAACAAGAAGAAATTAATTATAATGGACACCTGGCATAACTAAACAATCTCTGGTATGTTTGACTTCTCGCTCTCAACTTGACGAGCCGCCACCATCTCCCGCTCCACCGCCAGCGACGGTGAGAATTTCACAAAGAGTGGTCATGGCCTTAACTTGCATCTCCAAAGCCGCAATATAATCACTCGCTTCCTCTAAAAGATTCAAAAACGAAACTTTCCTGCAACCAGGAACTAACCGGCTCAAAACCTTCACTTTCTTCTCCACTGCTGGCAACTTCTTCCTCTTCTCGCTATCCTGTAACTTGCGACCACCACCCACCTTCGGTTTCTTCACTCTCTTCACTCTCAACAAACGAGCGCGTTTCGCTAGAATCGCTCGGCTCCACCGTGTTTTTCCTCTCGCAGCTATCGCGAGGACTCTGTCAGCGGTTTCCCGGACTTCTCGGGTCTTCTCACCTCGAGGAGAAGTTGTCCGGCGTGATCGACGAAGAGCTTCTAGTAGCTTCGATGAATAGATCCGCCGCGCCGTGTAAGTTCCCCACCTCACTGCAGGCTGGTTTTTGGTTTCGCCAGTGCCGTCGTTTTGGAGGCGACTCTCTGTCGTTTCATGTGTCGATTTTCTACGTTTCTTTCTTTGCTGGTTTGGTTCTTGTTGTGACGGCACGTCACAATTTGATTGGTTGCTTGCCATTGATAATGTCTTCCCTTTTTTCTTTATCGCCTGAAACGAAATAATATGGCAAAAGAAAGTATTGTAAGCTAAAGATTTTATGTTTTGGGATACCTTTCAACAAAACGAAAACAGTTACGACAACAAAAAAATATTTTGTTGAGACCAAGAAGCGGTGATGGTGATGGCGGCGGCGGGTTGAGGGTAGGGGCCAGGGAAATAATACATGCCATTGAGAAGTGCGTGTTAGAAAAGAATGTAAAGCAAGGAGAAATACCTTTCGAAGATTGCAACGGTCGATTTGTGGGTTGCTGGGAGGAGCACGAAAGAAGTGGGTTTGGCGGCAGCGGCGGCGTTGTGGAGGAGGGTGGTGGTATGGTAACGATATATAGAGGTAAGGTAGAGGAGAAGGGAGGGAAGAGGGGCGGGCGAGAAGAAATGAGAGGGAGAAATGGAGATGGGGGAGATTTATAGAAGCAGGTCACGGCTCTTCTTACCTTTGCTTTGAGTTCTCCTATCCAGTGTTGTATCTTTCTCTTCTTTATTTACACATTTCCATTCATCATTGCTTCACTTATTTTTCATTTCATTTTACTATTTATAAAATTGATTTTAATATAAAATTCGATATAAATACTTGAAAAAAATATCATGAACATATTAGTAGTGATTTTCCAAAAATAAATAACAACATTACATTACAAAAAGGGAGAGGTTGGTTTTGATGGTTGGTTCCATCCAGCATTGGTTTTTTATTTTATATTTAGGAGTATGATTTTAGATATATATATATATATATATATATATATCTGAGAACAACAGAGTGTGTGACTTGGCTTGAGTTCAACTTTGAATTGTTTATTATTTTTTATGATTTCTAATAATAATAATAATAATAATAATAATAATAATGAAAAAAGACTTCCTTTATGTGGTCAGTGATTGCATCATGCATGAGGACATTCAAGTTTGATTGATTAAATTATACTGTTAGTGGACAACTTGTACTTATATTTCATAATGAAGTCTAAAATCTATTTTAGAGCATAGCATCCTTGGCTTTATTGTTGGCAACTTTGTTAACTATAAATTGCTGTGGACCGGACGAAAACGAATTTATACATATATATGCTGAAAATAGAACATCAGAAATTGAAAGGCAATTGAATTCATGTAGTTTGGGTATCAAAATTGGAATGATACGAAACTTGTATAGTTAATGTATTTCGGCATCAATAATCAAAGCTTTGTTACTGAAGCATACATTTTTTCTAGCCAAATTTCGTTGTTTAGACCTTAAAATTGATTTTTTTATCATTTTATAAAAATTTTGTTTTAGCCATAATTTTTTATTTTCAAGTCTAGATCAACTTTTATCAAATTCAACAAATTTCATAATTTTAATTTTCACAATTATTTCAATTTTGTTATTTTTTTATAATTAGCCTCGTTTCTTTTCCAACAAGAATTAAAGTTAGGTTTTCCACTTTAAATATAATTGTAAGTCTTTTGGCCGAGATTAATCAATTATTCAATAAAATTTTAACTTTTCTTGAGAGTTTCTCTCGTTTTGGTGGATTGCAAAGTAATCTACTTAATATTGATGTTGATCATTTATTTTTTTGTGTTTTCCGCTACATCATTTTTTATTATAAGAGGATAGGAAATTATTTTATAAACAATTCAATATCTGTGTTTTGAATTATATCTCACGTTAAAGTACTAACTATAGATTATAAAACGAAAATACGAGATTTCAAGCACCTCAACAACTAGCTTGCTTAAAAATCAAGACATTTTTTTTAAATGTATATTAGTGTAATTTAGGTCAACCCAAATGGATAACCTCGTGTAATGTTTTATTATTAATAAATTATGGGATATTCAAACGTCGGATATGCCGTCGTTTCAAACGTGCCGGTTGAGTTAAAAAATTTACTCATTCTAGCTTTTCACCAAACATAATACAGCTTTTCAACAAACCATGTATAAAGTCTTTGTCTTGTTAATCACTCTCTAATGTTTTCTTACATGGCTGTGCCTGTGAAGACAAAGAATCTATGTTTCTGTAGTTGTATAGTTGACAATACCATGTAATTACTGTCGAATATTAGAAATAGTCTGGAAAAAATAATAATTCTGGAGCTACGAAATCGCCGAGTCAACTCAATTAGTCAACACTTCATCATTAAAATAATATTATTCTGTTTTTTAATTCATAATAAAACAAATTAATACTAATCCAGAGTTACCGTAGGAAGACTCGGTCCATCTTCCACTCTTTACAACATGTAAATTTCATGACATACCTTCACATGAATGCATGCATGCATGGCATCCAACTTTATATCTAAAAAGAAAGAAAATAATATAGCTATATATTAGGCGGTTTGGTAATAAAAATTCAGGATTAAAAAGATTTTTTATATATATAATTTTATATTTGAGATTTATAATTATTAAAAATTATATAATTATTAATTTATAAATTTATAAATTAATTAAAATACACGTAGGGAGAAAAAAGAGAGAGAGAGAGAACCTCCCTTGTCTTGCCTTGCAAGGCCGCGATGCTGCACAGTATATATACACGACGACTGTACTTGCCATCCTGGTGAATGAATTATTGGGCTCGCTTGTTATTGGTGTTAAATCCACGCATGATGACGTGGAAGTAGTTAATTGGATAGCGAGGCAATGTGTTGGCATCCACTTGTTGGTTATGCGGTGGGGCTGATGGGATTTTGTATTTATTCGGAGCAATGATTGGTGGGTGATGCCCATGGAAAAATAAAGGAGACGGTGAGGAAGAAAGCATGTGATTGTTGTTTTCATGCTACTTTGTCCTCTTTCTTTTATGTGTCTTTTTATTTATTTATTTATTAATTATTATTATTTATTTAAAAAAAAAAAAACAAAATCCCCCCACATAACTCACCTGCAAGTGCTGTGGACAAGTTTGATCCACGTTGCCGTACAAATGGCTGATCCTGATCATTCCATTTGTTCTCGATGTACAGCCTGAAATTGGACCGATCCCCAGTTCTTTTTAGAAACAAGGCCCTCTATTATCCAATCAAAATCAATTCTTATATTAAAATAAACAATTAAATTTATTAAAATCCCATTTTTTTCAAGAAAAATAATCTGAAAGAGTGATTATCTCAGCCATGGAGCACGAGGGAAGAGGTGGGCAAGTTGAGGAAGGTAAAACTGTAATTATGAGAGTTGATTGGGATGGAGAAAATCTGAAGAGAATCAGATGAGTCCCATTAGCTCATGACATGCCAGAGAGCTTGCCTCCTCCAGTGAGACATGCTTGAATGTGTCATCCAGAAAGAGTCAGCATGAAATGAAATTTTATACAATAAAAACCACAAATCACTCCACCCAAATAATATTAAATTGATTTATTTTGTATAGTCTCATTAAAGATAATTATATTTTTAATTGAAAATACAAACTATCCACACTGCTTTTTCAAACACACATGTTTGATGGTATGATTGATATTATTTTTAAAAATATTATTTATTTAAAAATATATTAAACCAATATTTTTTTAAATTTTTTTTTATATCAGTACATGAAAACGATTTAAAAACATCATTTTTTTTAAAATTATTTTTAAAACACGGTATTAAATAGATCCTAATTAAATTATATTTGAAAATGGGTTTTTGAATGAAATTGACATGTAAATGTCAATACTATGGATAAATAGTAATAATAATAATAAAATAGATTTGATCAAAAAATTTAATCCAAATTTATATTTTAGAAATTACCAAGCTATGATTAACGAAACAAGATTGGCCCTGTAACAAAGCTCAAATCTATTAGATTTGCCCTCTCAGATGGGTTATCTCTTTATTGGATTGTCTAGCTATTCATGTTCTTCCCTGTCCATCTCTTAACTACTTCCCACGGACCACCCAATTAGGGTTCAGATCAGTGCTTTGAACAAATTAAAATATTCTTAATTCAAGTTCTAGCAGCTGGATATATGGGATTTGTTTATAGCCAGTGACAACATAAATTGATCGGTCATGTTTCGCTGCTCCCTGACATGGGATTTTGAATTAATAATAAATGCTCGTCATTTCCTCTCTATATATTATCTTTCAAAAATAATTAAAAATATATATTGTCTTCGTCCGTCCATCCAATAAATACGTTTATTATATAGAATTTCACGTCCAATAATTTCTATATATCTTTCATAGACCCACGCCTCTATATTATTTATAAACTAAGAACACACTACCCTGCATGCACTATACAGAGAGAAGGATAAAATTACGTCTCAAAGATATATGATATAATGATAAAGAAATAAAGATCTATATAGCAGGTCTCGAGTTCGAATTAAGATATATATTTTTTATAAAAAAATAAAATAATCATGATTTTACTCATTCACATGAATTTATAATATATATTTTTCGAGAAATAAAGTTACCCCGAATCCCAAATCCCAAAAAGAAGAGATAAAATTGAGGTTAAGGATATGATCAAAGAAACTAACGCGTTTTTAGAGCCAACTTGTGCTAAAATAATGGATTTAGAGCCTTGTTGGTTAAGAAAACTCGGATCTTGTCACATGATGATGTATAGTATAGGGTCGTCACTAGAGATTGTTTCTATCCATTAATGAATCTCGTGTACACCAATCTGATAATAATTAAGAAAATAAAATAATATTCATGTAGCCATTGAGGTGTACACGATCAATCTCTTTCATTAGTTTATGGTGATCGGTTTAATTAGCAATGTTTGAAATTGTGTTTCAAAAATGTTTTTGAAAAATTTTAAAATTTTTTATTTTAAATTAAAAAATTAATATTTTTATATTATTTTAATATACTAATATTAAGAATGATTTTTAAAAAATAAAAAATAATAATATCATTAAACTGAAAATATTTTAAAAAATAATTGAAACTACGATCCAAACAGACACAGTAAGAACTCATGACCTAGTACCGTCAACCTGTGTATGTGCTCATGTCGTGTTTTAAAGTATGCTGGGCTTGAAAAAACAGTAAGTCAATTAAAATAAGAAGTCAACCTCTATTACCGGGTTAGATTCAATTACGAGGTCTAAAAAGTATTCATTTATTTTAAATATGAATATTTACTTATTGAAATTTTAATTATGTACAAACTTTGTCATTGTAGTTTTTTTTTTTTTTTTGCTTATAAAATAATAATAATATAAAATAAAAATCTAACAATCATATCCACATGTTGGAAATATCACCGGGTCAATTATCTTCATTAAAACAGCATCGTTTTGGTTTTTTTACTGCTGACTTGGACGAGTTTAGACGGGTCGCTAACAGTCCAGCCTAGTTGGACAAGTTTCACAAAGTCAATCACTCTCTCAACTCAACTAAAACTTCAAGTTCCAAGAGTTAATCTCTTGCTTTAATTGGACAAAATCTAACCACCATGAAAATTACTGTAAAGGTAGCTCAAGTGCATGCCATGGATTTGAAGCATCAAAGAAGATTACATAGAAGTCCTCAATCAAAGACGTTTGTTCGTGTAATGATTAATATATTTAATTGTTTTTATTTTAAACAAAAACATATTTATAAGAGTTATGCAATGAATAAAATTGGATCACACAACTTGTCTTTCTTTATATTTTGTTCTGCACAATCTATCACATGTTCTTAACACCCTTTATGAAGTTCTCATTCCATACGTGCACACACACACACACATTTATATGTGAGAGTGATGTGAGATCTTATTTAATGCAATGTGGCAATAAATAAAAGGCATAGCTTTATGCATATGAACTATCAAGGCTTGGAGGTCATAAGATTAGGGTTCTTATTTTCATAATCGGGAAACTAAAATGGTGGCTTTGTGCGTCACTTCTCCATGCAATGAAACAAAAATGTTTAGCCATTAATGTGCTTGGTTTTACACTTAACCCACCAAGTCCAAGAAAGCAGTCTTGAAAGGAGGAAAGGGTATTCGGGAAGCAGTAGAGGCCACAAACTCTATAATAATACTCACATATAAATAATAAAAAGAGTATATGCTTTAGAATTAGTTTTTAGGGATGCAAAGAAGAGCAGAGATGACAAGAAAGGGCTGCAATCTCTATATTGTAATGATCACTAATTTCTATATTTCCTCTCTTCATCAATGTCAAGCAAAGATTTATATGTGACAATAAAAATATATAATTTTCTTTGATTTACAGACAAGCTGCTTCATCCAATCAACGTCGATGTTCAGTGGTGAATGTGGCATAAAATTGAAAAAGAAAAGTTTCCGGTGCATTTACATGGGAATGCCGTCACCCAGTAATTGGTAGCTGCAACTTGCTTGGTGAAGATTTGGGCTTCACAAGATATGCAAGTGTGATTTCTGAACGGGTTGAGTCTTGAGTTTCTTCTTGGAAGGGTACCTCAAAGAGAAGTGATTGGTATAAGCAGACCTCATCTTCCTTGCAATAGTAAACCTGAAAAATGATCCAAACTGATTATTTGTTGGTGACTAACTAACAGGAAATTGTAAGTTTGGCATGGAGTTCTCCTTGAATACTAATATCAGGAAAGTTGTAAGCTGTCCATCACAGACCTGCCTACATGGAATTTCCTTAGAAAATGCATCCTTGGAACGTAAAACATATGCTCTAACCTTTGTCTTTTGCTGTCAAACTCGACCACAAAACAAAAGATAAAGGCATACCTTGCAATTTATTCTCCCCATTGAAGGTGAGGCATTGGATCTCTTAAAGTGAATGCTTGCTGTTCCTCCTGAACTTAGATAGCCTTCGGAGGGATCAATTAGCACTGCATTTTCAGGCTCAGTTTCAACACTGAATTTACTGCGTGCTTCCTGTAGTTGAATCCACAAAGGATGAGGTTATGATATGCAACTTAGTGAGAAATTATATTGATGAGGTTGGATCTTAGGAGACCTTTGAGAAATGATACTCTTCAGGTACTGATATTTTGATACGCAAGTTGCCCTCGCTGGATGAACTACCATCAACTTTGATTGTCTCTGTGTCTGCCGATGATCGCTTCCTGAGACGTTTCAAGGATCTGGATTTTGATGCTGGAGGCTGAACTCCTTTCAGCTCCAAAGTTAGAAGTTCAGCTTCTCCCTTGTTCAAGTCTAGATATCTGATTACACTGTTGTTCGTATCAGCTATGATAAGCCTTCCTGCAAACAACCAAGAACAGGTTTCAGATCAAGTTAATTTGAAAGGAAACTTATTAATTTGATGGAAAACAATTTAAACGGAAGTAAAGCCAAACGAAGTCATTTAACAAAAAATGTTTGGTAAGAAAGGAAAGATGAACACATCTAAAATCTTCACAAAACGATCCTGAAACTTCAAAACTGCGAATTGAAAATTTGGCTATTGCATATAGCACGCAGGAGTTATGGGAATCACCATTTTCAGCTTCAATGAGTCCGGCTGGCTCTGAGAGCTGAATAAAATAAATCAATGCATTAGAATTGGTATTTCAGGCAACTTGGTAAAGCGGGAGTAAGCTGATAATGTTTTGCAGCCTATAAATTATCTAGAGAATTCAGCAGGTTAACACACTAAGAGCTTGTGACTAACTTAAAACGGAATGATCAAGATGAAGAGGTTTTGTGAATAATGACCAACTCCAAAAGGCAGAAACATCCCAATGCATGTTGTCTGCTATCTTTCTGATTGTTGCTTACTCTGTTCTCACACATTCTATTAGAAGAGGATGAAGACGGGAAAAATTCAAATCATCACATTGACATATACTGAAATAGATGGTAACTTATTTTGGAAACATTTTTTTAGAAAAGTTCAGTCAAATCAAATGTTCTTTTAGACAAGAAAATGGAATGGTATTGAAGAATAGAAAACAGTATCAAGTATCTACATTTTGCGAAATAAGAGGCACTTCAGGTTCCTGTAGAAGGATATCAGCATTTTGTGACATAAAAGACACTTCACGTTCCTGTATAAGGATATGAAGTACATTTTGCACCATTTTCTAACCTGGGCAGTTAGTGCTTTTCCATCCTTGAAACCAGCTTTTCCTGTTCCTGCTATTGTAGTGACCCTTTTAGTAGTTGGGTCAAACTTCTTGATCTGAAAATTGAAGGACAAGTTAAAGCAATTTAATGATGTTCGATTATTTATTATGATCAATTTGACTATATTTTTAGCGCAGATGAAAGCACAGATCACAGATGTGCTGAAAGGAACTTCCATAGATTTTCAACACAAAAATTACAAAGCTACCATGATAATGTCCGATGCATATTACTTTCTGCATGCCTAGACAATAAAATTCTCAAAGTGTTTTCAGTCACGATCAAATCACCTTGTGATTATAGCTATCTGCTATGTATATTATACCATCCTTCGCATGTAATACACCCAATGGATGTTGAAGAAGTACCTCGGACCCTATACCATCATGGTCTCCAAACTGCAAAATCGAATATTATAGGAATAAGTCATAAGTGGATGGTCATTACGTGCAAAAGATAAGATTTACTGGACATGAACTTTGAAACGGTTTAGGTTGGTGTATGTCTGTAACCAAAAATTGATATATTAATCTCCAGGGATCGTTTCATGAAAAAGTGAGAACTGTAAAAATGGCTACCATTTCTCCTTTCCAGGAAATCGCTTTCTGGAATCAAACTTGGATAATGGTCTCTAAATGTATGTCCAAATCAGAAACAGAATTACCTTGAACAAGTTGTCAGGGAAAATTGGATCACCACCAGCTAGCAACCTCGTTCCTTTTGTTCTTAGACTAAGCACTCGAATGGAGCTACTTTCACTATCAGCAACATATAGCTCAAAATCTATGAATAGGATCAAATTGAAATGTCCACAATTATAAGAGTCAAAGTTTCATATGGAATATTTTAATATCAATTGAAAGGTAGAAAAGGTTATCAGAATATCCCAAGATTTTACCAGGAGATAATGAAACTCCAGAAGGTTGAGCAAATGATGTGCTCGTAGGGCTATTTCCATAACAAAACACAAAATAAACCAGTTCAGAATCTAGTACAGAACCAATAATATGTAAAAATTGCTTATGTGAAGAGAAACTTCGAAAGGGATGTACATTGGCAAAACACGAATGCAAAATATGTAATGAACAGGAGAAATAGATTTAAGATGAACCTACTCTGCTTACCTTGATCCATTCAAGTTTCTTTCATAACCATCACCACTGAATACTCTAGTAACTCCATTTGATATGTCATGCTCCCATATCTGATGTTGACCAGCCATTGCAATGTAAACTTTTTCATTAACCGGTTCAAAGGAGACATCCCATGGGGAGTTAAGAACCTGAAATAGGACGCCAGAAAGAGGTTGGCCAACAAGATTTTTAGTTATTGTAAATGTATTAAGCACATAATTTTTCTTCGTTGATGTACCCAGCTTAATAAAACATGGAATAACCAAATTTTCAACATGAAACATTAAGGATGCCCAAAGTGCTTTAAATGTATCCAAATTCGTTGGGGTCTTGCCTGGTCTGTTCCTTTTCCACCTCCTTGGTAATCAGAACCTTTGGTTCCATTTCCAGCAAGAGTTCGCACTTTCTCACTGACAAAATCAATCTCCCTACATCAATAAAAATTGAATAACTATAAACTCACATGACATCTGGAAAATTCTTACAAAACTAACAGTGGATCCTTGCAAGAATGTAGAAGAACTATCGTCTCAATCAGACATGTATTATTGATTCATATGTTGCCCAGCATATTTTTCTCATTTACCTCTGATTCTAGTTTCGAATTACCAAGCAGATTCTAGGAAAAGGCTATCCCACTTAAGATTTTGTTACTCACGAAAAAAAACAGCATTGGAAGGTGTCTTGGGAAGATGGAAAATCAGGGTAAAACAAGTCATTGAGAACTGCAGATCTCCCCCTACAAAAACTGGAGGGAGCCATCTATGGCTTGCAACAAAAGTAAAGACTGGTTCTAAAATGCACATACCTCAAAGCATGGTTTTCAGTATCTGCAACATAAAGAATATTTTTCTTTGCGTTATAAGCCAGACCCTGTATAAGCATTAAACCACAATGTTCAGCATGAATATCCAGCACAAAAGTGAAAAATATAAGATGGCTGATCTCATAATGCATAAATGGACGTGTGAATAGGGAAGTGATTAAAAAAAATCTCCATAACAGATATCTGGAGAAAAAACTTACAGACTAAATCCTCACCTGAGGGCGATTAAAGGTGGCATCGTCAAAAGAACCATCCCGCAGTCCCTCTTCACTGCTGCCAATTTGGGCAATAAAATTTCCATCTAGATCAGTGACCACCTGAACTCAAAAAAATCACAAGATACTAAATTCCACAAAAAAGATTCATGATCTACATCATGGTAAAGTTTATATTACAGGATAAGGATTTTAGTGGGCCATTTTATAGTGTTTTTCTAGTAGCTCATGATAATGATCAATGAATGTGTGTGCATTGATACTACTAACTTGGATAAGTACCAACCACACTTTGATTTCTGCAGTCAATACCAAGCAGAATATACAAACCTTAATTGTATTGCTTGTATTGCTGTGCGAGTGTGTGTGTGTGAAAGTGAGAGAGAGAGAGGATATACTATGCGGTTGTGGTTGCTATCAGAAATAAAAAGTCGGTTGTTTAGCACATCAATAGCCAACTTTCCAGGAAACTTCAGAGGAGAGCTTTGTAATCGAGGATCGTTATTTATCTCTAAACTCAAAGGAATTGGTCTGCTGTCCAGGATCTTCCTTTCACCATAATACAAAAGTGCTGCCTCTATTAAATCATCAAGATCCTAAAATGAAAAGGACAGAGGACTTTCTTATTATTGAAATTTTCTGAGATTAAGCATGTATAATAAACTGCACCTGTAAATTGTACCTTCCGGCGGCCTTCTCCTGATAATTGTGCAATAAGCTTACCATTGGGTCCAACAATGGCAAATGTAGGCCAGGAACTGACACCTAGCTCACGCCACAAAATCATATCTCCATCATTGACAACCTATACTGGTAGGAAAGACTTATTAAGACGAATCAATATTTTAATATATGTAACCAAAGACTCAATTTAACATGTCATAAGTGTTCATCAGATATCATAAAATGTTAAAATGTGGTTTCCACAAGTAAATTGCTTGGCGGAAAAAATAACCTTCATAGCCTTATGGTTCCTGAAAGATTAAGAAGTTCAATTGCAGGATTAAATTCTTTCCAATATATGAACATGTAACTGTTTATATTTGGACTATCATTGCTAGTAAGAAATTGAAAAACACTACAAGTAGAAGCACACATCATTAACATAACCCAAACCCTAAGCTAGTGAATGCATTATTTAGTGTCATAATATTACATATATTAGTTCTAACTTTCAAAGCTATATTCAAGGATAGTTTCCAAAGTGATGTCACTTTCACCTCTAATTCTTCATATGCGAAACTATTGAAAGTTTTCTCTTGTTTTATGGAATTATACAAGATATGTAGCACATCTTGTTTTGTAAAATGCCCAAAATGCTTGAAAAAGATTGACATTTTGCTCTTAGAAGCTCCAAAATTTAACTCACCGGGTGAGAGATGTTGTAGCGTAAGACTGCATTACGGATGGCTTCTAAATCTTTCTCATTGTCGAACTTCGCTGAATGTACCCCCACAACAGTAAACTGTGGAATATAAGCATGTAAACGATGTTTTATGTCAAAGTATAGTAAACAAAGGAGCCAATGGAATCCTGAATTAATAAAAATGATGATCAAGCCAATGAAAAGAGGCATCAACAAGATGTCATACAAAATATGCATCAGCATCAAAGGAGAGGCAAGGGTGTTACCGGTGCATCTTTATATTTCTTCTCCAGGTACTCCAGATCTGGTAAGACATGCATACAATTTATGCAACAGTATGTCCAAAAATCCAGCAGAACCACTTTTCCTTTCAGATCCTGCTCAAAGGGATCAAAAGAGTTAGCAAAAATTCACCAAAATAGAAGGAAATAGTAAGTATAAACGCCACATCTATGTATCTATTAAAGGTGGAAAGTTTTCTGTTACTTGAGAATCTGTCGGTGTTCTAAATGACAGATAGTATGTAGTTCAATGAAGAAAGTATACTGCAATGGAACACATGGGAGTTTATAACTAGATAGCTGGTAGCTTTTTGAGAGGTTGAGAGCAATCTACAATGGAAGTTCGGTATTTGCCACACATGCTCTTCGAAATTAATATAAGCTAATAATAACCTGTGTACTTACAGATGGGAAAAGACAATGTAAATATTGAACATTGATGATTCCAATGCTTGTACATTTACAATAGAAAAGTGAGATAGACAAAACTTACCCTCTGAAATTGAAGTGGAGATGTATTCAGCCAATCAAGTTTTCCTGGAAATTCTGGCACGATGGTGACATTTCCCCTGACACATGAAAGATTAAAAAAAATTCAAGACAGTAAACATAAATTTGGTAAAAACAGAAATTGCCACAAAAATTTAATGTCGGAAATAAACCTTGTGGCTTTGTTACTTACTTGGTTTCTATATCAGATATATACTTTACAAACTGTTTGACTCTTGAAGATTTTAAGTTGCCTAAAACAAACAAAGTTAAATAAGTTTGTGTTCTTCATCTTGGATATAATTATTACTCAAAAAAAGACTCGAAACAACCATGGATACTATAAGGGATGTCTCATGATTTGACACAGTGCATCTCAAGAAGATCAGAACACAAAAGACAGAAAACAAATGTCATGTTGGATGAATTTATATAGGATGACATATACCTATACTTTCATTCTGTTCAAAGGATGGCGAATCAACTCCAAATAACTTGTTCCATACACCTTTAGGTGAAGCATATTGCATTGCCTGAAAAGATGCTGATATATATGTGTGAAAACAAGTAAAATGACAAGAAGACTAATAATTTAAAAACTTGTTCTATCTATAACAACCAAATACTTTAAAATTCAAAGCTACATTTTCCTTGTTATTCAAATGATCGCTGTCGCAATTGACATGGCTTCAACTGGTGAATATAAATTCTATAACAGTCTTCTTTGTTTTATCAATTACCTTCCAATTTGTGACAGTGAAGTATAGACAAGAAAGAGCAACACCCAAACTGCCATATCTCACTATATCACGCCGAGAACCCTGCAACCTGTCCACAAATTATTTCTGCATCCTCAAGCTGAAGTTGTTATAAAATAGTCTCTTTGATGGAAATAAACCATTTTGCTACATCTTGCCACCGGGAATTTCACATTCAAAAGCTACTGATTAAGAAAATTAAATGAGTCGAATGGAAGAAAGCTTTCTAAATGCATTGTAAAACTGTAAGCCAGTCCTTATTTAGAATCATTTTGGACAACTGTTTTTTGTGCCATCAAAACTGAAGTGTTTTAAAGTTTTCCTATTAAGGTATGAATAAAACAGACTCCTAATCTAAAACACATTGCAAGGGAGCCATAAGACTAGCTAAATGTTTTAGCAGTCTGTGGTTTTGTATTTCAGATCTACTGCTTGTCATTAAGATGAAGAAGGTGCCACATAGATTTCATTTCATTTTATTTTATTTTGAAATTTTAGAAAAGTGAATCAATCAAAATGGGTCCAATATTTCAAATAAATAGTGCCTCTCTTACCCCTTAATTGAGGAAACATTGTCATTTGTAGCAACTTGGTTAAGGATTGACCCATTTTCTGTTCTTTCTTCGAGCAATGCTACTGAAGTTTGTGCAGAAGTGTGCAGAACCTGAGGTCCCTGCATCTTCGCATCTGCAATTGTATGTCTTTATCAGATCTTATTCAGTGAGAATATTAATGTTAACTACTATCCATAATAGAAATTGCTAGGAGAACAGCAAGGAAAAAGTTATTATTGGCAGTCTTGAGATAAATCCAAAGTCAATTATAAAACCGAACTCGTTGTGCTCGTTGAAGCACTGTCTTTGATGAAAAATGAATCCCAATCATTACAGTCACAGTTCTTAAAATAGGGAACCAGAGCAGCTTGAAAAATCTACATTATTGATGGTTACAAATGACATTTTCAGCATATTCTCAGGACTACATACTATAGCCACCAGATCCACCATTGAGAATATCATCAAGCGAAATATTCCCAATATCCTTTCTGATAAGAGATGGGCTGGCATCATTTAGAATTTCTTCCGACAAAGTAGTGGTGACAGCAATGCATCTGCAAGAAGCACAGAATGGTATCATTGGAATAAGAAAAGGAGGAATTTGATGATTGGAACTCAAGGACACCATATAACAGGTATTTAGTATTTTCACCTCATCTGTGCAGCTTTTGCAGCCTGTACTCCAGCAAGTGCATCTTCAATGACAACACACTAGGAAAAGGTAGGCAAAAATCCATCAATATGATCAAAATAGGCGTGATAAAATATGCTAACCACCAAAATAAGTGTTGATATAAGAAAAGAAGTTGATATAACGATCATAAACTATCAACAAGAAAAGTAGTATGAGGTAACAGCGGTATTAGTGCTGGAATACTCTACAAAATGTGATGGGTATCAAAGAAAACAACACCCACCCTAACCTATAACTCATTTTTTTCTTATCCAGAAATTTGCTAGGTTGTTTCAGTTCAAGGAGGATATCTTAACCCTGTTTTGTTCTCTCACTTTTTCCCTTGATAAAATTCAATTTCTAAAATAAAAAATAATTTGTTATGCTATTTATAGGCAATGACTTTTCTGAGTTGATAATTCTTGCAACTTAGTAGAGCAGATAAAATCCAGGATCACCTAGATTACCTCACTAGTGGGCACATCCAAGATTTTTGATGCGGCCAAGAAAATGTCAGGAGCTGGTTTCAAATTCTCAAAAGCATCTGCTGATACAATAGCATCAAACCTGATAAAAAGCAGCTAACAGATAATCAGGACAGAAATCCTCTAATTCTTGATTCATAACAGACACAATCATCTCTCAAATACTCTTTCACGATAAAGGTAGACGTATGGAGTAACTGCTCTATTGCCAAGTTATATTATTCTGAAAAGTTCAGTTTTAATTTAGAAAACAAAGTTTAACTTCTTGAGAGCGGAATTAATCTGAAATTCCTGAATTTTTTGTTTATTGGTAATACAGCTCTTTGAGTGCTAAGCATCTCAGTGAATATCTGCAAATGTAAAGAATGGGGTTTTATAACTATTCGAAGAGCTAGAGAAACGGAACAAAAAATTAAGTAAGCTTACATCGATACTGGCAAGCCAGCAGCTGCTAAATTAGCATCGACTTTGATACGATCAGCACTAGATGCAACAGCAACTTTCAGGCCTTTATTTTTACACTGCCGTACAACAGGCAATATGTTAACGTAGCCTCAATACTTCTCATCATGAGAAATCTGAATCGTTGGGATTTCATACCTGAGTAATGAGTTCAAGCGCACCTGGGAATCCTATTCCAGAATTCGGTTTTGCATACTACAAGATATGAAAAGACTTTAGGCATCATATAACAAATTCACATTGCATTGCAAACTTGGATAGTGCTTCACATCAATCACCTTATTTAGATATATTTCAAAGAACCTTTTCTTCGCTGTTTCGGGATCGAATCCCTTGACTCCCTTTACATTAGCAACACCTCCTAAGAAGTTTGCTTCACCTATTACATTGAAGACAGGCAGCAGTTAAAAAGATAACTAATTCCATCAAATTTACATCTCAAATAATCAATTTTCGGTCACTCAACACCAAGTTCCAGAGATAAAAGGAGAAGCATTGACAAAATGGAACAAGTCCTCCAAATATCAAATGAGAAGTCGTTTGGGTTCTTTTTAAGAAACAGAAAAGAATTGCTGAAATTGAAATGAAATCCTCAACGATTGTAACCACATATCGAAAGACATTATTTTTACTTATTATCTAAGAAGAAGTAATAACTGTATTAAAGCACAAAATCTCAAACTTAAGACCTATATATATCACCTGTCCCCATGAATGGCACAAAATCGTCCACTGTAACTTCAACTCCCATTTCAGCAAAAACATCAACACCTGCCATTCTTGAAGGCTCTTCACTATTGCACAACACTCCATCCATATCAAAAAGCACAGCAGATACCTTACCCCACTCAGTTCCCGTTAATTCAGTTTCATTCTTTTGCTCCACTTTCACGCATGCCTTCACTTCCATTTTTCTATTAAAGACTAGATTTTTTGATCTCCATTGGAAAAGTTGGACTGAACTTGAGATGGGTTTTGACCCTTTTGGGTTGGAAGTAAAAACGAAAAGAGATTTAGCAAATTTTGGGTTTGATAGAGAAGATGGAGGGGATAGTAGTTTCATGGCCATGGCTTGGCCTTTCATTTATTTTTCCTTATTTAGTGGTTAAACTGATTCTGTTTTGAGTGGCAGTTCCTATGTGGTCTGTTTTAGTTATATTGGAATTTGTTAGAACAAAATTGGTCCTTGATGTTTTATATTATGAAAAAATGGTCCCTTTTGAAGTTTTATTTTAAAGGGAAATTGGTAGATGGGGAATGAGTTTGGTTTCTCTATCTTTTTAGTGGTGGAGAAATGGTTTTGATTTTGCTTAGTTTATTTGTAGGGCATTGAATAATTTAGTGCTTTATCCATTTGGCGACCACTCTTTTTGACGGGTCACAGGGATGGACTAGGCTGCTTAGTGTATGAGTTCATGCTAGAGTTAGCCCTATTTGATGCTTTATCCATTTGGTGACCACTCTTTTTGATGGGTGATAGGGTATGGACTTGGCTGGTTAAGTGTATGAGCCCATGCTTAGGGTTAGCCCCATACCTGTATAATGAGCTTAGATAGATATCCCAAACAGGTCCGATTCAGTTTGAGAGCCTCATTTTCTCGACATTTTTCAGAAGCAGAGGTCAATTTTTAGCTCCAAGTTTACCCATTGGATTGCTTAAAAATCAGATCAACTTTATGATCCCATAATTATAATTTACCTGAGCATATGCCGGATGCATGCTTGTCTATATTCAAATTATTAATCAATGATCTAATTGTTACGTCATCAACCAATTAACTTGCCATTGCTAGCTAGTAGATTCATAGCGCAGAAACTGTATATTTTGGTGCTGCACTTACTTGTTGAGCCCTACAACGCTAACATAATTAAACCTCAATATAAACAGAACCCAGTAAAAATCTCAGCACTTTATTCAGATTATTTGATATGTTTTTCACCCTTATTCAATGTCAATCAACCAATGATCACACCAGAGAAGGGATATAAGGTACGTAAGAGTGGATGGAAACACCATTTTAGTTAAATTTCGGTTTAGGAGTAAATTACTTCAATCTTAATCAGATCAATTTATTCTTCTTCTTTTTTCTGGAAAGACAGAGGCGATGAAAATGAAAAGGTGACAAATAAAAGCCGTCATCAGGTTAGACCTCATTATAACATGGTCGCGCCCTTTAACATCTGTGCATGGGGTGAGAACTTCGCGTCCAGATTAAAATTTTGGACTGAGACTTTTCAATTCCTGGATATATCCAGGTTTTTTTCGATATTGTTTTGCGTCTTGGTAATGCATGCTTTTGTCTACCGGCCAATCCAGCAATATTGGCCTCGTCTTATCTTGTTGCTTTCCACTTGTTTTTCGTTAAATGTTCTATAACATGTTCTTCTGGCACTGCTCTATTATGGAGTTTGTGACTTGGCGTATAAAATGAATAAAAAACAAGAATTCTTTAAGGTTATAGTTCAAAACGATAGAAAAAAAATAACGAGAAAACTTCGATTTTTTTTGAAGAGTTTATGATTCAATGATTTGATCTTTAATCTTCAAGAAAACAGCCTACAATATAAGAGTTAAATTCAAAAACAAGATATCATAATTAGTATAGTTCCAGTTATATAAAGAAAAATATTCTGCTGAGATTTCCTGTATCTTTTGATGTTACTAAAAGTTTAGAGAGGTAGCTAGGGTTCCTCCTCTTTCATCCAGTCCAGCGGCCGCTTGGAAACTGCCTCTTCTCGTCTACCTGCTGCATCTTGGAAGTCCATATCTCTCTGCTGCTTCCGATTCTTTGCAATTGGTTTTGCTGCTACAAACCTGCTCCGGGCTGGTTCTCATCACTCATGGCATTCTGTTGCTGTCTATTACCAATACTCAAAGCATCAAGTGATTTATTTTTCAATAATACCCTTAATTTTAACTCATTTTATGAGAGATCGAGCTATCATTCGTTGTGGATCGAGGACAGAGAGTAATTTAGAATGTCACCACATGTAAAGAAGAAGTATTTAAAAAAAAAAAAAAAGAATTTCCCAGTATATACAGAAAAATTCACTACATACACTCTAATTAGTGAGATGGTCAGCTGAGGATCTTAGTATTCCTAAACATTAGCCTCTACTCTTCTATATAGAAACGGGAGCTTAAATTTTGGTCTTCCATTCCGGAGACAAATCACATTATATTATTTTTTTTATTCTCTTTCTTTTCTTTTGGAAATTGAAATCAATAAGGTAATGATAATATTAAAAAAAAATCATTACATGCAATTTAATATATATATATATATAGATAGATAGATAGATAGATAGATATAGATTCGACAAACAAAACTCGTTGTGGAGGTATGGAAAAAACTTCCTTCAGGGATAGAAAACAAAGAAAATGGCAAAAACGTTGCTTTGTAATTAAGAACTACCTCGTCTAAAAAAATGACACTTTATTTATTTATTTATTTATTATTCGATAGTAAGAGATATTGTATAGACAACTTGTATGTATATCAAAATTAAAATCTGAATTCAAAAGGGTTGGCACGCTTCTTTCTCTATTGCTAGCTAACATGAGTTTTTTTATAAGAAAATTGATGTTTTTGCTAGTAAAGTTTTAATTGTTATTTTTTAAAATTTTGATTTATTATGTTTTTTATTTAAATGGAATGTAGTTTTTATATATATAAAAAGGGTTTTGATAGTTTTTTAATAAGTAGAAAGATAAATTATTTATTTTATCTTTAAGAATTTTGATTTGTAACATAACTAAATTCAATCACGTTTTGCTATATTTGTTTTGGTAGTGGGAGTGATCACTCCCACCAATTACATTTAGCCAAAAGGTGATTAAATTTCAGACATATATTTGATAAAAATAAATTCAATTTAAAGAATTTCGAATATTTATGGTCTATATATGCATTAATCATGAGACTTAAATTAAGTGGAAATCAATAAAAGAGAATCAAATCCTCGAAAATCATAATGCTTGACTCGAGCCATTTGAATCTCATTCAAAATTCTTAAAAAGGCAACTCAAAGCAAGAATGTCACTACATATGCCCAAGAATGCTGCAGCAACCACAATTTATTCAACGATATTGTGATCAGCTTTTAGAGCTTTTCAACTCTCCATTTCCCCAAAAAAATGCAGCAGACACTATTTACTGTCATTGCCATCCTGTTCATCACCATCTCCTCGGGCAACTCTCGAGCTATCGATTGTAAACCAGGAAGAGGAAAAAAAGTTCAACATGCCATAATTGTTGATCAATCCGGCAAAGGGCACTTCACAAAAATCCAAGATGCCATCGACTCCATCCCAATAAATAACGATAAATGGATCAAAGTTCGAATCAATCCTGGCACCTACATGTAACATCTCTTCTTTATTCCCATTTCTTGACTTAGCATATGCTCTAGCTATAACTTTTCTTTCTTCAAAATTTTCATATCCATAGCATTACAAATATATCTCCTTAAGAAAAACATGCTCTTGTGTGTGTGTGAGTGTGTGTGTGTGTGTGTGTGTGTGTGTGTGTGTGTGGTTGATAAGCTAGAATGTGCAGAGAACAGGTGACCATACCAGAAGACAAGCCATGTATTTTTCTGAAAGGAAGAGATCGTGCCCTAACAACGATTACTTATAATGCACATAAAAGCACTGATACTAGTGCTACTTTTACCTCATCACCAAGCAATGTTGTAGCAGTGGGCATAACCTTCAAGGTAAAAAGCTTTTGCGTTATACAGTTTTTTGTGGTGAAATATCCCAAGTTCTTTTATCATATTATTTCCCCTTTTGGTATTAAGAACACAAGAAACAATAATAAATATAAACTATATCCACAGCATCATCGTACGTGTTTTTCAAATAGCTGAGATTTTCCTGATTGTTTTTCAATAATGCAGAACTCATTTAACCTTCCATACAAGCAAAAAATGTACAGCAAAAATATCAGCTATGGAATCAAGATGCCTGGAGTTGGAGTAGTCCCAGCACTCTCTGCACGAATTTATGGTGATAAATCAGCTTTCTATGATTGTGCTTTCTTGGGAGTTCAAGATACATTGTGGGATGTCCAAGGCCGGCATCACTTTTTAAATTGCTACATTGAAGGAGCAGTAGATTTTATATTCGGTGCTGGTCAATCTTTATATGAGGTAAGAGTAGTTTGCTAATTGGGATACTCTTTCTACATTAATTACGTACTCATAATTCATGGATATTTATTAATTATGGTTAATATTGAAAGTTTGCAAATTAGTACTCATAATTAAATACATTGATTCTTATCATATAATTTATGTATTGACTCACGCCAATAGATATGTGAGGGGTTAAAAAGAATTATCGATCAAATAATAATCAAACTTACGCCTGAGCTCATGATTCGGGTAGGGTTGCTCGATAAATGTTATTAAGTATCTCGTGATTCGTGTAGGGTTGCTCGATAAATGTTACTGGTGATGGTGTCATAACAGCCCAAGGTCGAGAGTTTCCTAATGATCCCAATGGTTTCATATTTAGTGGCTGCACTGTTTCTGGAATTGAAGGTGTTCGAGCTTTTCTCGGAAGAGCCTACAGACCATACTCGAGAGTAATATTTCAAGATTCATATTTTTCTGAAGTGGTTGATCCTCTTGGATGGAATGCTTGGGGTTACGTAGGGCAAGAGTAAGTTTGTTTCACACCTCTCTCTCTCTCTCTCTCTCTCTCTCTCTACATATATATATGAAGGATTCGAACTCGGAATCTATACGGATATTTAATATCTGGTGAATTTTGTTGATTTTCTGATTTCAAGGGAGAAGTTCAAGTATGCGGAGTATAATTGTAAGGGACCAGGTTCCAATAAATCGAAGCGTGTTCCATGGGTAATAAAGAAGCCATCAACGGGACACAGCGAAGTGTTTTCAAAGTCATCCTTCATCGATCAAGATGGCTGGCTTGCAAAACTACCTCTTTGATCATTTATTGTTCTTAGAATTTTTTCCCAGTTAATATATTAAGAACAGAAGGCTATATATTGTAATCAATCTTCATTCCCTTTATTTATGGTTATCCCGTCTTGTTTGTAGTCATCAGGATTCTTGCTGCTGCTTCTTTTTCAGGATATTCGTCAACCTTTCTGTAAATTCAATGCATGGGCTTTAAGCCCTGATATTTAAACAAAAGAAGAAGAAGAAAAAGAGCAAGATGCCGATATATCGAGGTGAATAAAGAGCCAACACATCCTATTCAGCTACAGCCCTTTATATCATTTACGTCAATTTTGGCATCCATTTGAACGTTGATTTCGTAAGCTTAGATGCATTTTAGTCTAATTTTTTGCAATCTAAGATTTTGTTAGGCATAGATGAAAATATTTAAGGCAAACCTGATGATTTTTCATCCCTACGATGATCACGAGTTCTTTCGTCAGATTAGATACGATTTTCCATACCTGATGAGGCGAATTTTTAAGAATTTTCGTGAACGAAAACTCATGAGAAAATTGGATGGATGGAAGAACACGGTGTTTGTTATGCGATCCCATGATTTTATATCCCTTGAAATGGAAATGGATATTTCATTCATCGTTCTTAAAATGGCAACATAAGCAAGAATGAATGTGTGTGTGTGTGTGTGTGTGTGTGTGTGTGTGTGTGTGTGTGTGTGTGTGTGTGTGTGTGCTGGTGATGGTTTACGTGCTTCCACGGGCGTTGCAGCAACATTTTTGTCAGCCACAGTGGTCAAGCAACTCGGCATTTTAAAGGTTACTTCCTGTGGTTAGCTAGAATTTACCGCTCTACTCTCCAACCAGGCTAGCTGGAGCAGATGGACATGTATTTGAGGCTTCTCTTCTAGCTAGATCGGGGATTGATTGTACGAAAGCATTTTCTAGAAAATTTCCGTTCAACACTGGCCAGCTTCAAAATTGGTTTCGCAGGCATACTTTTAGAAACTAGCTAGTGATCAAGAGGCTGACAAGTGCGCGCCATACGACGCTGTGGATGCTCGGATTCTTCAAACTAGGATCGCATCATCCAACCCATGAATCTCATAGGAATATAGCTTTCCATTGTCTAATTTGCTGGATTTATACAATGATACATCACCTTAGCTGCGGTTTGAGTTACAGAATGCAGAGGCCTTCTGACTTGAACAGGAGCTAGCTTGTATTATGTATATTCCACCATGTACGTGCATGCCAAGCTTGAACCATATATAGTTTTATTCCCACAGAATACTGGGCATTCAACTACTCTACACGTTCAAACATGTAAACCAATTAAGTTTAAATCATTGATCAAATCAAATATTCTTTTACGTGGGAATTCTATTCTAGTCCTGTTTTCTTTTGTCTGTACTTATCCTCCATATATAGAACGGACATTACTGGTAAACAAAAAGAGGATGGGAATTCAGTGGTAATGGCATTACTCTTAGCTAGATTATTTATCCTCTAATATTTTAATAATATATCATGTCACTGTTACAGTGATGTTTCTATAATTTTTGTGATTGTTAATTTAAAAGATGATGGGAAAGCAAGACACTGTATATTTACCCTAACGTATTTCATCACTGTTTATTCAGATTCATGGAGGCTATATTCATGACAGTGCTTTCGTAACTTTAGCGATTTTAAGGGTTGCTAATTAAAGGCAGGTTGGATGGTGATCAGCAACTTAATTTGCAGCTATCTTCTTCTATTTTCAACGATTGTATTTTGATATTTATATTTTATTTTCATCATTTTCCAGTTCTAAGAGTACGTAGAGAGCGAAGTACGTGGTGGAGGGAGGAGAGGATCAACTCTGTCATTCCCTACAAACTTAAGAGAGTTTTATTCAGATACTGGTTTGATCATGAGTACTTAAATGGTGAGTAAAATTAAGGAGATCAGTGTCCAAAAAATTAAAAAATTGGAATCATTTTATACCAAGAGAGGGTGAAAAATGGTGACAAAATTGGGTTCTGAGGGCCAGAACTAGCTAGCAACCTCTGGTTTTTCTTTTGACCCTCTTGTCATCGGAATAATTTTCAGTAAATCATGCGTGTTTTATTAAGTAATCATCTCTTTTGAAAATTTAAGATATTAGGTGAGGTTGTAGAATATAATTTATATTATACTCTAACATTCTCTCAAGTGAAAATTCTTTGGCTTGAATTTTGCACGTGCTGACACTACTTTGTACTTGATTTTTATCAAATAGAATGGAGGTGGTGATATTCAAACTTATGACCGCTAGGTCAATAAAATTCTGATATCATGTTAAGAAATAATCTCATCTAAAAACTAGCTTTAAACTATAAGTGAGACTCCCATGATATATATTATTTTTTAGGTGAGAAGCATGTCATTTACAGTTTTTTCTTTTCTTTTTTCACTTATTTTTATTAATAATAATACAAGGAAGTGATTGGGTTTTTAATATTTTTAAGCACTTGAAAGTCACAATCACAATTAAAAGTAAAAGGTATGATCAAATTCGTCTAATTTTTTTTTTCAATTCCTTAAAAATAATTCTTGATTTTATACAACTTTATTCTTATGTGCTCTACTTGATGTGAATACTTATAATTGTTTATCATTTTTAAGAATATTTGTTATATATGCATATATTATTTATAATAAAAAACTATTTTTCTTTGATATTTATATTTTTGGTGAAATACTAAATAAATGAATTAAAAGTCTGAAATTTGATTGTAAGAGATAATTTATATCATGTAATATATATTAGACGTACCATCAAATAAGTACTCTTTAAAAAAGAAATAGGACAAACTTCGTGTTAAAATCAAACACTATCGATTTTCCCTCCAAACAATCTTGGTTCTCAATTACGATATTTTATTAGAATTACTTAATATAAAACATCAATTTATATATATATATATATATAAAAGTCTTTTTGAATCAAATGAATTAATGAACAAAATTGATAAACAAGAATGCTTGGTGACAAAATTAAGATTATATTCATAGTTGTGGTCGTTTTTTTATGTTTTCTCCCAAAAAGATTAATGATGTCACAAATAATATATAATGAAAAGATAATTTAATTTATAGTCATAGTCGACAAATGATAATAAATCAAAAGGTTGCTTAGCAAAATCATTATCTTCCGTTCGTGTGATACATTATCACCCACACAAATTAGGGTTTGATGGGACTTGATCAGAAGAGAAGGATGCGAATATATAACTTTATTGTCTTAGTTCACAGCCGGCTGCCACTCTAATTAAAATCTTTTATTCTAACCCTTGATGGTGGGCAGATTCATGGTCGTCGCTTAATCATGATTAATTCTTGATGGTCCAGCACCATATATAGCAAATTAAAGGCATGAGATGTTGGTGGTTTTCTGGTCCATTACTTGACATTTTTGTATAGAACAACTGAAAACAATTTAGGGTTACTTTGATGACATGGGAGACCAACTAGTATGAAACAATTTCACCTATAAATTTAAATTATTAGGTGAGATTTTAGGATATGATTTATATTATCTTTTAACTTATTTTCTCAAGTGAAAGTCTTTAGAGTGGTGAGATTCGAACTCGTGATTACTAGGTCAATAAGATTTTGATACTATATCAATGAATCATCTAACTTAAAAGTTTAAGCTATTAGATGAAATCTCGGAATATAATTTGTATTATTCTCCAATACTGTCTTTCAAGTGAAAACTCTTTAGGCTTGAAACTTGCACGCAGATATACATTATTTTATGCTTAATTTTTATCAATTAGAATGAGGGTGGTGAGATTTGAACTCATGATCGTTAGGTCAATAAGACTCTGATACCATATCAATGAATCATCTCACTTAAAAGTTTAAACTATTAGATGAGATCTCAAAATATAATTTGTATTATTCTTCAATACTCTCTTTCAAATTAAAACTCTTTAGGCTTGAAATTTGCATGCGGATATACATTATTTTATGTTTAATTTTTATCAATTAAAATGAAGGTGATGAGATTTGAACTCATGATCTTTAGGTCAATAAAATTCTAATACTATATAAAAAAATCATCTCATTTAAAACCTTTAATTATTAAATGAGGCTCAAAATATAATTTATATTATTATATATCTCATAAATGTCATCCTGCCTTCTATGGTGGGCACTTAACCATGATTAACTCTTGATGGTCCAGCACCATTGCATTGCATGTGACAACACTAACTTATTTCTTTCTTGGCATGAGAGGCCTTAACTTCGGAGAGAGTGCTGGTTGTGAAAAGTGAAGACATTTGTGTAGAAGATATGAAATAATAATGGGAGTCAAAAGGAGGGGTCAGTGGTTGCTTTGTTGGAATCTTATATGGCAGTTAAGTGTGCCGTTCTGTGGAGGTTATTGTACCGGTCAACGGCGTCGGGGCATAATTCACATTCCTTGGAAACACTCCCCCACGCTTTATGCTAGCTAGTATTTGTTTTTGTTTTCTAGCCCTAAAAACAATCTGGATTATATATATATATATATATATATATATATATATGTAATGGTGATTTTTATTTTCATGTCATTTAATTATTGTTTTAAGATAAAATTTAATTTTTAGACTTGGATATTTATTTTTTGTATTCTATAACACTAATTCAATACCAAAACTGAGATTTTAGATTTACTTTTCATGCTTAAGGGGTGTTTAAGGGTGTTTAACATTGTGTTTTAAAAGTGTTTTTAAAAAAATATATATTTTAAAATTTATATGTTCTTAGATCATTTTGATATACTGATATTAAAAATAATTTTTATAACTTTTTCATTGAGAAAAAAGAACTATAAAACATAAACTATTTAGTAAGTGGTCCAGTAGTATGAGTTTGACACTAAGAAGTTTGATTCTCTTATGGTTCCAGATTTCAGTCTTATAATTGTTTATATGTTAAACACTTGAAACTTAAATGGTTGTTAACATTAAAACTCATGGGATTAGTCAACATGTATGCAAATTTATCCGCAAACAACCTTTCAATAAAAAAAAAACAAAAGAACCATAGACCATATAAATGGAACAACATCTATTTTGCATTTGTTATCCCCGCATCAACTACTGCCTAATGCCAATCTTATATAATATTTGCATTCAATTCATTCACTGAAAATATTAGCATTCAGATTTGTAAACTTCACCGATAAAATAAGTTCTTTGGATATTTGATGATGGGTTTTTAATTAAGTTTTATAAGAAGACTAACATTATTCTCGATTCAACCTGGAAAATCTATCTATAACTCAACTTGATTCATTTATTTTAAGATATTATTGTTCTGAATTAATGGGGCCGGTGAGTCTAGTAGCTCCAACCCGTAACTCGGCAGGTTGAAGAAGTATTGATTAAAGATAACATGAATCTGCGTTAATAATTCCTGTCATTCTTTGACTCGACAACAGTGAAAAACATCAGACACCTCTCCCTCGATTAGATAGATGTCTTTCGCATCTCCTCAAAGTCCATTTCTTTTTTATCTTTCAAGAAAGTGAGAGGAGAAAGAGGTTTGATTTCAAGTTACAAAGCTTAGGGCTCTAGGCATACATGCACGGGAATCAAGACATGTCGAGGACAAAGAAAACGAGTCAGCCACTCACTCTCTCTCTCTCTCTCTGCTCACCGCCATATCCAAAACTGAAGCTCTCCCGTGTTCATCGCTTGTATTCTACGCCTTCTTCTCCTTTCCTATACTGCTGCAACTTCACTCCCTGCTGTCATCTGTCAACTCAGTATGTACATTCACTCGTGCTTCCTTGACCGAGTCCAGCTCACGATTTCTATATATAGTTGATGGAGCTCATTCATCCCTGTTCAAGATTAATATGAAAACCTTCTTCTGAATCATTTTAAATCATATTTATAGTTTCAGCTCGGTGAATAATTCTTGTCGCCTGCAGATTCAAAGTTCAGCTCCAATCGGCCGGGTTTACCTTTTAAATTACCGAAGAGTTTACCTCGTTAAACTTAATCATCTATGGGCCATCCTCCAATCCAAGTAAAACCGAATCAATGAACTTTTTTTATACTTGAAACAATATTGTTTGTTGTAATCTATATTGGACATGATCTCATGAGTACGTGTGGTATAGATCAGTAGACTCATGGTGTGATATGATTATTTAACATGTTATTTTTAAATACATGAATGATTATAAATTCAAATCCTATATTCTTTATTTTCTAATTAATTTACTAACACGAGACGATAATACTTACGAAGTTTTTGTGCCTTCCCACGTATTTTTAAAGTGTTGAAGATAAATTTAACTAGTCATTTTCAATTTAAGAGATTAATGATATTGATGACGTTAACCGGTATTGACAAAGCACATAGAAGATGAATTTGATGGACTAATTTTAAATGTGGTGTCATCAGATTTATAGAGAAATAAAAGTTAATGATGTTCAAGCGACACGGTGTGATGATAAAGGATTTAAGATTTGTATGAATAGTTTCGAGTTCGAGTATATATCTTTTATATTAATTAGAGATAATCATAATTTTATTTGTTCATCCGAATCTATAAAATATGTTTTTAAAAATAAAATTTTTTCAAATTCAAAAAATAAAAATAGAAGATTTTTCTTCTCTCAATTTGCAATGATTATGGGTGGCCCGAATAAAGGGTTAAAATATTGTGAAATGTTGAAAACGAGAGTAAAGGACTAGGGAATGGTCAATGAATGAATATATAAAAGATTTTTCTTGGTTGTATATAGATTGATACTTTCTTGGTTGTATATAGATTGATACACCAGGGGTAGTTGTATTATTGCAATTATTTATGTTTAATATCTGTATTTTTTAGGAGTATATTTGTATTATTGCTTTTGCTTGTATATATAAACCAAGCATGACAAGCTTATTTTGGACTCTGGTATATTTATCTCTTGTGGGAGATAAATGAATTTCTATGTGATTTTTTTATCATTATCTGCTATTTTTCAATTATATATATATATATATATATATATATATATATATGCTAGAATTATATTAAATTGGAACATGGCCGGAAATAATAAGCTTGCAGAGGGAGGGAAAATGGAATCCACTAATTACAGTGAATTGAGCAATTATTACAGCGTTGAGACATTTATTATTAAACTATTCGAGGTCATTTATGTTGTCATTGTCACTATTTGACATCAATTATATTTTCATTGTATATTTTTTTGGATGGGAGTAAAAATTAACTATTGGAAAACATGTTTTTAAGTTAAAATAAATGAGTAAAATTTTAATAATTTTAATTTTTTATAAATAATATATATCCTAATTTAAATTTGAAATACGCTGCACAGATTACAATCCCTATCTAACATCATCGTATACCATTGCTTACCTTGTTTACCTATTGAAAGGTGGAAATAAACAAAGTTGTCAATCCTGATTAGCGTCATCTTTAATTATTAAGATACAATTATCTTACTTTAAAACAGCTTGAGCCTTTAAAGAAAATAAAACAAAAAGAGAGAGTAAAAATAGTAATAATATTTCACCCTGGTGAAGTGAATGGCTTCCATGTGCATGACCTAATAGACTTGTCATGTCATTTTAAAGCACAAGTTCCATGGTATACATCTATCCTGTAGAGGCAGGTGAAATTTAGTAAGATAGCTGGAAAACTTTAAATCAATCCACAACTCATCATCTAATCTCTAATCAAGTCCTCAAACAAATAATTTATCCTCGAACATTTCTTACTTTTCTCGATCTCATCTCCTATCATTTTTCTTTCGAAAACCTCATCGTGTTATAGGTGAAATTCAGATGGGAAATGTCGATGAACAATCCGAGATTCAGGACCTAATTGCTTTTCTTTTGAGCTTAATTGGGAATGAATACATGAAAGAGGGTTAAATTGAAGTTTTCTTAGAATAAATCCCAGGATCCGGCTGTCCACATGAACAGTTTAAAATATGATTTGACCAGTAGGTGGTCTGTCTCTAAATTAGAGGATAAATTGCATGAATTTTTTTAATCTTTCGAAACCCTCCAAACCTTTTGAGAGAAACAACACCATTCTCATTTCCCAAAACTAAAAAAGAATTTGCACAACACAAAACCCCCACACTTCTCCCAAAGATCCTCGAGAATGGACATTTCTCGATCCACATCAATAGCCCACCTTGAAAAATGGATGATTGAGAGAGAGAAAGAGTGAAAACTTCACATCCATCAATCCCAATATCATACTCACACCCATGTGAGTTCATCGCAAAGCACAAACAAGAAAGAAAAGCAAAGCTCCCTTCTCTCTCTATCTCCCCCCCTCAGCCTCTACTGTCACAATCCTCAAACCTCTCAACACTTTCCCATCATTTCCCAAACCCAATGCCCCCATCATTTTCAGCTAAACAAGTGTGAAAAGAAAATGATAAGGTTATAATTTTTAACTCTTTTTATCAACCATCCTGATTATAAGTTTTATCCCGAGGTAAGGTTTTAAAACAGTGTTTCCAGGATTACACAGCAAGTTATCACTCCTCTGAGCCTACAGCCTGTTATTTGGTGTTTTACTGTGCCAACAACAAAGTTTAGTAATATTTTTCTTACAGGGAAAAGGGGTAGAATATACATGTGGAAAAAAGAGTGCTCCTTTCACCACTCCCTTCTATTGATGTTGGTTGACACAGTGATTGAGACTTGAAAGCGCCCATCTTTTCATGTCTATTGACAATGATAGTTGATATAGCACTTGGCTAGTTCCTGTCCACTTTTGACCCTCTGTATAGTTCTTTCTTTATCATTACCAAGCCATGTGCTGAACTAGAAATAAATAAAGTCATTCAGCTCAGGAGAAAAATAGAGAGGAGGAGGCTAACAATGGGCTCTTTGGGAGGTGAAACTGCGGGGAAGAAAGCAATGTGGCTCTATCCTAAGGTTCTAGGATTTAACCCTTCAGAAAGATGGGGTCATTCTGCTTGCTACTCTCATGGGATTGTTTATGTCTTTGGTGTATGTATCATCTCCTTCAACTAGCTAGAACTCCTTTTTTTGCCCTGAAAAACTATATCCTTTGCACTGCCTGTATATATATATATATATTTGATGAAGCAGTCTTCGTCATCGTCAGTTATAGTTTGCTGTTATCCTTTGCCTTTCATTTCTGTTGATTCATGTCCACTATATATGCAGAGAAAAATTCTTTCTGCTTTCTGCGCGCGCGCGCGCATACACTTTGTTTTCGTTCATCTATGAAGTATATTTGGCAAAAAAGACATCTACTTTTTTCATGTAGTTTAGTTCTTTCCAATTTCTTGTTCTTTCTAGATACAGAAATCTGTGTTCATAGCTGTGGTTGCTGCTTTCTTGGTAAAATATGGCATTGTTGTCTGAACTGTTTCGTTATCCTTTTTTAAAGAGAAAATAGGAACATAATTGGTTCCAAAAGGAGTAATTATAAGAATGGTGAAAGAATATGTTCGGATTATTTTCTGTTTTCACTTCATTTATGATAGGAACAAGTTCATGAAACTTGTTTGCCTTGAGTAAAGCTTTTCTCTGCAGTGAGTGTTGAGAGAGTGATATAAATCATTTAAAAACTTAAGTTTTTGGGTTGAGATTTTCTTTTAACAAAACTGAAAGGATCAAGTGCTCAAGAGTTCAAAACTCAACAGAATAAATAATATCTCATGGCCTTGCTTAGCACTTAAGTTTTAGGTTGAGATTGTTTTTTTTTGCAATCAGTTTCATTAATATTTGTTTCGTGTGCTATTTATGTGTTGTGCTTCATGAAAGTAATACCTAATTGCTTGGTGATCTGCTAATTAATAAATTGATTTATATTTGTTTTTTTTATCATTCCAGGGATGTTGTGGGGGTCTGGATTTCAGTGATGTTCTCATGCTAAATCTTGATACAATGGTTTGGAACACAATGACAACTGCAGGTCAAGGGCCTGGTCCAAGAGACAGCCACAGCGCTGTTCTTGTGGGCCGACAAATGATCGTGTTTGGGGGCACGAATGGCTCCAAGAAGGTGAATGATCTTCATGTGTTGGACCTTGACACGAAAGAGTGGATGAGCCCTGAATGTAAAGGGAATCCTCCTTCGCCTCGTGAAAGTCACACTGCAACATTGGTTGGTGATGACAAAATCATGGTATTTGGCGGAAGTGGAGAAGGTGAAGCAAATTATTTAAATGATTTGCATGTTTTAGACCTTAAGTCCATGAGATGGACTTCTCCGGAGGTGAAAGGCTATATTCCTGCTGCTAGGGATAGTCACAGTGCTGTTGCAATTGGCAGTAAGCTTTTTGTATACGGTGGTGATCGCGGTGATAGGTTTCATGGTGACGTGGATGTTCTGGATACAGATTCAATGACTTGGACAAAGGTATTAGCTTCACTTTACTGTATTTTACGTCTATGATGTCACATTTCCAGAGAGTTTATGAAGAAAAAAGTGATGACGATTCTGATTTTCTAACAGCTTACTGTTCAAGGATCTGCTGCGCCAGGCGTTAGAGCAGGCCATACTGCTGTGAATATTGGGACAAAGGCAAGTCATGCCACCTGTCTTTGCTGATAGTCTTTGATTCTTAGTGAAGAGAGTTAATGAGCATTTCATGGTCTGCAGGTTTATGTCATTGGAGGTGTTGGGGACAAGCATTACTACAATGATGTTTGGGTTCTTGATGTGAGTACTTGTTCATGGACTAAGCTTGATATATCTGGGCAGCAACCTCAAGGGAGGTTTTCTCACACTGCGGTTGTCACGGACTTTGATATTGCCATCTATGGAGGGTAACTGAAAGTTTTAGTTTCGTGTCTGTGGCTCTTGTTATCAGCAATCCATCCCATGTAATTTTCATGTGTCTTAATTTGATTTCTCGGGTTTTTTCTGCGTGTGTGCGTGCAGGTGTAGAGAGGATGAGCGTCCTCTCAATCAGCTCTTGGTGTTGCAACTTGAAGCAGAACATCCTAATGGCCGATACAACATTTCCATGTGCAAGATCTTTGGAAACCATTGGAATCAAGAGAAGAGAAGATTTCTCCGAGGAGCTGCGAACAATTCGGTAATGAATCTACTTGCTCTCAGATTGCAAACACTTAACCTCCTGTTAAATATGATCTGTTCAAGTTGGGAGGACAATTAATATTTGCTGTGAAGCAGACAATGTTTCCAGGGAACAATGAAATGGTCCGGAAGGGCTCTCAAGAATCAGAAGAATCAAAACAACCTTTTCAGTTCAGTTCAGGTAGTTTTCATAAAAAAATCCTTGTCCCGAGAAGCACAACTCAAGACTTCTCACGTCAATAACTAGAATATTTCCTTTCAGATACTCTGCATACTAAGAGGAAAAGACCTGCAGATCTTAAGGCATGGGAGATTGATTCAGAACAAGAAGAGCATTCTCTTTCTCTTTCTCAACATTCATCCCCATCACAATCTGATCAAGAACAGTTCCCAGCTCATAAATCAGTTGATTCCCTCGCATCCTGCCAAGGATTTAATTTTTTTAGGCAGTTAAACAAAATTCCGAGAAATTGCCGGGCTGATGATGTTGCAAGTAACCAGAAACAACCCAGAACTGTAGTCGAAAGAACCCCGTACAGTCTCCAAATCTCAAGAGAGAATAAGAGAGCAGAGCAGTATGTTCATGCTGGGCTTGGCAGGCAAGGAGCCCCATTCCCACCAATGGAACATAGACCCGTGGAGGCAGGGTCAATTCAGAACCTGGTAAAATCATAAAGTCAATACTCCGCATCGATCTGTCCCTAGCATCCTCAATATCAATCTTGCTTCTCTGTTAGTTTTTCTATCTGCCCTGCTAACACATGCTTTTCACTCTCATCTCTTACTTTGTAGGTTGGTGCTGAGGTCCGAGGAAAAGTTGACGGAGCCTTCGACTCAGGCCTTCTAATGACTGCAACTGTCGATGGAAAGATTTTTAGAGGGGTCTTGTTTGCACCTGTAAGCTCTCATGGCATGCCTTCTTTTGCACTACATTCGGGTATTTCCCGAATTTTTACTGAAACTCAATTTCATCTATCAGGCGTCCTGCGTAGCACCGGGAAGGGCCATTCTAGCCCCTAATCATGCATCTCCAGGAACTCAGTTTCGCACTGTCCAGCAATTTTCAAACTCAAATCATATAGATTCCTTACAGCCCTCCCATCATCCAACAGCATTCTCCAAGCCAGAATGTGGCCAGAGTTTTCGACAAACTCAAATGACAAGAACATGTTCGGTAACTAGAGCTCCCCCATCATTAGGCAAGGAACCAAAGTCAAGAAGTGATCTTCAAGGTGTGGTTCTGACACTAGGAGGACCTGCAAGTGGCCATGTTGGACAAGTCTAAAGTTCAAGATGCGTGGCAGTTAATTTCCCTAGACTTGTATATAGAGTTATTTTCATTTTCCCCTTTTCTTGATGGTTCTAAAAATCCAGGCTTCAAGATTCGGGCAGTCCAGCTTGTCTGAAGTCGGCCTTTTGTGCTAACCATCAGCTTGATTGTAAGTTTAAAGTAGGATTAAGGGCTTAAGTGACGCATTTTAATCGTGATCCTAGTCTACTGAGTGTTAAAAGGTTGGCAGTTTATGCATATCAGACAGAGCATGTGATCTGTTCTATCTTGATCTGACCTGACTCTAGATTTGAATTGTGGCTGGTTGAGCATGTGAAGAAGCTAATTTATTCTGGACAAAAAAATATATCAGAGTTGACCCAGTTGGATTTCAGATGTGTTTGCGGATTGATTCGAATTTATTCTTCTAAATGTATCCTATTGATGTAAAGGTGTGTTCTTAAAAAGTATACAGGAAAAATAATAATTTCAATCAACAAAACATGAACTATTTTGATATTAAAAATAAATTTAAAAATAAAAAGATTATTTTTGAAGCTTTTGAACCTGAGACGTGAAATGTATGGAGAGTGGGAAACGGGGGCAAGCCTGAATGACTGACTGACTGACAAGGTTCCCATCAGACAGGTTGGAAATGTTAAAGAGAGCACCCGCGCATCTCGCGCGATACTGTCTTGAAAACCCAGAGAGAGAGAGAGGGGGGTAAAAGGAGTCACTGTCAACGGTCTGATATGCCCCCACGTCATGATGTGTGTTTGATTGATGGTTTGAAGAAGCTTTTCTATTGTCACTGCCTGTCTTTTCACCTTATCACCTTTTGTGCGTCATCCTTTAAAAAACAGGTTATTCTGTAATTCCAACACCATTTAAACAGAAAAAATCCAATTAAAGTTTACATCAAGATCCAAGACCAATAAATGAAATTCAATATTTGATGTGATTGGACATATTATATTGGAGTGTTTTTAATGATTTCCTTATCTTTTTTAAGGGAGGTGTTTATGATTAGATGGGAAAGTATTTATAAAAAAATTTAATTTAAAAAAATTATAAATTTTTTGATATTTTAAAATTATTTTAATATAATAATATTAAAAATAATATTTTAATAAAAAACACTTTTAAAAATAATATTGAATATATTTCTAAATAGACACTTAATTATTACATCTAGGTTTTAGTTTTGATTTAAAAATGGCGTTGAATTTATTTTTTTAAAAATAAATTAAAATAATATTTTTTATTTTTGAAAAATTATTATCAAACATCTTTTTTATCTCATAATTATTAAATTTTTTAGCTAACTTTTAATGAAATTAATTATTCTAAAGATAAAAATAAAAATCATTGCACAATCATGATTAGGAATAGAGGTCACGAGCGGTATACCCGCGCGATGCGGCGGGTTTTTTTTATCTATGTAGAAAATTAATTATTTTTATATGTATTGTATTTTATGATTTTAATATTTAGTTAATATAATTATATTTAAGAATACCGATATGAAATTTTATCCTTTAAAAAATCTAAAGTCATTTTTCCTCTCTCTCATTATATTTTTAGGCGATAATATTCAATAAATATAAGACATATTAGAAATAAAAATATTGTAATTTGTTTTTAAAACATAAACTTAATTTTTTTTTTGTGCTATAATTATTTATTTGATGTCTAAAAAGAACAGTCTAATGGAAACGGGAAGTGACTTGTATATTTTTTAATTTGACTTGTAGATAATGCAGGTAAATTTATAAAAAAAAAAAAATTAGAGATGTTTTTTTTTTCCAGTAATATTAGATCTAAAATATTAAAAATGAAAATATTGGAAATTATTATAAAGAAATAAACTTAAATAAAAGAGCACAAAATTAAATTTTGAAGCCAATATTTTTTTATACAAGATTTATTAATTATATTATTATATTAAATATATTCGAGAAAACATGATATAAATTTCTGTCTTTTAAAAAATCTTAAGTCATTTTTCCTCTCTTTCAATATATTTTTAGGTGATAATATTTATTTTTGTAATATAAAAAAATAAAAGTATAAAGGCTTGAATGAAAATCAAATATAAAGGGATTAAATTGAACAATTAAAAGTCCAAGGGCTGAAATGGAAACCACATTTATTATCAATTTAAATCAAAGAACAAAGTTGAAAAAATTGAAACTTGTGTACCGAATTTATTGAGCTATTTACTACCAATTCAGAAATTAAAAGTAGCAGGACCAAACTGAAAGTATATATTATATTGATGTTGAATTGAAGGTCGCAATTGAAACAAATAAAAACTTATATAATTGCAATAAGGGCTAGAACAACAAATTCGATAAATTTGTCATTTTTTTTATGAGTTGCTTTTGTTCCTCAGTAATAGTAGATCTGACGCATTATTAAAAAAAATATTGTAATTTGTTTTTAAAAATGAACATAATTTTTTTGCGTCTAATAATTATTTTTTTTTCATCTAAAAAGAATAGTATAATCGAAACGGGAAGTGACTCGTATATTTTTTAATTGTAAATAACCTAGGTAAATTATTCATATTTGTTTTATGATTTGTCTTTTTTCCCTAGTAATATTAGATCTGACACATTGTAAATAAAAATATTGTAATGTGTTTTTAGGAAAAAAAAATAAATTTGTGTTATTATGATTTATTTGTCATCTAAAAATAACAGTGTAATTGAAACGGGAAGTGAGTCGCATATTTTTGAAATCTAGGTAAATGTGTCAATTGTTTTTTTTAGTTGTATTTTTTGCCCAGTAATATTAGATCTGAAATATTAAAAACCAAAATATTGTATTTTTTTAAGAAATAAATTTTTTGAAAAGAGGAAAAAATTAAAATTCAAAGATAATTTTTTTATGTTATCCGATTTATCAATTATATTATTATATAAAATGTATTTAAGAATACTGATATTAATTTTTTTTATTGAAACAGTCCTAGATCATGTTTTCTTCTCCCTATATATATTCCTAGGCGATAATATTCAATAAATATTAGAACATATAATTAATGAAAGAGTAAAAATATCTCAGAAACTTTAACAAAAGATAAAACAAAAAAATAAAATAAAATAAACTTATTATTGCTATTACTGTTAAAACAATAAAAATTATTAAATTATCCGTAGAAAAAAAATATTAACAGAAGAATAAGCAAGAAAAACAATTAAATTATTATTATGTTGTTGTTGTTGTGTTAAGCACAAAATTAAAATTCGAAGATAATTTTTTTTTTATGTTATCTGATTTATTTATTATATTATTATATAAAATGTATTTCAGAATACTAATATTAATTTTTTTTTAATTCAAAAAATCCTAGGGCATGTGTTCTTCTCCGTATATATATTCCTAAGTGATAATAATCAATAAATATTAGAACATATAATTCATGAAAGATTAAAAATATTCAAGAAACTTTAAAAAAAGAAAAAAATATTATCATTCCTATCACTGTTAAAACAATAAAAATTATTAAATTATCCGGAGGAAAAAAAATAATAACAGAAGTGTAAGTAAGAAAAATAATTAAATTATTATTATTATTATTATTATTATTATTATTATTATTATTATTATTGTGTTAAGTACAAAATTAAAATTTGAAGACACATTTTTTTTATGTTATCCGATTTATTCATTATATTACTATATAAAATGTATTTAAGAATATTGATATTAATTTTTTGTATTTAAAAAATCTTAGGTCATGTTTTCTTCTTCCTATATATATGCATAGACGATAATATTCAATAAATATTAGAACATATACTTAATTAAAGATTAAAAATATTACAGAAACTTTAACAATTTTATTATTGTCAAAATAATAAAAATTATTAAATTATCCGGAGGAAAAAAAAAATTAACAGAAGAGTAAGTAAGAAAAACAATTAAATTATTATTGTTGTTGTTGTTGTTGTTGTTGTTTTAAGTACAAAATTAAAATTGGAAGAAATTTTTTTTTTATGTTATCCGATTTATTCATTATATTACTATATAAAATGTATTTAAAAATACTGATATTAATTTTTTTATTCAAAAAATCCTAGGTCATGTTTTGTTCTCCCTATATATATTCGCATGTGATAATATTCAATAAACATTAGAATATATAATTAATGAAAGAGAAAAAATATTCAAGAAACTTTTGAAAAAGAAAAAAAAACAAATATCATTGCTATGATTGTCAAAACAATAAAAAATATTAAATTATCCGGAAAAAATAACAACATAAAAGTAAGCAAGAAAAACAAATATTATTATTATTATTATTATTATTATTATTATTATTATTATTATTATTATTATTGTGTTAATTACACTTATATATACATGGACAAAAGTAAAGATTATTCTAGAAATAAAAAAAATAAAAGTATAAGGGCTCAAATGAAAATTAAATATAAAGGGATTAAATTCAAAAATTAAAAGTCTAAGGGCTGAAATGGAAATCACATTTATTATCAATTTAAATTAAAGGATAAAATTGAAAAAGTCGAAACTTCTGTACCGAATTTATTTAGCTATTTACATTAAATCCGGAAATTAAAAGTAGGAGGACCGAAGTGAAACTCTCACATTCAATCAATTCAAATCGGAGGACCCAATCGAACTAAATCAGAACTTATATAATAGAAATAAGGGCCAAAATCAAAATTAAAAGTCGAAGGACCGAAGTGAAAATTAAAGAACATTGGGGGACTCTCCTGCACTTTTATGTGCAGGAGAGAGAGAGAACGCTGGCAGCGCCTTTAATCGGCCACCGTCGGGTTCACAGGCTTTTTCCGGTTACACGCGCCACCGCGGGAGGAAGACCACGATGAGACGCATCGAGAGATACTCCGTTGGCAAATTTCCGGGCACCGTATAAGGCTTCACGCGCCACCTAAAAAGGGCGTGAGGCGGAAAACCTACTGGCGCGTGTTACGCCCGTCCTGACAGCGACGGAATTAAAAATTCAAAAAGAGCTCAATTACCGTTATGGCCCTGCCATCCAGGCAGCGTTTTTGTCTTATTAGGGGCTATAACTGTTTTTAGCCATTTTAAAAAATATTAAAAAAATAAAACTTGCGGCGGTCCAGACCGAACCGGACCGGTCCGTACGTGGTCAATTACATCCGTGCCCCTCAGCCGAAACCGTGTTTTTGTCTTATTATACGGGGTCCGAGCGTCATTACACTGTTCACAGCAGGAAAAGACAAAAAAAATAGGGTGGACGTGCGCGCGCGACGCACGGATGACAAAGTTCGTGTCCACAGTGATTTTGAGTGTGCATGTACAGTGTTTGAACAGTGTTTTTCGTTTTGTTTTAGTGTATTTGTTAATGTATATTAGAAAATATGATTGTGTTCAATTAATATTATTAATAATAGTTTTATATAGAATTGATATTAGAAAACGTGGTCGTGTCCAAGACAGATAAAATTAAAAACAATTCAATTTCTTACAACACAAAGAAAACATGAGTGGTCTCGGGCACTTGTGGCTGGAAAGCAAATTTTCCGGCCCGTCATTGTTTCTTTCGAAGCAGCCATGAAAGGGTATTTTCTCGTGCTTCAAATTTTATTTTCTTTTAGTCACCTAAAAATGAACTTATCATTACAATTAATTCATGAATCTCACTTGCACTAATGAAAAAACACTACACAAGTATCTAGTAATCTCTCTTTAATTATTATTTAAAAAAAAATAATAGATTCATCAAAAAAAATATTATGGTTTTAAATATTATAAAAAAGATGCAAACTCAATATCTTCTCCAGGTTGGAGAATGTTGCAGGGACATCGGCAGGAGAGGTTCAAGCACTGGTTTGTAAGGATATTATTATGAGACAAATTCAATGCATGCATCCCTTTTAGCTTTCCAAACTCCGGCGGGGTTTTCCCTGTGAATCTGCTGCAAGAGTGTTCGATGCTAGACATGAAATTGAGGGTGTTTACTTTGTAAGTGCTGGATTTCTCTTTTTTCCTGAACTCTAGAGCTTGTTCTGCACTATTTGTACGAGTTCTCTGCGTTTTTTAGACTTAATCTTACTGTTTGTCAAACTATCAAACGCCAGGTTGGATGGGGAAATATATCCCTCTGTGTTCAACTCATCTATATAGATGAAATCCCTGCAATCAGATGACTATTTTTATAATGAAGATGACAATTTAGAAAATTTCCGTCTTCGCTCTTATAGTTAAGATTTTTGAAGTCGGAGTTGGGGAAAAACCAACCTCAAACCCAGAATTTTCATCAACTGTTAGCCACCACTTTTCCTCCTCTTATCCTTCACCTCCGACAATACCACCAACTCCGTCCACCTTCCACAACTTACCCAATACCACTAAGAACGTCTCCGGTGACTTTCCCGCTACTCGAGCCTCCCCCTATCTTGTTTTAAAAACCAGAAACGACGTGCAAATTTTGCATGCAGTGAAGGCTTAATATATGAACCTCTACAATGGACTGGACCGTTTGAGCTCTAAGCCAATGAGATGGGTCAGGTCAGCCCATGTATTAATATTACATTATAATAGTATAATAACAAATAATAATATGAAGGAAAAAAATCCAAAAACAAATTCAAATGGGTATTTCAAAATATGTTTTATTTTATCACACATTTTCCCAACATTTTTTTGCATAATAACAAGCTATGGACTTGCACTATAAATTATGAATCCAATATTAAAAATAATCAATTTTCTTTGAAATTTTTTTCAAAAAATCTGAGGGTTTTTCCAAGATATTTTTTATTTTATTTTATGGCATGTTTTCTATTATTGTTGTTTAATATTGGATTGTAGAAGTATAAGATAAGAATTTAGTATAAAATATATTATTTTCTTTTAAAGTTCTAAAAAATAAAAGAAATCATTATTTTTTTAAAACAAATATTGTATTTTCATCCAAATAGTCAAATCTTAAAATTTTCCAAGTATATTTTAGTAAATATTTTTGCATATTTTCTTGTGATTTAAAATACAAAAAACAAAATTATAAATAATATATAATTATCCATTAAGATTCAACCAAAATGTCAAAACATTTACCAATTATTTTGTTCATTTGCATTTTAAGTAATAGAATTCAACTGTATATTTTAATATTACAGGGAGTGTAAAACTATGTTGTGCAGTACACTCTCGATATTAAGAATATAAAAATAAAAATAAAAATAATGTTATAATTTGAGTTTTATAATGATTGATTTTTTACCCAACAAGGTATAAATTTCATTATGAGGATGATCTATGTCGAACTTTAAAAAAGACCAATGAATAGAAATTTGACTTGGAAAAATAATTAAACAATAATACAATTTATCTTAGAGAGAATGCATTGTGGATGTTGTGTTTTCTCATTGCGCAACAAACCTCTTTATTTTGACTCTTATAGACCATTAAATTTTATAATGTCCTTGATTAATGATAATTTCTAAAAATTATAATCATGATTTTATGATTATACCCGTAAATTTTATTCCACACATATTCAGAGGCAAACAAGCCACTTGAGGTGTCTTGTGCACTCCATGATACAAGCCATCTAGTTTATTAAAAATTTTAATTATGGAGATTATTTTTCATTTAATTATACAACACTAAAATGCATGTTAATTTTTTTATGCAAAACTAATTTTTCAAAAGAAAAAAATGAGTGAAACCAAGATAGCAAAAATAGATCATTGACAACAAATAATGAAATTATATTATTTTACTTTTAAGTTGAATAAAAAATATGGATCATAAAAAATTGTATCTTTTTTAAATGAGCCCATGGCATGTATTCTGCCTAAAATTTTTAAATATAAGCAACTGATGTGTTGTTTCAACAAAACTCGACCATTAAAGATCACCATAAAAAAAAATCCCCCATGTGTTTTTTTTTAAATATTTTTAATATATTTTAATCTCAAATACCTAGAAAACATATCAAATGGAACTTGCTAATGTTATTATCAATTATTTTTGTTGTTGAAATTAATTATGAGTTTCTCTTTCTCATAAGTCCATCTTTCTCGTCTAAAAAGAAAATGAGAATTGAGAGGATAAAGTTTAGTAATTAAATTAAATTATCTTGCAACTAAAAAGATTACTCACCGATTTACAAAAAAATAATTGTTTTTCAATTCAATTTTTTTTTTTAAATAGAAAAGACAAATGGGTGTTAATTATTATAACAAACACTAAAAGAGATCAGTCGAACCACTGTAGCACCACACTCATTGGCACTGTGGAGTTGAAATTTTTGTTTTGTGCTTCGCGCGCATATGGGCTCCTTTTTTTTCCCGTTTATAAACAGTGAATTATCGATTTTAACCCCTAAAATGACAAAAACCTCTTCAGAATCAGGGGCTTCGTGGTCATTACGCACATCGGACCTGACCGATCTGGCCCGCTGGTGTTCTGTTTTTTTAATTTTTTTTTAAATTGGTTAAATACAGTTTTAACCCCTTATAAGATAAAAACGGTGACTTTGGTTCAGGGAAAGGATGGTAATTGACCATATTTTTTAATTATTTCTTTTAGTAATTGTCAGAGCATGCGGCGCACGCGCCCCACTGTTTTCTACCCCACGCCCTATTTAGGTAGCGCGTGCAGAGTCCTACGGTGGTCAGAGAAGAGATTCTAGAGTCTATCCCAATACGCCTCCACGTGCTCTTCCTCTCGCGGCGGCACGTTTCACCAAAATATGGACGTGGACGAGGCTGAGGCCGGTTAAAGCCGCTGGCTACATTTCTCTCTCTCCTGCATGTAAAAGTGAAGGATTTTTGTTCCTTTTCACTTTGGTCCCTGGACTTTCAATTTTGTTTTTAGTCATGATTTTTGTTATATAAGTTTTGATTTATTGCGATTGGATCCCCCGATTATAAATGATTGAATGTTTTTTTTACTTACTATTTTGTTTATGTTTTTTATTTTTTTTCTTCGGTATAACTTTGTAATTTTTTTATTGTTTTGATAGTAATAACAATAATAATTTTAGATGTTAAGAATCCAATGTTGCTATTGTTATAATAGAGTATGTTAATCTATTTCATTATATTAAAGTTTGCATATATAAATATTATGTTTTAATTTTGATTCAGGAAATTTTATAAAAATTGTTTGTTCAGCCCGCAATGTAGGGTGGACAATTTTCTTATTTTTCAAGTTAAATGATTTTTTTCAACTAATAATTTTTTTTTTGTTTTATCATATTTTTTTTTTCTCTTTTATTCAAGTTTTTATGTTTTTTTTTTATGTCTTTGGTTTAATTTTGTTTTTTTTTATTATTAGCGCAATCATAATAATAATAATAATAATAATAATAATAATAATAATAATAGTGTTTGTTTTTGTTTTTATTTGCTTTTCTGTTAATTTTTTTCTTCAGGTTGATTTAATAATTTTTACTATTTTGACAATGATGGTGATAATAATTTTAGATGTTAAGACCTCGATATTACTATTATTATAATAGAGTATGCTCATCTATTTAATTATATCAAACTTTGCATGTATAAATATTCTATTTTAATCTTAACAGTTATAAAAATTATTTATTCAACCTCGCCGTAGTGCAAACTGACAACATCACAAAAGTTGATGTTCATGTTGGAAAAAAAACTATGTTTTCTCATATTTTTGGTTGAAAAACTTTCGAGGCATCTACCTATTTCCGTCTTTTTGATGTTAAAGCTTCAATATTGTTGTTGCGGTAGTGTGTATTGATGTGTTGTATCATATCAAACTTAATATGTGTTGATATTATATTTTATTTTTAAATTAGTAAAATCTATAAATTACTTCAAATCCAACAATTATCAAAATTGTTTGCTCAGCCAACAACGTAGTGCAGTTTATTTTTTTTTAATTTTAAAGTCAAATATTTTTTTTCCCAATTAATATTTTATATTTTTGTTTTTATCATTTATTTTATTTATTTTACTTGTTCTTTCTTTTATTGTTTTATTATTATTATTATTTTCAAATCAGATAATTTTTTTATACGTCATAATTTTTATTTGATTTTTTTGTTTGATCTTTTGTTAAAGTTATTATGATTTTTCTAGTCTTTCATTTATTTTATTTGTTCTTTCTTTTATTTCTTTTATTGTTTTATTATTATTATTTTCAAATCAAATGAATTTTTTTTACCTCATAATTTTTATTTTATTTTTTGTTTGATCTTCTGTTCAAAGTATTATGATTTTTTTAGTTTTTCTTTTTTTTAATTAGTAACACGATAATAATAATAATAATAATAATAATAATAATAATAATAATAATAATAATAATAATAATAATAATTTCAGTTATTTTCCTTACTTACTGTTTTTTAGTTTTTTCCTCTCGGAATAATTTGATAATCTTTATTATTTTGATAGTAATAACAATGATAATTTTAGATGTTGAGATTTTGATATTACTATTTTTATAATAGGACGTGATGATCTGTTTTATTATATTAAATTTTGTATATATAGATATTATATTTGAATTTTGCACCAGCAAATCCTATTAATTTTTCAATACCGACAATTATAGAAATTGTTTGCTCAGCCCGCAACGTAGGGCGATCTATTTTTTTTAATTTTCAAGCCATATAATTTTTTTGCCAGTTAGTATTTTGTAAAATATTTATTTGATTTTTTTATTTGCTCTTTCTTTTATTTTTTTATTGTTTTTTTTTATTTTCAAGTCAAGTAAATTTTTTTTACCTCGTAATTTTTATTTTATTTTTTTGTTTGATCTTTTGTTAAAATTATTTGGATTTTTTTAATCTTTCATTTTTTTTTTCATTATTAACATAACAACAACAAGAATAAGAAGAAAAAGAAAAAGAAAATTTTAGTTATTTTTCTTACTTGCTCTTTTGTCAATGTTTTTTAGTTTTTCTCTCTCGGGATAATTTGATATTTTTTATTGTTTTAATAGTAACTGCAATGATAGTTTTAGATGTTAAGACTTTGATGTTGATTTTTTTTATAATAGAGTGTGGTGATCTGTTTTATTATATTGAATTTTGCATATATAAATATTATATTTTAATTTTGGACCAGCATATCCTATTAGTTTCTTTCATCCTAACAATTATAAAAAATTCTTACTCATCTCGCAACGTAGTGCAATAAATTTTTTAAATTTTCAAGTCAAATGATTTTTTTTCCTGCCAATATATTTTTTTTTATTTTTTCATTTTTCATTTGTTCTTTTGTTAATGTTTCTAAGCCTTTTTTTAGCCTTTGATTTAATTTCGTTTTCTTCCCGTTATTAAACCAATAATAATATTAATATTAAGAATAATAATAATTATTTTAGTTTTTGTTCCTACGTGCTTTTTTATTGATATTTTTTTTGTTTTTCTCTTAGATTTGTTGAATGATGTTTGTTGTTTTGACAAGAATAGTGATGATAACTTTAGAAGTTAAGACTTCGATATTAATCTTAGAATGATAAAGGGTGTTGATCCCTTTTGTTATATCAAATTTTACATGTTAAAATATTATATTTTAATCTTAACAGTTGTAAAATTATTTGTTCTGCCCGCACTACTCCCGCAATATAGTGTGGGTATTTAACTAGTTTATGCTAAAGAAGTTCAATTTTATAAAATAAATAGAAATTAAAGAACAAAATAAAAATTTAGAAAGAAAAAAAAACTATTTCAATTCATAATAACTTGCAGGAGGATCAACCGTAGACATGGCACAATGGGGGTGTTTGGGAAGACACCCAAAAACGCTTTTGGGTGCTTTTGGTTCATTTTTTTTTTTAATTTTAAAAACAGACGGTTAGTGTTTTTAGATCATTTTGATGTGCTAATATCAAAAATGATTTTTAAAAAATAAAAAAACATCATTTTAATGTATTTCGGCACGAAACACACTTTAAAAAGCTACAACAACAGCTCTCCAAACACCTTCAATAAAAAACACCTCTGGGCTTAGTTTTCTTATAATTGGAACGGAGATTGACGATGGGATTACTTTAAGAAATTTCTAGAATAGGGAATCAATTAAAGAAAAGAAAAGTATAGGGACTATGTTAAAATATTAAGTGTAGAGGTACCAGCTTAGCTTGCCTTGGAATGGAGTTGAGAGCGATCCAAGACCAAGCAAGCGCGCACAGGTCTTTGGCATGTTATACAAAGATGAGGATGTCAATGAATCTTTCATCATGTTACTGTCTTTTGACATCACAACCATTCTCTTACCTCCTTAACCAAAACCCACCACCCCCTCCTTTCTCTGCCCAATTACGCACCTACACCTGGCTAGCTATCCTATTCGTACCATTAATCCATCAAAAATCCAGTCTTTAACCACTTTTGTCAATACCCTCCATCTTTCTTGTTCGTTGTTTTTAGAAGGCGATTCAAGGGTTTTCAGGCCTTTTGGCCGCGACCCAGATAGGTAAATTGCTTGTTCCTGGTCTCTTTTCGGTTGTTTTGGTGTTTTTTAGGATTCGCAAAATGGTTTCTTGATTCGTTTTGTAAGTGTGTTTGCTTCAAAGATTCTGCCTTTTTTTCTTCTATGAATCTGAATTTGTGACAATTTTGGTGGGTTAATGCTGGATAGGATGAATCTGTAATAGATTTATAATGTTCTATCTGTGCTCTTTGAGCTTGTTTATGCATTTAATTGCCAATTTTGAATTTTCCTTTTTTGTCAATAACTGTATTGCTTGGTGTACAGGTGCCTTTTCAATAATCTTTGGAATTTATGTTCATAAATAAGCGCATGATACTGGCTAATATGTGTTAATTGCTGTTATATAGTTACCTGTGTTAAATTTCTTTTCTGGTACAACTTTCAAACTAAAAAAGAAATTAATCTGTGGGCTTCTTTCAGTTTAGGTGACATATGCGTTGTAACCTTTAGCTGAAGCTTAATGTTGCCAATTGAACTGTTGAAGTCAATGAGAATCTTTTCAGTGGTTATTGTATCGATGCAGAAAGGATTGCTACTTGTTTTAAGTGCTGTGTTATTTGGGGCTTCATTTATAGTGTGGCATGAATTGCTTAATGCAGTTTCGTGCTTAATCTTCCATCTGTAATGCAATTAAGAAACTCTGCCATATAAAGTTTCTGTTTTCTATGACTTATATCAACTTTCATTCTTTGGTAGATAAGAGCAGAAGTAGGCTTCTGCTTTGTCCTGTTTATGGAGGGTTTTGGGTTTAGTGATTCAAGCAGTGCTGTCAGGAAGAAGAGGAGTAATACATCTCGTCGTCCACGGAATGACTCACACACACCTTCTGATTACATTGATGTTTCATCCCTATCATCCACACCACCTTCAGAAACTGTAAGCAAAGTGTCAGGCGATGACAATAATGATTGTGGTTCAATTCCACGAAAGAAAAGAGTCAATTTGATTCTATGCAGTTCTAGAGCTTCTTCTACTAACCTTGCTGACTGTGAATCTTCCCAGAATACGATGAAGAATGAAGATGGAGGGTTTGGAGAATCTGATGAAGCTTCCAACAATTGTTCTTTTCGAGGAAGCAACGAGCAGAGGCACAGTGGAGTGGATTCTAGAAGGTCCAGTGAAGGTGTCCTTGCCCCAGCTAATTGGAAAAGCACGAGTAGTTTGGGGCATGTTGGAGGTTTTTCAGATGGAGTAGGAAATGAGAGTAAAGTGAAAGTTAAGCTTAAAGTTGGTGGTATCACGCGAACTATTAATGCAAAGTCCGCATCTGATGGTGCATCTGCTGTTGGCTCATCTTCTTCGAAATCTTCTCGCGTCCCAGATCCCCGGAAGAAGTTAATTGAGGTACTTTCCATTCAAATTTCTTGAGCCTAATATGTTGTTGTCCGCATTAGGTTTTGACAATCACATCCACATAGGCTGTCATATAGAATCATTTAAAATCAGAATTTTGAGTTTGAGCATCCTTGTATTTTTAGATGCAAGAACTATAAGGCTGAAATTATCTTCTGTTTAGTGGCAAATCCATCCACTCCAACTAGATTAAACAAAACCATCTTACGAGTTTCTCTTTTGTTACAAATTTCTCATACTTTTCAACTTTCAATTCATGTCTAGAAATCATAATTCATTGTTTTTCCTCCTTTTTTGATCCATTTGTCAATGTTTTGCTACAAGCCTACAGCATTTTATGTCTGCTAATTATGTAAGCACTACTAGTTGCAGCTAACTCAATCCTTATTGCTTGTTGTAGGAGAATTTGGACGACAACCGTTCCTTTACTTCAGGTAAGGGAAGTGGTTTACGAGGAGTCCCGTGGAAGGATTTCTCCAGAAGTGGTCTAAATGTTAGGAAAACAGATGGTTTGAGAGGTGAGAATCTTTCTTCAAAGCAAACTGATCAGTATGAGCCAGTACGTAAAAGTAAGCGGGTCCCTAAGAAACGGCTATTAGACGGCGTGCTTGATGATGGAGATGAGGATGATGATGAGATTCGCTACCTGGAAAAAGTCAAGACTTTGAAGATAAGCACTGATCATGGTGCAGACTTTGAAGACGAAGAGGGAGGAAGCAGGAAACAGCGGAAGATATCGAGAGTATTGAAGAGAAATGTTGATGGTCTATATGATGTAGATTCTGGAGATCATGGGTCATCTAGATTTGGCAAGGAGGGTAAGAAATCTAAATCAGGGAGAGTATCAGAAGATATTGATTATGTGGAAGAGGAAGAATTGGGGTCAGATGGTGACCTTACGTCTAAGAATAAGAAGCCAAGAAAAGAGTTAGCTGATCAATCAGTGGACTCCAAGAAGGAAATGACAGTGACTACACGTCAACGAGCACTTCAAACTGGCAAAGATGCCTCCTCTGGTTTTCCTAGTTTAATAGAGTTCCCAAATGGGTTACCTCCAGCTCCTCCTAAAAGTAACTAGTTGTTTTTGCTCTGGTGATCCTGTTATTGTTGAACATTTGTCGAATTTCCCAGAGATTTAATTTCCTGGTTGTATTGATGACAGAGCAAAAAGAGAAACTCACTGAAGTGGAACAACAATTGAAGAGAGCTGAGGCTCTTCAAAGGCGCAGGATGCAAGTTGAAAAGGCAAATAGGGAATCTGAGGTTTGCCCTGTTACTTGCACTTATATTTTTTTTCTTTCATGGAAATCGCAAAGATGTTGGAGAGAATTAAAGACTAACATTGACTGAAATTCTTAGGCTGAAGCAATCAGAAAAATCTTGGGCCAAGATTCCACAAGGAAGAAACGTGAAGATAAACTGAAGAAACGGCAAGAAGAAATGGCACAGGTAATAAATAGTCTCTGTGAGCATCCTCTGCACATCGTTCCCCTCTTCAGCTTGCCTCCTTATGCTGTTCAGTTTTTATGTTAATGTTAACGTTGGGGCATTTTAATTCTGTTCAGGAGAAAGCAGCAAATGCAGTACTTGCATCAGACCATGTTAGGTGGGTCATGGGTCCATCTGGAACAACTGTAACATTCCCCGATGAAATGGGCTTGCCTAGTATATTTGACTCCAAGCCTTGCAGGTATGAGTTTCTTTCTTACATAATGTAGGTCCTAGGTTATGTTCCTAAACAGGGGTTATTTTAAAATTAATTTTAGAAGAAATTGATTTTGTTCCTTGGGTGATTTCGTTATGAGGCACTGTGTTATGTTAAGAATTTTTCTTTGTAAGGTGCACGTTCTGGCATAATTCAGAAAGTTCCTTAACTAGGGTGCACATCCACCCTGTGGCCTGTGTGTATTATATAGTAGCAGCTGCTTTAGATTGTGTCCCAGCACACCTTGCGTTGCTATTTTCCCACTTCTGCTATCTAGGCACGAAGCTGTTTTTGCAGCTTCACACCTGATGATTTTGTTTTCATCTGGATTTCAGTTACCCTCCTCCCCGGGAGAAATGTGCTGCTCCATCTTGTACAAATCCATACAAGTACAGGGATTCAGAGTCAAAACTACCCCTTTGTAGTCTCCAATGCTACAAGGCAATTCATGAAAAGGTGCAACCTCTTACTGCCTGTTAGGATCAAGGTCCATCTGCTTGAACCTACGAGTTCAGGTCTCCATGAACTTCGGAAGTACTAGCATTCCAGCACCACTATATGTAACCTCTAATAAGAGCTGGAGTGGATGGCTTATGTAAAGCAATTATCATAATCTCGTCACCAGGCGGATGGGAGCATGGAGAATTTGCTGTTATGTAATTGTGACATTTTAGAATTGATCCTTTTCAAATATCATTTCATCTCGTGGATGGAAATGTGTCGTGGGTTTTATATGGAGAGGATTCACATTGGATTCCTGTTTTGTCCATGGTCCTTTCGTTCATAGCCATGAGTTCCCACCCCCCTTCTAGGATTAGAGAAGTTAAAATCAAGATGGCTTTAGATTTCATGGAATTGTTTGACATATCTTGGAGAGCTCGTTCTTGTATATATACTGCTATAAAGAAACAAAACTTCATTGTGAACTTCAATGCGAAAGTATTTTAACGGGTTTTTAATTACCTCTCTGCGGTTTAAAAACTCATGATCTTAGATAATGTATTTGGCTCGGCAAAATTATAACGGGTCTTAGAGAAGTAACACAGCTCTTCAGATAGGCTCTCAGACCTTATGCTGCCTCTAGGGATGATCTCTAATATTTTACTTTCAGATACGATCTTTTTTCAACAAGGAATTTTCATGCTTTATGTCATCATTATGGAGGCCATAACCTTTACACTATAAAAAAAACAGCTTTAAAAAAAGGATTGACTCTCTGAAACAGTAACAGTATTATCATTGGGTTTCTTTTACGCTCTTTATATTAAAGTTAAGTATGAATGTTAACATAGTTTTGTCTCTGTGCCTTGAATTTATTTAAGCATTGATTTTGAAATGGATCCGTCTCCTAAATTCATTTGAGATTTTCTAAGTATAGTGATTGACAGGGAATCATTTCTAAGTATAAACTCATCCTCTTTATGTTCGTGTATACTTTTTAGAAAAAAATTAAGTATGAAAATCAATATGGGTTTGTCCCCTTCATCTTTAATTTTTTTTCTTCTGAAAATCAAGTATAGGTATCAATATTGTTTTGTCCCCTCGATTCCTTAGAATATTTTCTAAGTATAAGTTCACCCACTTTGAGTTCTACTTCACCCTTTAGAGTTTTCTAGGTATGGTGTTCATATTGTTGTGTGCTTTGTCTCTAATTTTTTTTTTATACAAGTATGATCATCATATAAATTTGTCTTTTGTATCTACCAAAGATTTTTTAAAAGTATAAGCGTTGACATGGGTATGCCCTCTCTATCTCTTAGAAATTTTCTATAAATAACTCATTTTTTTTAGGTTCTCTTTAACCACTTAGCAACTTTCTAAGCACAAGCTCTTCCTCTGTAGGATTATCTACTCATTATATTTTTTTTCTAGCATGGGTTCCACATTGTCTCACCTTTATATATTTAATTTTTATTTTCATTAATGATGTATATCTTTACACACGAGCTTTTTTGGTATGGTTTTCACCCCTTTTCTTATATTAAAAAACTTTGACAAAAACCTAATTTTTATGAGCCTTATAACCCTACTTAAAGCCCCTCAAGCAATAAGCCTAGTCCTGGCCTTCATTGCCTCACCCTAAATAAGGAGTTTGGCATGATGAGTTTAGCTTAAAAAAGGATCCCAATGTTTATAGGCTAAGTCAAAAATAAAATCTTAGGTCTCATGAACTTAACCTTAAGAAAAAGCCTAATGTCATTAACTCAATATATGAGAAAAGTTCAACTCTTATAAGATCAATATAAAGTAAAAGTCAATGTCATAAGCATAACTTTAACTTAGAAGTAGAGCTCAACCCTCATAGGTTTAGGGGGTGTTTGGAAGTGTGGTTGCTGTTGCTTTTCAAAATGCTTTTCGTGCCGAAATGCATCAAAATAATGAAAAATGAAAAAAAAAACATCAAAAAAAGCAAAAAACAGATTGGATCGCAATGCCAAACGGGGCCTTAGTCTTGGGTAAAAGCTAAACCCCTATAGGCTCAAGTTAGATATATTAAAGTTTTTTAAGGATCTATTATATTTTTATCAATATTAATGTTGTGTGAGAGATAATGTGTAAAAATCCTCTAGAAGCCCACCATATTTACATCAACAATAATATTTATGTAAAATATATTTTTCCTCTATTAATTCATGTCATGAATATTTTTTTTGTATTAAAACTATCATGATAAAATTACACTTTAGCGTATTCGCTCCTTAAAAAGATAAGATTTATAAGTTATAAATACATCATGAATCCTTCACATACCAGGTTCTCAATATATATTCTCTACTGCATATTTATTTTTAAAATCTTTCTTTAAAATATCCTTGCATTTTCTTTCAAAAAAATGCATATGTAAACATCATAAAGTCCTTAAATTCATCAAAGAAGATCTTTTTGGAGGTATTAGTCCCACTACAATTAGAAAGAATGGATTAGATTGTTAGAAGTAAAGATTAATCGATTATTCAGGATATTAATCTTACCCCCTACTTGAATTTTTTTAGTTATAATCCAAAGTATTTTTAATATATTTATTTATCATTGCACCATACCAATATCCTCCCTATGTCATACAAGCATGAAAAGACAATCCTTGATCACTTTAGCACCACCATCATTAATCACAAACACCATCCTAGTCGAACCAAAAACAACCGGCTATCATTTAGAGCCTGTTTGTGAGTACAGTTGCTTTTAAAAGTGTTTTTCGTTTAAAAACACATCAAAATGATATATTTTTTATTTTTTAAAAATTATTTTTGACATCAACATATCAAAATGATTTAAAAATACCAAAAAAATTTCATTTAAAATAATTTTTCTTTCAAAATTTGGCCAAACGGCGGTACAACCGCTTGGCCAAATAGGCACTTAATCGTTTGATATCCATTGTTCTTCAAATAATTACATCAGGATAAAATTCTATTTAGGAGTCAAATAAAAATAAATATAGAATAAAATGATCAAATTAAAAAAATCTAAAAAATACAACGATGAATCATGTTTTTGGTCATTGATTATCTGTTAAAAAGAAAAATATTGCAATAAAAATAATAAATAAATAAAACACACAATTTTTTTTTTGTATGAATCATGATTTGGATATAAAAAAGAAAATAAAAAAGAAAGAAAAAATGAAAATTATATAAGAAAATCAACAATTTGGTATAATAAATTTGTATTGAAGAAAAAAATAAAAAAATAAATCCTTTTAAAGCAAAAGATGAATATTTAATTTGTGCAAAAAAAGAAAGAAAGAAATCAAGTTAATCTAGGCTTTTCATATTAATACAAGTCATCTTTTATTTTTGTTTTAATGAGTTGCTATTGTTGTTGTAGTTATTATTATTATTATTATTATTATTATTTTACATTTTTAATTTATTTAAATCGATATGAAAATCAAAACAAATTAAATTTGTTTTACTTAAATAACAAAAAGAAAAACTAGTAAACTCAAATACAAAAAGTAAAAAATTTCACATGCCAAAAATATCATTAACTCATCTCAAAAACACAAAAACCCCTGTAACTCGCCTAAATCCTACCTTCACGGCTCCTCTAGAAACTTCTCCCTCCCTCCCCAACATCCATGGCTAGGGCTCCAGGCAAGCATGGACGTGATCAAGCTCTGGTACATTTCTTTCATTTATTCTGGGTTGATTTATTTTTTCAAGTCCCGTTGAGTCCTTATAATCATTTCCCTTTTCAAAACTTCATGGTCACTGTATTTTTCTCCTAATATCTTTTCTACGTGTCTCTTCTTCTGTGCTCTCTATTAATAATCTTTGAAAATCAAGTCTTTGCGTGTGTGTGTTTTGAAAAATGAAAGCTGCTGTGAAATAAGATTCTTATCAACAAGGTTTTATTTATTTTTATGCATTTTTTTGGTGAAAACCCATTTTTGTTTCCAGGATTTCCAGGGATTTTTGAATGATTTGCAGGATTGGGAACTTCTCAAGGACTCTGATAAAAAGATGAAGAAGAAGTCACAAGCTTCTGATATGGTAAGTTTCGTTTTTTAATCAAGTTTTAGTACCTTTCAAGTCTTTTTGATGTAGTTTTAGAAATGAGGAATGGTTTGATGAAAAAAATCGTCTTTTATTATGAGAAGCTTGGAGCTTGTAAAAGAGACTTCAATCTGCTATTGCATGTTGCTTTTTTTTTTTTTAAACTTAAGCTTGCTGTTTTAGGTGGCTTAGGGACATCGAGTCAATCATGAATGTTTCTGGTATATGTTTCCACTGTGTGCTGTAAGGAATTTATTAGTTTACTACTAGAGTGAATTTACATGGTGCATTTAATCTGTTCTTGGTATGATTTAGTGGAAAAATTGAGAGGTGTTGTTGGGGCTGGCAGATTTGGATAATCCAATGCTTAGTACTGAATTGTTCTTGTCTGAGTGGAAACTTGAATGGTGATCGTCAGCATTCTTGTGAGTTTTGAGTGAGCTGTAAAGATGCTCAATTTAAAAGATCAATGATAAGTGCACTGGATGTTTCGATATGTTCTTATTCCTATATGAAAAGTCATGGTATGCATGTGTTTTTGCTTCCATGCATATGTTTGGAGCAATTATATGGGGTATAATAGTTTCTTGACCAGTCATCAATGCTTCGTGTACTCAGAAGATTGGTGAGGATGGAACATCAGCAGGAAAAACTTCTGTTAGTCCAGGACTGTATGATTACTCAAGGAACTTTGATGCAATCAATCGCCTGTCAAATAGTCTTACAATTGATGAGGGTACTGTGGATGCTACCACAGAGAAAGAATTGGTATGAATCATCCTGTGATAGTACTTAAAAAAAGATTCACTGGTGATGGTTTGTCCTGCTAAGTTTGCAAATTCTTAATTTATAGGGAAATGAGTGTTTTAAGCAGAAGAAGTATAAGGAAGCGATTGAGTTCTATTCAAGAAGCATAGCGTTGTCACCAACAGCAGTAGCCTTTGCAAATCGAGCAATGGCATATCTCAAAATCAAAAGGCAAGTTTTTCCTGTCAGATATTGTTAGATTTGAGAAGTATAGGTATGCTTGTAGAGTTCTTGTTGCCTAATGTGATCTACATGCACAACTTTTGATTACCTGACAGTGTTTGATCATCTTTGTTTTATCTTGTCGTTTTGTAGGTTGCTTTACTGCCTGTGAATATAATTTTCATGAATATTGTGATTTTTTTTACTTTGTTTTCTTTTTTGCTCAGATTTCGAGAGGCTGAAGATGACTGTACAGAGGCTTTAAATCTAGATGATCGCTACATAAAAGCATACTCACGCAGAGCAACAGCAAGAAAAGAATTGGGGAAACTTAAAGAATCCATTGAGGGTGTGTTGATTCAAACCTATATATTGTCTTCTCTATTATGTAGTGATTCTTTGATAATTTTTTATGATGACTGTGTGATTTAATGCACATAGCTTACTACAGATTCTGAGTTTGCTTTGAAACTGGAACCTAATAACCAGGAAATCAAGAAACAGTATGCTGAGGTCAAGTCTTTGTACGAGAAGGCAAGTGACTCTACTGTATTTTGCTCTTCTGGCTGTTATATTTCATGGATGCAATTCTTTGTAACTGTTGCTATTATTTTTCACAGGAAATTCTCCAGAAAGCATCTGACTCTCTCAGAAGCTCCTTACAAGGAGCACAAAAAGGAGGAAGGTCAGAAGCAGGTGTCAATGGACATGCAGTGCATCCAGTCTCAAATGCCACTCAAATGACTGGGACATCTGCATCTAAAAAAGATAAAGCTAAGGTAAAATAAGAGATTTGCCCTCTAGTGCCGAGTAGCTGTATGCTCAATGCAAATGTAAAGTTTTTCTTATACACCACCCCACACTCTATCTCCCATCCCCCACCCTCCTACTCCTATAGCAACTGTAATAGATGTTATACACCTATGTTCACGTCTCAATATTTGCTTTTGCTACTTGGAAGAAAAGGTAGCACAGTTGTTTAATGAGCATATACAAAACGACTGGAAGTTTTTCATATTCAAGACTTTGCTATCTGTGTTCAAGAAACATGGATATTTTTTTCATTTGAACTTCTAAATTCTGTTGGCAGGAGAATGATGGAGATGTTGTTGTGAAGAAATCTATCTATGTGGAAGAAATAAGGAACAAAAGCACAGGAGCTGGAAACAGATCTGATGGTCAATTAGGCAATGATTCTCATGCAAATGCTATTCCAAGTTCTAATAAGGAGAGTATCCAGGTGTAGCATCACAACCGTGCATGACTATCATTGTGCTGTGTGTATGAGTGTGTTTGAGTGGTTGGTTTGTGCTCTTTGAACTTTTTTATTCAAATAAACAGGGAAAATGACTGTTTAGGCTTTTTATTCCAGCAGATGGTGAAAGAAAAGGATGTCCATTCCACTTCAGGCACTAACAATCCCTTTCAATGGAATAGGATTACAAAACCTATTTTATTCTTGTGTTGTCACAAACCCCTAACTATTCCATTTCTCTTTCATACTTACCTTGAATTGTTTCATTAAGCTTTTGTTTTCACTGGTGTTTCTATTAAATTGCAAATGCTTTCTCTATATATCATGCAATATTAGGACTTGTATGCATCTGGGACATCAATATTCATATTGTTGCAAAGTATGTAGATTCATGTGGGACTGATGAAAGTGAAGTAACATTTTAGCATGGTCATAAGTATATGCATGTTTTTGGCCTGAGAGTTAATGCAAGGGACAAAGCTCATATTGCCATCTTTCTCCATTTGACCTTTGTGCTGTCACCCATGCAATGTAGCCAGGGCTTTTACCAAATCCTTTAATTGGTATCTTTCTGCAGATAGCCACAAAAAATGGGACGGTTCTCTTATGTGCCTCTAAATTGGATTAAGAGTAAAACATATCTGGCACTTTTATTTGCAGGTTTCAAATGCCACATGAAACAATTCTTTAATGGAAAGCTCTTTAATACATCCTGCTATCTCTGAACTTCAGTTTTGGCAACTTGTTACCACTTTGCATGTAAATGTTGCTTCTGGTGATTAATATCTCATTTACTCTTTTTGCAGAGAAAAAACAGAACTGGAAGGCAAGAGCTAAAGGCCTCAGTAAAAGAACTTGCTTCTCAAGCGGCTTCTCGAGCCATGGCTGAAGCTGCAAAAAACATTATGCCTCCAAACTCAGCTTATCAATTTGAGGTTTCTTGGCGAGGCTTTTCTGGTGATCGTGCACTCCAGGCTCAACTCTTGAAGGTTTTTGTTTTAGTTTAAACTGATTAGCTTTTCTTCTAGGATAAACGACAAGGTCGGAAAATAAAATTTAACAAGCATGCAAAAAAATTGGCCTTTTCTCTGGGATGGTAAATTGAGATTGTTAAGCATAGGTACTGCATGAGATAGCTTTCTTTTTGGATTTTCTCTGGAAGCATAATGACTATAAAAACAACAGATATGCTGCTGCTACTTCCCTTTGTTCAATTATATATTCAGGAGGTTTAGTCATAGCCTTAATAAATGAGTGGATATGGTAAGCCTTTGATCAGGGCACCAATATTTATACCAATGTTTGTTTTATGCTTCTTCCCCATCCTAAATGGTTCATACATTTGACAACTCGTTTTCTTTTCTTGCATTGCTAGGTTATTACGCCAAGTGCATTGCCTCAGATATTTAAGAACGCACTGTCTGTTACTATTCTAATTGACATAATCAAGTGTGTGGCCTCCTTTTTCATGTAAGTAGATTTCTGCTGTTTATGTTTTGGGTGATTGGGCCGTGTTTGGGTTACTTGAGCTGTGACTCTCTTCTTGTTTGTTTCCATGGTAGCAATGACACAGATCTGGCTGTCAAATATCTAGAGAACTTGCCTAGAGTCCCAAGATTTGACATTCTTATCATGTGTCTTCCATCTACCGATAAAGCTGGTATGTTCATGTAATGCATCTTTTCATCTTCTAGGATCCTCGAAGATGACATTTTATCACATATGTACCTTTTGTCAGGGTTTAAGCCTTCTAATGTTTAATCATGCATGACTCAATTTGATGGCTTGTTTGAATTTGATCTGTGCACATGGTGCACGATAAATAACATGTATCAGCTCAAGCATGGGTCTAGCATGAACCACTTCACATGCACAATTCTCTTGTATGGATCTATCGTATTTTGAAGTACATTCCAGACTTGAATGTTGCCATCAGTATAGATATATATGTGTGTGCATGCTGACTTAATTACCATCCGAGCAGATCTTCTCAGGATGTGGGATGAAGTTTTCTGCAGTGAAGCAAGCCCAATTGAATATGCTGAGATTCTCGACAACATGCGATCTAAATACTGCCCTAAATGATATTAACAGGCGTATAACATATTGAGTCTGTAGTATCTTGTGCTGTCCATCCAATGCTATCTTTGTTGTAAGTAATTTTCTTTTTCTTTTTTTGATTGAATTACAAGTGATGAGTTCAATAGCTCCACCACTTTCCCTTAATGTACTTGGTGGGCATTTATCAAAAAATTTACCGAAATGCTGGGGAGCTCTTTTACATTTTTTTTTTTTTGCTATGGTCCCTTTCAAGATCTGTCTTTGTTCATCTATTTTTGGGATATCATCAATAAGGTGCTTGAAACAGCTTGATGTACGAGCAGTCCCTCGTGTAATTGAAATGGTAATTAAGGGCAATACATCGAGTATTATTGAAAATACGCCTTGAATCAGGTTCAGCATGCCGGCTAGGCAGGCAAGATGGAATTAACACCAAATTTTGCTCGATGGAACCTCGATGATGTGGAAAGCATACTTGGCTGGTTCTCGGCTACCTACCATCACTCCCCCCTGTTTGAGCTGTGAATGATGATTCATTACGATGACATGTTTGTCATGATAATTCTTTCGTTTCAGTCTTTCATCCCCTCAAGTATTTCTGCGATTACAAGTCTGCATATGTTAGAGCTTTTTAGTGGAATTTATATAAAAACTTTTACATTTGCAATTTGAGAAAAAGGGAGTTATAAATTATAATTTTTTTGTTTTTAAAAAAGATTAAAATTCTAAAAGAGTTTTAAGTGGGATTTATATGTAAACTGAGAATCATTAGAGCTATTATCAATAAAAAATAAATATAAGATATTTAATCAAGAAAACTGAAAAATTTTAAAAAAATCTAATTAATTTAAGATTGTGATTGAAAAAAATAAAACAAATTATTATTTTTTTAACTAAACTCTCAATATATATATATGAATGAAATATTTTAAAATATATGATTAGAAGAAAATGTAAATTACATTACAGCGAACAAGATAAACAAAGAGGCTGGTCGACGGACGGAAGCCATGCATCGATAGTTTGGTGCCGTTAATCTTCTTCACTTGGACCCTATATCGAAAGTGAAACAATCCTTTGTGGCATTACCAAAAAAAAAAAACAATCCTTTGTGGCGACTCACATTTCCCATCCTGGTCAGTTCAATTGTTCAGTGACAATCAACCAGCGGTCGAAGTTACAAAGCCATGGCCCCCCAGTTTGTGCCCCACTCGTCATAATTGTTCCCTTTATATTTATTATTTACATAGATATCTTATCAACTTCTTTATATCTTAACTTATCAGCTTCTTTATATCTTATAAATTTTAAAATTAATAATTAAATAAGTATTTTTAGTGATCTCAAGTGAACATCAAGTGGACGCCATATTTTAGCAACTACAAAATTATAAAAAATACAAACTTTTATGATGCATGGTTGTTAACCTTGTGGCTGGTAGTAGTTGTGTTCATGAGCAAAGCAGTGCGTATTCCACAAGGAAACGATGCCCTAATGAGGTTGATGGTATAGAATTCGTCAACTGTGGAATTGAAGGGATCTCGTTGTTGATCCTGGAAGCCAAATCCCACTAAAATCAAAGCAGATAATAAAATAGAGAGAGAAGGAAGAAGATCCCTTCAATTCCCTGGTGTGAGTTGCTTAGCATGCAAGCTGCTGGTGTTGACTGGACGATGATTAATTAGGAGAGAGGGAGTGCTTGCGGGTGTGGAAAGAGATGTATTCTCTTGGGAAAGATTTTTAAGATAAGCATATGATTCTTGCTTCAAATGCCTCTCAACTTATCTAGAAACTTTGTTTGCTGGAAATTGATTTTTTTATGAAAAGTAAATTTCGGAGAAAATGAATTCTTGAAAAGTGAATTCTGATGTTTGACAGTGTTATGGAAAATGAACTGGAAAATACTTTACAGTGTTTGTTTATGTTATGGAAAATGATCTGGAAAATAATTTATTAATAAATTAATTTTTTTTTCAAGTTTATTAAAATAATGAGGAACAAATCTTACAAATTAAAAAGTTGAATGAGAATGAAATTGAAAAAAAATATAATTTCATAAATTATCTCAAATAAAATAAATAATAATCAAAATAATAGAGATCAAATCTAAAAATTTAAAATAAAAATAAAAGGTGAATAAATTAAAATAATAATAATTAACATTTCATAAATTATTTCAAATAAAATAAGTAATAATAAAAAAAATAAAGACCAAATTTGATAGATAAAAAATTTCAATAAAAAAATGATAAGAAAAAAGCAAATAGCAATTATAAAAATAAGAACCAAAATTAATATAAAAATTAAATTTTAAGAGATGGAATTGAAAAATAAATATTCAAAACAAATTATATATAGCAATCAAAAGTTTGAGGATCAAATTTGATATAATCAGCAAATAATGACATTTCTAAATTTTTCACAACTTCCGGAAAGTGTTTTCCACCCAAATTTTCCGGAAAACACTTTCTGAAAACCAAGTCAAATTCTTCATTGACTGGAAAGTGTTTTTCGTTGTTTGAAAAGTGTTTTCCGTTGACCAATTTTCTGGAAAATAAATAAACACAGAAAAATTTGGAAAATGATTTCCCAAAAAATGAATTCCGAGAAACAGACAGGCTTAAGTGTAACCATGGATGGATGGATGATGTGATATGTCATGTTAATCGTATGGCCCTTGAAGGGACATCAAAAGTATGCACCCCCTTTTGTCGTCTTCAAATTAAAATAATCAAACTCAAAACAAATCTCCTTCTCCACGTACCATCGATCACCAACTCGAGCAATTAATGACCGAAGTCAATAGTCTATTTATTTATATATTTAGAAAGTGGTTAATTATATTACAAATCAAACTATCAAGTCATCTAAATTTAACAAAATTAATATTGAAAAAGATTTAAAATAAAACTGGATTCGAGCTGAGCTCTCGATATAAACCCAAAGGGATGAAACCAATAATTTATACACCGGAGTCCTACCGTAACATTTTCTAATTTCAAATTAAAGATGAATAGATACATGCATGCATGCATTGGCTTCTTGCGCTGATGAAAAGCACCATTGAAAAATTCAAACTCCTCCTGTGTTACCTTTTTCTTCAAACAGACATTAAACAAAGGCGTAGATATACTGTCTGTAAGACCCTTGAGTCTTCCAATCTCTGACACAAAAAAACTCCCTCTCTCCCTCTCACTAAAGAATCTGACACATCACGTGGATCTCTCTCTCCCTTTCTCTCTCATGATCAGCTCTTAGAATACTGGTGTATTGTTTTGTGTCTTGTAGCGTTTGTTTTCTTTTGCCGCTTCTTGATCCTGCTCTCCTACAGATCTGCTTCAGCAAGGGCATTTGCTAAAAGGGTCTGTGTTTTTTTTCATGTTTTGTTTTTTGCAAGCTAAATTTATTTCTTGGTGCTTTTTATCATCTGGGATGGTGATGTTTTGGGCTTTAGGGTTATAAAAATTTATTTTGAGCTTCTGGGGTGGTGGTTTTTTTGGTAATTTAGTTGAATCGAGCTGCTTTTACTGGTATGTTACAATGTATATGCAGTAACAGTTCAGGCTTGTTCCTTTCTTGCTGTTTGCTTCTTTCTCAGCTCTCTTTGCTTCTCCCTGGAGTCTTTGTTGTTATTTCTCGTGGCACTTTTGTGGTTCCAGTTTAAAAAGGCGCAAGTTTTTTGTGAAGGTAAAATCATGTTTGTTCATAGAATCTTCACTGGAGTGTGTTGTGTGCGAATTATTGTTGGCGTTTAAAAAAGAAGGAAAAAACTCATGGCCGTTTTTCTTCTTATCACTTTTATTTTTTTGTTGAGTATTTGCTTTTTGGTATGTTTTGGTCCTGCTTGCTCTATTTGAACTTTCTCTTAAAAAATCTGATTTGGGGTTATCGATGTTTTTAATGTGAAGTATTTATCTTTCATGTTCTGTTAAATTGTGAGTTATGTCCAGTACTTGTTGATTCATGGTCGGAGGTTTAAAAATTGCAGTAGATTTAAGTAGGGTTTTAACTCTTGCTTCCGTGTTCTCGACAATGTACAGGAAATGGGGCTCATTTCTAGGAACATATTCCCTGCTTGTGAGAGCATGTGTGTGTGCTGCCCTGCATTGAGGTCCAGATCTCGGCAACCTGTTAAAAGATATAAGAAACTGCTTGCAGAGATTTTCCCCAAGTCCCTTGTGAGAATTCAAAGATTCACACCTTTTTGCTCCTTTTTTCCTCAATTGTTATTTTACGCTGGCAATTTCTTGATGGTTTGGCGTTAAACATGTTAAGGATTTACTGTGAAATGCCGTATATGCAATCTATCATGTGCTTGCTGCGATTTTTTTGGCTGGTGTATCTCTGTCTGGGGGTTGTGTTTGTCCCGTGTATGACCGGAAGATAAGAATCTGAACTTAGATTTTGTAGTGTTGGTGATCACTGAAGAGTATGTAATGTTTATAGCTTATATGCATGGTAGGCTACATGTTTCTATGAAAACTCAGACTTTAAAGAAATACAGGGTTACCCTTTTTTTTTCTTGGATGTTGGATGGAACAATGGGAGGGCATATAAAACCTGACACCCACAAATAGACTGGTTTAGTTCCGTTCTTGGACTGTCCATGAGTTAAAAAGGGGGTCAAGTGTTACTAATAAAAAGTTTAGTTCACACATTTTTATATATCGTTGCTTATTTATGTAGAATCAATCTCTTTTAGCTTATAGCTTTTACACCAGTGACTATTATGAGCTCTAAATTCCACAATAATTTTGTAGGATGGCCATCCAAATGAAAGAAAGATTGTCAAGTTATGTGAATATGCTGCTAAAAACCCATTTCGAATCCCAAAGGTATCAAATTTATTGTTCTCAACATAAATTATGGCTACTAATAAGATTTGACTTTAAAAATTATGAGTGCACTACTAATGCCTCCCTGGCATTTTCTGTAGATTGCCAAGTATCTAGAAGAAAGGTGCTACAAGGAACTGAGGAGTGGACATGTAAAGTTCATTAATATTGTTACGGAGGCATACAACAAGTTGCTCTGCATTTGCAAGGATCAGATGTAAGTGTGGTTTGATTATTTTTCACTTTCTATCACTATTATCTTATTTTGTAATGACATTTGGGGTTTGATAACTAGTAAGCTCACTTGGTCATATTGTTGTAATTTGAACCATTAAACCGAATGGTTCGGTGATGCTTTATTTCCTATGATACCTCTGTTGTGGCTGAAATATCATCATATCTTGCATTTTGCAGGGCATACTTTGCCATTAGCTTGTTGAATGTGGCCAATGAACTCTTGGACAAATCTAAGCAGGATCCATTGTTGATACTTGGATGCCAAACTTTAACAAAGTTCATCTATAGTCAGGTAGTTTTCTTAACTTTGTAAATCCTATGAATGAAATATTAAAATGTGTAAAGCAGGATACATGCCATTGAAACTTGTAAGTAAAACTTAATGGACCAAGATTACCTGCAAGCTGCAGGGTTGAACCGACAGAAAAGTGATTTATGTTAGATCTCATATGCAAGCTAACTGGATGCATCTTAGTCTCCAAGTGGATAAATTGTAAACATGTTACGAGCAAAGTTCTGAATAGGCATATCTTTTAAATCTTATGTTTCTGCCATCATGTGGTTGGATATTAGTGAGATGTTGAGAAAAAAAAGATAAAATGATGATTATATGGGGTTGATGAATCATGCATGTGCTCCTAAAAGTCCAGGGCCTTTGTTTAACAATGAAAAAAAATGTTGTAATATTGCAATTTGATGCAGAAAGTATATGTTGGATGGTCATTAGGAGTAGGTTTTCTATTTGGAAATCATGGGTCAGAACTGTATGAACTACCCTTAATGTCTGTGGATAAAGTAATTTCCCTTTTTTTATGGAGAAATGAGTTCTGGAGTCATATTTTATTCTTGATAAAGTATAACTTTTCTGACACTTTATTTAATTTCTTGTGCATGTGTGGGCAGACAGATGGAACTTACTCTCATAACATTGAAAAGTTTATTCATAAAGTGTGTGACCTGGCACACGATAGTGGGAGTGAAAATCAGAATAGTTGCCTGAGGGCTTCAAGTCTGCAGTGCCTCTCAGCCATGGTACATCAATTATGTATTTGGTTTTTGATATGCTTAGAAGCATGCAATTATACAGCCTGGGCATTGTTTTCTGGTGATTTTGTTCCCTTGTTGTCCTTTACAATTGTTTTCTGGATTTGGGATAAATTCTTATGTGATAGGCTTTTCCGTTGCTAGGTGTGGTTCATGGCTGAGTTCTCGTACATTTTTGCTGCATTTGACAAGGTTTGTGCTTTTGAGAATATTTATTCTGTTACTTTTATATTCAAATAGACATGGTGTGGGTTTCTCCCAAACTTGGTGAATTTAGATGTCTCAATAGTTTAGAATCTTTTTATTCCGTGTTTTCTGTACTTTTTACTTGGAATGATGGAATGGGTGAAAACTTACATGTGATAATCTCGTATTTTCAAATGCACGAGCTCAGGTTTGAGTGTCATGGGTGATTGGTTTGCCTGAATATCCTGAAGAATAGGACAATTTCCATACCACCCCATATTGATCCCTATTTTGACAAGATCAACACTAGCCCCCTTTGATAATCTTTTTATTCTTGCAAGTTTTTGTTCCTCCTTGTGCAAAAAATACATTGTCTTATATAGACAATATTTAACGGAACCTACACCCACACACCAACATAGAGACTAACAACAGAGACCATATTGGAAATAGAGGAACCATTGTCTTATATCTTCCTTTCTGAATTTTGCTGGAAATGCATGTCTTTTCTTAATTAATGTTTAGCTCACTGATATACTGGTGTACCATAATTGAAATTTTAATGTTCCATCTGGTCTGCCAAGACTCTGGAAAAGTAATCCAGGAAAGGAGGACCAAAACTAATAGGTTGCAACCTAGAGTTGCAATAGTTTCCACTCTATCTATAGATTATGAATCTTCTATTTAGAATATAAATCATGACAAGTTACAGTAGATGAACATGATTTAAGCCTCTCATTCTTTACCACTTTGTGATGTTGTACCCAAGCATTGAAGTCCTAACAATCTTGAGGTTTTTTTCATTGCTTTTCTCCTTGTGTGATCTTGGTTTATTATGTCATCATGAGGCTGAGTCATTAATGTATCCAAATTGTAGATCGTGCATGTCACATTAGATAACTACGAGCCAGAGGAAGAAAATGATGGAAGAGAAGATGCACGTCATGATTGGTTGGATGTTGTTAGATGTGAGGGAAGAGTCGCAGATATGGGCTCCAGCTGCATGACCATCAGACCGCGACCAGAAAAGAAAGATCCATCTCTTTTGACAAGGTAATGACTGTTTAAAAGCATAGACAGCTTGCAACGGTGGATGCTAGATTTGTTAACTCATGCAAGGAAATCATGGAATTCTCTCATTTTTCTTTCCTATTTCTTGATCTCTTCCATCTTTTGTTATAGGGAAGAGATTGACACACCCAGGGCATGGGCTCAAATCTGTATTCAGAGAATGGCTGAGCTGGCAAAGGAGAGTTCAACAATGCGCCACGTATTGGATCCAATGCTTGTGTACTTTGATTCTGGACATCACTGGGCTCCTCGGCAAGGGTTGGCTATGATAATTCTGTCTGATATGTCTTACTTATTGGAGAGTGCAGGTATCTTGATCTTCAGTTATATGTTTCTTGCTTGGTTTATACATATTGTCCTGCGCATGCAAAGAAGCCTTTTGTGGGCTTGGGCTGAAACTACTATACAGTGGCATGCACTAATATACATGTTCTTTCCATTGTTGTTTGATGTCAGGTCACCATCAGTTGGTTTTAGCTGCTGTTATACGTCATCTGGACCATAAAAATGTTGCACATGATCCTCAAGTCAAGTCTCATGTCATAGAAGTTGCTGCAGCTTTGGCTCAGCAAATTAGATCAGGAGCAGTGCTGACTGAAATCGGGTATGTCAGTGATCTATGCAGGCATTTGAGGAAAAGTCTTCAAGCTGCAGTTGAATCTGCAGGAGAGCAAGAAACAAATGTGAACATCTCACTCCAGAATTCCATTGAAGATTGCTTACTTGAAATTGCTAAAGGAGTAAGTATGAAGCATGCAAGGAACATTTGGCTGCTTCTTTCTACTGTACCTATAGTTGACCTGAATTTGTGTTGGTTTATTAGATTTGTGACCCACGACCGCTATTTGATACAATGGCCATATCACTGGAGAAGCTTCCATCTTCTTCTGGAGCTTTTACCCGTGCAACCATTGGATCTTTGATGATTCTTGCCCATACGATCTCATTATCATCAGTCAGTTGTCATTCGCAGCAGGTTAGTAGAGTTTAATGTATATTCATTATTTATTTTCTACAGCTGCCGCCTTGTGCTATTTCAAGTTTCACGTTAATTGTGAACGCATGGGTATCAGTTGAATAATTCTGATGACTGCCCCTAGAGGTTTTTTTCTACTAAGTTTTAGAGACAAGTTTGTTTTTTTATCTAATGGATCCATATCCAAGATCTTTTGTGATTAGACATAACTCTCTCTGGAATTTTGTGTATGGATACAGCTTACTGAAATTATAGAAATATTTTTATGTAGGTTTTTCCTGAAGTGCTTCTTGTCCAACTTTTGAAAGCAATGCTGCATCCAGATGTTGAGGTGCGCGTTGGAGCACACCAGATATTTTCAGCTCTTCTCATTCCAAGTTCTAATCATCCCCTGCGTGAAGCTGCTTCCTGGCGATCTGGTTATACTTGTGAACCAAAAGGATGGCGTTCTGATACTGCATCTGCATTTGATTCAATTTCAGCACTACTTGGAAAGCTCCGAAGAGAGAAAGATGGTGCCAAAATGGAAAAGCATGGAAATGATGCCCATGATGGTTATAAAGAAAGGGATGTTGTTGAAGAAGATTGGAAGCAAGGACGTGCCCGAAAGAATTCCCCTAATTTTTACAAAATAAGTTCTATTATCGATAGGACTGCCAGTCCAACCAGCTTGTCTGAGGCAGTAAGCAGTTCATTACAGGCTCTTTAATTGTGTATTTTGCACTTCTAATCCAGTTCAATGAGTTGCTAACATCTATATGGTTGAATGACTTGCACAGGAACCTCATATTATGAAGCTTAATGAGGATCAAATAGCACAATTGCTGTCTGCCTTCTGGATACAAGCCACCCTTCCAGATAACACACCCTCAAATATTGAAGCTATAGCTCATTCTTTTGTTTTGACACTTATTTCTTCGCGATTGAAGGTTGCTTTCTTCCTTGATTAATTTGCTATTGGCTTCCATTTTTATATCTTCTGGCAATGCCAGTTTTGATTTAAGCAAGGGCATTGATTTAAATATGAGCACCCTTGGATGTGAATAAAAACCTTGAGTTCCCTAACCTATTTTATGTGTTACTTCCAAGATAAGCATCCCAAACAAATGTGATACAGAAATAGGAACCCACAAATATGTTATTGTAAACAGCTCAGGTCGCATCACATGCATTTTTGTAAAAGTCCTGATCAATGATTAGGCCTATCCTGAGTTGTCAGTTTTAATTATGATTTCTTGCCCTGGTCATGGTCTCTGTTATGACTCTATACATGTGATTCATGTAAAAACATGATGGGCCATTTGAATCTGATAGAATGCAAAAATGTCGTGGCAAAGAAGTTTTGTATTTGTATGATTGCTTTTGTTGATTAGCAAGATCAATAACTGTCTCAAACTTGTGATGCAGAACCCAAATGACAACCTTGTGGTCCGTTTCTTTCAGCTTCCTCTTTCTCTCAGAAATTTATCTTTAGACTTGAACAATGGTATGGATGATTTATGAGAAACTTTTTGAAAAATTGGCATCATATATATTCTTCTGATATGTTTAACATATATGTGCATATGTTTCTACTATCTTTTGTCAGGAATGTTACCTCCAGCATGCCAGAGGTCAATTCTAGTACTATCGACAGGCATGTTGATGTTTACAGCTAAAATATATCAAGTTCCTGAGTTGAATGACTTGCTCAAGTCGTTACTCCCTTATGATGTGAGTTTGCTAGATATTAAAGATTAAACTTCTCATGTTGCAAAAGCTATCTGAAAACAGTTGATTTCCGCTTTCATGCAATAAGTCTCTGATAAAATCCATCTTTGTGCATTTTCTACAATATCAGGTTGATCCTTATGTGGGCATTAGTGATGACCTTCAAGTTCACGTAAAGGCTCGGGCAGATGTGAGAGGATATGGATCTGTTGCTGATAATCAATTAGCCTCATCTTTACTCTCTGAGCTGCAAAGCAAAATCTTTGAATCTGACAAGGTCTTAATGGACATCTTATTACAGACCCTATGTACCACCACTGAGGTACCACACTTGATTATCTTACAGACAACAGCTCCCTCCCCCCTTCCCACCCTCTTTTAACTTTCTATTTGTGCTTCTTAGCTGGAGGTGGATGACTTGGCTCAGCAATTGTTAGAACCATTTACTCCTGATGATGCATTCATGTATGGTCCACGATCAATACTTGAGGGCCACAATCAAATGGCTACCCATTCCAAGGAGTCACTCTCCTTCGACGAGGTATGACATAAATAAGCACAATTGTATTCCATCTGAATTTGAGTTTTTTTATTAGAGCTTAAGAACAAGAGGGGGGGCCTTTTTGTCTCAGGGTTCACATGCATGCATGATACGATGAAATCTAATCGCTGCTATTACTGTACTGTTGCAGGATTTTCCAACAAATTCATTAGTTGATGATGATGTGACAAGTGAAGCGTCTGTTGCAGACCTTTCCCGCTTCATTCCGAAAATTCCTTCTTCCCCTTCTGTCTCCCATGTTATCAGCATTGGACAGCTATTAGAATCAGTAATCCCATGCCTTCCCTCCAAATCATGCCCCCTACTTTGACTGAGATCTTGTTATAAAAATGAATAAATTCCTCGCGCATATAGACTCAAAAGTGTCATGGTTTCAGGCACTCGAGGTAGCAGGTCAAGTAGCAGGGACTTCAGTCTCCACATCGCCTCTCCCATATGACACCATGGCTAGACATTGTGAAAATCTGGGCACTGGCACAAGAAAGAAGCTATCCAACTGGCTGACCTATGAAAATCATTGCACTAGAGCAAATGAGAAACACTCACCAACATTCATTGCAAATGGATGCCTAGCACCTTGGAAGGTCAGTATGTTTTATATTAGCAATTGCCCTGGATTGTTTTCATTTAATTTACTACAGCCATTGCAATTCACTTTCAATTTTGCTTGATAGAGCATCTATTCCATTTCCAGTGGGCATAGTTTGGAACTAGTGAACTAGTTACAAATAAAGGGCATTACTATTGACTGTGGTAACACTAAATAATTGCAGATACATTTAATAGGAGGTGAATGGTTAATTTCTGGTAAATATCTTGGTGTTGTTTTTATCTGTGTTATTTTGACATTGTTGTGTACATGTAGATCACAAGCGATGTGGGGAACATTTTGGAAGCCGTGAAGCCAGTAGGCCCGTGCTTTGCTATGAGGCTACCTCCGGCAAGCCCCTTTGATAACTTCCTCAAGGCAGCTGGTTGTTGAAAGATGACAGGCACATGGGCGTTCTGTTAGGTATCTTGTGAAGTGCTTTAGGTAGTAAATTGAATATGTATGCCATCCGCTGATTTGAACACGGTGCTCATTTCAGGGCTTCCATTTCCAGTTAGTTAATTGATGCAGCATGTTACTCTTGTAGCTAGTGTTAGATGCAGGTCAAATGATATATTCAGATCACGCACCTGTTCTTCTCGATGCTTTTTTAACAAATTAGGCGTTGTTTTTACGCATCAATCATCCCAGAAGCGATATTCATCTTAAAATAACAGATGATAACCGTAATGATCAAACATAGATAGCCAAAAGCTGATGTTGCAGTGCTCCATAATCAAATGTTAATCTAGGAATCAATGCCTGGGGAGATGTGCATTGAAGAGTCACCTGCACTCTTTTGCTTGGACTTGCACGTGAGAGTTTACCGGCATATTAATTTTAAAGCCTAGGCTACTTGGCATATGGATCATTTAATGTACAAACACCTCCCTCGAGTCCGTTCTCATTGAATTTGTTTAGCTATCTTTCGTGCGTGCATTTAACCATCTTCTCCTTTTCATATATGAGGTCTATTCGATCGCAACTTCCTCTCTAACGAGTATTTTTAACGATTTCAAACGCGGCAATCATCTGCCTGCTCCAATGCCATGACGCTTGTTCTCCTTCCTGACCTAGGAGTTGGCTTACAACTTCACGAGCCATTTGCTTTTGCTGTGGAGTTTTAACGAGGGCTCTTTGCTTATGAAAACGACAGCTATCGTATGCACTCAGTCGAACTTAGCTATAAACCATTTGTTGGGAAGATGTACGCCGGAGATTTGCTTGGAATTACACTAGGACCTCCAAACATGAGAGTTTGTATACAAGAATGGACACTACTTCAACCCAAAAACCTAGATTATTCCATTTCCTTTCAACATGGAGTACTCATCACTCGTGGAGCGATAGTATTCAAGGGGCTGGATTTTCTTGAAAATTGGCGTTCTGGTGCTCAGATACATTTGATTCTGGTTACTGTCAAATTGACGTAGCTGTCTTCACTTACATGCTTTATTCAATGGAGGTTCAGCCATTGAAGTAGAGCCTAGGGGTATTAAACAAGAGATTGATTCATTATGTAGGTATCATTGAGGACTGGTCATGGTTATAAAAATTGACATGAGAATAGATAGGGCAAGGCTTGGATCATGGGTTGAGATAAAAAAAAAAATTATGAACAAGATGGTATCATTTCAACAAATAAATAAAAAAATAAAGATCAAAAGGATAGCAAAGTTCTATACCCTTGGCTAACTCATTCTCAAATGGAGAGGCAATGTGACATGGGATAGTTAATTTTTGGTAAATTATTTTCAACGTAATATTTACTTTAATTATTAAGCTTTTCTACAATTATCAGTTGCCTAATTAAATTAGTATTGCTAGGAAATTTGTGTTTTAAGATTCTATTAATATTTAAACAATTGAAACAGCCTTGTGGTATTTCTCTACTGATATGGCGATGTTCTTTGTTCTGAAGATTGTTGATAATCAACAAACCCCATTTCCCTGCTGTTATCCACAGCATCATTTGATATCAAAGCATGTTAATCTTATTAATGGACGAAGTTGATAGCAATCACTCCTGTGACTTGGATCGAGGGATGCAAGTCGTCTGGGACGTCGTGTGAATCCTGAAAATGACGTTGAGACATCATGATCAAATTTCAAGCCAATGGTTTAAGATTTGCACAGCAAGTTTTAAGCCAGGAGATGCATTTCTCTTGTAAGAAATATAGCACAATCAAGATTTTATTAATTCAATTGGACGGGTAAGTTTTCTTAAATCCAAAAAAATATAGAAAAGAAGAAAGAGGTAACGACTATCCATATTAAAAATGGAATGGAAAAGGAGGGATTCTTGTATATACATATAATGGGGGGGAAAAGAGAGAGCTTGTATACAGGATGAATCCATGATCCGTTAATCTTGATTCTAGGGTTGAAAATGGTGTCTCCCCATGTGTAACCTCTCATGCATGCAGATCCAATGCAGAAAGTAGCTGTCTAAACTGTGCAATGATCTGATAATCTAGACTCTTGGGTTGAAAATGGTGTCTTTCTCCATGTGTAACCTCTCGTGCATGGAGACCCAATACAAAAGGTAGCTGTCTAAACTGTGCAATGATCCGATAATCTAGACTCTTGGGTTGAAAATGGTGTCTTTCTCCATGTGTAACCTCTCGTGCATGCAGATCCAATACAGAAAGTAGCTGTCTAAACTGTGCAGATCGATTTTGCATAAGAAAAACGAAAACGATACGGTGGAGATCGACTTAACTCACGGTCGTCATCTTTACCGTCTACGTTTTTCTTTCTTCCGAAAAGATTCCTCTTATCGACGAGGACTTTTCCTTGAAAGATGCTGAGGCCTGCTTCATATATATCAAAGCAGGCTCCTGAAGATGAAAAGACAGGACCTGAACGATCTTTGCTTATTTATGATGCACTTCAATGGCTGTTCCTTGTTCTGGTCTGATCGGTTTCAACAAAGTAAACAACAAAAAACTCATCCATGTCCTTGAATGAAAAAAACTTAAAAAAAATGATTTTATTTTTATTTTTAGTTACATTATTTTAGTTTTTTTAATTATAATATAGTTTAACTCTGATTTTATATCTAAAATATGCTTAAAGTTATATCCAGCATATCTAGCAGTGTACAATTTTATATATATATATATATATATATATATATATATATATATATATATATATATATCAATATTAAAAAAATATTTAAAAAATTAATATATAGATTATTTTAAGAGTATCTTCAGCCCGTCAATTAAAAGATTAAAAAATAATATAAAGAGTTGTCGATGGGAAAAGAAAAGGCACGGCAAACCCCACTACTATAACAGTGTGTAGTCAAATCAAGACAGTACTTATTTTATCTTCCATAAAATACGGTCAAAGTTTGGTCCCTGTGACGAATTGTCTCTATTTTTCTCTCAGAGATTCCTCTCCGTGTCTATGTTGTTTTCAGTAATTGTAATTTTATATTTAAATGGTCTATTTATTTGTATTGTAATTGAAAATGTTTTTTATTTTTTTATTTAAAATTATGTTTTTTTAGTTTTTAAAAATTCTTTTTGATATTTACACTTGAAAATGATATAAAAACATTTAAAAATTTTAATTTAAAATTAAAAAAATATTTTTTTTGAAAAATACTTACCAGACTTCCAAATACTGTTGCATGGCCACAAATTTCTATGGTCCTCTCTTTTATGATTTTAATTTTAATTTGAACATACTCAAGTTCCTGGTGTTTTTCTACTTGTGATAGTGCATGCATTCATCTTCATAGTCGAGGCCCTTTCATTTCTTGAATTGAATCATGATCTCTCTTTTTTTATTCAAGTTATCAAATATATGTGTGTGTGTATAAACCAAGTCGCGATTTTATTGTGTTTCTTTCACTATTCACACAAACACAGTTTATTATTCATTGCGACAGTAAAACGATGCAAATATCCCCTGAAAACGACAAAATAGTGCACAGTAACCAGGGGCTGTACCGGTTTTTCTATTTTATTTGCACAGTAAATTGACAAAAACATCTCCCGAATAAGACAAAATAGCGCACAGTAAACGGGGACAGCTACGTACTTTCACTTACGGTTTTTTCGTAAATATCAGTACGGTCAGGGGGCTCTTGGTAATTAGCTCTTTTTTTCCGGATTAACTGTTGTCGCGACATGCGGACGCGCCAGCAGCATTTCACGCTAACGCTCCTTTTAGGCGGCACTTGCAGCTTCTTCTCGCCATCCAAAATTAACTTTCGTTGTGCTAGAAGATACGCCGGCAAGGCCTCTCTCTTCCATCACGACGCGCTCTCTCCTGCCGCCGCAAAGTCAGCTCCGATCCTTGATGTTTGTAGTAAGTTCATTTTGGTTCCTGAGGTTTTGATTCATTTTTATTACTGGTTTATTTAAGTGAAAGTTTTATTATTTTCAATTGTGCACTTCAATTAAAACTAATTATATAAGAAGTTTTTATTTCAATCCTTATACTTTTGATTTTTGATTTATTTTTTATTTCTTTAATTTTTTCGGTATGGATGTTTTGATTTCTTTAATTTGTTCCTCCAGTTGAAATTGGTAATATATACAAAGTTTGATTTTAGTCCCTCTTCTTCTAATTTTTTTATAAAATGATGGCAATTATCATTGTTTATTTTTTGTCCTCCAATTATTTTTTGTTTCAATTTTATCCTTTAATTGGAATTAATTTTATATATATTATTTTTCATTCTGGTCCTTATTCTTTTAATTTTTTATTTGATATTAATTCAATTGTTTTTTATAATGTTTTTTTTATATATTTATGCATCTATATTTTTAGTTTTTGTCCTTTTTTTTTAGGTTTTATTTTTCATCGATTCAATCCTGAAATTTTTATTTGTGTTGATAATTATTTTTAAATTAATATTGCATATTTTTTCCCTTTATTCTTTTTTTTCTATTATTTTTATTTGTTCTTTTGATTAAATAATTTTTATCATTTTTCTATTTACGCAACAATAATGACAATTTTAGTGGTTATTTTTTTATTTTTTTATACAAATTCTTTTGTTTTTTTGTAATGATTTTTCAGGGCAATTTAATTATTTGAATTGTTATGACAGTAATATTAATAATAATTTTAATTGTTATAATAATAATTTTACTATTAATATTGATTATTTTTCCCTTTGTTAGTTTTTTTCTTTGGATTGGATGATTTTTATGATTTAACTATTTATGTAATGATCATGATAATTTTAGTGGTTTTTTTTTTATATATATACAAAAATCTTTTGTTTTTTTTAATGATTTTTCAGGGCAATTTAATTATTTAAATTATTTTGTCAGTAATGTTGATAATAATTTTAATTATTATAGTAATGATAATTACAATAACATAAGGATAGATTTTCAATTTATGTATTCATCTTTTTGTGGATAGAAAATTAACTATTTATTTTTGTTATTTGATTATTGGAGGTTTTTTTATATTAATTCATTTTTTTTTTATTTCTTAGACAATATTTATTTTTTATTCGTATTTATACATCTATACTTTTAGTTTTTTTATAGTTTTTTTTGTTGAGATTTTTTTTAATTGGTTCAATCATGAGATTTGAATTTCAATTGGTAATCATTTTAAAATTAATATTGCTTCCTTTTTCCCTTTATTTATTTTTTTTCTGTTATTTTTATTTGTTCTTTGGATTAAACGATCTTTATGATTTTACTATTTACACAATAATAATGATAATTTTAGTGATTGGTTTTTTATTGCCTTTTTTTTATAAATCTTTTGCTTTTAATAATTTTTCAGGACACTTTAATTATTTAACAGTGATGCTGATAATAATTTTAACTGATATAGTAATGATAATGACAATAACATAAAGATATATTTTCAATTTATGTTTTTGTCTTTTTGTGAATAGAAAATTACTACTTATTTTATACTGGTTATTTCATTGAAACCTATTAAACAGATAAATTTATATTTATTTAAAATTTATATATTTTATAGAAAACTTGCACTTCACAAGAATTATATACAAATTTATTATTTTATCTAAATTTATGTTATGATAAAAAAATCATACATAATAATATTTTTTTACGTTGAAAAAAATATGATTCCGCCCGCGACAAGGCGCGGGTGCCATGGTTAGTGTGTATATATATATATAATGAGTCATTAAGAAATTTAAAAGTTTTCATTAAAGTTTTTTAACTGGAGGAGTGTATTTCGTATATCTAGATAAAAAAAAAATTAGCTATATCAAATTTTTATAAAAAATACATATTTTAACTTGAATTCGAGATTAACTGTACAGGTGACAAGACTTATGTCATCATGCATAGTTCCATGAATATTCTATTCATGTTTCATTTTCACTGTGTGCTTGTATCTCAGCATGCTTGATTTTTAACTATGATTTGGATTTAATTTTATATGTGAATTTTTATAATATTTCAAGAAACAAACCCAAGAAATAATTTTGATTTTTTTATAAAAAAATCTTCATACTTTACTCTTTTTTTTACCATATTACCGAAATTATATATATATATATAAAAAAAGATGATCTGCTGGATGTCTATAGGCAGGAAAGGCACATTATTTATACCCTAAAAAGAAGGGGTGTTCTTATCTCCTTGCTTTTCAAACAAGCTATCACCGTTCTTTGCTGACCACCTTCTTTTGGAATCTTTTATCCACGTGTTGCTCATTGGACCTCTCTAAGAATCTATGGTTTTGAGCATTATCCATAAGCCCTCATTAAAATATGGCCCAAGATGGCTCTAAATATTTAAATAAGAATAATTAAATATATTTCCCGGTCAATTAATTTATATTCTTTCAAGTGATCTTAGAGATCGATATGCTCTCTGAACCAATCAATTTGACACGTTGCATTTTTTAATTAGTTTTTATAAATATTAATCTTAAGGTCCATTTTGTTGCCTATTCCATTTGAAATTAGCGAGATAACTATTAATTAAATCCCTTTTTTATTTTATTCCAGGAAACTATATTATATTGTGGAATTTCTCCTTTCAAATTTAAACAAACTTAAACAAATCCATCTTGTTGAAGTCAAAGATATTGCTAACCATGACCTTCCAACCAATTTTAATTGATGATGTTGATATTAATTTTAAAAATATTTTTTATTTATAAATATATTAAAATAATATTTATTTATTTTTTAAAAACAATTTTTAATAGTAGGATATGAAAATTATTTAAAAATATCATATTTAAAATAATAAAAAATTATTTTTTTAAAAAACGGAACGCTAAATAGGGTATAAATATAATACCACTTTTCTTTTTATATATTTTTACATTGTTTTAATATACTGCTATCAAGAATAAAAATATTTATTTAAATTTATTTATAAACAAGAATATTTTAAAAAATAATAATGACCACAACACCTAAGAATCTCATAGCCCAACTCTTTTCACGTTGAGTTTGATAAAATCAAACTATTTATTTTCAATAAAAGATGATTTGGTTCCCTTCCTCCCACCCTTCACTATATATTAATAAATTATTTTATTTAAAAATTCAAGTTATTAGATGAGATTCTATAATATAATTTATATTATTTTTAATACATCATTTAAGTGAAAATTTTTTGGATCTTGAAACTTGTACAAGCTAATATTATATTGTACTTGATTTTTTATAAAATAATATAAAAATGATGAGATTTGAACTTGTGAGTGCTGAGTTAACAACATTTTTATACAATGTTAAAAAATTATCTTATATGCAAACTTAAATTGCTAGATCAATTTCTATAATATAATTTATATCATTTTTTAACTTATTATAGATAGATGATAAAACAATTGAGAAGGAATGTGGTAGCCAAAGCCTTGTGTTCTACCTTTGTTGTATTAGGTTAAATACAATGTTGAGGTACGCAATCAATTCCCAGATGCATGTTAATTGCTTAGGGTCAGGGATACAGTTATAGCAGGTTTAGGATACAATATAATTGTCTATATTGAGATATTTTACAATACTCTCCTCAAGTTGGAGCATGAAAATCTTGGATGCCCAGCTTACATAGTAGAAATTCATATCGTTGCTTTCCTAATGCCTTTGTGAATATATCAATAGGTTTGCATTGACGGTGAATCAAACCTAGTCGTGATACTCCCAGCAATGATGATGGCATCATAAATAAAATGATAATTGATTGCAATATGTTTAGTGTGTTCGTGGAAAACAGGATTCTAAGAAATATGAAGAACCGCTTGACTGCCACAATGAAAAGACATAAGAGTAGAATGAGGTACTCCAGGACTGAGAGGAGAGCTTTAAGCTAGGGCAACTCACACGTGGTCATTGTCATAGATTGGCAATCTGTTTCGGATGAGGAGTGAGAAACAATATATTGCTTCTTGATTTTCTACAATACCGATGAATTATCAAGAAAAACTATCAAACCAATAAAAAAACACAAAATGAGAGGACAACCGGGCCAATCAGCATCACGCCATTCGTGTATCATGTAGCTGTAGATCACATTGACAACTAATAAATATCTCTTAATCCGGATTACTCTTAATATACCGGATCACCTATAAAGCAACCTTTCAGTGTTCTTTCCATAGACAATGCATAAATTGGGATAAAACATGAATATTATAAAGTAATTCAGGTAAAGTAAAGCAGAGATAAATCAATCATCTCACCAAACGACAATATTATTCTGAATGATCCAGTTTATATACTCGTGGATAAAACAAGACCATGATTTTGTTACAAGGAAACAGCTGCCGGCCGTACTCTTAATAACCCGGCCTCTTCGGATTGCAAGACTCGAATTCCAACGGGAGTCGCGGTGAAAGAAAGAATTATTCATTCAACTATCATCGTTGTTGAGCCATCGCTCGAAATTATTTCGGGCAGAGGTGTGGGGCACAAAAACCTACCTAAAAATACATCAATGTACCCACCTGATGGAGCGTGACGATGGCTTGTTCCGATATTTCCAGCAGAAAGTAATGACCGGTCAGGCGATATGATCCCCGCTGCATGATTGCTGCAAGCACCATTACAGAAAATTACAAGCTAGTACTTGTGGTTCTAGAAATTCATACGTTAAAATCCATTTGGTTGGGAAAATTATAAATTAATTTTAAAAAAATAAAAAATTATTTAAATATATTTATAAATAAAAATCACTTTAAAAAATATCCTCCATATACTCTATACCTATCAAAACCAAAACCATACAAGAGAACAGAAAAGCTTAATGATGACCCCAGGCCACACTATCTCTGGCAAGACACAAATCCAGTGATGTAGCTCATGGTCATGTTCTTGGTCTTATACGAGTGTGGAGAAGAAGTGAACATCGTGCCCTAGCCAGGCTATCTATACTATATAGTGTACGAAATTACAGAGTCCACTTGCCTTTGAAACCCACGGTATCCAATTCATTTGAACCCGTAATCACAGTTGTTTTCCATGGCCACCATTCCTGCCACAAAATAAACCTTGGAAACCCCAAAAAAACCCAGAACAAAACTAGCCTCCAATTACCCAAACAACATCCAATCATCCACTAATCCATATAAAGAGAGTGTTTATCAATGTGTTTTAAAAATATTGTTTTAAAAAAATTGATTTTTTTAAATTAAAAAAATTGATTTTTTTAAATTAAAAAAATTGATTTTTTTAAATTAAAAAAATTGATTTTTTTAAGATTATTTTTATATGTTAATATTAAAAATATTTTTTAAAAAGTAAAATAAATATTATTTTAATATAATTCTAAATAAAAATTATTTTAAAAATATCTTTAACCAGAGCCTCAATTATTCTCTCAATTATCATACCATCCTCCCCTTGTTTCCATTGGTCTTTACTTTTTTTTTTTCAAGCTTCTGGCCCAAGCTTATATATATTGACAGCCTTCCCGCCACTGCAATCGGTGGAACCACCACGTAGACATAAAAAAATCAGGTAAAACAATTATACATATAAAAGTAACTATAGTAAATAAAAATTTATATTGTTATATAAGATTATATAATAAGATTTATATTATTTTTTAATATATTTTTTAAAATAAAATCCTGTAAGTTTAAAACTTGCATAGATTTATACTGTTTTATACTTGATTTTTCTCAAATAAAATTAGAGTGATATGATTCATATCTCTAATAATATAATTTTTATTATTTTCTAATAATATCTTGATTTATCAGTCTTATTGTTGAATTGGTGATTTGTAAGTTTTGATTCATGGCTATTTACGATGTGTTTGATAATTAGATATTTTATTGATGTTGAGATAGTTTTAGGCTTTGAATATTGTAATTCTGTGTTTTTAATAGAATTGATATTACTAAGGATTCGATTACGTTTGGATTGGAGAAATTAAGGATTCGATTACGTTTGGATTGGAGAAATTAAGGTTTAAATTGATTATTGGATTACTTGCCATATTTAACAATATTGCTAATTTATTTTTAATACATTAGCAAATAATACTAGTGGTTATATTTAATAATATTGCTAATTTATTTTGAATACATTAGCAAATAATACTAGTGGTTATTTAAGACGATCACTGTTAATTTATTAAAATACCCTCGAGTCTTGGAGATGTTTGGGAGTGTAGTTATGGTTATTTTTCAAAATATTTTTTGTTTAGAAATATATTAAAATGATATTTTTTTTATTTTTTAAAAATTATTTTTGATATCAGTACATCAAAATATCTAAAAACATCAAAAAATTTCATTTAAAATAAAAAAATAAATTAAATTGTGATAAAAAACGTGTTGGATCACAGTGGCAGGCAATTAGTCTTGTACGAGTGTGGAGACGAAGAGAAGATGATGCCCTAGCCTAATACGAGCGTGTTTCACATTGTTTAATTAAATTGTTTTTGATTTTTGATTTATTTTAAATTATATATTTTTTAATGTTTTTAATTATTTTTACATGCTAATATTATTAATAATAATTTTTTTTTAAAAAAATATTATTTTAATATATTTTTAAAAACACTTTCAAACTCAAATTAAATATATATTATTTTTGTGTTAAAAATAATTTTTAAAAATAAAAATAAATATTATTTGATGTTTTTTAAATAAAAAACATTTTAAAAAATAATTTTAAAAATTATCCCAAAAATTAAATTGTTGTTATACGGGCGTGGAGAAGAAGAGAGCAGGGTGCCCTAGCCAGACTACATATAGTACGAAATTACAGAGTCCACTTGCCATTGAAACCCACGAAATTCGATTTCTTTAAACCAACGAGAGCTCGTGAGAGCTCGAAAACTGGCGAACCTGAACATGACACAGTTAGACTGAGCATCTGCTGCAAGGTTGATGATGGGATGGAAGACACGCTCGTCATCTGATTCTACTGTTACACCATCGTGCGTTGCAAGAAAGGGCAACCACCTAGATCAATCATTTCCTTAAAACTAGGATATACTTTGGTCCTTGTATATTTAACAAACAGACAATTCAGTTCCTTTTGATTTCCAAATTTATCAACCATCCTTTCATCAGCTCTCCAGGTCCCAACAAATCTAGACTCCATCTGTTTTCGAGACGCGGGATGTGTTTTGGCCTAATCATATATTCAAAAATATTCAGCAATTTAAGAGAGAAGTGTTTCCCAGGTGAAGCTTCAGCATGCTTAAGAACATTATGAGTCGAGGGATTGATTAATACATATTTGAGGGCCAGAATGTCTGTTTTTGTAAAAAAAAGGGATTAAAAAAATATCTCTCTTTCTTTAACTCAATGCACGTGAAACCTTTTCAGTTATCACCTCTCTTTCTAGTCACTGCTACTGCTCACTGCTTTCTTTGTCTCTGTGCGTGTGTGTCCACTTTATTTTAGGTGTTCTTGGGAAAGAAAGTAAGGCCTGGTCTTTTTCCGACCTGAACCTCATGGTTACTTCAAAGTTCATACCAACAGTAACTATAGCAGGATTTATTGCATGCTCTCCCTCTCTCTCTACTGCTTTCCTTCATTCATTTATTAACTGGGATTCGCTTTCGACTACATGGAACTTTGTGTAACGAGGAGGCTGAGATGTGTGTGCTTTTTACTATTTGTAATTGAAAAACTTGTTCATTGTTCTTCAAGATTTCTTGGTGTTTCTGTATTGAGTCTAGTGCTGTTTCTTGAAGTCTTTCCTGGGCTTTTTCTTTCCTAATCATATTCTTATGAATAAAGCACCCAGAAGAAGATCAGTGGTTAACCCTACTGCAGTATTTTTCTCTGCCAAACCCCCTCTCCCCTTGTCTTTCTCGGGATTCTTCATAACTTTGACTTTCTTATTTTGATTTGCCTGTATTACCTCCCAAAGATCTTCTCTATAAAAAGTTTTAGTCAAGCTTGAAGATCAGTGAAACTAGTGATATTCTTGCTTTTACAACTCTAGATTGATAAAAAAAAATTGACAATCGTTTCTTTTTTTGAATTGATAGACAATTTCATGGAGGGATTCTATAGGTTTAATCCTACAATTTCTTGTTCACCAAATGATATTGATAGCTTTGAAAACTTGCCTGTTGTTAACTTCACTGATGCTACTACTAGCACTGACAATTTTCAGAGTCAAGCCGGTAATCTACTCCAAGCTGGTTATGATTATAAACAAGTTATTGAATCAGATATGCATGATGTAATCAAGACCCAGATCGCCAGTCACCCTCGTTATCCAGACCTAGTTTCTGCATACGTGGAGTGCCGAAAGGTTACCACCGTCTTCACCAAATAATCTTTGAATTGTTGTTACCATTTTTAAAGTTTACCCCCTTCCTCTATTTTTTGTTCTTATTGTTCAAAGAAGTGTTTGTTGACGGGGAAGAAATTAGAATGTCATGAAAGAAGAAGAAAAGAGAGAGAAGAAAAGAAAACCTAGTGTGTTAAATTTGAGCTTTAGAGTGATTTTTGTTTGCTTTGAAGGTTGGTGCACCTCCGGAAACGGTGTCTCTTCTTGACGACATAGGCAGATGGAGCTACCAAATCAATACTTACCATGAGATAGGAGCTGATCCAGAACTTGATGAGTTCATGGTAGAGATCTAACTCAAAAGTTTTATCTTATGTTCTTCTACCTTTTGTGTTATTTGTTTTCGATTCATGCTACTTAGATTGTCAAGAAAATTTAGTAAAAAGAAAAAAAAAGAACTTTGAATCTTACAAAAACTACTCCCATTCCAATTTACGAGATTCCAAGTTACGAGATTCTTGGTACTTTTCTTTCCAAGCAGTCCGAGATTGGAATAAACTATTATAACCATTGAAGCTGCTGCTGCTGCTGTTTTTGAAGGAATCATACTGTGAGGTTCTTCATAGATACAAGGAGGAATTATCCAAGCCGTTTGATGAAGCTACTACTTTCTTGAGCGGCATAGAATCACAGCTAAGGAGTCTTTGCAAAGGGACATTGACTAAAATATTTGATAACGACTCAGGTAAAGCCTTTTGCACTGTGCCATCTTCTGGCATTGGTTTCCACGACCAGCTTGCACCTAGAATTATAGGTGTAGTAGCTGGTTAAAAGGAGTCATGTTGTTCTATTAATATGTGCATTCAAATGAAGGGTTGGGATTGGGATCGGACTTTTGCTACTGTGCTTGCTAAAAGGAATAGTCTTACTGATGATTTTAAGGGTTAGGATTCTCTCTGAGTAATCGAACACTAAGTCGTGTCCTCACCATCCATGTTTTTTCTGCTCTCTCTTGGGCCCCTACCTAAAGGTGATGAAAATGGTATCGTGGAGAAACATGTTTGATTTTTTTGTTTGCTGCAGTTTCGATGTGCCGTGTTACACATTGAAACTGCTGTGTTGTCATTTCAAAGTCTGATTTGATGAAGCACCATGTAGAAAATTACAAATAATCCATGATATCCATGTTGTTTTAAATATTGAAATGTGTATGATTCCTATTTCAACCAATATTTAATGTTCAGGACAGATGGATAATTATTGATAACATTTAACAAGTTCAACCGTACTAGTATTTGAGCAGTATTTTAGATTAGTCAAAGGCTAATTTTTCAACGTTGCCATTATTGTCTTTTCATAAGATATGAATTTGTGGACAGAAGTTTTTTTTTGGCTGGCTATTGTTAAAAATCACAGTAACATCCCTCGTCAAGAATATGGCATCTGAAAGTGCTACAATTCATCAAGTAATAAATAGTAGATTTAACCATTGCCTCAACGAACCGCTTATGTATTTCTAATTTTATGGTAAGACTGCAAGGTCTCTGCATCAAGCTCCACTTCAATGGTAGCATGCCATGATTTAAGCCTTGTTTTCAATTCAGATATCCATCTTATTTGCCTTACACTTGGAATCTTCTATGTGTATCGTATCGTCTGTCATTTGTTCAATAGTCTAACTGAAGCGTGATCTTGCAAACATTTCTTTTCCTTCTATATTCATGCTAGTTGCTGAAGGAATAAGCATGATCAATGAAAATGATATGCAAGAGGCACCCATCTATTGGTTGACAACATTAGATTTGTTGGGATGTAGAAGTATTTGATAAATTTTGCAGCTGCAATCTTTGTTATATATTCAAGGAGAAGCTTTCACTTCTAGGGGCCTTTACGAAACTTGTGTAGCCTCTAGAGCATGTTTAAATCAAGCAAAAATAATCATTACATGAAAGAAGACCAGTACCATCTGGTCTGCGTTTACGATAGTTTTTAAGATAGCAACTATGCTGTCAAGAACTTCAAATTATCTCTCTCAACAACGAGGAGTTGTTTATTGCTTAGTTTCTACATTATTTCCTGATTTCTTTAGTTTTGTTTAGCTCTACAAATTTCCTTTCCCTTTTTAAACATTGTGTTCGATGATATCCCTTTCAGACTAAGTACATACCTGGCTATCACTGAATTCTGAAATGTAATTTCTCCATTTCAAGCTCTTTGGTACCGTGTCTAAAACTATCTTATACAGAGAAGACTGATAACCCTTTACTTTCCCTACTGCTTCATCTATGAGCTTGGAGGTGCGTGAAAGTTGATGTTAGACTGGTGTTAGCAAAATTTTATCCCTGCTAGCTACTAATACTATGTTATGATGAAGAACGTGAGAATTTTGTAGTGTTTTGATGTATGACCCTGGAAATGATTTGTACTTTTTTGATGCTCTACACCTTGCTGTAATTTTCCTGCAATTTTTTAGCTTGGTGAAGTTTTCTTTCAACTTTGGGATTGGGTAGGTTTATCTATTAAGTACCAACTCTAGTTCACTTCTATCATTCTAACAGATTCATGGCTTGAGATATGGAAAGTGTTTGATCTAAATATTAAACGTTTCTCATTCTTTCATGTTTTTTCATTGGAGAAGTCTTGACTATAGACTACTGTCTTTATGATGTTTCATAGCAGATGAGCCAGCAGGGACCTCTGAAGAGGAGTTAAGCTGTGGGGAAGTTGAAGCATCTGAAATTCCAGAGTCATTAGGTATTCACCCAAGCGATCAGAATCTAAAAGGAGTGCTCTTGAGCAAGTATAGTGGCCATCTTAGCAATTTGAGAAAAGAATTCCTGAAGCAAAGAAAGAAAGGCAAACTACCAAAGGATGCGAAGACAATGCTTTTGGACTGGTGGAACCACCATTATAGATGGCCATATCCTACGGTAATCATTAATAACCCTACAATCTGATTATCGAGTCTTTTTTTCTCGCTCCATTGTTTTTATGTTCTCTCAAATGTCCTTGCAAATCTCTCATGCATGTGTTCATAGTACTTGTTCATAGGTTCATGATTTGCAGATCTAAACCAGAAATTACAAAGGGGAGAAAAACGATGGCGAAAGATACTATCATTTGAATTTAACTATACATGCTTGGATCATTATCATCAAAGCATTCTTTTCAACAAGTTTCACTAAAAAGATAGTCTCTGGTATATCGTAGCAAGAAAGTAATTTCTTCATGGAGAATATTCAGTGGATAATATCAGCGGGCTTACAAGCCAAAAACGAGAAAGTAAATAATCTTGCCATTGCTTTGGTGAAACTAGGTAGGGTAAGCAAGAATGAAGGCTTTTCTTTTATGTATTCTGGTGAAGAATTATGAGAATAGGCAACATATATATTAGAAATCTTTTTGCCTAACAAGTTGCAGAAGGTGAAAATCCAGCCAAAAATACGATGCAGATATTGTGCATAAGCATTTGTTTCCGAGCAACCTTTCATTATCTTTCCACCTGCCCCTAAATGCTCGCTGTGTATATCTTGGTATAGGTATAGTTTGAAGCTATGTACTTGAAACTTGAACAATTCATAACTTTCAGTCACTGAATGTGGCTGAAATATGTCAAGTAGCAGTCTTGTGCAGAGTCAGTCTAGAGTTAAATCTTAATCCAGTACACTTCTGCAGTTGCAAAACTGTCAGGAAAGCTTATGAAACCTCAATCCAGAACATTTCTTCAGCCTAACCACCATGAATGGATGTTATGGTACAGGAAGAGGAGAAGGCGAAGTTATCAGAGATTTCAGGGCTAGATCAAAAGCAGATTAATAATTGGTTTATCAACCAGCGGAAGCGGCACTGGAAACCATCCAAAGATATGAGGTTTGCTCTCATGAAAAGTGTCCGAGGTGACTCAGCGGGACCGACATGCTATGGTATTTATGGTGATGATATTGGGACATAAGGAAAACTCATGTTTGGTATCCCTTCTTCATCTTCTACTAACATTATTTATGCAACTTGCATACTTGTAAAGCTATCTACTTCAAATTTGTGTATACGCTAAAATCCTCCGGTTCCGATTCTTATAAAGCAGTTCAGGCTCTGTGACCAACATGAACTAGCTTTATCTCGTGCATGCATGAATGTGCTTCATTCTAGCCGAAAACCTTAAATTCGAAACATGTATTGATCATGTGGGAGTGAAATAACCTAAATCATTGTCGAGAAGCTTCCTGGTCTCCAGGTTTTGATTGGAATAACTCTCAAGAATGTTCAACCCAGTTTGCATTGTACTCCAGGTGTTCCTTAAGGCCAAAGAAAATCCTAGGCATTTAATTTTTTTGCAGAAACTGGAGTTAAATCGATTAGAACTTGGAAGTTTCAAACTGCCAAGGTTGCTGTGTGCTTTGCTGATTACTGGTGCATGTAGCTGGACTGAGCCTATTGTAATTTTTTTTTTCCTTTTATCAATTAAATGATCTTTCATGGGTAAAAAAACATGATTGAAAGGTGGGGAAAGAACTTGGGAAATTCATATATTAAAAAATCTAAGAAATTATTATTTTAATATATATTTTTAAGTAATATATTTCAAAAAAAATCTCAGAGACTTGAACAAAATGGGAAGCTTCCATTTTTGTAAAAGCAACATAGGCAAATAAATAAAGAAAGCAGAAGTGGGTCAATTTGCATCTTCAATGATTATTATTGAAGTCAAGAGAACTGTAGCCGTTAGGGCATGGGTGTGGGGCAACCACACGACACCGTGTGCTGGCTTCACTCTCGATACCGAGTCTCTCATGGCTAAATTGCTTTCTTTTGATTGGACCTCTCATTCTGTAGTCTATTCCATGCAAACACAATCATTTAGCAACCTGGTTCTTACATTTCAATGTGTTTTTAAAAATGTTATAAGTAATTGTTTGTTTTCATGTTTTAAAATTATATATATTTTTTATTTTTTAACGTTAAATTAATTTGTTAGCTTAGTGTTTTTATATCGAAAATGGCAATTCAAGCTGGTATGGTTTGTTCATGGAAACCATGTTAAAGTCTGGCCTAAGTATATATGGCACAAACTGGAGGTTCACGAAAGAAAACATTGTCTAAGCTCAACTACATGCACAACAGCCTGCAAGCTCAAACCACTCAACAAGTAACAGATGGGACCTGAACCATGGTCTTACAAAAATTCACAACTCATCCTTAAGAGATTTGTTTAGTTCATTGATACCCTTGCAGATCAAGAGGGTTTAGAATTGAGTTCAAGTTATAGTCTGAAAAGGAGGGGGTTGTAAGAAAAAAATCCATTTTTTTAAATAATAGGCTCTCTCCATAAAAAGAAGAAGCTTGAGGCTTAGATTGATCGCAACTGGTGTACCCCAAGCCTGGCGCCGGTCATCCCCTGCTGCTAACTTTCTGTACTTATTAGCAGGCTTCTTTCCTGATGAATTCAAGTTTGCCCCTGGAAGAAGGCTGCACAAGCACAGGACCACCATATCAGCAACATCACGCATGAGGCAGTTCCAAATATCCCACATGCCCACCACTTCAAATCTGTCCTGCGATACTGAAAAGATAGTACATCATGCAATCATTCATGTGTTATGATCAGAACAAAGAACCTGCAACTTACAATTCATCCAGGAAAAAAGTACCACTTGTTTCAGAAATATCCACGGCCCAGGATAAACAGAATAGGCTGAAATGAACTTAGCTCTAGAGTAAAATAATGATGATCCATAAATATAGTGGGATGTACGAGGGGGGGAAAATGTAGACGATCTACTCAGCGAAGTAACTTCTTGAAGAAAATGATTTCGACCATGCTACCATTTATTATACACAACCTCAACTGAATCATTAAAATGTTGCTAACACTGCATCCAGCTGGATACATCTTGACCACAAGGATACAAGAAATTCAACAATTGACAGAATGTATTCACCTAAATTCGGAATGTTCATATGATTCAGAACTTTCATCAGGAGGAGAATTATACACTTCACTATCTTCTCCTTGAACAAACTGAAGCAAGTAATGAACTCCATTTACCACATCGTACACCATCAGTCCTATCCTACCTCCAACCCAACTGCCCAAATGACTTCCAACAAAATAACCAACACGACCAAACCTTTTACGCATCAATCATCCCAGAAGCGATATTCATCTTAAAATAACAGATGATAACCGTAATGATCAAACATAGATAGCCAAAAGCTGATGTTGCAGTGCTCCATAATCAAATGTTAATCTAGGAATCAATGCCTGGGGAGATGTGCATTGAAGAGTCACCTGCACTCTTTTGCTTGGACTTGCACGTGAGAGTTTACCGGCATATTAATTTTAAAGCCTAGGCTACTTGGCATATGGATCATTTAATGTACAAACACCTCCCTCGAGTCCGTTCTCATTGAATTTGTTTAGCTATCTTTCGTGCGTGCATTTAACCATCTTCTCCTTTTCATATATGAGGTCTATTCGATCGCAACTTCCTCTCTAACGAGTATTTTTAACGATTTCAAACGCGGCAATCATCTGCCTGCTCCAATGCCATGACGCTTGTTCTCCTTCCTGACCTAGGAGTTGGCTTACAACTTCACGAGCCATTTGCTTTTGCTGTGGAGTTTTAACGAGGGCTCTTTGCTTATGAAAACGACAGCTATCGTATGCACTCAGTCGAACTTAGCTATAAACCATTTGTTGGGAAGATGTACGCCGGAGATTTGCTTGGAATTACACTAGGACCTCCAAACATGAGAGTTTGTATACAAGAATGGACACTACTTCAACCCAAAAACCTAGATTATTCCATTTCCTTTCAACATGGAGTACTCATCACTCGTGGAGCGATAGTATTCAAGGGGCTGGATTTTCTTGAAAATTGGCGTTCTGGTGCTCAGATACATTTGATTCTGGTTACTGTCAAATTGACGTAGCTGTCTTCACTTACATGCTTTATTCAATGGAGGTTCAGCCATTGAAGTAGAGCCTAGGGGTATTAAACAAGAGATTGATTCATTATGTAGGTATCATTGAGGACTGGTCATGGTTATAAAAATTGACATGAGAATAGATAGGGCAAGGCTTGGATCATGGGTTGAGATAAAAAAAAAAATTATGAACAAGATGGTATCATTTCAACAAATAAATAAAAAAATAAAGATCAAAAGGATAGCAAAGTTCTATACCCTTGGCTAACTCATTCTCAAATGGAGAGGCAATGTGACATGGGATAGTTAATTTTTGGTAAATTATTTTCAACGTAATATTTACTTTAATTATTAAGCTTTTCTACAATTATCAGTTGCCTAATTAAATTAGTATTGCTAGGAAATTTGTGTTTTAAGATTCTATTAATATTTAAACAATTGAAACAGCCTTGTGGTATTTCTCTACTGATATGGCGATGTTCTTTGTTCTGAAGATTGTTGATAATCAACAAACCCCATTTCCCTGCTGTTATCCACAGCATCATTTGATATCAAAGCATGTTAATCTTATTAATGGACGAAGTTGATAGCAATCACTCCTGTGACTTGGATCGAGGGATGCAAGTCGTCTGGGACGTCGTGTGAATCCTGAAAATGACGTTGAGACATCATGATCAAATTTCAAGCCAATGGTTTAAGATTTGCACAGCAAGTTTTAAGCCAGGAGATGCATTTCTCTTGTAAGAAATATAGCACAATCAAGATTTTATTAATTCAATTGGACGGGTAAGTTTTCTTAAATCCAAAAAAATATAGAAAAGAAGAAAGAGGTAACGACTATCCATATTAAAAATGGAATGGAAAAGGAGGGATTCTTGTATATACATATAATGGGGGAAAAAGAGAGAGCTTGTATACAGGATGAATCCATGATCCGTTAATCTTGATTCTAGGGTTGAAAATGGTGTCTCCCCATGTGTAACCTCTCATGCATGCAGATCCAATGCAGAAAGTAGCTGTCTAAACTGTGCAATGATCTGATAATCTAGACTCTTGGGTTGAAAATGGTGTCTTTCTCCATGTGTAACCTCTCGTGCATGGAGACCCAATACAAAAGGTAGCTGTCTAAACTGTGCAATGATCCGATAATCTAGACTCTTGGGTTGAAAATGGTGTCTTTCTCCATGTGTAACCTCTCGTGCATGCAGATCCAATACAGAAAGTAGCTGTCTAAACTGTGCAGATCGATTTTGCATAAGAAAAACGAAAACGATACGGTGGAGATCGACTTAACTCACGGTCGTCATCTTTACCGTCTACGTTTTTCTTTCTTCCGAAAAGATTCCTCTTATCGACGAGGACTTTTCCTTGAAAGATGCTGAGGCCTGCTTCATATATATCAAAGCAGGCTCCTGAAGATGAAAAGACAGGACCTGAACGATCTTTGCTTATTTATGATGCACTTCAATGGCTGTTCCTTGTTCTGGTCTGATCGGTTTCAACAAAGTAAACAACAAAAAACTCATCCATGTCCTTGAATGAAAAAAACTTAAAAAAAATGATTTTATTTTTATTTTTAGTTACATTATTTTAGTTTTTTTAATTATAATATAGTTTAACTCTGATTTTATATCTAAAATATGCTTAAAGTTATATCCAGCATATCTAGCAGTGTACAATTTTATATATATATATATATATATATATATATATATATATATCAATATTAAAAAAATATTTAAAAAATTAATATATAGATTATTTTAAGAGTATCTTCAGCCCGTCAATTAAAAGATTAAAAAATAATATAAAGAGTTGTCGATGGGAAAAGAAAAGGCACGGCAAACCCCACTACTATAACAGTGTGTAGTCAAATCAAGACAGTACTTATTTTATCTTCCATAAAATACGGTCAAAGTTTGGTCCCTGTGACGAATTGTCTCTATTTTTCTCTCAGAGATTCCTCTCCGTGTCTATGTTGTTTTCAGTAATTGTAATTTTATATTTAAATGGTCTATTTATTTGTATTGTAATTGAAAATGTTTTTTATTTTTTTATTTAAAATTATGTTTTTTTAGTTTTTAAAAATTCTTTTTGATATTTACACTTGAAAATGATATAAAAACATTTAAAAATTTTAATTTAAAATTAAAAAAATATTTTTTTTGAAAAATACTTACCAGACTTCCAAATACTGTTGCATGGCCACAAATTTCTATGGTCCTCTCTTTTATGATTTTAATTTTAATTTGAACATACTCAAGTTCCTGGTGTTTTTCTACTTGTGATAGTGCATGCATTCATCTTCATAGTCGAGGCCCTTTCATTTCTTGAATTGAATCATGATCTCTCTTTTTTTATTCAAGTTATCAAATATATGTGTGTGTGTATAAACCAAGTCGCGATTTTATTGTGTTTCTTTCACTATTCACACAAACACAGTTTATTATTCATTGCGACAGTAAAACGATGCAAATATCCCCTGAAAACGACAAAATAGTGCACAGTAACCAGGGGCTGTACCGGTTTTTCTATTTTATTTGCACAGTAAATTGACAAAAACATCTCCCGAATAAGACAAAATAGCGCACAGTAAACGGGGACAGCTACGTACTTTCACTTACGGTTTTTTCGTAAATATCAGTACGGTCAGGGGGCTCTTGGTAATTAGCTCTTTTTTTCCGGATTAACTGTTGTCGCGACATGCGGACGCGCCAGCAGCATTTCACGCTAACGCTCCTTTTAGGCGGCACTTGCAGCTTCTTCTCGCCATCCAAAATTAACTTTCGTTGTGCTAGAAGATACGCCGGCAAGGCCTCTCTCTTCCGTCACGACGCGTTTCGGTGGTATATGTCCGAGTAAGCGACGGCAGATAGTTTTTTGTTGGTTGTCGCTTTTCTCTCTCCTGCCGCCACAAAGTCAGCTTTGGTCCCTAATGTTTGTAAAGTTCATTTTGGTCCCTAAGGTTTTGATTCGTTTTTATTACTGATTTATTGAAGTGAAAGTTTTATTATTTTCAACCGTGCCCTTCAATTAAAATTAATTATATAAGAAGTTTTTATTTCAGTCCTTATACTTTTTATTTTTTATTTATTTTTTATTCCTTCATTTTTTCGGGTATGGATGTTTTGATTTCTTTAATCTGGTCCTCCAATTGAAATTGGTAATATATACAAAGTTTCATTTCAGTCCCTCTTCTTCTAATTTTTTTTATAAAATGACAGCAATTATCATTGTTTATTTTTTGTCCTCCAATTATTTTTTGTTTCAATTTTATCCTTTAATTGGAATTAATTTTATATATATTATTTTTCATTCTGGTCCTTATTCTTTTAATTTTTTATTTGATATTAATTCAATTGTTTTTTATAATGTTTTTTTTATATATTTATGCATCTATATTTTTAGTTTTTGTCCTTTTTTTTTAGGTTTTATTTTTCATCGATTCAATCCTGAAATTTTTATTTGTGTTGATAATTATTTTTAAATTAATATTGCATATTTTTTCCCTTTATTCTTTTTTTTCTATTATTTTTGTTTGTTCTTTTGATTAAATAATTTTTATCATTTTTCTATTTACGCAACAATAATGACAATTTTAGTGGTTATTTTTTTATTTTTTTATACAAATTCTTTTGTTTTTTTGTAATGATTTTTCAGGGCAATTTAATTATTTGAATTGTTATGACAGTAATATTAATAATAATTTTAATTGTTATAATAATAATTTTACTATTAATATTGATTATTTTTCCCTTTGTTAGTTTTTTTCTTTGGATTGGATGATTTTTATGATTTAACTATTTATGTAATGATCATGATAATTTTAGTGGTTTTTTTTTATATATATACAAAAATCTTTTGTTTTTTTTAATGATTTTTCAGGGCAATTTAATTATTTAAATTATTTTGCCAGTAATGTTGATAATAATTTTAATTATTATAGTGATGATAATTACAATAACATAAGGATAGATTTTCAATTTATGTATTCATCTTTTTGTGGATAGAAAATTAACTATTTATTTTTGTTATTTGATTATTGGAGGTTTTTTTATATTAATTCATTTGTTTTTTTTTATTTCTTAGACAATATTTATTTTTTATTCGTATTTATACATCTATACTTTTAGTTTTTTTATAGTTTTTTTTGTTGAGATTTTTTTTAATTGGTTCAATCATGAGATTTGAATTTCAATTGGTAATCATTTTAAAATTAATATTGCTTCCTTTTTCCCTTTATTTATTTTTTTTCTGTTATTTTTATTTGTTCTTTGGATTAAACGATCTTTATGATTTTACTATTTACACAATAATAATGATAATTTTAGTGATTGGTTTTTTATTGCCTTTTTTTTATAAATCTTTTGCTTTTAATAATTTTTCAGGACACTTTAATTATTTAACAGTGATGCTGATAATAATTTTAACTGATATAGTAATGATAATGACAATAACATAAGGATATATTTTCAATTTATGTTTTTGTCTTTTTGTGAATAGAAAATTACTACTTATTTTATACTGGTTATTTCATTGAAACCTATTAAACAGATAAATTTATATTTATTTAAAATTTATATATTTTATAGAAAACTTGCACTTCACATGAATTATATACAAATTTATTATTTTATCTAAATTTATGTTATGATAAAAAAATCATACATAATAATATTTTTTTACGTTGAAAAAAATATGATTCCGCCCGCGACAAGGCGCGGGTGCCATGGTTAGTGTATATATATATATAATGAGTCATTAAGAAATTTAAAAGTTTTCATTAAAGTTTTTTAACTGGAGGAGTGTATTTCGTATATCTAGATAAAAAAAAAATTAGCTATCTCAAATTTTTATAAAAAATACATATTTTAACTTGAATTCGAGATTAACTGTACAGGTGACAAGACTTATGTCATCATGCATAGTTCCATGAATATTCTATTCATGTTTCATTTTCACTGTGTGCTTGTATCTCAGCATGCTTGATTATTAACTATGATTTGGATTTAATTTTATATGTGAATTTTTATAATATTTCAAGAAACAAACCCAAGAAATAATTTTGATTTTTTTATAAAAAAATCTTCATACTTTACTCTTTTTTTTACCATATTACCGAAATTATATATATATATATAAAAAAAGATGATCTGCTGGATGTCTATAGGCAGGAAAGGCACATTATTTATACCCTAAAAAGAAGGGGTGTTCTTATCTCCTTGCTTTTCAAACAAGCTATCACCGTTCTTTGCTGACCACCTTCTTTTGGAATCTTTTATCCACGTGTTGCTCATTGGACCTCTCTAAGAATCTATGGTTTTGAGCATTATCCATAAGCCCTCATTAAAATATGGCCCAAGATGGCTCTAAATATTTAAATAAGAATAATTAAATATATTTCCCGGTCAATTAATTTATATTCTTTCAAGTGATCTTAGAGATCGATATGCTCTCTGAACCAATCAATTTGACACGTTGCATTTTTTAATTAGTTTTTATAAATATTAATCTTAAGGTCCATTTTGTTGCCTATTCCATTTGAAATTAGCGAGATAACTATTAATTAAATCCCTTTTTTATTTTATTCCAGGAAACTATATTATATTGTGGAATTTCTCCTTTCAAATTTAAACAAACTTAAACAAATCCATCTTGTTGAAGTCAAAGATATTGCTAACCATGACCTTCCAACCAATTTTAATTGATGATGTTGATATTAATTTTAAAAATATTTTTTATTTATAAATATATTAAAATAATATTTATTTATTTTTTAAAAACAATTTTTAATAGTAGGATATGAAAATTATTTAAAAATATCATATTTAAAATAATAAAAAATTATTTTTTTAAAAAACGGAACGCTAAATAGGGTATAAATATAATACCACTTTTCTTTTTATATATTTTTACATTGTTTTAATATACTGCTATCAAGAATAAAAATATTTATTTAAATTTATTTATAAACAAGAATATTTTAAAAAATAATAATGACCACAACACCTAAGAATCTCATAGCCCAACTCTTTTCACGTTGAGTTTGATAAAATCAAACTATTTATTTTCAATAAAAGATGATTTGGTTCCCTTCCTCCCACCCTTCACTATATATTAATAAATTATTTTATTTAAAAATTCAAGTTATTAGATGAGATTCTATAATATAATTTATATTATTTTTAATACATCATTTAAGTGAAAATTTTTTGGATCTTGAAACTTGTACAAGCTAATATTATATTGTACTTGATTTTTTATAAAATAATATAAAAATGATGAGATTTGAACTTGTGAGTGCTGAGTTAACAACATTTTTATACAATGTTAAAAAATTATCTTATATGCAAACTTAAATTGCTAGATCAATTTCTATAATATAATTTATATCATTTTTTAACTTATTATAGATAGATGATAAAACAATTGAGAAGGAATGTGGTAGCCAAAGCCTTGTGTTCTACCTTTGTTGTATTAGGTTAAATACAATGTTGAGGTACGCAATCAATTCCCAGATGCATGTTAATTGCTTAGGGTCAGGGATACAGTTATAGCAGGTTTAGGATACAATATAATTGTCTATATTGAGATATTTTACAATACTCTCCTCAAGTTGGAGCATGAAAATCTTGGATGCCCAGCTTACATAGTAGAAATTCATATCGTTGCTTTCCTAATGCCTTTGTGAATATATCAACAGGTTTGCATTTACGATGAATCAAACCTAGTCGTGATACTCCCAGCAGTGATAATTGATTGCAATATGTTTAGTGTGCTCGTGGAAAATAGGATTCTAAGAAATATAAAGAACCGCTTGACTGCCACGATGAAAAGACATAAGAGTAGAATGAGGTACTCCAGGACTGAGAGGAGAGCTTTAAGCTAGGTCAACTCACACGTGGTCATTGTCATAGATTGGCAATCTGTTTCGGATGAGGAGGGAGAAACAATATGTTGCTTCTTGATTTTCTACAATACTGATGAATTATCAAGAAAAACTATCAAACCAATGAAAAAACACAGAGTAAGAGGACAACCGGGCCAATCAGCATCACGCCATTCGTGTAGCATGTAGCTATAGATCACATTGACAACTAATAAATATCTCTTAATCCGGATTACTCTTAAGATACCAGATCACCTATAAAGCAACCTTTCAGTGTTCTTTCATAGACAATGCATAAATTGGGATAAAACATGAATATTATAAAGTAATTCAGGTAAAGAAAAACAGAGATAAATCAATCATCTCACCAAACGACAATATTATTCTGAATGATCCAGTTTATATACTCGTGGATAAAACAAGACCATGATTTTGTTACAAGGAAACAGCTGCCGGCCGTACTCTTAATAACCCGGCCTCTTCGGATTGCAAGACTCGAATTCCAACGGGAGTCGCGGTGAAAGAAAGAATTATTCATTCAACTATCATCGTTGTTGAGCCATCGCTCGAAATTATTTCGGGCAGAGGTGTGGGGCACAAAAACCTACCTAAAAATACATCAATGTACCCACCTGATGGAGCGTGACGATGGCTTGTTCCGATATTTCCAGCAGAAAGTAATGACCGGTCAGGCGATATGATCCCCGCTGCATGATTGCTGCAAGCACCATTACAGAAAATTACAAGCTAGTACTTGTGGTTCTAGAAATTCATACGTTAAAATCCATTTGGTTGGGAAAATTATAAATTAATTTTAAAAAAATAAAAAATTATTTAAATATATTTATAAATAAAAATCACTTTAAAAAATATCCTCCATATACTCTATACCTATCAAAACCAAAACCATACAAGAGAACAGAAAAGCTTAATGATGACCCCAGGCCACACTATCTCTGGCAAGACACAAATCCAGTGATGTAGCTCATGGTCATGTTCTTGGTCTTATACGAGTGTGGAGAAGAAGTGAACATCGTGCCCTAGCCAGGCTATCTATACTATATAGTGTACGAAATTACAGAGTCCACTTGCCTTTGAAACCCACGGTATCCAATTCATTTGAACCAGTAATCACAGTTGTTTTCCATGGCCACCATTCCTGCCACAAAATAAACCTTGGAAACCCCAAAAAAACCCAGAACAAAACTAGCCTCCAATTACCCAAACAACATCCAATCATCCACTAATCCATATAAAGAGAGTGTTTATCAATGTGTTTTAAAAATATTGTTTTAAAAAAATTGATTTTTTTAAATTAAAAAAATTGATTTTTTTAAATTAAAAAAATTGATTTTTTTAAATTAAAAAAATTGATTTTTTTAAGATTATTTTTATATGTTAATATTAAAAATATTTTTTAAAAAGTAAAATAAATATTATTTTAATATAATTCTAAATAAAAATTATTTTAAAAATATCTTTAACCAGAGCCTCAATTATTCTCTCAATTATCATACCATCCTCCCCTTGTTTCCATTGGTCTTTACTTTTTTTTTTTCAAGCTTCTGGCCCAAGCTTATATATATTGACAGCCTTCCCGCCACTGCAATCGGTGGAACCACCACGTAGACATAAAAAAATCAGGTAAAACAATTATACATATAAAAGTAACTATAGTAAATAAAAATTTATATTGTTATATAAGATTATATAATAAGATTTATATTATTTTTTAATATATTTTTTAAAATAAAATCCTGTAAGTTTAAAACTTGCATAGATTTATACTGTTTTATACTTGATTTTTCTCAAATAAAATTAGAGTGATATGATTCATATCTCTAATAATATAATTTTTATTATTTTCTAATAATATCTTGATTTATCAGTCTTATTGTTGAATTGGTGATTTGTAAGTTTTGATTCATGGCTATTTACGATGTGTTTGATAATTAGATATTTTATTGATGTTGAGATAGTTTTAGGCTTTGAATATTGTAATTCTGTGTTTTTAATAGAATTGATATTACTAAGGATTCGATTACGTTTGGATTGGAGAAATTAAGGATTCGATTACGTTTGGATTGGAGAAATTAAGGTTTAAATTGATTATTGGATTACTTGCCATATTTAACAATATTGCTAATTTATTTTTAATACATTAGCAAATAATACTAGTGGTTATATTTAATAATATTGCTAATTTATTTTGAATACATTAGCAAATAATTTTTATCATTGTTAATTTATTAAAATAAGTCTTTAGATGTTTGGGAGTGTAGTTATGGTTATTTTTCAAAATATTTTTGTTTTATATTAAAATGATTTTTAATTTTAATTATTTTTGATATCAGTACATCAAAATATCTAATAATAATTTTAATTGTTATAATAATAATTTTACTATTAATATTGATTATTCCTTTGTTAGTTTTTTTTTTTGGATTGGATGATTTTTATGATTTAACTATTTATGTAATGATCATGATAATTTTAGTGGTTTTTTTTATATATATACAAAATCTTTTGTTTTTTAATGATTTTTTAAGGGCAATTTAATTATTTAAATTATTAATGTTGATAATAATTTTAATTATTATAGTGATGATAATTACAATAACATAAGGATAGATTTTCAATTTATGTATTCATCTTTTTGTGGATAGAAAATTAACTATTTATTTTGTTATTTGATTATTTTTTATATTAATTCATTTGTTTTTTTTTATTTCTTAGACAATATTTATTTTTATTAGTATTTATACATCTATACTTTTAGTTTTTTATAGTTTTTTTGTTGAGATTTTTTTAATTGGTTCAATCATGAGATTTGAATTTCAATTGGTAATCATTTTAAAATTAATATTGCTTCCTTTTTCCCTTTATTTATTTTTTTTCTGTTATTTTTATTTGTTCTTTGGATTAAACGATCTTTATGATTTTACTATTTACACAATAATAATGATAATTTTAGTGATTGGTTTTTTATTGCCTTTTTTTTATAAATCTTTTGCTTTTAATAATTTTTCGGGACACTTTAATTATTTAACGGTGATCTTGATAATAATTTTAACTATTATAGTAATGATAATTACAATAACATAAGGATAGATTTTCAATTTATGTATTCATCCTTCTATGGATAAAAAATTAATTACTTATTTTATACTGATTATTTTATTGAAACCTACTAAACAGATAAATTTATATTTATCTAAAATATATATATTTTATATAAAACTTGCAATTCACAAGAATATATATACAAATTTATTATTTTATCTAAATTTATGCTATGCTAAAAAAATCATTCATAATAATATTTTTTTTATGTTGAAAAAAATATGATTCTGCCCGTGACAAGATGCGGGTGCTATGGCTAGTGTGTATATATATATAGTGAGTCATTAAGAAATTTGAACGTTTTCATGAAAGTTTTTTTAACCGGAGGAGTGTATTTTTTATATCTAGATAAAAAAATAAAATTTTGATTATCTCAAATTTTTATAAGAGATATACATTTTAACTTGAACTCGAGATTAACTATACAGGTGACAAGACTTATGCCATCATGCATAGCTCCATGAATATTCTATTCATGTTTCATTTTCACTGTGTGCTTGTATCTCAGCATGCTTGATTTAATTTTATATGCGAATTTTTATAATATTTCAAGAAACAAATCCAAGAAATAATTTTGATTTTTTTATAAAAAAAATCTTCATACTTTACTCTTTTTTTACCATATTACCGAAATTATATATATATATATAAAAAAAGATGATACGCTGGATGTCTATAGGCAGGAAAGGCACATTATTTATACCCTAAAAAGAAGGGGTGTTCTTATCTCCTTGCTTTTCAAACAAGCTATCACCGTTCTTTGCTGACCACCTTCTTTTGTAATCTTTTATCCACGTGTTGCTCATGGGACCTCTCTAAGAATCTATGGTTTTGAGCATTGTCCATAAGCCCTCATTAAAATATGGCCCAAGATAGCTCTAAATATTTAAATAAGAATAATTAAATATATTTCCCGGTCAATTAATTTATATTCTTTCAAGTGATCTTAGAGATCGATGTACTCTCTGAACCAATCAGTTTGACACGTTGCATTTTTTAATTAGTTTTTATAAATATTAATCTTAAGGTCCATTTTGGTGCATATTCCATTTGAAATTAGCGAGATAACTATTAATTAAATCCCTTTTTTATTTTATTCCAGGAAACTAAATTATATTGTGGAATTTCTCCTTTCAAATTTAGACAAACTTAAACAAATCCATCTTGTTGAAGTCAGAGATATTGCTAATCATGACCTTCCAACCAATTTTAATTGATGTTGTTGATATTAATTTTAAAAATGTTTTTTATTTATCAATATATTAAAATAATATTTATTTTTTTAAAATAATTTTTAATATTAGGACATGAAAATTATTTAAAAATATCATATTTAAAATAATAAAAAATTATTTTTTAAAAAAACGTAACGCTAAATAGGGTATAAATATAATACCACTTTTCTTTTTATATATTTTTACATTGTTTTAATATACTGCTATCGAGAATAAAAATATTTATTTAAATTTATTTATAAATAAAAATATTTTAAAAAATAATAATGACCACAACACCTAAGAATCTCATAGCCCAACTCTTTTCACGTTGAGTTTGATAAAATCAAACTATTTATTTTTAATAAAAGATGATTTGGTTCCTTCCTCCCACCCTTGCACTGTATATTAATGAATTATTTTATCTAAAAATTCAAGTTATTAGATAAGATTCTATAATATAATTTATATTATTTTTAACATACCACTTAAGTGAAAGTTCTTTGGATTTTGAAACTTGTACAAGCTAATATTATATTGTACTTGATTTTTAATAAAATAATATAAAAATGATGAGATTTGAACTTGTGGGTGCTGAGTTAACAATATTTTTATACAATGTTAAAAAATTATCTTATCTACAAACTTAAATTGCTAGATCAATTTCTATAATATAATTTATATCATTTTTTAACTTATTATAGATAGATGATAAAACAATTGAGAAGGAATGTGGTAGCCAAAGCCTTGTGTTCTACCTTTGTTGTATTAGGTTAAATACAATGTTGATGTACGGAATCAATTCCCAAATGTATGTTAATTGCTGTAGGGTTAGGGATACAGTTATAGTAGGTTTAGGATACAATATGATTGTCTATATTGAGATATTTTATAATACTCTCCTCGAGCATGAAAATCTCGGATGCCCAGCTTGCATAGTAGAAATTCATATCGTTGCTTTCCTAATGCCTTTGTGAATATATCAATAGGTTTGCATTGACGGTGAATCAAACCTAGTCGTGATACTCCCAGCAATGATGATGGCATCATAAATAAAATGATAATTGATTGCAATATGTTTAGTGTGTTCGTGGAAAACAGGATTCTAAGAAATATGAAGAACCGCTTGACTGCCACAATGAAAAGACATAAGAGTAGAATGAGGTACTCCAGGACTGAGAGGAGAGCTTTAAGCTAGGTCAACTCACACGTGGTCATTGTCATAGATTGGCAATCTGTTTCGGATGAGGAGGGAGAAACAATATGTTGCTTCTTGATTTTCTACAATACTGATGAATTATCAAGAAAAACTATCAAACCAATGAAAAAACACAGAGTAAGAGGACAACCGGGCCAATCAGCATCACGCCATTCGTGTAGCATGTAGCTATAGATCACATTGACAACTAATAAATATCTCTTAATCCGGATTACTCTTAAGATACCAGATCACCTATAAAGCAACCTTTCAGTGTTCTTTCATAGACAATGCATAAATTGGGATAAAACATGAATATTATAAAGTAATTCAGGTAAAGAAAAACAGAGATAAATCAATCATCTCACCAAACGACAATATTATTCTGAATGATCCAGTTTATATACTCGTGGATAAAACAAGACCATGATTTTGTTACAAGGAAACAGCTGCCGGCCGTACTCTTAATAACCCGGCCTCTTCGGATTGCAAGACTCGAATTCCAACGGGAGTCGCGGTGAAAGAAAGAATTATTCATTCAACTATCATCGTTGTTGAGCCATCGCTCGAAATTATTTCGGGCAGAGGTGTGGGGCACAAAAACCTACCTAAAAATACATCAATGTACCCACCTGATGGAGCGTGACGATGGCTTGTTCCGATATTTCCAGCAGAAAGTAATGACCGGTCAGGCGATATGATCCCCGCTGCATGATTGCTGCAAGCACCATTACAGAAAATTACAAGCTAGTACTTGTGGTTCTAGAAATTCATACGTTAAAATCCATTTGGTTGGGAAAATTATAAATTAATTTTAAAAAAATAAAAAATTATTTAAATATATTTATAAATAAAAATCACTTTAAAAAATATCCTCCATATACTCTATACCTATCAAAACCAAAACCATACAAGAGAACAGAAAAGCTTAATGATGACCCCAGGCCACACTATCTCTGGCAAGACACAAATCCAGTGATGTAGCTCATGGTCATGTTCTTGGTCTTATACGAGTGTGGAGAAGAAGTGAACATCGTGCCCTAGCCAGGCTATCTATACTATATAGTGTACGAAATTACAGAGTCCACTTGCCTTTGAAACCCACGGTATCCAATTCATTTGAACCAGTAATCACAGTTGTTTTCCATGGCCACCATTCCTGCCACAAAATAAACCTTGGAAACCCCAAAAAAACCCAGAACAAAACTAGCCTCCAATTACCCAAAACAACATCCAATCATCCACTAATCCATATAAAGAGAGTGTTTATCAATGTGTTTTAAAAATATTGTTTTAAAAAAATTGATTTTTTTAAATTAAAAAAATTGATTTTTTTAAATTAAAAAAATTGATTTTTTTAAGATTATTTTTATATGTTAATATTAAAAATATTTTTTAAAAAGTAAAATAAATATTATTTTAATATAATTCTAAATAAAAATTATTTTAAAAATATCTTTAACCAGAGCCTCAATTATTCTCTCAATTATCATACCATCCTCCCCTTGTTTCCATTGGTCTTTACTTTTTTTTTTTCAAGCTTCTGGCCCAAGCTTATATATATTGACAGCCTTCCCGCCACTGCAATCGGTGGAACCACCACGTAGACATAAAAAAATCAGGTAAAACAATTATACATATAAAAGTAACTATAGTAAATAAAAATTTATATTGTTATATAAGATTATATAATAAGATTTATATTATTTTTTAAAATAAAATCCTGTAAGTGTAGAACTTGCATAGGTTCACACTGTTTTATACTTGATTTTTCTTAAATAAAATTAGAGTGATATGATTCATATCTCTAATAATATAATTTATATTATTTTCTAATAATATCATGATTTATCAGTCTTATTATTGAATTGGTGATTTGTAAGTTTTGATTCATGACTATTTACGTTGTATTTGATAATTAGATATTTTATTGATGTTGAGATAGTTTTAGGCTTTGAATATTGTAATTCTGTGTTTTTAATAGAATTGATATTACTAAGGATTCGATTACGTTTGGATTGGAGAAATTAAGGATTCGATTACGTTTGGATTGGAGAAATTAAGGTTTAAATTGATTATTGGATTACTTGCCATATTTAATAATATTGCTAATTTATTTTTAATACATTAGTAAATAATACTAGTGGTTATTTAAGACAATCACTGTTAATTTATTTTTAATACATTAGTAAATAATACTAGTGGTTATTTAAGACAATCACTGTTAATTTGTTAAAATACCTTGTAGTCTTGGGAGTGTTTGAAAGCGTAGTTATTATTTTTTTGAAAATACTTTTCGTTTAGAAATATATCAAAATGATATATTTTTTTATTTTTTAAAAGTTATTTTTGATACCAAAACATCAATTTTTTTTTTATTTAAAATAAAAAAATAAATTAAATTATGATAAAAAACCTGTCACAGTGGCAGGCAATTAGTCTTGTACGAGTGTGGAGATGAAGAGAAGATGATGCCCTAGCCTAATATGAGCGTGTTTCACATTGTTTAATTAAATTATTTTTGATTTTTGATTTATTTTAAATTATATATTTTTTAATGTTTTTAATTATTTTTACATGTTAATATTATTAATAATAATTTTTTAAAAATAAAAATATTATTTTAATATATTTTAAAAAACACTTTCAAACTCAAATTAAATATATATTATTTTTGTGTTAAAAATAATTTTTAAAAATAAAAATAAATATTATTTAATGTTTTTTAAATGAAAAGCATTTTAAAAAATAATTTTAAACATTATCCCAAAAATTAAATTGTTGTTATACGGGCGTGGAGAAGAAGAGAGCAGGGTGCCCTAGCCAGACTATATATATAGTACGAAATTACAGAGTCCACTTGCCATGGAAACCCACGAAATTCGATTTCTTTAAACCAACGAGAGCTCGTGAGAGCTCGAAAACTGGCGAACCTGAACATGACACAGTTAGACTGAGCATATGCTGCAAGGTAGATGATGGGATGGAAGACACGCTCGTCATCTGATTCTACTGTTACACCATCGTGCGTTGCAAGAAAGGGCAACCAACTAGATCAATCATTTCCTTAAAACTAGGATATACTTTGGTCCTTGTATATTTAACAAACAGACAATTCAGTTCCTTTTGATTTCCAAATTTATCAACCATCCTTTCATCAGCTCTCCAGGTCCCAACAAATCTAGACTCCATCTGTTTTCGAGACGCGGGATGTGTTTTGGCCTAATCATATATTCAAAAATATTCAGCAATTTAAGAGAGAAGTGTTTCCCAGGTGAAGCTTCAGCATGCTTAAGAACATTATGAGTCGAGGGATTGATTAATACATATTTGAGGGCCAGAATGTCTGTTTTTGTAAAAAAAAGGGATTAAAAAAATATCTCTCTTTCTTTAACTCAATGCACGTGAAACCTTTTCAGTTATCACCTCTCTTTCTAGTCACTGCTACTGCTCACTGCTTTCTTTGTCTCTGTGCGTGTGTGTCCACTTTATTTTAGGTGTTCTTGGGAAAGAAAGTAAGGCCTGGTCTTTTTCCGACCTGAACCTCATGGTTACTTCAAAGTTCATACCAACAGTAACTATAGCAGGATTTATTGCATGCTCTCCCTCTCTCTCTACTGCTTTCCTTCATTCATTTATTAACTGGGATTCGCTTTCGACTACATGGAACTTTGTGTAACGAGGAGGCTGAGATGTGTGTGCTTTTTACTATTTGTAATTGAAAAACTTGTTCATTGTTCTTCAAGATTTCTTGGTGTTTCTGTATTGAGTCTAGTGCTGTTTCTTGAAGTCTTTCCTGGGCTTTTTCTTTCCTAATCATATTCTTATGAATAAAGCACCCAGAAGAAGATCAGTGGTTAACCCTACTGCAGTATTTTTCTCTGCCAAACCCCCTCTCCCCTTGTCTTTCTCGGGATTCTTCATAACTTTGACTTTCTTATTTTGATTTGCCTGTATTACCTCCCAAAGATCTTCTCTATAAAAAGTTTTAGTCAAGCTTGAAGATCAGTGAAACTAGTGATATTCTTGCTTTTACAACTCTAGATTGATAAAAAAAAATTGACAATCGTTTCTTTTTTTGAATTGATAGACAATTTCATGGAGGGATTCTATAGGTTTAATCCTACAATTTCTTGTTCACCAAATGATATTGATAGCTTTGAAAACTTGCCTGTTGTTAACTTCACTGATGCTACTACTAGCACTGACAATTTTCAGAGTCAAGCCGGTAATCTACTCCAAGCTGGTTATGATTATAAACAAGTTATTGAATCAGATATGCATGATGTAATCAAGACCCAGATCGCCAGTCACCCTCGTTATCCAGACCTAGTTTCTGCATACGTGGAGTGCCGAAAGGTTACCACCGTCTTCACCAAATAATCTTTGAATTGTTGTTACCATTTTTAAAGTTTACCCCCTTCCTCTATTTTTTGTTCTTATTGTTCAAAGAAGTGTTTGTTGACGGGGAAGAAATTAGAATGTCATGAAAGAAGAAGAAAAGAGAGAGAAGAAAAGAAAACCTAGTGTGTTAAATTTGAGCTTTAGAGTGATTTTTGTTTGCTTTGAAGGTTGGTGCACCTCCGGAAACGGTGTCTCTTCTTGACGACATAGGCAGATGGAGCTACCAAATCAATACTTACCATGAGATAGGAGCTGATCCAGAACTTGATGAGTTCATGGTAGAGATCTAACTCAAAAGTTTTATCTTATGTTCTTCTACCTTTTGTGTTATTTGTTTTCGATTCATGCTACTTAGATTGTCAAGAAAATTTAGTAAAAAGAAAAAAAAAGAACTTTGAATCTTACAAAAACTACTCCCATTCCAATTTACGAGATTCCAAGTTACGAGATTCTTGGTACTTTTCTTTCCAAGCAGTCCGAGATTGGAATAAACTATTATAACCATTGAAGCTGCTGCTGCTGCTGTTTTTGAAGGAATCATACTGTGAGGTTCTTCATAGATACAAGGAGGAATTATCCAAGCCGTTTGATGAAGCTACTACTTTCTTGAGCGGCATAGAATCACAGCTAAGGAGTCTTTGCAAAGGGACATTGACTAAAATATTTGATAACGACTCAGGTAAAGCCTTTTGCACTGTGCCATCTTCTGGCATTGGTTTCCACGACCAGCTTGCACCTAGAATTATAGGTGTAGTAGCTGGTTAAAAGGAGTCATGTTGTTCTATTAATATGTGCATTCAAATGAAGGGTTGGGATTGGGATCGGACTTTTGCTACTGTGCTTGCTAAAAGGAATAGTCTTACTGATGATTTTAAGGGTTAGGATTCTCTCTGAGTAATCGAACACTAAGTCGTGTCCTCACCATCCATGTTTTTTCTGCTCTCTCTTGGGCCCCTACCTAAAGGTGATGAAAATGGTATCGTGGAGAAACATGTTTGATTTTTTTGTTTGCTGCAGTTTCGATGTGCCGTGTTACACATTGAAACTGCTGTGTTGTCATTTCAAAGTCTGATTTGATGAAGCACCATGTAGAAAATTACAAATAATCCATGATATCCATGTTGTTTTAAATATTGAAATGTGTATGATTCCTATTTCAACCAATATTTAATGTTCAGGACAGATGGATAATTATTGATAACATTTAACAAGTTCAACCGTACTAGTATTTGAGCAGTATTTTAGATTAGTCAAAGGCTAATTTTTCAACGTTGCCATTATTGTCTTTTCATAAGATATGAATTTGTGGACAGAAGTTTTTTTTTGGCTGGCTATTGTTAAAAATCACAGTAACATCCCTCGTCAAGAATATGGCATCTGAAAGTGCTACAATTCATCAAGTAATAAATAGTAGATTTAACCATTGCCTCAACGAACCGCTTATGTATTTCTAATTTTATGGTAAGACTGCAAGGTCTCTGCATCAAGCTCCACTTCAATGGTAGCATGCCATGATTTAAGCCTTGTTTTCAATTCAGATATCCATCTTATTTGCCTTACACTTGGAATCTTCTATGTGTATCGTATCGTCTGTCATTTGTTCAATAGTCTAACTGAAGCGTGATCTTGCAAACATTTCTTTTCCTTCTATATTCATGCTAGTTGCTGAAGGAATAAGCATGATCAATGAAAATGATATGCAAGAGGCACCCATCTATTGGTTGACAACATTAGATTTGTTGGGATGTAGAAGTATTTGATAAATTTTGCAGCTGCAATCTTTGTTATATATTCAAGGAGAAGCTTTCACTTCTAGGGGCCTTTACGAAACTTGTGTAGCCTCTAGAGCATGTTTAAATCAAGCAAAAATAATCATTACATGAAAGAAGACCAGTACCATCTGGTCTGCGTTTACGATAGTTTTTAAGATAGCAACTATGCTGTCAAGAACTTCAAATTATCTCTCTCAACAACGAGGAGTTGTTTATTGCTTAGTTTCTACATTATTTCCTGATTTCTTTAGTTTTGTTTAGCTCTACAAATTTCCTTTCCCTTTTTAAACATTGTGTTCGATGATATCCCTTTCAGACTAAGTACATACCTGGCTATCACTGAATTCTGAAATGTAATTTCTCCATTTCAAGCTCTTTGGTACCGTGTCTAAAACTATCTTATACAGAGAAGACTGATAACCCTTTACTTTCCCTACTGCTTCATCTATGAGCTTGGAGGTGCGTGAAAGTTGATGTTAGACTGGTGTTAGCAAAATTTTATCCCTGCTAGCTACTAATACTATGTTATGATGAAGAACGTGAGAATTTTGTAGTGTTTTGATGTATGACCCTGGAAATGATTTGTACTTTTTTGATGCTCTACACCTTGCTGTAATTTTCCTGCAATTTTTTAGCTTGGTGAAGTTTTCTTTCAACTTTGGGATTGGGTAGGTTTATCTATTAAGTACCAACTCTAGTTCACTTCTATCATTCTAACAGATTCATGGCTTGAGATATGGAAAGTGTTTGATCTAAATATTAAACGTTTCTCATTCTTTCATGTTTTTTCATTGGAGAAGTCTTGACTATAGACTACTGTCTTTATGATGTTTCATAGCAGATGAGCCAGCAGGGACCTCTGAAGAGGAGTTAAGCTGTGGGGAAGTTGAAGCATCTGAAATTCCAGAGTCATTAGGTATTCACCCAAGCGATCAGAATCTAAAAGGAGTGCTCTTGAGCAAGTATAGTGGCCATCTTAGCAATTTGAGAAAAGAATTCCTGAAGCAAAGAAAGAAAGGCAAACTACCAAAGGATGCGAAGACAATGCTTTTGGACTGGTGGAACCACCATTATAGATGGCCATATCCTACGGTAATCATTAATAACCCTACAATCTGATTATCGAGTCTTTTTTTCTCGCTCCATTGTTTTTATGTTCTCTCAAATGTCCTTGCAAATCTCTCATGCATGTGTTCATAGTACTTGTTCATAGGTTCATGATTTGCAGATCTAAACCAGAAATTACAAAGGGGAGAAAAACGATGGCGAAAGATACTATCATTTGAATTTAACTATACATGCTTGGATCATTATCATCAAAGCATTCTTTTCAACAAGTTTCACTAAAAAGATAGTCTCTGGTATATCGTAGCAAGAAAGTAATTTCTTCATGGAGAATATTCAGTGGATAATATCAGCGGGCTTACAAGCCAAAAACGAGAAAGTAAATAATCTTGCCATTGCTTTGGTGAAACTAGGTAGGGTAAGCAAGAATGAAGGCTTTTCTTTTATGTATTCTGGTGAAGAATTATGAGAATAGGCAACATATATATTAGAAATCTTTTTGCCTAACAAGTTGCAGAAGGTGAAAATCCAGCCAAAAATACGATGCAGATATTGTGCATAAGCATTTGTTTCCGAGCAACCTTTCATTATCTTTCCACCTGCCCCTAAATGCTCGCTGTGTATATCTTGGTATAGGTATAGTTTGAAGCTATGTACTTGAAACTTGAACAATTCATAACTTTCAGTCACTGAATGTGGCTGAAATATGTCAAGTAGCAGTCTTGTGCAGAGTCAGTCTAGAGTTAAATCTTAATCCAGTACACTTCTGCAGTTGCAAAACTGTCAGGAAAGCTTATGAAACCTCAATCCAGAACATTTCTTCAGCCTAACCACCATGAATGGATGTTATGGTACAGGAAGAGGAGAAGGCGAAGTTATCAGAGATTTCAGGGCTAGATCAAAAGCAGATTAATAATTGGTTTATCAACCAGCGGAAGCGGCACTGGAAACCATCCAAAGATATGAGGTTTGCTCTCATGAAAAGTGTCCGAGGTGACTCAGCGGGACCGACATGCTATGGTATTTATGGTGATGATATTGGGACATAAGGAAAACTCATGTTTGGTATCCCTTCTTCATCTTCTACTAACATTATTTATGCAACTTGCATACTTGTAAAGCTATCTACTTCAAATTTGTGTATACGCTAAAATCCTCCGGTTCCGATTCTTATAAAGCAGTTCAGGCTCTGTGACCAACATGAACTAGCTTTATCTCGTGCATGCATGAATGTGCTTCATTCTAGCCGAAAACCTTAAATTCGAAACATGTATTGATCATGTGGGAGTGAAATAACCTAAATCATTGTCGAGAAGCTTCCTGGTCTCCAGGTTTTGATTGGAATAACTCTCAAGAATGTTCAACCCAGTTTGCATTGTACTCCAGGTGTTCCTTAAGGCCAAAGAAAATCCTAGGCATTTAATTTTTTTGCAGAAACTGGAGTTAAATCGATTAGAACTTGGAAGTTTCAAACTGCCAAGGTTGCTGTGTGCTTTGCTGATTACTGGTGCATGTAGCTGGACTGAGCCTATTGTAATTTTTTTTTTCCTTTTATCAATTAAATGATCTTTCATGGGTAAAAAAACATGATTGAAAGGTGGGGAAAGAACTTGGGAAATTCATATATTAAAAAATCTAAGAAATTATTATTTTAATATATATTTTTAAGTAATATATTTCAAAAAAAATCTCAGAGACTTGAACAAAATGGGAAGCTTCCATTTTTGTAAAAGCAACATAGGCAAATAAATAAAGAAAGCAGAAGTGGGTCAATTTGCATCTTCAATGATTATTATTGAAGTCAAGAGAACTGTAGCCGTTAGGGCATGGGTGTGGGGCAACCACACGACACCGTGTGCTGGCTTCACTCTCGATACCGAGTCTCTCATGGCTAAATTGCTTTCTTTTGATTGGACCTCTCATTCTGTAGTCTATTCCATGCAAACACAATCATTTAGCAACCTGGTTCTTACATTTCAATGTGTTTTTAAAAATGTTATAAGTAATTGTTTGTTTTCATGTTTTAAAATTATATATATTTTTTATTTTTTAACGTTAAATTAATTTGTTAGCTTAGTGTTTTTATATCGAAAATGGCAATTCAAGCTGGTATGGTTTGTTCATGGAAACCATGTTAAAGTCTGGCCTAAGTATATATGGCACAAACTGGAGGTTCACGAAAGAAAACATTGTCTAAGCTCAACTACATGCACAACAGCCTGCAAGCTCAAACCACTCAACAAGTAACAGATGGGACCTGAACCATGGTCTTACAAAAATTCACAACTCATCCTTAGAGATTAGTTTAGTTCATTGATACCCTTGCAGATCAAGAGGGTTTAGAATTGAGTTCAAGTTATAGTCTGAAAAGGAGGGGGTTGTAAGAAAAAAATCCATTTTTTTAAATAATAGGCTCTCTCCATAAAAAGAAGAAGCTTGAAGCTTAGATTGATCGCAACTGGTGTACCCCAAGCCTGGCGCCGGTCATCCCCTGCTGCTAACTTTCTGTACTTATTAGCAGGCATCTTTCCTGATGAATTCAAGTTTGCCCCTGGAAGAAGGCTGCACAAGCACAGGACCACCATATCAGCAACATCACGCATGAGGCAGTTCCAAATATCCCACATGCCCACCACTTCAAATCTGTCCTGCGATACTGAAAAGATAACTCATCATGCAATCATTCATGTGTTATGATCAGAACAAAGAACCTGCAACTTACAATTCATCCAGAAAAAATATCCACGGCCCAGGATAAACAGAATAGGCTGAAATGAACTTAGCTCTAGAGTAAAATAATGATGATCCATAAATATAGTGGGATGTACGAGGGGGGGAAAATGTAGACGATCTACTCAGCGAAGTAACTTCTTGAAGAAAATGATTTCGACCATGCTACCATTTATTATACACAACCTCAACTGAATCATTAAAATGTTGCTAACACTGCATCCAGCTGGATACATCTTGACCACAAGGATACAAGAAATTCAACAATTGACAGAATGTATTCACCTAAATTCGGAATGTTCATATGATTCAGAACTTTCATCAGGAGGAGAATTATACACTTCACTATCTTCTCCTTGAACAAACTGAAGCAAGTAATGAACTCCATTTACCACATCGTACACCATCAGTCCTATCCTACCTCCAACCCAACTGCCCAAATGACTTCCAACAAGATAACCAACACGACCAAGCCTTTCATCACCAAGAAAACCTCCAGCATAGGCACCGACTAATGTTCCAGTGCCCCTAAGGAAACCTTCTGTTATGGTACCGCCATAGTAAAGAGCTTCAAAAAAGTCCCATCCAGAAGAGATAAAAGGACCTACGATGCGTTTTGCTTGCCGCTTCGCCAGTTTTGCAGCCTTTGTCCCTTCTTTCTGTGCTGCTTTTGCCGCATCTTGCGCGGGCATTCCCTGTCCCATTGCATCAAGTAATGAACGCTCAATTGCAAGATTCCTTGCTCTTTCAACATGAGCAGATCTGATATTGTAGACATACAACTTCACACCCTCTTTCACCGCACAAGCAAGGGTTCCGGATCCCATGTCAAAGCAGTTAAAGATCGTAAACTTCCCACTCTGGGATGAATAATCGTCCCCAACCAGTTGCCGACATTTTTCAGCTATAAAATGATGCCGCACATAAGCATGCCATGTCGTAAAAATTGAAGCCAATACATTCAGTTTCGTTAAGTTCAGATGATAATCTAAGAAATCAAATTGTTCTCAACTTTCAAACACCCAACAAATAAGCACTGAAGGATTTAGTTAGAATCTTGACATGAGAATATTGTGATCATGCAATTACAAACACCTAAAATGTGTAAAGCAAAGATAAACTCTTTGCCAGGCACACACATACACATGCAGACAATGCGAAAGGAACACGTAAAAACATTTTATATATCCACTGAGTATACATATTATTCACAAAATGATGATCCTGATTTTGTCCTAAGACGTATGAGCCGCTTCAACAAAACAGTGTTCGCTAAATGAAAATAAGAGATATCATTAAAACTATACGAGTTAGATTTTTCACATGAGCTGCATTGTCTCCAAAATTCATAATTTGCTATCAATTTTTAATGTGAGTAAACTAAACCTTTCAAATTTTAGAAAATAACTGGAAAAAGATTTACGTATTAAGAAGCCTCAGCATTTTCACATCAAGTCAAGAAATCTTACACACTCATTTACACTTTCCCAATCAAATTTCAACCACTATCAAAATTTCTATACATTTGCACACATAAGAGCTCTCATGTATCCAACAATCGAATTACGAACTCATGAGTTTATCAGCACACAGCACTCATCAGAGATTAGATCTTAGAAAGCTATATTAGAAATGAACCCCAAAAACATAAGAGATCGCAAATTTCACAAACACAGAACAAATACAAATACCCATTAAAGACTCAAACTTTGCACCTAAAACAGAGTCAAAACGAAAAACCCACAAAGAATAACACAAAGAAGTGTAAAGAAATATACCTGTGATACTAAGAGCTATGACTCCAACTATAAAGGCAAGACATTGAACCCTCTTTGTTTTGAAATCCATAAAAACAGAACAAGTCTAGTTTCTTGTGTTTGTGTTTTAGGTTTCTTTTGTTTGTCCCCAAGGGTGCCGCGGTGCAAAGGCTTGAGATCTGGACGTTTCAAGTTTGAATTATCGTGTGTATTTTTTTATAAGATTTCAGCACAGTCGAGGTTTTATTCACTCGTCTCGAACCACAAAATATACTTTGGATATATGGTTTCAACAAATAAAAAAAAAATTAGAGAACTGTCTGTTTAAGTAAACAGTGATGCAAAAAAGGAATAATCTTCTACTTACGGTTCAAGTTATCTATCTTTTGATGCAAAATAGGTTTGAAGGAAAGGTATTAAAAGAAGATTGTTCTTCGTCTTGCTGTGTTAAGATTCTGTGCACGTGGTTCTTGTTCTCTCAGCTTGGAGCATGTAAGGGAGTGAAAATTCAAGAGACCAGGCAAACCCCATAGTTTTGTTGACTTCCTTATGCTGACTTTGTTTTTTTCCTGTGTTGTTGTTTAAAAAAGGGTTAAAAATCAAACAGTTGTCATATATTTTGCATAGGGTCAAGAATTAAAATAATAAAATTGGGATTTGTTGCAAGCTAGTGTCCATTTGACATTATTGTAGTTTTTATTTATTTTTAAATGTTTTTCCCTTGAAAAATTAATAAATTAATGTTTTTCATGTTTTTTTAATATAATTTTGATGTATTGATATTATTATTATTTTGAAAAATCATTATTTTAATTATTTTTTTTTTTTAAAAACACAGTGTATCACATCACTAAACACACATTGTATTTTCAAAACCAGATAAAACTTTTGTCTAGCATTTAGTTATTGTTTCAGAAAAAAAAAATATAAATAAAAATATGTTTTCTTATACGTTAAAAATATAAAAATCACGTTTTTATTCCTTGGATATTTATAGTTTTTGTAGAAAAGTTTTCATTCCTCACACACACAAGTGAATTCTATGAAACAATTATGTCACAATAGCATTATTCATTATACAAGGTTTATAATGGTTGTGAGGTTTTCATGTAATTACTGATCGTGAACTGAATCGCCTCGTGTGTTTGTTTCTCGGGAAACTGGCGGGACTCTCTTCCCAGGAAAACAAGGAATTTGAACCTCGTTGGAGAGAAAACTTAAGCATGCCATTGATTCTATCAGAAGTGCAGGACACGGCACACTGCTGATCAAGCATCAAGAACTAAGAACAGAAATTTAAAGCACTGGACAATGAATTAACTCAAGTGCTGCACTTATTGTCTCAATTTAAGAATAATTAAGCTTGCACTGTGGGCAGCAGCAGAAGAACATTGACATCAATAAATACTGTGTAAGAATTCCTCTAAAACTAGAAGCGTAGGAAAACAGACAGCACTTTGCAAGTAACAATCGATGTTTTTCAGGCCACAATGCTGCAGCAACAGGTGGGGGGTTTCAGCCTCTTGTCGCATTTTCCACCCTGGAACCCTCGCTTCAGGCATTCTGCTAAGCAATGGGTGTCATTGTATGCTCCGACACAGGGCTTGATACAGTTATCAGGCACAGCTTCTACTTCACCAACTGCACATGCATGTCAGAATATCCATTTTCATCAGTACTCTCGACGTGGGGGTGTGTTATTAAGAATATTGTCTGAGAAAAAAGGTTTAGTTTTATTCGTTGATGAGTAAACAGTCTCGATATATAGTATTCTTTATATATTATCGAATGAAAAATAGATTAAAATAAAAAATAAGAACAGCAAATGCATGGCTTTAGAGTTTAGAGGGAGATAACATACAGGTGCTGGCCACAACGATTATGAAAGCAATAGTGAGGAGGAGTGTCAGAAAACGCTTCATTTCTTCTTCTTCTTCTTCTTCTTCCTTGATAAATCTGATGATTTATTTACTATAGAGCAGTATTACGGACTGTTATATATTCACACCAGAAGCAGAGAGGCTGATGATTAGGGTGCTCCAGTTTTGATGGTTCCAGGTTTGCAGAATCTGATGAAGTCTCTAAATTCTCTCACTGTTTGGACTTCCCTTTTTTCTATAGCTTTTTTTTCCCTTTTTGTTGATTATTTTCTTGATTTAATTTCGAATATCTTAGAGTTTTAATTTCTCATTCAAATAAGATACACCCTCAAACTTATTTACCAAATTGAGTGGCTATGTGCACCCTAGTATTCTCGTCATAATTCAATAAATTTTTATATAATAAAAACATAATTACAAGTTAATTTCTCCCTAGATTTATAGCAAACGTTAATATATATATATATAGAAACACACACTTGTGAAACTCGAGAATATCAAGAATATGTTTGTCTATGCAATTCAAATTGTATTCAACTTGAAAATATAATAAAATAATATATTTTCAAGCCAAACATAATTTGAAATTAATGTAATATTACTGTGTAGACAGACGTACTCTTAACCAAGGCTAGAGAATAAGTCTAGTCTCAATATTTTAATTAGTTTAAAATTTACTTGAATAAATGTTTAATTACTAAAATAAATAAAATAAAATAAAATAGATGATATTGATGTTGTCTTCCACGGGGAAAAAAAATCCTAATTTGGGAAATAAGAATAAACGTTCGGGCGAGAAGATTTTAAAAAGAAAAAAAAAACTTACAATTATGTATTTTATTTTTATTATAAATTCATAGATATTTCTTAATTTATAGATAATTATTTATATTTTTAAATTCATATCCATATTATGTTTCTTTTATGTCATAACCAATTTGCATTCGTTATACTTATTAAATCGATTGCCTAACTTCATGCATGATATAGTAAAGGCCTTCTAGCAACAAGCTAGTCCAATGAAGTTCAATGATAACAAGTTGTCTAGAAATTAGTTGGGTTTTCATCCAAGGTAGGAAAACAAAATATTGCTTTTTATTTTGGATTAAGATTCTCTATATTTTTGTAATGTTTTTTTTTTTTTTTTAAAAAGAGAGAAACCATCTAAGGGATTTATTTCATGGATATAAAGATTTGCTCCATCCACTTTTCAAGTTTAAATATTAGGGCAAACATCTCAAAATATTTATTCTATATACATTAAACTAGATGATATTGAAAGATATGGGGTGATGGTTTTGAAGTTTATATAAAAAGTTTAATTTGGTTCTTATACTTTGAAAACTATAAAAATCAGGTATCTCAATATATATATTTTTCTCAATTTAGATATGGTATAAAAAATTTATTTTGTTAATTTTTTATTTGAAAGAGAAGAGAGAGAGGTCTTTAGATTTCAACATAGAAATAAAAAATATCACCCACATTGATTTCAACCATCAAAATGATCATTTTTCATGTCAAATAATTTTATTCAATGAGGGAATTTCATTTTAGGTGACTGTGCTACGTAGAAAGTGTATAAAAAACATATGGAGCTTAAGAAGATTTTTTATTTTAAGTTGATTTTGATTTTGGGAAGGTGTTTTTAGTTTTTTGAGGCCATTTATAGGTTTATCATTATTTTTATGGTGTTTTGAGTCAAGAAAAAGTTAAAATAAGTTGAAAATTGAGTTTTGAGCAAAAAAACCTTATACTTTGATTTCTTGGCCACCACAATAGTCCCATTCTTGGGAAATTAAGCAACATGTTATTTGATTTTTTTCAATAAAAATTAGAGTGGATAACATGTCATCCACCCGAGATAGAACATAAAAGAAGGGGTTAGATGCGTTGACCCTAACAAAATAAATCGGGCAAGTGGGTTTGATTTTTTTCTTTCTAAATTTGTTTTTCTAATTTTTTTATATTAATATATTTTTTTATTTTTTATTTTGTCCATAAAGTCTCTTTTAAATGATAATTACTTATTTGTTATTTTATAAAGATGAACATGATATGATTTGGATGACTTGTTGAGTTCCAAAAATAAATTGAACAACAAAAATAAAAACTACAATAAAAATTAATGTTTACAAAACAAGCACTAACAAAATGATGGAATATTTATTAAAACTACGATTATTTCATGGAAAACAAAACAAATTAAATTGTAAAAACCAATTGAAAATAAAATAAATATTAAATGGTAGAATTAAAAAAAATAAAACCAACATCAAATAATAAAATAAAAAAACCTAGCTTTGAAAAACAAAAAAGTCTAGATGCACAAATCTAATGTCCTATCTTGTATGGTTCTTAATTAAAAAAATTAGGTATGAGGATATGCTAACATAGACCCGCGTGATATTTTCATTATTTGTTTTTCAATTTAAAGAAAGGATGGTTGAAAAATAAAGTGTTTGTTTAAGATTGTAGTTGTAATTGTTTTTTAAAGTATTTTTTTTTATAAATATATTAAAATGATATATTTTTTTATTTTTTAAAATTATTTTTGAAATCAATACATAAAAATGATCTAAAAATATTATTTTTTTAATTTAAAATAAAAATTCAATTTTTTTTAAAAAACTTTTAAAAATAAAGTGTAAAACACACTTAAAGTAATCAATAAGAGTTCGGTTAAAAGTTAAGATGGGGGTGTTTTATACCTAAAAATATATTTTTAAATCTTTTTTCTTTATCTAAAAACCTAATAAAATAAACTCGTTTGTTCTGGGTCAGCTCCGGAAATTGAGAAATTGTTGAAGGAGCGTGCTGGGGCCTGTGTTTTGAATGTGGGTTTTGCGTTTTTGACAAGTTCTGGTTTGATATAAGGTCTGTAATGGTGGTGGTGAGGTATTCATCTAATGATAATGAACCGAGTTGCCTTATGCGGCCGTGCCTTGCATGTTTCTCAGGAAAAAGTTTCCTTGCCGGAATCTTACCGGAAAAATATCGACTTTGAAGCGCACTGGAGAGAGGAAAAGAGCAGAATGCTGACTGATGGCCTTACAAGATGGTTGACAATACTCTGGTTTTACCAGGGTGAAGCTCAAATCCACAAACGTCTCTCAACTCAGCCAGCCTATGGAAATGATAAGCAGAGTGTTGCTCTTTGACCGCCTAGCACTGCCTTCGATCCTTATCCCATAGCCATTTTGGATTGAAAAATGGTTGAAGAGGGGAAATGCTGCTGCTGCTACAAAACTATCTGTTCAGAGGTTTAATTAATTCGCCTCCCATGGAAGCTTGCTTTTGAACGGCAGAGGAAACACACTGTTTTCAACCTTCAGCGGCGATGATGCAAGTCAACAAGGGAGGCGATTCTAATGAATACGTAGAGCACTTTGCAAGAAGAGTCAGTTGTGTCAGTCAACTAGCCAACCCTGCACGTTTCAACCTTAATTGTTCGGGATTTTTTTGTATGGTTGCAGTTTAATTTTTTATGTTTTTTTTTAATATACCGAGAATAAATTTTAATATATTTTTAACATCTAAAATCTCAATCCTGTCATCATTATTCGTTTTTACTTGTTTTTATGTAATATTGGAGTTCTTATATATATGTTTATTTGCCGGCTGTTCCTGTTCAGGTTGTGAAAGAAACCAGTTCCTTGTGGAATTTGGATACACAATTAAGCCTGGATTTTCCTGTTCAGTTCGGATTTACATTACCTTTAATCGGTTCAGCCTTTAATTTGGATACACGATTTAGGAAGAGTCTACGAATGTGCTGATGCTTAATGTTTTCCTGTTTAATTCTTCTTCTTCTCAGATTGTGTTAAATAGGCTTGGAGAATTTTGGCTATCGATCAATGGTAAACAGAAAGAAAAACATGACAAAGGGAAGAAGAAAAACTGGCTCTCGTGAGTTTTTCAAGGGCTTTCCCAAAGATTTGTTGACAGAAGTTCTTGCTCGGGTGGCCTCTACATCGTTTTCAGATCTCTTCACAGCAAAATTAAGCTGCAAAGAGTTTCTTGAAGCAGCATCAGAGAACTATATTCATGAGCACATCACGATCGAGAAATTCCCAGTTATTCCTTGGAGGATTAGCCATGGCGCCTCCTCTTTCCTGGACCGTTGCAAGGAGAATGGAAACCCTGAAGCTCTATTTAGACAGGGGATGGTCGAGTTCTTTAGCTCCAAGAAACCAGAATCAGGATTCCAACACTTGAAGAACGCAGCCAGAAAAGGGCACGCCGAGGCAAAATACATATGCGGAATCATCCTTGTCTGCCATGGCGGGCAATTTAAACAAGAGGGTATAGAACTGCTTACTTCTCTGAAGAACTGCAGATCAAGACACCGGTCAATTAAAGAGTGCAGAAACAAAATAAAAGGGATTCTTCAAAGCATGTGGATTGACAAAAGTGAAGCTGGTATTGGACCAGAAGAACCCGAGAACCATGGAAGAACCTGCAACTGCAGCAAGTTTACCAACAGAGGGTGGATTGAAGAAGAAGAATACACTACTTGTGATGATTGCGTATGGGATCATGAGGCAACTCTGTTTTGCAAAATTCTAAGGGCTAGAGGCTTTGGAATATCATAATCATTGTATTCATCCCTAATCCTAACAAGGAATTTCCACCAGAAACACCACAATATTTGGTGCTGCTACTCCATATCTATATGGTACAAGCATATTGTTTTTTTCCTTTTCTAATTCAATTAAAAATCTGAATTGTAAGTTTTAGTTTAAAAGATATATCGAATATTTTTAATTAATTCACTGTTACATTTCAAAAATATTTTTTTAAAAAATTAAATTTTTTATTTTTTAAAATTTTTTATTTTTATATTTTTTCATGTGTTTCTATTAAAAATAATTAAAAAAAACAAAAAATATTTAAAAAAACAATTCCTATCAAATTTTATCAATAATACGTCAATCATTATCAAAGCCCCTTTAATTATGTAAAAGTTTATTAATAATACAATAGTTGAATTACTTGTAATTATATCCTTGTTATTTTTCAACCAAACCCATTACTAATAAAATTATGAAATCATGTAATATAATTTTATAATATCGTTTAAAAATTAAACAAAAGTATTGAAAATATAGAGTGTATAATTTATATTTATTGTAAAATTATAATTAACATATTTCTATCACTTTTGCTTACAACTTGGAATGTTAACCAAATACAATATTGGTGAGAAACATGTTTTTCAAAATCTTTTTGACAAAAAACTAAAAAGGAGGACTTGATAGCACTTAAGAAAAACAATAGGGACTGAAATGCTGACATATAAATATAAGTATAAAGAAACACGCACAACTCAAAAAAGGGTTTATGCAGGGCTTTGCTTGGTACAAAACCCCAACATCATCTAGCACTTTCTCCACCTTCTCCTCCAATGGAGGCTTAGAACTGAAACTGACAACATCAAAGCCACAAATCTCCCAAGTCTGCCCTTCCCTTTCTTCAAAATCTCCACATCAAAAAACAATGCTAAAGCTCCTCTCTTCCACTTCTCGCCAAATTCATACCCACTTTACATCCCCATGTCTCCGAGTCGCCACCGAGTCACAACCGAGTTCCTTTTTGAAGTCTCTGAGTTTGCTTACAGGTTTGACCCAGAGGAACCATAAAAGTCCCAGTTTTTATCAAAGGGCCTTCTTTTGCTCTGATTCTTCTTCCGGAGATGGCGGCGATGGAGGTGGGATCGTTGAGGTGGAGGTCAGAAGTGGTGCCAGCGAGACGGAGGCTGAAGGTGGTGCTGCGGATTCCAGCAATTCCTCGGCTATTGTGCCTACTAGTCCTAGACCAGAGGATTATTTAACGGTTGGTTCAATAAAGTTTTGAACTTTTTTTTATTTTAGGGGTTTTGGGTATTGTTCGTACGCTGAAAAGGTGTGGGGAAGTTAGAGAAAGTGAAGGAAAATGGCGGGTTTATGTGAAATTCAGGGTTTTAGAGTTGATTTTAGTTTTCTTTGGAAGTGTCTGAAATAGTCTTTCTGTTTTGGTAATAATCAGTAGGATTTGATTATGATAGCGTTGTTTTGCATTTGAGGTTTATAATTGTGCAATGGTTTGCCAAGGGTACTCTTTTTTTGGCATTTCTGTTATGATTACGTGCTTGTTTATGGTTTTTGAAGAAAATAATACAATAGGGTGGATGGGGGTGAGTTCTACTTGTTGAATTGCGCTGGTGTCATGGAAACTGTTATGGCTTGTTAGAGAGGGAAGTTTTATTAGTTTGGTGATGAATTGGAGTCTAAACATGAGGTTTTAGGTTTTTTCCTAAGTTAATAGGATTGGTTTATGAATTGTCATTGCGATATAAATGGAGTGTGAATTTTTAGGTTAGGAAGTGACTAAAACGGGCTTTTGATTTGTGTGGTTAATGAGAAATGGCATTTGCATCATGATTCTGCTGTTTAGGTATTCGTAAGTTTATAATTGAGCTTTGGTTTAATACTGCTAACTTCTTTTTTGGCATTTGTGGTGTGATTTTGTAAATGTTAGCGAAGCACTTTGTCTATGGGCATTGCAGAGGGGATAGAATATGAGTTAAAAATACTGTTAGCAGCCTTTTCAAATGGCAATGGAAATGAATGGGCCAGGTAGGCACACAGGCGAATCAGCAAGACCAGCTAGATTAGTAGTGGAAAGGGCTGCTTACATAGATGGATCTATTTCCCAGGGTCTTCTCCTACCCATGTTGGATAGAACATGTTTAGCTACCTTATAACAGCATTATTTAAATCCTCAACAAGCATCTTGTGCTCCTTACCATTGAAGTCTTTATTTATCCAGACACCCTCTGAAAGATAGATAACCTTGAGACTATTAGGAATTATTGGATGGAACATTAGTTGATAGAAATTTGGATAGCATTAAGATATATTTGTTGAGTTGCATTGATGTTATAGAAATTGTTTGGGCTTGTTAGAGAGGGAAGGTTTATTAGTTTGGTAATGAATTCGAGTCTAGAGACGGATCCAGTCTATAGTGCCAAAATTTGTATCGAGACTAGGCAGTTTTGAAAGATTAAATAATAAAATGCATGAAATGGACACTCTCTTCTGCTAAATCTCAAATGTTGCAAGTTATTGATCTGAAGAACTTTTTTTCCCCTGAATTTTACTCATATTTCTATTATTACCATGATGGTAATTTTGTGAATGTTTCGAGACTTATTTTGGTTCTTTTTGTATTTGAGTTGACCTTTTTTTATTTTTCTTTTGGCAGGTGCTGGCATTGCCATTGCCACACAGACCTCTTTTTCCTGGTTTCTACATGCCAATTTATGTGAAGGTATTGCATGTTTCTTCATGCTTTTAGATTTTTCCTGACATTAACAGAAAAGAGTAAAAAAGGGCTAGTTCTTACCTTGCCTGTTCACATCATTTTTGCTAATATATTCATCATAGGTTACCAATGTGCTTGTTGATCTGTTGGATGTTTTGAAATTAAACTTTGAACATCCAATTTGCAGTTAGCTCTTACCAATACTCTAAATTCTTGTACAGGATCCCAAATTATTGGCTGCTTTACAAGAAAGCAGAAAAAGGCAAGCCCCGTATTGTGGTGCTTTTCTTCTTAAAGATGAGCCAGACACTGATCCTAGTGTGGTAACTGGATCTGAATCAGACAAAAATATATCTGATCTTAAGGGAAAGGATCTGTTTAATCGTCTTCATGAAGTTGGCACACTTGCTCAGGTGTCTAATTTGTTCAATGTTTCAAGTGTGGTTTTTAGCATAGACACAAATAATGGGTGCTTCATAATTAAGAAACTAGAAGAAATCTTATCAGTGTCATTGTCGTTTAATCTGTAAAATGCAATTCCAGATTACAACTATTCAAGGTGACCAGGTTATCCTTATTGGTCATAGGCGACTTCGGATAACTGAGATGGTGAGTGTGGATGAACAAGTCATTTTATTTTTGCATAAGCTTTCAAAAAGCATTACATTATTCTTCTCCTCTATCCCATTAATTGCAAAGTTCTACATGCTGACATATTATTGGCTGCTGTACAGGTCAGTGAGAATCCATTAACTGTAAAAGTTGATCATCTAAAGGTATTGAATTTTCTAAATTTTATGACTGAATATAGAGTAATATTAAAGATTCACACGTGCAAATGATACTCATTCTCTTGCTTCTCTTGTTGTTCAGGACAAACCATATAACAAGGATGATGATGTTATAAAGGCAACATCTTTTGAGGTTATATCAACCTTGAGAGATGTTCTGAAGACAAGTTCACTTTGGAGAGATCATGTTCAAACATATACACAGGTTTTTCTCTCAAGATTTTCTGTGATAGTTTTACTGGAGCTTTTGGAAAGCTTGTCTTTGCCTGAACATTTTGCGATTCTTGCACAAGGGAGCCTTCCTGCAATTACCTTAGCTAATCATTTCTTATATTTATTACTGTGATGATCTCATAGCTGGTTCTCCAGTCTAAGTTACCTTTCAATCTCTAGTTTTTGCTGCTTTTAAAAATGCAAACCTATGTGTCTATGCAATCTTTGATAGTGAATTGCAGTGGAGGAAGAAAGGAGTGAAATAGGAAGCATGTCGAAGTAACTTGGTTTCCACTAGAGTATGTTTTCCTTTTGAATCACACAGCAGAGTTAGGCCCTGTTTGGGGCAACGGCTGAACTGTTTTTTCATCAAATTTTGAATTTTTTTTTAATAAATTTGGATCGTTTCAATGTGATGATGTCGAAAATAAATATTAAAAAATAAAATAAAAACATTATTTTGATGCATTTCCAAGCGAAAAGCACTTTGAAAAACAATCTCTATCAAACAGACCCTTAAAACCAAAAGGGGATTCTATACAAGTACTTGTGCTGGCAGGTCACTGTTTCCTGCATGTGGTCAATTTACAGTGTATTAATGATTGTAATTCAGCACAACTATTGTTGCCTGAAGTCGAGTTCCTTGTGCAAAATGTTGAGATGAATACTGATTGGATCGATTGGCTTTTCAAGTTTTCTTACAATAGCTTCTCATTTCTCTTTCAATGTTTGCAGCATGTTGGTGACTTCAATTTTCCAAGGTTAGCAGATTTTGGGGCTGCGATATCAGGCGCTAACAAGTTGCAGTGCCAAGAAGTCCTTGAAGAGCTGGATGTAAGTAACCGTAGAAATATAATCTGGTGAAGCTCCTTGTGCACTTGCAATACTTGTGATGTTTAATTCTTTTAGCACATGAAATCTCCAAGACAATATGAAACAGTGAGAGTGGAATTCACTTGACAAAAACTTCATTTGGTATCGATTCCCTTTGGCTTTTGAAAACTTTCTTCTCCTTTTTTTTGTGCTTGCAAAGATATTAAGATGTGCCTTCGTTTATTAGTTTGTACTAAATTATATTATCTTAACTTTAAAAAGTGTTGAAAAATATTCAAACGAGATTTCCTAGAATTATCTTGACTATTATTAGTGAAAGGTTTATACCCTATTCATTGATCAATGAAATTTATTAGATTCATAGGCGTTCATCCTTTTTCTCTGTTTTTACAGAGGATTCACTGGCAATTTATAATAAAGGATACTTTTCAGATTGTTCATGATAGATTTTGTAATCACTGACTGGATTCTTTTGTTAAAGGGTAAATAACATTATAGAAAATAGTGGTGTTTACTTCTCTACAAAAAAGTTCAAAACAGTGCTGCTTTAATAGTAGTTATAGGAGTACTTTTGAAGTTACAGAAATTTAAGCTAAATATATGCTGCAATTCAAGATCCCAGTTTTGACATGTGAATTACTTTGAAAGATTTTATGCCAGCATTTGTTTGGTGTAACATGTGGATCTTCAAATCCTTTTTCTGCCTAGTTCCAGTAGAAAGTGCACTTCATATTTTGCTTACATCAGGATATCTTGTGCACTCTGCCGTAGGTGTATAAACGTTTGAAACTGACACTAGAGTTGGTGAAAAAAGAGATGGAAATCAGCAAGATCCAGGTACTTTCCATGAAACATTTTTTTTACACCTTTATGCATTGAGATTCATTGTTTTGACTCTCATTATTAACTTTTTGGAGCATTTAGGAATCAATTGCAAAAGCAATTGAAGAGAAGATAAGTGGCGAGCAGCGCCGCTATTTGTTGAATGAACAACTTAAAGCCATAAAGAAGGTATATGATCCACTTACATGTTTATTATCTAGAATACCTTATTGTTGTAGATATTTGTTCATCATCATTAAAATGTTAGTGACTAAGACAATCAGGAAGTGGATTTAAGAAAGCTGTATTTATTTACTTCAGACTTAACTGGCATATAACTTTTGCCTCATTGCAGGAACTGGGATTGGAAACGGATGACAAAACAGCACTATCTGGTTAGCTATGCATTGATTACCCTTTGTTGGAATTGCATGACTGTTAGTTGTGATACATGTTAAAACCTCGCAAGATTTTTAAATTCTGAGAAGCTTAAGTATAGCCAGAACATGAATGTATAGATTGCATGGTGTGGCTGTATTTACTTTCAAGGCCTGATGCCACTATTATTCATATAATTCATAATTTTGAATGCTTTGCTTGTTTGCTGACTGTCTAAATGGTTATACTCAAGTTCTTATCTGTTTGTTTTAAATATTGCCCCTGGCTATTGCATTGATCTAGATAAAATCTATTGCTGTAGCTTTTATTTATATTGGCATCCGTTTAAATAATTTATGTTTCATTGCTCCAGAAAAGTTTAGGGAAAGGCTTGAACCAAACAGGGAAAAAATCCCAGAACATGTTCTGCAAGTTATAGAAGAAGAGCTCACAAAGCTACAGCTTTTAGAGGCTAGTTCAAGTGAATTTAACGTCACTCGTAATTATTTAGATTGGTTGACTGCATTGCCTTGGGGAAATTACAGGTTTGCTTCTCATTTAGCTTGGTCCTTGTAAATTCCTCAAGGAAATATTATATATTGCAAGGTCTATTTCATTGAGTTGTTCTGGTAATTGATATGTTTGAAATATTGTTGATTTTTTATATTCTTATTATTGGATGAAGCGATGAGAATTTTGATGTTCTACGGGCACAAAAGATTCTTGACGAAGATCATTATGGATTAACTGATGTTAAGGAAAGGATATTGGAATTTATAGCTGTTGGAAAACTCAGAGGAATCTCACAAGGTTGGTTTGACTTCATTGTTTTCAATCTGGATTTCTGCTAGTGAGCAGCAGCAAAATGTAATTTCTCATTTCTTGCAAACATGTTGCAGGAAAAATTATCTGTCTCTCTGGTCCACCCGGTGTGGGTAAAACTAGCATTGGACGTTCAATTGCACGTGCATTAAACCGGAAGTTCTTTCGGTTTTCAGTAGGAGGATTGTCTGATGTTGCTGAAATTAAGGTAGTTAATTTTTTTTTTTTTTTCAGCGATACAATGTGCAATATGCATCATAACATCACCCAGCCAGCATCCAGGAGTTCCTCTTTTTATGAAGTAACACTTTTAACTAACACAATATTACATCCAGGGGCATCGTCGAACCTATATTGGTGCAATGCCAGGAAAGATGGTGCAGTGTCTGAAAAATGTGGGAACTGCTAACCCTCTTGTTCTTATTGATGAGATTGACAAGGTAGTTTCAGTTGAAGTGTCAATTTACTTTTGGATTTGGGTGTCACTGTTCTCCATTTCTTTTCCCAAATATTTCTTTCGTTGCATTTAAATTAAATTGAGATCTGCATTGGAAATATTAATCATTCATGATGATGAATCATTTTCCTATTGCTGAGAATGAGTTTGCTTATTTGTGGCAGTTGGGAAGAGGGCACACTGGCGATCCAGCAAGTGCTTTACTGGAGCTCCTTGACCCAGAGCAAAATGCCAATTTTCTGGACCACTACCTTGATGTTCCAATTGACGTATCAAAGGTTGGTGAATGTTGTGATTTGCAGGCACTTCAGTTTTTATCCTTTACATATTTTCTTATATTGGATGTCTTTGTTGTTGTAGATAGCACTAGTTAACATTTTTTTTTTCAATTTTAGCTCATTGATCTTATTTAATTGGAAAAGCTCCAGTGCTCAGCCTTAAAATGCAGGACATTTTTGGTTTCCATGCATCTTTTATACCCGTGCACCAAGGAAGTAAATAATGAAAAATGATGGGAGAGTTATGATGACCTTGGAAGTATTTATATGCCTTTTATAGGGTGGTTAGGCATTAGCCATGCTGTCTTCCAAAAATTATACTGAACTCATACACACATGGTGTCATGCCCACTCATACACACATTGTCGCATGCCTGACTTTGGCATTCCCTGTGTTTTAAAGTAAGAAATTGTATTATTCTGCAATTGTTCCTGTTATTTTATTTTGCAAATTCAATTTGTGCTGTGTTATTAGGAGTTGGAACATGTCAGGTTTGTGTGTTCTGTTTAATTGGAATTTCCACAACATGTTGCTTAATCCCTTGGAAAATTTATGCAGGTTCTTTTTGTGTGCACAGCAAATGTTGTGGACACAATACCCAACCCTCTTTTGGATAGAATGGAGGTAGTTTCTATTGCTGGGTATATTACAGACGAGAAAGTGCATATTGCCAGAGATTATTTGGAGAAGGCTACACGTGAAGCATGTGGCATCAAGCCTGAGCAGGTCCCCCACTCACTCTCTCTCCTGATGTCTGTGTGTGTATGAATGATCTTTCTCTTGTTTGGTATTCTATCACAAAGTCATTTACATGGTAAAATATCATTATATGTTAGGTCATTTTCAGATGCAATTTTAGCATACAGATGTAAGGATATTTCTTGATACATTGTTAATTCCTTCTGCTATAAAACAATCATTGCTTAATATATCTTCTACCTTTGGAACTTACACTACATGTTTCCAGGTTGAAGTAACTGATGCTGCTCTTCTGGCTCTGATAGAGAATTATTGCCGAGAAGCAGGAGTTCGGAATCTTCAAAAGCAAATTGAAAAGATCTATCGCAAGGTTTGTTTAATTCATGGCTAAACTTGGAAGTTGTGGCATTGAGAAAAATTCTTCATGACTGACCCAGAGGCTGCTTTTGTCATGCATTCCTTGTTCAGGGAACATCTGCAAGCAATTTTGGCATATCACATTTTAAACATTTTAAGAACGAAATGTGTCTTGTCTGATTCTTAATTGTATTGTTTTTGTCACTGCCTGCTAGATTGCACTGCAACTTGTGAGGCAAGGAGCAATAATTGAACCTGCAGTTCCAGTGGCAGAACTAGATGCAGAAAAAATTGAACGTGTCGAAACCTCCTCAGAATCAGTAGAGGTTAACAGGAAAAAACAAAATAATGAAATCCTTGAAGAAGCTGAAATTGTGCGCACAGATCAAACCCCGGAGGAAGCTGAGATTGTGCAGATGGATCCGCAACCTGACCACGTACAGAGTCCCCTTGATCAACCTACTGACTCTAAGGTATCTGAAAGATAATATTCTGCTAGAGAATTTGGTGTCAGCTTTGAGGCGCTGCACTTGCATTTTTACCATAGCTAGGATGGAGTTTTATGAAGTTATGTTTGGAATGTTGTTTCTTTATTTGCCTTGTATTTTCTTCTCCTCTCCTTGTCAATTATTTCAAATTTGTGCTGGTTCTTTTGACAGGATACAGCAGAAACTGAGGAGAGTGAAGGAACTAAGGCAGTTGATAAAGTGTTGGTTGACACATCAAACCTAGCTGATTTTGTTGGCAAACCTGTTTTCCATGCTGAACGCATCTATGATCAAACTCCAGTTGGGGTTGTGATGGGCCTTGCATGGACTGCAATGGGAGGTTCCACCTTGTATATAGAGACCTCTCAGATCGAGCAAGGAGATGGGAAAGGAGCCCTTAATCTTACTGGTCAGCTTGGAGAAGTAATGAAAGAGAGTGCCCAAATTGCGCACACAGTTGCAAGAGGGATATTGCTTTTGAAAGAACCTGATAACCTCTTCTTTGCTAATACCAAACTTCATCTTCATGTTCCTGCTGGGGCCACACCAAAAGATGGACCTAGTGCTGGTTGCACCATGATCACATCCTTTCTATCTCTTGCCATGAAGAAGCCTGTCAGAAAAGATCTAGCAATGACTGGGGAAGTTACACTTACAGGAAAAATTCTTCCCATTGGTGGGGTATGTTATATGAAACCCTTTCTCTCTTGCCATGTTTGCTGTCCATCTCTTTCTAGTGATTACTAACATCTCTCTCGAGTTACCCTTTAAGTTTTAGATATGTACAGTAGAGGATGTTTATCCTTGGTCATCACCTGGTTTTTGCAACTTATTGAATGGTTTTGTTTTATGCCACTACTTGTCATATAGCTGTATTTTTCTTCATAACACATTTTCGTGCTCCAGTAAATGTGGCATTCATATGTTTATATGAACTTCAGAGAATTCTTGCGACTACAGAATTTTGAAAAGTGACAACTTATATAGGCTGTGTGGCTCAATTATGATACTTTATTTTCTGCCGTCTGTTTCTGGTTGAAAGCTGTATCATATTTAGTTTGCAAATCTATAAACTGATGTATTTCCCTTCTCGTGTGACAATCAGGTCAAGGAGAAAACAATAGCGGCAAGAAGAAGCGACGTGAAGACCATCATATTCCCATCAGCAAACAGGCGAGATTTTGACGAGCTTTCACCTAATGTCAAAGAAGGCCTTGATGTCCACTTCGTAGATGAGTACAGCCAGATATTCAAGTTAGCTTTGGGATATGATGAGAACGAGAAAAAGTAAACCCTTCTTGTGCTTCCTATTCTTGAATCAACAGCTTTTTGGGTTCCCAGTTGAAGAGTGTGTACTTTGAGACCCTTACCGAGAACAAAACCCAGTTTTGTCTTGCATTATTGGATTTCTCATCAGGATGGTCTCAGAACAAATTAGAGCTGAGATTTCAGCACATGGGTGGGAGATGTCATTGTTTCTGTACTATTCAAATAAGTGTAAATTGATACCACCCATTTGTCAAAAGTATAATTCTTTCTGAGAACTGTACATTTCGATGCCCATAAAAGAGCCAATAATTGACAGTTTACCTGTGTTTTTCCTCCCTCCCCAGTCTCTGATACATCAGGTAGGGAGAAATCTGACAGTCATCTGTTTCTGAGAAAATTACCTTGGACAATTTTTGACAGGTTGACTAGCAACACTTTTCATTTTCTTGTTTCCATGTAATATAATGTTCGTGACATGAGAAATTCGATGAACAATTTGCTCATGCTTGTCGATGGATGCTCATCGATCATGATATTGATGAATTGCCAGGATTCATCAGTTGATAGTTGTGGCTGTTTTTTATTTGAGTTGTTGTTGGTCAAGCTATACTGCTTGATATCGAGGGGGAAGATCACTTTTCATTGTGAAGCTCCAAGCTCAACGAGGGCGATAGTTCCTGAATGTTTAGGTGAACGAAGATCAAAAAGCAAGTTTTTCAATCATTGACTCAAATCTTTTGCTGAGTGTGAAATGCATACAAAGAAGGCAACAATATATCTTTTGCAAGCCAAAGGATCTAACCATGTGCATGCGCATCATATCCAAAAAAGAAAAGGAAAAGAAGTAGGTCTTTTGATTCAAAGTAAAGGGTCCCATACCAATAATTAATTTCATGAAGAAAAATGACAATTTTGTGACCGTCCCCCAATCCCTGTAAGTTCAATGCCATGCCCCAAAAATCCAAATCCAGTGAAGTGCCCTCACCTGACAGGTGCACTTATGGATCCATTTTTATGCCATTGACTGACCCTTAGTGAATCCAAACCCCAAGCTAAAATAATTGTGGTCATGATTGGACAGTTATAGAGTGGGTTGGTGACTCTGACATTTTGGCTGAAGTTCGACTCTCTCCGCATCACCATATGAGAAAGGCTAAGTTGAGTTCACCATCCTTGACTTCTATTACAACTCCAAAAGCTGTTGTCATTTCAATTTCAATGGACTCAATCAAGTTGAAGTTTTGCAGCCATGAACAATCTCAGTAACACATAACAAGAGTGCAAATGTCACATTATTTTACACAAAATATAGTAATATTTGAAAGTTTTAAACAATTTCTATGGTTATTTCTTAAAATTTTTAGCATATTAGCGTAGTATTGTACGAGTCTAGGAGACACCCAAGGTGGTTCTTGTAACTATGTGACTAGGAATTAAACATTTCTATTTTTCAATCCACAGAAATGTGAATATAATTTGGACCCACTAAGCGCAATTGTACACTGCTCATTTTCAGTAGAATAATCCATAAGAGGTTATTACCGGCAATCATTGCAATTTATGACTAATCATAGGCAGAAGAGTTAAATTGCTTGGATTACTGTCCATGACTAAGAATCCGAACGAGAGCAAGCAAAGATGAAGATGATCAAAGGATCTTCCATGACTAAGGAGATTTGGGAAAGATTTGAAGCCTGACTCAGCTACAAGAAGTCCACCCAAACTCCACATTTTTTACGTAGTTAAAGCATGAAAATTACGAAGTGGGTCCTAATAGATATAATGCGTGAACCTTCAAGATTACAAAGATAGTGCAACAACAAAAATAAACCATAAAAAAAGACCCCACCAAGATTTCATAATTGGATCACCCTCAACATTTATATTCCTATTATATTGGGGAAAACCCATGTGATTTTCAATGCCATAACTCAAGCATTCAGCTCTCAAACTCCCACTAGGCAGCCGTGGCATATTCCAAAGTGTGAGTGATGATCTCAACGTTTGAAAGAAGTGGATAAGACTAGAAAAGAGAGAGACTCGAGTGACCGTTTTGGGTCATACTTCCACCACCAACCCCTAAAGAAGAAGAAATGAATCATGTAGAGGTCATTTTCAAGCCATGGAAGAGTTGGTGACGAAATTCCTAGTCGAAACCAGCATGAGATTAGGTCACAAGCATTTCTACAGTGAAAAGTTAGAATCTTTCATTCCTTCTTTTATGCCGTGCCTCTTCTTTTCTTCCCATAAAAGTATTCGACTTGACAGTAGCAATACGTAAGCTGTTTCACTGTTTTTTTGGACCTCCACACGTGTATAATAATGTATAGTAGGCGCCTAACAAGCATTATCCATTCTCTGATTAATTAAAAAGGATTAGCAGCAGCCATTAGCTACACCCCAATATCTAATTACTCTCAAAGCCCCACGTGTGACTTTTGATTAAGAAATCTGCTTATCCTTACCTAGTATTTTTGATGTTATTCCTATTTTAATCAATGTTTTCTAACTTATTCTCAATGCATGGTCACTACTGATTTTGCTATTAAATTGTTATTTAAGGTTTAGATCAAAGTATGTTCAACTCTTGAATTAGCTCATGATGATTTCAAGAGTTGGAAAACTATTTTGTTTCACTATTATTTTTTTATATAAAAAATAAAATTATATTTGAATTAGATCATAAATCAGTTATCAAGGTGATCGAATCGCATCTTATTAGATTCCACATGGTTTCACTCAAAACTCGACTTGAGTTAGATGTGAAGAATGAAACTGTTGGACTATACCAGATTTAGTAACATAATTTAAATAAAAAAGTTAAGAAATATAACTTCTGAAAATATGAATAACTTGTTCAAAAATAAGTTAAATAATATTTGTAATGGTTAAACACAAACCACAATTAAAATAAAACAAAAAACATTGTTATGTTTAGCTGTAACTTATAAGGTATCTTTAATTAGTTTGCCAATATAAAAACTAAGTCACGATAAAACTTATCCATCCATGCCAAGAATATTTCTTTTATAAAGCTTAAAACGACGGTGTAGAGGACAAACTCCATGATAGCTAAATCAAGCCTCAAAAGTAAATATAAATGACTTGCAAGGTGTGAAATATTAATAAACAAGGCCTTGAATTTTCATGTGTGTGTATTAGGAGAATTACAGCACCATGAGAGCTTGTTGGACGAATAGAATTCATGGGAAATTAGAAATATAGTTGATGGTGGTGCCTTCGGAGTTGTAATTAGAATTCATGGGATTTCAGTAAAGATTTCTATACTGATCATACTTTTCAGGTTTGGCATGGGATCTCATTGAAAAATATTCCACATTAGATTTGACTAACATTCCATGCGGTAGTGCGGTCTAATTTATAAATTTCTCTTTATAAAAAAACAATAGGATATATATATATATATATATATATATATATATATGAGTATCCGAATTAACTTGTGTGCATCTCGACTGATTCCACGGGTTTTGAAGTCAACGATCATATAGATCTTTAATGGGTGTCATATTAGCATCATAGGATTCAAACTTGAGAACACGGAGAAACAAATCACTTGATTTCTAGTTCTTACTCCTAAGTCACCCACTAAATGATTAAGTTTTATATTTTTAGATATTTTGATATGCTAATATTAAAAAAAAAAATATTATTTTAATACATTTTTAAATTTAAAATACTTTGAAAATTAATCACTACAACACTTAAAAAACATCTTTTAAATTAATATATTTTTCATTCAAATGAGTTTCAGATTTCATGTTATGATTTCTTATTTAATTTCTAATAACCAAGAAGAAGAAAAAACTCGCAATCCCTTGAACCAATTATGCATGCGGTACACTAACGTTGACTATAGGGAGAGATATGGTGTCATTTTCATCATAAAGTAAAATAAGAACGCATTTCATATAATAATTGGAGATGCTCTTTGTTTTTTCCCCTCCAAAAGTAAACTCAAGCAATAATTAGTGAACGTGAATTGAACCATCATGTCATATTTCAAATCCAAATTGTGAATTAAAAAATGCATATCAATTGACCCATCATTTGTCACCAACAAAATCGTCCAATCCTTGTTGTTATTCCACAAATGATGCCCTAAAAAGATGATTCATGCCAATGATAGCGTCCTAGAGAGTGGAGAAATGGGTGCATGCATGACTTGAAGAGTCAAGCCACCCTAAAATGCTACGAGCCAAGGTTGTTTGAGGAGAGTGGAGACTTGGAGATTATCCCTTTTTTCCCCCAATCTTATCATCTTTTTTTCATGTCAATGGCTCACCGGCTACAGCTAATGGATTCCACAACATTTCAAGTAAGAACCCACTTCATTGCATGGAGGGATTGGTTTATATCATCTGTTAATGTGTTCAATTTAAAAGGAAATGTATAGGGATTGATCTTATGGTGAGGAAATTTCTCGTTTCTTTTTTCAAATTCTTATGAGTTTAGATCGTGGGATTTGATGGACTGAACTTTCAGGGACGAAGTGGGGATGTATTCTTTTAACGATAAAATTTATTTTTGAAAAATTACAAGGAGTTTAACAAAAGTATGTTTAAAATAAATTATTATTCTATACAATAAAAATAGTAACTCATGAATACCAAGATATGAACGATTACATATATGATTTATATTATTCTCAAACAGTATATATTTATAATTGATTTTATTTTATTTTTGTTAGATATAATCTTACATCATCACAAAAATAATAAAAAAAATCAATTATATATATATATATATATATATATATATATATATATATATATTCTGTTAGAAAATAATATAAATTATATATTGCAGTCTTATTTAATAGCTTAACCTTTCAGGTGAGATGATTATTTTTTATGATATCAGAATTTTATAGACCCAACAAGCCTGAATTCGAATATCATCACTCTCATTCTATTTTATAAAAATCAAGTACAAGATAGTTTGAGTCTATACAAGTTTCAAGCCTAATGAGCTTTTACTTGAAAGGGTATTCTAGAAAATAATATAAATCATATTCCGAGATCTGACCTAACAGTTTAACTTTTTATATGAGATAATTCATTGACATATAAATAAATAAGATGGGATTGATCATTGGTTAGTAAAAATTGGTCCATGCCGACAATCTCTAGGAAAATAGAAGTGCTTTGTGCTGCTGGTAGAGAAATTAGGGTTTTCTCTAGAAATAAATCATCTTTTACATTCAAATAACAATTTTATATATAATTAAGATCATAAGAGAAGAAGAAAGCATGCTTAAGATTATCAAAATTAAGAGTCAACTAAGGGATTGATCATGCTCGTATAGACATCAATGAAGATGTCTATATCGCTCCAATTCTTGACGACACTCAAGAACACTAATCTTGCCACTTCACTAATACGTGGCCATCTTGCTTAATCCTCTCCTAGAGAGGTTAATTAAGGTAAATGATCTCATGAGATTGTGTGATTAGCTAGCAGCACCACCTTTTGTGCCAAGAAACTTTGATAATGCTTAGCTCACTATTTTATTTATATATTTTCTTGGGTTTCAAGTGTTGAGATCACCATGCTCGTTTTTTATTGGTTTTCCTTTTGAATGTCGTCGTGTTATCCCGATGAAATCTTTCAATACAATACAATAGATGACGTAACGGTGTTTAAATTTTTATATAAAAAACAAGTTAAAACATGCTGATAAAAATAAAATAATAAATAATATTGTTTCAAGATTTTATTTTAAAAAAGAAAAAAAATTAAAGTTAAGCTGAATTTTGACTAGATGAGTCATCTTCCATTTTGTTTTTTAATTCTCGGCTTATACTAAACGAGCTATAAATCCACAATTTATTGTAAGAATTAAAATTTTATATTCGAGTTTTTTTTTAATGAAATTTTTATTTGCTCATTTTATGTTAACACGAAAAACGGTACAATTCATAACGTCATATACTTCACCATTTATTAAACGAGCTATAAATCCGCGCTTCGTAGTAAGGATTAAAATTTTATATTAGAGTTTTTTTTTTAATGAAATTTTTATTTGCTCATTTTATGTTAACTCAGAAAACGGTGCAATTCATAACGTCATATACTTCACCATATATTAAACGAGCTATAAATTCACGTTTCGTCATAAGAATTAAAATTTTATATTAATTTTTTTTAATAGAATTTTTATTTGCTCATTTTATATCAACACAGAGAACGGTGCAATTCATAACGTCACATACTTCACCATATGAATGGATGAATTTATTTAACATCTGATTTGAATCTTTGATGAGATCATGGAGGTGGGCTATGACTTGAATATAGGGTTTATTTTTTTATTTAAATAAAAAAAGTCTAATTAGGAAGAAGGAGTAAATGGGACCCAAATCTGCTGACGTAGGCTGTGGGTCAACTACCATTGCGTCGGGTATGTACATGGTGAGTTGGTGACGGCTTTACGGAGCAGTCTAATTGGCGGCTCCATGGCTGCTCATCAATGAGCCATGTGGGTGCCACGCTCTTTCTAAACTTTATTATTATTATTATTATTGCCATATTATACTTCTTGTTTATTTCATAATATTTCCATTGCAGTTGCCATATTAGACCTCTTGTTTTGGCTAAAAATAAATAAAGGTGTCTTTTCCACCATTTATGACTTTTGTTGGCAATTTTTTTATCTTAAATAATAAGATAAGGTTACTATTTTAGAAATAAAAAAAAGGACATATCTCATTTACATTTTTTTTAATTTTATAAATAAATAAATTCATTTTAAAAGTATTTGAGAGACTTTTTTTTTTTCATTCCGATATGTCTTCATTGTTTTTTTTATTCTACTCTATAACAATAATCAAACGCTATTTAAATTATTCGTGGGTTTTATATCTATATATATATAGAATTTAATTAAAATTGAATTTTGATGTTCAGTGAATTAAGTACCTAAGATTCAATTAAATGATCTTAAAAAAATTATTATGGTAAAATATATAGTTGATTATAGAATTGTAATTAATTAAACTTCAAATTCTTCACTATAATCAATTAATGAAGTTGATTAATTTGTTAATTAGAGCCTAATTCTCTACGTGGCTGCATGGAAACTTTGTTTATAAGACAACTTAATATCAATTGACCCAATGATGCCATACATAACTTGGCCTTATCATCCTTAATTAACAAACATTTTTGTTCATACATGAAGTTGTCAAATTAATTGCATTTGTAGCTATCCACTATTCAAGTGATTTATACCTAAGAATTTGACTTGAACATTTCTTAATTTAAAAAAATATATTTTAGATAAAAGACCTATTTTTTTAATGTTTTTCAATGATTTTAAAATGTTAATGTTAAAAATTAACAAAAAAACTATTTTTATTTTTATTTTTTAAAATTATTTAAAAAAAAACATATTACATCACAATACTAAACACGCCTAAATTTGTGACTCAAACCCTATCCAGTGCAACAAAAGGCAGCAACAACTAATAGATAAAAACAAAATCTTATGTCATGAGAGTCCTATTTCTCTACTATAAAGTCACGATTGGTTCCCAGAAGCAAATAAACAACTGTTCCCTATCCACGCACAAACACTTCTCTTCCTCCCTATATACTCTCACATTTGCTCTGTTCTGTTTTCCCCTGTTTTCGCTTTCCTTGTTATTTCTTTTCTTTAAAGAGCCAATCTTTGCGTATACACTGATCTTTCACCTTGAAAGGCTAGTGTATATGCGATTAAGAGCTGATCAAAGCAAGCATCTGAGGTGGGTTTTTTGTAAAAGAAACCATGGTTGAGGAGCATGAATTCCATTTGTGGGGTGGTGATGATAATGGCAATACAGGTTTTGAAGATTCAGGAGACATCGAGAGATTGCTTTTTGGAAATAATGATAATGAAAGTAATGAACTTGGATTTGAAGTAAACCAGAGAATTATATATGCACCCAAAATGAGCTGCGATCAGGTTTAAAAATGCTTTCTTTTCCTTCTTTTTGATTCAAGAATCAAGCTTTCCATTTTATTTGCTAGTGTTTTGGTTTTGAGTTGAGTTTTTAGTCTCTTTTTTACGTTCTCGGGGTGTTCTTACTGTCTGGTTAATGGTTCTTGGTTTTTGCATGGAGGGTTTTTTCTTCTTTGATCTGTGATCTTAGTATACTTTACTGAATCTTCTATGTGAAAATACTTTTCTTTTTTATGATAATATCATCAGCACTTTTTCTTTATTTGTTGGTGGGGTTTATTTGTATCAAAGCATGTAATTCTCTCTTTTTATCTCTTATTTTTCTCCTTTTTTAGATGTTGACATGCAGATTTTTCTTCTTCTTTTTATGCCACCTCCTCCTTTTTAACATAAAATACAAATGGTGCTACTGTTATTAATTTTCCTTTATTGAATTTGATTAATGTATTTATTACATTTTTTGCTTTAATCGAAAGGGTGGGGGGATTCTAGTACATGTTTTCATTCTCTTCATGCAAAATCTCTCCTTTCAATCTCTTTCTTTTCACATGCCATGTGCTATATTGAATTCAGTTTCTGTCTTCTTAGCAGGATGAGATGGCTAGAAAGCTTATGCAGTTGCATCCACTTGGTTTACATCTTAGTATAACACCACATTTGATGAACTCTATAATGAATCCAAACTATACCGCAACAGTGGAAGCCGGGGCAACCTCTGAATCAAGTGGTGACCAAAGCAGGACTAGCAGTGATTTTTGTCTGCAACTAATGTCCGAGAAGTTGAAGGCCTCCAACTTTGCTGCCACATTTATCAGAATCGGGTCTTGGGAGGTAGGTAATAATACCTGCTGACAAAAGGGAGCGATGATTAGGACCCTGGTCCACATGAGCATGTATATGGCTCGGTTCAGTCGCGACTGTGTATAGCATTTCTAGTTAAAACGACTTCTAACATGAATTGCAATAGATTTTTCTAATAATATTGGATGAAATGTGTGCAGAGAAAATCTAGGAATGAAGGTGATCTAGTGGCTAAATGTTATTTTGCTAAAAAGAAGCTGGTGTGGGAACTCTTGAAAGGGGGGCTGAAAAGCAAGATTGAGATTCAATGGAATGATATAATTGGAATAAATGCTTCAATGCTAGAAAATCAGCCTGGAATTCTACAAATTGAGGTACTCCCAGCTTTTATTAAGGATTAAATTTAAGTTTCTTAATTTAGTGGATTTCCCCATTGTGATGTAGTTGAGTTTTCTGCAGTTAAACGAGCCTCCTACCTTCCATGAGGAAACCGATCCGCAACCACGGAAACATACCATTTGGAAGCCAGCATCAGACTTCACTGGAGGGCAAGCTTCCGTTTGCAGGTGAATATCAATTGTATCATCCTCTTTGTATAGTAGGTATATGTGGACTTTTTTCGTTACAGGATCTAATGTTTGCTGTTGGTGATATTCTATTCTCAGGAGGCATTTTCTTACATTTCCTGCTGGATACCTTGACAAACACTATGAGAAGCTTCTACTAAATGAACCGCGGCTGTTTGAATTGAGCAAGCAGTCTTTTCCAACGCTGAAACGTCCCTACTTCCGTTCCAAGTTTGACGGCTGCAGAGGTTTTTCTTTCGATTTTAATCGAAGCGGACAGGGTATCCACCCCGGAATGCAGTTTAGTTTTCCAAATTTTCCTCCACGCCCAGTCCAGACTCAGCATGCTCAACCTTATGGACATGTAGGCTTGTCATCTTTTAAGGAAATTCCGTCACCATCATCAGGTACTATATTGCAGCATATTCAACCACATCTTTTTGTTTATAACTCCAGTTCTGCTTAACTAACTCTATCTTTGTGGTAACATAGTCATGGATTTTTCGCCTTCAGATAGCTGCAGTGTCCTGGAGAATCAAAGGATAGCTCTCTGGGGTCAAGGGATGAGCAATTACACAGATTCTTTAGCAAGGAATCAAGGTCTAGTTCCTGATTTCCCATCAACTGAGGTGCATCCAGCTTTTCCTTCGCAGAACTACAACTTAACAAGTTCAGGTCAGGGAGCTGAGATTAATACCTATGCAGCTAAAGCTCTGAGTGACCTCGAAGACCAATTGCTTGGTGACATGCAAGTTAGAAGCTACGATGAGAAGTATCACATGCAAAGGGTCCTATCGCTGAACCAATTGGTCAATCTTAACGAGAAAGTTAATCCTGAAAGTAATAATGCTTCCCAGGAGACTTTCTACAGCCAAGATAGTAGTGCCGAGGATAGCTTGATTTTTAGTACCGGAGAGAATGCAAATGTATTTAGTGGGCAATTTTATGAGCAGCAGCCAGCTACTAGCATGCCTCAGATTCTTACTGTGAATCCGCTGATGCCTCAACAATGGAACAACTTGCCCCATGACCTTGTCAATAATCATAACCTAACAGTCGATGAGTTTGGGCATGTTAAGAACTTCAACAGCAATTGGAGCTGAGATGAGATGAGAATGATAGATGTAGGAAGCATAGGACAGGTGTAAACATGGTATTGCATCAGATTAGGCCATAATTTATTTTTTCTTCCCTTTTCTTTTGCTGTTGAACAATGTAAGCTGCGTCAACTGCATATTTTGGAAAGTTGGTGTACTAGGAAACTGTTTAATTTTGCGAACTCCAGAAAAAATTTCAATCTCTATGATTTGCAATTAATTGTTGTTTAATTTTCATCCCAGAGATTCTTGAAAATCCTTTAAATCATGATTTTGTGAATGCTTCAAGCTCCTAAATTCATGGATGCAATTGGCAAGGATGCAGATTTGTTAGTCCTCAACAGGTGAAACTTGTAAATTACTTCAAGATATCCAATCCTCTGATTCTTGAAAAGAATAAAATATCCAGAACTACATGCGCCCCAATGATGGGCTGGGGGCTCATGTGCTTGAAAGTTAAAGAGTGCCCAAATCTCTCCACCTAACGTGTAAAAAAAAGTCAGGATACCCACGTCCAGAAGCAATGTCCTTGGCCACCGAAGTACAGCTAATAATGGCTTCATTTACAGTACAAACCTCATTTGTGATTTCCCAGCATGTGTTCTCGTGCTGAGAGATTGGATGATTTCATAATCATGAATTTGATGAAAGTCTATACATTGAAGGAAAACTCTAGCAATATGCACCGCAAATAATTAAAACTGGAGCATGCAAGAAAAAATGTCAAGTCATCAGCTGTGAGGTAACAATGTCAAGATTTGTGATACTACATTCACTTCGAGGAAATCAACAAAGAAAAAACTCCTAGGGATGTCCTAACAATGCCAGGTTGACTGTGGGCTGGCTTAGACAGCAAGCTTGCGAGGAGATTCACCAAGCCGTGTGACTTGTGACAACGATAACAGTCAAGGATCACCGCATTCAGAGTCACTTTGTAACACAGCTCATTCAGGATCACTTTTGTAACACAGCCCATTTGATGTAAGGGTTCAAGTCTTCGAAGTTGATGGAGGGGATTTATTAGCTCCTTCCTGTGCTGGTGGAAGATCAACAGATTTGCCAGCAATTTCATTTGCTGTCTGGTTAGCAACTTCGTTTGCCCCTACTTCCATACTCATCTCTCTATGACTCCTCTTTTTAGAATTTGAGCTTGATTTTTCCTTTTGACTATCACTTTCCTCTTCTTTTTCTTCCCTCCCCTTGCAGTCATTTCCTTTATTTGGCTGGGTTTCAGCGTTTAGTTGTGGAAACAATGGAGGTTCCTGGCCACTTAATCGACAATAAACTCTTTCAACTGTATCACTTATTTCTTTCCCCAGCCCATTACCGTCTAAAATCAACTCCCAAACCGATCTAGAGGCCTTCTCAAGCACTGGAGCTCTGCATGACAACGGCATGAAATTGTGAGAAAATGGAACTGGTGATCCAGGAGTGACATAAAATTGGCATCATAAAACAATCAGTAGCCATTCTAAATCAGACTTCAGATCATGATGAATCATGCAAGCTATCCTTCCACGAAATTTTTGGGAAAAAAGATACATTAGATTAGATTACAGTTAATTATCCAGGCTATCCATCTCAGGTTTCATGCAGGAAAACCGAGTGATATGTGAAATCAAATGAAGAAGAATGTGGCTTAAGCATTTAAAAGCAGAGGATGAAGTGGAACAAACAATTAGCATCTGCTCCACCACGTGTTTCTAATGACATATGAGATAGATCAGTGTATTTCTAATAACATATGAGAATTGAGATAGACCACTTCCAAGTTTTCAGCAACCTGAGTGATGAGATAGCTTAAAATCAAGTGATAATGCAAAAACCTGAAGTATTCTTGCTGTGACCAGCTTACAAAGTCATTATGATCATAGCTCTACATAACAACCACCAAATTGATATAAATATTATCCATCTTTGTTAAAACCTTAAAAACTTTAAACAAATACTTAACAACAAGAACTGCTTGCTCAAAAAAAAAAAAAATGCAATTAGTCTAAACTCACAAAACTCCCTATAAAAACACGGAGCAAAAGCAATTCAAAAACTCAGGGAGTGCAGAGAACGAGGTAATAGAAGACCTACTCCAGCTCCTGTCGAAGTGCATCAAATAATTCTCTTTTGGTCTGTTTCTCTGCTCCAGGAGTGTTCAAAACCCTGCTCTGTTCAGCCATTCTAATGGCAGTATTCTTTAACTCTTCCTGTACCCAAAAGGAAATCAGTAACTATATCTTCCACGCTCAGCATCTACATAAGTAATCTCTCACTATCCTTAATACCAAATACAATCGTGAATAGCATGTTTATAGCTTCTGTTTAGCAAAGTATCTAACTAAGGAGCAAAACGTAGAATTCAAAGCATGTATGCTCCATTACTAAATCAAAGGCCATGCAGCAACCAAAAAATTGCTTACCCGTTACAGAACAAACAATTGCATAACATCACCAAACTTCACTCCAGCAGTTGTAATTTTTTTCATCAACATTACCTCAAACAACTTGAAAACACTAAAGATTTCTCATCAAATTCATTATTTTCCAATATATATATGTACACTTCTCATAGAAACAAACAGAGGAAAAAAGTAAACTTTCAAAGCCTTTAAACACTTGAAAACACACATGGGTACCAGCCAAATTGACAATTTCCAATCAAAAGCAAAAAAGCAAACAACTTTTCACAGAAACAAACAAAACCCAGATGGAAATTCATAGCAACAATCACAAAAAAAGGGAAAAAGGAGAGAGACGTGCATTCGCTTTGAGCTGATTGATGATCTTCAATCTAAGAGCATCAATGGTACCATCATTCATTAATGATTCTAACACATCTTCTGGTGTTATTATCGATGTTGATGACGACGTAGATGCTGATTCCATTCTTCTACAACTCTCTCTCTCTTTAATCTCTGGCAAGCTTAAAATATTAACAATTCTGAGCCTTCAGCAGCTGAAAAACAGAAAACCCGCTAAAAAGAAACAATCTTCATCACTCAAAAATTGAAGAAAGATTGAAACTTTGAACTGGGAAATATATAAAAACTTTTCTTTGTGATTTGTGGATTGACGATGCTCTTTGGTCTCTGACTTGAAGCCCAATTTATTCCGAAACAAATATGCTATCAACTAGGTCCTTATACTATTATACAATTATAACTTGAGTCCATATATTTGGAATTTTCTGCGTGGTGGTGGGTGCCAGTTTGAAGAAAATCTAGTAGGAAATACTTGATATACGTGAAAAGAATTACAGAATCGAAAAAACGTCACACTTCAGGATTAGATTGATAAACAATTTTTTATTTTTGCAATAAAACTGAGAATTAAATATTTTTAGTCCTGTATTTGGGAGTGTGGTTGTGATAGCTTTTCAAAGTGCTTATCGTGCTGAAATATATCAAAATGATATTTTTTTATTTTTTTAAAAATCATTTTTGAAATCAGCACATCAAAATGATCTAAAAACACCAAAATATATTAATTGAAAATGCAAAAAAAAAAAAAAATTCAAATTTCAGCGATAAGCAGTTCCAATCACAATGCCAAACAGGGTGTAAAAACAGATCCAAAGATCAAGAACAGCTTAAATATACTATCTTTTTATTATCTAAAATTATATTATTTTTAAAGAATAAAATAGTTTTAATTTTAATAGGTTTGAATCAGATTAGACGAGTTCAAGTGTCTTATGATTCAATCTAAGTTACAACACAGATAAATCTCTCTCTTTTATGACTGGAGTTCTCGTGTTAATAAATTTTCTTCTTACCACTTCAATTTATAAACCACTCACGTTGTTCACAAGCTGGATATCACAGCTGCCTCCCTTTCTCTTAATAAGTGTTGTTTATTTCGTTTTATTTAAGCTGAAATACTCGAAATATTTTGTATTAATTAAAAAAATAAAATAAAATAAAATAATATAATTTTTATTTTATTTTTAAATTTTAACATGTTCTATAAATTTCATTCCAATTTCAATTGAAATATTCCAGTTTCGTTTTATCTGTTCCGTTTCAATTATTTTTTTTAAATAATAAATAATTTTATAATATCAATCATATCTTTTAATTTAACTGTTAGATTGAGATGAAATTTTACAAGTTTCTTGATATATTTATATATTATATTAAAATTTCAAAGCAATCAGAGAATGTAATGATCTTATAAAATTAATAATGATATAATTATAATATTATACATCTTTGTAATTTTATTCAAAAATATTATTTTATTATATCTTTTAAATTATATATAACCCCATGACCTCAAAATATCACGTCAAAATATCTCAAAATCAAAATATTTTATTACAATTAAAAAAAAACGAATCACAAATCAAAACTTAATGGGCAAACTTGCTCTTAAAGACATCATCTCCGAATCAGCAACGTATTTCTAACTTCATTCAGGTATACATACAGACCGAATATGAACATGATATCTCCTTCCAGTAGTAGCAAGCAATTCTGACCAAAATTTGACAAAACAATACGGATCCCCTACTACTCAATGACAACTCTGAGAAGCCACATTTTGTTCATCCTTCTACCAAGGCTTCGTTTAGCAATGTCGGTGCAGTGCGATACTTGTTTGGTTTCCATGCTTTTCTTCTCTAATTACGGTAAAAATTTGGGTTCCAGAAAAGATACACTTTATAGCTTTCTGCAAAACTTTTTCTTAAAAAAAACTGCAATCTCAAAAACTTAACACAATGCTAAACACACTAAATTGACAAAAAAAACAATGTCTGCTCTATAAACTCATATGATTCAATGCAATATCTTACAATCGAGTATCAATCTAAACCAGCGAGTGTGAAACGTTATGGACATTGAAGCTCACTGGCTCACCACTCAAGCTTTTGTGAAACCGCCTAGATCAGAATTTGGATGATTGTGAGCTTTGCTTTATTCCATTTTGCTGTCAAACTCATAAACACTTAAGATTACGGGCAGTCTTCGCCCTTGTCCAACAAAGCTGATAAATAACTCAAGATAAAGCCATCTATCTCTCCCTCAAGTACAGAATCCGGGTTAGTGACCTCATAATTGGTTCGGAGGTCTTTTACCATGCGGTAAGGCTGCATCAAGAAGAAAATGTGGTAAACATAGGAGGTTTAGTATACAGAATTGATGGTATTTTAGGAAAGTGATGGAAGTTGCAATGGTGTTAAGAGCATACGTGCAGCACATAAGAACGAATCTGGTTGCCCCAACCTATGTCAGTGAGAGATTGTGTATGCTGTGCATTAATCTGAGCCTGACGAGCCATCTCACATTGGTCCAATCGAGACTGGAGCACTGCCATTGCAGAATCCTTATTCATATGTTGAGATCTGTGTTTACAAGAACCACATGGGATCAAGATAGAATATAGCATATAAAAGGTATGGATACTTCAAGAAAATTCACACCTTTCATTTTGACAAGTGGCAGTGATTCCTGTTGGAATATGAACTATTCTCACAGCACTCTCAGTTGTGTTAACATGCTGACCACCAGCTCCCCCAGCACGAAACCTCTCAATACGGAGATCAGATTCATTAATTTGCACATGGGTAAATCCATCCCCTAGGATCGGTGTGACGGCTACAGCAGCAAATGAAGTATGCCGGCGTTTTCCACTGTCAAATGGTGAGATTCGGACCAGCCTGTGCACTCCAACTTCTGCTTTGGCGTATCCAAAAGCATATTCACCATCAACTTTGATTGTTGCACGCTGAGGGCACAAACTGGTTCCATGTCAGAAACCCATTGGATTTTCTTAGAGATCATATAAAATGAAGCCTAGGCAAAAAACACATAGGAGGAGCTTTATTTTTGCAGCTTGCCATTCAACATTCCAGAAGAAGCAAATGGTAGCAATTTAAAATTGAAAGGCATGGTTTCTATTGTTGATTTCCTTTGCCAGAAAAAGAAAATAATTATGTATTTGTGAATTTCTAAATTTGGAAGAGGAATGGAGGATGATAAGAAATTGAACCTTGATTCCTGCAATCTCACCAGGCATCTCGTCCACCACAGTTACTCTATAACCATGACGCTGCGCCCATGACTTATACATTTGCATGATCATTTTGGCCCAGTCCATGCTCTCTGTACCACCAGCTCCAGCTTGGACCTGTATCATGCACAGGAAAATCAAGGTTTACATTCCAACAAAAGTGTTCATTGTCCTTATACAAGGTCAGAACAAGGAAAAATTCACTGGCTGCAGATCAATTACACATCTACCATGCTTCTAAGACGAGTGTTGACAAAATCCAAATACATCATAAGGTATGGAATTTCATTGAATAGAAAGGCAGTAAGACCAGCATATATAAATGTACCTCTATATAACAAGGACAGGAATCGTGCTCCCCAGATAACAAAGCTTCCTGCTCTTTCTCGTTTGAATTTCTTCTCATTTGAAGCAAAGCTTTCAGCATTTCCTGCAAAAAAGAGCAGGCAGTGCTCCATGAATAACTGGCACAAAGGAATTAAGAAGAGGCATCGAGCAAACAGCTGGGTGCTGGGTGCTGGGTGCCGAGGTGATGTCCAGCAGTGATAGGTCATAAATTTTGATAAATTTTCTAGCTGAATCGCCGTTTTAATCGCAAATCAAATCCACTTTGTGTTGTATAATTATTTGATAGTTCAACTCATAAATATGGCTACTTGTTAAATTATTTTTTACACCACAAAGATCAGTTATTTGCTTTTGTGTATGAATTTCCAGCACAGTTGCAATAATCAGTTAATGCCATGAATGAACTGTAAAGCATAAAAAATTGGATAATCTTCTAGTGGTTTGTCGCAAAATTAAATATAACACAACATGGTAACCATGAAAAAGAATGAATACATGCCTAGAATAGTTAGTGAGAGCCCACCGATTCCAACTCAATATCATCCTCTTCACGAGCCAGTTTTATCATGTCAATATTCTCGAGCAATTCTTGTTCCAATGCCTTCACCTTCTTCATTTTAGCCATCAATGAACCATGCTCTCGGCTTATATTCCCAGCATGTTCAGGATCATCCCAAAGATCAGGCTTATTCAGCTGTACTGATAACAGATCCAACCTAACCAGCAATTTCTTCCACTTCCATTGCATATAACAATATATCAATTCACATCAATCTAAAATAAACTACACATACAGCCTTGATTACACTGTAAATACAACAAATCGATAAAGAAAGTCCACTGAAAACTGAACGTGGTCTATTCATTGAAGAAATATGACCTTGTAATTGATTTTTCAACAAAATATAATGCTTGACATTTAACTCAAATGCTACTCAAAAGCACAGTGAGAATCAGCACTTAAGCTTAAATATAACTAAAAACTAGAGTCTAAATCATACGAGCTATACCTGCAAGCGCCTTTTGATCACTTGAATGGATTGAGCAATAGCAGCAGCATGACTCTTCCAATCACTCTCACTCTCATCAACAATTGTCCAATTACTAGCCGCAATCCCATCAACAGTTAACCCATCAGATGTTGATAGCTCCGCTGCTGCCTGTGTACTAAACAAACTCTTCCAAACACCAAACCCAGAAGCCAAAACCTTGTCTTTTCCACTCAAATGAGCAAAATTGTGGTATTTTGACACACTGAAATAAGAACAAAATGGGTTTTTTATGGTTTTAATCAAAGCTGGAGGTACCCCAGAAACCAAAACTTTATGATTTTGATTAAAAGATAAAAAAAATTGGAACTTTGAAAAGTTTATATGTGAAAATCTATTACTTAACCTTTTAAAAATCAAAGAAGACATTCTTTCCCTTCACAATTGAAGAAAGGGATGATTTTTTTCTATGGATTTGATGCTCTAGGGTTTAACAAGGTTTTATTGAAGCAGCAGCACCAACATTTACCTAAACCGACATCGTTTTCAATTGTATGAACTATGAAACCACACTAGTGGTGTATATCATGAAGTTTTCATCTTTTTTAACTAGACAGACACAAATGCCCTTCTCTTCTCCTCTCAATTCCACTCTCTTCTTTCCCTCAAAACCCTTCATTAAAGTCACCAAAACCCTCACATTTTCCACTCTTCAGAGCACAACCATGTCAGCTTCACAAAACAGCATGAACCCCACTTCCCAAAACACCCCTGTGAATCTCCAAAATTACCCTATACCACTCTCCCCTCCATTGAATCCACTATCAAAGGAGATGGAACTAGCCAGAGCTATGTCTGCTTCTTCAAAATCAAGTCTTTTTGCTTTGTCAAATAGTGATGTTATATATCAAGATCAGTGGCTTATTGCTGTTAATAAGCCTCAAGGTGTTTATTGTGAGTCTGTGTTGAACTCTGTCCCTCAAGTTCTTGATTGCTTGGTTGAATCATCTGAGCTCAGTGACGGTATGTTTTCTTTGTTTTTGGCATTTTTGTGTGGTGGGTTTTTGTTGAAATCCGAAAACATTGTTTGTCTGAGTTGACAAGGCACAGTAGCCCAGAGTTCAAATGGACTCAGTAGTTAATGTTCAAGAGACTGAATGAAATAGTGGCTCGTAAATAGAGAGTGTATCTTTGTATGCTTCGTTGAGACAATTTAAATTGTGGTTTTGCTGAATTCAATTTGGTGAAGGAAGGCTTGAGCTAACATCCCATTAGAGTTCTTTCCATTGCGAGGCCCGCAATGATATGGAGATAATGTATTAGGAAGGAAGAAAAGTTGTTCTTTCTTGATCTGATTTTTTATCAAATAATTAGATATTGAAGTCAAAAGCATTTGATACCAATTTGAGTACTGTACTGAGCTGCTTTCAATTACTTGTTGAAGTTTGATATGTACTTCCTGGCAATGTACAAGTGTGAGCCTTTATGAATCCCATCATTCTGTGAACTGTTATGTTAGATTATGATATAAGTTGGATTTTTGTTAAGGATGTTTAGCATAAGAAATAACTATTTGGTTTCGACAATTAAGTTAATGCGTAGGTTCGAAAGGAATTTTTAGGAATGACGATACATTCTGTTCGTTATACGGTTCAAGCTGCTCTGGAACCAGTCCTTTCTGTCTGCTGGGACTATAGCTTGATTCTTTCAAGTGAAAAGCTGTACATTCTTTTGATTAATGGATACTGTATATTTAAACCCTGAGATGAACTGAAATATTAAAGAACTTGTAGCAAATTGGAATGTTAAAGAATCTTTACAGATTAAGTTGTAGTTCAAACTTGATTTGTGAACATTGAGCCAAGTTCGAATTTCTCAATTTTAGGTACTGTGGCGAGGCCAGAGCTCCATCTTGCCAATCGACTTGATCGTGATACAAGTGGTGTGATGATTATTACAAAGTTGCATAAAGTAGCTTCTAAGCTTGTAAAGGCATTTACTGATCACAAAGTTAGGAAAACATACATTGCTCTCTGCATCGGTTCAGCTCCAAAATGGGAAAAGATTGCTATAAAATCAGGTCATGGTCGATCAAAGTTTGGAGCCTTTCGTGTGTATGCAGCGTCAGATGTGGGCCGGTCATTGCCAGGCGGGTCCACAGTTAAGGACATGGAAACTTCGTTTGAAGTACTATCAATAAATGGACAAGGGAGCTTCAAAGAGCCATCTGAATTTAACAATGATAAGGATATTTTAGTTGTTGAAGAAAAAGCTGTGATAGATGCTGATGCAAGGAAGGATGAAATTTTGGTAAGAGCATTTCCTCGGAGTGGAAGAACACACCAAATCCGCTTGCATTCTCAGTATCTTGGAATTCCTATAAGAGGGGATGTGAAATATGAGGGTGTGTGTGAGTGGAAGGGAAGAACATATGACAGCCATGAACTTCATGCAGAGAGCTTGTCTCTTGAGCATCCCATCACTGGTCAGCCCCTAATGTTTCGTGCACCTCTTCCTTCGTGGGTCAACCAGATGGTTTAGCCATTGTAAAATTAAATAGGTCTCCTTTAAATTCTTTCTAGAAGTTCTGGCTTTGGAAGATCCCTGGCATTTCTTGAGATGATAGAACCATACTGATTACTTAATTCATTGGTGGGGTAGTAAATTCACAGATGGGATCATTTATAAAGGTTTTTCTCCCATATACTCGTACAGGAGCACGGGGCATTGAGAAGATATCACAGCCTTCATTTTGGTTTGCTGCAGTGAATTGTGTTTTAAATGGGATTTTGATGAGCAATGCACATGCGAGGACTTCATGCATAGCGAATGGTGGAATTCTCCACATCGTTAGACAATTTTCTTTCTCGAGGAAAAACTTATGAGAAAGCTATTTGCGTTTCTTTGTATGTCAATTATATTGCCTTGCAATTCTTCTTCTTTTCAATCCCTGATCAGGAGAAGAGGTTAACACTTCAAAGCAGCTTGTTATGATGAAAAGTCGGGAGATGAATACAATCTGGTTCATAAACCCAAATATTTATGTTTCACATTTGAGAGAGATAAGAAGAGATTTCAAGCACTATTACAGTATTCCTTCAGATTTTGTTCTTCATGGATATATGTTAACGGTGTTTGGAGTTGTGGCAATAAAATCTGGGGTTAGGCAACTTCATTCATAGTATGCCGTCTCCAAACTTCAGTTCTAGCATCTCCCTTTTCCTTCCAAGGACGCCATAGTCTGACATCAGGAGCTCTTGTAGTAGAATTAGCAGAAATTGTAAACATTTTGGCTTGCTGTATTTAATCAATTTCGTATATTTGAAGAGTGGTTGATAGCAACTGTGATGAATAATCTAACATGACTTCCAGTTTTAGACAGCAAAATTGCATTGAAGATTGATTTTTTGTGGCCCATTCTTGCAGTACTTCAACGGCATGCAGTATTCCAAAGTTGTTCTCTTTTCTTATATTGCAAGTCTTCAAGAAATTCAAAAAAAAAAAAAAAAAAAAACGTGAACAAGTAAATAAAGTAGGTGCCGTCGTTGTTAAAAATACCCTCACGGAGTAACGGTTCAACTTGGTGACCTGCAAAAGTACATCTTTGGGTATCAATCAAGTTTGAGAAGTTGGGGATTGATGTGGTCAAACCTAATCAATTCAAAAGGTCATTTATAACTTGGTGGACTGGCTATAACACTTGTGATATCTAGCTTAACTTTTTAAGGAAAAAAAATTCAAAACATCGTCTTTTGAATATTTAAAAAATAATAATTTTATTAGGTTAATTTAAATTGGTTCTTCTGATCAACAACTTGACCTCGGAATAAGTCATCAACTCGGTGAACCTGTTCCTTAATAAAGTAATCTTTTGCGCTTCATTGCTATAAAACTTGATGGGTCAACCCGGTAACCGGGCGATATGGGACTTGATTTGGCCAGGTTTCATGGCCAGCCAGATTATGGTTCAAGGCTGTAAATTAGAGGGCTTGTCGTGGCTGGTAATATATTTCATAATCTATTTCTGAGTTGTATAACAAGTCTTCTTATACAGACTCTCACATACCAATAGTTTTTCTGGTAATTTTAATACTAGCTAGCGATTTTTAAGAATTATAACTGTAATTTTTATGACTATAAAACCATTTTCTTTCACTGCGCGTTATTCTCCTCTCCAAGAATGGTGGGGCATGAAATATGAAAAAAAAACATCTTCGCAACAATATTTATTTATTTATTTATTTTAGCAACTCTATGATTAATTTAACCCAAAAGAATTAGTTGCCTTAATCATGAAGTTAATAAGGTACAAGGTTTAAAGTCTTTTAGACGGTGGACAGGTTTAGATTTACAATGATTTTGACGTTAGGCTTTGAAAATTCATACAAGTGTTTATTCCATGAGCATATAATAAAAGTACATGTCTTAATCAACAAGTAACACACACACACATGCTTGATTTTGAAAATCCTTTATTATATATTAACGTTAAATGTTACATTATTAGGCCAAACAAAAGAATAAAAATATTGTCTCCAAACATGAAGAAATTTAATGCCTCCCAAAAACTAGCCTGGTCACCCGTAGAAATTAATTAATTCATTCATTCATTGAGGATATAAAACCCTTTAAATAATCACAACAAGGACTGAAATTAACTATTTATAAAAAAAAAATAGATCTTGGTGGCGGTGGTGAAGAACTTAGCTAAGATGCAGAAAGAGTCTTACCTTGCAAAGGAAGGCATGGCTGGGTTGGATGTTCATGGTGAAGTCAAATTATTTTAATTTTATCAAAGAAGGGACTTGTGGTAAGACACAGCTGTCAAACTTGACGGTCTGATATATGATAATCTAGAAAGATTGTGATTCATTCGGAATTTCATTTAATAGATAAAATACGGTTGATTCAAATAAAATCAAATATTCAATTAATTAATTAATTTTCATATGCTAGATGTTAAATACAAGGCACCTGACAGCAGCAGCAGCGAGCACGAAATATAAAGACAGCACTGACAAGACTATAAAACTGTTAATCAAACCAACTGGTTACCAAAATCCAAGGTTTGGAAGAATCCCTTTTGTCTAACCTGTCGATCAAACCAACCATTTTTCTTTCCTTTTCAGATTCCAGGGACCAACCGATCAAGGCTTGTACAGATATCTTATTTGGATAATGTATATTCTCTGCCTGTAGTTTATGCTTTGTAGGCCAGTGTTCCAAAACGAGTCCTTGTTCTGTTTGCGTATGAGCTGGTATAACACTACTCACTGCTGAAGAACTAAAGCGAATGGTAGTGAGTCATTTAGAAATGGGAATGTTGAGTGAAGGTCTCACACAGGTTTTGATACCTGCTGCTGCTTTGGTCGGGATCGCTTTTGCTTTGCTTCAGTGGTATTTGGTGTCAAAGGTGAAGGTTTCTGGTGATTCTAGTAGTGATTATAATGATAAGTTAATTGAAGAGGAAGAAGAAGGTACTGATAATCTTGAGGTTTCTATCAAGTGTGCTGAAATCCAGAATGCTATTTCTGTTGGTAAGCTCTCTATCTCTGCTTGTGATTCTTGATTTCATGGAATTTAATTTGATTATATTATAGACCAAAGATTTTCTATAGGATAGTTTTTTTCCTTATAAAATATTTTATTTAATATAGGATTTTGAGTTCCATCATCTCTCAGGCTAAAAAAGAAAGAATATCATGCTAGTTTTTTTTATTTTTTTTTCTGAATAAAAAAATGGAATGTTTTTGTCTGTCATGCTTTCTGGGTTTGTTTTGCTGATGCTTCTTCATGTATGTTTGTTTGTGTCTGATTCTGATATTGTCTTCTCTGGTTATTCTTTGGCTAGTTAGCAACAACTTCTCTTTCCACCGTAGGCCAATAACATTGATGATCATCTGGATGATGAGCTCCATGGCTAAATATTTAGAAAAAATAAGCGTTGTGTCGATTTGGGATAGGCAACTTGGAAAGTTGAAAGTTAATCTTTGTTGACTCTTTAGATTGCCCTTCAAGTTCTGCGTTTTCTTGTTTTAAAGGCATAAGCCAATTTATCGAGGCTCTGAGTGCTGAAACATGAATTAAAATGGTTAAGTAACTATTTCATCTAAAATTTTAAGTTTTAAGATGAAGTTTTGGAATGTTATTTATATTATTCTCTAACACACTCCTTTAAATGAAAATTTTTTGGTCTTGAAACTTATACATATCGATATTACCTTGTACTTGATTTTTATCAAATAGAATAAGGGTGCGAGATTCAAACTCATAATCATTAGGTTAACAAACTCTAATACCATGTCGAGCAACTATCTCAACTAAAAATCTAAACTTTTAGTGAGGACCATAAAATGATTTATATTATTATGATAGTAATTGGAAAGAGTATTAGCCAATCATCAGCATGCAGATAGTGTCTCTGGTTCAATCGCACAGGTTTAATCCATCCTTTGATGGATTTTAGAGCTTGTGGTAAGGTATATAAATGTTCTTGCATTGATGAGGAAACCATTTTGAGAATTGTGATGTTTATTTGACCTGATTTGTTTTCAGGGGCAACCTCGTTCCTGTTTACTCAGTACAAGTACCTCATAGTCTTCATGGGAGTTTTTGCTGCCATCATATTCGTCTTCCTTGGTTCAGTTAAGGGATTCAGCACTAAAAGTGAACCTTGCACATACAGCAAAGGGAATCTTTGTAAACCAGCTCTTGCCAACGCTGCCTTCAGCACACTTGCTTTTTTGCTTGGTGCTCTTACTTCTGTCCTCTCAGGCTTCTTAGGCATGAAGATCGCAACTTATGCCAACGCCAGGACAACTCTAGAAGCAAGGAAGGGTGTGGGAAAGGCTTTCATTACAGCTTTTCGCTCGGGGGCAGTGATGGGTTTTCTTCTTGCTGCAAATGGTCTTTTGGTGCTCTATATCTCCATCATTTTATTCAAAACCTACTATGGAGATGACTGGGAAGGACTTTATGAGTCCATTACTGGTTATGGCCTTGGAGGTTCATCAATGGCACTCTTCGGAAGAGTTGGAGGAGGTATATATACAAAAGCAGCTGATGTTGGTGCTGACCTTGTCGGAAAAGTTGAACGGAATATCCCTGAAGATGATCCAAGAAACCCAGCTGTAATATCCTTGGAACTTGTATAAAACTCTTTGACTGATTATCACATCATCTGTGCCATTAACATTGACTGGTTGCAATGGTTGATGGTTTTACTACAGGTTATTGCTGATAACGTGGGTGACAATGTGGGAGACATTGCTGGGATGGGGTCTGACCTCTTTGGATCTTATGCTGAAGCCTCCTGCGCAGCACTTTTTGTTGCTTCGATATCATCCATTGGTATTAACCATGACTACACAGCCATGTCTTATCCGCTAATTATAAGCTCAGTTGGAATTGTGGTTTGTCTGATAACTACACTTTTTGCAACTGATCTCTCTGAGATCAGGCATGTAAGTGAAATTGAGCCAGCATTGAAGAGGCAACTCGTTGTCTCGACGATTCTGATGACTGTTGGGATTGCCATGGTCAGCTTTTTTGCTTTGCCATCAGAATTCACTCTCTTCAATTTCGGAACCGAGAAGGCTGTCAAGAACTGGTATGCTACCCACCAAAGGTCTATTGTTTTTTTCCCTGGAATATTTTGTTAGGTTCCATTTTGTTGATTTACATGTTACTGCAGGCACCTTTTCTTCTGTGTTACCATTGGCTTGTGGGCTGGCCTTGTGATTGGATATACAACAGAGTATTACACTAGCAATGCCTACAGGTTGGTTAGGTTATATCATCTTCTAGAAAATCTTTATCTAACAAGTAGCTCTTCTTTTAGTCGTGTAGATTGTTGCGTATAGTTGTTAGAATCACGGCTATCAGGAAATGCAAAACCTTTTATAATTCATTGCCAACGTCAGAAAATAGTATAATGATCGAGAGTATTTGACCCTGGGATTGGCTTATAAAATGTTTACTCTGTTAAAAAATATTCGTTCATCTGAGTGTTTCTGCTTTTTTCAAAGTCTTGCTTTAAATGCTGTGGATTTAAGTGCTTGTTGAATTCTGCAGTCCCGTGCAGGATGTAGCAGATTCTTGCAGGACAGGTGCTGCGACGAATGTGATTTTCGGGTTGGCTTTGGGATACAAATCTGTCATCGTTCCAATATTTGCCATTGCCATTGCTATCTATGTTAGCTTTAGCCTGGCCGCCATGTATGGAATTGCTGTGGCTGCTTTGGGAATGCTCAGTACTATCGCCACTGGTCTTGCGATTGATGCTTATGGGCCCATAAGTGATAATGCTGGTGGTATTGCAGAAATGGCTGGTATGAGTCATAAGATTCGTGAAAGAACGGATGCTTTAGATGCTGCTGGCAACACCACTGCTGCAATCGGCAAGGTAGGGCCACTAATCTGTTCTTTAACTGCCAAAATGCCAGTGACTCTTTGATTTGTTTTCCATGTTAGATCCCATTAATGTTTTGCTGCTTCATGCCCCAGGGTTTTGCTATTGGATCAGCTGCTCTTGTTTCCCTTGCTTTGTTTGGTGCCTTTGTCAGCAGGGCTGGCATCAGTTCTGTCGACGTTTTAACCCCCAAGGTCTTCATTGGGCTGATCGTTGGGGCCATGCTTCCATACTGGTTTTCTGCCATGACAATGAAGAGCGTGGGAAGTGCAGCACTCAAAATGGTCGAAGAGGTTCGTCGACAGTTCAATACTATTCCAGGACTTATGGAAGGGAGAGTCAAACCAGACTACGCAAACTGTGTCAAAATTTCAACCGATGCCTCCCTCAGAGAGATGATCCCACCTGGTGCTTTGGTTATGCTTACTCCACTTATCACCGGAACCTTGTTCGGAGTTGAAACACTTGCTGGTGTTCTTGCTGGTTCACTTGTTTCCGGTGTTCAGGTGTGTTTTCATCTTTCATTTCTCCTAACATAGCTATGTTACAACAGAACCATAGAAAACTTTGCTGGTGTTCAAAGTTAAGCAGAGTGTCTTTCTGTTCTCCTTATTAGGTTGCCATTTCGGCTTCTAACACCGGAGGGGCATGGGATAATGCCAAGAAATACATAGAGGTAATTAAGAATTTCCATTCTTGAAGCTAAAACCAGTCTGCGAAATTTCTTAGCTATGCTGTGTTTGATCCTGGATTGTAATGTGATTCAGGCTGGTGCATCAGAGCATGCAAAATCTTTGGGTCCAAAGGGTTCAGATGCACACAAAGCTGCCGTAATCGGTGACACAATTGGAGATCCCCTCAAGGACACTTCAGGCCCGTCACTTAACATCCTGATAAAGCTGATGGCAGTTGAGTCACTAGTTTTTGCTCCATTTTTCGCCGCTCACGGAGGTTTGCTCTTCAAATTTCTCTAAAAAAAATCGAGACCATCAAGCTGACAGGATTATTCAGGTACTGCGTTGATCGCCGGTGAAGCAGCATCGTCCCCTGAGTGAGCTCTCATTGTAATGGACCAAAATTACACAAGGCTTTGCTGCCTCAATTAAGACAACTTTACAACAATTGAAATTTCTTGTTTCATGTGTAGAATTCTGGTGATATTGTCTTCACCCCATGAACAATGTATGACTTTTTCTTAAGGAATTGTTTATGTTTACATAAAATAATTTAAACAAAAATACCAGGTTAATCAACAATGATCGACGAATTAATTCAACATTTTTATTAAAATAATAATATTTTAAAAAAATTAATAAATTTTTATTTCACGTCGATATATCATCAGGTTTATCCACCCTTAAACCATGCATGAAACTACGTTATTGGACTGAAGCAACATCCTAGTTAAGCAAAAGACACGGGAGGTTTATGTGAATTTTAACACGTGAAACATGAAAAATCCGAGTATATTAGTTTCTGCGTGTTTAAAACTGTTTTTGATTTAATTAAATATTTTTTTTAATATTTTCATGTCATTTTAATATATTATATCAGAAATTAATTTAAAAATAAAAAATAATATATCTCCTTGTCAGCAAATTTAAGTGGCTGTTTGACATTTTGATCAAAAAATATTAATGAAAAAATTTTATTTTTATTTTTATTTTAAATTAAAAAATTTAATATTTTTAAATATTTTAATATGCTACTGTTAAAAATAAATTTTAAAAACTAAAAATATATATTATTTTAATATACTTCTAAATAAAAATATTTTAAAAAATAATCATAATTTCACAGTAAACCGCCGTATAGAAAGGCTGGCCGGCTCTCTGCCCGTGCTACAGAGAGCATGGAGTGGCTTCCAATCCAAGCATCCAGGGCAGGGAATAAAATAAGTGCCAGACCCCACCACCAACATTGACATAAACTCAATGGGCTCCGAAAGTTAGTGAGTTTTTTTTGTACTTTTATAAAGGAATATCCTCCCGCCACACCACAAATGGAAGCATCTCCCTTTGCATTTGAAATTATATGGCTTCAATTTATTGCGTTTTGAAAATATTTTAAAAATAAAATAAAATCAATTTAAATTATTTTGATGTGAAAAAAAAAAAACTATGCGTTTGCTACCTAATTTCTTGCTATGATATGGTTAGTTTTTAAGGATAATAATAATAAATAAAAAATATGATTGTTTTATTAGGATTGATGGGATAGAATACACCGTAGACAAGAGGACAGCATTTGATTATTTCTTGTTTTTAAAATATAAACGATAACCTTTTATTTTAAAATATATTTATTTTATATAATTTCTCCAATCAAATATTTTAACGTTCCTATCATCTCCGGCAACCTCTCCATTTTCCAAATAGATGGTTCCAGAGAGATTAGTTTAGGGATATGATTTAGGTTATTTTAAAAATGATTTTTATTAAAAAAAATTATTAAAATAATATTTAAAAAAAATAATTTGTAATATTCTAAAAATATCAAATAAATTATAAAAAAATAAAAAGCATTTTAGAAATTCAGCGGGGGGGAAAACAGCTAACCACAGCTTAATCAAATTTACAAGATCCAAACACAAAACTAATCAAACCTACTTATAATAATAATAATAATAATAATAAGTTAAACTTCTCACTCGGCCCCACCTTTATCCCAACCCACCACCTGCCACGTCCTTACCTCTAACAAAAAAAGAAAATCCCAGAAACCCACAACAAATTTGCTGTTATTTACCAATCCCTCATTTCCACGTCACTCCAATGACACTCCCAATCCTACACGTCAACTTCCTATTTGTCCACGTAACCACGCAGAAATTCACGGAAACGCCGCTATAAAACACCCCTTCGATGTTCACACTCTCAGTGTAATCAGCTCCATTTTCACAGGAAATGGCAAACCCTAAAATCTTCTCTCTGATCCTCTTCTCTGTCTTCGCGATCGCATCAGCTAAAGTCTTCTTCGAAGAACGATTCGAAGGTATACTTATACGCGTCCGTATAAATCTACGTATTCGTGTATTAGCTAATAAACTTGTGATTTGATCTAGCTTGTTAAATTTGCCACGCATTTTGATTTGATTCGATCGGTCTTTGTTTTCGTGTTTCATTTCGTTATTTTAGGCATTTATATTAACATATAGATGTACGTATTTGTATGCGTGTTGGTTTTGGTACAGTTAGTGTTCTAGATTGGTTTCGATTTGATTAGTAAAGGATCCATGATTGTGTTTAATGTGTGGATCTAGTGGTTTTAGAGTGGTGATTTGGTTAATTATAGAGTAATTGAGGTAGAAATTGGAATAATTTTGCTTAGATCTGGTACTGTTTTATGGTTCTGTATAGTAGCTGATGATGATTATGGTGATTTTAAGGATTTATAGCTGTAATCAGAGCTGCATTTCATGTGAGATTTGGGAGGAAAAAAGAAAAGTGATTTCGTAAACAAGCATGCGGTGTTGTAGTTTTTGAACCTTGACATGATGAAAGCACTTGTTGCAATTTCCGACCGATTTCATTATCTAAAGGTTTGAAGAAACGTGGAATTGTCAAACACTTGTAATAGGAAAATGATAGTTGGCTTGTGTTTCTTGGGTTTTTTTCTAATTTTGTATTGGCATTGTACGATTAAAGTTATGTTTGATGTTGCTAATCTGGTATTTATGTGAAATTGAAGATGGATGGGAGAATAAATGGGTTGTATCTGATTGGAAGAAAGATGAGAACACTGCTGGGGTGTGGAACTACACTTCTGGAAAATGGAATGGAGACCCTAATGACAAAGGTACTTTTTCGACATTTCCAGTGGAAGTGGAATGTTTGATGGTGTAACCCTCGGTGTTATGAAGTATGTTGGGATTGGTTGATTGATTTTAATTTTTTGATGCAGGTATCCAAACAAGTGAAGACTATAGGTTCTATGCCATTTCAGCTGAGTTCCCTAAATTCAGCAACAAGGATCAGACACTAGTCTTCCAATTCTCTGTCAAGCATGAGCAAAAGCTTGACTGTGGTGGCGGCTACATGAAGTTGCTCAGTGGTGAAGTTGACCAGAAGAAATTTGGTGGTGATACTCCATACAGGTTACTGGATCTCCCACTGTGATCCTACTGCATTGTTTTTTGTGTTGTTAGTCTAAATTGCTGGTCTGGAATTTAATGGTTGGTTGCAGTATCATGTTTGGACCAGATATATGTGGATACAGCACCAAGAAAGTCCATGCCATTCTTAACTACAACGAAACAAACCACTTGATCAAGAAGGAAGTCCCTTGTGAGACTGACCAGCTCTCTCATGTCTACACTCTGATCATCCGTCCTGATGCTACATACAGTATCCTTATTGACAATGTGGAGAAGCAAACTGGCAGTTTGTACTCTGACTGGGATCTTCTCCCACCAAAGACAATCAAGGATCCTGAGGCCAAGAAAGTAATTACCTAGCACCCTAATTGTAATATTGTTCAGCTAGTTTGCCTCTTGGTTTTTACGACAGTTAGCTAGTTGGCCTCTTGGTTTTGATGACAATATAACATCTTTCTCACTGGGTGGCAGCCAGAAGATTGGGATGACAAGGAGTATATTCCTGATCCTGAAGACAAGAAGCCAGAGGTAACAAATTAAATTATTTTTGAACTTTTGGAGGATGTTTGGAAATGTATAACTGATGTAACCATCTGCGGTTTATGTCTTATTTTTTTATTTATGCTCCTTCATTTATTTTTGCAGGGTTATGAGGACATTCCTAAAGAAATTCCAGATCCCGATGCCAAAAAGGTAGTTACTAAAGCACCTGCTTTTCTAACAGTGTTGTGAATCTTTGATTTCTGAGAAAATAAGTTTTTAATTGAAGTGGTTTGCAATTGTAGCCTGAAGACTGGGATGATGAGGAAGATGGTGAGTGGACTGCCCCAACCATTCCTAACCCTGAGTACAAGGGCCCATGGAAGCCAAAGGTTTGTGCCTCTGTGCTTAGTTGAAAGCTTTTGATGTTACCTTTTGCTTTAGTGACCATATACAACTCTGCTATTGTTGCAGAAAATCAAGAACCCCAACTACCAGGGCAAATGGAAGGCACCAATTATTGACAACCCAGGTTTGTTTTTGTCTCTCATCGGATGCATTTCATGCGCTCCTAAATTTGCAGTTATATGATATTTGATTAAATGTGAATATTTCTCAGATTTCAAGGACGATCCGGAACTTTATGTTTACCCTGACCTGGGATATGTTGGCATTGAGTTGTGGCAGGTAATTATCTCCCCATTTGTATTGTCAAATTCTGATTAATCCACTCAGTGACAAACAACTTTGTTCTATACCAGGTGAAATCTGGAACCTTGTTTGACAATGTCTTGGTCTCTGACGACCCTGAGTATGCAAAGCAAATGGCTGAAGAAACATGGGGAAAGCAGAAAGATGTATGTGGCTTTTCCCGTTGAAGTTAAACCATCCAAAGTGGTGCCTTTTGATGACATTGATTAATGATATTATTGAATTTTGCAGGCTGAGAAGGCAGCATTCGAAGAGGCAGAGAAGAAAAGAGAAGAGGAGGTACTTTCTTCGTCTTGTGTAGCATGAAAAATTATGGATGTTCTGTAATTCACGGGAGATGTATATTGGTTTGCTGTGCAGATTCATATCTTCTTTTCTTCTTAAATGAAACTATTCTAGATGTGATGTGAGAAAGGACTGGGATTTTATTTTATTTTTTTCATGTTGTATCATGCTCCTGCATGTTACAAAAGTGATGTCTTATGGGCTCTGCTTATTAGTGGGGCATTCCATTTTACTGTATTAATTCTGTCTCGGGAATGGCACAGCTCTTTACTAACATTTGAGTTGCGATCATTTCAGGAATCCAAGGAAGATCCAGCTGACTCTGATGTAAGCATCCAAACTGGTTTCTAAAACCCATGATATCTACTTCTGTTTCTGGCACTAATTTCACAATCCTGTTTTTTTCAGGCCGAGGACGAGGCTGATGATGCTGAAGGAGAGGATTCTGATGCCGAAAGCAAAGCAGACACATCTGAGGATGCTGATGACAAGGATGAAGATGAATCTCATGTAAGCTTTCTTTCCCCTGAAATGAAGCTACATAAATCAACGTTATGTATTTTGTCAATCCACTGATCAATTTTATATTTGTTTGCAGGATGAGTTGTAATGAGGAAGCACTCTTGCCAGCAACACTCGGTCTTTAGAGATGAAGCTTTGGCACCAAGTGCTCGTAATTTTTTTCCCTCATAATTCTTAGTTGTAGGAGTTCTTTCGTTAAGGGGAAAAGGCCAAAATGGGCTGAGAACACTGCATCCGAAGCCGCCCGGTTGGCCGATTTGTTTTCAAGTATCTGAGCCTTGAGAAGGAATGGGAACTGTGCTTTTTTTAATTATCACATTTATAAAAATTAGTTTGAACGTTCTTTGCGATGTCTGTTTTTTTCTTAAATCGACCCTGTCCTGGAATGATGGGGCGTTTGATAACGTTTTCCAAAAGTATTTAAAAAATATATATATTTATTTTGTTATTTTAAAGAATTTACAAAGAAAAATATTTAAAAAAAATAAAATAAAATTCTTTTAGTGTTTTTATATATGTTTAAAAAAGATTAAAAAAATTATTTTGATGTTTTTTAAATAAAAAAATATTTTCTAAAACAATTATATATATATATATATATATATATATATTAAAAACGGTCATGCCCCCAAGCGGTCAAATTTGACCCAATGTTGCAATTCGCTCCGCTTTTTAATATGCTATAGCACAAGGAGAGTTTATGGATGCAAATTGTTCGATATATCAAGAAAAGTAAGCAATTTATGTTTCGTCCTCATGACGAGTACCCATGTTCTATTCCGAATGACGTTGTAATATCTCTCGACTTTATTAGGTGTTTTAATTATAACAAAATATTCCCCTGTAGAAGTGAGTTAAATGATATATTTTGATTCTTGCAGCCATGATGCTTCCTCGTAAAAAAAAGGTGGAGAAACTTCAATTTAGTGTAAAATTTCTATACCCGCTCCTAATTACTTCTCAGATTTATAAGTTTTATTAATTAGATCCCAAGTGTTTCCTGTATTTCTCAACCTTGTAACTACTAAATAATTAAGAGATGGCTCGTTATATACTGAACATTAGCATGGATTATATCACGTCGCCAAACAGGCCCTGAGTATCCAATGTCCCATGTATAATTATTTTCAAAGACCTCCCTCTCTCTCTCTCTAAAGAAGAAGAAAAAAGAATGGGGAAGAGATTAAATGAACAAAATTCACCAAAGAAACTAGAAATGGATGCTAGCGGCTGAATACAAAAAGGGAAGGAAACCTTTTGGTCTCACTCGTTAACAATTGACAGGATAACCTCCAACATCTTTTTCTCTTCCAAAGGCTTAGTTAAATGGAAATCCATTCCAGCATCATAAACTTTACTTGTTTGCTCCGGCATCGCATGGGCTGTCAATGCTATGATCGGTACATGAACACCACTGTATTGTTCTTCTTCCATTCGTATCAACCTTGTTGCCTCAAATCCATCCATTATTGGCATCTAGATCCATCCCATGCAAAAACAAATAATGTAATGTCATGGATAATATCACCTATATATGTTGCCGCTGTGAAATGAGTTTTGAATTTAAGGCAGATGATGATGTTTGTTTCTGGGGGGGGGGAGTTGATAAATTCATACCTCACAATCCATGAAAATGAAATCATAAGGGAGAGAGATTGAGTCCCCTTCCTTCTTTTGGTCACTTAATGATTTGCAGACTTCATCGAAGGCCTCTTTTCCATTTGTGCAGACTTCAACACTTGCTCCAAGTCTTTTCAGAGCAGAACTGGTTAATCTCTGCAACAACATAGAATCTTCAACGACCAGGACATTCTTTCCGTTCAAGGGTTTGGAACCGGCTTCTACGTGGGGTTTATTCGCCGTTATCAGTTGGAGTGAGCTTCTCTGAGGTGAAGCCATGTCTAGCTCAATGATCTCCGAGCAAGTCAAATCATTCGAAAGGTTAGAATCTACACGATGCTGTGCTTCTTGAACTGTTGTCCTCGTTGTGAGCTTTGAGAAGTTGAAATGAGATGCTCCCTTGCGTTCCGGAAGCAGTGATAGGACTTGACTTAAACACGAGCCATGAAGTGGTTTGTATAATACATAATCGCCTTCTGCGGTTGCCCGATCCTTCACTTCATCGCTTGAATGTCCCATTACTGGATCATCCAACCAAACAACCTTACACAAAGATTTTTCAATGTCTTTCCGAAAGTTAGCCAGGATGTTCTGGAAGTTGGAGTAACTAGTAGCTTCGTTGATATCGATCACGAGCACGATGATGCTTGATGAACTTTTGGAGTTGGTCTTTTTGTAGTGTGGTATAATATGATCACCTCCATCCTTGATGTTAAGAGATCCATCGAGTGATCCTCCATCCGAGTTTGTGGATGCAGATTTGCTCAGGTATTCATCTAAACTTTGTTCTGGTTTTCCTGTGATGAGAAAAGAAAGGTCTAGCTTGCGCTTAACTTTCTCAAGCTCTAGCTGTAAATTCATCACCTGCTTAATTATTGTCACCTTAATGTTCAAGCGCTCAAGATACTTCTTCAAAACTTTTCTTCGTTCTTCACCAGGAATGAAGATTATGACATGGGACCCTTCTGGTTTTGGTGACATGAATGGAAAATGCTGATGAAATGCGCTCGAGCGGCGATCCTCTTCTGGTTCGGCTGATTTGGGTTCAACCGAGGAAAGAAAAACATTGAACTTGAAGCAAGTGCCTCTTTCTCCAAGCTCTTTCTCAACAATTCTTAACTCTCCTTTCATCACACGTACCTAGAGCACATGTTTAATATTATCAGAAAAATTGAAGAAGCTAGAACAAGTTCTGGAGTAATAATGATCTTTTTCTTACCAAAGATTGAACAATGCCAAGTCCCAAACCGCTTCCTTCCTGTCCGGTATTTGTTTCCTTAACTTGAACATAGTCTTCAAAGAGGGATTTTTGCTTATCTTTAGGTATTCCCTTGCCTGTATCATCCACCTCAAATTCAAACTCCACTTCGTTGGGATTTTCTTCAACGGTATTGAGTGCATCAAGATCATTGAAGCTGTCTTTGTTCTTGTAGCAAAACCGAGATAAGAACTTCATAGCAGTTGTACGATTAGAAGCAATGATCTCTTTTCTAAAGTTTTTCTTCTTAACCACAGCACGGATTGAGACATGACCTTCTGCCGTAAACTTTATTGCATTATTCACTAAGTTGCATAAGACCTGTTTAAGTTTCAATGGATCGCCTCTCACATTGGAACATTTGAGTATAGAGCCATCACAAGGATCTAGCACAATGTCTATGCCTTTGTTCATTCCCAAAGGATAGAAAATGTCAACTACCTCCTCGAGGAGTTCAGCCAGGTTGAAATCTTCTATTTCAAGTGAAGTTTTCCCAGCCTCAATCTTACTCATGTCCAGAATTGAGTTCAATATGCCTGAGACAACATTTTTTAAACAAAAAGTTGAGATTTTTTTTATGATTTTGAACTCCAAGGGTGAAGATTGAAAAAAGATTTGCTAACTAACCAAGAAGGTCCTTTGTATGATTTTCCAGCTGTACCAGTTGTGCTGCTAACTTAGAGTCTGGATTAGCCTCTTCCTGGCAAAAATGTATTGAAGCTCTTACAGCTGCCAAAGAGTTGCGAACATCATGATTTGCACCAACAAAGGCCTTGGTTTTGTTCATGCTCTTGCGCTCCGCTTGTTGAGTTGCTTCTGTCTGTTTTATCAGGGAAGCACAGAGAAACATCTCGCGATTTGTGGCTCTGGCAGTCAAGAATAGGTAGGTGCAGAGGGAGATAACAACGAAAATAAACACGAGGGCTAGAAGCAGGAGAGATAGCATGCTGTTTCTGTGGACAAGGTGCACTAAACCATTTCTAGGATAAGCCAATACATAAACCTGGAAAAAAAAGAATTGAGTAAGAATTGGACTAGATATGGAGTCTGACAGTTCATTGTTTTCAGCCCTGTACAGATGTATGCATGAAGAGAAGCGCCAATATGAGAAATTCTGAAAAGGAATTTCTGATCTGAAATATGGTGATCGACTTTCAAATGCATGCTAGCATCCATCCTAAGGAAATTTCTATCTCTAGCACAGCATATTACAAATTATGTTCTTAAAGGGCTTGACATACCGATTTAAGTCCAGCAATGTCAAGAGTGGAGCAGTAAAACATGTACTTGATTCCAACTATCTTCTTGTGAAGAGTTCTTAATCTGCCATCCTCAGAATCACATGAGATATTATAGTGAGCTAAGGGTCCACCATTTCGCTTCATTGTTTGCACCATAACCGTGTCGTTTTGTATCTCTATTTGACTGTTTGGAAGCTTTGTTTGCACAACAACCTGCCCATCTGCGGTTCCCAAGTGAAAAAAACCTCCATGAAAATCCAGCGCCGCGAAATGATTGATAACCACTTCTATTGGAAACCCAAGGGATACAACACCCGTTCCATCAACGGCTGCCGTGTTAAGGAATAAGCTATCTTGAGCCTTGTTCCACCCAGTATCCATTGAAGAATGCCCACTTGTGCTATTCAAGGCCTTCTGAAACCAGCTTGAATTTACAGTAACCTTAGGGTCAGAGACAACTGCATCTCCATATAACATTCCAGTGTCACGATTTACGGGTTGAGTAAACCACTGCGAGGAAAATGAAGTGTTGGAATAGACTGAAAATGTTTGGTCCTCGTCATTGTAGAAGGAGAACAATAGTCCATCAAGTCCAATGTATGAAACTTGTGATAATTCTGGAATCGTCGAAAGTGCTAGGAACAATGTTGGTGCAACCTGAAAACAAAAATAATACCTCTCAGTCACAAAGGGTTTGGTGCAGGATCAGGAAAACACTACTTTCCATTCCTTTCCTGCTTAGCTACGCATAGAAATCACATTCCGATGGTTTTGGTCACAATAACCTTATCTTGAATGGCAACGAATGAAAGCTGAGTTCCATTCAAAGACGAGCTTAAGGCTCTTGCTAAATTCGATGCTGATGAGTTCAGGCGGTGCAGCAGTCCTGCAGTCATCTGAATCTCTGAAAAAGATTTGTTACGCACCCCTTCAAACTCGGACCTCACGCGGTTTTTGGATTGCTTAATCATCGCACACAATTCTGAGAACATGAAACTTGAAAGAACCTGCTATGAAACAAGCGCGTAAGTTCTGATACAAACTCTTAAAGAGGCAAGTCATTGATAAAGAATAAGAACAAAACAAAATGGTGTGAGATTGAGGAGGTAATTACTAGAATGATGAGAAAATAAGAAGGCCTGACAATTGCATTCAGCGATCGAAACCTCTCCTTGTTGAACTTCATTTTTGCAGCTAAGTATCTGTGCAATGATACCTGCATTTTAAAGCAACATGGGAAAATCACGCGAGTGTTAAAACAAATAAAACATTATAGCATTAATTCATTGTATATGATGCCATGGCTAAACTCTCTGTCCTTGGTGACATCTACAAGGTTTGAGCAAAGAAGATAGCTCCACAAGTTAAATTCCTAATCAGTGATTCTGTTTTTTAATTTTGGTTCACTCTTCCACTTGATCACTCAAGAAAAGGAAGAGATTCTGTCTATCTTTTAAGAACAAAAATCTTTTGCTCCTCTTACGAAGTACATTTTCTTGACTTGCCTGTGGCATGCAGAAAGTGTTGGAAAGCAAATCAAACACCAGATTCTAAGGAACCAGATTAGGAAAAGTCTTCTATGTAATTGATTTACTTTCAATGTAAATGCCTTGTATATATCCTTTCCTAGTTAGGTTATTTGTTTCCTAGTTGGATAACAATTCCCTTGTATAAGTATACAATTTTCATCAATGAAAGAATCATCTGGATATAGCATATTATACACCAGATTTACAGAAAGTCCAGTTTTAGTTCAATGATCCCAGAATATGGAAATTACAACATGACAGTGCAGGAATGATATTGCAACTGAGAAGTAAAGCTAGTCTTTCAAGCTTGATTTCTCATATAAAAAAAGTGCAGAAGATGAGACTGAGTTCTCTAAACTGTAGAGAGGACTGAAAAAGCTCCTAGTCACAGATGAACAAGTGTCATTTGAAGGTATTGAAAACTGAATGATCACCTGACTTGTAGTGTTGATCAATCAACAATGGTCAACTAATGGTAGAGAATTTTATTGTGACACAAATGAAAGAGTGTTCACGATGAATGATGTTTTGTTTGCTGTTGCAGTCAAAGAGAATGACTAGGAGAATCAAAACTATCTTAGTGAACGTTAGGGAGTTTGTTATTCAAGATAAATGATAGTTGTTAATTTACTTAGATTGATTTATTAGCTATTTTTTCTCAAATCCAAAAACAATTATATATATACATATATATAGATTCTTTTTAAAGAGTATTTTTAAAGAAATCTCTAGAGAAGATTATCATGTATTTTTATTAATTTTAAATAATTAGTTTTATACTTAAGGATTACTAGTTAAAACTTTTTTAATTATTAGAATCCATTTAGAATTTCATAAATAGTTAAATGCCAATTAAATTAAACTAAAAAGAAAGCAAATAATTAAAATCCAAATTTAACTAAAAAAACCGGGTTTCTCGCCTTGTCAATCTCGAATTATCGTTTTTTAGTGTTATTTTGTCCATGAGGGCTCTCCACCAGTCTTCTTTTAATGGTTTATTGGATAAAGTAGTTGATTTTATTTTTTAAAATATTTTTTGTTTAGAAAAATATTAAAATAATATTTTTTTATTTTTAAAATCTATTTTTCACATCAGCTTATAAAAATATCAAAAAAATAATATAAAATAAAATAAAATCATTTAAAAAATATTTTTAAAATATATTACCAAACATGACAGAGCATTGTGAAAGCACCAAGTAAGCAAGCTACATCATTCCAAGGAAGATCATATGCAGGATTCTCTCAGGCGATTCTGTTCATGCCAGAACAAGGGGCATTTTCTATCCTATCTTCTTCCAGAATTCCATCATAACCTTCCACTACTCAAAATGGCAACTCTCTCAAGTCTCAAATACAAGATCTGAACCACATGAAGATTAGCATATACCGACAAGATGTTGAGTTATCGGAATCACTGTAAGAAGAGGTGTTCAAGTGATGCAATTTCTCCTGCATTTTACAACCAGTCTCGCTCAGAAACAAAGGCTTGTTCTGCCAAATAAAGGAGAAGAGACAAATAAAGGAACGGAGCCCTTGGAATTATGTAAAAATACAAGGTTGCAAATCCTTAATAAGATACATAGGAAGGGACACACATAGATGTTCAAAAGCACAGATTAACAAGAAACTCTCTCTATTTTTATATATATATATATTGCTCATTTGCTTCCAGAATCTGATTTGGGCCTCTTCACAATCAGAACAGGGCACTTCACATTCTGTGCACAATGGTTGCTCACACTTCCAAGAAATGCCCTGAAGTCCAAAAACAATTACCAGTAAGTAGATTGTAATTAATAAATGCAGCACACTATAGGGGAACCTATATTCAAATTAATTCAAGAGGCTTGAATAGATATATGTATATATATATATAAAAAAAATATGTAGAAAAGATGAGCTTAAATATGAAGTTTTCTGTTGTGGACACATGATTAATATATTGGCTTTCATGGATTTAATATAATCGAAGTAAAGAATTTATTCTCAGAAACTTAAAAAAATCCAAGATAAGAATCCAAGAGAGTGATCATTGTAAAGGACACAGGCGCTCATGATTAAAGAAAAATAAGAGGGACCAACTAACCTCTTGATAACACCATAGCCATGGCTGCCCATTACCAGCATGTCAATATGCAATTGCTCTGCTGTCTGGCAAATGACATCCCTTGGATCACCATGCTCTATCATTGTCTCCACCTTAACCTAGACGCACCATAGGTCATCAAGTCCATCAAGACAATAAAAAAAACAAAAGAAAACAACCATCTGCAATACCTAGACCTCAAGAGGTAAACACAACCTTTGATTGAACTCCACTAACTTAAAATTTTGTCAGGTATGAAATGATAAAAGGGTATATAGTACTACATGTTTAAACTCACATCTTGAAATTGTTCTCTGCACATCTTTTTGGCCTTCTCTATTACACAATTAGCTATGTCATTGCTATACTTCTGCATAGTTTCCATGATATCAGAAGAAAACAAATACCCTGAGAATCAAACACAAAAAAACAGAGTTTTAAATGAATCAGAAAGGTACAGGGAAATCAATAATTGAAGGGCTGTGAAATGTCTTGAGTTTTTAGTCCTACCTGTGCCATCAAGAGCGGAGTAGACGACTCTAGGAGGCTTTACGTAAAGAAGAATCAGTGTATCTTTGGAAGAACTGCTAGAAACCAGGACATTCTTGAGACACCATGAAAGAGCATTCATGCTCTCTTCACTCTCATCAACAGCTACCAGGATCCTGCGTTCTTTTGCTGCTCCCATGTCATCAGCCATTGATTGACAAGAGGGGGAGGAGTAGTTTGATCAGAGGATTGAGAATCAAGGATAGGCAAAGATACGGAGAAAGTTTGTGAAGGCTAAGGCTTGTTGCTTGTTTATGTCGGAGGAAAGAGAAGGGAAGTGTGTTCCTTTATAAGAAGATGTCGTCAACTTCTGGTGCTGGGGGTGGCTCAAAACCGTTGGCTGTTTGGGGGTTTTCAAGAACAGTCGATTGTTTTGTGGGCTTTGGATATGGAAGAATATCTGATCCTTTTTTTCTTAGTTTCAAAGCTCCAGTTTGTCGTCACTTCTAGAGACAAAGTTTGCGTTGTCAATTCACTGTTTAAAACAAACTGTTTTAATATATATATATATATATATATATATATATATATATATATTCTCAAATAAAAAAATATTTTCAAAAACATTATTTTCAAAAACATTATATTCTCAAATAAAAAAATATTTTCAAAAACATTATCATCACCACGTTTCCAGATAGCAACTCAGTCTCCACTACTCAGGGTGGGGTGTGTTCAGAGTATAGTGGTGCACTGGTGATTGTTTTTCTGACTTTAGACGTGCTTATCATACTTGGCACGTGGTCTGATCTATCCTCATTCGAGCTGACGTGTTAATTAATAATTATAGAATTTATTATAAAGTACTTCATTTTTTAAATAATAAAAATTACTGGTTCACATAGTCATGGTTAATTCATCAGGTTGGCTTTAAATATATAGTTAGGTATGAGCTAATAATTATATCTTACTCAACTTCGAATATTTTATAAATTTTAAACTCGATCAATTCAAAATTTATTTATTAAAATTGGTTAAACATATCAAATTGGATTTTTTATATATTATAAATATTTAAAAGTTGAATTTATATTATTAATTTCACTGGATTGTTTAGCAAAATCTCCCTTGTATTCAAAGTGTCCCAAGTTATTGATTAGTTCAAAATTTTCAATAATATAACTACTAATATAGTAACCATAATTAAAAGATACATAATAGCTAATTTCAATATCACTTATTACCACTCAAAACATAATTATTTGATTCATATTACAGATAATTCTATTTAATTAAAAAAGCATAATATTTTTTTTCTAACAAGAGTCTATAAAGTAACCTTGTTCCGCAGTGTGCGATGGACTTGCAAAAAAATAAATTGACAAATCATGAGTAATTTAAGATTATTACTCGTGAAATTGTATATTTAATAAATTATATCCATCATTCTCCTCCACTATAATTTCACTACTTAATTTGGATTAATTTGATACGAATGTTATTTCCTTGTAATTTCATTCTCGTCTTTTAACAAGATGTCAACCAAATTTATCAATTTTTCATATCTATCGTAGAAAAAATAAAGTTTTTTTCCTGATACATCGTATTTTCATAAAAAAAAAATACAAGGTTGTTTTTTCAATGATTCGCTATATTTTCCACGGATATACAAAATTATTTTTTCAATGCATCACTACATTTTTCATGGAAATACAAGGTTGTCTTTTCAATACCTCATTGTATTTTTCATAAATCTATTGGTGCAATTATTTTTAATTTTTTAAATTTATAAAAGTGTATTACTTCACATTGTTATTAAATTTCATGTCTATGTTAATTATGATAGCATACTTTAAATAATCGAATGCTAAATACATAGTGTAGCAGCCGAATGGGTGCTACTATTAAAAACTCAAGTCATTGTTGCTCAAGTACCGAAATTAATGAATTCCCAAATTGCAGCAGCAACCAAGCTTTTTCCAAAGCAGCAATAACAATACAAAATAATAAAATATTTTCACGAGAGGAGTTTTCTGCTCTATGCCTATCAGTAGCCGTAGATGAAGTACACAGGCTATTATTTACAGGTAGATCAAGGACCCCACTTAATAATTTATTTTCTAATTTTCTCCTTCCATTAATGAGGTAATTGATTCCATGATCAAATCTCATGATCTTTCTTCATGGTCATGCGTTTGCATAATCAAGAACATGGGTGTGTCATAAGGGGCACAAAAGGTAATTTGCAATAAATTACTGGTGTAATTTTTATATTTTAAATTTATTATTCTCCCTGCTATGGAGGACATGACAAATGGCTCGTGGATACTTATTTCACGTGATTTCTAGAGTTTCGGTGGCTGCTACAGATTAAGCCCAAATTCTATTCTGTTTTTTTTTTTTTTATGATTTGTTCTTGCTGCAAAATTATAAACATTATTTTTTTTTACTTTTACTTTTATTTTTATAATATGATTCTCGATCTTGATTAGACAAGGGAAAAGACAAGATCTGTTTGGCCCGGATTGTTTATTATTATTTTATTCTATTTAAAAAAAAATGCTTATAGATAAGGAGTTTCTCGAGTGGATTATTTTTATACAAGATAAATCAAAAAATATTTTAATTTATTAATATTTTAAGGTATATATTATTATTTTTAAAAAAATATATAGCTTCGAGTTTCTATCTCTGATTTTTTTACCCCATAACATTTTTCCGGTGAAAATTAAGGGATTATGTTTTCTAAATATAAATATCTTGAAATAGAAAAACAAAATTTCGTGTGGCTTTTCTTACAATAATAATTAAACGCTGGTTTATTCTTCACTCTCACTATCAAATTTAATTAATGCTCTAGACAAGAAAAAAAAAATAGAACAATATTTTTGAAGTTACTAATTTTTTTAACCCGATTATATTTATTTGAATTTTAGGATTTAAATTTAAAAACTATAGAAAGACCACCAAACTAAAATAAATAAATATTCCTTGGAAACGTTGATTGGTGACAAAGAGTTTAAGATGTATTTTGCAGATCCTGGGGTCGAGTTAGGATATATTCATCTTATAAAAACTAGAAACAATTAGGGTTTTACTCATTTAACTCGGTCTATAAAAAGTATAGTTTCCTCGAATTCAATAAAATAAAATAAATAAATCAAGTGACTCGATTTTTGAATTTCATACACGGGCATGGTTGTCAACATCGTGATTTTGACACGACACGGAAGGGGATTTGGAAACTCAGATCGTAAAATAGTACCTGAATTTTTCTGTATAAAAATCGTAAAATCACAACTAAAATCATGTAGGTAGAAAAATCATATTATCGTAAGTAAAATATTTCTGAATACAATACAACATAATTATGGTCATAAAGATTCATTAGTTAAGGTTTATACATGATTCAAAATAACTTAAAAATACATCACAAAACAATTATGTCCATAGAATTTCATTAGGTAAAAACTAACAAATTTAAAATAAATATTTTGTTGATGTGCTATATAAATTAAAATTAGTCTCATGACTATCATTTTTCTCATTATTTTTAATACATTCATCAAAAGCATTATTATTGAAAGAATTATTAATACTAATATTAGTAACAACACTGATATTACTAGTATTAGCTCCAACTTCAACAAATTATTTAGATATTAGGACATGAAAATAATTTAAAAAATCAAAAAATTCTAATTTAAAGTAAAAAATAAAAAAATTATTTTTTTTCAAAAAAATTAAGTATAATTTTTAAAGTTAATATTACTGATACACACACACATAGAGGGGGGCCTGCAGCGTCAGGCTTAAAATTTTGAAGCGGCGGCACTCAGTAGGCTTAAAATTAGCAAAATTTAACTAAAATTGATTTTTGTACCCGAGTTAACAAGGTTTGATGAGTTGACTTATAAAATTATATAATTTTATGAGACAACTCGTTATTTTGATAACAATGTATACAGGTAGACTTTAACTATACTTTTTGTCTCGTGGAAAACATAATTAGATTAAATTTATATAATCTAACATTATGAGATGAGAACTATTGCCATTGACTTTACTTCTTTTATTTTTAATCTTTCATTTATTACATTCTCCAAGCAAATCTATACTCAAATATTTCCCAAAATTATTTTCTAAGAATCCCACCATTCATTGAATGAGCGAATCTTGCTGCTAGATCCCAGAAATTCCATGATGGTATTTTTATTGTAAGAAGTTATTTTGATTTATTTCTATAAATTATCATTCAATCACTACAACTATTTTGAGTATATTATCATTGAATATTTGCTAGCTTAAATGAAAATATTTTTGATGGGTTATTCACCTCTTCCTTCCTTCCTCGTGAATCTATTGAGGAGGTAAATATAAATAATTAAACACCCTAAAATATTTGGAATTATCTATTATACTAAAAAAAATCAGTTTTTTACTGTAATTTGTTTGAACTTTGCACTGTAAATTTCAATAATTCTTTCTAATATTTGTTTCTATTGGTATTTTTATATTTTGGTTATGTCGCAACTTTAACTTCTCATGCAATGTAATGCGAGTAATCTAGCTAGTAATAACTATTTACCATCAACAATCAAATATTCATTTGGTTCAATTAGTTTTTTTGGAAATTCAAAATGAGTAAAAAAATTTACTAGGTATATAATTCAAAATTAAACTTTGTCCTTTTTTTTTAAAAAAAAAATCTAAATTTCAACCCAAAAAATCAAGGTTTCAAAAAAAAAAAAAAACAATTAGAGCCTCTTGTCTTTGCAATCACACCCTTGCCTAACAAAGCCAGCTAATTAATTTCAATCTGCCACCTAACAGATACCCGTATGAAAAAAAACCCACAATCCAGTTCTAATCCCATCTTAGACCGTCCGATCTTAAATCAACGGTTCACCTTCATCCAATGACGACAAAGGCCAAGATCCTAGCTTCCCCATTGGCCCAAAATTGCTAACCCGGTAACCAGACCCGCCAACATAAATTGTTTCTTGTTGATCCCTATACGTTTCTAAATACTATATTTTGGTTCACAATTTTTTATTTTATTATTAATTAGATACTGGGAAACTCATTTTTAATTATTTTTTTCGCCAACTGTAGAGTTGTGAAATATTACAACAAGTATTAAATTTTGAAAAAGAAATAGAAAAATGGATTTTTATTCTCAAATTATCTAGGTTCGGTCTGTCTTCAAAATACACTTATTATTTATAGAAATCTCTTAACACAATATTTGGAATTATTACTATTTTTTAAGTATTATTTTAAGTTAATTTACCCATATATAAAACTTCATAATTGTAAAAATATGTTATTTATTAATTTTTAAAATATTTTTATGATAAAATAAGTATAGCGAATTGAACAATTAGGGGTCAAGTTAAAGTGTTTAAGAATTATAGAGCTAAACTTGGAAGACGTTTACACAATATGTTTTCAAAGAGAAGAGTTATGAATGTTTAAGGAGTAAACTATAGTTTACACAATTGCTGACTGCATACAAAGCACAATCTGTCTCCGTTTAAATTCTCACTCCTCTTCAGATTTCAGCTTATTGTCTCTCCCTTTCTGTTTTAAACAGCAAATCAAATACTCGAAGCTTTAAAAGTTCTTTTCTTTTTCGAAATTAATGTTTTTGGTTGATTGGTTTTATGGGGTGCTGGCATCACTTGGTTTGTGGCAAAAAGAAGCCAAGATCTTGTTCTTGGGCCTTGATAATGCTGGCAAAACCACCTTGCTTCACATGTTAAAAGATGAGGTGCTTTCGAGTTAGTTTTTCATATATTTTTTTAATTTTTATTTCTGTTTTTTGTTTGGTTTCTCATAAATTGCAAGGAAAATTGAATCTTCAGGCTCTTTGTTTTATTTTGTCAAGTTTTTGGTGACTTTGAAGCGAAAAATAAATTGGGTTTTCGTTAGAAGCTCTAAATTTTGTGTTTATGAGTGAATTAGAAGGAAAAACAATGGAAACTCGAGGCTTAAAGATTCAAATTTTAATTTTTTTTGCTATGTCTTTGATTACTGAGAAATGAGAATGAACCGGGCTTTGATTGTATGGAGTGAAATTGAAGAAATGAATTAACTTTTGTAATGTTTTTTTTTTTACCGGCGTGGCAGAGATTAGTGCAGCACCAGCCTACACAGTATCCAACATCAGAGGAGTTGAGTATAGGGAAGATCAAGTTTAAGGCTTTTGATTTGGGCGGTCATCAGATTGCTCGTCGAGTTTGGAAAGATTACTATGCCAAGGTTGTTTATTTATTCCCTCTCATAATGTTCTGTATAGTATATTTTAGCATATTGGCTTTGCTTGCAATGAGATTTAGCACATTAGTTGTTTGGAACGTGTGGAATGGTTGTTCATCGTGGTTGTAAGTTGCAATCATATCTTGATACTTGTCGTTGATATATTCAGGAAGTTGAAAGTGGTATCCACTTTTGTTAATGCTAGGATTTGGAGCTGTGTCCCACTAGTTTAGTAATTTTGCGATACTCGGTGAAATGATTCCAAGAACGAAAGTTACTGCATTTAGTCTTTTTGGATGGCAATATGAGAGGTTTTTTCCCCTTCCGGACATCAAATTATGTTGTTGGAGGAAGGGGAAAATGCCCTGGAACTTGGGATATGTTAACCGACCAAGTGCCAGCAATGTTTGAATTGGAGACTGCTTTTATTTCATAATCCCAGACAATGTTGATTTTGTGATGATCTGATTCATGGGAGGCAAGTAACCAATGGGAGTTCACTGATAACAATTTTGGTTTTTGAAAAGTGTTTTACCACTACCTCACAATACATTTTTTTCCGTTGCAATATGGAATCTACGAGTTTTTATTTGTTCTAGCCCTTGAACAATGGAAAATTCTCCATGAACCACGAGCACTTGCTGTCTTCCTCTCCATTTTTGCACATGATTTGTTATTTTGTACTATTGACATTGTAACTTTTAGTATAGCTGTGCCCAGCTGTTTCTTGTTGGATTTCTTCTGGACAGTATTGTACTTTTGAGTTTTGACATCAAAATCCTTTTCATGTGAAGGTGGATGCAGTTGTTTACCTGGTAGATGCTTTTGACAAAGAGAGATTTCCTGAATCAAAGAAAGAACTAGATGCTCTCCTCTCTGATGAAGCATTAGCCAATGTCCCCTTCCTTGTTTTGGGCAACAAGATCGATATTCCATATGCTGCCTCAGAAGAAGAGTTGCGACACTACCTTGGCCTTGTCAACTTCACCACCGGCAAGGGCAAGGTGAACTTGGGAGACTCAAATGTCCGTCCACTCGAGGTCTTCATGTGTAGCATTGTCCGCAAAATGGGTTACGGAGAAGGTTTCAGGTGGCTTTCTCAGTACATCTAGAATTGAACCATAGAAAACTAAGATCTGATCTGTTTAGTTCCCAAGGGAGAAGACCTGTTTAGTTCTCAAGTGCTATGTTCTATGTAGGATGAATTTGGATGCTGGCTTTTTAGAATCACAGTAGGTGGTATTTCTCACTGTTTATGTCCTGCTCACCATTTTAAAATGAAATATATGCTCCATCATTTCCATGATGATTTGTGGCCTTTTAGCAATGAGAAGTTGCACTACGACTCTGCTGCCGGCATCATGTTAACTAAGGGTCTGTTTGGTCTCGATCATATTTTTGAAAGTGTTAGGTTAAAGACATTACAGTTTTGCATGGTCATACCGATAACTCTCTTGAAACCCGAGTCATGCTTGCAAGGTCGTGGCTGCTAACTGTTGTTGCCCCCACGTTTCCAAACGGGGAACAGGGCCCTAGTGTATTTGGTCCTTGGAATGGGATGTGCATGACTTCGATCATCTCCTTCAATCCTCTAAAATCTGAAAATGGAAGTACCAGGGATTCGAGTAAAGGCTATCTTCAATTACATGGTCAAGAGAGATATCAGGCCCCCATTGCCATCTCTATCGATCACCTTGCCAGCCAACGTGACGGTCGGCTGCCAAGTCGGCATTTGCTCATAATGCAATCATAATCTTCCGTGGACTGTAGTAGTGTTCCCTAACCACCATATCCTTGTTCCAAGTCTACAGGCATACGGAGTTTGGCCTATGGAACCAAGTTTCATCCTCCGAACCAAGTTTCATCCTCCACATCTCGCACATTCTCCCACCACAGACAAAGCTTACCCACCCGGAAAAGAAAACCCACATCATAATCAATCACAACCGTCCATTCCTTAATAAGCGGTCAGATTTCACCAAGCACAATCCTCGTTTTTTCATTGGTCCAAACAATCTAACCTGGTAACCCGACCCACCAACAACAACCTCACCAATAAAGTACTGCCACCTCACACTCACAGTCATATAAAATAAAATAAAATCTCTAGACATTTATTCTCTCTCAAAAACTGGCATCAGTCTCTCTCCTTCTCTCTCTTTCTAGTTTTTTTTTAAAAAAAAAATCAACAAAATCTTGATTGATTGAAGCTAGATTTTTTTTAAAAAAAATGTTTTTGCTTGATTGGTTTTATGGGGTGCTAGCATCACTTGGTTTATGGCAAAAAGAAGCCAAGATCTTGTTTTTAGGCCTTGATAATGCTGGCAAAACCACCTTGCTTCACATGTTAAAAGATGAGGTACATTTTTTTAGCTCAATTATTGATTTTGTTTATGATTTTCTTTCCTGGGTTTTGTTTGGCTCTGAAAATGTTTAGGAAAATCGAATGAAGATTGAAACTTAATTATATTCTGTTAAAGTTTTGGTTAATTAGAGCTGAAATATCAACTGGGTTTTGTTGCGATTGGCTAAAAGGGATGTGCTTTTGTTTTATTTTAATTGAATTATTGCTTCTTTTTTTTTATCTGCGTTTTGTTTGTTGCTGAGAAATTGCTGGTAAATTGAATACAGATTGTAAATTTATTACTTTTGTGAAGGTTTTGGTTGCTAATAAGTTAAATATGAATTGGGTTTTTTATTTATTAAATTATCTTTGAATGAAAAATTAAGGCCTGAAGTTTAACCCTTTATTCTTTAATGGCTAGATCTTTCTCAAAAGCAAATCGTAGCTGTTGATCAACATTATCTATTGCTAATGTTTATTTACTTAAGTTTCTTCAACCTGAAAAAATAATTAACAGCTAACGTGTGATTATAAAATTTATATTTAATTTCTTTTTTGGGTTGAAATGCACTTCAGGCCACTAAAGATGGGAAACCAAATGCGTTTTGTTTAAAGTGTAAAAGTCTTGATTCTATGAGTGAGAATTTGAAGAAATGAATTTATTTTGTAATGGCTTTTGTTATTGTTTGTGTGCGCGAGTGCAGAGATTGGTGCAACACCAGCCAACACAGTATCCAACATCAGAGGAATTGAGTATAGGCAAAATCAAGTTCAAGGCTTTTGATTTAGGTGGCCATCAGATTGCCCGTCGAGTCTGGAAAGATTACTATGCCAAGGTTGTTTATCTGCTCTCTCCAAAACTTGTATATTGTTTTTTTTGCAATGCGTGGAACAGGTAAAATTCATTGTGGTTAAAGTCATAATTTCAATACTTGTGATTGTTATTTGCTATTTAGTGGAATGTAGAGATTTAGGAAGTTGATAGTTGTTTCTACTTTTGGTGATGTTAAGGCATGAGCTTTTTGTGAAATGGTTTAGGAATCTTGGGAAGCTGCTTGAAAAATTAAGTGAAGGTTGCTGTGTGATAAACCCTTGCATTGGATATGTTAACTGCTCAAGTGTTGATAATATTAACAAGGGAGATTTTCTGGCCTTCATAATCCCAGATAATGTTAATCTTGTGATTATCCGATTAATGGGAGTTTGCTGATAGCACTTTTGGGTCCGTGCAAGGTGCTTAACTAGTACTGAACATGCAAGTATCCTCCCACCCTCCTTTTGGGTCAAATTTTTATTTATATATGTTGGCTGCTTATAGAGATGAACTGCATTATGATTTTCAATTTTGAAATATAGGATGCAGTAGGTTTAATTTGTGGTCCTTTACACATTCAGTTGGTAACGAGTGAAAATGTTAAGCCAGCCAAAGTTACTCTCGCATCAACTCCTAGATTGAACATGTTAACTGCCCCATGCTGAAAAATATTCATATTTGATAAGATCATGTCTTCATAATTCCACATAGTGTTTGTTTTGTGATTATTTGATTTATGGGAGGAGAAAATTCAAATGGGAGTTCGCTGATGGCATTTTTTTGTCTGTGCAAGTGTTTCCCTAGTACTTCACCATGCATGTGCCCTTTCCCCCCTTTTGTGTTAATTTTTGCAAGCTTATGTTTACTTCTAATAGGGATGAACTGCATTCTGATTTTCTACTTTGAGACATAGAATGCCCGAGTTTTAATTTGGTGTCCTACACTTTTGTAATTGAATGCGTATGAGTAACTATAGTGGTAAATGGCGTACTGGCAACCTTTAGTGAAGCATCATGTGGGGTGATTACAGTGTTCTCACGGGATTCTTGTTTGCCTCACTTTATTTGTTTTCTCATGATATCTAAGTTTTTTGGTTTTTGTAACATGATGAATTGATGTCCATGCTGGAATGTTCTTGTCAGATTCCTGTTTGCCTCGCTTTATTTTTTTCTCATGATTTCTAAGTGTTTTGGTTTTTGTAACATGATGAATTGATGTCCATGCTGGAATGTTCTTGTCAGATTCCTGTTTGCCTCGCTTTATTTGTTTTCTCATGATTTCTTAGTTTTTTGGTTTTTGTAACATGAGGACTTGATGTCCATGTTGGAATGTTCATGTCAGATTTGTTTGTTCTTTTTGTGCTGTACTGCTGAGTTTTGACATAAAGTTCTTTGTATGTGCAGGTGGATGCTGTTGTTTACCTGGTAGATGCTCATGACAAAGAGAGATTTGCGGAGTCCAAGAAAGAACTGGATGCTCTCCTCTCTGATGAAGCATTAGCCAATGTCCCTTTTCTTGTTTTGGGCAACAAGATTGATATCCCATATGCCGCCTCAGAAGATGAGTTGCGTTACCACCTGGGTCTTACCAACTTCACCACCGGCAAGGGTAAGGTGAACTTGGAAGACTCGAATGTCCGCCCCCTTGAGGTGTTCATGTGTAGCATTGTCCGGAAAATGGGCTATGGAGAGGGTTTCAGGTGGCTTTCACAGTATATCAAGTAGTAATCTATAGGGAATTAAGATCCGTCCAGTTCTTAATGATGTTTCACGCTGTATCGAATGGACATCCTTGTTGTATAATCAAGTTTTAATGTATTTTCACGCTGTTTGGCCCTGGTTTCCCGTAAAATGGCATTCACGCTACCACATGTGCATAATGAAAAAAACTAGAAGTGATTGATGATTTGCTGTCTGTTATGAGCAATGAAAATGGACAGTACTTCTCAATCTCTGCTGCCTGCCCGATTACCTCTCATGAGTTTGTTCGTACATGGCACGTCCACTGTCTCCCAACAATTCAATGGGACAAGAAAGTTGTTGAAGTGCTTGATTGCAGCAATCTGTATATGCTGTTAATTCATATTAGAGGGAAGGCGAGGATTATGTGATGCTGGTTCGGTTCATTATTTCAATTGTATTTATTAAGCCCATTTAATTTAAATAATTCAAATAAAAATACACTTTAATAAAAGATTAAAACCTGACTCTATCCAGACTAAAATACAATATTTGTGACTTGGTTATGGACAGAGGTACCTCGTCAAAAGCATATTGAGTAAAACCATGAAATTTAATTATAAAATGAGTCGATGCTTGTAGATTTAAATCTGTTACAGTTCTATAATAAATAAAGGGTAAAAGTTATCAACGGGGATGTAGCTCAGATGGTAGAGCGCTCGCTTAGCATGCGAGAGGTACGGGGATCGATACCCCGCATCTCCATTTTGCCCCCAATGCTTTTTGCACAGATTTATTAAGTGGGAGGAATCTATGTTTTGTAGCTTGTATAAAAGAAAAATATCCAGTCAAAGCCACTCAAAGGCTGCCATGAAAATGGAATTGAATTCAAACAGCGTTAATGGAGATAATCAAACAAATTAGTAACTGGAAATTTTGAAACGTTTTTATTCTTAAATACTTTGTAACAGCCAGCCTCAATTATCATTAACACTCTTGTTTTCTAGCCAGAAAAGGCTCAACGGATCCTTGTTTACCAAGAAACTGAAACCATTTTAGTGCTGAATACGTTACACTCGTAAACAGACTATAAAATTGCTCCACATTTCATTCACCTCTTCATCACCAGCAAAGCAACCGTTCTTTTTGATATTGTAAGCAAAAGGTTAATTAAGCAAACAAAGTTGAAGATGGCTTGCCAGGGAACTTGTGCTTGCAGCAATGTGGATGTGCCAAAGGAGAAGGAGGAAGTAACTACTCAGCCTGAAACAGCGGTGGAAGAGGATGCAACTCCTTCTGTTGCTCCTGAGGAGGTGAAGACTGAGGAGAAGGAGGAAGTAGCTACTCAGCCTGAAACAGCGGTGCAAGAGGATGCAACTCCTGCTGTTGCTCCTGAGGAGGTGAAGACCGAGGAGAAGGAGGAAGTACCTGCTCAGCCGGAAACAGCGGTGCAAGAGGATGCAACTCCTGCTGTTGCTCCTGAGGAGGTGAAGACCGGGGAGAAGGATGCTTCTCGTGCCAAGAAAGAGGAGCAGTTTGTGAAGGCCGAAGTTGGGAGTGGTAGTTAAACAAGGGATGTTTGAGTTTAAGTCAATAAAGAGGGAAATAGGGTTTGAATGTTCTTGTTTTGGTCAATTTTAGTGTATTGAAGGATGCTTCTCTGTTTTTTATGGTTTCACTTTGTTAATTATGGTCTGTTTGGAAGTGTCATAGTTGTTTTTTAAAGTGTTTTTTTATTTAAAAACACATTAAAATGATATTTATTTTTATTTTTAAAAAATTATTTTTGATATCATCATGTCAAAATGATCTAAAAACATCTAAAAAATTTCATTTAAAATGAAAAAAAAAAAAGGGGTACAACCACAGTACCAAACAGGCACTAGTTATCAAGAAAATTACCTTACATACATACATATACATACATATATATATATATATATATATATATATATATATATATATATAAAACGCCACCAGAAGTTATTTAAAGGAAAAACTCCAATTAAGTGAGATACTACAAAGAGTGAAGTGCTGTGAAAAACAACATTGAATACATGACCTAGGGAAATTGAAACCGTTTGCTGCAATAACTTTGATGACTGATGGGTTTTGAATACGTTCATGCATGTCAAGGTAAAACGAGAGGTCACACTTGATTTAAATGAAGAAAAACACGAGGTCCCATATAGGGGCACAGGGCTCTATATATAGATTTCGATCATGCTGGACGATTTTTCATATCATCTGTGTTCAGAAGCTCGGCAAAATTTAAGCAGCAAAGATGGAGATGGAGAAGAAGAGCAGCGGCTGCCCAGGAAGGAGCAGTGCAAGGCCTGAGAGTGGTACACCAAAGGAGGAGCCGATGCCTACCTCAAAGAAGGAAGCCATGGCCGAGAATTCGAATGCTGGAACTTCAGAAGATCAAAACAAGCCGAGCTCTGCTGTTCCTGCAGTCATTGTGGAGGCTGAAGAAAAGCCTGCTGTTTTTTTCAAGATTGAAAACCCTGTTAGAATTTTAAAAGCAGGGTGCGGACGATACGAGTAATTCAATGAAGGGTTAGATAGAATGCATCTTCATTGATAATAAGAATAGAGAGAGGTTACATCTATTTATGCATCAATAAAATCTGGCAAGTATTATTACACAAGCTCTTTATATATAAATGCCTGCTAGATTTGACTGAACTCCATGATTCAAGATCAATTAAGCTTTTAATTTCACTGCAAGATGTGTAAGCTCTACCGTCACCATGAATATGGCAAGCACTAAGCAAGGAACCCCATAGAGCAGCAGCATCTGGAGTTCCCTCAGGCATGTTTCTAATCAGATCATAAGCCTCCCCCACACATCCAGTACGCCCCAAGGATAAAAAAATTAATATAAAAAAAAAAACACTAGATGCTAGCTTGTGAATTAAGGACACCAATATAGACTATTCTCATTAAATAAAACCATTTGACATAAATATGAACTGTTTCGGCGGTCTAAATGGTATCAAAAATATTATTCTCTCTACCACTAGAATTTGGCAATTTATTTTTCTCCTTTTCAACTAGGGATTAAAAAATAATAAAAATATTTTCCTGTACCAAAATCAAATTGGAGAAATATCAAGGTCCTGAAATTATGTGTTCGTTTTAAAAGTCTGAATAGCAAAATGTGTTTTTTTTCTGAAACTTCTTGTATTTAATATCATCCATGTTTGACACTTTTTTTTTTTTTTTAGTCTCTATTATTCCAAATCAACCTTAGACTAAGAAATCCAAATCAATTATAATTAAATCATCAAAAAATAAAAACTTTGAAGATTAAAATATATTGCTATCCACACGATGTTTTGTACGTGTAAACAATGCGGCTCAACATAACTCAGCCTCCATATTTTAGTTTTTTCTTATTTAATTTTGATTCAGAACCACCAGTTTTCATGCTTGTTTAATCTTCATCGAAGGACCATTCGAGACAAGTTGTAGGTCTGGAAATCTCAGTCAGATGTCGAGGCCTAGCAGTATCAACAAAAGAAAAACCTGAGAAAAGTCCTCCAGCATATTCCTAGACAGATTGAACTGTTGAATCCAGTCATGAGTACAAACTCGAGAAAGCTCAACTTATAACTACCAATATTTACTCAGTGGAAGAAATTAACATAAATATGAGAAATTCGCGTGAAGTGTCACGGAAAATAGGGTAGATGACAAAAATGAAAATGTAGTATAACAGTTGAATCTATAATACATGTCTAGCAAATGTGTGGCTGTTTTTCGTCGAACAAACTTGATTGCTAGGAGAGCATCAAAGACAGCAGTCTGAGAAGAGGGAAACTACAAAATGTTACACGGCAAAACTCAGAATTGTCATATGAAGAAGTTTCCTGATGTTACATCATGGCAAAGTTAATTCCCAGTAGAGAAGTATGAATGAACATTATGATTATTTTTTTGACGAACCGAAACCGCCAAACCCCATCATAGCTGCAATATCGGGATCAATATCAGGTTCTTCCTCCTCTGCTGCCTTCTCTTTCTGTGCCCAGAAATGGACCAGCAATTAACCATCAATGAAAGTATATGGTAAACATAGTTTAGTGTAATATTTACAGGAAACGAGAAGGTGAGGAAAAGAAGCTTGTTCAATACAGGAAAAAATTGAAAACTCAAAGCCAAAAGATCATATATACCTTTAGGCACGTGTTTCAGGCATCAGAAATATTCTTAAAACAAAATTCTAGTGACACTTACCTTTTTCTCTTTCTTTCTTTCTCGGCGTTGTCGCTTGCGTTCCTCCTCCTCTTCTTGCTGTTTTAGGATCCGTTCATCAAGATCTGAGGGAAAGGAAACAGGAGCTCACTAAATTTGACACTATCCATGAAATAACATGGTACATCAAAAAACCTCCACACTGATACTGCATTTCTCCTATCTATTTGTAAAGTCTTACCTTGCTCTGTGAAGCTTCCAGGTTCTCTCCGCTTCTTGAGCTTTTCAAATCGCTCTTGGACCTACAAATTTTGAAGAAAAGGTATAGAACTTATCACATACCATTCCACAATGGATAATCAATCCATTGATTGCTGCGATAATACAAAAACCTTAGCTTAGATACAATCAATCCATATAATTTTCATCTTACAAAGCTCCAAGGGGCAGAGATTTTATTTTCCCACTACGATACATTTAAGTTTCCATTTTGCCTACAACACAAACAGCTGTTTCTTTTCTTTTTTGAACAACAGTTTTTTCTTTAATAATTCCAAATAAAAAATTTCCACCTTCACTGTATTTTTATTTATTTTTTACTTTTTTTATCATTCATATCTGTTATTTTAATCTCTTTAAGACTCCCGGTACTTTCCTCTGGTTTCTTTAGGTAGTTTAAGGTTCTCTACATTCATTCAATGTATTGTTGTTCCTCCTTCTGACCTATACCCAATGCTACAGAAATCTGAATCAATAAAAACGTATCACAGCTTTGTAGAAATTCATTTGGTTAATTCAAATTCACAATTGTAAATGAAGGCTTTTTTGCAAAAGTTTGTCAGTACCTGTTGAAGAGATGCACGCTCCACCCGCATAGACATGCCCAAGGCTCTTTGATCTAAAGGGAAAAGAAATTGCAGAGGCATTAGAGGGATGGGAAATCCAAGCACATATAATAAACTTGATATGAAAAGAAGTCTGGATAGTCACATACGTTTCTTTCCATTAATGTGATCCAAATAGTTTGCAGAATCCTTTACCACACACTCACAAACTGAACAATAGTATCCAGCCTGCAAAATTGGGAATAAGAGAGGGTTAAATAAAAATGTTAGATACAATAACAATAACATTTCCTCTGTATGTATTGAAAGTGACGTATCTGATGGCAGAGGTGAAGATCAGCATAAACAGTAGCCAGTGTTTAGCTACATAAATCACTGATCAGAAGACTACTAACTAGCCAAACAGTCCACAACAAGATTCTTGGCATCTAAACGAACAGCTCTAGAAACCAATAGTTAGCTGAGTTGAGACTCTTCACTGTACTATATCTGTTCTAGAGAGGAAGAAGTGAGATGGGAGTGTTGCCAACTTAGTTTTGATCTCACAGGAGCCCATACTCCAGCCATCAATGGAAATAAGGGAATAACTTAAGAAATATTAAACCATACAAAACCACTGATCTGCACTGCTAGTGCTTTTTTCCCCCTCCCATTTTCAGTTCTTGGATCAAGATATGAATAGCTTTCCTTTCTGCTTGTATTCGTAAATAACCACACTATTTACTCTTTTGCTTTAATTAAAGAAAGAAAAATGAGTTCTAGATGAAGGAAGAGCATTATTTCCAGAATAGAATAAAAGGGAAACAAAAAAGGGAGGAGTATCATTTCAGAAAATAACTTCAGAGAAGACCAGGCATACTACTCTCAGAAAACACAGACAAAATATTTAAGAACCACCTAACCAAGCAATGAGAAGGAAAATTTAGGAACATGTAGGAATGATACCTGCTGGCTTAGAGGTGCAATTGGTGTAACAACCTGCGAAAGGGAAAAAAAGGGAATAAATATGAATTAACAAACAGACAAGAGTAAAGTAGCAAAGATTCAAATTCCATTATACTCCATGCTAATGATGTTTTGGAAGAATCTTAGCATACCCTTGATCTATGAAACCAACCCAAATAGAACAGCAGAGATACTATTGAAAACACCTTTCCCATTCATGAAAAGAAGAAAAACTTAAATAATCCAGAGTCCTGACATATATTTACACTATCTCCTATACAGTGATTTGAAGCAAACTAGGAGGTCAAACAAGTGACCATAGCTTTCCAGTATCTCTCTACAGATATAGCCTTCGACCTCAAAAGTCAAAATTCAGTCATTCTTGCAAACCATACTTTGGTTCACCTCTCCTTCATTTACTGGCTTTATAATTGGAGTCAGCCACAAACAATAGCACTTCCGACAAGAATCACAACATTGTTTAGCTCCTGACAAATCCAATCTAAAACAACAGCTTGTTCTCAACTTTCAAGCTCCTAACGATCGTTTTGAATACCTAAATACAATTCATCAGCTATCACCATCTCAAAACCTAAAATTATTACCTTAGCACAAACAAGCATAATTTGCAAGAAATCAAAAGACACCCACTGGACCAGAAACTATATTGCATTGATTCAGGCAAATAAAAGGTTAGTTCAACAGCAAAAGCCAGTATTTAAAGTTAAAAAACAAGCATCTAAACCTGAGTTTTCCCCAACCGAGAGTCGAGATCAACTTCATAGTCCCTATGCTTCAAGGGCTTCCTTTGCACCGGTGGCCCTTTCGCTGCATACAGCAACAACAGCAACAAAAACTCATCATCTAAAAACACACACAAAAAAAAAACAATCAATCAAACATAACCAAATAGAAAGCTTTAGTTCGTTCATTTACATTTAGATTTCCCACGACCCTCGGCCTCCTAAAAAAAGCAAGAAAAAAAAACAACAAAATTTATCACAATCAAACTAAAAGAACTGACTTAAGTTACAAAAAAAATATAAAGATAAGAAAAAAAAACCTGTTTTTCACGCTCACGAGCGCGTTCTAAGTACTCTTCTGGATCGAATTTTCTTCTGAAAGTATTATCAACACCACCACCAGCCTGTTTATTTAGCAAAAAAAAGAATAAAAATAAATAATTTAAGGAATTTGAGAAACTAATTAGTGAATTGACTCACATTGTTATTTTCCATTGAACAACAAATAAAAAATTCGAGCTTCAAATTGAGAAGGGAGAGAGAGGGGTTGATTTGGATTAAAGAAATTTGAAAAAAGGGCGTAATATAAACCCTAAACTGATGTTTTTCATTATGAGCTCTCAATTTTGAGGACAAAGAGGCATGATAATATTAAAATATATAACTCAATTACGAAACACCTGCACAAAGAGGGTGTTTGGTCTAGTGGTATGATTCTCGCTTCGGGTGCGAGAGGTCGCGAGTTCGATTCTCGCAACACCCCTGATGTTATTTTCCATTTTAGTCCTTACAATTCTCGAAAAGCTCCAATATGTTCCTTAACTATTCAAATTAAAAAAACTAATTGCGAACACGCTTTTTTTAAATTTGTTTTTATTTAGTACCCCTTTTGATACTATTATTTTTTTAATCTCATTATTTATTTTTTCATTTTCTTACCATAAGAAACTATAATAATTATATAACTAAAAATACTTTTAAAATGCAATGAATTGACCCAAAACCCATATATATATTCGTTAGATTTACAATGTATCAATAGATTTTCAATCATATTTTTCTGTATATATTTTTGGATATAAATCTATAAATATAGTAAGACTCGCTTCATCATCATATATGACCAATAAGTTGTCGTGTTAATTGAGATTATTATAAGGATCTGATTGAAAATTTATTAATATATATAATCTACATATAAAATTAAGTTTTGAAACTTAATCTAGATTTCTCCTATATAAATTAATGTTATAATGGCACTTTGGAAGTTCTCGTCATCAGACCTGGCCTTACTAATTAATGCAGTGATTCCTCCGTCTGCAGTTTGGTCGGGTCGGTCGGGTCACAGTGAAAAGGTCTGTTTTTTAACCGGGTCTTTGTTGCAGGAATGGTCGACTCACTCCCTTCCATTATTCTCGAGTAGCACTGGATCAAGCAGCAGTCACATCGGGCTTGGCAACTGGTTTACTAGAGAAGATTCCTAGGGCAGTAAGAATTCCTATCTACATCAGAAATTTATTGCAGCGAGGTAAAAGGGATTCTCTGAAAAACTCACATGCCAATCAGAAATATTTATGAGGCATTGGACCCCCCCACTCAATTTTCTTCCCTGGGAAAAAAATTCAAAAACAGACAAATGGGTGCTCTCGCCATTGCATCCAAAGCTTCTACCAAGATCACAGCCTGCGATTGCACCTGTTTGTTTGACAGGAAACTGAAATTTTCTTTTCAATAAACTAGGTTTCTCCCAAAGTGGAAGCTTGAAACCTCGTTAAAAACCATATTCTAGTTGCCAAACTGCTATTCGTCTTGTCTTCCCTTCTTGCCAAGAAAATGGCTATCGTGCTTGCAAGTTGCTGCAAGAAAAAAACTATATATTTTCTTTCATGTCATTTCAAAGCCAAATAAAAAAAGAAGGGAGGGGGCAAACTTTCTTTGATCATAGACATGTTTGACAAGGGAATTTCATTCTTTTCCTTCGAGGAAGGGGAACAGAGGAACAGTTGCAGGTGTAGGCAGACAGTGACTGAACAGTGGGTAGAACTTCGAAGAGACTTTTCAGGTCCGACCCGTCACCCTGTATCATAGTGATTCTTACCATAACATGGAAATCTGGATCTGAGCCCATGTACAATAATGGAGTTGCGGGGCCATGATGTGATTTTGCTACTATTATTTCTCAGGCTAAAAATTAAAATTGTCCCAATTTTGATGGACCTGGTACCTCATTTCTGTTCTGATATTTGATTGGCTGCGTCCTTTCAGATATATTGAGTACCTTGAGAAGCAACAAAGCCTTCATTGCATCGTTAAAAAAGAGAGAATAAAAATCGGAAAAGAGTTGCCCACTTGAAACTATAGTTTCCAATTATTTTCACTTTAAAATATATTAAAATAATACTTTTAACATTACAAATCAAAATAATTTAAAAAACATATTAATTTTTTTAAAAAAATTCTCATAACATTGTTTTTGAATCGATTCACAAATAAACACCCGAATCATGGAAAAGTAGTTAATTGCACTTGAGTTCGTAGCCTATGGGGTAGAGACTCTTGAGTTCGTACCTTCCTTGTTTCATTATACTTATAAAATATTTAATAAATCTATAAATTAATTATGAAACCCATAAACTATTTAAATACCCTAATTATAAAAAAAAAATATTATTTTGATTGTGATGTCAAGTTCTTTACAAGTACTCAAGTAGGGGTGTCCACAAAGTACATCATCAACTAATTTTGTGGGTGTTTTTTTTTTTATCTTTTATCCTTAGTTAAATGAAATATTATGATAAAATGAAAGGCCAAGATAGAAGAATCCAAAAGAAAGTGAAAAAATTGCTCAAGTGAATGGCTCCAAGCATGTCAAGATCAAGCATGTTTCATTATCTGCAACTCCTTTTTATCACTCACTGTCTCATAATCTTATTTATGTCAACATCGACGAGACACTATGTCCAGATGAACAACATGACTAAGCCCCCCATAGCAAACTCAATCTATATCTAACCCAATTTAGTGGTGCAAATTGATTATGGCAAAACAATTTGAAGATAATGAATAGACAACAGATTCTTAATGGCCCCAAATTTCACAACGTTTGTTAAGCAAGCTAAGATGAGGTGAGAGGGAGAGAGAAACAAAAGGGTCACTTCACCTTTCTTCCCCAGATCTCTCTGCTTCATTGGTGGGTATGCACTTCAAGATTGGGCAAGCAAGATGCAGCCAAAATAACATGGAAACACCTTTCTAATTGTGGGTCATCTTTTTTAGGCTTCATCGTGCCCTTGGAGATGATCCCGGGCCTCCACTACCTACCATCACAGAGCTATGTGTCTTACAGCCATGTGTGTATCATATTATTGATTCGATAATCCACTGTTTCAATTATGATTCCCTTGTTGATTATACACCTAGAAATGATCATATCTCCCCAAAATTAGAGGGCGGTGGGAGTTATTTACTAAAGAAAACGCTTCCATCAGTAGATTAATATAATATTGATCTTTCTCAGGGCTAAAAACAACCCTACGAGAGAAGGTAGAGGGTACATAGATCAGGGACATACTTCTCTTTCGAACTAAAAGAGGAGAATATCTATCAATAGATACATGGATAGAGCATGAAATACAAAAGATTTAGACAGGAGAAAAGTAGATTAACTAATAGTAAAATCTCTATACAACTTCTTAACACCTTTAGTCAATTATACTCAATTACCTGGATGAAACTGGATTCAAAGCTCTAGCAATTCCATTCATCGCTCCATATCCCTTTGAACTAAAACCTAAACACCCGAGTAAACCTTGTCTGTAAGGAAGAAATGTCTTCTTTCTCATCTCTTCAGCTTGTGCTCTACTTGCCTTGTAATGTAACTCATGTGGTGATATTGGTACTCTCCTCTTGCCTACACCATTCACTGGCTTCTTCCCTGAAGAAGAAGAAGAAGAAGAAGAAGAAGAAGATGAGCCTTGCCCGCTATTTCCCTTCACTTTCTGACTCTCGCCGCCAGCAACAGTCCCATTATTGTTGCTGCTGCCGCTAGACTTCTCTTTCGACATACCAAGTTGAACACCACCACTTAGTTGCTTGCTCTTCTCCTTGGCTGGTGAAAAGGAGATGTTGGACCAGAACTTGTTATTACTCCTCCCTTCACTTTTGCTTCTGTAAAGAAAATCTTTCAAAAAAACCCATCTTTTTGAGTTCCTTCCAGCTGATGATGACCTTGAAGATGAAGCAGAGACTGAGGGAGTGTTTGCACCGCCACTAGTTGTTGCCTCGTCAAGTTTAAGACTTTCATCATTAACTTCCAAAGAAGTACTAGACCCCTCAGTTACGTTCTTGCTTTCTTCATCATAATTTTCAAAAGAAGTACTTCTTAACGGTGACATGGATCTTGTTCTTCTACGTAAAGATTTGTTCTTTAACCTCAGATCTCTCCCTCTTGACATACTTTCGCCATTATCACTACCCTTTCTTGAACCATTCATTAATTCATCGTCATTACCACTGTCTCCGTCCTCTTCTTCGTTTTCAAGATCCAACAACGGAGCTAGCACTTGGGGTCTCTCCAGATGAGACGATAACTTCATGGGTCGGATCTGACCATTCAAGAAAAGCTCATCAGCTGAGCTCATGGATCCGGTTTGACCCGATCCAGTTGAGCCAAATCTTGCAGAGAACTCAAACTCATAACCAATAGGCACACTCCTATCAGGCGTAGAAGCAAATGATCTCCTTTCTGCAGCTGATGATGTTATTGCAAAATGCATTGGACTTGCCGGACAGCTATAAAAGAACCCACCGTTAACTGGTCCAGATCCTGGTCGACCGGGACTAGAAGGTGCACTAACATAAGGTGTAGAACAAGTACTGTCAAAATCTTCGGTAAAGTACTGGGATTCCAAAGTTTTGCCATTATGAGGGTTCTCAAGGGCTGTTTTCGGGTCAGGTGATGAGGTTTGGCCATTTTTATCGCTACTCTTATCTTCTTGCAGCTCCATTTTCTCTTCGCCTGTGAGAAAGAGGTACAGAAAGAAGTGATGGAATTGTATTTTTGTGCTGTGCTGTGTATTTAAGTTGATGAGATTTTGAGATTTTTTTGGGTTTCTTAGATTGCCCTTGAACAAGACAAGTTATAACAAATTTTGCCATTATCTTTTCGTATCTTATGGGTTATATAATTAATATTATTTTTTAAAATATTTTTTATTAAAATAATAATTTTAAAAAAATATTTTAATATTAGAGTATGAAAATAATATAAAAATATCAATTTTTTTAATTAAAAATAAAAAATTAAAATATTTTCAAAACACAGACATCTATTTTATTATTTTTAATTAATAACAATTAAATTACAGTAATTAGAAAATTTTAAATAACTAATAGAACTTTCAAGAAAATATTGCTTAATTGTTTAATCATGAGACTATTAAATAATAATAATAATAATAATATAATATATTTTCAAACAAATTACATTCCAAAAAGTAATTGCGATCACATTTCAACTACCCTCTCAATAAATACTATTTAAGAGAGGGAAAAAACACTTGTAATTTAAAATAAAACTTTGAAAACAAAAATTCAATTCAAATTAAATAAAAATGAATAATATATTGAAAAATGATTTAAGTTTCAGGAAAACATTTATGATCTACTATTGTAAAGTATTTATGAAACATTTATTAGAATAAAATATCTGAAACTCGTCAGAATAAAATATTTATGATTTATAATCATTATACGAAGCTTAGGATGGAAGTTCGAGTCTTATAATTATTAATATAATAATTATTTAAAATTTATATAATTATTAATTTTAAAATTTATAAAATTAATTGATATATATAATAAATTGATATGATAATTAATAAAAAAAAAGGAGCTCTACATGATGGACACGATGTACAAGTCAAGTGCAATAATCTCCCCAACTATCCGTCTGCCATGGAGTTTTTAATCCATTACTTGTACGGGCAATTAATGATAATTTATAACCATTCGGCGGGGGGCATTAAGTTGTTGACAACATTAAATTATGGTGATGAAAAGAGGAAACAAGCAGCAGAATATGGCATGAAAACACAATAAATAAATAAATAATAAAATAAAAAGGTAACGTCGAGAGACGAGCAGGGATCGAGGTGGGGGAGATGGTCAAGTGAACATGGACAGCACAACAAAAAAACTAACAGGGCGGCACGTTCGAGCTGACTGCCGCCATGGCCATTGGCGCGGTGCTCTTGCTGTGCTGTCCATGTTTTACGGTGTTTTTTAAAAAGTTTAAAAGACCTTTTATTTTTATTTTATTTTAAATTATTTTTTATATCATTAAATTAAAAATAATATTTTAATATATTACTAGATGAAAAATAATTTTAAAAATAACAGCAGCATATGATCTTTCTCTGCGATGTCACCGCACCATCTGTTCCCCGTGGAGGCCATATGGCCTATCGCACGTGACACGTTTCTGTTCCATTCTCCATGGCGAGTGTGTGTGCGTGTACTATTACTACACACACACGCACACATTCATTCGCAGCAAAAGGGTTCATCATTGAGCCTCAGCCGTCTGATTCCCTCGAGATTCACACAGTGACGGGGAGCCACTGATCTCGGGGCGTAAAACCTAGCTAGTGGTGGTACTTGTCTGGGACTTGCAACTCTGATTGATGGGTGGACGGTTGACAATCTATGCGTGTTTAATTCATGGTCCACGTCCTTTATTAAATTGCCATGCCTTAATTGATATACGGTCCACGGTATTTTTTTTATTTTTTTTATAAAACAAATACATATATACAAGGCACATATGTACGCTAATAGGTATATAAGAATTTAGTAACCATACCTTAAAATAAAACTTAAAAATGAATGGATAGGTGCAATTTAATATATTTAATCTTAAAAAAATAAAATATTTATCCAGCTGTTTTTATTAAATTAATTTTTTTATTTTAGCAAGTGCTAATAGAAATAAAAATACAAATTAAATTTTTTAAATAAAAAATACCATGCAACGCTGCAACTATTAGAAAAATCATATGAAAAAATAAATTTATTTCTAAAAATAAATTTAATACATACAAAATATTTTTTTTTCTAAACAGCTTGATTAGCATAATATATATAAAGAAATAATGATATAAATATCTTAACTAATTAATATTTCGAAAGTAGCATCAGCAAACGACAATAGCAAAGAACATGGTGTATTGAATCAATGTAAAACCCATCTTCTAAGGCACAGACACATTTTTGAAACATTAAGTGTTTGTTTGGGATGCTTTATGAAGTTCGATTATATATATATATATATATATATATATATATATATATATATATATATATATATATATAATTTTTAAAATTTTATTTTTGACATAGTATATTGAAATTATCTGAAAATATAAAAAAAAATGTTTTTAAATACTTTTTAACACAGCACAGAATAATATTGAGTGTCTATTTAACATCATGTTTCAAAATATATTTTTGAAAATAAATAAATATTTTAAATTAACTATTAACATGTTTTTAAATTATTTTAATATATTGATATAAAAATGTTTCAAAAAAATAAAAAATATTATTTTAATATTTTTTAAACAAAAAAATATATTTAAAAACATTTTAATCAAATTACTAGCTTAATCTCTCCAGCATTACTAGCAGCAAAATCCAAAGGATCCTCTGAGTCCTGGGCAACTACAACGAGGCCAGGGTTCAGTGTTTATAAACTCAGTGGTAGCTAATTACTAATCATTATCTAATCCTGTTTTAAACAAATCGTTAATCAGAATAAAGACAACATGCTAATCTGTTGACACGTTGCAGAATACAGTGCCTCTTTTCAGTAGCTGCTCTGCGCAAGAAAGAAGAATCCCGGTGTCCTCGAGGACAAAATAATAATAAAAAACAAAAGCTTCATCCAATCCAGGCTTGACATGTGCCTAAAGCCAAGTGGAGTAGATTCCATAGACTTTTTCCAGGAACAAGAACTTGCTCGTTCCATACGGCCCTCGCACGTGGCCATTACAAGTCTCAAGGTAAAGAAAAGTTCACCTGTTTAAGACACATGTATATATAATCCCAAACTCATTTATAATCATAAGATTAAAAACACTCTTTTGATCATAACTTAAACCCCAAACTAGTTTATTCAGATCATAAGATATTTTTATACTCATAATATTTATTTTAGTTTCTTCTTTTTGTTTTTATTTTTGTTTATTAAAGTTTATTTTATTTTTTAAGATAATTTTATGGTTTATTATCTTTATAATAAAAATAATAATTTTAATGATTATTTTTTTATGATTTTTTTACTTGTTTTTCTGTAAAAATATTTTGTTTTTTTATTATTCGGGATGATTGAATGATTCTAATTGTTTTGGTAATAATAATTATAATAATTTTAATTGTTATATTCATGATAATATTGGTAATTTAGCGATGGATTTCAATTATATTTTTTATTATTATTATAAAATCAACAATTTATTTTTATTGTTTAGATATCAAATACATTTCTATAATTTATATTCCATCAGTATTTTTAATTTAAAATAAATTATAAAATAACCTCGTTGTTTAAATATCAAATAGAAGGTAAATAGCTAATTCGATATCAAACCTGACCCAAAAAAGGTTGAAGGTGACCGTGCCAAAGACACTGTACAAAACATGGTAGAAGTACACGAGTACGTCACCATTAAATCTTGGCGTGGAAGATCTAATGACGATGAGGATTTGCATGAATGGATGGTGGTTACCATGTGAAAAGCCCTGGACGACATGTTTTTAATCAAACGGGAAGCCTACGGTGGCAGTAGGTCATTAGCCTGGAGGCATCAGGAATGAATGAGCTACCCCTGCCTCCTTCAATTGTCAACCTTCTCCAATGGAGTTTTCATTTGCTTTCGTATTTTCAACGGCTCAGTGATTAATGCCTAGGAAGTCTATGCACGGTCTATTGATTGTGCCAGTAATCTCACTCCCCCCACCCTCTACTGGCCCTGGATGGATAGGGATTTTGACCAGCCGATAAATTCAGGGATTTGAAATCGTGGTGATAACAATGGGAAACTGGTATTTTCTCCATGTTCATGTATATGGGGCTATGGGCTGTGAACATTGAGCATCTAACCGTGCATGCATTGAACAACGAGGGCCTCCATTAAAACCATGCCACTAGATGTTTTATTGCGAGGAACAGCTGGGGCCTCTCAACCTGCACTAGAAAAATCACCTCTTCTAACACAAATGAGCAAGGTTATCAAAATTATAATTTTGACATGACATGAAAAAGTTTTTTAAAACTCGGATTATATGATCGAATCATAAAATTATAAGATTGTACCTGAATTTGTTCGTATAAAAATCGTAAAATCACAACTAAAATCATGTGAACAGAAAAATCATAAAATCGTAAGTAAAATATTTCTGGATATAAGATAGCATAATTATGGACATAAAACTTAATTAGTTTAGGTTCATACATGATTTAAAATAACTTCAAAACACATTACTTCAAAAAAATCTAGGACCATCTGGGGGTGAGAAGAGCAGAGAAGATTTTGAGCAGTTGAGCAGCTTCGAATGTAATTGAATTGAGATTTGAGAATGAAAATTTGAAATTGGAAGCCCCGATACCTGAACACAATAAACTCGTAAAATCGGACCAATTTTAAACGGGTTTGACCGAGTTTAACCGGTTTCGAGTTTTCTTCCCGAGTTAACCAATTTTTCTGAGTTGATTAGCAAAATTATAAGATTTTACGAGTCAACTCGTGTTTTTAATTAGCATGCAAATGAGCAATCCAAGTTATATTATCAAACTGGGAATGCTTGATGTGATGCTTCGATCACCCCAAGCGAATCACAGCAAAGTTTCAGTTTGGATTCAGGTGATGATGGAGTGCCCCAAGAGGCCAGTCCACAAGCTCAAAGCCTTGCAAGAACGGGGTAAGTAGTGAACGGCGCAAGGAATACCGTTAATAAAATTCTGTGTCGCTTTATGCTCCTTGGGCCTCCAGGAAAAGGAAGAGACGATGAAAGCGTGGTAGGAATTAAATATATGGCCGAGAAAAGTTTAAGCAGCAGAGGTAGAAAACCATGGACACGGGGCTGGGAATTATGAAATAAAACCCTTATAATAGAAGGTTGGGAAAGATAGATGGAAGAAGCTCCTAATATCAATCATAAATCATCATCAATGTTATTCATCAAGCTACAGCAAACATCAAAATTGTGGTGCGTTGTGGCACCACAAAAACACTACTACATTAAGGAACAGAAGCTTACCCCTACTGTCCAATAGTTGGACAGAATTCTAGAAGTTAGATTGTTATATCAGTGGTTAATTCTAGACAGGAGAGTCTGGAGGGAACTAAAATCATTAGAAGGGAAAAGTGTGGTCGGAGGAATGGTTTTTACAGGTGGAAAGAATATGGAGATGTGAGTAGTGATAATTTAATCAAGGGAAGGGAATGCAAAGCCAGCAGGTTGCCTTAAATACAGTGGAAGTTAAATGAGATAAAAGCCTTCTTAAAGGGCTTCACATGGGTAATAATTCAGAAACCAATTCGTCAACCAAAGACGTTAGAATCCCATCTTCAATATCTACACCATCTTCAAATGCTTCTATGCTAAAGTCCAGCCATTTCCCATATGAAGTGCACATGTCCTGGTCTACAAGTTCATCCACCATCAAGTCACACATGCTTTGCCAACCCAAAATTTCCTTGTACAGTTCCTCTGCCAACCACCCCTTCCTTTGAAACAATGTCGACAATTTAGCCCATGCTTTGCAGCTCCCTGAAAAAGTTTGTCTGCATTTAAAGTCCAGGGATTCACTAACGCAATCAAACAAAAGCTTTCGTGCAAGCTTTGAGTACTCTTCTTCGTTACTTTCCATACCCTTGTTTTGATTCTCCAACAAATCAAAAAGATTGGGGTTTATGACTTTGGAGGTTTGACTCAAAGTGAAGTCTATCATGTCTAGCCCCGCACTGCTAAGTATATCCCTTGTGAAATCCAGTTCCCATTTGCTTAACTCTGTCAATTCTGCTGCGCTGCATGTTCTAGTTGTGTATTTTCTTACCACATCCACTGTAGATATAGAGGAAGCTGAGTCTGTTAACTCCGTTTCACCCTCCATTTCTACAGATTCATTTGTAGAGCAATGGCTCCTTCCTGAGAATACGAGTATATACTCTGGTCATTATTTTCATTAAAACATGTAATTTTATCCGAAAAAAGAGAAAGGATCATAACCAATCTAGAAAGGTATTTGGGGCAAAAATGGTTCTATAAAGCTTGTGTTATACACCCCATATCGTGCTACAAAGATCTTATATGGTGCACACAGTCCCAAACCCAATGCGAAAAATAATGGGAGAAGTAAATGGATTGTATACCTCATGCTATAAATATCAGTCCCTTATTACCACTGCTAGGACCCTAATTGGAATTTAACTGATATTGGTTTATGCCCAAATTATCATGCATGGAGCAACAAGATTTTTCCAAATCCAAATTTCATTGTTGCTTAGATAGTAAGAAAATAAGTCAGGGAAAACAGTGTACAACTTTACCATTGAGATATGACCAACTTCCACTTGCTAAAGAAGGTTCGAGAATTGAAACTGGGCTAGTACGTTGACACCCAAGTTCTTTTCCAGTTTCGCTATAATTGCTGCTGCTGCTTTGCTCTCCCATCATTTCTGATTGCTGAAAAGTTTGTCCAAGTGAGATCGCTAGTGTGCCAAATAAGATGTCAACTTATATTCATTTCTAAAGATGAGAGTGAATTGAATTATTTTGTCAGAACTTCCAGTCATGTTACTCTCTGCTTGGCTTTTTAGAACATATTAGAGAGTTCTGTATGTAGGCATACCCATTAGATAGGAGCGTGTCAAAATTGTGAAGTTAAGAAAAAGTTGTTTGGCAATAATTTGCACACAAGCTCCAAGTGCTACAGCTAATTCAAATTATAAGGACTTGCATCTGCACCAGACAATTACGGATCAAAACCCAAGACTCTTTAGCAATTGCAAAAATGAAAATCAGAATAGGGGACAGGCTTCCAAAGCAATTCTACCCAGCTCATAGACACTAACAATTTATGCATAATGCCAAAGAATATACCAAGTTTGCAGCAAAACTAGGAGAAGCAAGCGCCCGTTTCAATTAAGGTAGATGGTTTTCTAAACATCATTGGACTTGACAAAAAAAAATGAATTCTTCCTACTTTATCTACTATATCTATAATGATGTACATGTACAATACGATAGAGGCATGGAATAAATTAAACCTATTGCCAGCCAAATAGTGACATACAAAGGCAGGCATCTAAAAAAAAACATCAAATGACATAACAATAAACTTCCAACTCTTTTCAATGAATGGAAATATTACTTGTCCCTAGAAAAGCTTGTCTTGAAACTGCATGCCAAGAAGAATAATTTTTTTTTATATTATTATTATTATTGTCACTCCAGCATATTAAAATTTTAAGAGAAAAAAGGATAAAATATATCAGAGATATAAAAACAGAAGGATGCACCTGCGGATTGTGAAATAAAACTGACCTGCCACTTCTGGCTCATTGCAAGCCGTGATTTTTCCACCAAAATACAATCAAAGTAACCAAGGCTGTCTGATCTATATTTATCATGAACAATTTGAAGCATCTTGTCCAGTCTTGCAGAGGAGGAGCTTGCCACATTGGGAGTTGGCAATGAGTTTTCTAAACCGGGTGAAGAAGTAGCAGAAGTCCCCCCTCTGATCACATTACAATAGGTAGACTCTACTTTTTTTGTTAATTCTCGCAGCTTTTGCTCCAAAAACACACCCGAAACATCACCTCCCATTACATTCAACCCAGGGAAATAAGATGTAGAGCTTCTGAAGGCGGGATGATCATTCCTACCAAAAGAATCAATAGCCGAGTTATTGTGTTTATCTGTCATTTGTCCAGATGACTGAGGACTAGGTGTGGCTCTCTTTATGGGAGATGAGAACGTGAATGAAACAACATCCATGGCATTTTTCCTGTTATCCATAGCCATATTCATGTTCCCATCATTTACAACATTACTTTTTGTAGACCTTCCATCCTTATTGAATGATACATTAGGAGAAACACTTCTGCCAATTTGAAGATTACCGCTTACAGAATGTTTCTTCCGAGATATGTTCTTTTTTTTCTCCTTTCCAGAATCCATCATGACTGAGCTGATCTTTCTGGGCATGATTTCAGGCTTTACAACAATCTTATTCACAGTCATAAACTGTCCAACAGAACCACTTGTGGATTGTGTTTTACTACCTTTCTGATTAGAAACTGAATTCTTCAAAGTTGAACTACCATTATTGGGTACAGAATTTTGCTTGAGGTTATTTTGCTTAAGTGCATTATTGGTCCTGCTTTCAAAGGTTCTCTTCTGTATAGCGTTTGGTGTACAATGCTGGTTCTTAAGCAACTGGTTTGCTTTGACCTCATTTTGTTCCTTCTGCTTCACAATGCTCTTACTTCTGGATGTTGACCAGTCTCTTCTTCGAGCATTGGACTTTGCTTGTGCTGCAATTGGAACAGACTTTCCTTTATTCATCAAACTGTCAGGAGCGCCTTTTTCTGAACCCAGAGAAGCCTTGGCTGATGACAGGCCTTCTGATCCACTACGTCTCTTGTCACTTTTCTGTTCCTTTGAATTCTTGGCAACAGAGGGCTCATTTGATCTTTGGGGCCTGGATGTTAAATGTGCAGCTTCCATTTTCTGTTTCAAATTCCGAATTCTCAAGGGAACTGAAGAAGTCCCTATTGATGGGATTTTACCAATGCTACTTGCCTTAGGACTTGCCTCAATTATCTTTGCAGCTGCCTCCATTATGTAAGCCACATTCTTTGTTGGAGTGAATCCAGGATTCTTAATTGGAGACAACAACTTATGATGGGTAGCTGGAATTGATTTAGCCAGTTTTGGAGGCAACACTTCAGTTTGGAACCTCGCAATTGGCTGGTTTTCCACCTTATGCAGTCTTGATTCCACCGAATTCCAAGCATACTTTTCTTGCTTATTTGGAATGTTGCGGTAGTCCTTAGGGTTATATTCACTCCATAAATTAGGGGTGCTCCTATCATATGGAAATGTCCTAAGAGAGCGTGAATCAAAACCTAGGGTAAAAGAGGGCTCAGCAACATTTGATATAGGCAAAGAATCCAGACCCATAAGTCTAGCAATTGCCCCAGGGGCCCTTGTTCCACATCCTTCATCACTAGTCACTGAAGAAGCACAGCTAAAGTCACTACTTCCTCTGTTTCTCAAGTTTGCTCTTCTATCATCCAGCTCTGTCTGGGTGTACAGCAGAAACAGACCATTTAATCATGTTGAAGATTTCATGACTGAAGGTTAATGGAAAAGAAAATTTACAGTAGAAGATAGATCAGTGCTTACCATATGAAGCTGTGGCTTTGCCATTTTCTCGGCATTTTCTTTTCCTTGCTTTAATCCTTCTACAATCATAATGCAGGCAGGTGCTAATCAGGTTAAAAACAGGATAATGTATCAGACAATCAGAAATTAACATATGCACAAACATAATCTACCACAAAACAACTGTACCAGGAGATTCAGAAGTATTCACGAACAGCTTCTTGCGAGACTTCCCGGTCCAGCCAAACAAGTGGAAAAGGGCTCCTTTTGCACGTTTACTCTCATCCTCCATTATATTATCTACAAATCATAATTGATACATTTTCAGCAATAAATACCACCCGGAAAAACCAAATCAGAATAAATTCTATCACTTTCTTTCTTAACCATGAGAAAAACTCAAATAAGCAAATTTCCCTCATCAAAAACCAAAATTTACCATGGCATTTTACAAAATAATCAAACAGGATGCATCAGCGCAATTAGATTGCCATCAAGTTCCATTTTTAAAACTGAAGAAGCTCCAACGATGTACTGAAACACAACTAGCTAATTTAAAGATTAGACCTTTAAATCACAAGCGCGCCTAACATTAGCTACATTGCTCACTCAGGAAGCAAAAATCTAAAAAATGCAAGGTATCTACACATAAATAGACAGAGAGCCCAAAACAGTTGCACTAACTGCCAAGTAAATCAAATCATTCTCTCTTTAAATAACCAACATTGTCAAAATCACAAGTATTCCAGAGCCAAATAACTTTCACTGGAATGACTAGTACACAATCAACCAAAGAAAACAAACTCGAGTCACATAAATTAAAATCTCACCCGACATCCTCCAAGAGTCAAAGTTCCAGTCTCTACTCCCATAAAAAACAAAACCATCCGAATCCCATTTGTTTTAGAGCCACGAAACACAAAAGAATAAAAAATAACTTAAATCAAATGGTTTTCTTCAATATTCACAACCATTGAACCATTTCCAGATAATCTCACTAGTCAACTCATTGTCCAAAAAACCCACATTTTTTTCAAACTCAAAAGCTCTCAACTTTGCCTATAAGAGGTTTCTTTTCGAACAAAACCAGATGTGTAAAGGCTTAAAAAGTCATAAAAAAAAATTGGTGACACTAGCAGAAAGTGAGAAGCACTGGGAGATTTTGGATGAACAAGGAACCGTCCAAAAAATATGGGCTTAAAAAGAAGTCAGTGGGTTTAACAAGCGTTGTAGAAGATGAGAGACATTCTGAGGTGATAAAAATTATTTAAAAAAAAAATATTTGTTAGAATAAATAAATATAAATAAAGAGTAGCAAGACTGCAAGAATTGACAAGTCTCCTCCCTGTGAAGTCGTGACTGATCAAAGATTTATTTATTATCATAAATAATTGAGCCAGCCAATTGGATTTTATTTATTTGTTTTAAAGTTGGTGATATTTTTTTAATTATTTTTTCACTTGCATCAAAGATTAAAAACCAATTCTCTGCAGCATGTTCAAAGACAAGCAATCTACTGCAGACAAAAAAAAAATAAAAATCTTGTGGCTTAGCTTGAAAATTTCTTTTTTGGGTTTAGGTGAGACTGCATTGGGATTAGGTTACACTTAGAAAGATTAAAATAATTTTATTTTATAATTCAATAATTTCTCTCTGGACTACAAGTCGCTCCAGTCTTGTAGCTGGAAAGTGGCATGTGTGATTCAGAAAGATTTGGATCCAAGCAAGTGTTTTGCATCTCAGGCAGATTCATATGTTGACACTTTACCATCTTACTGGGTGCTGTTGACACGTCGTCATCGTCCGCGAATCTATTTGTCAAAATTAAACTAATCAAGAGAATTACATGTGATTGTGTCTATAAAAAATAGAAATAAAAATAATTTGGTTTTACTTGATAAAATACTAATTAACTTATGATTAATTAATTTATTGAAAATTCAGCCGGGGCATGCTTGGCAATGTTTTATTTTTTGTAAATAGAATGTTTGAGATAATCTGCGCATGTCTCAATTAAATTTTAAAATTATAAAAAATATAACCAGTAAGATTCGAATTCTGAACTTTAAATTAAACACGTATATTTTATATTTATCATCAAACGACAAAGTTATGTATGGATGTGTAAGTTCATTGTGTATCTCCTATGAACCGAATATTTTTTGTCTATAAAAAATAAATTCCGTCAAAATACACCAATTAATTGGTTGTTAATTCAAGAATTAGAAGCCAAAATTCTTTGATTTTTTTTAAAAAAATGTAAACAATTCTAACCACCATTGGTATTCATATTTAAGTTTTTATGATATGGGATAAAAACGCTTTACAAAAAAAAAAAATTAACTAAAATAATTGTTATTTTCCTGCTATATACAATAAAATATACTTGCAATAAGAGAAATACTTTTAACTAAAATACTTGTTTTTATCTTGTATTTGATTGTTGGACAAAAAGTGATATCTCGGAAGATTATTTTTTTATAATTGGGATATCTAAATCAATTTATATATATCATAATTAATTTTTGAATTCACCGAATATTTTGTTAATTTAATGAACAAATAAAATATTATTAGATGATAAATATATAAAAGAGACTCGAAACCCTAACACTGACGAGGAGGAAGGGACCCGACAGATTTTAATTTAATCTTATTAAACCAATTCATTAAAACTTTTTATTCTTTCTTCGATGTGTACAAGGTTTTTAACAAAATCCAATCCCTCCCTTTTCAGCCTGCATGGCAGCACGTCTGCCATACACGTCGTTTAGCATGGCACTGTCAAGAATAAATATTAATTTATATCCAGTTGATAAATAAATTTAATCTATATATTTCATATAAATAAAATTCAACTCATTTTTTTATATTACTTTTATCACCTTCAAATATCTTTTAAAAAAGTATAAATTGATTTTTTTTAAAAAAAAACTTTTAGCATCAATAATGTATACATGAAAGGTTGGCTTCTAATTTTTATATTATTTTTAGATATTAGATTTTATTTGAAACTCAATTCTGATATTAAAAATGATGAGATTATAATCTGAGTGAAGTCATGGCTTTTGGGCCTGTTCATGATTATGCTCGGAGTTATTTTTCTAATTATTTTTTATCTAAAAATATATTAGAATGATTTTTTTTATTTTTTAAAAAATATTTTTGATATCATCAAAATAATATAAAAATATAAAAACAAAATTCAAAAACATTTTTAAAATGCAAAGGAAATTCAATGAAATCCAGTGGTAGTGGCTACCCCCAACTGCATGGGTTTCATGCTTAGAAATGGCTTTCAATGAGTTCTTCAATCCACCCCTCGGAAATTGACAGGTTCCTTGAAGAGCAAGCTCCAGGAATTTTCCCAGATGCTGGGATTTTCCAAGAAAATAGATTGATTTGAAAGCTAGAACAGCCGGAAATTGCACAGAAACTTTGTTGCTCCATCGCCGACCAGTTGACTGATAAACTCAATTTAAAATAAAATAATATAAATTATATTCCAGAATTTTATTTATAATTTTAAGTTTTTAGATAAGATGGTTCTTTAATGTGGTATCAAAATCTTGTTAACGTAACAGTTATGAGTTCGAATCTCACTACTCCCATTCTATTTTATAAAAATCAAGCATAAGATAATATGGGTATATGCAAGTTTTAATCTTAAATGATTTTCACTCGAGAAGAGTGTTATAAAATAATATAAATTATATTTTAAAATCCTACCTATAAACCTAAATTTTTAAATGAAATGATTTCTTAACCGATACAGTAGCCAAAACATATCAAGCTAATAGATAAAAAGTGATTCTTGAATGTTATGCTCCTCTCTACCTTTCTTCTTCTAGAACAAATTAAATATTTATTAATTATATAAAAAAATTATATAATTATTAATTTTAGAGCTATAAAATTAATTAAAACAAATACAAATTAATTGATTGGCCTGAGCAGTCGTGTTAATTAAAAAAAAATCAAGAACCAATTTGCTCTTTTATGTGGATGGGAAAGAGACAAGTGGGACAAAGTTTTTGTTTTTTTTTTTTAATTTTTTTTTGTATTTTTAGATACTTTAATATATTATTATAAAAAACAATCCTTAAATAATAATAAAAACATAATTTAAATATATTTTTCTCAATAAGAAAATATTTTTAAAAACAATTAACCAACTTCACAAAAAACTCAATGACTTCGAGGGTGTTTGGGAGAGCTATTGCTGTAGTTTTTCAAAGTGTGTTTCGTGCCGAAATACATTAAAATGATGTTTTTTTATTTTTTAAAAATTATTTTTGATATCAGCACATCAAAATGATCTAAAACATCATACCGTGGGTTTTTAAAATGCAAAAAAAAATAAAAATAAATTAAAAAACTACAAAATACAACCGCTACCACATGCCAAACAGGCACTTCATGTGTTGGTGGAAAGCCATTCAAACATGTGTTTTAGAGGGGATGAGAAGCCGCGTGAAAGTCACGAAATTGAGAGCATGGACATGGTCATGGATTGAAAATACTTCTTTGCCGGGCCAATCATATTAGTTTCAATAATCTTGATTTTTTTATTTATTATAACATGATAAAAATGATTTTAATTTTCCATAAATAAAAATAAAAATCAACAAATTTATTACAAGGTTGACTTTTGAATGTAAACAAATTCGAAATTATTTTATTATAATCGAACAAAAAAACATTTTAAAACATGAATATGGTGGAAAACAACAAGTAATAGAGCATCAAAATAGAATATATAAGGAATCAACGAGTCCCATCAACATTCCAAGGTCCCAAAATTTGTTTTTTTTTGTGTTTTCCATGTGAAGGTGAAGCTAGCACGCGTGAAAATGGTGGAAAATTAAGAGGTAAACCTATGATTAGTATGATATTTATGGCGATGATAAGAACACTTGACGTTGAAATATGTTGATCGGCCGGCATCCATGCTTATAAACTCCTATTTTCTTGATCATTGATGGTGATTTGGTAGGTTTATTAGCTCTCGAACTAGCTGAAATAATCACCTCCCACTAATTAATTATTAATTATTAAATATTTATTAGAATTTTGATCATACAAGTATATAAAAAAAATGGTGGATGTTGCATGGCTGCATGGCAAGAAAATGATGCCTCATATCCCATCAATTTACTTTGAAAATGACACGTTGTTTGTTTTTTTTAAATTATTTATAAATATATTAAAATAATATTTTTTAAAAGTTATTTTTTATATAAATAATATAAAAACATTAAATAAAACGCTTTAAAATATAATTGCGAACATAATTATATTTTTTAAATGTTATTTTTGGTAATTTCCTTTCTTTTTAACATAATTATAAACTCAACCCCGTCTAGGAAATTGACTCAGCGGATCCACAATTCAAGTCAAAACTATTTTTTAAAAAGATAATATTATTTTAAATCAAAATAATATATTTATTTTAATTTAACGATGAATCACCCGAACCCCCTTTCTAAGTTATAATTTATAATTGACAACTATGATTTTTAAAAGAAAAGGAGAGGGATCAGTGGCATAAAATAACACAGAAGAACGAGTCGTGATGCGGTTCGATGCAGTACCTGATGTTCATGCACTGAGTACAAATTGAATTCAAGATTCAAATTCTCTTAGACCAATTCAATAGAAACATAGATTTTAATTCAAAGTTGATAAATTATTTATTCGTTTTGCTGTTTCTGTCTTTATTCCCTTTGCAGATACAGAACGCGTAGCTCAGAAATCTTGTCTGTAACTTCCAGCAACCTTCCATGTCAGCGTCAGCGACCCGTCGTGTTTTTCTACTTTAACCATACATTTCCATATACAATAATAAGAATATCGGTCCCATATGAAAAGTTATTAAACAATACAAAGGGACTGAATTGAAATATTTTTAAATCCTACAAGGTCCATTATGAGTCGTCTTGTAAAATAACCAGCGGCGGCGGCGAGCAAAATCACCGGAATATATTTATAAACGACGGGAGATTAACCGTTCATCCTAATACATGGAAAAAACCCAACCTGTAATTAATGGAAACAATTGTTTATTTTAATTACTTGGATAATTCAATTGGGATTTTTTTATATATAAATATCCAATATTTTTTGGATACAAGAAAATTTTATTTTTTTTGAAAAATATGTTTTATAGATCTAATTAAGTGAGAAAATTTTTAATTATTCTGAATTTTTATAAGATATTCATTTCATAATTTAAATTCGTTATCTATTATATAAATCTCAAAATCCTGTCATCACGACAGGTTTCTTGAGCCACTGTAACCAACAAGGTATAAGAAATAAATAAAATAAAAATAATTAAAAAAAAGAGAGTCACACACGCATACCCGTGAGGATAACTAAAACACAGACATCAGAATCACTTTCTTTTACTATTTTTAATGATTATGTTTTATTGTGGGCACATACCAATACAAATCTAATATTCAATTAATGTCCACGCGGTTCGTTCGTTAAGCGGCATAAAATTCCAACGGACGCTTTGTAGTATCTAAAGGGTGGTATTATTCGCGCCAAGTTCTTGGTCTTTTTTTATTCATGTATACTTCAGTTGATAGATGATAACTCCCATGCCTCCGAGTCTGTTCTGATACGTTGGAGTGGCCAAAATCAGAACTTGCTGCTGTTTTTTGTTGAACTTGTTAAAAACTGATCCTTGACTTTTGAGTTTTAGCGTGTCCTCTGTACATCACATCATGTTTTTTCTAGTTTAGGATGTAAGTTCCTGCGTAGCTTCTCCTAGTGATTAAAGAAACCAGACCACTAGGTTCAAGTCCATCCCACTTCCTATTTATACCAAGTAGTTCAAGTGGTTGCTTTCTCTCTACTTACCATAATCTTTGGTTTCAAGTGTTTCTTGTACATTTCTTGAAAAGGGCTTCTTCTTGTTGTTGTTTAGAAAGTACTGCGGTAATGGTGCTAAAGAGGGCTTTCCAGTTTCATGATGGGGAAGATGGGTTTGGGATGGGAGGTCAGGCAGCAAAAGAATCAAAGAGATTTAGGAAGTGGGTTGATTTCTTTTTGGTAAATTTCTAGGTGTTTTTAGCTGATGGTCTCACAGGTTTTAATTAAATCGGGTTTGGTGGTTTTTTTCTTGCAGTGCTGTTAGAGATGTGATGGGAAGGCTTTCTGTCGATGATTTTGTGTCTCGAATGGAACCATTACTTCGAACTGTGGTAGGATTTCTCATTTTTTTTTTTATTAGTTATTCCTTTTTCCATTTTTAACTGTATTCTTCTTAGCCAAATGGATCCATTTCTGTTTAGTTTTGTGTCCAAATGGCAACTTGTGATAGTTTAGAACAGCAACTTGACCATTTTCAAGTTCAACATGTAATTTAGGGTTTGCAACAGGCTCTGCTACTTTGAGATGTTTTTGCCATTGCCTAGCCTTTCTACTTCTTGTGTGTTTGTTGGCTATTTTGGTTTCCATGAGTAACAACACGTGATTTCGTACTAAGGATTTGCCTGTCTTTTGACTATGGCTGCCTTTTATCTGTTTGAAATAGCTCGAATTCTAAATATTGAGAGGCACTGATTGCTTGGCAGTCTATAAAATTTTTGCTCTGCTTCTTGTTTGTTTAGGTCCGGGATGAAGTGGAAAGGACTGTTCTAAGAGTTTTTCAATCATCCTCAAGGTAAATTCTTGCCTCCGTTGCTTGTTATCTTTGACAAATCTGTTAATAAGGGTTCTAGTTCTGTAAGAATTCGAGTTGATCAAACAACTATCGTGACTGGATGAGTTTCTTTACTTCTTGTTAAGTTTCTACCTCTGTAGCTCTAATCCAGCTAGTATTGATCCTGCAAAACCTATCCATTATTTCTATAAGCTTTGGTACCCTCATGATTCTAATCAGATAAAATTCATTCTCTGCTCACTTTGATCTTGCAGACCCTCATTTAATCAGAACAGGACATCTGGAGGCCTAATGTTGCACTTTGTTAACAAATTGCCCCCCACCATCTTCACTGGTGGCAGGATAGAAGCTGAGTGTGGCAACCCAGTCAGAGTTGTGTTGATGGATGCTAATACGAGGACCGTTGTCTCATCTGGTCCTCTAGCTTCCCTGAAAATTGAGATAGTTCCCCTCGATGCTGATTTTGGTTTTGATGATCAAGAAGATTGGAGTGGGGATGAGTTTGCAGCCAACGTGATTCGTGAAAGAGAAGGTCGAAGGCCACTGGTGACAGGAGAGCTCACCATTACATTACGAGATGGTGTTGGCCAACTAGGTGATATAGTTTTCACTGATAATAGTAGCTGGCAGAGAAGTAGAAAGTTCAGGCTGGGTGCTAGACCTGTACAAAAGGTTTCTGATGAAATCAGGATTAGGGAAGGAAGAAGCGAAGCTTTTGTGGTTAAGGATCACCGCGGAGAGTGTAAGTTCGAAACTCAACTTCTGTTCTACATATTGTCTGTTTTTGGCGAAATCTACAGTAAATCAATAAGACTGACAGTTTTTCTTTTTCATTCAGTGTACAAGAAACATCACCCTCCACACCTTGGTGATGAAATTTGGCGATTGGAAAGGATAGCAAAAGACGGTGCATTCCATAAGCGGTTGGCATCGTACGGAGTTAAGTCTGTGCAGGACTTTTTGCAACTGTATATGATTGATCCAACGATGCTGCGCACTGTAAGAGAATCTCCATTTGTTTCATGTCCTTTCTTTTATGAAGTTATTCCCAGTTTTTTGAGCACCGACTTAATGAATCTGCCCTAACCATGGGACAGCAGGTTCTTGGATGTGGCATCTCAAACAGGATATGGGATACAATTATAGAGCATGCCACCACCTGTGTTCTAGATGGTAGCAAGTTCTATAGTTACTTCGATGCTGGACAAAGCATTGGTCTGCTCTTCGATTCCATCTACAGAGTTGTAGGAGCTATGTTTGATGGCCAAAACTACGAGGCTCTGCATAATCTCTCCCCTACTAAAAAAGTAAGTGTTGCATAAGATCATGGAGTTCATAGCAATCTATTGATTCATAGAGCCTTCATGAAGTGTCCAATGGTTCTAGGGTCTGAGGATTTCTTTTATGATTATCAATTCAGCACAAATATTTCCGATGTGATTGATCAACTTCTCTGTTCAATCTGACAGGCCTTGGTTGAAAACATTAAGCGGCAAGCTTATAAGAATCTGAACAACTTCATCCAGGTTGATTGCAGTAATATTTCTGGCCACTCAAGGTCCTTGACAACCCTGCCGGCCGAGCCATTTAATGATCCAAATCTACCCCTGCAGAAACTTGAATTCCCATTTACACGCCAAGGTATATGAGCTTGCAATCGCCAAAACTCTCTGTAATTTATTAGTTCATAATTCTCATTTTTCTGAGATGGTTTGTGCAGATCAACCAGAAATGCAAATGGATTTCAATAATTCATCCAGTTCAACATCTTATGGATACGACACAGAAAGTAGCAGTCCGTTGGAAGTTTCTGGAGCTCAGATTAGTCATCAAGAAGCATTCCCTCAAATGTTTCGGAACAGCTTCAAATTTACAGATTTTTTCCCCCTTCCTTGCTCTGAGGAAAACAGTTGGTCACCAAAAGGCTGGCCAGCTGTGACAGGCGAGGAATTAAGCCGTGAGGACATCTCTGATGTCCAAACATCAACCTGGTCTCCTGGTAACTCAACATGGGGAACAGGCAGTACCTTTATCTTCTCTGCAGCTGATGAAGGGGATCCAGCCCTTTTCTCTTATCCAAGTTTCGGTATGCATATAACCCGTATCCGACCACCAAGAGCAAGGTGGTGCAAGCTCCGCGCCGCCCTCAAAATGGGGTCGTTCATGCGAGATCTCGCAGCTAGAAGAATGTCACAAGGCCTCTGTATGTAAAAATTACTGGGCTTGCATGTGGTAAACTTCTCAAAATTCAGGAGATAAGCTTCTCCTAGATGCATGTAAATTGGTTGATTAGATTTCATTTTCCTTCCCTTACTGTAACAAATGCAGCCAAAGGTCTCGCCCCTTCACCCTGCTAGCTTAGCTCGATAGCTTCCAAGTTGCTGCCCTTCTTGTAAAAAAGTTTACAAATGGCCTTCTGTGTGTTAGCTACTTAGTTTAGTTTTTGTCAGCTCATGATGATTCCTCATCATTTCTTCACCTTCCTGTAACATTTCACCACAAATGGGGAACGCTCAGAATGATCAAATATTGTGAATCTCTTTCTCGAAATCAGGTGTTACCTACTCTGTTTTTTTTCCTTTTTCTCTGCGAGCTTATCCCGTATTGTGCATGATATAGAGAGTTTAAACTAAGAATTTCTATGTTTCAGTTACAGCAAGCATGGCAGCAACAGATGTAGAAGTAAGTTTGTTCTGACTTCTGCGAGATGAAGATGAAAAGGAAATTTAATTAAATTTGTTTCCATGATAATTTTTGAACGAATTTCTATCTTTGGAGAGGTGAAAATTTTAATAAATTTGTTTCCGTAATAATTTTTAAATGATTTTTTATTTTTTTTAAATGAATATTTAGAAAAGTGATGATATTTTTAAAAATATTTTTTTATATAAAAATATATCAAAATAATATTTTAAAAAAAATATTTTAATATTATGATCTAAAAAAAAATTAAAACAAAATATTTTTTTTTAACAATACTTTAAAAATAGAATGTTTAACATGCAAATGATCTCCAATGTTTTGTCTTCTTGTTTTTTTTTTCTCTTATGAATGTAATCTTTTTTTTTTTTTAATCTAATTCCATAAGATTAAGTTTTAATTTTATTAAAAAATTAAAATAAATAAGAAAAAAACCGCAATGAAAAGCTGATTTTCTAAAATAAAAAACATATTTTCTCATAATATATATATATATATATATATATATATAATTATTGTCTATTTAGGAGTATTGTTGAGATTATTTTTAAAATTGTTTTTCATTAAAATGATTTTTTTAATTTTTAATATCAATACATTAAATTAATTTAAAATTATTCAAAAATTTTAATTTAAAATATATATTTTTAATTTTTTCAAAAACAATTTCTAATTACAATCTCAAACACTCCAATCACGACCATTGCTATCAGGATGTCATCAGGTTGTTAAAAAAAATTCTAGATAAATAAATCATGTCTAGTCATTTTAGTAATTATTCAGCTTGAGGACAATTGATTTATTGTGATATTTGATTAACTTGATGATTGCTGATTACGCGGTTAATCCTTCTTGCAGGCGCATAATTCCATAATTAGAGTTGGATTATTATCTGATTGGGACACATGTCATCCATCCGTTTATAAATAAATTAGTCCTACTCAATCAAGAGTTATATTTTTCCTGGAAACCATCAATTATTTCTTCTTCTTTTTTTAAAAAATAAATAAATTCTAAGTCATCACATTCACATAACAACATTTTACATGCTAATATAATCTCTTGCAATTTAAACGGTGAATAATTAATAATAATATCATGAATTAACTCATTTTAATTTAAAATAAAAAATTATTTCAAAGACTTTTTTAAAAAACCAAAACAATAAATAAACTAAATTTTGCCTGAATTTAACAGCACCCCAGGAATACATAATAAATTCAAATTTTCCAAGTGACCTCGTTTACATTTTCTCGTTAATGAGAATGTTTTTTAAAATAATTTTTATTTATAAATATATTAAAATAATAATGATTTTTTAAAAATAATTTTTGATTTCAATGTATGAAAATAATTTAAAAACATAAAAAAAATTCATTTAAAATAAAAAATAAAAATAACTTGATTTTTTAAAAACACTTTTAAAATACAGTGATAAACGTATAGGAATGTGGTTGAAGTTGACGTTGTTTTTTAAAATATTTTTTATTCAGAAATGAATCAAAATAATATTTTTTATTTTTAAAAAATATTTTTAATATGAACACATGAAAATCATCTAAAAATATATATAAAAAATAAAATAAAAAACATTTTTTTTCAAATAACACATTTAAAATTCAGTGACAAACAGAACTATAGTCAAATATAGCCCTTGGTCAAGTAAATCAGACAAGCATGAAAATTGACCGACAATATTTTCGTACAGGTAAATTGATCACCGACACATTTTTTCAGTGCATCCAAAAATAGGTCAGGAGGGAGGATATAATGATTTTTTTCATAATCTTGCCCTCCTTTTCTCTACCGTACACACTTATATATATATATATATATATATATATATATATATATATATATATATATATATTTGAAGTTAATTTTTTAACAATGAAGATGTGAGAATATAAAAGATTATCATATTTCTTTATTATATGTTTATAAAATATACACTTATTTTTTTTATTTTAAAATAAGAAACTTTTATTTAGAAATTAGAGATGATAGATTCATTTAAATCCGAGATTGAAACCTCTCTAAATAAATAAGTTTCTTTTAAATAATAACTCTATACCATATAAACAATACGATAATACTGATATAATAAATATATAAATATACATATAATTTGATGAATCAATATAAATGTTTAGTTTTTTACCTATTAAATTATTAAAGCTTAAAAAAAAGCAAGAAATAAAGAAAATACTCAACCTTTCAAGAATCGAGTTGGAATCTTTTCGACACGAGACGCGACGCGATAAAAAAACAAAATAGCGCGAACGTGTCGAAAGCACGACAATTCAAAATGGCAAGTCCGTAATTATTCTAAGCTTAAATGTCAAAATCACAAAATGGCACGAAAATATCTAGCATCCCGAAACCTTAAGGGTTCGGTTGCATCATTCTGTCCTCTTATTTTATTTTATGTATAATTTAAGTCCTTCTACTCCTTTTTTATCCTCATCCCATCCTTCCCTCCCCTATATCAACCACTGTTTGGTTATTTTTTAATTTGCTATGAAAGATGGCCGAAAATCCTACAGTTAAGTGCACCACATCATGTTCACGCTCGTGTTTCCAAACAGTCCTTAGCCATTGAACTAAGCACACACTGTATCGTTATGTTTCAAGTGTATGACTTTTTAGGGAGAATTTAACATCGACCTGGGAACAAGGTGACTGCCAGCATGAAATTAGGGACTGGGTTCACAATTAGACAAGTAAAGGGACTGAAATGAAATTCAACCTTCAGTAGTTTAACTGACACAAAAACTTTCAGATCTCTCGAAGTTTCCTCCCTCCCTTTTTCTGAAAGATATTTTCTCTCCACAGACGCAAACATCCCTTCATTGCTCCAGTTCTCCTTAAATCCTTAAAGACAAGAACAGAATCAGCAGAACTATTCCTTTGTCGGACCTGGGTTCTTGATCCTGTTCTTTCTTGTTTCTCTGCTACGCCGGTTCTTTGATGACTGTTGAGTTTTAAGGTTTGCTGTTCTGTGTAAATTAAACTGTAGTAAAAAGATATGGATAGAGAAGGAGGATCCAAAGGCGAATCTTGCTACTACACGATTCTTGGTATTCGTAGGGATGCCTCCTTCTCTGATATCCGTTCCGCTTACAGAAAACTTGCCATGGTAAATTCAGGAATTTAAAAAACAACCCATCTCTTTTTGACTCTTCTTAATGATTTATCTAAAGTTTGCAACCTTTTCTTTTAATGTTTTCAGAAATGGCATCCTGATAAGTGGGCTCAAAATCAAAGTCACGGGGTCGTCGGAGAAGCCAAACGGAGGTTCCAGCAAGTTCAAGAGGCTTATTCTGGTGAGAGTGACGGTTTTAATGGTGGTAATCTGGTGTTAAGGTTGTGTCTTTGAACGGAATGTAACTGTTTATTGGGTTTTCGCAGTTTTATCCGATCAATTTAAGAGGTCAATGTATGATGCTGGGCTTTACGATCCTCTGGAGGAAGTAGACGAGGTTCATTCAAAATTATCCCCTTTGTTTTCTATTTTGTTTTAGCTCTTGCAAGGCTTTACGATGCTGGGCATATTTCTTGTGGTAATATGGTAATTTGGATTCTTGCAAAAGTCTTTGTTTTTTTCCTATTGAAAACATGCTAGCAACAGTAATAAATTTAACATGATTGTTGACTAGAAAGAGCTTTTGATATTGCTTTTGAAATGGAGAACGTGTCTTCCCACTTCATTTATTAGATGGATGAACATATATATTAAGGTACCTCTTGAAACTGTATTTGGAATGAAAAGGCGTAACGTTGCACATGCTACATAGAGAAACATAATCTAAATCCTGTTTGGCTTGGCTTGGAATGGTGATTTTGGAAAGTCGTGACCTGATTTGGATTGATCTCGTCTGTCTTTTTAGTTTGTTCTCTTTCAGTAGATTGCCTATGTCTTAAATTTGTAAATTTTTGAAAACAGGAATTTTGTGATTTTATGCAAGAGATGATCTCTATGATGAACAATGTGAAAGATGAGGTATGAAATTGATCTCCCACTTCACCACTTTCCCCTGTTGCCCCTTTTTTGTGTGACCATTATGGGTACATTTAAGCCTTTTGAAAAGAATAAAATGGTAAATTTGGCTTCCAAACGGTGTGTTGAATATTCCAGGGAGATAGTTTTGAAGATCTGCAGAAGATGTTTGTGGAAATGGTTGGTGGAAATGGCGTGGGCTTTGACCTTAATGAAGATCAGACGAGTACGAAGAGGGCACGTGTCAATGCATCGAAAGGTAATGCGGCGAAGCGCAGCGGTTCTTGCTGTTGATGCAAGAAGCGGATCGTCCAACTAAGTGCATGAATTACAGTGGAAATTGGGTGTTTTATGGGGGGGTTAGATTAGGTAACAATTTAGTTTGTTCTTGTGATGGAAGGTTTGTGATTATACTCAGGAAGAATAAAATTTCCCTTGACTTGTTTGTCATCAATTTATATCATACACTATTTTTCCTTTGTTCATTGAACACTGGGTGAAGAAGAGCTGTGATTGGTAACATCTGTCCTTGGCAAACATGGGAGTACAAAATTGGCATTTGTTATGCATATCACGTATACTATATAGTTTTGCAAAACATTATCGTAGACACTTAGCATGCATTGGTGATTCGGGCTGTGTATAGTTCTACCTGGCCAGTTGCTATTCAAATGATTGGTGCATCTGCTAGTTTCTTATACAAGTATTGAATTTTCCTTCCGTGCATGATTGCAATCCAAAGAATTATTTTTTTTATTCATTTTTTCCAGTACCAATCATCTCAATTATGCATTGGATATTGGTTAGGTGGGCTATCTATTTTTTTAAGAAATAAATAAATATGCCCGGTGATAAAACACACTCTAGATCTGCCTACATTGAAAGGGTAAAGGGCATTGAGAGTGCCGATGTCTGCTGCGATCATTTCATGGTTTTATCCTGGTGTCGGTTGTGCATGGAGAATCATGGTAAAGAAGATTGCTGTTAAAGAATTCAACGGAGTCGCAACTTGGAAAACTTTAGCTAAAATTTGCACGTTTTATTGCCGTGGAGATTATTATTTATTTTTAATATTAACATGAAAATAATCTTAAAATATAATTTTTATTTTTTTTAAATAAATTTAAAATACAAATTGCAGCCATGTGTTTATAGGTTATTATTAATTAAACATGAATGTTATTTTTTAAATTGCCTTTGTAAAAGCTACAATAATATTAAACATGCAAGTCCATTTGTTTTTTGTTTCAAAAATATTTTTTTTTTAAAAATATTTTTTCTTTGATTCAAATTAATAGTTTTTAGTAGGGGTCAGAAGAAAAAAAACTAAGAAAACTGAAAAAAATTAATTGAGAAAAACCAAATTATTAAAAAATGCACTTAAACCGATTAGATTTTTAAAAGAACTTTTAGTCTAGTTTTTTTGTTTAAAAAAGATAAACCAAACCAAACTAGTTCAAATTAAAAATATATATATATATAGTATATTTTTATTTTATATTCCAGGTTTGGTTTAAATTTTTTGGTTTGATTTTATTTTGGTGAAATGCAAGAAGGAAAAACTTGATTAAAGTAAAAAAAAAAACCTAAAAGAACCGAAACTATATTATGGTATTTTAGTAAGAAACTGAACAGAAACTGGTCAGTTTAATCGAGGTCTAGTTCATTTTTTTTCAATTTTATTTTTTGATTTGATTGTTTTTATAGAGAATAACCACACCGGACCGAAAATAATCACCCATAGTTTTTAATATTTTTGAAATTTTTTAAGATGTTGGAATTGAAAATAAATTTAAAAAATAAAGCATTGTATTATTTTAATAAATTTTTAAATAAAAATATATTTTAAAAAAACAATCACCAACCCACACTCAAATAAGCTCTCGTTGAACTTGGCTAGCCTGTAATTGATCCAGTTGAACGACTCTCTCATAAAATTAAACCAATTAAAAACTTATTAATCTTTTATATTTATTTTTAAAATATTATTATTTTATTTTATTAAAATAATTAATATGATCAACTAAACTCAATAACCCCATCCAAGGTTGCTAAAATCATTATCTTGACACGAAACAGAAGTAACTTCTGAACTCGGATCGTAAAATCATACTTGAAATTTTATTGTACAAAAATTATAAAATAACAGCTACAATTATGGAGGTAGAAAAATCATAAAATCATAAGTAAAATATTTTAAATACAATACAATATAATTATGGTCGTAGAACTTTATTAGTTAAGGTTCATATATAATTTAAAATAATTTAAAAATATATTACAAAATAATTATTTAAATATACTAGAATCATTACATGAACATCTAAAAAATATTAATTTTTATTTTTATTTTTAAACAATGAGAGATAGAGAGGGGGCTAGGGGATGGCGGATGAGACAGCCCAACAGAGCATGAATAATTAGCCAAATTTATAGGATCGTAAAATCGAACCTATCCAAACTGACTTTACAATCTAAATTAATTTTCGCAAGTTTTATCCTATTTGAATAGAAAACTTGATAGAATTGACTTGCAATATTATATAATTTTACATATTAATTCATGAATTTAATAACCATGCCTCCTGCCTATGAATGTACCTGGCGGGTACTTAAATTGGGTTTAATAACTATAATAACTAGGCAGAGCAGGGAAATCTTAAATTATTTGATGGATCTAAGAAGTGAAATCATCGTACATAAGTCAAACCAATCAATCACAGCAATATATTTACACTAACTTTCCTTTTTTTTTTTTTTAATATAATACATGCTTTCAAAATTATTACTTTTTTAATATTAAAAAACGACAAAGATTTAAACAGGGAGAAACAATTTACAGTCGTATTTCTGAAATAATATTCTTGTCTAGTCATGGGCTCCGTGGTTAATTAATTAAATTCTTTCATTAAACTCTAATTATCGAGCACACTTCCATGATCAATAAATTAAATTAAACCAGAATCATAATTATATTTTTTTTTAGGATAGTTATTTATATTTATATATAGTAACTATATAAATACGGGATGAGAGCACGTTTTTGTTGTTTATTAAATTAATTTGCACGAGGTACTGTAAATAAAGTTCACTTTGAATTTAAGGTTATGTTTTTTTTTGAAAAATTACCACCATCATTCATCCAATATTATAGTTGTTTCTATATTGATCCAGTAGTTTAGTCGTTTTTATATTTATATAATATTAATATCTTGACTGTATTAATTATATTTGTTGAGTTAATATATGTTTAATTTAAATAAAAAATAAATTTATTAAATTTCACAAAGTTATCTGAGATGAAGTCTAAACATGAGCCTTTATTCCTCGCAAAATTCCTCTACAATTTCTGATTGTTTTTCCTCTTGCGAAGTTAACAAAAATCTTACAAGCAAGCATGCAGAATAAACGGTGTCGTTCGACCAGTTGGAAATGCAGGACCCATCACCACCACCTCCTTCAGGCTGGCCCTACCACCTCCTCAAAAAGGTCACCTATTCTCTTCCCTTTCAAAATTCAAATTAACCCGATCAGTGGCACATCTCGTAATAAAATAACGACACAAATCCATTTTCTTACCAAACCCTACATATATAATGCAGACCTCTCCGCTACGTCCCCCTCTCTCCCCTCAACTTTCAAAAAATCAAACAAAATCCTCAATTAATTTCCTGATTAGTTGCTTAATCCTTCAACCAAGTCGCTTATCCGGGATAGTCATCTGATTTGTTAATCCTTTAATTCGAAACGATGTCGTTGAGGCCGAGTGCAAGGACCGAGGTCCGCCGCAACAGGTACAAGGTGGCGGTGGATGCGGAGGAGGGAAGGCGGAGGAGGGAGGATAACATGGTGGAGATCCGTAAGAATCGGAGAGAAGAGAGTCTTCAAAAGAAGAGACGTGAAGGAATTCAGGCGCAAGCCATGCCTGCTACTCTTAACTCTTCTGCTGCTGAGAAGAAGGTTGGTTTCGTAATTTTAAGGATTTTCGTCTTCATTTTCGAATTGTTTTGACTGTAATTTGTTTTGAGTGTTGGTGTGTGTAGGGTTGCAGTTGAAATTAGGGTTTTTATTGAATTTGGATGGTTGCTTTGTGATTAAATTTAATGATCTGCTGCTGTTGAGATGATTAAGGTTGAGTGAAATTGGTTAATAATAGTAGTGTGATTACTGGTTTGATTGTTTTCGAGCGTTATAGTGTGTTAGCTTTGTGGGCTTAGTAAGATTTAGGTTTAATGGATTTAGGTTCCAGTTGGTTTGGAGCTTTGAGGATTTTTTTATTGGAATTGGGTGTATTCATTTGAGATGATTAAGTCTTATTCATTTAAGGGTTATGGTGCTATTATTGGTTTCCCTTTAAGGTCTGTTTGCTAGGTTGAGTTATGCGATAGGAATATCTGTCTCAATCGTGCAGAGTGCCACCAATCCCATCACATTTGTATCGGGTGTCACTGTGCCGGGATCTCTTGTTGGAATTGATCAAACTGCTGGATATTGGTTCGTTATTGCTTGATTGAATGCATGTCGTAATTTGTATTTTTGTTGAATTGTCTGAACCAACAATAGGGGGATGCTAGTTTGGCTATTTCCAGGGGTGTTAGTTCATTAGCATTTTGGAGGTTTAGATGGTGGGTACTTGTTATTTAGGTGGAATTTGGATACTTGTTTGATTCACTTTTGGTGATCTTAAAAAATGTCCGAGTTTTGATTTATTCTCTATGTTGGAATTGGTTGACAGCAGTTGGAACATCTACCATCAATGGTTGCGGGTGTTTGGACCGAAGATGGTAATCTGCAATTGGAGGCAACCACTCAGTTCAGGAAATTACTTTCAATTGGTGAGAAACTGCTTCTTGGGATGTCTTTTACAATAGCAGTAATGATATTTGTTTAACATGTCTCTTTTGTCAATTTTTGTTGCCAGAGCGCAGCCCTCCTATCGAGGAAGTTATACAAGCGGGTGTTGTTCCTCGATTTGTTCAGTTTCTTATGAGGGAAGACTTCCCACAATTACAGGTATTATAGCTGCCTTAGATTATTCGTTTTTTTTTTTTTTTGGCTGTATATGCTGGAGAATCTAATCAAGTGAAAATTACTGTAGTTTGAAGCAGCTTGGGCCCTCACAAACATTGCTTCTGGAACATCTGAGAACACCAAGGTGGTGATTGATCATGGGGCTGTTCCTATATTTGTACAACTTCTAGCTTCTCCAAGTGATGATGTTCGTGAGCAGGTATGGAAATCGATCATGACCAGTGTTAATGAGTTTAATTTTCTTCTGCTTATTTATATTTTTAGGCTCCGGTTAGGTCTTAATGTTTTTGTTCAGTGTGAATGATTTGTTTTTTACTAATTAGTCAGCAGCTATCCTGCTAGATAATTGTGACTGAACTCCTTGTATGTTTGAATGTGCAGGCTGTATGGGCATTGGGAAATGTTGCTGGAGATTCTCCAAGATGCCGTGATCTTGTCCTTGGCCATGGAGCTTTGCTTCCTTTACTGGCACAATTAAATGAGAATGCCAAACTTTCTATGCTAAGAAATGCTACATGGACACTCTCAAACTTTTGTCGAGGCAAGCCACAACCTCGTTTTGATCAGGTATGGCTATTTATTAAATCATTTTTATTTGTGTTTTTACTGAATGTGAAAAGATCAATGCTTCACACTTTATTTGTTTTCACTTGATAATGGTCATGCCATTTAACCTTTTTGTATATATAGTAATGAGGGGTTTCAGGGACCATTGCTGACTTGAATCTTTGTTTTTTGTAACATTCTATGTGCTGGTTCTTAGGCAATATAGGTCTTGACTTTTTGTTGCAATCTCATTTAACAGGTTAAGCCCGCACTTCCAGCTCTTGCTCGCCTTATTCATTCTGACGATGAAGAAGTCTTAACTGATGCATGCTGGGCACTCTCATATCTATCTGATGGTACAAATGACAAAATTCAAGCTGTTATCGAAGCAGGAGTATGTCCACGGCTAGTTGAGCTTCTGCTGTGAGTATTAGATTTTGGGACTTGTACTTTCTATTTTGTATGTTACACTCCCACCCAAATCTTGAACTTTTGTAACATGTTTCAGGCACCCATCTCCTTCAGTTCTGATTCCTGCTCTTCGCACTGTGGGAAATATCGTCACCGGGGATGATATGCAGACACAGGTATTTATCGCATATAGCGACATGTTTCTCTTGTTTGCAAAAAAGCTACACTACAATAGGATTCCTGTTGGCACCTTGATGATATCCCATACAGGGATAGTAAGTGTTCAGTATAATAGGTGTCGCATCTAGTCCACTTCATCCTTGTATTGGATGGAAGTGGAACCTAAGGTTATAATGAATCAGTAGCTGAGACCAAGTGGCCTCTACATTTAGCAACCGCTTAAACAACTATACTTTCTACCTTACTGTGAATTATTAACTATTTTTCCTATTCACTGTAATCAATGCAGTTACATTTTCTAAATAATTTTGAAGTGTTGGACAAAAGGCTGTATGAATTTTTTTCGGGGTTACCCATGTTGGCTATACATCAGCATCGCTTATATAAATAATAGGGAGTTTTGAGTTCAAAGTACCTTGTACAGAAATTGTACAGTAGTAGGCTTGCAATATATCAAAGGGAATAGGAACAGATACCAAAAGGCATTTTCAGGAGAAGGCTAACAAGGGCATTCATGACCTGGAAATAGGGCATATGTTTATTTACATAGTATAACTGCCAGAGAAGGCATTAGGAGCTTGTTTTTTATATTTCATGGTTATGAAAAAGAAATGATTTTTTAATCATTTTCCGTTATTGGGCAAATCATATGGATGCACACGTGGACACTTTCATTGTTGGAAGAGATTTGTTTATCTCACATGCTGATGTGTTCTGTTACCATGTAGTGTATCATCAATCATCAAGCACTGCCTTGCCTTTTGAACTTGTTGGCCAACAATTATAAAAAGAGTATTAAGAAGGAAGCTTGTTGGACCATTTCTAATATAACTGCTGGTAACAAGGAGCAGATCCAGGTAACTCAGATACACTTGTCTGTTGCATTTATTTATTAAATTGCATATATTCAGTCTGAACGATGTATTGATTCTCTTTTTACTTATTTGTGAAATTTTGCAGGCTGTAGTGGAAGCTAATATTGTTGGTCCACTTGTTCATCTGCTTCAAAATGCTGAGTTTGACATCAAGAAAGAGGCAGCATGGGCAATTTCAAATGCTACATCTGGTGGTGCCCATGAACAAATCAAGTAAGAAGCAGTAATCTTACAAGTATGGAAAGTGTGTTTTTCAAGTTGAGGAGTGAATCAATCAGCCTGCTCATCTGAGTATACACGTGGTTTACAGGTACCTTGTCAGCCAGGGTTGTATCAAGCCCTTGTGTGACCTTCTCATCTGCCCAGATCCAAGGATTGTAACAGTCTGTTTAGAAGGCCTTGAAAACATCTTAAAGGTAGGAGAAGCTGACAAGAACTTGAGTGAAACTGGAGGGGTAAATCTCTATGCTCAGATGATTGATGATGCTGAAGGATTGGAGAAAATTGAGAATCTACAGTCGCATGACAACACTGAGATTTATGAGAAGGCAGTGAAGATTCTTGAGACATATTGGCTGGAAGAGGAGGATGAGACAATGCCACCGGGAGATGCTTCCCAATCTGGGTTCCAATTTGGGGGTGAGGCTCCTGCTGTTCCCTCTGGTGGATTCAACTTCAGCTAAAGGTATGTATTAATTGTGTGATGGTTCAAATTCTGGTAATCCCAGGCTACTTTTTGGTGATCAGCATGGAGGGCCAATGGGCATCTAAGTTTTGCTACCCAAGGTCTTGAAAACTGAAAAATATTTTTCCAGCACTCAATGATGTATTATTGATTGCAGGAGTTTTAGCTGCAGGCTCCGTCAATGTCCTCAAGGATTGTATTGAGATGGTCGTCAGGTTCAGGTTCAGGTTCAGGTCAAGTGTATTGGTGTCAGGTATGGTCTATCTCTGGTTTCGGTTGTGGTTGGTAGGGTGTTGGACTGGCTTTCGTTTTACTATGGCCAGTGTATTACGTTGCGGAAAGAGAAATGAATGTGATTGGTGGCATGATTGAACTTGGGTTTCCATGTCTAGAATATTTTGGGAAACCTGAGTTCATTAGTTATCCCAGGAAATTGGGGTCTTATAAAACGGGCATGGAGTCTTTTTATTTTTTTATTTTTAAAGTATTTCTAATTTCCTAGTCGTCATGGTAGCATCTCTGCTTCCCTTTTCTTAGCGTTGATTTTGGCACTCACAAAATCTTTATATTGCCAAGCTGGTAGTTTCAAGGAATATTGGAATGATGTTTCCTTTACATTGTAAGAGTCGGTTGCAAAGATTTTATTTTTCTTTAAATGAGTCTCCTAGCTGTGTTCTAGTATATATATATATATATACAATGTACTGGCTTTTTATTTCAAACTCTTATATTGAAGGGAAGAGTTTAATTGCTATTAATATTGATTTATTTTTATGATTTCACCGCCCAGCTTCTTGCGTATGTTACGTGAGCATAGTTTGGAAGCCACTTAATGTAGATTTTGCTCGCCGGTTTGCTAGAAAGCTATAAATTATAGTTTTTCTTTTCTTTTCAGTCAAGTAAAATTGTCGTGCGTGTTGATTAATCAAACATTTTCAAATCAAAATGCATGCACCACGTTGAGGTAGAAATATATCTCATAAAAATTTACTCTGCATTTTATTTTAGTTCAAATAAAAGTAAAGGAAATCAAGCAAAAACAATGGTAAGTACAGGGCGTGGTTGCTATGACCACACTGCTTCGTCCTGCTGTCAAGTAGACGAGCATAGCACTGAACAATCCAGTATAAAAAAAAGAGAGAAAAAAACAATTAGTGTCGTACAAAATCATGGGGCTGAGCTGAACAAAAAGCCACGCAAAATCTGAATCACAAGAAAACCATATGCCTAAAATCTGAAAAAGGCAGAGGTAAGGAACTCTGTGCTTGGTTTTTGATCTGGCAAGTGTTCAGCTGCACCAAAAACACTACAATATCTCGAAAGGTATTATTATTATAATTATTATTATTAAAACTGTTGAGAAAAATATTTAATCTCTGGCGGCCGAATAAAGATAATATATTAGTGAAACATGGCTTGATTTAACTGTTAATTTGATCATATAATAATTTATAATATGATTTAGATTGGTTTTTATTTTGAATAGTTTTTTCTTTAAATAATTTCATTTTTTATCATATATTTTTTTTAAATAAATAACATTATTTTTTTTTAAATAATTATAACTTAAATTCACCTGTAAACCTATGCTTAGGGTGGTCGAACCTCCAATAGCTTCTTTTAAGGAGTTCTTCGGAAGTGTATTGAAAATTATTTTTTATTTAAAAATATTTTTTTTATTCAATAAAAAATATTTTTTACATCCTCACGTCAAAATGACATAAGACTATAGTATATTATTTTTATTTTTGCTTCTGAACAAACACTTTTGAATTTAAGTTTGGTAGATATGTGTGTTAAGAAATTAAAAATAAATTGTAAACATGACTTAATGGACAGACAATTGGGCCCAAACAAAATTGACCCAGACCCGGCTAAATTAGGGTTCCAATAATAACATCCGTGATATATAGCTCTGGATATCGCTCAACCTGTCAAGACTTTAGAAACCGCAACAAGGGAGGAGACACAAGACTGGCGCAGCTCCGCAGAGTTACTTAACTCTTGACCTCTACGCTCTCAAAATGGTTAGCTTATCTTTTATCTCTTGTTTATTCTTAACGTTTGAGCTATGATCATTTTGGTCTTCTTTTAGGATTCGGTAGCTCACTGGCTTTCAGCTTGTTTCAGTGACGCTTACTAGTGGTTGGGTTGCTGTTTTCTTAAAAGAAAACATGGGATTACGTTATTTCTTGTCACGCCTTTTGTTGAGTCGTTTTCCTTTCGTGTGTCTGGTTGTTGTTTTTACCTGGGTATGATTTATAAATGTCATCGACATGTTTTTTACTTGCTCTGGTTTAATTGTTCTCTTTTCTTTTTTGTTGCGTTACAGGCTAGAGGGTTGAAGAAGCATTTGAAGAGGCTTAATGCCCCTAAACATTGGATGCTTGATAAACTTGGTGGTGCATTTGTATGTTAACAATCTCTGACCCCCTTTGCCTCAATAACAATTAAATCCTTTGTGGTTTCTTGGAGCGTAGTGTTTCTGTTTTGAGTCTAAAATGTTTTATTTTGTGTTCTGTAGGCACCCAAGCCATCATCTGGACCCCACAAGTCTAGGGAATGCTTGCCTCTGATTCTTATTCTGCGTAACAGGCTGAAGTATGCACTCACAGGTCGTGAAGTGCTTGCTATTTTGATGCAGAGACATGTCCTTGTTGATGGCAAGGTCAGGACAGATAAAACTTACCCATCTGGTTTCATGGGTAAGTGCAATTCTGTCTTTATGATGATTTTTTCTCTTATGTGGATATTCTAGATAGGTGTAGGATTTTGTAGTTTTTCAACGCTCTGGGATTGATTCTAGATGGGTAAGGAGAAGTTTTTATCGTTTTATCTCTAGCTGAAAGTAATGGATGAACTAGCAATTGTTTTTTTTTTCACATCTCTTGGTGGGCATTATTTGATTAAGAAATTGAGGGATGCAATTCAGCAACATATATGTTGGAAAGTGATCATGCGTGAGAGGTTATAAGTGCTAATATCTGCCAGAAGTTAATGTTTGTTTTAAGTGATCACTGTGTGGAAGGTTATAGGAGCTTTTGTCTGCCAGCTTTCTGTCATGCTAGATTGGAAGTGGTTATTATGTGTGATAAACCATTAGAGTTTCTCCCCCTTTCACTTGCATGACCATTTCTTTTTCATCCCCCACTTGACACATATTCTATTCTTCATTTGGGTTGCTCACTTTGGTTTGCTCTCTGCTACAGATGTCGTGTCAATCCCAAAGACAAATGAGAGCTTTCGTCTCCTCTATGACACCAAAGGCCGCTTCAGGCTCCACTCCCTCAGAGATGATGAGGCCAAGGTTTGCGATATTTTTGGCTATGTTGTGGTTTTGATTTGTGATAATTTGTTTTTGGCCATGTTGTGGTTTTGATTTGTGATAATTTGTTTTTTTGGACCATGCACTAATTTGATCGATCAATGAATTTTATTTTTGGAAGTTCATATCTTAGAGGTGTTTCGTCATTTTGATTTGTGATATTTCTGTCTTTTTATTGTGCTCCAATTTTATAGATCAAATGAAATGTATTTTTGCAAGTTCATATATTAGAGTGGAACCCCCAGGTATTGATTCGATTTGTTTTTTAATGTTTCACAGTTTAAGCTTTGCAAAGTTCGGTCTGTTCAATTTGGACAGAAAGGAATCCCTTACCTGAACACTTATGATGGCCGCACCATCCGCTACCCAGATCCCCTCATTAAGGCCAATGACACCATCAAGCTGGATTTAGAGAACAACAAAATAGTAGATTTCATCAAGTTTGATGTGGGAAATGTTGTCATGGTCACTGGGGGAAGAAACAGAGGCCGAGTTGGAGTAATCAAGAACAGGGAGAAGCACAAGGGAACTTTTGAGACAATCCATGTTCAAGATGCCACTGGCCATGAGTTTGCCACTCGCTTGGGCAATGTATTCACCATTGGAAAGGGCACCAAGCCATGGATTTCTCTTCCCAAAGGCAAGGGTATTAAGTTGTCTATCATCGAGGAGGCTAAAAAAAGGCTTGCAGCATCCCAAACTGCTGCCTGAAGTTAAAGATTTTTCCAACAATTCTTGCCTTAGTTATGTTTTTGTTAATTGGTGCGCCGATTTTGGACAAAGTTTTTACATCACATTTATAACTTCTGCAATATGTGTTGAGTAGTGAGAAAATTTTGTTATGCTACACAAGCTATATCTTAGGATTTAATCTGAGGGTCTGGATTTTCAGTAAGTTTTGTGCCAGGTGGTATTTGAAATTCATTACACGCATTGAAGAAATTCTTTGAAAACTCCAGAAACGTAATCCACGTTTTGTTTGTAATTACAAGTACAGCAGGGCTACTAGTTTGAGCTTCTCTTTGTCCTCACAGTATATCCCATGGTATCGAGCGTGACAAGCTGACTTCAGATTCTTCTCGGGACCAGATCTTGCCCTAGATTTTACTTCAGAGTGGCGAAAGAAAAGCCATGTAGAAAAGTCAAATTACCATAATAAAATAAATGTAGATTTTTTTTATTTGCATTGCAGCAGAAAAAGAAGAGGGTATTTTATTTTCTTTGTACCACAATCTCCCATATGTTATGGCAAAATAGCATAGAAATGAAGTTCTGAAGAAAAAAAAATCACAGAGTGAATAAGCAACATGCAATCATGAAGCTTTTTTAGAATTAAAATCATATTCGTCTCTAAATAAAACATGCCTGCGAATGCCAATGGTGTTTTTCTTTTTTCCAATGAATTGTTTACAACCCAGATGAGAGAATGTCTATGAAATCCATTGCTGGAGATAAAGCTAAATTGTTTTTTTTACGAGGAGAGAGTTTTTTACTTTGAAATTGCCAAGAAAAACAAATTTGATCTTTCTAGTTTTGGGTTGATTTAGGATTTTGAGATAGTTTTTTCAGCCTTTAAGGTCATGAATGGGTTTATTATGGTGTTTATGATACTTTCTAGGAGATTTGAGGGGGGGAAAGTAATAAAAACTTGATTTTTGAGTTGAAAAAACCATCAAACCTATTTCTTACCACCACATTAACCACAAATCTAACAATATATATGACGTGTTGTCTAATTTTATTTTCTCTATTTTTTAAATTAATAATTTTAAATGTTTTTTATTACAATTAATTTTTTATTTATGTCAGACTAATATTCTTTCACTCTTTTATTTGGATAGAGAACTTCTTTTAGATGAATATAATGTATTTGTTGTTTTTTATGCGTTTAATTTTTGAAGAGGTTTTTCTAATATATATATATATATGAAATTTATTTTTAAAAATAAAAAAATATTTAGTCTCATGATATTTTTAATACGTGCATATTTACATAGTATTTTTTTTTATTTATTCAATTAATTTAATATGTGTATCTATTGTTATTATTATTTGATGGAATAATAAACTATTTTAATAAATAAAATTAGCAAACACTACCGATTATTTGTTTTGTTTTGCAGCATTATATATCTTGATCTACACATGATTCCTCTTTTTTTTTTTTTTTCATTTTTATTTATAATTGATGTCTTTTGTTTTTCATTTATTGACAAATAGTTTTTTTTTATTTTTTTGATTAAATGTACTCACAAACTTTTTAATCTTCACATAGAGTTTTTATAACTATAAAAACATGCCAAACAATCCCATATATAAGAGTATTGTTTTTTAAATATTTAAATAACTTTTGATTTTAATTAATTCTTCTAATTTTAGTTAAAATAACTTTCAAACCTTTTTTTTTTTTTTTTTTTACATTAAGGCTCTCTTGAGCCTATCTTACCAATAGTATTTTAATATGATTAATCTACTACATGTTTGACATGTTGCCGCTCAAGAGTTCATCTATTTATATCCTAAAAAGATTTCCGAAATTTAGATTTTTTGAATAATAATTTAAAATATATATATTTTAAATTATTTCATAAACACTTTATAAAAACACTCCATGCCTAGTGGTGGTTACTTTTTCTACTTTCTTTTGTTTTGGAAATATATTAAAATAATATATATATTTATTTTTTAATTTTAATTTTACATTAACCTATTAATAAAATATTTTAAAATACCATGAAAATAAACGGGTCCAAGTGGAAGCTAGATATTGGCTAGCTTCTTATAACTCCAAATTACATCTCTTGGAAACAAACCAAAAAGGCATGGGTCGGATTGCTCTCGTTGAGAGTCGAACTCAAGACCTCCCGCTTACTAAACGGGTGCTCTAACCAACTGAGCTACGAGAGCTGGTTGATTTATTATTTGTAAATAGAATATATATTTATAAGTTAACTTTTGTAAACACTGTTATCTACGTGAATACATTCTCTGTGGCTTCAAAAAATTGTCCAGTCTATTACAAGGCATATCTTATATTGGAGTCACGAACCAAATCAATGCATTTAGCTCTTGTTCCAGTCACAAAAAAACGTAATAGCTCGTATGATCAAGTCTGATTAGATTATGAAACAAGCATGGTTTTGCAGGCATGGCGAGACACAACTCATCACTTCGAAGTTTCATCCATGCATGGTAGAATTATCATTTATCTACCAGGTAGTTAAAACTGGGATGACATGAAATAAACGAGAGAGATGGATTGATATTTTTTTGAAATTACATGAGCAAAAATGGATACAAACAATTATAAAGGCCTCAGGCTCCTCATGACAGGGAGCCTTGGATTTTGAAACACCATGCTCCAACCTCCCAAAAAATCAAAAGAATCAACCTAGCAGATCCGTGACAAAGGAACAAAGTTCAGTGCCAGTTCTACACATCTTCGAGGACATTTATCTCTCCCTCCTTCCCCTCAATTCTGAAGAAAAATTTTAGTAATATAAGAAGGTAATCGATTAATTTGGCACGTATATTCAGGGAATTCAAAGCGTTTGCATTCTTTAATTGGGCAAAGTTATAGCCATCTACAAGAGTGTGACATTTGGTGCGGAGCGGTGCGGCATTATGAACGAGTGAACTTCAGGAATACTTGTGCTCGCAAATAAAAAGAAAATCTTCAGGAATATCTATGCTCACAATCAAAAGAGAATCGTCTTGAGGATAAGAAGGACCAGCATGACAGCGCACATTATAACAAGCACAGTGGCACACATCACCATCCCCCCTCGTTTCTGTGTTCTGTCAGCCTGCGGTGCCAAATCCATTCAGTATAAACAATGCCATGCAAAATGAGAGAGAAAGAGAGAGGCTTTTGAAAGTAGAACGAAATGATTGCTCAGGGTAAGAAGGGAACCTTCTGCAGTTGTTTAAGCCCCTCCTCAACTGTAGTTGCTACATTCTGAATGTTGTAGTCTATTCTATCAACAATCGTGCCCTGTTTGGAGGGCAATAAACAGTTAGTGATCAGAGACTTGAACATGAACTTCACAGATTTAAAAAAGAAGCTGATCAACTCCTAACCTGGTCTATTACAAGTACTGACAAGTCCTTCATAATCTGAGCAAGCTCATTTACCGATTCAACTACCTACAAGGATCAATAGGAAACATAAAGAGTCTTAACAAATAAAGGAGACTACTAAATTTCTGTTGATTAAAAAACAAAGGCTAAGGGCAATCACTTGCCTGTTGGATCTCTCGTTCCCTTTCTACAGTGATTGCCTCACTCTTTTTCATCTTGGCCATCTGATGCTCATTAAAAACCTAACATATCATTGATATATAATATTCTCAGTACTAAAAAAAAATGAAGAAACAGTGCAGGAATCTTGACTCAAAACCGGGATTTAACTTGCAAAACTATTTAGATAATGTTTCTGGACATGATAGATACAATGATGGAAACAGAATTTAGACTATAGCTTCATGGCACAAAACAAACAAAAAGAATGAAGAAAACAGAAGGTGTGGTTCAACCTAAGCCTACGTTCACAGGTGAAGAAAAAGAAGAGATTTACTATATTACATAAGTAAATACAAAGCACAAAGTCTCTCATAATCTTTTGATTTTTTGTACACCCAAATATCACATATATGTAACTAGAAGGGAGGGACCCCAGATCCAAAAGGAAAGATAAAAAACATCCCTGATTGATATGGGTATAGGCCATACCATACCAAGCAGGCTTTGACCCTGAACCACCAAACAGATCGGTGGTGGGCTACGTAGATCTCACAAAACCTCTTACTCAAGTTTTGTCTATCAACTTGCTATGCATCACCAAACAATTTCATGACACATCATATCTAACAATAAACCCAAGGTGGAGAAGGTTAAGACAAGCATACCATGTCGTCCAAATTGTCATCATCTATTATAGATCTTCCACCATTTAGGTTCATTTCTAAATCATCCCCGTCCTGACCCTGCATATCAAAAGAAGCCAAAACAGAATGATTATAGGAAAATGTTAATATATTCCTTATTTATTTAGCAATTTAATAGGAAAAGCAATCCTTCCCAGACCTCTTTTTGTTGCCTGAGGCACTTCAAGTATGTTGACTGTTTCTTGCGAAGTTCCATTGAAAGGTTCTGAAGGTCAGTGGCAAGGGAACGCTGCAAATAAAAATATGCCAACATAAGCACAATTCACCATGTAAGGAATGCATGAGTTCTCAAGTATGTTTAACTGCATATAAAATTCCATAGTGCAAAATGGAATCACCAAGCCACTAATTGGAGAGAGCAATCATTTCACCCAACAGTTATAGGTGCATGGTCCAGAAAAACTCACAAGAGGATATTCTAATTATCAGAGAAACATCAGAGGCCTATGAGCCATTTAATCAGCTAGAATTTCTCCTTTAGATTATCAGGACATTATTGGGGCTGCGGGCCCCATAACTGTAATTTAAAATTTGCTTTTTGTTGGGCTTAGGCCGTATTATCCACCAAAAAATCATATGCAAGTGGAAATAAATCAGTAACAACTTCATGTGTGTAGTTGGTTCTTGCAAGAAAATAAAGGCTTACCTGCACATTTTTTCTAACATTTGAATCCTCAGAAGGCCCAGCTGCAGCAAGTCTTTTTAGCTGCTTCTCTGATTTCCTTAAAAGACCGGTTATATCTTGGGTTAGACCCTCAATTGTCAGTTGATCTTCTTTACCATCACCAAATGACGGCATCAAAGCTTTGGCATGAGCCTTTGCTAACTCAACCATTTTTGTACGTGCACGTTGCACATTTGCTGCTATTTCTTCAGAAACATCCACCCAAGCTGGAGGTAAACCTACTGTAAGCGCTCCTTTACTGCATCAAGACAACAACCTTAACGTTCCTTCCAGGATAACATTAAATTTTACAGCAAATGCTCAACCATTAGGAAAGCAACAATAAATAACAATCAGTGTGTAAAATGCAGAAAAAATACCCAGAGAGTAATTTAAGTTACTACTCGCATCTATCAAAACTTCTTTCAAACATCGTTTAGCTTAAAGTAGAACCATCCCCAATCTTCACACCACCTTCCAACACAACCATTTCACTCCCCACGAGCAATTCCATAAAAGCCTTTGACTAAAAATACCTACAGAAACCAATCCGATATTTGAGAATTGCAGGCAATAAAAGATCTCAAATCCATATGACCCAGCTTGACTCGACCTCGAACTCTACCATGCTCTTGCACTACCATTTAGAGAAAATATCCGATTCTCCCATCATCAACAAACATTTTCAACACCCATTTCAATCTAACAAGATGATAATCATGCTTCACCTACAGCTACCAACAGATCAAAATCCCAAAAACACATACCACCAAAGACAACCCCTTCGAAACTTTCCTGCAATGCAGCTATATTCCACATTATCTCCATACATATCCACTCACATTCACTTCAAAACTAAAAAACCCATCAACAGTTATCATTTGCCACACATTTCGACATTCAAATTAACAATAAAACACACTAAAAATCTCCGCAAAATCACACTGCAAAAACCTCTTATTGCGTATCCCATTTTAGCTAACACTCTCAATTCTACATATCACATTGCAAAAATCAATCAAACTAAAAGACTAATCAACAACAAAAGCACCAAGCAGATATTTGTACGTGTATGTATACGAATACGAATATGAATGTGAATATTTACCTTGAATTACCGGGATCTTCAGTACTAAGAGGAGCATATTTCCGATTAGGATTGAGAAGCGAAGTGCTGACCAGTTCGATCACCGGACCACCACCACCACCTCCTCCTCTGACAGAGCTCGTTGACGGAGATGAGCTCGTCGGAACCCTGACGCTCTTCAATGCATCTCTGTACTTCCTAAATATCAACGTCCGATTCCTCGTTGCCATAACAAAATCAGCAAAAAAATAATAAAAAAGGGCTACTCTCTTTCTCCCAGGAATCGATAATTTATGGATCTGGAGGTGCTGTAGAGGTCACGTGCCGAGATCGGAGAAGATGGCGGGATGTCACGTGGCCGGAGAAATTGGAAATGTTTTGGGAGACAGTGGAGGTGTTGGGGTTAATTACTAAAAAAAATGAAGTAGAGGGATTACTTTTTTCATTTGTTTTTTAGTCTACGTAACTGTTCAGGGGGGTTCTTTGAATGATTGTTCTAGCAGTTTTTTTTAAGCAGTTTTTTATTTATAAATATATTAAAATATATTTTTATTTTTAATATAAATATATTAAATTAAATATAAAAAAATCTTATAGTTTTGAAACTCACTCATAATCTCTGATAAAAAATATATATAATTTAATAAAAAAATTATAATTTGATTGTAAGACAACCGTAATACTCTTTTATTTTTATTTCCAAAAATTAATTATTTATTACAGTTTTTTTTTTTTTTTTTCAAAACTTAGCAGCAAAACAATTAATAAAAAATATCAAAAAGAAAATAAATAAATATACTATAAAACTACAGCGCAACCAGCACAAGACTTCCTTTTTTTCGACGAACAAAACACAGCTCCTGGTGTCATCTCTCACTCCTTTAATAGAAAAAAACAAATAAAAACACCCACCTTATCAAGTATCATCATTTCCTCTGATTCAACCCCTAATTTCAAGGGTATTCACTTGCGTAAATTCAAGATCAAAGCCTCAAACTTCGATCAGGAAACCCACTTTTTTTTTTTTTCAACGAGTGAGGATCGGTTGAGAATTTTGGAGTTTTAAGGAAAACTAATTTTAAAGGAGGAGCTATGGATGCTGATTCATGGAGTGCTCGCCTTTCTTCAGCTTCTAAGAGATACCAATCAGCTCTACAATCACGATCTGGTCAGGATTTTTTTATTTTTATTTTTTTTGAAATTATGATTTCTTGCCATGTATGAGGTTTGTTTGGTTGCTTACAAAATGAATGGAAAAGATAAGTATTATGGGAGTTTAATTGTTTAAAGTTATAAATTTTGGGTTTTTAAGCAAATTGAACTTAGTTTTATCAATCCCAGCAGTCATTTCTGTCTTTTGCCTGTTTATTGGTCTTTTCGGAAGCTAAGAAATGATTAGGAGAATGAAAAATCATGGGAATTTAAATTGTGGGTATTTAAAGTTTGGGTTTTAAAGTAAATTGAGCTTGGTTGCACCAAACCCCGAAGTCGGTTGTGTCTTTTGCTTGTGTATTTTGGCTGGTTTGGTTTTTGAGAAATGATTGGAAAATGAAATGTTATGGTCATTTATAGTGTTAGTGTTTAAAGTTTGGGTTTTTAAGTTATTTGGTCATAGAAAATATGAATGAAACTATAAGGTTTTGGAATCCAACTTTCTTTTCTTTATTGAAGAAAGTGTTTTGTTTTGGTTGTTTGATGGGAAATACGAGAAATCTGGGTTTTGGGTGTCAAGGTTTTTCATTATGGCTTTGTTACAACCCCTGAAAGGAAACTACACATTACTTCACTGAGCTTGACATGGCTGTCACTTGAAAGTTGAAACTCAAAGGTTCCTTCTTTTTGATAAAGAAAAAGAAAAGAAAAGTTTCTCTGTGAAAACCTTGTGTTTGTTTATTGAGTAAATGGGTATAAAGGGTCAAGTGTTGCTGTCGAGGTTAAGTGAGGTTCAAAATAAATTCTCGTTCTGAGGTAACTATTAATTTTTGTTGGGAGTTGATAAGGGAATTGCCCCTCTAAACTGATATCAGTGGTGACTGCTTGAGAATCATGAATCTTAACAGATTGGGTTGAAGTTGCCTATTATCAAACAGAGGCTAAGTGTTTCTGAATGTAATAACTTAAGGAAATTTTCTCTTAAACTTCAAATAATTGTTATAATGTTTGCAAATGCAGATATGTTTATGGGGTTTGAAGAAATTGATGGAGATGATGATATAAGGGAGGAGTTTCCATGCCCATTCTGTCCTCAATATTTTGATATTGTTGGGTTGTGTTGTCACATTGATGATGAACATCCTGTTGAATCAAAGAATGGGGTATGAACAATCTTTCTTTATATATGTTAGTTGCTGAATTGCGTATGTTCATAGAGTTCACAATTTCATTTATTTTACCGGTAAGAATTTTAAGTTTTTGTAGAGTTGAATTGGCGTCAAATATATGTTCTTGTCAAGCTCAATAAGAAATCTTCCTCCTTCAGTGTTACTGATGTTTGGAGTTCTTCAGTGTGATTTTTGTGAGGAAGTATTATCTTTATGTGCTATTCAGTTGCTAATCCCTTGATGGGCATAGACATTGATGATAACGATTAGATAAAACCTGAACTTAGTAACTTAAGAATTCATCCATCCCAGTGAGCTTTACTATTGATGATAGGAATGGGGGTTATTACCCACAAAGCCACTTGTTTTGTGTGATTATGATTCCCCTGCCCATGATGTGGTGTACAATACTGTAAAATAGTTATTAGGGTGCTACACTGACCGTGATTTATAAAACATAAGAGGTCATTCACTATCATATTAAGTGTCTACTTTTTTTGAATCAAGATTATCTGTTAGGGGCTCCAATGTTGAGATCTTATTGAAGGTTAAATTTGCTCACAATATATGCTGTTTATTTACAGGTGTGCCCAGTTTGTGCAATGAGGGTGGGTGTTGACATGGTTGCACATATAACCCTACAACATGGAAATATATTCAAGATATCCTTTTCTATTGAGTTATTACTAACTCTAATGATTTGTTTTCCTTGGGTGATCATGTGTTCGTTTGCTTGCAAAACCAATTTCAACTCCTTGTTTGCTTTTATTGTAGGAATGCTTAGATTACTTTCTATAGCTAGACTTAATTTTTTCTTGTTGTTGACTTGAGCTTCAGTATCAAAATTCATGTGCATGATCTTGCCTTTGTGCTGAGTTCCTTGACAAGTAATTACATGCAGCGCAAGAGGAAGTCACGAAGAGGTGGACCTCATTCAACCCTTTCTTTGTTGAGGAAAGAGCTGCGAGAAGGAAATCTACAATCCCTTCTTGGCGGTTCATCCTGTGTAGTTTCCTCATCCAATTCAGCACCTGATCCATTATTATCTTCATTCATTTTACCCATGGTTGATGATTTCACGAGTTCTCAGTCCTCCTTTTTGTCTGAAACAAATTTGACCAAGAAAAGTGCTGATGGGAATGTTTCAGAACGGTATGTTATTATGTTGTTCTAGTCTGTCTCTCTCTATTTTGTCCTACTTAACTCATGTAGTAGATTCTTTGCATGCGCTGTAAATGTATATCCTAATCGCTTTCATCTTCAGTACACTGTCGAAGAGAAATTATGTCCTTTCATGATTTGCTAATATTGTTGAAAGGGAATTGATCTTAGATGCACTTACCTTTGAATAGATATTGACCATTGGACATCTTATGGTAGCATATTTTTCATATTCAATTTGCAGACTTCAAACTAGTTGGTAATAAAATTAATGTGGAGTGCAAATATTTTGCTACATGATTCTGTTCTGTACTAGAAATGTAACAAACACCTGACCACTGTTGACTTTCAAGATTAAAATCTCAGAAGTTTCTCATACTGAGTTTGTCCTGCTTTCAACTAGCCCAAACACAATGAGCTGTGTACCACACACATGTTTATTCTTTGCTGTCGCCCATGCTAAAAAGTTGCAGATTTTCTTCTCTTTTTTTTCTCGCTAAATTAATTGTTATATTTGCATGATAAAGTATGATTTTTGGTCATTTGCTGAGATAGAGCACATTAAAGTTTGTATCACAATCATTTTGGTCAACCACCTTGATGTTTAAATGATTTTTTTAGAAAAGATAGGATCAAAGGGAAGGGGTATGTGGTTTGGATGCTTTATGGAATTACCATTGATTTATGTATCAAGAACTGCAGTTTTTACCTATCCAATTCTGTTATTTCTACATCATATTTACCAATAGTTACAAAAGCATTTCAGTATACAGAGTGAAACTATAAAGAACTTGAGAAACCGTAAATTAATTAGCCATTTTTTCCAAAGCTCTAAGTTGATCATCAGAGCTCTAGGTGGTCATGTGTACCATGGGAGGATGCTGCTCAATTGTTTGATTTCACTCTTTTTTACAGTTTCACTCTTCGTTATAGTTTCAGTTATTGATTTGTTTTTCCTGAGTACCTGAATCTTGACTTTTGGGGATCATGGTACTAATCATGTGGTCATGCTTGTACTTGAAGTCAGTGCTTGCATAATAACAAGGTTACTCCAAGTCTATAATCCCTTCCCTAAACTCAAACTGGAATCCATCCCTGGCTGCAGTTGTTGAAATATAGTCTAATTGATGGATCATTTTTTTACATGTATGCAAAATTATCTGGCTATTCTCATTCAGGTGCTATATTTTTGTTTTTGGTTGCAGAAATAGGAAGTCAACTCCAATGTCAATTAAGGATAAGGAAGAGAAGGCCAAAAGGAGTGAGTTTGTACAAGGGCTGTTGTTGTCTACAATTCTTGATGACATTTTATAGAAGTGGGGTCATGCTGGCTGCTACAGTATCGAATGCCATATTTGCAGCTAAGTGCCTTGCAATCTTGGTTTGTTTGCAGTGAATATGGGAATGTATTAAACTCGGAGTGTTAAATAAAATGTAGGAATGAGTGTAAGTTATGTTGCCTGTGAACGTTAGTTGTTGGACAGACTTTTACTTTCAGGTCATGATTAAATGAAAAGGAGAAAAAAATCACTTCCTAATCCTTTGTTAATGCATCTCTATGTTACTTTCTTGTTAGTTATTTGAAATTACAAAATATCTTGATGAATAAAACACATAGCTGCTCATTGAAGGCATCTCCAGTCAGCCTAGTTAGCTGCAAGAAATTATTTGCATGAAACATATTTACCCCAACCACCTGCTGCAGACTGTGGGGGTGTTTGCTGGCAATCTTTGTTTTTATGGCCACATTGTAAAGCTGGTTAACAATGTGTTGTGGATTAGTGGGGCTGGTTCCATTGTTAAGCTGCAGTGAGTTGATCAGCAAACTAGTCTCTCAAAGAAAAGCATGTTCTCAAAGACATTTACAATTCGTTTGTTTATGAGGTGTGCCTGTAAAGAAACACACACTAGTTATAACAGATTTTGTGTTCCATTATCAAGTTCAATCCGTTGGGTTGCTTGTTTTCTGCTGAAGAAGTTGACCTGAAGCTCAAGTATCATAGAAACAACAAGAAGAGTCAAATTTGGCCATCAGACAGCAGATATCAGGCAGCTGGTCAAGGGATACAGCAATACCCCAAATTGTGAATATGTGAAAATAACTGAAATAACTGATACTGCCTTCTGCGCAAGAAACTTCAAGACCTTAGATATCTCGTACAAGTACATCTAACTGCGCCGACTAAATTCTTCTAGGCACTACAGGTTGACCAATTGTTTGGAGCTCAACCAATTCCAGATCATGACTACCCTGTATGCAGGAGCAGATTTGCCCCCACTGTTATGTCACTTTCATTTCGACATTCCCGTCTTTTAACATTGAGGGTAAAAAGAAATAATAAAGAGCATGAATTTAGGCCACGGATGGGAAATAGAGATATACTTCCCAGTTGATCCGACTCTCTTTCCATATTCATCAGAACTTTCTCTATTCTCTCAATATTAGAAGAAACTGCTTAAGCTTTTAATAGGATCTTGAGCGAGTATTTGTTGCACCGAATACCCTTGTCTTCCATCTCCTACATCAGAATCTCTACCAAAACAAGGGTTGCGCTAGGCCCAGTTCCTTCATTATCTGCATCATGGCCTCTGCCTTCTCCAAATGTTTATTCTCCACATACCAGTTTCAAAGAGAACCACAAAGGTTGTTCTCCTATGATCAGGAAGGCTTTAACAATATATATCTGCTGCTTCTAAGCCATGGACTTTAGCTATTAAGTCCAGCCGAACCACCATGACTCCCACTGCGCGAACAAACCTCTTTTCAATGATAACTCCCAAACACTGAATCTTGAAAAGCCAATAAATAATAGAGACGAGAGAGAAATACCTTCAAGAGCTTGGCTAAAGCGCTTGTGTTGATGCAGCTGCTTGAGGATTGATGGAGGTCAGATTGCTTAATTCTTTGGCCTTTTTGAAGCCATTTCTCTATCACTGGACTAATAGGGACGTTCAGGTCTCCTGGCTTTGTAATTCTATGACGGTCATTTGGAATTGTGGCGGCGTGTGGAAAAGCAGAAAGAGATTAAGACAAAAGTGCGTGTTCAGGATATCTGTATAAAGTATTTTTTATTTGGAAATTGTATTTTAATATTTTTTATTTTTTAAGATAAAGAGCTTTGATGTATGCTATCACGAGCATGAGCAGAAACTAATAGGAAAGAGGCACCAAAATAACCTAATAGCTTGGAAAGAAAAAAGGATTTGGCAACAAACAACAGCAGTATGGTTTAGTCAGTCTAAACAATGAGTATCATGATCAAATAAGAATGGAGCTTTTGTGTGCTCAATGTCAAGTCATTTATGTTTATGAACAAGTTAACCATAAATGTTTGTCCAACTCTAACAAAAAAAAGGGAGTCTAAATAGCTTCTCCCTGCATTAAACCCTAAAGACCTAAAGTCAACCACTGTCGCGGTCTTGTGTCCATGATCCTCTTCACAACATCCCTTACAAAAGAATCAAAACAAGACGAGCAACAGCCTCTCATAACACTTGTCTGCCCGGCGACCACTCTATCAATATGTGTACAAGTTGAAGGTAAGGGTACTGTATGAACTTCACTCCTCTTGTGCTCTAGCCCGCAAGCAGCTAATATGGTATGTGTAGAACTCCTTGCTATATCCTTGAGAGTATCATGGTCTGCATTTGCCGAAATAAGCCATTTTTAAGCATTTCCATTGCATGGATAAAAAACGATTAATTCAACATTACTGTCATGCATCCAACCAACAAATAAGAAATCTAAGAATTCTCAAGCGTTCCAAGCCCGCCTGAAATAAAATGTCATGTCATTTGATGAATATTGGAAAGCCCTGATTACATCACAGGGATTTTAACATCCCAGAACAGGGAGCTTGTTTCTCCATCAACTTCCTGTCTCCCGAGGGCCTCAACAACAGAAATGCTGAATATGTACTCGGGTGACCACAAAAAAGGGAGAGCTTCACATACCTAATTCAATATCTCGTGACAAGCTTCCCAAATGGTTTTTGACCATTGATTGCAATTGTTCCTTCACGTCATAGAATTGGCTTTGTTCTCTCACTTGGTATGAGGACAAAGGACCATCAGGCTCAGTGCTTGATCGGCTTCTGCACTGATGGAGTTGTTCAAAACCAGGTATTGAGTTGATCCCCATGAGTTCAGGCCATAATGTCAAATTGACAGATCTGTCAGCAGTTGTAATAGTTGAATCCTGAACTGTTTGCCTTGTCAATTGATTTGGTGTCTGATAACAAGAATCCCTATTTTGAAAAGAAGAAGAGGGATGCTCAGTCGCCTGCAGTCTCTCCTCTTTGGGTGTCTGTTCTGATGTCCCAGTTTCTTGCGTCCTTGAATTTTGAAGTGCTGTTTCCCTAACTGGATCAATTATTGAGTTTAAAAAATCACCACGCAAGCTGGCAGCTGAGATGGCATCAATTCTATTAGCCACAGGATTCATATTTGCTGATGGGTTCCTATTTGAAAGGAGAATCCGTATATGACGGTGTAGATGACGTCTCCCAGAGACAGTAGATGCGCCTGCTACAGACACTGGTGAAGCTACATGACTATCTCCAGTCAGAAATCTGGGAGACGATAGACTCCCAAATACTTGTGGGATGGTTAAACGAGGTGAAGACTCTAGATTGGGATCTAAACCTCCTTCTAAATTCATAATGGGTGATGGTCTGTTAAATATGTTGTTGCTTGAATTCCATTGATCATGCAAAGGATCTTGAGCTTGGGAACTTGTGGATCCAAGAGCAACAGGCCTACAGTCATCACAGTACCAATTGCCTTCGGGCACTTGCCGCCCCAAACCGACACAGTAAGTATGAGCAGATGAGTCACATAGATCACATAGTAGCATGAGGCCATCATCCCCGCCTTCATGGCACTCTTTACAAATCACATTCTCATATGGATCAATGTAGCTCCTGATTTCTTCTTCAGTTGGTTGATAAACCTATATGAAAAAATAACCCAATCCGAATACAAAATAAGAAAAAATAAAAGAACAAAGCAAGGGATAGGCACAGAGCACTAGCATGGAAGACAGACCTGATCACGCTTGGGGACTTCTATCACCATATTTCTCAGATCGACCCCCATTGCTGATCTTCCACTTTTAGCTATTGTACTAAATCTTTGCTTGCACAAAGGGCAACGAGATTCTACTTTGGACCACTCCATAATGCAAGTGAAACAGAAATAGTGACTGCAGCAGTCCAGTGTTCCCCTCAATCTTCTTTTGTCCTCTTCAGAAAGACAAATTCCACATACCTGCTTTCCTAACTCTGATTTTACTTCCTTTACCTTCTCCTTACCTTTTCTTCCTACTGGTATTGTCTGCTGGCATAAATCCCCATTTTCCTGAGTTTTCTTCCAAACTGAAGAACTTCTCAAACTAGTCTTCAATTTTCCATACAGTTGACTATCTTCCCTCACTTGCTCTCTCTCTTCCCCAGAAAGGGTATATTCATCATCAGATGATCCGTTAGACACAAGATCCGAGTCTGAATTTACAGAAAATTTCCTCTTTCTCACACCTGAAGTTTTCTTGCTCTTTTCTCTTCTAACTGGGCTATCGGCTAAAAAATCACCATCATCTTCATCTTCATGTTCACACCTCTCTTTCTTTTTCAACCTACGTTTATTTCTCCCCTTCTTTTCCAAAGGCTTCTTCGTAACCCTAGATCTTCTCCTCTTTGTAACTCTTCCAGAACCCCTTTTTGGCACTCTCCTCTTGACCACTTTCACATTTCTGTTCTTCCCTTCCGCTGTCAATTCATCATCCTCATCCAAACAATCATCATCTTCTTCATCTGGTGTGAATTCTTCATCTTCTTCATCCCCGCCATCATTAACATATTCATCATCATCATCATCATCATCATCATCATCATGAAATACCCTTTTTCTCTTCCGAGAAGCTTTACCCTCAATTTTCCCCTTCCCTGAAGAAATTTTCTTTGATCTAACAGGCTTCCTAAACTCCTCCTCCTCCTCCCCTTCTCCCTCCTCCTCTTCCTCAGCAAAACTATCAAAACTCTCCTCCAATGGATACCCATCTAAAGAAACTTGACAATCCTCCGAATCATCATCTGATACATTCTCCTCATTCTCAACCACATAATCCTCATCGGAATCATCAGAACCCTTATCTTTATCCCTAACCCTTTTCTTGAGACTCCTCTTGTAATTGATTTGCTCTCCCCTTCCCATCTGTCTTTGCACAACCCACAGAAGGACCAAAAACCACAAATATTAAACCACAGTTTCAACCGCTAATCCAAGAAATACACTTTTTAATCCACACATCTACACATCAAATCAAATTATATCAAAATAAATCCCAAGATTCTTGAATTAGGATTTTCTCTTTCTTTCTAGCTTATCTCCTGGTTCAAATGGGCCAACAAGATTAATGCAAATCCTGCCAGGAAACTTCATTAATTACCAATCATTTCTCATAACCGATCTGTATTAACACAAAGCACGAAAAATAAAAAAAAATAACAGATCAGATTCCAATACTATTATTCCTTTCATGTACACCTTAAAACCAACCCGAAAAAGCACCAAATCCCACCAAAAGAAAAAAGCTTTAGCTACCCTTTTAAGAGCTAATAAATAAATTAAATTCCCCCTGAAAAGAACCCATAAAAGCAAGTTAATAATTGAAATTAAAATTAATACTAAAACTAAAATTATTGCTAAAACCACAAAAGAAAGAGACTTTAAATCAAATACAACTTTTAAATTATAGTAAATATTTTTCTTCTAATATAAGAAAAATAACGTATATACATACAGAGAGAGAGAGGGTTGTTTGGTACCTGAGAAAGAGAGGGAAGAAGAAGGCACGGAGGAGAGAAATGTTGTCATTCGTGGAAATTATTGTAATAAACTGCCATTTTATCACAAGCTCGGTTGTTGCGTTTTGCGTGGTGTTATAGTGTCGTTTTTGTTCGTTTACATGGAAGAGAGAGAGTGTGTGATTTTTAATTTTCCTTTCTTTTTCCTTTTTTTTATATGAATTTAATTTTTAATTTGATAGATGGATTGCTACTGGATATTGTGAATGTTAACATTTATGGCAATAGTTTCTATTTTTATTGATTTTCCATAATTGTTTTTACGACATGATTGATTGGATTTTCCTTAAAGAGACTGCAATTGTTGACTTTACATTAAAAAAATCGTGTAAAGCTTACTGTTTTGTTTATGTATTTCTTGAATCGAATTACAAGACTCTAAAATATTGTTTTTTTTTTTTGTTTTTAAAATTATATTTTATATTATTTTTATTTTTATTTTAAATTACAAGTTTAATAGGTTAATGCATGTTAATTTTGATATATTTTTTAATTGCATTCATCAATATTGAATTGATTAAAAATCAATTTTTATAGTTTATTTTAATATATTTATATAGAGTTATTACAATGATTTAAGTAGTGTATTTAATAAATTAATCCAAATCATTCAATATATTACTTATAAATATCTAAAAATATATATAATTTAATATGCCATATATCAATATTTTTAAAAAAATATAATTCAAATCTGTATTTTACTTTAATTTTATATTTTTTTTAAAAAAAATACATTAACAACACATTTATTTTGCCAAAATAAACAATATAATTCACAGTACAATGCAGCCCAATAATTTAATGGTCACCTAAGAGTAAGCACTACCATGCTTTTCTATTATTTGCCTAATATATCTAAAAAAAAAAAAAAGTTAAAGAGGTGATTGTTTTTTTCCCTTGCATTTCCCCATTTCAGGCTTGTTTTTTCATGGGCTATTACAGTTTTAAAATATATTAATTTTTTATTTGTGCTTAATTTTACAAAAAAAAAGAGGCTATTATATTATTAAATAAAAAATATTTTAAAAAAATAAAGTTTTAAAATTTAATGGAATCCATGGTCCAAATCATTAATTTAACTAATAAATCATGATATCCGAACTTATTTGATATATTATTGTTTTAATATTAAAAGAAAAACCTGTGTTTTTTTTTTAAAAAGTACTAGGCCACGCTCTTTACTAGCTGTTTCATATTATCATTGAACTTATCAAATTAATTAACAAGTTGATTAATTATGCTGAGATAACTCTCGTAATGTTTAATTTTAAGCCTGAGTTGAGTAATGAGTCAAGCTGGAAGATTTCAAGATTAATTTGTGGAGGTTGGTTCAAGAACAACATCAAATAGTCCCTTGCAATCTAATTATTTGTTTTTTACACGAAGAAAAAATAATTAAAACCACAACTTGGTGTAAACTAATCTCATACTAATTGGTCTAAAATTATATATGCAAGGTGATAGTTCCAGAATAAATTCTATATTTAAATCTCTAAAGCACCTTCTATATCCACGATGTAATAATCCCCGTGAAACAATTTTTTCAATTTTTTTATGAATTAGTTTATTTTTTTAGTTTTAGTTGGACTTGTATAGTAATTGTTAAATTTGATGTGTTAATAACTTGTATAATCCGAGTTTTATGTTTTGTTTGGTATTGTATTAACAAAAAAGTAAAAATATATTTTTACCTATTATTTTAAATTAAAAAATAATATTTTTAGATCATTTTGAAGTTCTAACATCAAAAATAGTTTTTTAAAAAATAATTTTGATATTTTTATAAGTAAAAAATATTTTGAAAAATAACATTAATTATACTCTCAAATTGACCCTTGGTCATTCAACAACTAGTTTTAAACATAGCATTTACATTTAAAATGATATATTGATATGAGAGATGTATTGTGACAGAACTAAGTGTCTCTTCGAGAGTTTGATTGTGATTGCTTTTGAAAGTATTTTTCATTTAGAAATACATCAAAATAATATATATTTTTTTATTTAAAAAAAATATTTTTGACATCAGCACATCAAAATGATCTAAAAATACCAAAAAAATTTAATTTAAAGAAAAGAATAAAAATAAAAAATAATTTTTTTATAAACACTCCAAAACACCCCCTAATTATAAATAAGTATTGATTTATTTACTATGTAAATTGATTTTAAAATATCTTTTACTATAAACTGAAGAAAAAAAGAAACTTTTTGGCGTGCCTTTATTTTGAGTTAAATCAAGATGATAATGGAAAAGCAAATCCACTCATGGGAAACGCATCCTGTGAGAAAAAGGGCAGGTTTTATTTTATTTTATGATGAGAATATCCAGATTTTTAGCTTTTGTTTTGATTAGATTGATTTGCTTCAGTACAGGGCTGGTGATTCTGAAAATCAAACTTGAAATGAAATCATAGTGGCATGATTTAGCTCTTAATTAATCACCAAAGCATGAATGTGATAACAGGCTTCTAAATAATTTAATAAATATTAAGGGTGGAATGTATTAATTATTTAAAAAAAAAACATAATTATTCAGCAACTATATATTTGATGAATGTATTATACAAAAAAAGTGTATTTCGAAAACTGGTTTTCTCTTCACTTTGTAATTATACTTTATATATATATAACCGGGATGCCCGGGTCAGTTTGCACGCACCATAACTAGTCCTCAGACCCACTGAATATCCTGTAAATTCAGTGAGTATATAAAGCATCATTAGGTAACAGACGTGTCTGACAAGGCTTGAACCTGGATATTATGGAGGGACAGACACTTCACTTATTACTAGTCCAAAACCCTGTTGGTTGTGATTATACCTTTTATTCTATTAAGAACATGCATAAAATAACCGACAATTACAGGAAGAATATAGTTTTTTCTATCAAATTATATTTAGAATTTTAATATCATTTTTATTATTATCATGAATCAAGTTATATTTTTCAAAAAAAATAATTATTTGACTATAAAAATCATGATTTTATACTTAATCTTTCGTGCATCTGTAGTAAAATACTTTTTTGTTTGAATTTCAATGCACAGAGATTATTATTTTTTAGACGAGAAAACCAGCTTCCTAAAAAACATATCTGATAGAGGTTCACGTTTTGACTTAAGTTCGAGATCTGCTGTGCATCGTGGACATTGAGAAAAATTACTAACTAGTCAAACCTAAATCTTAAAGGTGAGATTATCATGCAAGTATTTTCAAGTTATTACATGAAGATTCATTAAAAGAATATGTGTTCGTTTATTTTTACTTATTTTTTTTTTATTGACGTATGTGTCTAGACCAATTTATACGTACCCCAACTAATCTTATGGGATCTAAAGTTATCAACCATGTAAATTTTTAGTGACTATTATACTAGCAACCATAAAACTCAAATCTTAATTTCAAGTTTATACTGATAGATCACCTGTGATATAGTTTCTGTACTTAATTATCACAAGATGAGATCACAGATCTGCCTAAGAATTTATCTCTCCTGATAATATTTTCATATTTTCTTTTAGGAATATCAATAATTAATTTTATACTAGCAATAAAGTGATCAAAATATGATTCAAATTCAAGTAATAGCATCATTTTGCGTGTTTTGGTACTGTATTGCAATGTATTTTATAAAAATATTTTTTATTATTTATAATATCAATACATTAAAATTATAAAACACACTTGAAAAATATTAATTTATTTTTTTCAAATAAAAAACAATTTAAAAAATAAAAACAAACACATTACCAATCAACCCCTAAACCACAGCTCAATTGACAATTTAAAAGATCTGTTCAGATAAATAACTTGAACTAACCACACCTTAAAATAAATTATCTAAATATTTTTTATTTAATTTTTAAATACTGATATTAAAAATAAATTTTAAAAAATAAAAATATTTTTTTTAAAAAAAAACACTGAATTTTCAAAAAGTTCTTATTTTATTTCAAATCATGCCCTGGTTCCATCTCTAGTCATGAACAAATCAAAAGCGATGACTATGAGAATCTAGGAGTGGAGATGTGCTTTATTTTCTACCAACCAGTCCTTGTCTTCCACCACCCCCATACCAACGCTTGTCGCGAGGCTTCTTGCTCCTGATCAGCTGTCTCCTCTGCTGGGATGTTTGACAACGTGTTTAGAAAATGTTTTTGATTTTATTTTTATTTTTATTTTTATGATATATTTAGATTATTTTAATGTGCTGTATCAAAAATTATTTTTAAAAATAAAAAATATTATTTTAATATATTCTTGAATCAAAATTATTTTTAAAAATAATTTCAATTATATTCTTAATTCTCGCCTTGACACGTGGTTAAAAGAATTAAAATAAAAATATATAAAAAAATAATTTAAAAATAGAAAATATACAAGGAAAATGCTTTTTTTTTTATCTTTTATATATCGAGATAATAATCATAATTGAAAAAATAAAATATTCTAAAAATACATATCATCGCATGTAACCCCAATTTTTTAAATTCTTAAAATAGATTAGTTTTAATTAATTCTAATTTATTTTCTTAACATGTTCAAATTAAATTTGAATCCATTATAAAAATGTGAAAAAAAACTCATTTTAACTTTAATTTCAAGAAGAATAATGTTAAGAAAAAATGATTTATTTATTTAACAGTCGTTTTTATTTTTGGAAATGATTTCCCGCTAATATCAGCGCCGTACTCTTCATAGAAAAACCAATATAAAAAAAATATTCTTTGAAAAACAAGAAAACCACATGGGATTCGCTCAAACGGAGACTTTCGTTTGACTTTTCGTCCGAATTTGGGCATCATGGAATTACCTGATCACCCCTCACTTTTGTCAATTCAACAATAAAGCCACAAAGTTGACCAGAAAGAAATGACAGCTTACGTTGGCGGAGCATCACCATTAAAGCACTCTCACTCGTAGTTCCATCACATCGGAGGGACACAGACTTGAAGAGATCCGCACCGTCAACATTGAGCATCATGGACACACATGGTATTTGATTGATGACGAGTTTAGAGACACGTGTACGGCGAGGATAACTTTGGGTTTATTTTGTTTATTTTAATTGAATGAAACGGTGGATGTAGCTGCACCACGCGTAGATTGGAGTGATTGGACTGGCCGCTGATTTTGGAAGCTGGATAATGGGGTGCGGTTTGCGTGTTGCCACATGAGAAGTTTTTATCCCACAGTTTTTATGGTATTTAAAGAATAATTATTTATTTATTTTTTTAAAAAAGATATAAGGAGTTTTTATTGATGGCTAAAAATTCATTTTATTTTTTAAAATAAATTTAATATTTATATTATTGCGATACACGCATAAAAAAAAGAGCATATTATTACTGCAGCACAATCCGCGGCTGGAAGTGGCAAAATATCGGTCGTGGTCGTAATCTAGGCAGCCGCTCCCACCATGGTCAAATTACCAACGCTTTCTTTCTAATGAGGGTAAAAGAGGAAATTCGAATTGATATAAAGAACAAAATAGAGCATAGGCAAGAACAATTTACATGGGTTTTGATCCGGAATTGAGATTTTGGGTTCGAATCTAAATTCCTTGTTTTTCAAGGGCTTCGGCAAGAAAAGGAAATGATGAATTGGAGGGGGGTGTTTGGGATTGCTGTTATGGTTGTTTTTCAAAAAGTTTTTCCAAACACAGATTTGACTGCAGTGCGCACTCGAGAAAGGCAAAACTAACCAGCCATCTAGCAGCAGACAGGCTTGCTAATAATTTGGGCTTTGGGCTTTCGTTCAAGATGAGCAAGTGAGCTCACAATTAGGCCCAGTCCAGATTTTACAAACTCCATGGCTGGCCGACAGGCAACACGCAAGAACATGAAATAAGATTAGTAATTGTTCAAGCCCATTTGATATTTATGTAAAAATATTTTTTTTTTATTTAAAACTATATTTAATTTAATTTTTATTTTTGTTATTAACACGTAAAAATAATATAAAAACATAATTAATATTAAAAATCTTTATTTTTTTAAAATAATTTGAAAACACAAAAACTCTATATTTTTTAATGTAGTCTAATACCATGAACATGACTCAATAACATGGATTGCTGCACACCCCATTGTTTATTTCCAATAGGTAGTGTTTGTGGTTAGATTTGAAAAGGTCTTTTTTTTATAAAAAAAAAACAATTGTTATAAATTCTAGTTTTTTCATAATTAAGGTTGTAAGAGAGTTTTTAATGAAAGCATATAATATTAATGAGCTAAATAATCTCAAAGCTACTATTAATTAAAATAAACACAATTTTAATCACACCCTCAAAAATTTACTTTGAGAGAAATCATGGAAACTTCCTTGACTTGCACTTTGTGGCCCTTGTAGTGGTTTTTTTATTGCAATCATACCACCAAAATTATTTTAAACTGTGATAAAAAGCTTGTAATATGTATAATATGTCTTGAATTTGAATTAAAATGTGTATTTCTTATAAAAATTTGAAACAATTAAAATTTTATTTATTTATCTAAACTTATAAAACACGCTTTCAAAATAAAATTTGCTACTATAAAAAAATCAACCAAAATTAGCGTGCATGGATATGTTTAGGTTGGAGTAACTTTTTATATTTTATTTTTCCATATAATTAAGAATATTGCAGGAGAGTTGAGCTGTCCAAATCAATGAGTTGGAGTGTTAATGACAACCATATGCGTAGTCTCTCAAAGTTTCTTCATCAACTACCACATCTTACCCAAAAAATTGGGGACCGTTCTTGATTACAATAATGATAATGTTTATCACTTCTTATAATAGAGCCGTTGCTTCCCAAAAGAAAAACATCATTTAGTTATCTTCTCTCTTTTCTCCCTCCATTGTTAGCACCAGATTCAATGTGAGATTAAAAGGGATGGACAAGATAATTTGACTAGTCATTCATCAGGCTAAAGCTTTACTAGACCTCTCCATCTCTTATGTTTTCTTGGCATCGTTAAGCTCAACACAATGGACCATCTGTCAAATTGCCTGTAAAACTTGGCTAATTTGTCATCATTTCTGTATCATTAATTGAAAAGAAGTATGGTTCATGGAGCTTGCAAGCAGAAAGTGAAGAATGTGTGACTGAACGTCATGATTTTGAACAAAGTTTCCTACAAACAATGCACTCTTACATTGCCTTGTTCATGTTACGTCTTCTTCTTCTTCATCCTTTTCCTTTATCTGTTCTTTATGTAGATAGGGTTTTGGAGAAATATCCTAAAAGAATGTTGGACCGAGCAGACAAGAGTGTCATGGAATTTGAGGATTGTTTAAGTTATAATACAACTTTTGTTTCAAAAGTGGCAAGGGTCCAGAAACCAATGACCTCTTTGCAAGGCTTTAACCCTCACCATACATAAACAGGTCCTACATTGCAAGATAGCTAAAAGGAATTTGAATGATATGCTGTCATGATTTCTCGGGAATGAGATGCATCTCACCCTTGACATGTCTTTCCAACTGGGTTTAGAAAATAGGACCTGCAGGACCCCAAGAACTCAAAAAAGGTGCAGATTGGACCCGTTGCATTGACTTATTTTCTTTGCCTACTGAACCCTAAACCTTAGGCTCACATGCTCATGTTTATTGGTTTTATTAAGCACTAAAAAGACGCTGATTGCACAAAAATAAGTCAAAAGATGGGACTTTTGTTTCTAATTTGATATTAAACTGACCGAGTTTGGTCTTGATAGCAACTAGCAAGCCACTACTTGCTGGAATAAGCAGCCCCCCCTAATCATGTCAAGGTCTAAATCATTAACTAACAACACATCAACTTCAAAATAAAGCCTTTAACCTCCTCCAATCAAGTATTATATAGAGCCAGATTCTGCATTAATAAAACTATGAGAAGAAGCATATGATCCTTAATCTATGATTATTTCTCTAAGATCATACTTACCGATTTTTGGCGCATGTTTAAAGTTATTAGTGGGACATATGATTTCAATAAGCTTTCAAATACTAAATCTTTACTCTCTAATCTTTTCTTAATAGAAAGCAAAAGATGTGTATATCATTTTCATTTCTGGGACCTTTAGGGCAACTTTATTACATATTATGAGACCAAAACTAGCTAAACTCCAGTAGTCATGATCATTGATAGTCTTTGAATGTCTATTTTTTGTACTCGAACCTCCGCTGTAAGTATGCCTTGTCTGCCTTTGAGAAGTAATTAATTGGCCCATTTTATGTATTTGCATGTTATTGAATTTGAAATATGATTCACCGGGCGATTTCCAAAATAAAACACCACACCGAAATTGAATTGTCTAATGAATGTTGTCTTAAGAGTTCTACCTGGATTTTTGAAAGTTTAAAATTAGCTTTCTGCTTTAATTGAAAGTGAAATATATGTAAGAAACATGGCACAGTTTTCATGTAAGATTCATTGCACTAAGTAGTTCTATATAGTGTAATTTCAGAGATATTATAGAGCATGATGAGCCTTTTCATCTGAAAAATTCTTGGCATCTCTAATCTCTTGCATAAGTGGTATAGGATTTGGCTGTTTTATCATCACAGAACTTAGGCGAGAGCCTGCACTTTCTTCCTCTAGTAGTTCATGTTTCATAAATTTGCCTTGATAGACCTTTCACCCCCCCCCCCCCCCCACCCCTTCTTCTGGTTATTTTTTATTCTATGTTTGAACACTGCTTTCTTTCTATTCTCGCATGATTGTTGCCCCCGAGCTCCCTTGAGTGGTCCATTGGTGACAGCTGAAGCTCCGGGTGGCGAGAGGAGCTCAAAAAACCCTATAAAAAACAAGGACCATTTTAAAAAAGACCAGTATCTGCTTAAGCGAAGAGTCGAACCAAGTGAGCTGAGAGCTTTTGAAATTGACCAAAGGCAAGTAAGTTCCTCATTCATAGCAGTCTACGCGGAGGCTGGTTCATCAGCAGTGGAATCTGGTGATTTTGTGTTGCAGAAAAGGGCTTCAACGCCCCATATTTCAGCAAAACACCAGCAGTCTGTGCTTATAATCTTTGATCCTAGAGTGCTATTTTTTTTTTAATTTTATAATCTAGATATCAAGTCAGCTTGCACGCATTATAATTAATTTTCGGATTTATTAAACATTCTATAAACCTAGTGAGCAGATAAAACATCGTGAGATGATACGTATGTTAAGAAACAATCTCATCTAAAAATTTAGACTGACAGGTAAAGCCGCAGAATATAATTTATTTTATTCTTTAACAAGACATGCTTGATATAACTTGAACTTGAATGAAAAGGAAGGAACAAGTCTCTTCATTTACCATTAGGCCAAGACTTTACTTGCTAGAATGCTAATTTTTTTACAATTCAAATAAAGAATGATAATAATATAAGAGAATATAATTTTCAATTGTAGTTTATTATAAAACTTATTTCTTTAAACCTAATTAGTTAAAATTATATGTAATTAAACACCTCAATGATTTATTTAAAATTAATCCCCAGTCCTCTGGAAGAAGCAGGACCTATTTAGATTTATTCATGCTAAAAATTTCCTCTTTATTTTATTTAAATACCCACAATTTTTTACTATTTACAAAAGAGAAAAGAAGAATTCAGGTGAACTTTTTCCTAAATTTTATTTAATAATGATAAGATATGTTGTAGGCAGGTCTTTTACCGGGCCAATGGAGCCCACTTGTACCAAGGGTTGAGGTTAGGCCGGTATCCGTATGGCGTTAACTAGTGCATGCCGGCATGGTTCACTGGACCCTCACTTGGACCACGCTTTGGGGCCCGCTATTATTTTAATGGTCCTTGATTACGCATTTGTAAAAATTAATCATCCGAACCTTTGAGGTTTGGGTCGGAACCATATGCCTGGATCCTTTTTAAATATTAGAGGGAACAAGGGGCCTGAATTGACATTAAAGCTCTTGGTATGTTTGATTATTTACAACTGTACTTGCATAAACCAGCGATATCATGATTGGCAAATTAGTAAATGACAAATTCAAAATATAATCCACTGAATAAATTATGTTCTTTTTTAAATCCAAATCAAGTAGTGGATGAGAAATTAAAATAAGAGTGAATAATGTTTTCAAAGGAAAAAAAAACACATAAATTGGCCTTTTTTTTTTTCAAGCCTGAGTTATTTATATAATTCATAATTTTAGTATTAATCAATGAACAACAATTTTTTTTAAAAATAAAATGATCTGAAAACAATAGTTTTTTTAATTTAAAGTAAAAATAAAAATATTTTTGTTAATTTTTTTATAAATACTTTTCATAAACACTCTTAAATACCCGCGAAATAGTAAACATCTTTTGCTCATAGCAAATAAAAAACATCTAAACCAAAATAAGCTTAGAAAAGTTTAAGAACATTATACAAAAGTTTTTAAATAAAAAAGTAAAATTAAATAGTTTGGTTTGAACAGGTTGGTCAATTTAATTGGATTCATAACTTTTTTTTATATACAAATTTCAATTTAATTAGTTTTATTTTCCACTCAGAATTGAATTAGACAAAAAGTAATCATTTTTAGGGTTTGATTAAGTGCCTGTGTGTTGCACTGCAGTTGTACCGTTGTTTTGCCAAAATTTGAATTTTTTTCATTGTAAATGAATTTTTTTTGTGTGTTTTTAGATTATTTTGATGTGCTGATATCAAAAATATTTTTTAAAAATAAAAAAAATATCATTTTGATATATTTCTAAACGAATAGTACTTTAAAAAACAACCGCAACCACACTTCCAAACACCCCCTAAATTATTTTCCCCACGGTTTACTTTGAAACCCGACCTGTACTAGATTCAGGGTCGACGAGTCGCTAGGTTGATCCATCGGGCAAAACTAATTCCAATAACAAAGGTAAAAACTAGGTTTATTTCAGTACACAAAGATTTTTATTTTATTTTTTTGGATGATATAAAATCAAAGGGTAATTAAATGTCTGCTAAATAGAGTAAGGTTCAAAGAATAAGCAAGGCAATAGCATTTTCAAGTAACATTCTCTACAGATGAAGTTTCATGTGTTGACAATTACAATGTCGGTATGACAGGAAGTAGGAGGTGTTGTTTAATTCGTATGATCATGTCTTATTTAATGTTGGTTTAGAGGGTCTTTATCCTTGCTTTTCATAAATATTTATTTTTATTTTTTATTTTAAATTAAAATAAATTGGTATGCTTAGATCATTTTCATGTACTGATATCAAAAATATTTTTTTTTAAATAAAAAATATAATTTAATATATTTATAAACAAAAATTATTTTAAAAAATAATCGCAATTATAATTCTAAACATGCTCTCAATACTATGATTAAGCTCTCTAACCATAGGTGATCACATGTCATTCTAGCCTTTATGCCGCTAATCATGTGTATACTCCGTAGATTGAACTTGTTTTTTTATTAAAATTTAAATTAATATTTTTAATGTATTTATATTGTTTTGATATTGAAAATAATTTTTAATAAATAATAAATAAATATTATTTTAAAATGTTTATAAATTAAAAAAATATTTTAAAACATAACTGCAACTCGTGGCTCAAAATCTCCCAAACAGTCTTAGTTGCCAAATAGGAATACAAAAGGGATAGAGCTTCTTGTTCATGTCATTAATGATGTAAGGTGAGAAGTGAAAGCAACATTTTATGTTTTTCCATCAGATTGAAGAGGTTAGATTAGACTTTCTTTGCTCTCCATGCCCAATTGATTGATTCCTTTGATCTACTTTTTATTTAAGGCTGTAAATATCAAAATCATATATATATATATATATAAAAAGATAAAAAACATACCATGTTTTAAATTAATATAAATTCATTTTTAAATTATCTCGATAAAACTTTCTAGAAGATCAATTTATTTTATATTTGACTTCATTCCTCTAATCATATATAGTTTTTTATTTTATTTTATATATATATAATTCTTGTGAAACATCATGATCACGTTTAATATTTTCTAGACAGTGATAAAATTATAGAAAATAACATTTGTCTTCAAGAGATGTAACGTGATAGTAAATGATTTGATATACGCATAGTAGGTTTTGAATTCTAGTTAGAGCGTACACCTTTTATAAGAGTATGAGACAATCAAAATTTTACCCGTTCACCTGAGCTCATAAAATATATTTTTCAGGAGATAATATTTTATTGAATAAAAATAAATAAATAAATAAATAAAGTGGGCTAGGACCTAATTTGGTAACTCCATTAATGCAAGTTTTTTTTCATTAGGTGTTGTTAAACTCGATATAGTAAATTAATCTAATAACTCATCGAATTAAAATTCAATTCATATCGAACTCAGTGAATCAACTCATGATCCCTTAATATCTAGATTTTTAAAAAATAATATCATTTAATTGGCATGGATATTGGTTTGATTAAGTCACACATTAAACAATTTTTATAACTAAAAATTTTTTTGGCCACATAATATGAGATTATATGTACCTAAATTTTGATCTCGTTTAACATTGCATTTTAAAATATTTTCGTAATATGATTTTTTTATAGAAAGATTAGAATTTGAAGGTCCCATATAATGCTAAAAAGGATAATTCACTAATGTCATAATTTCAAGCTAACTCACATATATAAATGAGAAATTAAAAGTCTATTTTCCTTAATTTATTAGCATAGAAAATATTCAAATGCTATAAATAATTTATTCTAATTAAATATTTAAACCAAAATTTGAGATTTCTCTCAAATGATAAGTAGATTTATTCCCCCGTTATTAAAATGGATTCGAATTCCATGAAATATCACGAATATATATTTTTTTTTAATCATAAATGAATTATTTTAAACGAGAATAGTTTTTAGAAAATCTGATAAGAAAAAATATTTATTTAATATATATAAGACTATAGGCATGGAAAAGCAAAAAATGCTATATTTTGAATAGGTAAATGCTTTTCCTTTTTCTAATAAATAAAAAAAAATGAGCAAAAATAAATGGAGTTATCATATTTATGCGACGTGATGTGATAATAAAATATTTGAAATTTATATAATAAATCTCGAATTTAAATTAAAATATATATTTTTTATAAGAATTTAAATAACTGATATTTTTCTTACATATCTGAACTTATAAAATATAATTTTAAAAAAAATAGAGTGTTTTCGAATCCAAAACAAGAAAAAATATATAAAGGCAAAAATTAGCCCTTCACTTTCCCTGCACCTCCTCACAAATTATAAACCAGCCCAAACCGGGAGGCTCGGAAGCAGGTTCGGGCAGGCCTTTTCTCTTCAATATTAGACTCAGCAACAGCACAAACAGAAAGGGAAAGAGAAAGAGAAGAATCCAACACCACAGAGAAAGTTAAGAGAGAATTTTTTCCCAGGAAAACTCTATCGTTTCCCTCCCTATCTTTCCCTCTTTGTAATTCAAGAGAACCTTCTTTATAGATCCAGAGAAACACCACATTTCTTGTCTTCTCTCTAATAACACAACAAGAATAGCAGTCATATATACTTACACATTGCATTGTATACATGGAAATATACAAACTTTTTTCTTTCATTGGTATTTTTCGAGGTTAAATGGGAAAAAAATTGAACTGAGTTTTTGACGTAAAATCTTTAGAATTGGAAAGATTGGATTATTTTTGTTGTGGGGTGGTGGTATTTTTAAAGAAAAGAATGTCAACAGAGCAGCAACAGCAAGTTTGGCCTTTCTCTGTTGCTTCTGTTGTAGAGGATATGCTTCAAGAAAATATTGGAACTCGACCGAGAGGTGTTGATTTGGTGGCTTCAAGAAAAGCTGAAGAAACTTGTATGATATAAATATATCTCAATCTTTCCCCTGATCATTTATTCCTTTGCTGAACATTTTGATCGAATTTGATCAAGCATTTTTGTTTTTGTTCTTTGATGAAACTTATGGTCTGTGTTTTGAATTCATTTTTGTGGAATCTTGATGATCTACGAGGAATTTATGTTTAGGCTGTTGAATTTTATAGATTAGGTGGTTGATTCGTAGAAGTTGGATTAGTGCACATCATAGAATTGGAATTTGTATAATTTAAGGAGTTGTCATGAATTATGTGATCGTATATATTGATATTGATAGTGTTTCTTGGCTAGATTCGTTAACTTCGGTTGCCTGAGAAATGTTTGTGATAATATTGAGAAAGCTCTTCCTTTGAGCTTGATAATTTGAGTTTATGTGTTTCATCTTATATTGATGGCCATTGAAGCAGTATGCACATGAAACTTTTTTCAAGTTAGAGATTTCTTGTAATTACTTCTTTTATGGTGCTTGTTCCTTGTATTTTTATTCATTGAGGACTTCCCGTTATGTGTGGTTAGATGGAATTGTACTAGCGAAATTGGAATCAGAATAGGAGGCCTTTAAATATCCAACTATGGTTCGATGCATATTTTTCTGTAAAAGAAGAAAAGGAAAAAAGATTGAAGTTTGGTGATTTTACATTTTTATATTGGTTTGCAGCCCTGAGAAGGTATGAAGCAGCTGGGTGGCTTCGGAAAACAGTGGGAGTTGTTGGGGGTAAAGATTTGCCAGCTGAGCCCTCTGAAGAAGAATTTAGGCTTGGATTGCGAAGTGGGATAATCCTGTGTAATGTCCTTAACAAGGTTCAACCTGGAGCAGTTCCAAAGGTACCATTAAACCTGGTTTCTATTTCATTATGTTTCGAGGATAGTTATACTTACTAGTTGGTTTTGGTGATATGTATTTTCCATAGGTAGTGGAAGGTCCTGGTGATTCTGCAGAAGTTCCTGATGGAGCAGCTTTATCGGCATTTCAGTACTTCGAAAATGTAAGAAACTTCTTGGTATCTATTGAGGAAATGGGAATTCCAACCTTTGAAGCCTCTGATTTTGAACAGGTAAGAGTATAAGTTTAGGTAGAGACTAGAAAATCTATAAATGACATGCCAATCTTCTATCGCATTGTGAGAGTTGTCTTCCCGCGGTGATATTCTTTTATATCGTTAACTTTCAGGGAGGAAAATCTGCAAGGGTTGTGAACTGTATCTTAGCACTTAAATCATATAGTGATTGGAAACAAAGTGGTGGGATTGGGACATGGAAATATGGAGGAAATTTGAAACCCTCAACCTGTGGGAGTGGGAAACCCTTCATGCGAAAAAATTCCGAGCCTTTCATGAATTCCTTTTCTCGGGCATGCAGTGGTGATCCGTCTTCATTTGATGAACAATTCAATGACCTCAGTGAAGCTGTAAGTGGACTTTTAAAAAATAAATAAATTATTTTACTATTTTAGAAAGGCAAGTTGCAATTATAGGTCCATTTCATGTGCAGGGTGCCTCTCGTTCCTTGAATATGCTTGTCCGTGCAGCTCTTTCACACAAGAAGCAAGAAGAAATACCTAATGTAAGTGTTATGATGCTTGACATCTTAATTTTTTTAGATGACCTATCCTCATCCGAATGAGAAAACCCTTTGAAGTAGACGCAAAAGAAACTTGTCAGAAAATCATAACACTTTGATTGGAAACAGATAGTAGAGTCTATGCTAAACAAAGTCATGGAAGAGTTTGAGCGTCGTTTGGTGAGCCAGAATGAGCAGGTGAGCTGTTATGTTTGTTAAAATGATATTACCCCCTCTCCCCATATCTTTGCGTACTGAAAAGTTACTCTTCAAATTATTGCTAAGATATCTAAGTGGCTCATCATTAGTGCGAATCTGACAGATGAAAATAACAGCAAAAGATATGGTAGTAGCTAGCACTGACATGCCTCTTTCAAGAACTTCAAGTGATACAAGGGTATGCACCATGAATGTTTCACTCATGCAATGCACCTGCATAACTTGGAATGTAATTTATAATGACGCTGTTTACATTTATTAAGGCTCTGAATTTTTGGAACCAATTGGGTGACATTTTCTTTTGATAATGATATGGTCAAGATGGAAGAAGAAACTTCCACACAAATCAATACAGAGGAACGCTGCCATCATAAAGGCACTCATGAGAAATCAGAAGACCAGCTTTTGAAACAGCGAGCGTTGGTTGAACGACAACAGCAAGAAATTAAGGTGATGTCTCAGTATTACACAAGGTTGAAGTCTTTTTTACCTCACCACAAGATGTTAATCAGTGATAAATTATGGTACCTGCAGGAATTGAAACTTGCTCTTTTTTCTACGAAAGAAGGAATGCTCTTTTTGCAAATGAAACATATGGAGGAGTTCAACAATTTAGGTAAAATTAAAATTCTGTGTATTTATTCCAGGTTATTAGAAGAGAGTAATCAATATCACCACTAGTTTCTTGAAACAGGTAAGCACTTGCATGGCCTAGCTCATGCAGCTTCAGGCTACCAGAGAGTCCTCGAGGAGAATCGCAAGTTATACAATCAAGTGCAGGACCTGAAAGGTATCATCGGTTATTTCAATTCTGATTCCATGGCTTTATTGCACTCATACACTAAGTTTCTTCGCTAAAAATAATGGTAATGAATATATTTCATTAGGAAATATTAGAGTATATTGCCGAGTAAGACCCTTTTTGACTGGGCAAGCAAGTCGTTTTAGTACGGTGGATCACATAGATGAAGGGAATATTACAATTATCACCCCTTCAAAATATGGCAAGGAGGGACGCAAATCATTCAGCTTCAACAAAGTTTTTGGTCCTTTGGCAACTCAAGGTTAGTGAGGCTTCATTCGGATTCTTTTTTATTCCTACCAATTTTCCTAAAATTTTCAACTCCTGGCTTTCCTGCAGAGGAGGTATTTGCAGACACCCAGCCTCTGATTCGTTCTGTTCTTGATGGTTACAACGTATGTATATTTGCATATGGTCAAACTGGATCTGGAAAGACATATACTATGGTGAGAGGATTCACTTACCATTACTAAAACATAGATTTTGGTTATCCCTTTGGTTACTCATTTAACTTCATTCGTTTCATACATTTTTCAGACTGGTCCCAGTGAGCTCACAGAGGAGAGTCTAGGTGTAAACTACAGGGCTTTGAGCGATCTATTTCTCCTTTCAGATCAAAGAAAGGAAGTTATTTACTATGATATCTCTGTCCAAATGCTTGAGATTTACAATGAGCAAGTGAGGGATCTCCTTGCAACTGATGGTGTTAACAGAAGATATCCTTCATGGCACTATTTTCTTTCATTAAAACAATGTCTTTTTTTCATCAATCCAGCTTACCTTTCTACTTGGATTCTTAACTCCTGTATACATTAGAAATTCGAAACAGCTCTCAGAATGGAATTAATGTACCAGAAGCAAGTCTTGTAACTGTATCATCACCGTCTGATGTCTTAAATCTGATGAACATTGGGCTTAGGAATCGTGCAGTTAGCGCTACAGCAATGAATGATCGGAGCAGTCGATCCCATAGGTGTGCTTAATGAATGTTCCATGTTGCAAGTGTAATTTTTGGATTACCAATTCAATAATTATGCTTAGCTAAACGAAGCTCATAACTGGCCCATTTCTGTAGCTGCCTGACAGTTCATGTTCAAGGGAGAGAGTTGACATCTGGAACAGTTATCCGTGGTTCAATGCATCTAGTTGACCTGGCAGGAAGTGAACGGGTAGACAAATCCGAGGTGACGGGAGATCGATTAAAGGAAGCACAGCATATCAATAAATCTCTTTCTGCCTTAGGAGATGTGATTGCCTCTCTTGCTCAAAAAAATTCACACGTTCCCTACCGGAACAGCAAACTCACGCAACTACTACAAGATTCACTTGGTAAGATTAACCAAAGACATTCTGTTTCCCTTATTTCTATAATCTAATCCCATTCCAACTATTTTTATGTTCTCAATAATCACCAGGTGGGCAGGCTAAGACCCTCATGTTTGTCCACATGAGTCCTGAGACTGATGCTCTTGGAGAAACAATCAGTACACTTAAATTTGCTGAAAGGGTTGCCACTGTTGAGCTAGGTGCTGCTCGAGTTAATAAAGAAAGTTCAGAGGCAAAGGAGCTGAAAGAGCAGGTTCTACTCTATGCTCCACATCTTTCTTTTTTGGTATTTTGGATGAAGTTTAGAATTGACCTCAATTCATGTCTTCATACATTACATAAGAAAATGACGTTGCCTATTATCAATTTTTTTTTCATAGGTATGTCCTGGAGTTGCTATTTCTGTTATTATTGACTTCCATATTATCTCTCATGTACTTTTACACAAGAAATACCTCGAGTTACTTTTACATCGTCTGGTTTCAGATTGCTAATCTCAAAGCAGCCTTAGCATCGAAGGAAGGAGAGTCAGAGCACTCACATCATTCTCGATCCAGCACCCCGGAAAGACTTAAAATGAAGTCTGGTTTGCCTTCTCCTTCTCACAGTTGGAATAGTGCAGGTAGCATAACAAGCAGTCATAGGAAGATAGAGGATGGTAATTCAGAGGTAAGAGTTAACATAAGCAGTGACTGAAATTGAATATATGCACACTGCTTTTGGTTATAAATACGTTTGTTTATTGAGTAATATTGCCTGAGCATTTAGGTTGTGCTCCTGATTTATGTTTAATTCCCAAGGCTATGCATCTATTAATGTTGAAATTCCCATCCAATAATTTGGATAGTGATTATTTTACTACTTATACCAAGACATGTCATTTTATCATGAGACAGTCATCTCAAACATCATGTTAAGATGATTGCACTGTGTGTTTGAAATATGCACATGTTTGCCCAATGTAGCTGTCCATCAAAGAATAAAGTTGATATTCATAAACATAATTTACGTACTGATTTAATGATCTGTAGGTTAGGAACAACTATTTGTCTGTTCCAACAAGGCGAAGAAGCTTGGATCCCCAAGATCTGATAATGTATTCACCTTCATGGCTGCTTCCTTCCTGTCATTCGATGAGTGTAAAGGAGGATGACAGAGAATCAGTGTCTAGTGACTGGGTTGACAAGGTCATGGTGAACAGGCTCGAGAGTGCAAATAGAGATGAAAATCCTGCAGGACAATGGGAAATAGACAGCAGACAGTCGCCTGAGATGTTTTATCAGAGTTATGCCCGAGACCCTTCAAAGATTTACCCAGAGCAACCCTACAAATCTCCACCAAACACAAGGGACAGCCAGGAGTATGATGCTCAGAGGGGTAGGTTTGAAATAGCATCCACCGATGAGTCTGATGAACTCGAGGCTGCAACAAGTGATTCGTCAGAGCCAGACTTGCTATGGCAATCTAATATCCCTAGAATGAGCAGCCTTCCCAACCCCAATGTCTTGGGATCTAAAACAAAGAAGACTACTTATCCTAGGGGATTCAAGAGCACAGAAACAAGGTAATAAGCTGTCTGAATACTGATTACTACTTTTCTTAGAGCAGCATTTCTGGTCAAGTGAACTTATTGATGCACGCATTACTTACAACATATAAAACCTCTAGAACTAGAGATACCACTGCCATTTATTTTTTTGCCAGACTAGAACTTACTCTTAGGATTCCCACTTTGAATTTGTTTCAACAAAATATTTACTACATTTTTTCTGGTTTTGTCACCAGGAGTTTAATCCCATCACTAATTCCTTCACCATCAAGGAAACTACCAAATGGGGTGAGTCCAGGCCTAAACAAAGCCGGAAGGCAGCTAGTTTCTGTCGATGGAAAGAGGAAAACTGGACATGCTAAGTGATATAAAAGGAAGTGTCTTGGTGATTTTTCTTTTTCTTTTTTTCTTCTTCCCAATTTTTGTGTAATTATCGTATAGTTGTAAAGAAAGGGAGATAGAGTGAAGAGAAAAGAGTTGAATGGCAATGATTTCAGTTGTCTGCGTTTCTGTGGTGATGATCGTGAGATTTACGTGGTCCCGTCATCTCAATTTAAATTTGTTTATATGAGTGTTCATCTTGTGAATTCTTTGACATCTTCTGTCATTAAATGGTATCCTTTTTGGATCATAAACAAAAGACAAACCGAAGTCTCCAATTTGTTTGTAACAAACTTAACCGTCAGCACTTCAGTTTTCCTCGCACTGATCTTTTCAGTAAAAATCCAATATTTTCCTTCACTCTCTCTCCTGCCAAACAGCATAGCATCACCACTTTTATGCAAGTAAAAGAGAGGAAATGACAGCTACAGATTACAAAGCATCTGGTGTAGAAGCTGCTACAACCAAACAAAAGGTAGTGTAACTGCAGGTTGATTCGCGCTGAACCTTCAAAAATAAACTGTACTCCATAATTTCAATGATGTTGCTTGTTTGGAAGTTGTCGATGATGTGCGCATGGTTTTCAAGTCTTAAGTAAAATCTTATATTTTTTTTCCATTTTCATGATTTCCCAGCAACTTAGCGCATTATTATTGTTTTCGAGGCCCTACCTCATTGACTTTTAATTAGCTAGCTGGACACTTTCTTTCTTGCGGTCATAAATTTAATTTTGTTCAAGCTAGCAGCTAGTAAGTGGAGTATGTCTTCCGTTTGCAACATGAATCTATTTGCATTTGTAAATGTATAATCAGAATTAATACCGCTGTCAGTTTGTCTCTTTAACTGTATTGTCAGGATTGTTTTAATACTGTCATGCCATATATAGCAAGACTACAGGAAAGGGTCGTAGGGATAGGTAGAGCCCAACTCCCTCTCCATGACGCTTCAATCTTTTAGTAGGTTTTTGCGTTATGGCAGCCAATTCATAGATGCCTCTCCCAGTTCAGGCAAAATGGTCAATGTACATCGGAACCTTACTCAATATTTGCGTGCTTCTGGCCAGCAGTCCCACATAAGAGGCAATTTTCAATACATTTCAGTATGCCTTGAGGATGAATCTGATAGAGAGGACTTCTGGATTAGTAAAGCATTGGCGAACGGCAGCCCCCCCGCACTCTAGGTGCAATGAAAATCCTTTAGTGTCAGGATTGCGGGTCTTTCGAACGTTTAGTTGTGTAAGCTTTATTCTACTCATCAATAATTATTCCTGCAATTCGGCAATGAATCGAAGATGATCTCAAGTATATGTGTGTGTGTGTGTGTAAGATTCAGTAATGTTGCTGCATGCCACATTTGAAACTGGAAGTGGAGGCAGGACTGCATTATATATAATAGATTATAACTGATTGTTTAGGAAAGGATCATGACTTGTTAATTTGCTGAAGACAGAAAATAACCATGAAAAAGGGCTACGCACAAGTAGTTGAAGGACACCCTTTCTCTCCCAGACAGCTTGGAGAAGAATGTATTTAGAACGTAATTAGATGCTCGATAATCTGATTTTCATTTCTCATGGCCGATTGTTTGATATGAATTAGCAGCTTTGATTAGGAGGGTATTACTTCTTCTTTAACCGACCGGTTGCGCTGTGGGGGCGATGAATTGGATTAGAACTACCAGTTCTGCCACTCTTAACTTCTGGGCTGCAATCTTTCTGTATCTGAAAACTACCATTCCGTTCCTTGTTCCTTCATAGTTAGACATGTTGGACACGTGTAACTCATGCTCCTGAAAGGAGACCACGTGTCCACAGCAGAAAGAGAGCGCATGCTTTTCCACACACTTACCAGGCATTGTAGCTTTTCTCTCCAGCCAGCAAACATCCACTTGCTTGTGGATACATGTCAACCTTTCCAGCTGGGGGCCGGGACCCTATCGGAATGAGCGGGTAAGCCCTCAGCGGGACCCAATAACACATGGCCACGTCATCAAATGGCTTGGATGCCATTTGTTTATGAGCGTGAGAAAGATACGTATATCCAGAAAAATCCCATGAAAGACAACATCCCCACTTCACCACCGATGTTGCCCCCTATGGATTTGTCCCCCATCGTAATTTTCTGCCCCCTTGGATTCTTAGGAGTCAGGGATTGAAGACCATATAATAATATAAATTATATAGATGAGATAGTTTTGTTAATACAGTAAATTATGGCTTTAAAATCTCATTATTTTTATTTTATTTAATAAAAATTAAGTATAAAATGAGTATTTATTTAATATATCCAATCAACCCCAGCTTCTTCTTCTTCATTCTATTATCCATTTCGCCTTTATTCTCCTCTAATGGCTACTCTGCCCTAACACTTCTTTCACACTCCATCTCTTTCTTTGTTGCTTTTGGTGGGGCAAAGCATGTCTCTTTCATCATAAGATCCAAGTCGTTTTAGCTATAATCTACATCCAATGTAGGCAATCCTATTTCTAAGTCTTATATCAAGTCGAGTAAGGGTTCATCCAAATCAAACATGGCTGACATAAAATTTTAGTTTAATTTCTGTGAGTGAAATAAAATAGTATCGTTTGAATGCGCGTGTCGAGTTTATAGTCATGTTTTTCAAGAGATTATTTAATGGAAATGGATTTACACAGGGTGTGAAAGGAGAGGAGAAAAATCATTCCAGCAATGGAGTCCAGCTATCTGGAAAATCTTAGTCCAAAAAGACCAAGCAAGGTACATGGATTCTAATGAAGAAAGTCCAAAATACAAAAGAAGCAGAGCGAGAAGAAGAACAATTTCGCACAAGTTCATTGGTTCCATTTGTCAACTGATGGCACTCTCTGCCACTCATATCAAGATGGCTTTGCATGGTCTATCTTGATGATGAAATTGCTTGTCATAATTAATAATTAAATTAAATTAAATTAATCGAATAAAGTTGTTTTTCTCTCTTGTCCCACCTAATTATTGCCAGCCAGCATACAGCACTGTTTCCCAATATATCTCTTTCATGTTTCAAAGTCAAAACCCCTAGCAATGACTTTCATCTTAGAGGGCCAAAGAACTCTTCAATGAGAAAAAAACTCAAGTCAAAACCCACTAAAAAAATCATCAATTTAGTCCCTCATCATCTGCTAATTTAGTGGGATTGTATCTCTATGACGTGCCAGATTATATCTATATATATATATATATATATAATCAAGAAGTTTGTAACAGATAATTCATACATTCATGGGAAATGATGAGAAGTTTTATGATATTTAAAATGTAATCACTGAATATTTAGAAGTTCATTTACATGTATATGTAAATAGTTATATTTTAAATTGTGGTTGATCTCGTAAAGAAATATAAAATGATCGAAAAACACTAATTTTTTTATATTTAAAGTGAAAAATAAAGATAATATTTTTTATTTTTTTCAAAAATATTTTTTAAAATGCAATGTCAAATACCTCTTAATATTTGCAGCGTGAGTGTTATAAATTTTATTGGAAATGATCTACTTTCAAGGGAAAGAGGGAAAAAAAAAGAATCAAATTTGTAAAAACTTGAAACCATTGATATAAATAATTTACAAAAGGGAAACCTATTTAATTACTTAAGCACTTGATAGGCAAAACTTATCATGAACATCACTTAATGTTGTTTGTAATTAAATTTATTATGGAATTTTTTAAAATGAGAAGGGTTTTGGAATTTTAATTTACATTTATTTTACCAACTCTCAAAAAATTAATTTTAATTACATTTTGTCCATGCCTCCAAAGTGAAAAGGAAATCTAATTTCTTGCGTTTTAAATCTCTGTTATAAGGAAAACATTTTTTATTTTATCCATTTACAAAAACTCATAACCTTTTTTTAATTGATTGTTTGAAGTATAATTATATTATTTTTAAAAGTAATTTTATTTAAAAATATTTAAAAATAATTTTTGATATCATCACATGAAAATGATATAAAAATATCAAAAATTTTTAATTTAAAATAAAAAATAAAAAATCTCAAAATTTTTCAAAAAAATTTTCAAAACATATTTCCAAACATCCTTAAATTCAACAAGCAAGATTCTCGTAACAATAACAACAACAACAACAATAACAATAAAATTTCTTTATAAAAAATATATGGTTTGAAAAAATAAAATAAAAATTATTTATTCAATAAAATTATATTAAACAACATAAATGAACTATAACTCGAACAAGAAATTTATAAATTTTTATCTAGTAGTTTTATCCATAAAAATATATCTAATTCAATTAGAGATTTTTCCCCCAACCTATATCACATCGAATGACGAGGACATGAAATTTGTCATCATTATTAAAAAGAGAGCCTGCCTGAAAAAAAATCACTTCTTTAACACACACTAGCAAACACACAAACCGCGCGTCCCTGTCTCTTAACATCTCTCTTCATAGTTCATATTCTCTATCTCTCTAGATTTCTCGTCCAATCAAATCACACAAACTCGCAAGTTTTTCTCTCTTATGTTTCTCTCTCTAAAGAACTCTATTTTTTCTTGGCACTTTCAAGAATAAAAAATGAATCTTTGCCATAGTTTTTAACGAAAAACCTTGTGTTTTTGTTTCAGAAATGTAGAGGTAATTAATAGATCAAATCTTGTCAATGCTGGATCTGTTGAGACCTCTTCATGTTTCAACTGTGAGTGCTCTTTCTCTTCTGGGTTTGTTTTTTAATGCTCTTGTTTTTCACTTTTTTATGTACATTTTGTGTTTGTGTAATTAAAGTCGCGTTTCTTAGCTTAAGTGGGGGACCCTTTACAGCTCCTTTTGTTTTTTGGGTGCTCAAGTTTTGTTCTCGATGGAAAATAAGACCCATTTCCTGAGATTTGAGTAATACTGAATAGTTTGGTGAGATTTTGTTGAAGTTTAGTGGGCTTGTTTTGATGGAAAATAATGAAGAGCCGTTTTTCGAAATTTGCACTTTGGGTTTAGCTGGTCGATTTTTTCATATTTGGGTTTTTGAGGAAAAAAAAGATAATATAGCGGAAAATTGAGGTGGTTGATGAATTGTGAACAAGAGTTTGCTTGATTGAAGTTATGGAAATGAGGTTTTTTCATGAGTTTCTTTTGTTTTTTTTTTTGGTAAAATAAAGACTGAGGCTTGCATTAGCTATTTTAGTTCTCTTGTGGGTGCATCATTTTGTCTGAAGTGATTTAGAGAATTTAGAATTTATCTCAGATACCCGTGTGTTAGTGTGAAGTAAATGGCATTTTGCTCAAAAGTCTTGGTTTTTATTTTCATGGTGCAAAGATCCTGGGAAAACTGGTCCTTTATAGCTGATTTCAGTGTTTATTGAACTAGAATATCATGTAGGGGTTTAATGATTCAGTCACATGTGCATCTTTAATTTTCTTCATGAAGATTGAATAGGGTTTTGGCACTGGGGTTATGGAAAGTATTGACTCATAAACTGCCATGAGCCAGGACGAAATATTGAGGATGAGACCTCCTCTTGTTCCACTTGCAACACTGATTGGGCGTGAGCTTAGGAATGAGAAGATTGAGAAACCTTTTGTGAAGTATGGACAAGCTGCTTTAGCAAAGAAAGGAGAGGACTACTTTCTCATAAAACCTGACTGTCAGAGGGTTCCTGGGGATTTGTCGACATCATTCTCTGTGTTCGCGGTACTCCCTTTTTTTTGTACACGTTATTTACTTCCTCATTCAAGAGATGGTTCTGCATGGTCTGGGAGAATAAAGCATTAGAGAAAGGAATCACCCTCATTTCTCCTTCTGTCCCAGATAGTAGGAGGCTATTGATTTGAATCTTTAATTTATTTCTATTTTGTTTTCCAACCTTCATGATATAGTGGACCCTATGTAAAGTAGGAGCAACTTTATAACCCACATAAATTCATAAATTTGATTCTGTTAATGATCCATAGGAATTCTTATTATCCATTTTACTAGCAGATCTTTGACGGGCACAATGGGGTATCAGCCGCCATCTTTGTGAAGGAGAAGTTATTGGATAATGTCTTAAGTGCAATTCCTCAAGATATTACTAGAGAAGAGTGGCTTCAATCGCTTCCCCAAGCACTAGTTGCTGGTTTTGTGAAAACTGACATAGAATTCCAGCAGAAAGGTTTGAATCTGTATCCCTTCTGTTGTAGTTTTATTTTTCTTTGTTGCATCTTAACTTTATTTTCTCTATGTGTGTGTCTATGGGCACGGACTAATCTTTCAGTTCGATACAAATGACAGGGGAGACGTCTGGGACAACTGTGACATTTGTTGTAATTGATGAGTGGACTGTGACTGTTGCTTCTGTGGGGGATTCACGGTGCATATTGGACAGCCAGGGGGGTGTGGTTTCTCTTTTGACAGTTGATCACAGGCTGGAAGAAAATGTTGCAGAGAGAGAGCGAGTAACTGCAAGTGGGGGTGAAGTAGGAAGGCTAAATGTTTTTGGAGGCAATGAGGTATGGTGCTCTTTTTATGTCACCCAGGACATGTTCAGATATGTATTTTACACTTCTCTCCTTCCTCTTGTTAACGTATTCATCCGATCTCTCAGTGGTTTTATGTCACTCAGGACATGTTCAGATATGTATTTGCAGACCTCTCCTTCCCTCTTGTTTTTTAATATGGTATTCATCCAATCTCTCAATGGTTTCTAGGTTGGTCCCTTGCGTTGTTGGCCTGGTGGATTATGCCTTTCTAGATCAATAGGTGACACGGATGTTGGAGAGTTCATTGTTCCAATACCTCATGTCAAGCAAGTGAAAGTGAGTTTATTTTCTAATTTTGATCTGTTTTCTACTCTCTTTTTTAAAAAATAAATTTTGAAGCTCAGAAAATTCTTTTTCTGGTTATTTAGCTTTCAAATGCTGGGGGAAGACTTATTATTGCTTCTGATGGTATTTGGGATGCTTTATCTTCTGATATGGCTGCTAAGTCATGTAGGGGCTTGCCTTCAGAGATTGCTGCAAAGTTGGTCGTTAAGGTGCATCTAGCATGCTCTTGCTTCTTGCATGTATGCAACAGTGCATCCGTTGCTTTATTGCTAATACTTGTTTGTCTTTGCTCTTTAGGAGGCGTTGAGGTCAAGGGGACTGAAGGATGATACCACATGTCTTGTTGTTGATATCATCCCATCTGACATTCCTGTCTTGCCTCCAATACCGAGGAAGAAGCATAATATGTTTAGTTTGCTTTTTGGAAATAAAGCACTGAGTTCTGTGAGCAAATCAACAAAAAAGCTTTCTGCTGTTGGTATGGTGGAGGAACTGTTTGAAGAGGGTTCTGCTATTCTTGCAGAACGGTATGTTGATTGTAAAATTAATTTATATTATTTTTCACAGATAGTTTATGCAAAACCATTAAGTATGAGGTCAGAGGCAAACTCTTCCCATAATGGTCTTTGCTTACCTGACTTCTTATTCAGTGATCATGATAACTGATTTTTTTTTTGCGAATACAATGAACTAACAAGTGAAAAAGGGAATGGGGAGTTTAGAAGCTCTGCCTCTTGAAATGTGGTTTTAATTTGTCTTTGTTTTTTTTTAATGAAAATGCAGACTAGGTAAGTATTTCCCTGCGAACGCAAACTCGAGGCTATGTAGATGTGCTGTTTGCCAAGTGGATCAAACCCCAGAAGACAGTTTATCAGTAAACTCGGGCTCTTTCTTCTCACCTGGATCAAAGCCACGGGAAGGCCCTTTCCTCTGCAGTAACTGTCGTAAAAAGAAAGATGCCATGGAAGGCAAAAGGCCAAGCAGACCCACAGTAACAGCATAGCAATTTATCTGGTAACAGAGTAAATATTTGACATATATTTTTGCTGGCAGTGTGAGCATGCTTGGTTTTATTTTCCAGTACTGATTGGAATAGATGTGTAAGAAATGAGGTAGAAATACAGGGAGTAGGTGTTTTTGTTTTTCAATTGCTTGTATTGATTTCTGGTTTGTGCCCAGCTTTTGTACTGACTGACAGAAGACAGAAATGATGTCTAATAGATATGTTTGCGATAGCTTGATTGCTAACAGTTTGATTTTGCAAGTAAAAATGAAGTTCACATAGTTAAATGTTCTGTTGCAGCAACTTCTTTGCATCCACTTCGAAATTTACTCCCTCATGCATTATTTACTTCTGATACAACGTAACAGAACAACAAACTATATGCAAGAACTTTTCTATGTTCGGGTTTCGATGTTTATCAATTTGTCTGTTTTTTTGTTTGGTTTTAAGGGATGATAAGAAATTTTTGCTATTTTCTCCTGGGAGCGGCTTCCACTGATATGGCTATATGGTTGTCACTTCTGTTTCCTTTGAAAAAAAGATAAAAATAACCGCACATGAAGGCTCTCATTTGTTTTTGTAGTATGGTGTGGCGTGGTTTGTGCTTTGTTCTGACCATAAATTTGCAAGAGTTTGCTTAATCACACACCCAATTTCTCATGGAACCGAGATCATGTTTAAGAAAAATCTAAAATTTATGGCTTTTTATAAATGTGTTTTTTTTTTAATTATGTAACTGCAAAACTCACCAAACACAGATGAAATAGCCAATGCCAATCTTTCCAGGTCTGTAATTGCATCTGTAGAGCCTTAGGCAATTAATTTTCAGTGTCTGTTGTGTGGTTCCAGAACCGGCACTGAACAAATTTGTTTCCATGAACCTGAATGAGAATGATCGAAAACATGTATAATACTTAAATGTGGTAGATTTATCTTTCGCGAGGATTTCTACTTCCATCAAACAATGAAAATTAAATCACAAATATAATTCAGTTCTTCATAAAAAAAATATTTTTAATTGTAGGGTTTAAAATAAAATGAGTTGTATGAGAAGTTAGGTTTTAAAAGACTTTATCCACAAAATAAGTAAATAAAAATCCAACCTAGCTATTTACCCCTGCCACTCGATGCTTCATCTAAACATCAAATATAAAGAAGCTTCATGCCATTCATCTCTCAACACTCAAACATGTTCTTATTTAATTCTAGTTATTAAACCTCATGTTACTTGCAATCATAATAATTGTTTTATTTTTAAAATTTATTTTTATCAAGCATGTTTTATGTTTCTATTTCAAAAAAATATCTAATTTAACCAATTCTTATATAAACAACTAATATATTTTTTTCTTCAATGAATATATAATTTAATAGATAAAAAAAACGAGACATCTAAATAACATGATTAAGATGGTATAGAGAACAATTAATATCATAATTGGAAATAAAAAATAGAATAGTGAAGTTGTTAATTTAAAATGTTCATTAATATTGCATTGAATGATAAATTTAGATTATCTATAAAATATTTTTAAATTCTATATTCAGGAAGTCTAGGATTCTTCCCTTCTCATACTCACTTGTGTAAAGGGTGATGGACCCTAAGTTTAAAGGTCAGGGACATGCCCACCAGGGATGGCTAGGGTAATTATCCTTTATTATAAAAATATTATAAAAAGAAATTAGTTTTAGATTGGTTTTTGATACACAAATTTTGGAAAGCCAAAGGTAAAAGCCTTGCAACTATCCAGGACTTGCTAAATTTTATAATTTATGAAAGATACATTGTTTTCTAAATATAAAATGAGCAAAAATCTATATTTTTTAAAAAGATTTACAATATATTAGAGCAATTTTTTATTTTAATTTTAAAAATTCATGCACAAAAAACAGGAAAATGGACTTAGATTTATTAGTTCTGAAGTAGAAAAATATAGATGGAAAAAACACAAACGTACGAGTAATTAACAGAAGGAGCAGCAGATGAACAAGGACATAGGATGTAATTACAAGGAACAATATAGACTATATCATACAGTTCAGAAGCTTGCACCACAAGTAATCACATGCTGCCTCTCCTAGTATGGAGACGTCCATTGCAGCTCAATTCCATAGTTCCATGCATCAGCGGGATCCTCAGGTTTGACGTCCACAACAGAAGTATAAGCTGTGCATCCTCCAACCCTAACCCTAATCCTATGCGAAGTCATTGATGAATCTTTCAAGAAGTGGCAGCAAAGAGTTCCTTTGCATCCACTTCCCTCTTCTATCTCCTCGTACTGCCGACAATAGCTGGTCGATGAACAGTTCAACGGTGACAGAAGAATGTTATCAGAACAGTTGAATAACATAACAGTGTTGCGAACTGATATGTTGAATGGCAAGTTCTCGTCAAGTCTTAATCCTCCTACGGCAAGATCAGAGGAATAACATGTGTTTTTTCCTATTAGGGGAGGGCGTATGACAAGTTTATAAGCACTGGGATTGATACTGAGAATCCTGTAGTATATTCCTAAGGCTGACAAGAACTCTAGAGCACCATTGTTGCAATAGATTCTGTACCTAGGGTTTCCACAGTTATCACTTGTGCTAAGTGGGTAAGGGACTACCATGTTGCCGCATTTAGGGCAAGCATCAAGGGCTGGCATGTGAGATAGTAAAGTGAGAAAAACAGCTACCAGAAACATCGTCTTCACTCTCGAGTTCAGAGACAGGAGAGAAGAGAAAAGACCAAGTGAAGCATGGAGCCTGACAGCTAGATGTCTTAAAGAGACAAAATTCACCCCAAGGTAATTACTCCTTGGTGAGCCATGAATCTACTTAACTACTGCTAAATAAAATATTTTCTCCAAGGTAGGGAAAACATAAACAAAAATGAATTCCAACAGAAGTGCGGTTTCCCGTAGTGCAGTATCATGGAATCTGGGGCCTGCACACATGGCAGATTCTCTGCTACCTTGCCAAATAAATGATTTTAAATAGTCATCAAGTTCTTATGACCTCCATGAACTTTGAAACTGATTAGCTGAAGTTACAATGTGCCAACCTATAGAATCTAAGACAAATGTATAAATCTCACGTGATTCGTCAGGTCACTCATCAATCAGATTAGTCTAACTGACCATAAAACAGAGGATTAATCAACATGTTGTGACTCGCAGTTTAGATAAATGGGAAGTTCGGCAAAAAGAGCAAGTATGATTCGATGACACAACAATAGTGAATGGCTATAAGGAGATGTGTTCAGATGTCAAGAAATGCAGTTAAGGATTAGCCTAACTGGCCACAAAACTGAGGATTAATCGACATGTGACTCGCAGATTCGATAAAAGAATTTGGCAAAAAGAGATCAAGCATGATTCGATAACACCACAATAATTAATGACTATAAGGACATGTGTTCACCTGGCAAGAAATGCTAAAACTTCACAGCAGAGTATTGCTGAGTGGTATTAAAATGCAGTGACGAGGGCCATGAAGTCGGCATTATACCATAAATCTAATAATAACACACATAATAGGCAACAGATGAAAAGCCGAAACTTTCGATATATTGGTCAAAACAGTGTAAAAGGGTGCAGGCTAAGTTATACAGCAAGCTGGTCTTGCCTCCCGTAATCCCACCTTGTGATGATTATCAAATGAATTCTATGGAATTATCATATGCCATTTTCCCTTTGCGGGGCTCCCATTTCTTCGAGTGGAGGATTATATTAAATGATTAAATTTCTTTGGGTTGAATCAAAAGAGGTAAGGACAAACTGACAATGTTAGTACGGCACTTAACATAACACCATTAGGTCAGTAATCTAAAATAACAAAGAGGACTGCTGTCCAGCTATGATTGCCCGGTACCATAAAAAAACTCCTAATGTGCAGGTACACCCATCCTAGACTCGTGTCATCACTGATGACGTTTTGAATAGCTGTATGGAGTTACAGGATAGATCTAACATTTGATAAATTAGATAATAACAAGTCTTTTGAGATGCAACTGGGGCCAGCTGAACCCAACTGAGAACCCTGTTTAATAATATTGTACTTAAATCATTGTTCTGTGGTCCATCCATTCTAGAAATGTCAAGAAATAAGCAGACGATTCTCGATAGACCAGTTCTGATTGGAAAAGGAAAATATCAAGTTTAATTGCATGTAAATAACTCAGCACTAGACAAAATAGACATGGTGAAGTGAATAACTCTATATTAATATCGCCTTTTTAAATGTTTTTTATTTGAAAATTCATTTAAATAATATATTTTTGTATTTTTAAAATTTTATTTTTAATATTAATACATCAAAATATTAAAAACAAACACAAAAAAAAAATTTAAAGCTAAAAACAATTAAAAATATAGTTAGAATGCAATATAAAATACTATGCTCAGAAGGCACCATTCACCAGTGGTTAGTACTGACATGTAAACTGTTACAGTATCAAATGTCTCAGAAAAGAAGAAAAGAAAGGGGAACTGACAACAACCAGGCAATATCAAGTGGGACAACGCAGTGAAATGGCAGCGTCAAGTTCTGCGTTACCGAGGAAGAGTCTTTAGCTATTTCTCTGAAATGCCAGATATTTGATTCGCAAAACACACTTCGCACTTCGTAGTCAAAATAGATTTTAAAACTTCAAATGTTTTAGGCAGTACTCAATTGCAACAGACATTTCATTGCCAATAAACTACAAACTTCATTGCATTGTATGAAATGCCAATCCATGATGCATATTGACCTACCAAGAAAAACATATTGTCCTTGCAGTATCTTCAAATCAGCTCTTGATCTGAACAGTTGGTTTGCCTGATCAAAGGTCAGAGTGCACCAGTTGTGCTTTTATGACCTTGATGCAACCTGAATGATTTTGAGAAATCTTTCTATATCTAAAAGACTGAAGCTAGCTTATTAAGCAGCCACATATGGGTGTAACAATAAAGATCATTGAAAAACTAAAAAATAAATCTTTTTTCCCAGCAATTGCATGTCAACAGATTCATACACAAATTTAAGAAGTTCAACAAAACAGTTTAAGAATAAGACTGTTCCTTAAGTTCCTAAATTAGGGTGACTATATAAATTTGCTTATAGCATAGATGATATTTCCTCCTCTTCTTTTTTTAGGGAAGTTCGAAAGTGATATTTCGAAGATAAATCAATCTGGGACTTAAGCTGGTGATTTCAGGATGAACAATTGTCTTTCAATTTTACAAGGTCTCTAACACTTCGTCCCGACAATTCTAATATCAAGCAACCTTTGACAGTGCATAGGCTCAACAGGTGTTAAACGTACCAGGACACCACAAATGTACAGTACAAAAAGCAGAGTTATTCACAATCGAATGACATAATCAATAAGGTTAAAGAATGGTAAAATTCAGTTCAATACCAATCTCATTGATACCATGATTCTCATGTAAAAAGATCCATCAAGCAAATAACCTCTACAATAAAAATAAAAAATTGTATTCACCACCACCGCCCGCCCACCCTCATCCACACACACAGAGTTTAGGAAAAAAGAATGGGCACACAAAACAAGTCAAGGATAGCAATACGAAACAAAGGCTATTTGTCTGGGCCTGTCACATTCAGCCTAGCTGGAACCATATTTCTTACAAAAGTTAGGGGAGCACAGCTACTCTTTCTTTTTAAGGAAGACTAACACAGTATCTAGTGAATTTCAGCTAAACAATCCCTCTCCTGCAAATAAGGATGCAAGTGTTAATGGCATCTCCTCAAGGAAAAATTGATGAAAGCTAGAGAGGCTTCACTCAAAGAAGACTACAAAGTAATAACTAATTGCATCTCCATGATGAAAATATCATATCCCACTCAACAGTAAAAAACAAATCACTCAATACGATATCATGGACCATGTTATCATTAGAAAGTGACAGGGAGAGGAGAACTTACTAAGATCTTCAAAGGAAATATTACTGATATTTTCTCCACTCCTTATAAGGCGAATCCTTCCTGCAGAGGTTAAATTGCAAGGTGAAAATGAGGACTTTTCAGTGCACTAACTTGCACTTTTACATCAAAAGACAAATTACTAGTCAAATATAATGGTTATATTATCTATATCTCCCCCTAACCCAAAACTTCAACACCAGGTTGAGTTCAAGGCCATTCACAAAACTTCATCAGATGCTATGATCTTAATGCTGTCATGCAATCAGTTTTACAAGTTAAGGTTTGTTTGTAAAAGAAAAGGACACACTTGTTCAGAAAGCACACAGTTGCGGTAACCAAATAATCTCTCTATCCTCCCATTTCATCTTGATAACATAACAAATTAGCAACACGCTGTGCTGGAATAAAAAAATTGTAACGTGATGATCAGACAAAAGAAAAAAGAGCAGTATTTAACCCCATGATGCTCAATGTTGCACAGTGGGGCCAGAAACCTTTTAATAGCATGTCATTTGAGTTTGTCGCTATTATCATACAAGGATTTCTGTCTAATGTTTTTGGGTCATGAGTCAACTTCATACAATCAACAGAAGTCATTTATTTTCAATCTCAAGCTGAAAGGTCTACTAATCTCCAAGCAGCATTGAAACTTAAGCAACACTGCCATATATTATTATTACAGGAAGAGGCTGGATGATACCAAAAGGAATAAACCAAAACCTCTTTGAACTCTGAAGTAATAATGACAACAACAATGAGTGAGATAATGGAAGGGGGTATTAGAAGTAGACATACCATCACGACGAACACAAATCTCAGGAATATTTTTAACTTCGCCACTGATGCTGTCATTGTAAACTCTAATTTCAATGTCTCCCTCAACATAAACAGAAGAGCTGAACCAAAGATCCATTCGTGAGACAGAGAAAAAATAGAGGAAATTTATCTTTTTTTTCTCTATCCAATTGAAACGGAGCTCTATAAAGATTAACTATAATATACCTTTTGGCAAGTTGTTGAACAGCATATGCCCCAAGTGAATCATTATGCACAGCAATTCGATGCCACTGAGCAGGTTTTGGCAAGTCTTTTGATCCTATAATTCTTTGGTCAAACATGCCCCCTGTTCCAACAGTAAAGATGGTTACAGTCCTCCCATTTCGCAAGATCTTCTGCACAGGGGCTTGTCCCACTTTTCCACAAATAATTGCCTGTAAAAACAATACTATGAATTAATTAATTATACTTTTCCTAAACTGAAAACAAAAAAGAAAAACGAACACTGTAGAAGATTAACCGCATTGAAATTTTAAGATAATCTTTATCATCTAATATTTAGATCAAAACACCTCGAAGTAAATCAATATATATGGAAAAGCTGCATATCTCAAGATTCAGCATCATTATGATTTCTTCTCTTACAATTCTTTTATCCGAGTAAAAAGAAAGAAAAGATGAGATGAGATGAGATGACATTAAAACCATCAAGGCAAGCTGAAATGCTCCTTATGTTTCATATGCAACACTTCAAAGAATTCCAACCGCACAAACGAGCACTTTCAATATGAAAAATAGACATCATCGAACAAAGTTGCGACGTTGTCATTTGCTGCAATGCGTAGTAATCAGTCCAGTTTTCAGGGACAGCACGTCAATTCTGCTTTTCCAATTCTATTTAAAACATAGAGAAAATCATTCTATTTACATGAAACATCCAACCAAACCACAACATTCACAGTCACTCATTGAACACTTTTTTTATATATATGAAAAGTACCCTGTGCACACCGCGAAATTCCCATCCTTTTCTAGGATCCACACCTTGGAACCGTGACTCGCGCTTATCGCCAAGCAAATCATCAAACTCCTCTTCCACTTTATCATCCTTCCCCTCTTCATTGTCACTATTAAATGACGCAGTTGAGTAGCAAGACGTCAAGCTTCTTTGCAAACCTACCCCTACAATAACACACAAAATCACTTCAAACAATCCATTCACACACATACCCTTCAATATTTCCATAAATATGCACTTTACAAACACTTTCAATAATTCCCCTTAGCTACTTGATAGAACTCCTCTAAGAACAAAAATCTCTAAAGCACCATTCAACCACATAAAGTTCTTTGAAGTGGGTTTTGCACAAAACCCAAAATGCCAATTGCATACTAAACAACAAATACTGGACCTTTGCAAGTATAATACATAGCACGCGCATATACACACTCACTCAGAGACGAACTTATACATTAAAAGAGAGTGAGAGACCTTGAGAAGAGATGGGCATGGTAACAGGAGAAAGGGCTCTTAAGAGCTTGGCAAGTCTGAGAACGAGTGAACCCATTGATTTCAGCGAAAGGAATCAGTGCGAAGTTTTGGATTGAATAAAAATGAAAACAGAGGTTTTTGAAGGGGAGAAGAAGGGTTTTAGCTTAGAGCGAAGAGACTCGATTCCGGGTTAACCCGTTTTCTTTAATGGACCAGGTGATCCCCAAGAGCAGGCGAAATGCGGTTTCTTTATGGTTGTAACACTTTTCTCTCTTTCTTTTTCTTCTATTCATTTTATAACAGTGCGTGGAGTTTAGAGGAGTAGATGAATGGTCTCTTTTTAATATATTTTTTAGAGTGATTTTTATTTAAAAATATATTAAAATAATATATATTTTTATTTTTAAAAATTATTTTTAACATTAACACATTAAAATAATCTAAAAATATTAAAAAAATAATAATTTTAAAAAATATCATTTTTTTTCAAAAATACTTTTCGATCACAATTCCAGAGACCTCCGAAAAATCTTTCTAATAAGCAGTTTCAATTTAGATTGTTTTTTTAAATATTTTTTATTTTAAAATAATATTTTTTGTGTTTTTTTTTAAATTTAACATCAGTATATGAAAATGATATAAAAATATTGAAAAATATACATTTAAATTGAAAAATAAAAATAAATTATTATTTTTTTCAAAAATATTTTTTAAAACACCTTATCAAACAATAACGAATCAACTATGGATTGAATTCAATGTTTCTAATTGTGGGTTGGTTCTCCCATTGTCAAGTAACATTAATAAATAATTTACTGTGACTGTGATTGTAATTGTGATTGTGATGGTGAATGTGGATATTATGTTTTCTTGTTATCATTCAAGCAACTCTTGGTGTTGCCCTAAACTTCCAATATGTAAATCACATATCAGCTTCGTCAATATTTTGTTGCTCTTCTTTCTTGCATGCAGGTACCATATTCCTGTATAGGATCATTTAGTATCTAATTTTTATCAAATATAATAGGAGAGGTGAGATTTAAACTTATAATTGTTAGGTCAATAAAGATTTGATATCATTTAAAAAACATATATCAATTAAAAATTTAAATTTTTTGATAAAATAGATTATTAACAATCCCGTATGACTTTCATGGAGGAAACTTGTTGTCTTTACATTGATGAAGGGCTGAGGATTAATGCAAACAACCAAACTATCATGCACCTAACGCGCGACTAGTTAACTATATCCTAGTACTCTCTTTTTAAGGAGGTGTTTGAAAGTATGATTGTGGTTACTTTTCAAAATATTTTTTGTTTAAAAATATATCAAAATAATATATTTTTTATTTTTAAAAAATTATTTTCGATATTAGTACATTAAAATAATTTAAAAACATCAAAAAAATTTTATTTAAAATAAAAATAAATAAAACGATAATTGAAACGCTAGCCTAACAGGCACTAATGCAAATGAGATAGGCACCGCACGCTGAATGCTACTGCTTGATTGCTCGGCTCTATGCTCTTGCAGCGTGTTAGTGTTGTTCAAAAGCACTGAAGCCAGGAGTCGAGTATTTTGTCTGGAATCCACTCACCCAGGGTTAGAATGAATATGTTGCTGAATTGGTGGATAGTTTACAACGTTTTTGTCGATCAGTAATTTTTGCAGGCATCTAGAATACAAGGAGATGATTGCTTTGTGAATGGAAATTGGATCCTATCATTTTCAGTTGAGATAGTGCATCTCTCCGGGTGGCCTGTATATGTCACGAACTCCTTCCCGGTTGCATCTTGTCTATTTCTAATGCCTTTTTTGTGTGATGTAAATAGACAGCTAGTTTCACTACAGATTAGACAGTTGAAATGAATGGATGAGAAGATTTGATGTGAATGGACAGTAAGACTTTAATCCCTGTTTACGTTGGATGATTAGTTTGATTGAGAAGCAGCATAGACTATAGCTGTAAATTTCAGTATTAATATTGTCCAACATTCATAAAGGACAAGTTATTAACTTAACCATATCTAAGTGTCTAGTGCTGAATTATTTACATGCAATTAAACTTGATATTTTCCTCTTTCAATCTGAACTTGGTTTACTGAGTATCTTCTGCTGATTTCCTGACATGGTTAGAATGGATGACGACTACAGAGCCACTGAACGCTGATTTAAGTACACTATTAAATGCCAAGTCATTGATATTAGGCTTGATGATTTGCTTGAAACTGAAGTAAGATGTACAATGCAACAGGTAATTGATAGCCAACTACTACATAACATAAAGAATATAATGAAAATATAAATATTATAGATTTAGGTTTAAGGTTTCATTACAAACTAAAATTGCGACCATCATTACCTAGTACCTATCGAATCGCTACACTTGACCATAGAGCTTGAATTGTGAATTGTGAGAATAGGAGCCTTGAAACCAGGGCACGTTTCAGAATGGATGCGTGCCTGAAATGCAAATGTGGTCTTCTATTTCACTGGACACAAGGTAAGAGGCAAGAGGAAACTAAAGGTAGATGATTCCACTGGTAGGGAGATTAAAAAAAAGTCACGGGCACCTTAATCTCTGGAAAGAGGGATGACTCAAAATCTCAAATGAGAAAAGAAGTACACGTACTCGGAAGTGAGAGAATAAACAACTCTTCCAAAGTGACAGATCCAAATTACAATAAACATTTCCCAATAATACCATACAAGAAAAGAAAAGGGAAGGTCAAGGATGTCACCTTAAATTTTTGCAAGTCTACAAAATTTGAAACTATAATTAACTAATAATTATTCCTCAAGGTTTTCCCAGATACATTGCCCTTCATTCAACAAATATAACCAAGACAAAAATGGTCACCTTAAAATGTTCATGTAGACTCCGGGATTATCAGCGACCACGAGGCCTAGATGATGACCAAGTGGACTTTGAACCTCCACCCCACCTATCACCAGGTGGATTCCGATCATCAGGCCTGCTATCACCACTGCCCCAGCGACCACCACCACCCCACCGTTCTGCATCTGCAGTAGCCTGCCTGGCACCGCTGCTCCACTTGTCAGAATCTGGAGGGGCTGGCCTACTGCTTCCACCACCCCACTTATCAGTTTCTGGAGGAGCCTGCGCTGAGCCTTCAGTTCCACCTCGCCGGAACCTGGGCACATACTTTGCAGGGGCTGGTGCAGCAGCTGGAGCAGCAGTCCCGGGATCTGGACCGGCAGGAAGCTCTGAAGGCCTAAGAGGTCCATCAGTTGTTCTTCCCAAGAGAGCTTCCCTCCTTACCCGTTCCTTTTCTTCTAATTCACGTTCTCTTTGTCTCTGCTTCTCTGCTATCTCATCCAACTTTGCCTTGCGTTCAGCTTCTTCTTTCCTGCGTCTCTCAGCCTCTGTGTTTGAAAACACCAATACATAGAGCATGGGTTGGTCAATCATAAACTTATAGATGCTTAGAGAGGAGATGGTTTGTGAATACATAGTTGAATGGGGCAAGGCAAGCAACAACTTTGGGGGAGAAAAAGTAGAGAAACTTCAGAAATGGAGAAATGGAAACCCATTGAACATAAAATATGGATCATGTATTGATAGGAAAAAAGTTGTCCATTCAATGTAGAGGGTATCAAACCTTCAAGTTTGCGAGCTTCTTCCTCTTCACGCAGCTTGTTCAGTCTCTCCTCTTCAGACCTAACAAAGAATATTTTCTTCCTCAAAGCTTCTCTCTCTTGTTTCCGAGCTTGAATAATCTGGTTGATCCTTTCTTCCCTCTCGGCTTTCCTTTGGTTGAATTCTGCCTCACGACGGCTCTTCACTCTTTCCTCAAATATGATCTGCAAGAGAACAAAAATCAAATTTGTTTAAATGTTGAACGCAAGCTGATGAAACATAGCCCCACAGAATATCCAGGCCTGGAGAATTTATCCTTATATTGTTTCCTCAGATGAAATAGCTCGCCATATGACACATGGAATCACAGAGATATTGGACATTGACCTTGTTTTCCAACATCCGAGACAGCCTATACTTCTCCTTGAGGTCTCCATCATGGCGTTGTCTGCTCAATTCAGTTTCTAGCTGCAATGCAGACACTGATTAGCATTGACTTAAACAGCAGCCACAGTAAACTAAAGCAGATAAATATACTACGTGGAAACATCCTTTTTTAGGCATGCTGCAATTTAAGATGTGAAGGACAGGGGCAGAGAATTAAACATTTATATGGAATAATATGGAAGGAAAAAGACTTTCAAGGACTTCTGAAAAAAACTTAAATGAATACCTGCTGTTCATGTTCATGTAGTGCTTTCTCTTCCACCAAGCGTTGTTGAAAAGCAGCTTCAATCAATGGGGCTGCCTCCTCTCTTTTCGCCCTTTCTAAATAATCCATTGTTTTAGCCAATTTCTGCAATTTCTTCTCCATTTCCTGCCTCTCTCTGAGTTGCTCACTCAAAGCCCTTTCCATTAAAATTTGCTTTGTCACTTTCTCCTATGTGGAGATAAAATTTCATATCAGGCACAGCTCCCTATTTAATGAAAGTAAATGAGACAAGATCTAAACTCACTCCCTCTAAGATGGGCTTCTTTCCTCCTTTCCTTTTACTGCGTTTCTCTTGTTCCTCAAGCAAAGCTTGTGCTTCTTCAAGCTCACGCTCCTCAATTTCCCGAAGGATCCTTTGTCTGTTCCTTTGCTCATACTCAGCTGCAAGCCTCTTATGCTCAGCCTCTTCTGTAATCTTCAGCTGCTTCAGCCTCCTTGACTCCTCCTCTCGTTCCTAGAAGGCAATAATTGATATAAGAAAAATGAGGACAATAATAAACAATCAATCTGTAAGCTGTACTGGGGCAACAGTTCAGATGTCACTACCATTTCCAGAAGTTGACGTTCTTGTTCTTCCTTTCTCTTTTCAATAATGGATTTCCGAGCGAGAAGTCTCTTGTGTTCCTTGTCAACAATCTCCCCTAGTCCGGGTAAAATCTCACCCAGCTTTGATGACTTCTTTGTTGGAGGATAAATCATAGCCCTTGCTTTATTTAAGGATTCAGCAAAAACAGTCAAGTGATCTCGCAGATCATCAGATTCAAGACCCTGAAAGAACGAAATGAATGCAGTCAAACTCTGCTATGGTGTTCTCACCAGCACGACAAGAACCAAGTGTAAAAGGCAAGACACTTAGAAGTGATACAGAGGGACTCAAGTTAGGAAATGATGTCAACAGTTCAGAAGTGGACTTCTGCAAAGGGCATGCAGATGGGAGAATCAGGGTGGGAGAGAAACAGTAAATGATGCATCAATAGAAATAATGCATAGAGAATGAAGCATACCGGAGTGCTAAACAATACAACAAGCTTCATATGGTCAACCTTCATAGCTATGAAATTACATTTCACAGCATCGACCAAAATCTTCTCCACAGTAGCGAAATCAAAAAAAGGGATCATCTGAGACAAGCTCTCAATTTTCATTGTCTGATACACCCGAGACACCTGAAAAAAAAGGCATGTATGAGCACATGTGACAACAGAGAATTAATAAATAATATTGAAATAAACTCCAAAAGAAAAGGTAACACAGAAAAAATTGTCTACCTGTTGAAGCAACCTCAGGGTAGCAAGCTTCTCAAGTGCAGGAACATATTGGGAGAGCTGCACTTCGGGCAAAGAAGAAGCTGAGCCAAGTTTGCCACCAAGTTTGGAAATTTTGGATAGCAAAGGCTGAACCTTTGCTGCAAGATCTAAAGGTAGAAATTCGTGTTCCAATAGATGGTAAAGATCTTTTACTTCCTGAGTTACACAGCTCATTACACCTTTCGATACCTGAAAATGATGTTGAAATTAGACATTTCAAATGTATTAACAGGAAACAAGGCATATTACAGATGCTGTATCAAAACCCAGGGTATAACAATAATCTGTAAAGCAGCGTTGTGGCACATGAATTTGAGTTGGATTAATCATGGAAATAAGGGATAATTAGCATTATTATACTTTCAACATTCAACAATAGAAAACCACTCTTGAAAAGAAGCACTCCTATCTCTATGTTTTTTATCAATAAAATAAAGAATTATTTATCAAGAAGTCATTTTCCAATGAGCATAAACAACATATATGAATAACAAGAAACCGTGACTTCAAACTTACCAGTTCTGAAAGAAGGGATGGTCTTGAAAGCTACAGAAAAAACATTATGAGAATGTTAGCCATTTGATAAACTAATAAATGATAGACTACGAAAGTAAATGCAAGAGAAAGAATTGCATTACCAGTTCTCTGCTTTCAGGTTTCAGGTCTAGATTGAAACCTATTAGATTAGCCATCCGCAAATTCCGCTCTTTCTCATTTTCAAGCTCCAAATGAGATGCACCATATGTGTGATCATAAGGGGTCACTGCTAAAGCAGCCAAGACAACAGATGATGCTATCATCTGCAAATCTTTCTGGCTTAGGTTTTTATTGAAGCTTTTCTGAAGTGTGAAAAGCTTTAACCATGCATAAGCATGGTAAAGATAACTTGAAGAAATCCAAAAAATCTCTGTTAGCTTTGCATAATAAACCACCATCAAGGATGCCTTGGGAGTTTTTTTGACCATGCACATTAATCCATGAATATCCTCAATGGACCGAAAAGCTTCCTGCTCATAAAAGTCGGGTCCAGTGAAGTGAAATAGAATTTAATAATGCATCCTAAAAGAGACATCACAGGTACAAAACTAACATGTATGCATAATATAAAAAGCAATATGCGTACCTGCCACAGTTCAAGTTCCGTAGCTACTTTTAGTTGCTCAAATCGTGTATCAAGATACAACTGCAAGCTCTCTGGAGCTGAAATATCAGGTCGGTCCCTTTGGTCTCTATATTTGTTGAGGTTCGCTAGATGATTCCTGATGATCTCACACAATCGCCTAAATTCTGTTGTTCGTTTGTATTGCTTACAGAATTGGAAGGCACGGTGGGCTGTCATCTACACATAACAGCTTGAATTCAGTAAGATGCAGTTTCTGCTTTGCCATATAATAATCTTTGGGACTTTCATACTAATGGTTATCAGAACAGACACAACCCTCCAACCAAGTCGTGCACCATGCAATGATGCTTTAGATTGTCAAAGGACAGAATGAAAAACTCAAAAATACAATGAGAAGAGGTTGGCCAGCATCAATATTCAGGTTCTCACCATCTGATTGCATGCTAGTGAATTACAGGTATCTTGATGGTCACATATTAGATGCACACTATGATTTTAGACATGTTCTTTCCATAAAAAGCTTCGTGTGTCTGCTTATGTTCTATATGTGCATCACATCAATAATTTAAAGAGATGGATGCTGACAATACAATAGGACCATGTATTGCACCAAAAAATTTACTGTTGAAAGTAGGAATTACCGCATATAGTGCCTCCAACTTCGAGTTGTTCCGTAATATTTCAAGTACTGTTCTATATGTCTCCCACAAAAACTTAAACCAAGGAGTAACAAGCTCACGATCAGACCTCTCCTTTCCCTTCTCACCACTGACATAACTAAGCATCAGATCTTCCGGCCTTTTATCTGCTTCCAGATCATCCACATCAAGAGCTTCTTCAAGGGCTTGTGAGTGACTACGAGCTTCTTCAGCTTTCTCAGTGGACAGATGCATGAAATGCTTGATCACCTCCTCCAATGAAGTGACATTCACTTGTTGACAAACAATACGATACTGAATCAGACCATCCTTGGCAAACCTGCCCCTCCGCAAGTCAACACAAAGCTCTACATACTTAAACATAATCCTTTCCAGTGGCTTTTGCCAAGCTCGGTATCTCTTTGAGGTGATCAGATCATGAAGAGCTTGCAATGCATCTTGCTTCTGCCCAACATTTATCAACTCTGCAGCCATACACCATGAAAATTCAATAAAATATACCATGGAAATTAGGCTGCTAGCATCACATATATGTGAAAATCTCATATACAAACATGCAACTACAAAGTGGGAAATAAAAGGCATGTGACTATTTCCCTAATTCCAAAATAACTATACTAAAGCTACATCTGGAGCTAAGTCCAGTGATGCCTCTTTGGGAAAACAACGTGACTCTTCTACAACTAAATTTGTTGTTCACTTCACCTTTGAGGCCAAATATAAATCACAAACAGCTAAGAGTTTTTGTTAAAAAAAATCAAAAACTGTACAAGATGATTGAAAGATTGCCAATAATGAGAAGCATGTAAGCATCAAACTAATTTGATATGATCATAAATTTTGGAACTTAAAACATAATATACATTAAATTCTCAGGTTTAAACAACAATCCAAGCAAATTAAAGCTATGAATTAGAAAGGGCATCAACAGTTAACAACTCATCACTCACCTTCAGCACGCTTCAATGCATTCTCCGGTTTGGCAAAAGTCGACATGATGCAATCAAAATATTTCAACCTGTTCAATTCAACATAAAGTATCAAACTTTAAATGACCAAATAAAAAAGGTAAGAAACCAGAGAAAGAAAGAAAAAGAAAATCATAAACCAAAAGCAAAAACCAAAATTTACGTATGAGACATCAAAAACATTTATACTTCCATCAACATAAAAACGACCGACATCTTCAACAAAAAAAATACCAAAAAAACACACATGATGTAAAAAATCAATAGGCCCACTGTGATATATCAAAGATCCGCACAATCATCTCATTATAAACCAAAACCGAAAGAGCCCACTTCCTACCACACATAAACCAACCTCTAAACAACCTAATGCGTCAAATTCATTCAAAAGATCGAGACTTTAAGAAAACAAAGCCAAGAAAAAAGAGGATCTTTTAAAGAGAAAACCAAACAATCCAGAGGAAAAAATAACTCAATTAACGTAGGCAAAACGTACAGAGAAATCAGTGTAGAAATTGATGAAGAGTGAAGAGATGATAAGCGAAGGGGAAGAATACCTGGCCGCTTTTGTCTTTCTCCTACAAAAGCGTTTTCAAGGTAGCAGATGATGCAAAGGGTTTTAGTGTGCGAAATTACAATAAACAGGCACGTTTTATAGTTGGCCCATTAAGTCAACTGTCCAAGTTTATAGTCGGCCCATTAAGTCAGCTGTACAAATTAAATTGTTTTGGGTCAAATACCATAGTCAAATTGTCATGGACCGTACCCAAATAAAATTATCTATTACCCAAACCATTTTTAATATGAAAATGTACTGGCCCAGGTGGCATCAAAGTTCTTATTTTGAAAGTGAAAAAAACCGTTTTTAATTTATTTTTACAAAAAAGAGTTTAAACTACATGGGATTGATACCATATAATTTGAATGACTTAACAAGTCCAAAAACATTTCAAGTATTAATAAAAATATAATTTAATTAAAAAAATTTAGATAAAAAAATATATTAGATTGATTTGAAAAAAATTAAAGATAACTTGTTAAATTCACTATGTTGTTTATGAGACTCTTGTAACCTTATAGAAAGAAAGAAAAATTAAAGATTAAACTTGATTTTTAATCAATCTAGTATTGTTAAAAGATGAAATTAAAAACAAAAATTAACTATAAAATAAGATAAATTAATCTGATTTAACTTGCTAGATATGAATCATGAGATTGAGAGAACCCTATAAAAATAAAATCAAAACAAATTCTAAAACTCCATTATCAGTCAATTAATGTTGAAAAATGAAATTAAAAAACTAAAAAAAACACAAAAAAATATCAAGTTTGCTTTTCCTTATAAAACAATGATAGATAGATATGGTTAGTTGCATATCATTCTCACCCTCTAATTTTCTCTTTTTTTACGATGTCATCCCTCTAACTTCAACTCTTAATTCAAAATACTCCAAAAAGCCATTAACAAAATAGTTTGTTTTTACTATAAATATGAGAGCATATATTCTATTAGCGTCTTCTAAAAGCAAGAAAACTTCTCCATCATGGGGAGTTACTATTCACTTATCACAAAATAGAGTAATTATTCATTGATTCAGCCTCAACACTTGAATTATATGCAGGGATTAACCTTTTGGACCTAAAAGATTTATGTGCCTTGCCATAGTGATGTGCTTGTAGACTCGTAGATATGCATTAGGAGTAGTGGGCTAGTGGCAATGAGTTTTCACCAGCTTGATCCTCTAACTCACTGGCTAATCAAGTCGTTTTTTGAGATGGAAAACAAGAAATCCCATGAAAGAAGGAGCTTCTCAAGCCACGTTTCCCTCTCTCCAATACCCACTTTGTAAAACCATATTTGAGTTCCATTTCATTTGTTTGGAAAGCCTACAACAATGGCAAGTAGTGCCTTTCAAAAAGGGAAAATGAAAGGAGAAAACCCTAACACTTGTAGAGATATCATTGCTAGCAATGACTCACCAAACTCTCAACGATGTAATGTCTCTAGCATCACCATACCTGAACCAAAGATCAGAATCAGAATACCTAAGTTGCTGGCCAAGACAATGCAGAGAAGAAGCGATGATTGCATTACTGATCATCTTGATGATCACACCAGGGCCAAGAAGGAAAGGGTTGTTCAGCCTAAAAGCCTTCTTCCAGAGAAGTTTGGCCTTTTCTTCTCTAGTGTATTTGGCAAGAAGAAATCACCCAAGGCTTCCTCTAAGGTCCACAAAAATGGAGATGGTTATAAAAGTGACGTGGCGGGATTAGATGATGGTTTGTATGACGGAGATCAGCCTTTTGAGGTTGCAGCAAAGTCTCCATTACATCTTCTGGAGGAGGAGGAGGAGGAGGGTGAAGAGCATGGGAAGCCAACGATAGAAAGGAGAGAGAACAAACCAAGCAGAGCAGCGGATATGTATCTAAAAGTGTCAATTCCTTTTTTGAGTTTTTTCAAAAAGTATACCGGTCTGAACTTCTTCAGGGCTAAAACCATCACTGATCATACTGTACTTAGAAGACAGGGAACTAGCCATAACCTGCCTAGTGGTGTTCGCATGTCCGATACTCCAGCTGGAAGACAGGAAAGTAGCAGCAACTTGCTTATTAACCCATCAAGGGTACCCAGTACCGATCAGAAGTTAAGGATGGCTTCATTCTCGGGAAATACTTCGAGCAGCAAAATCGGAGGAAAACCAGGACAAACCGGGGAGGAAAGCAGAGAAGAAAGTGGTGATGAGCTATGCAAAAAGAGAATTTTGATGGGGGAGAAGTGCAAGCCCCTCAATTTATCTGGCTCCCTTCATTATGATGAAGACGGCATTTTGTTGCCTGAGGTGCTTATGTGGTGAGGATTGAGAAAGCAATCTGTTATTTCCTTAGGGTTCGATTCATTTAATGGGTTTCAAAACTCAGATGTTCGGTGATCGTGTTTACCAAATTAGTTGCATGTTATTACGCGCTCCAAAACAGAACTTTGTTTTGTGCCACAGGATCAGCTGATTTACTTTCTTCTCATGTTTATATGCTTTTCAAAATTGGCAACATACACCAACATCAGAAAGTGGACTTCAATGGTCACGGGACAACAAAAGACTGTTTTGCCCTAAGAAAGTCTGAATTAACAATTAAAATGGATGTCATACCAACCATCCCCTTTAAAATATGCACATTACACAATAGAGTACGCATTAATAAGAAAAATGTAAATACAAGGGAGTGAATCTGAACCTACAGTTACCAGAGTTTACATATACTAGTAACTAGTAACAGCACCAGCCACAACAGAGCATAGATCACTTAAGCGGTTTCAACCCAAGGGCTGCTCGGAGCTTATTAGCTTCAGCAATCTCTGGATCAGGGTGGTCTGTACCATCATCTTTTCTTTCCTTCTTCTTCTTCTTCTTTGGCTCTTCTGCTCCATCTCCACGCCTTTTAGGACTACTGCTGTGGGCATGTCTTTTACGATCCTGACTCCTACTTCGGCTCCTTGAATGACTCCTCCGCCTGCCACGGTCCCTATCTCGCCTTTCACGCTCCCTGCCTTCCCGTTCTCTTTCTCGCTCCCGGCCATGACCATAATCTCTTTCATCTCTCAATCGATAGCGATCCCTGTCTCTATCCCTATCTCTCTCTCTTCCGCGCCCACGCTCCCTATCATAGTCTTTGTCATAATCTCTATCATAGTCACGATCCCTGCATAAACAGTGAATAAAAATGGCATCAGCTTACCCCTTTCCAGCAAACTATGGACGGGGCATCCAAAGTTGAATCAGAAATGTAATTCTTAACAGACAGGATAAAAAAAAATGAAATTGTGGTAGCACTCAATTGGAAATGGGGAAATATAAAGTCACTAATGCCTCTAATAGCTGTAATGGTTATTTAAACTCAAAAGTGCTTGTGAAGATGCAAGCAGTCACGTGGCATTTTTAAAAAGCAAAACCAGTCACAAACAGAACATTTAATTTACAGCAGAAAACTAGCTGAATGTCATATGAAATTGAACACCAACGACAATGAAATTGCAATTACAATAAAATTGTCTGATCCATCATACTTCTCGCTGCACACTGTCAGTGCAGAGAAACCTGGCAGGATCATTTGATTTTACTGTTGGAAGCTGTTTTAGACCAGCAATGGCTTTAAATGCCATGGCGAAAAAATGGAGCTAAATTTTATCTTACATGTGAATGCATTGGTTTAATTGTTAGACAACAGCTTCCATAGTGGTTTTCTAGTTGATTCACAAAGAGAGAAACTCCTCATTCTGCCTCATATCCATTGATGTGCTACGAAAGCTATGAAACTCCAAAAGTTTTCAGCCATGATATACTGATACTGGTATAAAAGTGCAGCACTTTAGTAAGGAGAAACCAAGCATGTAAAAAAGAATCTAATTATTAAAGTTCCAAGGCTCTATGGAGTTCTACCATGAAACAAACAAACAACGTAGTTCCTATTACATGCCACCAGATCTTCATTGCTACCATCATCTTTAGTCCTATATCAATGCTTCATTGCATGTACAAGCACATTTCTCATAACATATTTGAGATTCATAAGGAAACCAAATAAGTTGCATAAAAAAATTTCAAGAAAAAGAATAATAAATCACCAAGTTACTAGGGAGAAAAAAATGTGACACTCTTGAGAGAATTAAAGAGCCAGAATGTGCAAGCCACTTACCTATGCCTGTGACTATCACGTCTTCTATCCCTATCCCTGTCCCTATCCCGATCTCGGTCCCTTTCCCTTGCAGGGCTTCTCTCATGGTAGTAGTCCTGTAAATAATTCATAAATTGATAAATAAGACCAGTCTGCAATGTGATTTGGAAGAAAGAAATTAAAGAAAGCAAAGTTGAGATATAGCTCAAATTGGGAAGGAAGGATACCCGTTCATCAGCACCATTGTCTAATCCATCAAGTTGCTCATTCTCTTCTCGCTCTTCCTCTTCTTCAAAATCATCTTCCAACACACTCTTTCTCGGTTCAAGTGCAGCAAGCGTCTCAAGAGTCCATCTGATGATCATAGAAAGGGTCAGTCACACATCTCCATAGAATTGTTATGGAAGCAAAATGAAATTGAAACTAAAATTACACAAACAAAAGCTCACTTATCAGTTGAAACTAAAATTACACAAACAAAAGCTCACTTATCAGCTCACGAGTATAGATCCCAAGGCAATAGAACATGACCATTCTCAAATATTGTTTGCCCTGTAGAATTACCAGATAATAGAAAATCCCTCGAGTGAGTTTTAGAAAATTTACCTTTTCTTAATACGTGGCATAGCAATGTCACAAGAATAATCTTTTGTCAAAAGCTCATCTATAACTTCATCCATGTGTGTCAATGCGAATTCTGGTAAACAGAATTCAACAAACAAGTCAGTAAATTCATCTAAACACAAGCAGCAACACACAAAATACTTTTAAAAGTTGCATCAAGAACGCAATCAAAAACAAAAGGGTATAAAGAACTTACTTCCATCGGTTAGTTTTTTCCTCAACTTTCGATAGTCATTATATAAAGGCTCTAGGTAACGATACACATCAATATCAGTCCCAGTAAGTCTCAGATAAAAAGCACCAAGCACACGCACATATCTACACCAAGGCAAAGAAACGTCCAGTTAGAAAGAATCTGGTAGAAAATCTGAGGACTGTAAGAAAACCTAAAGAGGACAAATACTAAGAACAAAAAGTTTATAATCTCTCCTCTCATCACCAGTATCTCAACAAACAAACAGATATCAAATCTAGTAACCCCCAATACAACAATACTAAAAACAAACATATTTCTAATCTTTTCCTCTATTACCTGATCTCCGTTCATTTAATTCCATTCCTTTTTACTAGAAAACAAACAAAAACCAAAGAAGCTAAAGAAACATACATTCAATTTAAATCTTCTTTCTTCTTTTTTCAATTCCAAAAGTTCCAAGGCTCCATTTCATTTTCTTGGATAAATTAAGCCAAAAGTTCATCTTGCTTTCGAATTCGATTATCTACACAAATAGAGAGAGCAGTTAGCTCAACCCCACAAAAACAAAACCAACCCACACCAAAATTTATCACACCCAGGTTACTTTTGCTACAAACTTTCCCAAAATGAGTTATTATCAAAGGGAAATGGTAAATAACGCTTAAATACACTGATAACCACACTTAAATAACAAGCAAAAAGGTAGCTAAAACTAAATAGAGACTGATAATCGCATTTTAAATCAATTTAGAACAAAACCCAAATGGTAATTAACAGTTAAAATGAGAGAACATTAATTTAACTTACTTGTAATCTTCGTTTTTTATGAATTCAACAACAATATCTTTCTCAGGTTGAATTTGCAACATCTTCATGACCAAACACATGAACGGCGTCGGTTTACGATTGCCACCGTATGTACCACCTAAGTGATCGAGTTCCATCGCTTTATCGACCAAAGTCTCTGCAGTTAACCCAAAACATTGTTCTTTCCAGTACGTGTGTTGATAGATTTTGGACCGCAGGATTTTCTCTACTAGGTTTTGTGGGTTGGTCCCTCTTATGTTCTTCGCTGTTGGATCTGTCCGATTCGCCATTGGATTTTTTGATGAATTTTCGTGGAGATTTTTCACAAATGTATAGAGAGAACCTGTTAGAAGGAGGTGGGGGTTATAGAGGAAGGGTAGAGTGTTATGTTAAGGAGGGGGAGGAGAGACGGTGCGTTTTCATCAAAGGGCCGTGAGATTAGAGCCCTAAGAGGATAGGGCCCGTCAGCATGCTAGCCCACTTGAGAATACTTGGATATGATATAGCTTCTGAGTTGCTATTTTAAAAAGATATTTTTAATTAGAGTTTAGACTGAATACATATATTAAGTGATTTTTATATATATATATAATAAATAAAAGGTTTTTATTATGAAAAAATTATTATTTTAATTTCTACAGAAATAAAATTTAAAATATAATTATATATACATAGTAATGTAAAAGTAAAAAAAATAAAAAGATACCACGAAAACCAAACCAAACTTTTTTCAAGTACTCAAAGCAAATCAAAAGTTTGAGAAATTGTCTCATGGGCCAAGTTTACATGGAATGTGACCAACCATCATATGTTATAAGTTATTTTGTCTTTTATTTCACTATCTAGGTTTTTTTTTGTAAATTGAATAATAAAACGATTTTTAAGAAATTATGAGAAATATTCTTGTTAAAATAACAAACGATTCTTAATGACTAAGACTTTGAGTTAATAAGATTCAGAATTAACGAGAAATTTATAATATTAAAGTAACTAATCATACTCATTCAGAATTATGATTTAAACTTCTCAAGAATTTCTTCTCCCTCCCCTCCATGACAAAGCACATCAACCATGGTCACAATCACAATCGAGTTTATTAAGAGGAAATAATCGATACAAGAACTGTTCAAAAGTGCAGATCAGGAGGTGAAAGTAAAAGGGAAGACAAATCAAATAACTTTAGCTGACTAGACAAGTATACAAGAATGTGTATCACATCATCAATGTCCGATCTTACCTTTGATAAGGGACATATGTGGACTAAGAACCTAAATTCTATTTTGATGAATTACAGATGCCACCTAAGCAAATACAAGGGCTCTCATCTTTGCAGTTGATCTGGTGTGTGGTTGCTTGTAGTAGACGACGATGTTGTCCGACCATTTATCACCCCGTTATCTACAGGCGGACTCGTTCCCCACTTCTTTTCTGATTCTGCAGGTTCTATAACTTTAACAGACCCATCCGTCAACCCAACAGCTAACTGGTTGGGATCGAGGGGATGAGTGGCAACGACTAGCGGGTGAGCAATTTGGCTCCTGCAAAATAATACACCTAAGGGTTAGTGTAAAGATCAAGATGGCACTACTGGTTGCGAGAGAAATTGCAGAAGGCATTGGAAACTCAAGTACGAGGCACCCTAAAAACCACATACCCGTTATATGCCGAGGGTGCAATTCGGCACCTAAGCCTCAGGTTATCGGAGTCGAACACTCCAATGTTACCATCACTAAATGTAGCATAAATTAACTGGCTGTTGCAAGAGTAGGCTGCATATGATACGGGTGCACAAATGGCATCTTGTGGTACCCACTGCAAAGGAAAATCAAAAGAATGTTGATGCTGTCCCTGAATGAATCTCTTACTACGAACAAAAATAAAATATTTAAGTCAAACCTCGTACCTGATGGATACGCTCCATCTTGGAGGCATCATATATTGCTAACTGGGTCTCATGAACCACAAGCAAATGAGTCTGATTGGAGTGGAACTGAACACGGGTGTCACCTGTAGGTGACTTTCCAGTTGGAATTTGAATTGCAACTGATTTTCTTTTCTCCCATGTATCAATGCTCCAGATGCAAAGCTGCAGAAAGTATTTATTAAGGTGACTGGCACCACGAATACAGAAACTATTTTACACATGAATTATTGCATGGTCAACTGGTATAAAGGTTTCAATAGCGTGACATTTTTGCAAGTACAAATAGGACATGCAAAGAAATTTATCCGCCAAGATAAGCACTTGATCTCAAATAGTTGGGAGACCACCAAATAACATGCTCAGACAGTGATTTGAGTGCTGGTTGTTAATGTCCACGAATTAGAATACCCAGGTGATCACTCAGAAATCATCCTCCACCATCCCTGGAAAATGGCCAGTTCTTCCCCTGAAACTTCTTAATTTTTTAATATCAATGATATGTATTACAGTGACATCAACCCTTCCCAACTCGTGTAAATGAAAGGGAAAGGGGGGGTTTGGAGCAGGACCTAGAAAATGAAAGGCATATTATCCATGCTTTATCTTTGTTTTCTTCTCTATGGAGCAAATAATCCAACCCTAGCGGAGAGTATAAATGGGTTAAGCTACAATAAGCACCCACTGGAAGGCCCCCTCAAACAGTGGTGAATATACCAAACCGGCGTCTCTGGGGGCGAGTGCACATGCAGCTAGCAAATTTTTAACCCAAAATCTGAACTCATGAAATAGCCAAGTGTTTCACTATACTAGATTCAATCAAAAGCTGAATGAATAAAAGCAAGCAGCGTTTCTCCCATTTACCTGAGCATCAGCACCTGATGAAACCAAGATGTTAAGATTGGTGGAAAAGGCTAAACCAGTTACTCGCTTCTGATGACCCTTCAATTTTGATTTTACCTGGAAATACAGATCAGAGGCATTAGATCCAGCTAATGGAGAGGAATCATAATGCAAGAACAAAAATCGACAGGTCGATTTTTAGAAAGTAATCACCTCATCCACTCTGACATTGTATATGTGAATAGTTGAATCCTCCATTCCAATGGCTATGATATTGTTATCCTGGGGATGGAATGCTAGGAAGGTTGAAGCAGGGGGAGGAGACATGAATGTTGTCATCACCTGCAGACCAACCAATTTATTGAAATATTAAAAATTATAAAGGTAACCATACATGCAAGTCATGCATCTGCAGACAAACCTTAAATGTCATCATGTTGAATAGTGAAACCTTCCCACCAGTGGCTGACATTACATATGAGTCATTCTTTGAGAGAGCTATGCATGGGACTGCTTCTTCAAGGTTGACACCTGAGACATCATTGGTCATAAGAAGACCACTGTTTGGTTGCCAATGCTGTGGAGCAACATTGGCAGTGGCCTTTATAAACACCAACCAGCTTCAGAAATCCATTCAACAACAGAAAAGGTAAAAAATTACACAAATCTAGAGAAAGAAAAGAAAAGAAATAAACTCACTCGTTTATAACCAGATATTACCTTTCCGCTTGGATTTTGTTCATTGCGTGGCCACTTCCAAAGCTTCTGAGTACCATTTGCTCCTAGTGCTAACATGCCAACACCAGAATTTGTATACAGAAGACGAACCACCTGGATAGAAAGATGGAACAGTTGCCATGTTATATGAGTAGAAAATCAGGTAATAAAACACAAATATTAGAAGAAACTTAAAACACCTTGCTTGAGGTATCTGTGCTATTAGGCAAGGTAACTAATCGACACTGGCCAGGATCTACAATTTCAGCCAATTGCCAGGGCTTTGTTTTATCAATCACATCATCCACAGTTCTTGGCTTTTCCATGCTTCTATTCATTGGACCAACTCCATTCTTTACAAGAAATTTAAAAAAAAAAAAGTTAGTCTCAATCATTTGTTAATGGGCAATTATGTTAGAAATTAAGAAGACATAATATCCATAGAAGAAAAAAGATCATACACAGGACAGCCTTTAACATATGACTTTGTTCACTAAGCAAAAAGAATTAAGCAAACATCCTGTTCAAGAATGCAGGGTACATGGTGACTTGAAAAGGAGAACATAAGGAAATAGATGACTCCATCTTCTCTACCATGTAATTCCTAATTAACTAAAACCACAGCTAACACTGCCTGTGTAACATGCTAAACTTAGGCCAGGCAAACAATAAACTCGATTACTTCTGCAAGCCCTGAAAGTACAAAGGCAAATTTTGAAGAAAACATAGATAAATCAAAACTAGAATTTAAATCATGTAGTTGACATACAAGAATCGGAGAAGGCCCAACAGGAGAGCTCCTTTCCACTTTAAGGTTCACTGGACTGGCATTTACAATACTAGAAGTGCCAGAAACCTGACCGATGAACAACAAAAAATCCCAACAGAACTTAGAACATTAATGCTTTAAAAAAAAAATCAAGTTTGCTAAAAGTAATCAGCATAACCTTGAGTGCAGCAGGTTCCATAGGTGGTCTCGACGCTTCAAAAGAATGAGTCTCAACTGCTCTCAATGATCTGAGACCAGCAGTGTTTGCAAGTATCTTGAATCCATTGTCTGCAGTAGTAACAGCAAGAAGATTCCCTTCCTTGTTGAATCTCAGGCGAGGAAGAGTCTGTTGCAATTCATATGATTAAGCAACAGTTAAAAGCAGAGGTGTTCCATGAAAGATAAAAACCATTGACAAAAATAACCTGTAGTCCCCCATCTGCATCCGTGGCTGTGAGGAAATTGATGTTCTCCATATCCCAAAACTTTATCTGACCATCATCACCTGCGGCCAAAAAGTGGTTTTGGGTAGTGTCAAACTGCACAACATCAGCTGATTTCTTTCTGAACCCAAGAAAACTCCTCTTTATTGATCCTTCACTTTCATTCCATTCAACTAGAAAGGAGTCCCCATCTTTACTTGTTCCACACGAGAACAACCTGGAAAAAGGAAAAGAAATGATGAACAATTGTTGAAAGAAGAAAGATCAAACAAGAACAATGCTCAGCGTGGATTTCATCAGACCTCATAAAAACTGTAGAAAATGAAGCAGCAGAAAAATAACAAATCAAATGTACAGTAAGGTTAACTTACCTACTACCATCAGCACTGTAACGCATTGTAGTGCAGCAGCGGCCAGGAGCTTCATAATCAACTCTAGGTCCCATATTGTCATATAGCCAGGCTTTTATTTTCCCATCAATAGAAGTTGAGAATATGAACTGTACGTATGAAATTACAACAGTCAGTGCCAGAAAAACAATGCTACACTATTAATTTTGTAGATGTTGTATGACTGTCACCACAGCACTTGCATCACAATCTAAACAATAGAAACCGGTTTAACAATTGGCGGAGCTGAATGCTTGATAGACTGGCATCAGCAAAGTACAAAAAATATTTTGAATGAGCATGCTGATAGCACAACCACCATTCTAGGGAAGTCATCAATTACAAGAAAATAGATAGCTTTTAGTTTGCAATATGAGTCTGTTGTAAAATAGAAGATTCTATATTAGGTTGACTATAAATTAGAAAATAGAATTGGTATTAACAACTCCTATAAATTAGGGGTCACTCGCAATATATGATTTGATTTGGTTCCTAATTTCATTCTCCTTTCAATCGTAAAGCTGTAGAGACTATTTTGAATCAAGTAAATAAACTGATTTCCCGAGAGTACTCTCTGTCTTCAGCTTCCCAAGCAGCAATAACAGAGAAATCAAAAGGAAAAACAGTTGAGCCCTTTGCTTCCATTTGAGATACCTGAATGTTATCTTTTTGGTGTGGACAGATACTATAAACTGATGCTTCGTGACCTTCAAAATTAAACAGCCTCTGCCCTGTCAAATCCCACACCTGTTTCACTTCTTCCATTAGATAACATTGGAACCCTAATTTAATATTAAAAAAAAATCTAATGACAAATTATCTCACTTACCTTTATTAGCTTGTCATCTCCACAGGTGACCACACATAGTTGTTTGTTTGGATGAGCAAAAGCCAAATCATTAACACCACCAACATGAGCATCAATCTGCAGTGACAAAGGCAAGTCAATGCTATAGTTACAGATTTTGGTTCATTAGCCAAGCAACAAGAGATTGAATCACCTCTAAATGTTGGCGCAGATCATTTGGTCCATTATATGCATACAAGTGAATCAAGTGTCTATTAAATGCAGCCCCTGTAACAATAATAACATTAAGATACCAGAAGCACAACTTAAATGCTTTATCTAACTGCTGTCACATACCCACAAAATTCCCATCAGGACTCCATGCAACACGGGTGACAGAAATTGATGCATCTTTGAAACCAGGATCCTGCAAGAAATTACATATAAGGCCCACAGAATAGTTGCTTCAAAGTCCCATATGTCACAAGTTACAACAAAGATGTCTAGTGAAACCCAAAAATGCCACCACATTGATGGCACAACAAAGGTCTTGGTTTTCATTTACTATCAAAGCAAATAAAGCAATGTTGTGAAGAAAATATATCAATACAAGTGCAGTACAAAAGGATATCAGAGAGGACCTGAAATTGTAATGAACAAGCTTGCAAGTCCCAAATCTTGAAGGGCTTCGAAAACAATCTCTCCTGTGAGATGAGTTCCCAGAGTGTAATTTCACCATTAACAGAACCAACTGCTCAAATGACACTAAGTTAGAGGGGGCAGGAATGCAGGAATGTATTCCAATATAATCCTTGACATGTATTATCGATATATATATACCAAGAAGCAATGTGTGGTGAGAAGGATGAAAATCCATGCTCATGACAGTTGACCCTTGATGCAGGGAAAAAGCTACTGTCCTTGGCAGGTCTTCCAGAGACCAAGATGCCTGCTGTCTAGATGCTGGATATGTAGCCTGAAAGAAGTGAGCCCGTCTAGAATTAGCAGTGAAACCTAAATTTTAAGAACAGTAAACATAATGACAAAAAACACGGCGAGTTATCCTCAAGTTGCATGCATGGAGCAAAATTAGCACAAAATACCTCTTGAACAGATTGGGCAGGCCGTAGACGTTTCATTAATTCATGATCAGGATTCTGATAATCAATGATACCCGGGGCAGTTGGTGGTGTTCTTTGACGTTTCAAGACTGAAACTGGGAGACAAACGGGTATGTTAACCGTGAGTCAACCTCTTAATCATCATTTCCCAACTCCCTTGTAACCATATTACACTATCTGGTTAACTAAAATGAGGTGGAATCAAACAGAAATTGGAAATGGATAGGAAATGATAGGAATTCATGGACCCCTTCCCCAACACATCCTTCCTTCTCCCGCAAAACAAAAGAAAACATAGGAATTAGAAGGAATAAATGTGACCATTTTGGATCCAAAGATGTGTGCCAAGTAAACATGTGTCATTGATGCAGTCAGAAAGAAGATTGATGCTGTTTCAGCTTATCTCTCTCTATCTCTCTGTGTGTGTTTTTAGTTCCTCAGCTTATCAGTTATCACTACTTTTTAAAAGTGACGTGAATTTGCTATAGAGTGAGGTAAAACTCAATCAAATTGCTAACCTTGATTTTGAGGAATAGGAATTGATGATGCAGTAACAATAGCTGCTTGAACAGATGAGGGAGCAGAAGCATTTGCCATCCAACCAGCTAAAGCACCAGCATTAGCTGCTGCACCAGTAGCTGGAAAGGGCTATACACCAAAAAAATGAAATGAATTTTCCAGTGATCAACACCTCACAATCAAAAGCCTGTTCTGGGATAGAAAAATAAACAATTTAAGATATCATACACCATGGGCCCCGAGAGATGTATAAGTAGCAGGCTTTGCAACAGCAGCAACTGGAAGATTGACAGGTGCAGGAGCAAGAGGACCATTTGTAGGCGAGCATGTGTGGTCTATGAACAAAGTCTTAATGTCTGGATTTGGCCTTGGATTCTTGCATAATTGGTGCTGCCAGTTCAAACTGCAATGACCAAATAGTCACATGCAATGGCAAACATTGATATGGCAAATATAGTGGAAATCATAGCAGCATGGAAAGAGCACAGAAAATTGAAGATTTCCTTTTGTTCAAAGAAAATCATACATCACTGTATGCATATGGTCAAAATATTAACTATTTCAGCTGGAAGCTTCAGAAAGACAAAATAATTTCAAGTAACTCCTGAGTTGAAAATATTAGTAAAAAATGGGGACTCAAGCCATGCTAACTTGATAAATTATGTTATCTGATAAATAAAAGCCATCTTCAAACACATTAGAATGTGAAAAATGCAGAACTAGCCAAACATAATAAATCAAGTACAGCATAAATCAGCCCTCATGATAAACCAAATGCCCTTATAACGAAAGGCAAATGTTCATTAATCAACCAATGCTATATTAACTTCACCTCTGATTAATTAGAGTCCTCAATCGAGATGACTTCAAAGTAGGAAATGCAAGCTTATCGCGAAAGAGAGGATTTGCTTCAATTAGCTTTTTTAGCTCTACCAACATGATGCTACGAGCTGTTTTAGTGTCGCCATACTTGGACAGCTGCTCATTATCCCTGTATCGATAGCAAAGAGAGAGGATGGTCATTTAAACAAATTAGAGTTCTCTGTGTTTCCGTGATTCATATAAGAAAGAGACTCCATGAATGGAACCCCTCCACCTAGTACCACATATTTTCACTTGTTTCACAAAAAATGTGGGAAGAAAAAAGTTGATGAATAATAGTTCAAATGAGCAGGAATTAAGCCCAGCTAACAAAACCATGTTGTCAACCAAATGATGAATTTCAATATTTTCCCAACACTCAGTAACCAAACTGATCAAGAAGGGAAGCGGGTAATGACATCAAAACTTGCTACATAACCCATGTAGCTTAATGAGTGAGAGAAATACCTGAAATTGGTAAGAGTTAAAAGCTGAGTGATTTCTTTGTACAGTTCCTCATTAAATGTCGAAAACACTTTTAAATCACCCACTAAAATTTCAACTCCCTTCGCCTTGTCTTGCCTGTGAGTAGGAATCAAATACAAAAAATAAACTGAATAGAGCTCTTCCAAATTAGAGTCGGAAAGTTTCCACAATAAATCTATTTTACCGATCAAGTGCTTCTAGATACTTCTGCTTCCTGATTTCAAAGAATATCTTCATTGAGTATCTGTTATCATCGACTTTGGTAAAACCCGCTAAGTACTTTTCAACTTCATCCCATTCTCCAGCCAGCACTTTCTCCTCGAAAAACTTCATGTTGAAATAAAACCCAGATTCCTTCTCAAGCCTAAAACACAACATTTGCATTCAATCAAAATTCCTCCATCAATTAACAGATTAAAAATCAACAGACTATCCAAAACGCAACTATTTCAACTTTTACACTTTGAATAACCCCAACCCTAACAAAAAAAAAAATAATCGACTCTCAGCCCAGCAAAACTCCAACTCTTTCATCACTCGAAGCTCAATAAATCAAAACCTTAAACCACTCAAATACATCTCATTCAACTGCCTCATTCAAGTTTTGTAAGATAAAATTCAAAAATGGCAAAGAAGTAAGACTTGAAATCTTTTCTTCTTTTCTCGATAATCAAAAACAAATCTTTGAACATTTCCCTTTCCATTAAGCTAAAATTCAAGCTACTTAAGAAAATTAACTCGAAATCTTTCTTCTTTCAAAAAACGAGGACAACCTTCAAAAACTTCTCCTTACCGCTCAAAATTTTGAGCTTATAATTCAACAATTATCAGAAACTGAAGATTTAAAGCACTCAAAAATTCTCTCTTCCCTGATTTCCTCCACGCCACAAAAGCTTCTTTAAAAAAAACAAGAAGAAGAAGAATATTTTTCACAACTTTTAAATTTTCAACTTCCACAAACAACCAACACCACCAACAACCACTTAAATAAGCTTAACAAAAACTGCTTAGCATTTTATCTATAACTCAACAGCCATAAATCCATCCCACATAACAAAAGTTCAAAATCCACAAACAGCACACATAATACACAAAAACACCAAAAATACATATACAAACACGTACCAAATACATACAGAAAGATACAGAGAGCGAGACTTCATACCGATAACGCTTCATAATCCACTACTTTCACGGAGAAATACAAATACATACAAAAAAAAAACACAAATACGTACAAATATTCGTACAGGAAGAGACAGAGGCTTACTTATGGACAGACTCTTTAAATTTCTCTTCTTCAAGAAACTGAAGTATGAGAAACACCAATTCTCTACTCAAAGACGACATTTTCTTTCGATCAATCAATCAAATCAGTTCTTTAAACACGGTAATTACCACCAAATCAAAGCTTAATTAAGCTATATTCAGTGACTTGAGAGCTCAATTAAGGCTCTAGAGCTCGGAAATCGAGACAACTTCTAGGGTTTCAAGGCTGCTGTGAGAGAGAGACAGGGAGAGGGGGAGAGAGAGAGGAGATAAAAAGAGACTTGGTCTCGCTATCTTCGATGCGTTGTACAGGGGTCTTTATTTCTTTTTCTACTGACTATCAGTGATAAGCTCAGTAGATTATCTGATAGGCTATTGTGGTTATATGTTTGCGTATCTACGTATCTTGATAAGTAAGTTAAGTGGCGAGCCGGATTCGAAACCACAAATTCAAATCTAGTGAATATTCGTTACACACGTCCAGTCGGACCCTCGTTCGATGATACTGTCGCTTTCGCTTTTCATTTCAATTTATCGCGATTCTATCTATTCCTGCAATATATCGCGATCTATTTATATGCGTTGTCTTTTAGTGCCTGTTTGATACTGCGTTCCAATCGGTTTTTTACCGAAATTTAAAAAAAAAATTATATTTTAAATAAAAAAATTTTAATGGTTGTAAATCATTTTGATGTGCTGATATTAAAAATAATTTTTAAAAAATAGAAAAATATTATTTTAATATATTTTTAAACAAAAAACACTTTAAAAAACAATCACAACCTCATTCTCAAACACCCCCTTAAGCCGTGTGTTCAGTGTTGCTATAGTTTTTATTGTTATGATTTTAAAAAGTCAAATTTTAAAAAATGTATTAATTTGTGCTTCATAAAAAACTAGTTATTTACCTGCGTTTTTTCATTGCTGTAATTATATTTTTTAATGCAAAAAATATTAAAAGTATGGGTTTTTTTATTATATTATAAATCTAGACTAAATAATAAATTTCTATAGAATTTTTACATGAATTTATAATAAATTATATGAATTTTAAATCAATATAGATATATTTATTCAACATGTTTGAACTAAATCACAAATGTAAAAATATTATCATCATTAAAAATAAAAAAAAATCAAATATATAAATTATCGAATTTATTGTATGAAGGTTAATGGATATGAAACATAAAAAAAAAAAAAAAACCATATTTCAAATCCAATAACAACGTGGCAACACTTAACCAAATCAATATGGTAATGTTTTTACCGGCTATCAAATATAATCTAGTTTAAGAGTATAAGCTTGTCTAAGAGTGTGGTTGATATTGTTTTTTAAAATTATTTTTGTTTAAAAATATATTACAATAATTTAAAAATATTAAAAAAAAATAATTTAAAACAAAAATATAAAAAATCATTTAAAAAATTATTTTTTAAAACAAAGACCATCACTAAATTAATCTGAAATCAAATCTATATCAAGAGCCGGAGTGTGGGGATAGTCAATGGCATGGGAGCTGGGTTACATGAGCACGTCCAGGGACTCCGACGTGACGCATCCCAGCCACGTAAAAGTGAAGCTCCCTGTATTTAAATTCTCTGGAAGTATCCCAAAAGTCAGCCACCGCATGGGCGCAGCGGCTGGCTTTTTATAAATGAATGGTGCGATATGCGCTCCATGCAGTGGGAAAGAGTCGAGGATAGTTAGCGGCAAAACTACGTGGCGATGGAAAAGAGAAGTAGATTTTGCTTTGGCTTTTTTAAAAAGTATATATTATTTTATTTTTTAAATTGATATTTTTAAATAATCTGTCCCTCGCAATCAAGGCAAGCATGTATATAATTCCCAGGGTACGTTTGCTGAGGAGGTGCTTCACGCATCTCGTAAACAAATGCAGCCCGGAGATTACTAGTAGCTAAATGCTGGTGGCGCCCCTGGTAATCACATGTTTATGTTAGTATTTTTTTTTTAGAGTTCATGAAAATGATGCTTGGTGATAACTTGATTATAAAGTCAATAGTTTTTATTAAAAAAAATATAAAATAAATAGGAGATTTAATTTTATAATATAATAGTAAAACCAATTTTTTTTATCTATAAATGATAAATAAATATTTTTTACATAATTTTAATATCGATGAAAATGTAATAAATTCTTATGAAAAGAGAGAGAGAGAGAGAGAGAGAGAGATTCAAGGAAATGATTATTTTTAACTTTTAATATTTTATTTGAGTCCTACGTAAACAAATATAATAACCGAGCATGGAGCCTATAATAATTATTAATTATGCATGTACTCATATATGAAATGAATTCGAGCTAGAGGATGGTAGTGTTAAGAAATCATTTTACTTAAAAGTTTAAGATATTAGGTGAGGCTTTGAAATATGATTTATATTATTTTATAACATGTCCTCTTAAGTGAAAGCCTTTTGTGTTTGAAACTTGCACACAGACTCACTTTATCTTATTGTTGATTTTTATCAAATAAAACGAGGGTGGTGAGATTCGAACTTGTGACCGCTTGATCAGTAAGGCCTTAATATCATATCAAGGAATCATCTTATCTAAAAGTTTAAACTGTTAAATGAGACTCTAGAATATGATTTATATTATTATTTAACAAATATATCTAATAACATGCCATTTGATTTTAGCATTTTATCAAACCCAGATACATTAAATTATTGCTATATTATTGATTTTTTAAGCACGAGTTGTTGTATAAAATAGTTTAAGTTTTCATAAGATATGTGATGATATTTTCATAATAAATTATAGAAAAATATACATATAATTTCACTTTGGAAATACAAACACCGGTAAGTTATTTTAACATTTCAAAACCAACTAATTTACTTTTATACTATTAAAAAGTATTATATCACTCTCTTCGTATTGTCAAAAATTATAAATTAATTGATTTTTCTTTCATTTTTTATTGGTTTCATAGTAGAAAAAAAAAATCATGGTATTTTTAAATGTACATCTTCTTCATTTTCTTACAATTTTAATCTATTTTCTATATTATCATCGTTGTAAATCTGTATTATATGTTCAAATCGAATTCCGAAAGTAAAATAAAGAAATATATAATTATTCATTTTGTAAATTATATATCTAAGAATAAAAGGTTTAATTATCGGCAGCATGATTTGCTAGTCTAAACACTGTATTGTAAATTAAAATTAAATGAACTTGCTCGTTCCAGTTAGATTAATGACGAAAATATTATATTTCCTTTCCTTAAAATATTTTTTTATATATACAAAACAACAATATAGTATGCAAGAAAACAACATAATCAAAGCTAATAGTAGCCCTAATGAATCCATAAAGTTAAAAACAAAATATGTAAACTACCACATTAATTTTATTTTTTTTTAATAACCGGGATATCTAGATTAATTTACATATACTATGATTAATTTATGAATTCATTGCATACTTTGTAAATCCAATAAATAAATAAAATACAGCAGGATGACAAGCGTATATAAAAACAATCAATCCCATGCGCATATAAAAGGAATAAATCCTTTCCCAACACTAGGCTACCTCAATTGCATAGCATTAAATTTTTTTTATAACCGGGATATCCAGACTAATTTTAACGCACAACGACTAATTTACGAATATCAGATTCACTTGATAACCTGTAAACCCAATAAATAAGTAAAATATCGCGGCATGATAAGCGGTGTATAGAAAGAATAGAACCTAACATTTATAACTATTTTTTAATGTATTTTTTCATGATCTTAATATCATAATATTAAAAAAATAAGAAATAAAAAAATATTATTTTAATAATTTTTAATAATAAAAAACACTTTTCCAAAAACATATAATCCCGGGCACAAATTATTATCGAAAAAAATAATTATTAAAAAATGTCTTCTTCCAGTATTAATTAATGAAATAAAACCAGAAAAACACACAAAAGAAAAGGAATAACACGTCACAGGACCAAGGACCATTCCAGATCTCTCCCGCGTTCACAAAATCCCTACACTATCTTTTTCATTCCCAGCTTTGCCCCCGCAAAGCAAGACCCCAAGCTCTTTATTTGTAACCCTCCTACCCCCACTCTAGTCCCGGGTCCACCAGAAAAATGTCTCACCATTACGATCATCTTGTCAGTACCGCTACGTCTCTTTCGCTTTATAAACGCTGTCGCTCGATAAGATTCGTCAAAATCTCATCATATCGCGAAATTTGATTTGTTTAATCCAGTTTTAACTTATCTGGTCCAGTTTTTCAAAGGCTGGATTTTAATCTTTGCAGGCCCTTAAAGGTTTCAAATTCCGTCATGTTAATTTCTATACTTTATTCTATTCAATTGGGTCCTTTAATTTAGTTTAGCAAAATGAAACCTGCAAATATAATCGAGCCCCTTCAGTTTAAAGCACCAACATGCTGGTTAAGCTTAACTTTAACACCAGTTATTTTCAAGCTGTTGTCTAGACTATTCAAGTATTAAAGTTATTTTTTCACAACATTTCAATTTAAAATCAAATAAAACAATTTAATTAATTTTAAATCACAAAGCATTTGATCTATTAAAATAAAATAGCTATTTTAATCTTCTTAAAAAAAGACCGAGCTATAAACCCTAAAAAACATATAGGGACATGTTGGTATAAAAATAGAATGGCTCTTTTATTATTATTATTATTATTATTATTATTATTATTATTATTATTATTACTATAAAATTGATTTTGTTTAATACATCATTTCAAGCCATAAAAAAATAAGTATTGAAAAACAACTAATATTTTTTTTTATTATATTCATGGAACTTATCAAACCATATAGTATTTTAATGGGTTTGATTTGTAAATTTCACGAGCCGAAAACGTTCAAATTCACTAAAAATAAGTATTTTATAAGGATCGATTCGAGTGAATTTAAAACTCGAGGGACCATACAAAAGACAAAGACCTCTAAAAAACGCTATCAGGGGAACATGGAAGCAAACTCCGAGTGGAGAAGTGTCTTGTCACGTAGGTGCTCACTTCAGCATGTAGCCGCTACTTCTAGATGCCACGTGTCGCGTACTTTGTGTCTTTGAGTTTCACGACTTTACGCGCTTCGTATGGAGCGTCGGTGATTTTGGCTCTGCGTGAAAGTTGCGTGTAGCGCGCGATGTGTGCGTCCTAAATGCCAGTGAAAGATAGGTTCCAGAGTTCAATGTTTCTGTCACAATCAATGTGGATTGTCCCATGCTCAGTGATCGAGAGTGCGTTTCACGCTCTAGCTTTGCTTGATTTCAACAGCATTCTTTCGAACTTTCATACTGTTTTATGTTTCGATGTGTTTTCGCGAGAGACGACAATTTCATCGGTCGTTGATCCCATTAGAAACCTTATTTTAATTGTTTTTAGATTTATAATTTTATTTTTTATTATAACATGGAAGTTTTCACTTTATAATTGACCAATGATGATGATTTATTTTTTTTATCAAATTTATATTTTATTTTTTTATATAAATTTAATTAAAAAAATATAAATAGAATAAGCTCTCGTTAGATAAAGATATGTTATTTTTTTAATAGCTTACCAAATACGTTCTCATTTGATTATTAAAAATACATTTTAAATCTTTTTTTATATCAAACATATTTATAAAAAAACAGAATATCGGACCACCTGCTAATCTAAGATTTTGTATCTAAGTGTATGGTTTAATTTACCTCAATCGACGACGAGAATCAACCGTTATAGATTGTCAAAGCTAGCTCGATGTATGCCTGTTGGCTTTAAGCAATTGATGACAACTAATTAATGTTAAAATAATTAAGATGATGGGCCCTGTTTGGGTAGATTTAGTACTTTGGCATTGCAATACAACCTCTTATTAGAACATAAATCAGTTTTATTATGTTTGGTAGCGAATAAAAACAATTTAAAAAGCTACGGGGCTCACATAAAAATTATCTTAATATGGGGTTTGTAATAAGTAGTATGTTTGTGCCTGTTTGGCTGCGATGGGTCTTCTTTTTTCATTTTAAATGAATATGTTTTGGTGTTTTTAAATTATTTTGATGTGCTGATATCAAAAATAATTTAAAAAAAAATAAAAAAAATATCATTTTGATGTATTTCAACACGAAAAATATTTTATAAAACAATTACAACTATACTCCCACACAATCCCTTTATGTTTTTAATGCGTTCTGGAGAGAGAGAGAGGGAGAGGGAGAGCGGAAGCAGAGGAGAAGCGGAGAGTTGATTTAAAATAATATTAAAATAACATGTTAGAAGCTAAGAAAAGAGAAGCATGGGAGAAGCAGAGAGTTGATTTAAAATAATATTAAAACAATACATTAGAAGTGAAGGGATTCACAGGGGTTTATAAAATAATATTAAAATAATATATTAGAAGAAAAGGGGTTTCACGGGGTTTAAAATAGTTTAAAAATATAAAAACTTAATTAAAATATAAATAAATATATCAAAATATAATTTTTATCTTGCAATTATAATTTTATTTCAGATGATATTATACTGAATGTTGTTTCTCGATCAAATAGTCAGGGATTGCAGAAACTTTCACTTATGAATTTAGTTCGTGATGGAATTACAAATAGTTTAATGGGAGAATAAAAAAAGGTGTTCAATTTATTTAAATTATTCATTACATTATATGAAATTATGATTGTGTGTGCGTGCGTGTTAAACCCTTTAAAGTATTTTAACAAGTTGAAAACAATATGAAAAACTTAATAATTAAACACATGAAACTATTTTTCATTAATCTCAAACTTAAAAGTAGTTTCAGTGTATTTTAAAAATATCATCCCGGTTTTTTTTTAAAGTGTTTTCTTTTATATATATATATATATTATTTTCAAAAAATATTTTTGACATTATCATGTTATTTTTTAAAAAAAATACAATGAAAAGCATCTGTTGGTTGGATGGTCATGAATAAAACACGTCACGTAAATTAGTAGGCAGGTAATTTCCCCGAAAGTGATGGAAGAGTTCTTCTCTTTCTCAACATGCAGCAACCCTTCTTTGTCGAATGATAGGTGATCGTTAATTATTTTTATTTTATTTTTTTACAAGATAAAATTTTATCCAGAATTATATTATATAAATTTAAAGGGAAAAATAAAATTTTAATTGTTTTGTATTTTTATAATAAATATATATTTTAATTTGAACTCAAAATCTACTATATAAATTTTAAATTCTTTATTATTGGATATTTTTTAATTATTGAAAAGTGTAGATATGAAAATGCAGATCAAAACACTTCATGGTTGCACAGTGGCTGGTTTCAAGATAGCTTTGGCATTGCGATCCAATCTGCTTTTCGTTATTTTTTGATGTTTTTTTTTTTTCATTTTTAAAACCGGTGGTTTAATGTTTTTATATCATTTTGATGTGCTGATATCAAAAATAATTTTTAAAAAATAAAAAAATATCATTTTGATGCATTTCGGCACGAAAAGCACTTTGAAAAGCAACAGCAACCACACTCCCAAACACCCCCAAAGAGAATTGGTCGAAGTAGGGCTCCTTGTCTCTGTTAGCATTGCGGCTAAACCTGTGTTTTATTTATTTTAAATAATTATAGTTTAATATTTTTAGATTATTTTGATGGGTTAATATTAAAAATAATTTTTAAAAAATAAAAAAATTATTTTTATGTATTTCAGCGCGAAAAATATTTTGAAAAACAACCACAACCGCACTCCCAAACACCCTCTAAATTCTCAAGTTTTTGTGCGTGTGACCACAGTATCGTACCAAATCATTGTTTTTTTTTTATCCTAGAAAGCATGATTCCAGAAAAATATAGACACTGGAGAGCATGGTTCTAAAAACAATACAGCTAAAGGAATTCAAACTCCGAATGTTAAATATCTTGGTGGTTTTTGGGAAAATTATTTTTGAAAAAAATGATTTTTTTAATTTTAAATTAAAAAATTAGTGTTTTTAGATCATTTTGATGTGTTGATATTAAAAATAATTTTTAAAAGATTAAAAAAATATTATTTTGATATATTTTTGAATGAAAAACATTTTTAAAAATAACTTTAACTACATTTCCAAATAAATATGTTAATCATGGTAAATCTTTACATAAATAAACGAATGTGCCCACAAACCATAGGCTATTTGAGTTAATTTACATACATCTTGATTAAATTATCGAGTTTTTATACTGGATTTCACAACAACAAAAATAAACCGGTGTTTTTTTACACTAGAGATCATGTCTCAAAAAAATATAAACACTATAGAGCATGACTCTGAAAAAATTATGAATCAAGAGATTCAAATTCTGAACTTTAAAAAGAATATATACCTCGAGCTCAAAATCTTTATCTCTATAGTAACCTCATTAAGCTTGGGAAGTCATTAATACTAATATCCAAAGTAATTATTTAAATCTCCTTGAATATACTATATTGATATGAAAAAATATTATTTTTTTAAATAGTATAGAGGATAAACTCAATTTTAATTTAGAGGCAAACTATTTAGAAGATATAATTTATCAACAAGTCAACATAAAAATAGTAACAATAGAGCGAGCAACCCACTTGGACATCCAAGTCAAATGGTAGTCTGACGAAATTCTCAGGTGACTTGTGGGTTAATCTGGCCAGGCAGGAAGTCGACGAGTGAGAAACCCACGAGACAAGTAATGTCACGACGAGTCTCATGTGAGAAAGTGGAAGGGGACGTTGAATTTTGACACTAAAAATTCGTTGTATCTAGACAATTTTTGAGTTATTTTTGTTATACATACTTTATATAATAGAATATTAAATATATTTAGCAGTAAAAATTTAGATTATAAATACCTTAAATTATTATTATTCAAGTATCGAAAAATTAATTCTCAATTACAGCAACAACGGCAACATCACCTTTGGCAAAGCAACAACAACAAAATAATTTTAAAGTAAAAGTTTTATAAGAATAATCTCCTGATCTGTTTCTATTAGTAGCCGTGGATGAAATACACAAGTTATTGTTTATAGGTAGATTAGTGATCCCAGTCGTCAATTTATTTTCCATTTTTCTCCTTCCATCAAGGAAATAATTAACCATGATTAATCAATATCTATTATCAAACCCCATGATCTATCTCCATGATCAAGGATTTGAATGATCAAGAACATGAGTATGTCATTAGAGGAACAAATGATAATTTTCAATAATTTATAGATTCCAGTAAACTTTATTTTTGAAAAGTATATTTTATGAGTCTAGATAAATAAATAAAATTTTAATTATTTTAACCTTTTATAAGAGAAATATATCATGACATGAACTCAAAATCTATTATATAAATCATAAATTTTCTAATATCATGTCAAGCATTGGTTATATACTAATATCAAAGATGATGATGGATGACGAAGATAATAATAATAATAATAATGGAAACTATCAAAACAAGCTGCCGAGTTGTTTAGTTGAATGAGACAACCCGTGTTCTTGAAGTGTATTGTTTGCAACAAGAATGATTTTTTTTTTTTTTTAAATTCTCAATTCATGCATGCTGGATGATGCCAGCCTAATTATACTGCTAAATTGTGAGTATTTGATATTGTAATGTGAAGTTTTATTTATTTATTTATTAATATTTTTTATTTAAAAAATATCATTATTATTCTTATCAATGCATTAAAATTATTGAAAACACTATAAATATTAGCGTGCTATTTTTTTAATAATAACACATAAAAGACATAAATTACCACAAACTCAAAGATCCACTATATTTAAAATAAGTGCAACACATTGTGTGTGTATGTTCTTGATGCATAATAAGTTTATTTTTCATATCATATGTATCTCTGAAGAAGGGTTGCGAGATAAGAATATCATAGATTCAACTTCTTACAATTATTTAAGACCTGATTTATAAAAAATATATATTTTATAAATACATGAGATTTTAAAATAAAAAAAGAAAATATATTAATTCCATATACTAAATTTAATAAGTAATAATGAAAAGATCACGATATAGTACAGGTGAGAATCCTTCCCCTCTCTTGTGGGATACTAAAAAAATATGTTTGTAAATTTGGTTGAAGTTATATTTTAAAATAATTTTTGTTTAAAAATATATCAAAACAATATATATTTTTTATATTAATATATAAAAATAATTTTAAAACACTAAAATTTATTAATTTAAAATAAAAAATAAAAAATATTTTTAACTCAATTTTATTTTCGTGACTGCAACCAATCAAAACATTGTTTAAATGTCTCAATCACTACAAGGAGACTAGAAATAATTTTCAATCATTTTTATTATCAATCAAAACAAGCTTGTCTTCGAAGCTGTCTTCAATCATCCCGGCTCCACAGACGACGTCGTGTCACGATTTTTTCAATTGTCCCACCAATCATGTTTTTTGATCAAGACTACGGGATTGTTGGAAGTTAATTCAGGTGATTTTTAAAAATATATTTTATTTAAAAATATATTAAAATATTATTTATTTATTTATTTATTAAAAAATATTTTTCATATTATATTGTGAAAATATCTAAAAAATAAAAAAAATTATTTTTTTATAAATATTTTTGAAAAACATCAGGTATAAAAGGGCAAAAATTGTTGCCTCTTCCGACACTCAAATCGAACAAATGGGCCTAGTTCATGCTGGATTAAGGCCATTGGGGCTAGATTTTGCTCCCAAACTCTGGACTCGGACCAACTCACTAGACAAAAACATATAAATGAACAATGTTATCAAGTTTATTTATAAAAAGAAACATGATCTACTAACTCGCTTGAGTAGTGGGTGCTATTAAATTTAATCTTATTGAGCAGTTCAATTTGATTATCTATTATCTCGAGATTTAATCAGGATTGAGTTTTATATTAAATGGGGCAAGGATTGATTATATCTATAAAATTTTATTGGAATTTTTAATATTTTCTGTTTGGTAAGTGATTTTAAAAAAAAGGAATAAATGTTATCGTGGATTATTTTTTACTCTATCCCCAATCGAAATCATTTAAAAACAATAATAAAAAAATATTAATCTAATATGTTGTCAATCCAAAACCATTTTAAAAATAACAAGGGATGCTAGATCCAGCCGATATCGTATCAATATGAGTCCAAGACTATAAGCCCTCCTGCGCTGTGAACGCAGCCCGGGAAATCATTGTAGCTTCATCACTGCACGAGAATTCAAGGCAAGACATTTCTCTAATATTCGGTCTAGTATTCATGGTTTTTTTCTTTTCAAGTAACTATCTTGTATAAAAATCTAAATTGCTAGGTGATGTTTTGGAATATAATTTATATTATTTTTAGTATAATTACTCAATTGAAAACTCACTTTAAACTTGCATACAAGACACATTACGAAGGCGATGAGATTCAAACGTTTCTGGTTTTTTGGATTTGAAAGCAGTGAGGAGCTGGAGGATACAGCGAGATTGGAGTGAGAATGGAGGCAGTGACGGTGGCAAACTGGTGATCATCATTACAAGATGCTGTTAATGGGAGGGATGACGACGGGAATTTGTTGAAAGGGGGTTGCACGGAGGCGTTCTGGGGGCGAGGCATTGATGATGATGAGTTCGCATGAAGTATAGGCGACGAGGTGGATGTGATGATTGCAATGCCAAGGTTGAGATGTGCTGCAATTTGCTGAATAGGATGCTTAATTATCAAAGAAATTACCTTGGCTGGCAGGAAATCGACTTGCTGAGATCGTGAGCTGGTGTTTTTGACATGATGGAGGTGATAGCTATGGCCTTGAAGAGGTAGTTTTGGCATGGCAAGGATGCACCAACAGTATCAGCAATATTTCTAGTACGGTGGTGGAGTGAAATAGTCTGAAACAATGTATCAGATGCTCAAAACTTACTCTTGATCTAAAGACACGATCTTTGCGGTATTTTTTTATACTGTGTGACCTGACAGGAACTCATTTTTTTGTCTTCCTGAATAAACATCGATCAACTTAACTGTATGATCAATAACAGATTAACAGATCTGAGGACTGTTTGAAGCCATATATGATGCTATGATCGATCTTTCGACTGATTTCAGTTGAAGGGATTCTTTGTTTGCTTAGCATGCCTGATGACCATGAAGAGGGTTAATCACATTATAAAATATCTCTTCCTTGATCAATATTTCAAAGAATTTGTTTTCCTGAAGGATGTGTTTTTAAAATTATTCAATCTATAATAGTTTTCATCATAAAAATAAAATAAAATTGTTTCATATAGTATGTCGCTTAAGATCCAACCTCTTCTTGTGATAAATCCAAATAGTTTATTTGAAATATGATTGATATTGTTTTTGAAAATATTTATTTATTTATATATATATATATATATATTAAAATAATATTTTTTATTTTTTAAAATTATTTTTGACACTATCAAGTGAATATGATGTAAAAATATTATTTTAATTTAAAACAAAAATTATTTTTCAAAAAATACAATGTTAAACCGGACCGAAAGCACACCAAGTTAGGGGCTTCGAGGGCAAATTTTTATTGGACTGTGAAGAAAACACCTTTTGTTAATACCCTTTTAAATAAAGTATTTCTCAAACATATAATCAACAGATTAATGATTCATGAAATCCTATGATAGTGACCTTGCTCTAAATCACATGCAAAACCTTTGCATGCTGATTTTCTTTTTTATATTTAATCAACAAAAGCTTCGCATGTAAAGCAAGCTTTGTAGATCCATGGAATTTTAAAGCTTTCCATTTTTTATTTTTTTTTAGAATTATATTAAAATAATATATTTTTAATATAAAAAAATTAAAATAATATAATAACACCGAGCAATAATAATTTAAAAATAAATTTAAAAATACAATAACAAACGGGCTAGGTTAGGCTGTTTTTAATAGCAATGGTTCGAGAAACGTACAAAGAATGAAAAGACTTTAGTCCTCAATCCTCGCCTACCAATGAGAAAAAGAGAGCCCTCCTTTGACGCGTTCACGGGAACTTGCATGTCTAGATCCAGTGGACAGCATCACATGTGATTATTGATGCTACGTGGCAAATTCTTAGTTGTGAATTAGCGGATCACAAGTGAATATCAAAAGCAGGAGTGACAGTGAGTTGCAAATGACAGCTGAATGACAGCTGAACCAACGGACACGTGTTGTCCATCTCAAGGTGAAGATGACTTTTACCCAAATATTTTACCTTATCAGAATTTTAACTATGATCTATATATATTTGATCAGAGGGTGTTTCACTCTACGGTCCAGCAACAGATTTGTAAACATGTTCAAAAAATTATATTTTAAATTATCATAATATATTCATATTAAAAAAAAAATATTAAAAAATAGACCCACCGAGGATTAAACATGTCATGAAACACAGGATATTTTGGGTTAAATTCTTTCCTGTAAAACATGACCTAAATTTCCCACCTTTACGCGTTACTGGGTGCAGACTCTTTCATGCTTGAAGTAGAAAACAAGACACCCTCCTGTCAAACTTAAGAACAGATATAGCAAGTCATACATAGATATCGAAGCACTCACTCTTCGTAGAAATCAAGAATGGACATGGTGTGATGCGAGTAATTAGTGGCCATGAACAACGAAGGTTCAGTTGTAATGAGAAAAAAACTTGTCTTCTGGGAACGATATATGGAGTTATGTTTACCTTTCAAGATAATTTATATGTCGGTCCTGTGAACAAGCAGCCGTAGGGTTAATTAGTGGCTTAAACTGCCACCATTGAATCAAAACGTGTGCCGACCTGCAGGAATCCAAAGGCTCTCACCTCCACGGACCCACCGGATCATGGGGTCCCGGAGACCTAGAAGTCTTCAAATCTGCAGGTGAAAGGAGTGCACAGTCAAAGACACCATGATATTATTCTAGGTTGGTGCGGGGTTAGGTCATCTGATCACGAGTTCTTACCACTCAAGGAGATCCACACACACACAGAGATAGGGTATGGCTCCCAATCTTTTTGAAGCCAGGAGACATTGATTTGCTGGCTGCCCTTTTTTCCGCGGATTTAGGGTTTATCCATCGTCTTTGACTGGGTGGTAACTCTATCCTAATGCCCACGAACGCTGTCCACGAAATCTCAGGTTGCTGTTGATTATAATCTTAGAATATAACAGAGATTTATAAAAAAAGAAAAATATATGTTTATTTAAAAAATAAAGATTGCAAGGCAAGGTAAAACAAAAACCCTCCTCCAAAAGGATTATATTGTAGATTATAAGATTAATTTAATTAAATAAGATTAATTATAGACTGATTTTCGTGTTTATTTGGTTATATAACGGATTAAATTTAATAATTATGATCGAATGAAAAAAATAAAATAAAAATATCAGCCACCAACCTTGTCGCAGAACCTTTGGGAGTATATAAATAAATACAACAAAGCATTAATCGTTTGATAAACTCAATAAATATCCTTTTCAGCTTCATTTTAATTTTTTATTCCTTTATTCTATTTGCCATGCATACGTGGCCTGGCATGGCTGGCTTATCCTAGATGGCAAATCACCAGGAACTCGTCAAAGACAGCTTATCTGTCATCAGCAGCTGCATTTTTTAATATCATTTATTTGTCGTTAACAGCAGCTTAAATAAATAAGGATGGTCAGTTTAATTATTTCAGAGTAGATGTTTGGTCCAGCATAGAAGCAGCTGGTTTATAATTAGCCACGTGTGCGGTTAGAAATACCAGGAGCTGTATTATTTATCGTGTCTGAACAAAGATTTGTATTGCTAATCCAAATTATCTCGATATATATATATATATATATATATAGACATCAATTATTAAAACTTTTTTTTTTTAAATCTAATCAAATTATTGCAATATAAAATATGAGTGACGTTCGTGATTATATATATATATATATATATATTATTTATGTTAAGATACAGTGATTAATCAAACTATATTGATTTATCTTTTAAGAAATTATAGTCTCCTCTTCAATTAGAATATAAAAATATAACTTGGAGGGTAGAGAAACCTTGATTTTATTTAAGCCAGATAATATTAATAATCATTATCAATTTCAATGTATAGAGAAGGGTGTCTCCCTCCATGTCAGGCCCACTACATGCTTATCTATTGTTTTTTTTTTAAAAAAATATTTTTTTATCTTTATTTTAAATTAAAAAATGTGATATTTTTATATTATTTTTATATGTTGATGTCAATTTTTTTTTAAAATAAAAAATATTATTACAATATATAATTATTCAAATTGTCAAATAATTGTTAAAGAAGGGAATCGAGCTATTATGAGCAAATTCATTATTGCTTGTCACTATATTTTAAAATTATTTTTGATTTTTTTATTTTAAATTAATTTTTTTATATGTTTTTAGATCTTTAATGTGTTAATATCAAAAATAAATTTTCTATTTTAATGTATTTAGAAATAAAAAAAATTTAAAAAATAATTTCAATCAAATTATCAAACAATCACTAAAAAAGATGAGCTACTTCAAGAAATATATATACACACACACTCTCAAATTTAATAAGCTAGACCCTCCAAAATCTTACTATTATATATAAAATACAAGAGTAATTTCATATATATATATATATATATATATATATCTTATTTTTTTAAAACAAATTCAATTCAAGACTATCACAAATAAAAAATTATTTTTATATTAACTAAATGAGTTTATATATTTTCTATATCTATCTATTTTTATCATGAGACGCAAACCATGTATAATTTTAAGGTATTTTTTAAAATGAATAGGAATTTCTTGAAATATCTTGAATCTTTATATTAAGGTGATAACAAATATGAATTATATATATAAGTTTCAAACACTCAATTCAATAATATTTTAATAATAATAATGAAGTATTCAACATATTCCATGAACAAAACCTAACTAATAAACTCAAAAGTTCAATCATCAAGTAACACACGGAATATCTTCGCCTCAATTTAATATTGAAAATCCAAAATTTCTTTTCTGTCATAATCAGAATCATAGATTAAAATATTAAAAAAATAAAATAAAAAAAAGTCAGAATTCACCATCTCTTTAAAATCTTTTCAATAATTCATCATAATTCATACCTCAGCTAATCCTATAAAATAATTCAATTAAAAAATCCAGCTAAATTATTACCAAAAAATTCATGTACTCCTGCCTAAACTATAATTGAACCCTTGAGCCCAGATTATTTATATTATTCAATCCTATGAAAGGAATGCATGTAAACTGTTACTTAGCAGAGATTCTATAAACAGAAAAAACAAAAGCAGGAAAAAAAAATCAAAGTCTTTTACAAGTAAAAAAAAATCAAAGTCTTTTACAAGCAAAAACAGTATCTTGTTTTTGTGATTGTACGTACAACTAAAGGATTTTTCCTTTCGGTGTCTGTCTTTGTTATCTTCTCCAAAGATAAAAGGAGAGAAGGGGATTATGGACTGTGATTTTTCTCTGTATTCTCTGTCTCGAATTATCAGCTCATTCTGTCCCATTTCTTGCATCAACTACTGCCAGATGATGTCATCTTTCCGACATGTAGATCATCATCAGTAGTTCCCTCTTCTCTAAGTTATTCTCTGCTCTTCTTTAGCTTCAAGGTCCTATACTGTTTTTGTTCGTTCTTTAGTTACGGTTTAAAGGGTTTTGAAGAAGGACCCGATAGCCTTCATCATTTTGTGTTTTCTGTGTTTTCATTGCCTTGGTTTGTCATGGATGAAAAGCTTAAAGGGATGACTTAAGAAGCATGAATGAACTTCTTCTTCTGTTCTCTTTTTTTTATGAAACTTTCACATGGGTTTTGTTTGGTTTCTGAGAAAGTGGTAGAAAGTTTTTTTTTTTTTAAGGATTTTGAATCTTAAGGTTCATGCTTTAGTTTGTGTTGGTAATTAACAATATACCTAAAATTTGACATAAGCTGTAAAAATGAGAGAATTTATCATTAATATTTCAAGTCAAAATTAAGCAAAAAGGGTCATTCTTTCATGTTAGGCTTTTTTTTTTTTTTTCCAGATTTAAGAAGCTAGATTAATGATGAGTTTATGCTTTCCTTTTCCTCATATCCTTGGAAAGCTAAACAAAGGGTCATTCTTTATATTTGTTGCTGAAGAATAAAAAGAGTAAAAGTGCGTTGCCTTTTTCCTTTTGTTTTCTCTGATTCCTGCAATGCCAAATATATAGCTATGGACACTGAAGTAGCTGGGTCCATGTGAGTGCAAATTGATATTTGTTAAGTATTTTCTGGGGATTTTGCTGATGATACAAAATATTAGACGAGATAAAATTCAAATTTGACCCTTTGGTTAATTTTTCTTCTCAACAAAACATAAACAGTAATGGATTATCCTGGAAAGTTAAATGGCAAGTTGCTTATTAGTTAGGCTTCTGTATACTTTGTTTATTGTTCTGTTATTCTTGGCTTTTCTACAAAACTCTAGATGCAAATAGCAATGTTGGAATTCCATGTCAGATGGAGTATTCTATGTGATGTGCTGATGCGTTTCAGGTTCAAGTATTTTTATTGTTTTTTACCGTTATTAAATTGTAAGATTCTTTAGCTTTCCGAGTCAGATAATGTCCTCTTTCGCATCACTGACTCAACTAATTCAATCTGATTCAAGTATTAACCACTCCTTTTGATTCTTAGCGAAGAATTTTGAGTCAAGAATACTGTAACACAGTTTTGCTTTCTGATGAATTCTTTATAATTTCCCTTCTTTCTCGTGATCATCATACATGGCTGTATGTGTTAAATATATTTATATATTTTTTTTTGAATGTTCAGAGTTTTGAGTCTACAAAAAGCTAGAGAACCGTACCTTATTGCGGTCTGTGGTTGCCATTGGAATCGAAACATAGGCGATGGGGCACTTTTCGTCAATGTTCAATGGATTGGCGAAGTCATTTGCAATACGAAAAGTGAAGAGTAATGGAAATGGAAATGGTGGTGGAAGAGAAGCCGCAGAGGCAATGGCGAAAGATGCAAAGAAGAATGAAATGATCTTAAGATCATCTGGCTGTATAAATGTTGATGGTTTGAAAAATTTTGCCTCAATTTTCTCAAGGAGAGGCGAGAAAGGAGTGAATCAGGATTGTTGCATTGTATGGCAGGTAAGCATGGAATATTGGTTATTATATATTCTTTAAATGTGATTCAAGTGTGTTATAATGTCGTCTCTGGTTGTATGGTAGGAGTTTGGGTGTCAAGCAGACATGACATTTTGTGGGATATTTGATGGCCATGGTCAATGGGGCCATTTTGTAGCGAAAAAAGTCCGAGAATCAATGGCTACATCTCTTCTGTGTAATTGGCAGGAGACTCTTGCTCAATGTTCAGTTGATCCGGATATTGATTTGGAATCGGATAAAAAGCATCAAAGATTCAATATGTGGAAACAATCCTACCTAAAAACTTGTGTTATTGTTGACCAGGAACTAGAACAGCATCGGAAAATAGATTCATTCTATAGTGGAACAACTGCCCTAACAATTGTTAGACAGGTAATTCAAGTTCACAATTCCTTTTGAATCGTTTTTTATGCAATGCTTATAAATTCTGTACTCTCATTTTGGTTTGCCTTTATATGGAACAAATAATGGGGAGAAGCTACCAGGAAAAGATCTCCTTTTAGCTCAAGATTATGCTAGGATTATAAGGTGTCGGGTCATGTTTTTTTCCAGGGTGAACACATTTTTGTAGCAAATGTTGGCGACTCTCGTGCTGTATTGGCTACAACATCAGATGATGATGGAAGCTTGGTACCGGTTCAGCTTACTGTAGATTTCAAGCCTAATTTACCCCGTAAGTTCCTCTCCTTCATTCTGTTCAGCAAGGCAATCTAAACAAGTCATTCTTACAGTAATGTTCTTCTTGACTGCAGAGGAGACTGAACGGATACTTCAGTGCGGCGGACGTGTATTCTGTCTAGATGATGAACCTGGTGTGCACAGAGTTTGGCAGCCAGATGCAGAATCACCTGGACTGGCAATGTCCAGAGCCTTCGGTGATTACTGTGTAAAGGATTTCGGGCTTATTTCCGTGCCTGAAGTGTCACAAAGGCATCTAACTAGCAAAGATCAATTTGTTATCCTGGCTACTGACGGGGTATGCACGAGTAGCCTGCTAAGTAGAATTAGTTTTCAATATCTAACGTCCAAATTGTTTATCAAATCTATAAAAAACCATAACAAGATTGTTATACGTGCTGTCATTCTTTAGGTATGGGATGTAATCTCCAATCAAGCAGCAGTACAAATTGTGTCCTCGACACCAAATAGGGCAAAGGCAGCTAAGCGTCTAGTTCAGTCTGCTGTCCAGGCTTGGAAACGCAAAAGGAAAGGGATTGCCATGGATGATATATCAGCCATTTGCCTCTTCTTTCACTCCCCCCAATCTCAACAAGTCCATGCTGTCAGCACACCAAAATAGTGTTATCATAAAATGTAAACGAGCAAGGTTGTTGTAGCTGCTCCACGATGTTCATTTACTTGAATTTTTCAATTTAGTTGATTAGAAAAAAGGTGTTCATGCCATGCCAGTATCATCACTTCAGTTTTTTTCTTAAAAGTGATGACACTCGAAATCGAAACATTTTGAATGTCAGCTGAACTATTACTCCTCGACTTCTTAAGCTACTTGGAGACATGAGGAATGTAGGGAGAGATGCAATTTGATGCTACAACAGCCATTCATAGCACTGATATAAGTGCGCAAACTGCTTCAGCTTATATATATATATCAGTGCGCAAACTGCTTCAGCTTATATATATATATACATATATACATATATATATATATATAAAACTTGAAACATGGTTTTTTGAAGTCCACCCTATCAATCTCGCTAACACAGAAAGAGCCATGTTTAATAACCTTTAATATTAATGGAATAATTTTTATGATTGTAAATTTCTTTTTGTTTCCATTTTTATTCTTGTCAAATAAATAAAATAGTTATTATTTGGAGTAACATAAAATTTCTTGTCTTGGGATTAAAAATTTAATTCAGTATAGTAGGCACTAAAAGGGTGGATTTAGTAAAAAGGAAAACAAACCTAGAGGAGAAGACGATTTTACTCCTCGTTAACACTATTCCTTAAATTTTTTTTCTTATATATATTATGTTTACCGGGAATTATGTTACATAATTTTATTTTTGTAAAGATTATTCTGTATTCATAATCCAGGGCTTAACTAACTAATTTAGTTGATTCAAGTTTTTCTCATTTTTTTCTAACTCTTTTTTTTTAATTTTATCCTTTATTATTGGATTAATAGGAAATTATTATAAAATAAATAAATAATTGTCATAGAAGAATATAAATATCAAAATATAAACCAAATAGACAAGAGAGAAATACCTTGCTTAATATGAATTCTTCTATTATATCAAAGTATAAAGAATACAAGAAAAGTGGTCTATTTATAGAAGAAAAAAATAAACTCAAGGGTTAAGGAAATCAAAGAGACTAAACTCAAGAGTAATGAATATTCAATACATATAAATATAATTTATTATGAATTTATAGCACTTCCCCTTAAATGACCATGTACTTTAAAATTCAACGGAGGATTTTATATAGATACTTCAAGATTCATTAAAATAATGTCAAATTGCCTCATTAAAACCTTGCAAAGGAAACCCAGTAGGAAAAAAACCTAAGTGAAGGAAAAAGAATACAATTTGCATTGATTTTCCCTTAAAAGTACATGTCTTATGACAAATCTTTAAGATGATGTATTCCAATATTATGGACAAGTTTCTTGAAAGCTGAGGCTGGTAAAGACTTTGTAAATAAGTCTGCTAAATTATCACTTAATATGATTTGTTTAATATCAATTTCTCTTTTTTATTGGAGCTCGTGAGTATAAAAGAATTTTGGTGAGATATGTTTTGTTTTGTCTTTTTTAATTTAGCCTCTTCTGAGTTGAGTGATGCAGACAACATTATTTTCAAACAAAATTGTGGGATTATTTCCAATGGCTGACAATCCACATTTTCTCTTAATGTGCTGGATAATTGATCTTAGCCAAATACATTCTCGACTTGCTTCATGTATCGCGATAATTTCTGAATGATTTGATGAAGTAGCCACTAATGTTTGTTTGACAGATTTCCAAGAAATTGTAGTACCACCATAGGTAAATAGATAATTTGTTTGTGATATCCTTTTGTGGGGATCAGAGAGATAACTTGCATTTGCATATCCAATCAATTATGAATTTGATCCACAATAAGATAACCCCATTTTGGTTGTTCTGCGGAGATAGCGAAATATATGTTTGACTCCATTCCAATATCTTTTTGTGGGAGTGAAATCATATCTTACCAAAAAATTTACTGCAAAAGATATAACTAGTCTTCTACAATTTTCAAGATACATAAGTGCTCCAATAACACTAAGATATGACACTTCAGGATTAAGAATTTCTTCATCCTCTTCTGGAGGTAAAAAAGGATCATTTTTCACATTAAGTGATCGAACAACCATAGGTGTACTCAAAGAATGAGCATTGTGTATATAAAAATGCTTTAGGACTTTTTCTGTATATATTGATTGATGTACAAATATTCCATTTGAAAAATGTTCAATCTATAAACCAAGATAAAATTTTATCTTTCCGAGATCTTTCATCTCAAATTCATTTTTCAAATAGGTTGCAGTTTCTGTGAGCTCTTCAGGTGTACCAATAATATTTAAATCATCAACATATACTGAATTAATAGCAAATCCGGATATTATTTTCTTAATAAAAATGCACCGACAAATCTCGTTATTCTTAAACCCTCTTTTTAAGAGGTATTCATTAAGATGATTATATCACATTCGACCAGATTGTTTTAACCCATATAAAGATTTTTATAATTTAATAGAATAAACACTTCTGAGTTCATTACAAAAAGCTTCAGGCATCGTAAATCCTTTAAGGATTTTCATATGGATGTCTTTATCTAATGATCCATATAGATATGTTGCAACTACGTTCATTAAACGCATAACTAATGTTTCTAAGACCACTAAACCAATTAAAAATCTGAAAGTGATTACATCCATCACTAGAGAATAAGTTTCCTTATAATCAATGCCGGGTCTCTGCGAGAAACCTTGTGCAACAAGTCGTGCCCTATATCGCACAATTTCATTGTTCTCATTGTGTTTTCTAACAAAAAAATCCATATATCCAACGAGTATAATACCTTTAGGTGTATCGAATACAACTCCAAATACTTCATGTTTTGCAAGTGAGTTCAACTTTGTTTGGATTGCTTCTTTCCACATTGACCAATCATTTCTAAGTTGATATTCTTCAACAGTTTATGGTTTAAATTCATCATCACTTCTGGTGATGCAAAAAGCAACCTTAAATGCAAATACATCATCTATGATAATTTTATCTCTTTCCAAAATCTCTCTTGTATATACATGTTTATAGAGATTTCATTATTTTCAGCTACCTAGTTCTCTTCAAGAGTTCCCTTTTCAGGCGGATCAGTATTAGAAGATGATTTGGACACAAGATTTGATGTTTGTTTTATGGATGAGGACTCTCCAAGAGTATCATCATCTATTCGTTGGAGTTTTTGTTTTCTAGGATTTTTGTCTTTGGCTCCAATAGGTCTTCCGCGTTTTAGGTGTGGTATAGATTCATTTGCTGTTATGTTGGCATTTTTCTCTTCAGGAATTTCAATTCTAAATGGAGCATTTGCAGTAGGAATATGAGATTTAACTACATTTTCACTACTGGTGAAAATATCTGGTAATTGATTTTTGTAATATTTTGTAAATGAATTATCCTTTGAACTTCAAATTCATATTGATTTGTCTTTGGATCAAAATGAGATAACTTCGGGTTATTCTAAGTAATTTCTTCTTGTGTTTTAGATACTAAATTTACTTTCCCTAATGATGGGAAAATATTCTCATCAAAATGGCAATATTCAAAACGTGCCTTAAAAACACCACTAGTCAAAGGTTCAAGGTATCTAATAATAGATGGAGAATCAAAACCAATATAAATTTCTATTCTTCTTTGTGGACTCATTTTAGTCCTTTGTGTGGGTGCTACAGGCACATATACTGCATAACCAAAAATTCATAGATGAAATATATTTGGTGGTATACCATAAACAAGTTGTAAAGGAGAATAATTATGGTAAGTACTTGGTCTAATTCTAACTAGTAATGTAGCATGTAATATAGCATATCCCCAAACAGATATAGGCAATTTTGATTTCATAAGTAATGGTTTTGCAATTAATTGAAGTTGCTTTATAAATGGTTATGCTAGACCATTTTAAGTATGTACATGAGTAACAAGATGTTCAACTTCAATATCAATAGAAGTGAAAAACTATCAAATGCTTGGGAAGTAAACTCACCAGCATTGTCTAGTCAAATTTTCTTGATAGGATAATCAGAAAATTATGCTCGTAGTCTGATAATCTGTGCTATTAATCTAGCAAATGCAATATTTTGACTCGAAAGCAAACAAAAATGTGACCATTTACTTAATGTATCAATCAATACTATAAAATATCGAAAAGGTCCACATGGTGGATGGATAGGCCCACATATATTTCCTTGAATTCTTTCAAGAAAAGATGATGATTCTATAAGAACCTTTGATGGATATGGTTTGGTAATTAATTTACCTTGAGAACATGCAACGGATGAATTTTTACTTGGTAAAAGAATCTTTAGGCTCTTTAAAGGATGCCCATATGTATTCTCAATAATTCATCTCATCATTATTGATTCTGGATGTCCAAGTCGATCATGTCAAAGCATAAATTGTTTTGGGTTGGAACACTTCTGGTGTATCACAATATTTGATTCAATAGATTTCATGATCGTATAATAAATTCCGGAAGAGAAAGCAGGTAGTTTCTTAAGTACAAGCTTCTGGCCTAAAATACGTGCAGTAATATAAAGATATTCTTTTCTATCTTCATTTGTTGTTTCAATATGATAACCATTAGCACGTATATCATTAAAACTGAGTAAATTTTTTCTAAACTTAGGTGAATATAATGTATTTTTGATGCTCAATCTTGTGTTATTTGGTAACACAATATTAGCTTTTCTAGAGCCTTTAATCATGTTTGATGGATCTGATATTGTAGTGGCATTAACTTTGGTTAATATCAAACACTCAAAGTATTTATTTTCCTTAAGAATTGTGTGCGTTGTTGCACTATCTGCCAGACATAAATCTCCATCATGAAAAACCATGTCACTATTCAAAAGATAATCAAAGTTTATTATTTAACTTGAGCCAAATTGAAAATGTTTATTGTAAACATAAGAGCATAGATATTTTAATACAAATAAAAACTTTTAATCATCTCTAATGATTCCACCACTAAGCATGTTTTCTGTCTTATCCGAGTTTTCAAAGAAATCCGAAACATCAAGATTAGTATTGACATCAATACAAGCATTATGATTTTTAGAACCATCTTTATGAATGAAATTAGTCTCAACTGTATTTTGTTTCAGAAAGGCTTGATATAAATCTGTAAGATGTTTTGGTGTACGACAGGTACACGATCAATGACCATGCATACCACACCTATGACACTTATCTTTTGATTTTTGCAAATTCTTGTGCTTTCCTTGGTTGAGTTCATTGTGTCTCCACTTCTGGTGGTATGGCGGGTTGCCTTTAGAAGGATTATCTCTTCTCTTTTTTCATTTTTTTTATACCTACATCCTTGGTTCTTTCTTTGTCTTTTGAACAAATGTTCTATTCACTTTAGGGAATGATTTAGAACTTGTAGGATGAGATTGATGATTTTTCATCAAAAACTCATTATTTTATTCAACCACAAGAAGACATGAAATTAATTTCAAATATCTTTTGAAATTATGCACTCTATATTGTTGCTGCAAGACAATGTTTGAGGTATAAAAGTAGATAATAATTTATCTAATATTTGATCTTTTGTGATGTCCTTATCACATGATTTCAGCTATGATGTAATTTTAAAAAGAGTAGAATTATATTCAATAATCGATTTAAAATCTTGCAACTTCAAGTGCAACCAATCATAACAACCTTGAGGAAGTATGATAAACTTTGGTGGTCATATCTTTTATTTAGATTTTACCACATATCATTTCCTTCTTTGATGGTCTCTCAAAGATTCATAACTTACAGATGAATCTCAACGTCAATGTTTCATGACAAATAATTATTTCTAAAAATATCAAGAGCTATAGATTCAAGCTTTGTCCTTCAAGACCGTTGTTTATTTAGCTTCAGAAATACTAGTTCTTCAGGAACTACATTCAATTTATTTAATCCTTAAGGAAAAATACTAGTTCTCCAGGAATTGTTTATAATTTATTTAATTATTCAGGAAAATCATTCCTTTAAGACTATTATTTGTTTAACTTTAGAAATATTAGTTCGTCAGGAATCATATTTAATTAATTTAATTCTTCAGGAACTTGTGATACTAGTTCTTTAGGAATTGTTTTTAATTTATTTAATTCTTCAAGAACTTATGATATTCGTTCTTCAAGAACTTGTAATACTAGTTCTTCAGGAATTTGTTTTTAATTTATTAATTCTTCAGAAATTTATAATACTTGTTCTTTGGGAACTATAAATATATTTCTATGAATAACAGTGAAAGAAAATTTGCCTAAAGTAAATTACAGTAATAAAAAGCGAAGATCTTAAAATTTATATAAGTTGGTTAGGGCATAGTGTTGATAACGTGTTATAAAAAGAATAAATAATTAACATAAAAGAGTATAGATATTAAAACATAATCAAAAGAGACAAGAAAAAAATACCTTGCTTAATATGAATTCTTCTATTATTTCAAAGTGTAAAGAATACAAGACAAATATTCTATTTATAGGAAAAGGAAATGAACTCAAGGGTTATGGAAATCCAAGAGACTAAACTCAAGAGTAATGGACATTTAATACATATAAATATAATTTATTATGAATTTATAACATAAATTAATTTTATAACTTGTTTCGGTTTATTTTCCAAGAGACTATCCCAATCTTATGACTTGAGTCATATGTTTAACAAATTAACCTTGGTTGATTTGATTTTTTTATGCATTTTTTTAAATCTTTTTATGCATTTTTTTTTATCTTTCGATACTATATTGATTGAGAATTATATTTCATTATTTGCTTTGATTTTTTATTAGGTTATACTAATCTCATGAGCTATGTCATGAGTTAAGTAGGTTGACTTGAATTTTAATTTTTTTTTTCCAGTTTAATCATTCAACATTTAATTTAATGAAAATCAAGGCTTGTAATTTGTTTATAGGGTTATCATGATCTCGATTTCATGACTTGACATGTGAATTGACAAGTTAACTTGAATTGATTGACTAAGTTATCATCTCAATATTCTTTTTATAAATTGCATCTTAATTAGCAATATCAAAATATTGTTTTTATATTAAAAACAACAGCCTAACCTGCAATAGAGTGCAAGTAAATTATATAGTATGAACTAGAAGAAATTTTATTTTATCGTTTGGATATATATATTTTTAATTTTGTTGATATAATTTTCAATTATCTCTTGCTTTATTCTTGGTTAGAATTCAAAAATTAGTGACTAACACTAAATAAGAACAATTGATTCCATCGTCATAATTTTTCTAAAATCTTTTCAGCTTTCAAATTAGATCGAGAGATCTAATCCATTGAGCAGTCCAAGGCTGATAAAAACCCGGTTGGATAATACCTTTGTGAATAAATCATACTTAGCTCTTAACACCACTGGACTCCATATATTTTGTCTGTGTTCTTGTTCGTATTATTGCTGCTATGTAATAATATGGAAAATCATATAAATCAAAGCCAATATGCTTATCAGACAAATCCCTCACAACAAATGTTTAATCTTTACATCTTGTTAGTTTAATCAGTTTTTCTGTTGATGCTATAGCTGTTAATCCTATCTTCTCATCTTCTACTTTCCTACTTGATAATTAATGAAAAACTTGTGGGGATGCATAAAACTCTCCCTCATTGAATACTGGTCTTAAATCTTCTTCACACATGAATTCCAATGGAAAGGAAACAATATGGCCCTTTACTAATTTCAGTCTTTCAATTGGGTCCATCAGCTTAGACTCTCCATTTTCATTGCATTCTATCTTCTCAGGAGCTATTCCTAGGTCAATGGTTGTGTGACCAAGTTTTTCCCTCCAATGGTTCATGCTTTGTCTGAGTGCAGCCCTGCATTTGATGGAATCGTATTAACTAAGCAAAGAAGGGAAGGCAGCTATGTTTCATGTTAATTACCTCGAGTGGATATGATCATTAGGAAGACAAGCAAAGACATCCTGGTAAATCCTTGAATTTTCCTGTCCGAAATTAGAGCATTTCGATTACATGCCATAGCAGCATAGAAAAGAAAAGATATGAAAGAAATAATGTAAATGACAATGTTGTTATTCTTTTTCTGCAGACTTATTAAGCATAAATTTCCACTCACCTTTGCCGTTTCCAACCATAAATCTCTATATGTGGTCTCTGCTACAGGATCACTGATTTTATCTATCTGAAGCAAGCAAGAGTATACACTTTCTGTTATTGATTGCAATGAAATGATCAGGAGTTCAGGACACTATGCCTGTTAAATTTGATTTAAATCCAGGCCTGTCAGAACCTCTTTTATGAGATGACTTGTACAAAGTACAAACAAGGGCGTGCATGGTTAAACTATTCATGTGGATCAAACTTTACTGTTACTAACCTCTCCTGAAGAAAGACCAAGATGCTCAGACCACAGCGAGCGCCGCAGGCTATAAGCAAATTTTCCAGCTTTCCAGGTCTCCCCGTTCATTGATGATTCAACAAACTCCTTGTCTTCAGTAACTATCCCAATCTGAAAAATGGTTTTAGTCAACTGATCAGGAAGCATAGCAACTTGAATCAATATGGCATTTTCGATGTTATTAGGAAACTGTCATGTGCCTTGTACTGCTATCAACAAGCAATACCTCAGAGTCTCTCGATCCAAGCAAACTCCTATCATTGATGTTAGATGATCCGATATACGCAATCCTGTCATCTATTATCATAACTTTGCTATGCACGTAAACCTGTATGCAAAACGATCTATTAGAGGGATGAAAAAAAAGTAATATACTAGACAAATGATGCAAAAAAATACCTGACTTGTGACCAAAGGACCTCCCACAAAAGTTCTACCATACGTCCTCAGACCATAAAAAGAAATGTAATCATGTGTTTTAGGGCCAAGCAATGTGTTGAGATTGTACAGAATCGAAGTCTTCTCCCAGGAGATGGTCCGATACTGCCAATGCATGATGGCTCTGACAGTTGCTGCACCACCATCATCCACACCCCCCTGGCAATGAATTATCCAGCTCATGATAAAGGCCAAGGATTCAATCCTTAAAATGAGAATTTATAAGAATCACCAAGAGTTATACCTGGAAACCTGGTAAGAGTGGTATGACAATGATGACTCGAAAGCACTTATTTTCTTTGTAAGCTTGAAGAATACGTTTGTACATTGAATCCAAAACACGATTCTGGATAATCTCATCTTCCCAAAGTCCTGATATGAAAAATTGATTCTGCAAATCAAGCAACCAGCAGAAATAGCAATATAAAACCTCTGCAATGAGTATCAAGGAATTTATACAAGACAAGAAGGAAAAACAATGGTCAATCTTGAACTTTAGATACCTCTATGTAGATAAAATGTTCGGCGTTCTCAATGAGAGAACAGTAAGCCTTATGGATGCTTTCTTCAGGCTGACTTGCTCCTGTTGACCACTGACTGACGCTTCTGACAACCTGCAGATGCAATTTTTGCTCACACTTAGAGGAAATAAATAAATTTTACAGTTAAGATATGAGAAGGTAGTCACAAACGTAGCTCTTGATAAAAGAACATGATCATGTAATATGTTATGAACAAATATGATGAACTTCAAAGGGTGTAATTTAACCTGACAACGACACGAGACACGTGGCCCAACTTGTCCACATTCACTGACAGAAACATCAGGATCATCCTTTTCAGATTCTGATGATCGATCTGACATCTGCATTATGCTTTCAAGATCCACAAAATCATGTTCATTGACAGGATTTTTCACTAGTGTTTTTTTAGCCAAATTTTCATCCTTAGACTTCTGCAAAGTGAATGAGAAACTACCGCCGTGCCAAGCTGATTGATCAAGATGATCGTTATTCATGTTTTTGGCAGTTAACTTGTGATTAACACCATTAACAACTGTTGCATCAGCTTCCTGAGGTAAAAGCAAAGGGATATCTCGGATTGGAGATAATGAGGCTAAGGAATCTATTCTGCTGATGTCTTTCTGGTTTCCTTCTGCATTCTTACTTTTAATATCTATACTTCTTCCCATGTAATGAGGAAGAACCATGTGGTGGCGAGGCATCAGTAGTGGAATTGTTTGCTCATTTGGTGCTTTGCTTCTCTAAGAAGAGTTCAAACATATAAGAAACTAAGCTTTCAGAGAATCGGAGTAGAATGATGACACAAGAGGTAGGAATTATAAAGTTAACCTTAGCATGGTTCCAGCGTTGAACAAAGTGCCTAGCAATGTCACGGCAAGGCGGTCCCCAGAGAGAACATTGGACATCATGCCATGGCATTCGAGGATATTTTCTACGGTCCAGTTCATCCTTCATTGCGTCTTCCCAAGAATTTGGTTCTGATTCTCTAGCAAAGCATGTTTTGGAAATATTAGAACAATACTTTGTAAACAAGCCTCCACGCTACCATATCTATTACATATGACGATGCTAATCTGTCCCTAATTCTCCCTCGGTCATCAAATATGGGCTAGAAAAATATAGCAGTCTGCCTGATTCAAGAAACATCACAGTACCGAAAATGTAGTTGAACCATAACTGTCATTTCAAATTAATTTTCTGAAGAAAGAAAAAAATACCTTGGATTATAGTAGTCCTTTCCAGGCCATATGTTGGGAGGACAATCACCAACTCTATGTTCAATAGTGTCATAACGGCCAAAGCATAAATCTAATCCTCCAATAAAGCAAATCTGGTAGTCGATGATCACCAGTTTTTCATGGTGAGACCTTCATGTGACATGATCAATCAATGAGCATACACAAGAATTCAAATTAAACGATGTAATTCACATGGATATCGACATGAGATTTTCTTGTTCTTCCATTTTCTCTGGATAACACTAATGCAATCACAAAATAAATAAAATTCCATACAGAACATTATCAGCAAATTACATACCATGAGTAGACACCAGTTGAGAAATGATCAGGATGGCGCAGAACCTTCAAATTCTCATGAATCTTAAGAAGCCTTTTCTTGCTGTACATACTATTGATTTTCAAAGCAATAGAAACCTCCTTGTAGAGAAGGATATAAATCTGCAGAGCCATTCAAATTCAAAGTTAAAACTAACACCGTTTCATTGCAGAATGTAAAAGGTGATAATCAGAGCATAATTTGATGAGAATTATTTTCTTATGCACCTGAACCCCTTCCTTAGCTTTCGCTTCTAGCAAATAATCAAGCCGGGAGCTAGCATTATCTTGGAAAGGCCTTCTTAGATACAGCTCAGGGCAAAGCCACCAGCCTGTGATAAATATCTGCATATAAATTTTTATCAACAAACTCATGCCAATTGTTGAACTTAATACTTCATATGCAAAGAAAGAAATGAACCTCTGATCTTGCGTTCTCTATTGCAGAAGCAATTGCTTCAAAAGCTGCATGCCCATCCACAAACCACTGAACTTGACTCCCATCTTCAGCTAAACCCCTTGGAGGAGCATAGGAACCATAGCGGTGTGAATGACACCACCCCTCGCGAGGCCTTAAACCAGCATCTTCGATTGCAGCAATCCATTCTTCAACTTTACTGCCACTTTTGCTTCTCAGGTTTATGCTCCGATTTCCGACAGAAACCTTTCATGTTCCATGATTTGTTAGTAAATTAAAGCAAAGGGCTCAAACCATAAACCTTACATTAGTATCACATAGTTGCTTGGACTCGATTTTAAAGATAAAACTGCTTACCTTAAATGCATGATACAAAGGATTGAGTTCCTTTATCGGGCTTGCTAAATATACTTGGTTTCCTCCTTTGTCATTTGAGTTTGGAAAAACATCAAAAACAAGGATATCTATGATTTTTGTGTCGAAAGGATCTTTCAAAAAGGCTAAGAACCCCGGTTTCAAAACAGCCCACAGCTTCTGCCAATCGTTGCCACAGAAACCGAACCATTGGCAGGGCAAACATGTTATATCACTATCATCCTTGGAGATTTTTGAAAGATTTTTTGCCATGATGTAACCTTCTTTTAGCTTTGGACCATATTCCCTCGAGAAGGACAATTTGGAGACCTCCAAAAATTTGCAGACCTACGTCAAAAAGGATGGCATGGATAGATGAACAAGAAAGCATTGACAAGTGGAAGAAAAGTATCTCGACATAAAGATCAAAGTGATGCAGATTGTTTCTCCAATTCCAACTTAATTAGAGTCCAGTGTATTCATGCATAGCAATGAAGGAAAAACCATCTGGATTCAAATTGTCTTACCACCGGAGAATTTACAATATCCAAGTTTCCTAGGAAATGATTCAAATAATTCTGCATTGCCACCTTTGCTCTGTCTGAAATACCCTGCTGCCCTCCTAGTGCCGGGCGAAGAAATGACAAAGCAGCAATGGATGGGACATCTCTGCATTATAAAACCACGTCAAATACAATGTATGCTAGATGGAATTGCATGTAATGCTACCAACTGAACAAAGTTATCACCTGTTTCTAGCACTATCTTCTTGATGATGAACTGGAACAGCACCGTCATCCGGTTCGTCAGCATCTTGCACGACTGATACGTGATCTACTATTCCTAAACTGTGGAGCCATTCTTTAACCTTTCAAAGAAAAAATATATAAAGATCAAATGCATTAAGCAATATAATTAAATAGCGCAAAAAAAAGAAAAAGCCTAAAGGTGATAGAAATGCCATCTATTGGAAAAGAAATGACTTATTGCTTTCTACCAAACCTGCTCTTGTTTCTCATGAAGTTCCTTGATAAGTGTTCGCTTCTTCAAAGCAAAATGTAAGTAGAGAACCTGTGATGCTTTCTTCAGTAACTGCCACTTGAACTGCTAACAAAAATATTGTCATTAGCATTACTATTTGCAGATTTATTCAATTGATTTTGAGAGAATTCGGGCATTACAATAAATTTAGCATTCCTTGAACAGCCTCAGCCTTGATTATGAGATGCAAAGTTCTAATGAATTCCTTAGTCCTGGTCAGGATAACGTATTGATAATAAATCTAGTGCTGTTCTTAACCACATTTGTCTTTCCTTTTCCATTGAAAAAGACCTGTCATCCCCCTGCACCACTCAAACCAACCTCCTTGTTCCTTCTCATTAAATTCGACACAACCAGCTGTTATTTTAGCAAGAAAAACAGCTCTGGAAATTTAATTGTCTTCTATATTGTATGGCCATGTCAGTGGCAACTGTCCATGACAATATTCCTCAATAAACAGCTGCTCATCCTTTCCAATTCCAATTACCGACGACATTTAACCAAATAGAATATATAAGATATTCACCAACCACAATTTAAAAACCAAAAGACTGCCTTCAAAAAGAGAGAAAAGGAGAGAGAGTTGCATACCTGTTTGTATTGTAATTCAATGGTGTAAGACAGAAGCATGGGGCTAAAATCTCCAGCAGTATCAGGTCTTGAGACAGAAACAATGGTTGCTTTTGGCAATTCATCAAAAATCCAACCTGGTTCAGGGAATTGCCTGAATGAATAAGATGGGTGCAAATTTGCATGAACATGATCAGAATGCATAGTTTCTGCTGCTAACAGTGGTTCTGTTGTTGTTGTTGACATCCCTCACCCGTTCTTCTTCTCACCCCAAGACCCTCCACTTCTTCCTTTTCCAGTCACCCTCAAATTATTACAGAAAGACAAATATAGAGAGAAGGGTTTTTGTTGTTTGTGTCAATGTTTTTGTTAGTGTAAAAGAACATGAATTGTTTAGAGAAGAGATGTTTTCTTGTTTTTTATACGTGTTTTTAAGGGTACCTGTTTTTTAAGGTTCTGTATACCGGGAAAATCAAGGCAGGTACGAATTTGTGATCTGATTAATCCTGTGGCATAGAGTTTTTGTCAAACGTGCTGTTTGATGGTGCCAAGTGTTGGCTATGATTTAAGGCTGATAAGGTTTTGTGTTTGTGGCAGTTTTAGAGGTTGGTTATGTGGAGATTGTGTGAGTTCTATCGTCACGGGATGTTTTTAAGGGCTCAATAATTTTTAGGTTTCTCCAAATTAAGGACTAGGATGCCTGGATTAGCCATGAATGTTGTAGGCGCTATCAAGCTTGAACCTTCCCATTCATCATGATTTATGGCTTTTTTCTCATGAATGAGGTGAGGAACTGAGGGTAGTTTGGTAAAGGAGACCATGATGGATTCCTGCCATGACAAGTTGAAAGATTCAAGTTGCATATGGCATATACTATTGCAGAATCCCCCTTGGAATATCCAACCTTTTGTGCTTACAACTCAAAAGAATATGCTAACAAATGGACCTACCATTAGTTCATTTACTATAATTCATGAAAACCCACCTGGACTGGATTAAATTAAGTCTAAATATAGCATTAATAGCATCTAGCATGAGCTTGGATCTTGATTCTTTATTCCATTCAAAAAGGGAAATGCTTTTTCTTAGAAGAAAATTCAGCAGGAAAATACTCCGTGCACGGCTAGATTATCTGGCAATGATTGAGACATCAGAGCAGTATGGTCATATGATGGTTATTTTTTTGTGGTTCAGGCAGGTTCATGATGAAAGGTATAATTCTCAAGATTATGCTTTAGTCTAAATAAAGAAACTTAAGAACAGGAAGCAACAGGTGGTTAACATTTTGTCCAATGGAATTGCTTTAAGGGAATGATATGTTTTACAGGTTACTTTTTTGTTCAAAACCCTCCACCTGCTAAAACTTAAAGCTTTAACATTTGACTTGGTTATGCTTCCAATCTAGTCAACCAGGTTCCAATTATGAGGATATAGTGGGGGACATATTTTCTGTTGATTTTTTTAATTCCAAAATAAATGTCCTATTTTTTTATATATAAATTTGAAGAAGTGGATTTAATTTCTAACAAAAACATGTTTGGTTTGAGAGATAAAAACATAGATATAAAATAATATAATTTGAAGTAAATTTCTATCATTTCAAAATAAAAAAGACGAGAAATATGTATCATCTGACCCCACGCCTCTCTATCTTTTTGTTTCAAAACAATATCCAAACACTACCCAGTCATATCCATCGCACACAACTCATTTGAATCAGATTCGGAATAGAAATCTACAGCCTTTTCACTTCCAACATTCAGCTTTCCGAATCTGTGATACCTCTCTTTCAGACCATGAAACTACTCCACAATTTAAAAGTACTAGTGATGGGGAATTATTATGAAAAGGGGGTTGCTACAACGCCTATCCTCACAATGCCGATGCCCATCTGAACCACTAGATGTGAATGCAATAGCAAATCCAAAGGTCTTCATAGGTATTGACATGGTGACAAAGCAAAAAACATAGGCATCCTAGACTTGTCCTATGTAAGGAAATGTAAATCGTAAATTCTGCAGGGTTCAGCAACCTGGCAGGATTCCAAGTATAAACTATACCACAAGAAACTAATATGAATGGTCTCAATATATGTGCAATCCTGTGTTCATCGATCTTGTTGCTACAAAATCAAAATCAAACTAAATATTTTTCCAGTCACTGCTCCAGTTTCGACATAAACAGTGAACCTTGGCAAGAGACGCCATATAATCATCAGACCTGAAATGAGAAATGCATAAATGAATTAAGCTGCTATACTTTTGAGGTGCTAGTAAATGTAGATGGATTTAGAATTCATACCTTTGTCCATAAGGAGACCTACATGCAGCAATTATTTGAACTTTGGCTGCCTCTGGTTCTTTCTGTATAGGTGAAAGTGAACATTAGTTGCACATATCCATGAAATGATGAAGCTTTCTCCCAACACACTTGTATAGTATAAAATCATCAATTACATGAGCCACTATATCATGTTTCAAGATTTGGTATTAAATCCCAAGATCCTCAATTAAAGTCCAAATGCAAAAAGAGTTTAAACAAAAACCAGATAATGATTATTTAAGTCTTGCTGTCTTATAGGATCGAAACAATGATCTTACAGAAAATAATAATAATGAATAAAGTCCCATTTAAGCTGCTTTAAAGAGACATGGAAAAATAGGAATGCTTCACAAAATCATGAGAAATATGCTAGATTTCTCATCAGTTTTCAACATCCAGAAGCTCATATTGAGAAAGGCCATTGCTGTCAAATGCGGGTTTCTTTGTTTTTTGATCTCCGTTACTGCCAATGCAAGACTTGACTAATCAGTCTTGAAATCAAGATCAACCCAAGTTTGTTCATAGTTTCTGAGTAAAAATAGAATGGTGATGTGTCAGGCACTGGAAGTTCTCATTTATACTTTTGTAATTGAAAATATGGCAGCTATATTTCTAGAATCACAGGCACCCTTCTAGCTGCCTAATGTTTTCAATTCATAATAAAACTGAAATGATTTCCGCAGGCTTCAAAAACCAGATAAAAAGGATGCTATATCTAGATGTTGAGGACAAACCTGAGCTTCATGATATAGACCGGCATATAAAGATGCATAAAAATACTCATTCTCCTGTCCATTTGAAAACGCAGTGGCAAACTGCAAACAACATTCCAATGCTTTAGTCAAATGCAATAGTCCAAACAAATGCAAGCATGCCCACATGCAGAAAATAGAGAATATTGGTGGGAAATAAAAACCGATAAGGCATCTCTAATATAATTATTCATCATCAAGAGTTTTCAGCATTGTCACTCTAGGAATGGCGTCTACAGCCATCAGTAATCTGTAGACCTTGAATAGACAATTTATACAGTGGTATCGAAAGCCCTTCAAAATAAAAGGAAGCTACCCATGATCCAGATAAAATGGCTCCATTCAAGAATCCTTGATGGAGGTGGTTTGTTGAAGTCCAGCCATTATCTTTTTCTTTAAGATTTTGTTTTATTACATAAAACTTCAGTTGACAATCCACTAGCTTAGTTTAAGCCTTTCAATTCAGAATGGTAAGGAAATGATTGAGGTTGCACAAATAAAAATAGATTCTTAAACATTGGGATATCTTATTAGAACAGATCCTTGAACATATTCAAATGGATATGAATTCTAAAACATTATACAGATATAATGAATGCTTCATTAATAAATATGGAATTTGATATTTGAACACTAAATAGTATCATGAAAACGTATTATCCCAGAGGAAGGATTGAGATGAATAGCCAACCTTACAAACTTAAAAAATAGCTCAAAAAAGAAGCGTTGGAGTTGGATTAACAGTCCACACCTTTTCTGGGTCACCGCCATCTTTAAACATGCTTAAAGCTTCCCGCATAACAGGTCTTGGATCTCTACCGGCCTGCATTCAGCTAGCAAGCAACTGAATGAATTGCGTTGACTGCTTCACTTGAAACCATGTGAATAGATGCCCTTGGTATAAGACAACCAAATTACTAAGTGCAATTACGTCCACTATTGGTTATAAAACAAAACCTATACATGCATCATAGTATAAATTACATTGCTGTGACAACTCCAAGAACAACTGGTCAGAAAGCATGCATATATGCTGCTTCTCATGTATCAGAAAGCTTCCATCTGGAAGATGGTAGAGTGAAACGCTATTTTTATGCATATTCCATTTATTAGAAAGCTTCCTTTCAGCAAGCTTTGATTACCATCTTACTCATCCTAATAATTTGGTGATTTTCTCCAGTTAACATTCAAAGAGTAATTTACCTCAAGAAATCGCTTCCTTGCTTCATCAACTCCATACAATTGAGCTTCACAGAGAAAGCACCATATTGACTCCTCTGTGTCATTTGGATTCTGTGCAACATCTATTCGAAACTGCTCCGCCCCTTCTTCAAACCTATTGATATGGACACCACATTTCAATCCCTTCAAATTCATCTCAATTACTCAAAGAAAGAAGCAGTTCACTCTCCTAATAGAGTCCATGGAAACTGGTGAAAAATTGCAATGAAAATTACGAGGCCAACTAATTAAATTGGGCCTTCCCATAAGGTAATTTTCCAAAATTGGTGTCGAAAATGAGAATGCGTTCTCCTTTCCATATTTTTCTCGGCAACCAAACAAGAAATAAAGGGAAAAAAATCATTAACAAATTAGTACCTATCAACATAGTAAAGTGATAGCCCCCTCTGCCAAAGATCTAAATCACAACCACCACATAACTTCATCATTATACGCATTAAATCAACATTCTCACCCTCAAAAAACAAACAATCAAAATACCTAGAAACTTACATGCTTTTTGACGAGTATCCATCTCAATTGCCTTGTCAAACTCCACTAAGGATCCCAAAACATCACCCTTAACAACAATGTCAAAACATTTTAGAATGGAACAACAAGACCATAATGATAAAGTACTCGAAATTAACCTGTCTAAAGAGTAGCATTCCACGTCTAATAGCCATAACAGCTTCACGGGCATTGTTGTTGCCTCCTGTTAAGGCATCCCATATGCCAGAAACTGAAGGCAGAAACAGTCTTCTGGTTAAAGTTGGTAGCGGGTTTTGAAGGTTGTGAATTCTTGAAGAAATATTAGTGCTGAAAAAGAGTGAGTTGGTGTGAGTTTTGAGTGAAAACGGGAGTGTAGTAGTTAAAGAGTGTTTATGTTTCGAGGATGAAGAGGATATGGGAAATATGTGATTGAAGTTAAGGGTTAAAGCCATTGAAGTAACACTTGAAATGTTTACACCAATTTGACAGTTGGAAGTTGTTGAGGTTGTTTGGGTTCCTGTTTTTTTGGGTTTTGGACAACTGCGGAAACTGGAAGGTTGCTGAGAGAGGGAGAGAGATAAGGCGCCAAAAGGTAACCAAAAGTAAATGTGTGCACCAATTTGACAGTTTGAAGTTGAGGTTGCTGGGGTTCCTGTCTTTTTGGGTTTTGGACAAACTGTGGGAACTACACTTAAGGCTTAAACTTGACTTTTAGAGATTTAATCTTTGAATGGCAATTCAGTATTTCATCACAGTTGGTTTTTAATCAGTTTCTCTGGAGAGATGTACCGTGGACACGTTGAGGACACAGCCATCTTAGCAAATCACATGATGGACCATACAAATTGTGCACAAGTGGTTCACAGAACTAACTAGATTACGTCAACGGAAACAGCCATGAGGCCCATGACCGTTCTAAGAATAACCCGTACGTGTTTGTGTTGAAGACGGTGTCCTGTGAGCCAGAGCTCAAGCAGCCAACCATCCTTGAATTAAATCTCCTGTCAATAATCTATATCTCAACGAGCATGCTTGTCATATCCCCACTCACTGCAAGAACAGACTCTCCTGACATCGTTAGCATAATTTTTTCAAAACACCAACGAATGACATGAAAAAATGTGAGACCCAAGAAAAAACGACGATCTCCAGTTTATATTATCGTCTTGGTTCAAAATACATGCCTCAAAATTGTTTTAGTGGGCTCATTCAATTGGTTGGGTGATGCAGAAAATGAAGTAAAATGTCGAAGCATACATGTTAACCTTTGAAGTTTCATATTTCCAACCAACTTGTGACGCTTCCTTGTTTATATACAAGAAACGGGAAAAACATCCTGCGATGAAATGTTAGAAGATGACAAACATCCTTGTTTACTTGAAGATCCGAGAGTTTTTTGGAATAACAAGAGAATAGAGTAGGCACGTCTGGAAGAGAACTCGGATGTGAAAAGATTGGTGAAAGTAATATCAGCTTGTCTTGTTGAATAGTTTTGCAATAACTATTTCTGGAAGAAAATCCTGTTTACAACATCAACGGGTAGAGCATGAGCTGGATCTATGGCTTTCAATCCTGGATATTCAAGCAGCGAAAGCCCTGCATCACAATAAACAGGAAAACGACACAGTTAAAACATGACATCTGCAGCATAAATAAAAAAATTAAACCAGGGATATGACAAAAGTTGAGTGAAACAATTGACCCTGCTTTACTATGCTATGCCATGTCAAATGTGAAATGGCTGACAGCACGATGTGCTATTCTACACGGGATGAGTATGCCATTATTTTACTGGATATTAACAATCAGGTAGGAGCTTAGAGGGAGACTAAATTATCCTAATTTAAAGGGAAAGAAAAAAGTGGTTTCTAATAGCAATTCAAAGGCTATATAATTATCCAGCCTCAAAGTTCTAGATAAAATATGCAACCTAAAGCTTTTCACCTCTCTTGCAAAAGGTCCTACTAGAAGAAGAAGTTGACAACAAAGCCAAAGCTTTAATCCAAAACTAGTTGGGGGCAGCTATATGGATCCTCTTGAGAAGATGAAGAAAAGTACATAACCAGAAGAGATGTCCATGATGCTGACTTCAGGAATTTAAGGTAGAGTAAGTAGCCCTGGTGGCTTTTAAGAAATGTTTGCAATGAAAAAGGACGGAATAAAAAGCCATTAAACTACCAGCTACTCCGAAATATGTATGGAATACATCAACAGCATCTTCTGGTCTATCTGAAATTCCTCCATTTTCTGTGTCCTGTAAATTTCAACGAGCAAATAGTAGCAAAAGTCATCTTCATTAGAACATAAAAATCTTATGGTTCTCTTGATTATTCTGTAATCATAACCGTTGTCCATTCAGTTCAATACTGACCTGACAGTTTAAAATGAACTTAACTAGCTTGTCCTTGTTAATCCAATGAACTCTGTCAATCATAATCAGGCTAGAAAGAACCCACCATGAATAGCAAACCTGAGGAGATTAAATAGTCATAATCAGAAGAATATATAAGAATCTTGGTGGAAAAAAAACTTGTATTTGGAAGAAATACCCACGTCAGGAAGTTTCTCAGGGCGGCCATTTAGACCTCCAGATTTGACTTGGCGTTCACATAGCCACCACCCAAGAAGGTCCTTGTCAACATGATGCAGAGATCCCGTAATAGCAAGAGCACCCACACAACAGAAAACTACAGTCACAAAGAAGAGAAAAAAATTTAACATACTTAAAATTAAATTATATTCAGACATGCAATGTCAAAAATTCAAGGTGGCCAGGCTACTATTTTCAGTCTTCAGGAACATAACTTCATCAAATGATTCAGAATTTTTTTAATTGCAGTTAGCATGAAGTTTCATGCAGCGGTCTACACAAACTTAGCTGTTCCAAATACCCATCACTCACTTAAAATTACTCATGCTGTCATTCTCTTCCACTAGCTCTCGCCTAGATGGAGTTTCAACAAAACTTGAGAAATCAATAAACTATTTGCTAATTCTCACCTCATTGTAATTAAAGCTTATGACAGCCTCACCTTCCATTGCTAAATTAGAAAATTTGATGGGGTACAAATATCAAAATGTTGGTGATCAGCAGGCACTTCTTTTAGCAAATAATTGCAAAAAGAGAACGATGCAGGTTCACATGAAGGATCATGGATGCAGTTTTAATTGTCACCCAAGACTATGAAACTGAAGGGTGAAAATTCTGCTCTTATGTTTCAGAATAAAACTTCAAAGTGTGATGTGGAACATACTCTGACCAGCATGAGACTCTCCGCCAGGAGTGCATCCAAATCCACCATCCACATTTTTGCAACTTACAATGTAATTAACTGCCTTCTCCACATTCATTTTATCCAGACGATGCAAAATAGACAGACAACATATTGCAAGATATGAAAACCTAGAAAAAAAGAGGAAAAGAACTGGCCTGTGAGAGAATGTTTACAAGGATAACTATTCATTCTAAAAGCATGAGAAGCTGATTAGCTCAAATAGAAGGGACTGGTAGAAAGAATACCGGGTGTCTACTTCTCCCCACTCATCCCCGGAAAATGACCCGTCTACATTTTGCAGCCCACTAATATCTGGCATGAAGTTGAGAAAACCAAGAAATGGATGGCCTATATGTTGAATTGGTATGCTTGATATCTTAATTCTGCTAGCCTCATTTTTTTTTTCAAGTCATCGACCCCAAAAATGAATGTTCATTCAATAAAAAAAAGTGAGGACAGCATTAAATTTCACACAATTGGTACTTTAGTGAACTAAACTGCTATTTATGGAAACAACACAATGCATTTGCCATTCTATAATGTACTTACTCTTCATGTGAACTAAATCGCAACGAGTGCAGGGTTCCTAACAAGCAAAATCTCAAATAAAGGACAAACAATCTCAAAGCTCACTAAAGAAAGTAACTGAGGATACAATTTGCAACTCTATCAGCATCCAGAACATTTAGCTTATCAAAAAGGGCCAAAACCTGGACAGCACTAAGGGTATACAGCAAATGGGGGTCATGCCCAATATTACCAGCAAATCCACCTGCATAACAAAAGGCAACACCACCCATATTACTGTAAAGATCCAATCTTTTTACTTATTTATCTTCCAAGTTACATGACAAAATATGTAAGAGTAGATAAATGGTAATTAATGAAAGTGAACAGAGTCAAGTTCTTGACAAACCAGACTCATGTTGGCACTTCATGATCCATTGAATAACTTCATTTGAATCCAGAGCATCAAGCTTTCCTAGAAGATCCAAAGTGGTCAATCCCCAATACACTCCATTCATTCTTAAATGCTCCAACACCACCGATTCGAAGCTATCCTTTCTCTACACCCACAATGGAGCATAACCAAAAGATTCAAACTTTAGTAACTCAATCACACACTTCAGACAGCCAACAAAAATAAAAAAAGACAAGTAATTGTTGTAAGGAACAAACCTTTTCCACTGATAAAATGTATTTAACATGTTTATCAACCACCAACTCTCCCATCTGTCATGATCATATAATTGGTAAAATTGAGGTCTTTACAAGTGTAGAACTAAGAAAATTTAAATTCTGAGAGCAGCCCACAAATTTATTCAGCAGAAACAAAAAGATGAGAAGTGATGTAATCTGAGAAAAAAAGAATTACCAGTGGAAATCTTGCTGGTGAATCAAAGGGAGGGACTAGCAAGGTTGTCAAAACCGTGATTTTGACACGATACAAAATTGACTTTTGAACCCGGATCGTAAAATTGTACGTAAAATATTTTTGTACAAAATCGTAAAGTCGCAGCTAAAATCATGTAGGTAGAAAAATCGTAAAATCAGGTAGGTAGAAAAATCATAAAATCAGGATTCCCTAGTCCAATTCGCAAAACCTTTTCATAATTATGGATTAACATCAAAACAACATTGTTTCATCTTGAACCCTGAAATATCAGGATCACAAGAAACTCTCAGGTAATTAATTGTCATCGAATTTGCAAATTCTTCACGATTCATCAGACTTCGTTTCAGATCCCTAACACCATGTATATATAAACCAATTCCTACACTATCTTAATCAAGCTCATTCAATTTACCTATACCAAACTTCCTCAACTGGCCCTTGGCAACTAATCTTGCACAAACATGCAACTATTAATTCAAGCATAAAAAAAATACCAAAACCTAGCTAAAAAAAACAGAGAGTTTAACACCAACAGAATCTTACAGCAACCAAACAATCGAACAACGCCCCATCCCCAAATAAACAAATACCTATAAAAGAAATAAGCTTTATGAACCAAAAATCAAAGAAAAAGGTAAAGCAACATCAAACCTTTTGATAACATAACCAAAAGGCTTATAAAGCTTCTGCTTTGCATCAGAAAGTATATGAAGATGACAAAAACTTGTCAAAGCCATAGCCTTTAAATTACTCCCAACAAACAAACACCTATATCCTGACAGGGACAAAAAACTCGTTGCAACAACAATATCTACATTTTTGACATCCCTACAGCTAAAAAAAAATCATCCACATCCTGACAGGGACAAACAACTCATTTTTGACAAACAGGACAAGTATTTCTAATCCCCAGCCATGGCACAATGCATTCACCATGATAACGGTGCATCCAAGGCAACTGTTTCACTCTCTCCCTCACATTTATATCATCCTTGCAAACTGCACAAACTGCATTATTACTCTCTGCATCCCCTTTCATCAAAACCATAGATGGAAGTTTTTCAACTACAGACTCTGCTGCAGGAGGCCGACCCATCATTGCATTCTCATTCTCCATGAATTGACCGAACAAAGTTTCATGTCAGCTGTATAAATATAATCATCATGACCGCCTAAATAAGGCTCAGAATTATGGTCGAGGTCCAAGTTGTTGGCATTCAGTAAAGCCTGCCACTCCAAATTATCCAATCGTCCTCTCTACATTGACTAGATCCTCAGGAGCAATAAGAGGTGAAATGGAAAGGGGATTATGGTCATGGTCTCTACATTCAGTAAAACAATGGCATCATCATCATCATAGTCAGCACCATAACCAAAACTTCCATTCCCTACAGTCACATCCAAACCATACTCATCACCAGATTAAATCAATAGCTAAATGATACCCTAACAGGGATTGCAGAACTGACTGGGATTAGGGATTAAGAATGTAAATCAATTGCTAAATCCAGCCACTATAGAGAACCCATGCAAATCGTGTTCTTGCTGAAAATCCAAACATCACAACACCCAAAACCCAGGCACCAAAACTCCGAACATCACAATACCCAAAAAATCTAGTAATCTGACAAGAAAGAGGCCAGAGTTCATGAATTTCAACCACCAAATCGAGAATTGCAGATTGTAGAAGTTAAAGAATTAGAAAACTAACCTTCAACAACTGTTCTTGCCGCCTTGCCGGACACCAACCACCAGATCTTAGAAAGGCCGACGAGACTGACGACGGAGACGACCGACGAGCTTGCAGGGATCAGTTGTGCTGCACTGAGAAGAGGAAAATCAGGGCAAAAGGTAAGGGAGGAGAGGAGTGATGACGACAGTCGAGGAGTGAGAACTGAGGAGAACATTTGCAAGATTAATTAACGCGCACAGTGAATAAACCGGATCGATTTTTTAACCTGATTTCACCCGTTTTATAATTTCAACTCGTAAAATCGTACGGTTTTTCGAGTTGAATCGCGTTTTTGATAACCTTTCATGGGCCTTTTTGATCGCTGACTAGGGAGGAAGATGGGGACTAGGGAGGGCGAGAGATCAGAGCAGCTAAGCTAGAATCTTTCATGGGCCTGCTCTTGTTTTGGGATGAAAGGGGCCCATGCAATGTGTGTATGTGGTTTTTTTTTAAGAGATTACTTTAAGACTATAGATTGGCCCATATCACAGGCCTATTTACGAGGTGCGAAAACAACATCCATGAAAACAGAGAAAGGGAAAAGTTTTATTGGATTAATTGCACTTTATTTTTTCTTGATATTTATTTAATTCCTTTAATCTATATATTTTATAAATATGATATCTGATATTTTATTTTCATTAAATGTAAACACATGTCAAGAACATAGAATTTTCGATTTAAACTAAATACTTATTTTTTGAATTTCTCACATTATAGTATAGAATGTTTTTTTAACATGTTTTCAAGCAATAGCCGATCATCTAGTGGTAGACTAAATATAGAGTAATTAGTCAAATAAAAATAATATTGTTCATTACTAGGTGAATAATCAAGAACAACCTATGAAAACCACATTCCAAAGCACAGCATGTATATTTTTCACCTGACTATCCCTTCCAATATTATACAATAAGTACAATTTGGTCCCCTTAATTTTTTTTTTAATCCTGCCCCCCGCCCACTGGATATGTAGATATTTTCTTAGAAACAAAGAGTGAAAGGACCGACAGGTTATGTGACAGACACAACTTGGTTCGGTACATGTTTTTTCAGCGATGAAAATCAAATCAGAAATAGAGGATATTAAATACATCTAAGCTTATCTTGAAATTAGCACTCTAGTGGGCAATTTGCAATGACATGGATTTATTGAAAACATATTTTTTTTTATTTTTATATATATATATATATATATATATATATATAATTCAGGTTAGATTTAATAACTTTAAAAAATATTTTATTTCTTAGTTTTTTTATTTAAATCTTAGAACTAATATTTAAAATACCAAGTTAATATAAAAGTTATATGGTAAAGATAATCCGACAAGCTTATCTAAAATTCATTTTTCATGATCAAATAAAAATAAAATATATTTTCAAACTGATTTGCTTTTAATAGACTTATAGATCAATGGTATTATAATACAGGGAAGGAATATTAAAGTGGAGGCTTGCCACGGCTATTATAACTGGGGATCCATGGCAAGTCTCGTCACAGCCCACAAACATAATATTTTTCTATGTGCTTTAGATAAGTTAACTTTATAAAACACCGTCGTTTTTATGAGCTTTATCATTTGTCTCATCTGATCTTCCCTGCTTAATAAGGTCTCGTCAAAATATATAAATGATATATATAAGGTTAATTGTCTTTCACAATCACAAAAGCTGCCAAGGGTTAAGTATTAAGTGTGTGTGTGTGTATTCGCTCAAGAAAGACCTGCGAAAATGTTAATCGGAAATGAAAGGATTGATTACAAAGAAAAAAGAAAACGGACTCGTATTCACATACGATTTAAATGTGGAAATTTGTCCAAATACTTTGAATTTTTAATTTTAATTTCTTGACATTTGATTTTCATGTTAGTCCTTGTACGTTTAATTTTTAATTTTAATCTTTTTATATTTTTTAATTTATGGAATAATCCCCATTTTTGTCCATGTATATATAAGTATGCCTTATTTTTTATTTTTGTTATTTTCTTATTTGTTAAGGTGATATTTTTGCTTTTAAATTAATTCTTAAATTTTATATTTATCATTTGAAAATTAATATTTTTTTTTCCTCCCTATGTTTTTTGTTTTAGTTCTTTATTGGTTTTTTTTTTTATCTTCAAGCCAGGTTAAAATTTTTTTCCTAATATTTTTTTTTTATCTTTTGTTAAAGCTTTGAAGATTTTTTTAGCCTTTTTTTTTCCATCATTAAAACAGTAGTGGTGGTAGTGGTGGTGGTAATAGTAGTAGTAATTTTAGTTATTTTTCTTGCTTACGCTTTTTTTAATGTTTTTGATTTTTTTTCTCTAAGGATAATTTGATAAATTATATTGTTTTGACAGTGATAGCAATAATAATTTTAGATGTTAAGACTTCGATGTGTTATTTTTGTAATAGGTTGTGATGATCTGTTTTATTATATTAAATCTTGCATATAGAAATATTATATTTTAATTTGGAACCAGCGAATCCTATTAATTTCTGTAATCCCAATAATTATAGAAATTGTTTGCTTAGCTCGCAACATAATGTGGTAATTTTTTTTAATTTTCAAGACAAATAATTTTTTTACATTTAATCATTTTTTTTACAGTTAATAATTTTTTTAATTTTCAAATCAATTTTTTTAATTTTCAATTTTGATTTTATTTTTAATTTTCTCTTTCTGTTATTTTTTTATTAGTTGTTTTTTCCCAATCAAATGAATTTTTTTTAAGTTATAATTTTTTTTCTTTTGTTAAAGTTATTCATATTTTTTTAATCTTTTATTTTTTTTTCTTTTCATTATTAAAACACTAGCTTCCTTTTTTTTTAATGAACGAGAACCTTTTTTTTATATTTTTAAAATTTTTTATTAACTAGGGTGTCCAAGTCAGTTTTTTTTTTTTTTACCATATTTTTTTTTTATGTTTTTTTAACTAGGATATCCATAGCAGCAAATTTGTAATAAATCATGGCATCTTCTTTGCAAACTTTCTAATAAATTTTATCAAAAATATTTTAACGATAGCAACATTCAATAGCTTTTTGATGGAAAAAAAAAGTATTTAATACATTTCAACAATTAGAATTTTAATATTTAAATATTAAAATAATTAAATACAACACGTATAAAATCAATCAGTTTTCTACATAGATAAAAAAATCCAGCGCATCGCGCGGGCAATACTGCTCGTGTGGTCTATTTTATTGTAGTTTTTTGTTTCATCATGTTTCAAACTTTATTGTATTTTAATGGGCTTTATTTTAATTGTTGGTAATGTCGTGATCAGGGTTTATGATAATTTTATTTTATTTTTTTGTATGAGATTGACACTTGTTGATTATTCAGTAAAATCTGACAGGTGTGTGCCACTACTATGATAGGAAAGTTTCATTCATGAACATGCCAACGGTTTAGCACCAATCATTTTAGTGTTGTGAAGAAGATCTGAGGTATATCTAGATTGTCTGAGATAAAAAGCCCTTCGCTGTTTCTTTGTTCTTCAAAATTCCAAGAAAGTCTGAGATGAAATGATGTCTGGATGTTATGATCACTCTCTCAAGTTGGGGGAGCTAAGGACTTTGAAGAGGGATGCTAATGGAACGTATTTGAATTGGAGATAAATTATTGGACTCTAAAGGATTGTTAGGGAATCATGATCAGGGGAGGAAGGTAAAGTAAAAAGTATTATCTTGGAGGCTAGATTCAGGAGAAGGGTCGAGTGCTGACGTATTGGAAGAAACAGGAAAAGGTGACCCGAAAGTGTGATTAATATGTAGTGCAAGTGCAGGAGGGATAGGAGAAAAACTTGTTAGGATCATGCTGTCCTTCTCTAGTGAAATACGATATTTATCCCTGGCTGGAAATGAGTACTCATCAGAGACATTGTTTGGTTCTAAAAGATAGCTTTGTTATATGCATGTGGTCTTAAATATGGATAACAGGAACATCCAAGGTTATAAGAGCTGTATGATGGGAGTCTTTTATAAAGTAAGGTGATTGGAAAAATTGTTCAGAACTTCTGTAGGCAGATGATTGATAAAAAAAAAAATGCAAAGAAAGACATCAGTCCAGTATCTATTAAGTAGATGTGTTGTTGCTAATAAAGTCAGGCAAGTTTCTTGGATATGTCAGATGTTTTCTTTGAGCAGTACCATTTTGCTGTGAAGTATAAGGACAAGTTAATCCATGAAATAGTCCATGTGTTGCTAAATAAGATTGAAGATTGGTAGAAAGATATTTGCCCCCATTATCTGATTGCAACTGCTGAATATTTTTAGTGGAGAACAAGAGCATTGTATTCTTTGAAAATAACAAACACATCAGACTTGGGATGTATGGGATATAGCCATGTGAATCTACTAAAGCCATAAACAAAAAGAATATAATATCGACAACCATCAATAGAACTGACTAGAGACACCCATACATCAGTATGAATAATCTGTAAAGACTGTAGTTCGTCGGGTGGAATCAGGAAAAGGTAATTTTGTAGCTTTTCCTAACTAGCAAGAGTTGCAGAAACTTAAATGTTTGGAAGGTTCAGTAGCGAAGAGGTAATGACAGGAATGATATAGGTGGACTTAGTAGGATGTCCAAGGCAATCCTGGGGAATTGATGAAAACCGAGTGTGAAAAAGCATCCCACACATGTTTAGAGGTTTTCATACCATAGACAATAGAAACTAGCTTCTCTCTAATAGAAGCAAAAGGCCAGCTCAAGACACAGGTGTCTTTCTTTGACCACATCGTGTAGGTTGTGCATGATACATTAGGTTGAATTAATTTTGGAAAACAGAAGCAAGGTAGTAGGTTCAGGCAGTTGCCTTTTCACCAACTGCTACCATGTAAACTAACAAATAGAGAGTTTGAGATTGGTAAGCTTCTGCTGTCTCTTTACTTCTGTATTCAATCCGTAACGTATAGAATGTTACATATAACAAAGTGGAGAAAATCAAGGAGTATAGATTACAAAACAATTGCAAATCTAATGATACTTTACAAAATCAGAGATTTGGTCTGTGCAGCTGAGATTCTTGCAACAGGTTTTTGCCTAAGTGAGCACATGCTCTTTAACACTATTTCCCATCCTCATTTCATTATTACCCCGTGTCATCTTATGATTAATTACGAATCCAGTGATATAATTTAAGTGATAATAAGTAGCTAAGTTGGTGCCATCTAAACATCTATGTGATTCGATGAGTTTTGGGCCTAAGCTGATTGAAGTAGCCGGGCAAGGGACAATCCTGAACTTTCAGTTAGTGCATCAGATGGGGGACAAGAGCCATCGATCGAGGACTTGTATTCTCATTTTATATCATCCATGCATGGAACAAAATGGATATCGCCTATTTTTTCTGAGAATATTAGAAAGAGCACAAAGAGCTCAATCACATATTCCTCCCTATCCATTTTTCCTTGTAGTTTTTACTGATATACGTAAAAAGAGCACAAACATTCAATTCCCAGAAAGCATCAATTGTCTCTTTAATTGTCTCTTTTGAAAGGAAAAAAACACAGGAATCTGATTTTATAAGAATCTAAATGTTTCAAGATATTTACCCAAAGTGTTTTGGGACTTCCATGCTTGTGTCAACCATGATGTAACCGCACGACAATATTGTTTTCAACTCGAGAAAATCTCTATATTATTTTTATCAGTTCCAGTGATAATAAGAACAGCAACCAAGATTATCAACAAATCACAGAATCCGATGCTTAATGCAGGAGGGCTGCTAAAACATGTCAACTCTCACCCACTCAAACTGTTGTATCAGAAAATATTCACTTTCTTTGAAAAGCAAAGGTCGCCAATTACTGAAGTTGTCACTTGGAAATTCCCAGAGCCATGGGATGGGATATGAACATCAACTTTCTAGAGACAAATAAAGGACAAGCACTAATGGTGTTCCTCATCCTCTCTCGTTGGTTTTGAATTTGGAAAAAGGAGCCGCAAAGCATGTGTGGGAAAGGAATCATCGTGCCTGATAACTTTGTAATGGAAAATGTTTTTTAAATAATTTTGTTAATTAAAATAATATTTTTTAAATTATTTTTTATATTTGCACATCAAAATAATTTAAAAACATTAATTTTTTTTTAATTTAAAATAAATAATAACAATAATTTTTTATTTTTTTTCAAAAACATTTTTAAAATATAATACCAAACACGCCCTTTAAGATCCACAAGATAAAAAAATTCACGAGTTAATCCATATTTTTAAACTTATATTCTCTTGTATTACCTAAAATATAATTTGCGTCCATGTTTTACTGTGCCACACTGTTCACCAAGAGACATTGCACTGTGGACTGGATATTTGATCTGGTGCATCGCGCGCGCGCATCCATCTTTTTTTTTTGCCATTTATGAACAATATATTAACGTTTTTGCCCCCTGAAAACTACAAAACATGCCGCCTGGACTGAGGGGCTCCATGGTCATTTCCTTACTCAGTCCGATCCAATCCGGTCCGGTTCGCCGCCCGCCCAAATTTTTTATTATTTTTTGAAATTGGCTAAATACGAATATAGCCCCTAATAAGACAAAAATGATGAATTCGGCACAGGGGCATAGAAGTAATTGACCATAATTTTTTATTATTTCTTTCGGTAAATGTCAGAGCGTGAACGACACGCGCCAAACGGTTTTCCACCTCACGCCCTGTTCAGACGGCGCGTGCGCTCTCATGCGGTGACCGGCGATGAGCTACCAAAGTCTCTCCTGATGCGCCTTTGCGTGTTCTTCCTCCCGGTGCGGCGCGTTCTCGTCAAATACAGCAATGGACACGGCAATCGCCGGTGCACGCCGTTGACCACCTTTCTCTCTCTCCTGCACGTCAAAGTGCAGGAGAGTCCCCCAATTTTCGTGTCGTTTCCTTTAGGTCCCTGTACTTTCAATTTTGTTTTTGGTCCTGATTTTTGTTATAGAAGTCTTGATTTATTTCAATTGGGTTCTTCGATTGCAATTAATTCAATGTTAATATTTCACTCCAGTCCTTCTTTTTTTAATTTCCGGATTGGGTTTAAAAATAATAATTTATTCGTTCCAGCAGTTTTAATTTTTTCAACTTTGTCCTTTAATTGAAATTGATAATATATTTTATTTTCATTTCAACCCTTATACTTTTAATTTTGTATTTGAATCCCTTCATTTCTTTTTATGATATTTTTAGTCTTTTATTTATTTTATTTTTTTCATTATTAACACAATAATAATAATAATAATAATAATAATAATAATAATAATAATAATAATTTAATTGTTTTTCTTGCTTACTATTTTGTTTTAACAATAATAATTATTTGATAATAATAACAATAATTATTTTGTTAATGTTTTTGAAGTTTTTTCTTTCTCAAAATAATTTGATAATTTTTATTTTTTTTAACAATAATAACAATAATAATTTTTAGTTTTTATTGTATTTTTTTGTTTGATCTTTTGTTTTATTTTTTACAATTTTTTTAATTATTCTTTCATAATAATAGTAATAATAGTAATAATAATAATAATAATAATAATAATAATAATAATGATAATTTAATTGTTTTTCTTACTTACTATTTTGTTTATGTTTCTTATTTTTTTCTCTCGGTTAATTTGATAATTTTATTCTTTTAATAATAATAGCAATAATAATTTTAGATGTTAAGACCTTGATATTGCTATTGCTATAAAAAGAATTGGATTCGAGGATTAATCGTGGTGCGCATAAGATAACCCAGACACTCCGATTATAAAAAAAAATAAAAAAATATAAGTTGAAAAAGAAAAAATTAAAAAAATATATAACCAACAAAAAAATTATTTCATGGGAAAAAATGAAAAAAAAAACACAATCAGAAAAAAAAAAACAAAAAAAAAAGTAAGAGAAAAAAAAATTACAAAAAAACACAAAAATAACATGTAATAAGAAAAAAAAAAGAAAAAAAGAAAATACATTCATATATGATGATTCAAACAAAGTAAAAAACATTTTATTTCTAATGAACTATGAATTAGGGATAAAAACCATTGAAGTTATTTAAAATGGAAAATATTGTATGTGATAATTAGGATTCACACGCATGTAAGGTTGTATAAAGATGATAAAAGTCTCATCTTAATATTGCTTCCTTTTTCCCTGTATTTTTCTTTTGTTTTTTGTTATTTTTATTTGTTTTTTGGATTAAATAATTTTTATGATTTTACTACTTGCACAATAATAACGATGATTTTAATGATTAATTTTTTAATGTTTTCTTATAAAAATATTTTGGTTTAGTTTTTAATGATTGTTTAGGTCAATTTAATTATCGTGATTGTTGTGACAGTAATACTGATAATAATTTTAACTATAATAATAATAATAATGACAATAACGTGAAGATAGATTTTCAATTTATGTTTTTATTTTTTTACTGATAGAAAATTAACTATTTATATTTGTTATTTAATTATTGCAGATTTTTATTTGATATTAATTCATTTAGTTTTTTTATTCTTGAATAATGTTTATTTTTTATTTATCTCTATATATATATACTTTTAGTTTTTGTTTTTTATTGGGGTTTTATTTTTAATCGGTTCAGTCCTGAAATTTTAATTTATGTTGATAATCGTTACTCTCTTTTTCCCTTTATTCATTTTTTTTGTGTTTTCTCTTATTTTGATTTGTTATTTGAATTAGATTATTTTTATGATTTTACTATTTGCGCAATGATAATGGTAATTTTTATGATTTTTTTAATTTATTTTTGATAAAAATATTTTTTTCATGTTTTTTCAAGGAATTTATTTATTTTAATTGTTTTGATAATAATATTAATAATAATTTTAATTGTTATAGCAATGATAATAAAAATAAAATTGAGATGAATTTTCAATTTATGTTTTTTACTTTTTATGGATATAAAATTAACTATTTGTTTTTTTATTTAATTATTACAGGTATTTTCACAATTTATATTTTTTTTTGTTTCATTTAAATTGAATTATAAAATGAATTAATCTTAATGTAGTGAATTTAATAATTTAAATATCCGAATCTTCTTGATTTTTTAATGGTGATGATAAATTAATGCTAGTTATTTCGTTTAAAACTCCTAAACAGATAAATTTATAGCGATTTAAAATTCATATATTTTAATAAAAAAAAATTATAATACAATAAAAAAATACATATAATTAATATTTTTTATATTGAAAAAAATATGGTGTCACCCGCAACGAGGCACAAAAATAAAATAACTAGATGATGATGATGATGATAATGATAATGATAATAATAATAATAATAATAATTCAATTGTATTTAATGTTTTTTAGGTTTTTTTTTCTCATAATGATTGAATAATTTTTATTATTTTAACAGTAATAACAATGATAATTTTTAGTTTTTATTGTATTTTTTTGTTTAATCTTTTGTTATAGTTTTTACAATTTTTTTAGTCTTTCATTCATTCATTCATTTATTCTTTCATAATAATAATAATAATAATATTTTGTTATAGTTTTATGTTTTTTTTTTCTCTCGGTATAATTTGATAATTTTTATTGTTTTGATAATAGCAATAATAATAACTTTAGATGTTAGAACTCCGATATTCCTATTGTTATAATATTTTAAATTAATATTTCTTTCTTTTTCTTTTTATTTATTTTTTTCCTGTATTTTTTTTTCTCTTTAAATTAAATAATTTTTATAATTTTACTATATACGCAGGAATAACGATAATTTTAGTGATTAATTTTTTATTGTTTTCTTATAAAAATATTTTGCTTTTTTTTTTATGATTGTTTATATTAATTCAAATATTTTAATTCTTTTGATAGCAATGTTGATAATAATTTTAATTGTTATAATAATGATAACAACAATAACATGAAAAAGGATTTTCTATTTATGTTTTTATTGATATAAAATTAACTATTTATATTTTTTATTTGATTATTACAGATTTTTATTTGATATTTATTCATGTAGTTGTTTTTTTTTTTAATTCTTGAATAATGTTTATTCTTTATTCATCTCTATGCATCTATACTTTTAGTTTTTATTTTTTTATTGGGGTTTTATTTTTAATCGGTTTAGGCCTGAAATTTTAATTTATGTTAGTAATTATTTTAAAGTAAATATTGCTCCATTTTTCTCTTTATTCATTTTTTTTTCTTTTTTCTGTTATTTTTATTTTTTATTTGGATCAGATGTTTTTTTTATTTTACTATTAGCGCAATGATAATGATATTTTTTATTTATTTTTGTAATTGTTTTTTATAAAAATCTTTTATTTATTTTTTTAATGTTTTTTCTAGAGAATTTATTTATTTTAATTGTCTTGATAATAATATTAGTAATAATTTAAATTGTTATAGCAATGATAATGAAAATAACGTGGGGATGAATTTATATTTTATGGGTTTTTACTTTTTGTTTTTTAGAAAATTAACTATTTATTTTTGTTATTTGATTATTAATGGTATTTTCACAATATATATTTTGTTTTTGTTTGGTTTAAATTGAATTATAAATTAAATTAATATTTGCAGTGAATTTAATAATTCAAATATCCGAATCTTCTTGCTTTTTTGATGACAATAATAAATTAATGCTGGTTATTTCGTTGAAAACTGCTTAACAGATAAATTTATAGCAATTTAAAATTCATATATTTTATAGAAAACTTGCACTTCATAGAATTTTTGCACAAATTTATTATTTTTGCTAAATTTATAATTCAATGAAAAAATACACATAATTAATAATTTTTACATTGAAAAAAATATGGTGCCGCCCGTGACGAGGCATGGGGGCATATGGCTATTATATATATAAAATGGAACGATGAAATCACTGTTAAAGCTACCCTAGCCATAATTTTTTTTTTTTAGATTTCAAGTTTGAGTTATATAGTTACTAATACGATAAACACTTGAGATTTATATAATTATTAATTTTAGAATCTGTGAAATTAATTGAAATATATATAAATTGACCCGAACATCTATGTTAATAATTTTTTTTTTATCTCAAAGTCATCATTAATTTTGAGAAGTACTATTTTTTGTCTAATTAGCCGTCAAGATAACTTAAGTCTAGTTTTATCGAGGATAAAAATAAATATATGGAATAAATAGATTGATTTTTTTTATATATAAAATTCATTTTAGATTTTGATCTAAAAATAAATATAATAATAAATAATAAATATTTTAATTCAAGGCTCACACGGTTGTTCTTATGAAGTTGATTATTCCTGCAAGTACAGGGTGTCAAGATTTGGTGAGTTGCTATAGCTCACCAAGCTGCCGTTGTTGAACACCAACAGAAGCTCCGGTGGCACGTGTGATGACGAAAGGGTAAACGTGCTATCAGCACTTTTTCAATACTTAATGTGCTAGTAATCATGTAATTAACTACTTAATTAGGAAGCCAAAGGCTACTCTTATCACCATTTTTTAATCTTTATCGTTATTGTGGAGCCCTTATTGACCAAGGCTAGATATAAATCAAGCAGCTTGGAAACTGCTGCGAGAGTAAATGAATATGCGATAGATATATCTAAAGCTTATTATAGTGGGGATTTAATCATAATATACCAGAAAAACAACCTAGTAAGATTAAGCTATTAATTTAAGGTAGATAAATCTTAATTTACTGGAAATCATCATTGGGGGTAGGTGGGGGCAAGAATCCAGTCAGAAAAAGGTGACATCGAATGAATTACAAGTGGGTTTGTTGGATGGTTTTAAGGCGACTGACTGCCATCCAATACCGGACTTGAATATTTTCCGGTCAACTTTTTCAACGTCAACCCCATTGTAAATTCATAAAACGTGGTGCTAGGATTAAACAAGAGGCATATGGTTCCACCATTTTCGAGCACATGAGAACTGCTGCTCTTACTTTTTTTTTTATTTTTTATTAATACAGGTTTCTAAACTAATTTACATACATCTCAATTAATTCAATAAATTCCAGTTATTATTATATTTATATTCAAGGTTATTATATATGATTATATTTTCATAGAAAACAGGGTTGAAAAACAAGAAAACAAATCAAAATATTTGATTTTTCCAAAATTAAAAACTCACCTGCCTGATATTTTTTTTTTCATTTTTTTAATAATAATATTTAATGGCAACTCCCTTATCTTGTCTCTTTGTGCAATCAAGTACTGAACTTTAATCTTTTTATCTTGTCCCACATGCATAGTTTGTTCACATGTTTCTGAAAATCGGGTTGAAGAGTTCAAAATCATACACCCCACAATTTTATTTTTTAATTAACCAGGCCGAGACCCCACCACTTGCAATTGCGTATATAAACTCAAGGAGAGCTACGCCTAAACCACGATCATATACAATAGCCCTAAGACAGAGAGACGTCGGTGCCTAAAGTTTGAGCTTCTGCCACTGTCATCCATTCTTTACTCTCACGAACTTAGCTTGATTGGCAAATTATGGAGGGCTTACTGGATCATCACGAGTTTGACATATTGCCAGAAGGCTGCGTTTCTGCAATTCTCTCCTTTACATCCCCGCAAGATGCATGCAAGTCTTCGTTGGTTTCAACTATATTTCAAGCAGCTGCGGATTCTGATGTAGTCTGGGAAAGTTTTTTACCTGCAGATTATCAGGAAATGGTCTCGAGGTCAACGGTCCCTTGCAAGTTTTCTTCAAAGAAAGAGCTTTTTCTTCTTCTTTCCAACTCTCTTCTCATAGATGGTGGTAGAAAGGTATGGATTCCTTGTCCTGTAAAAATAGGTAAAACATAGCTTTTATAAGATAGGATTTATTTAATCTTAATATCTCTAATATAAATTATTTTCTTATTTTTTTAGATTAGATAGTTTCTTAATATAATATTAGCAGTTATGAGTTCGAATCTTATCATCTCTATTCTATTTGATAAAAATCAAACACAAGTTAATATTGTGGACTTCTGCATATTTCTAGCTCAAAAAACTTATGAAAGAATATGTTAAAGAGTAATATAAATCATATTAGAGAACTTCTTTTAAGTTATTAGATGAAATATTTCCTTAATAATCTCATGTATTTATGATGCAGAGCTTCAAGTTAGAGAAATCATCAGGAAAGAAATCCTTTATGCTATCTGCAAGAGATCTTCACATAACATGGAGCGATGAGTCTCCGTATTGGCACTGGGGTTCTCTACCTGAATCCAGGTCGATTTATCATCTTGAGAGCTAGCTTCAAACAGGGGCAATAAATGGATGCATCGATATTTACAGTTTGCTTTCTTCCTTGTTTCAGGTTCTCTGAAGTGGCTGTGCTTAGAACAATGAGTTGGCTGGAGATTGTAGGCACGATCAAGACTCGAATGTTAACCCCTTACACAAAATATGGTGCGTATCTTGTTCTAAAAATCACCGATCGTTCATACGGGCTTGATTTAATGCCATCAGAGATATCAGTTGAGGTGGGAAATAATCAAGCATCAAGAAACACGGCCTATTTACGTCTACCCAAAGATCATGCCAGGAAACAGCAAATGGAGAGCCTGCTTTACGGGAATCGCATGCATATGTTAAAATCAAGGGTGGCAGAAGGGGATGGAAGAGTCCCGAGTGAGAGAGACGATGGATGGTTGGAGATTGAGCTGGGAGAGTTCTTTAGTGGTGGAAACGACGAGGAAGTGAAAATGAGTTTGATGGAAGTAAAAGGTCATCATCTGAAAGGTGGACTTATCATTGAAGGGATTGAAGTGAGGCCTAAAAAGTAACAAAAAATATTCATATTTTTTCCATTAAATTCTTTTTCGTGTACTTTTCTTCTTCTTTCAAAGGGTTTGAGATAAGATCAAGAAGACAACAAAATGTAAAGTCGTTTGCTAGCTTTTTTATCCACATTTTATTCTTTCATTTCTTTCTTGTATACCAAGAGAAAGAAAGAAAAAAACATAATTAGATGTATAGGTTTGTTACCTTTTGTTCCATCGATGTATCTAATGTTCTTCCCTTCCCATGTTCCGAGTATAATGCAGTCATTTGTTTGACATCACAAGGAATTACATGATATCTTTTGTTTATAAAACTATCCCACTTAACTAGGTGTTTATTCGGTTGAAGTTTATTTTGAAAATATTTTTTATTTAGAAATATATTAAAATAATATATTTATATATATATAATTTTTTTTAACACTAGCATATGAAAATGATATGAAAACACCAAAAAAATTAATGTAAAGTAAAAATATTTTTGACATGCAATGACAAACAGGTTATAAGTTATGTTTGGTAGGTGTATTTTACTTCCATCACACAATTTTAAAAATATTTAATTAATAAATATAGACTATAGTTTTGTGTAGGTTGTACTAAAAACTATGCATTAAAGTCTTGATTAAAAAAAAACTATAATTTATTCTTTCCTTGAACCCTATTTTTTCCAAATCACAACAACAATATTAAATACACTTTTTTTATTTATTTGACAAAACTCCATCTTTGAAAAATATATTTTATGGGCCCAAGTGAATGAGTAAAATCTTGGTTGTCTTAAGCTTTTACAAGAGATGCATGTCCTGACTTAAATTCAATATTTATTGTGTAGATTTCAAGTTTTTTGCCATCACATCACGACTCTTGAGGACACCTAACACACACTTACTAGCATGATTTATAATTTTCTTGAATTGAAACAAATCATTGAGTAATACAAATTCATTGACTATACCTCATTTGAAATTTAAGCTTTTGGAACTGAGGTGTTTCTTTAATTATTGTTAATTTTTAATCAAGTGGCAATGATAGGTTAGGATTTTTCATTTTCATTTATTTAATTAAATTAAAAATTCATACAAAACAATGCTCGATTCATGTGTAAATTTGAAGCATAAATAACTTTTCATAGTCAAAGAGAATATACTAGATGATTGATTTAAAGAAAAAAACTTAAGAGTTCCAATTATAATACATAGGGATTTATATTTATATCCTAAAAACATTTTAACCACAACACTTCAATACTCTTACGAGAATTTATTCTTGTGTATAATTATTAAAGAGGATAATTGCAAAAAAAATCTTTTATAATTTCATCTTTTAAGTTTATATTCAATTTACTTCTTCAACATTGCATTTCATTTTTCATCCATATAGAAAATATAATTTATGAAATTACAAGAGGAAAGAAAATCAAATTCTATCTCTTAGTAAAATGAAAAACATGCCCACGTGTTGGCTCATGGCTACTACAAAGAGAATTGAATCCATGAACTCATCAATCTTAGATGCCTAGAGATGTCGTCATGTGTTCACCTCATGTCGTCATGACAAGAAGAAACAAAAAAATGTCGTCACAATAACGATATAATCTGACTTGTGTATGGCATCAATTGACTATAAATATAGCCGTGTTCTTCAATGCATGAACAATAAAAAAAACCCCAGAAATATTCCACATATTCTCTTCGGGACCCATTTCTTGTCTCCTTGTGTATTTTCCAGCATTTATCTAGACTTGTCCTTGAAAAAAACCCTACGAACCTGGATCTGTGCCTGAAGATTTGTATTCACACATGATATCATTTGCCTCTCCTCGTGATGCTTGTTGTGTTTCACTAGTTTCCACGATGGTTAATTAGGTCCTGATCTGACTCAGACACAGCGAGGCAGAAATTTCTACCATCTGATTATGAAGATATTCTTTCCAGATTAGCGTTCCCATCGCCTAATTACTCTTCAAAAAAGGAATTTGTTCTTCAGGTTATGTAGCACACGTTTACTTGATAATGTAGAAAGGTAAACCTAGTCTGAACACAGCTTTTTTTATATATACAGCACACGATTACTTGATAAGGTAGAAATATATATATATATATATATATATATATATATATATATATATATATATATATATATATATATATATATATATTTTAAGATTCTCAGAAATCTCTACCATCTGATTATGAAGATATTCTTTCCAGATCAGCGTTCCCATCGCCTAATTACTCTTCAAAAAAGGAAGCTTGTTCTTCACACACGTTTACTTGATAATGTAGAAAGGTAAACTTAGTTTGAACATAGCTTTTATATATATCTATATATCTATCTATATATATATTATTTGATGATAAAAAAATATATATTAAGATGGTTGACCGTGTGAATAAACATGACCTACGTTATATTTTAATACCTTTTAAGATTCTCAGATCTCAGTGCAGGATGGTTGATGTGATAAAGCATTGAAAGTCTACAGGCCAGGAGGTAAGAGTATTGGAATAAAATGATAATGTCAATGCTGCAAGATACAATGAAAATGTTTGGTAGAATGTATTAAAATAAAATAGAAAAACATTTTGTTTTTCTATCACATCGCGTTTTATTACATTCTACCAACCAAATCATTAGTTGTTTACTATGAATTTCTAATAATATTATCAGACATTTTAGGAGAGCTTTTCTCAAGCTTGATGATCCATGCACAGGATACATGGATCCATCTCTAGCTAGGGGAAAGCAAAATACCATAATCGAGAGCACAGTCAAGCCTGAATTTGGATGCACAGGCAGTGGAGCAAATATGAATTCTAACCTTTAGAATTCATATTTGTTCCATTGCCTGTGGATGCACATTTGGGCTTAATTTAATTGTCTATAAGGTTCCCCCCTCATTTTAGAGGTCAAAAGTACTATTTCAATCCAATTCAACTGTTCTTGAATGGAATCAGGATGATTGATAATTCCAAAGCTTTGACCATTCCCAGTTTCCTCCAATTCAACTCTAGCCTTTTTATTTGAAAAGAACGATACTTTAGCAAATTCAATAGCTTGTGTCTCATGCAAAATGCAAGTCTGCATAATTGATATAAAATGGTAATGATTAATTTCTTGATTTTGTTATTAGCAGATATTCTCGTTGGAAAATTCAACACGAAGAATGTTACATGTTGAGTGCAGGAGAGCTTTCAATTACTTGGGCTAACATTTATTTTAGTTTTGCATGAGTTTTTTTTCATTTTTCAGAATTGATGGCTACAAATCCATGGATAAACCAGTACAAAAAATAATAATTTATGGGGCATATCTCACTGTTGAAATTTGCTGGGCGAGCTTATGGATTGGAGACCATCACAGATATCAGTAGAAGTTGTCTCTTGAGTTGCACCAAAACTTTCAGATAAAAGATTCATGAAGAAGAAGGAAGTGATTACCTTCAAGAACGTGAAGATGAATTTACTGAGATTGAAGTATGCAAGGATCTCATTCAAACCAAAACAGAGCACATCTAGCCTAAAATCATGTCCAATTTTCTGCCATTAAAGGAGGAATTTTGAAGATGAGTCTGCAGCTGTATATATTGTAACTGTAGCTTAGTTTTAGCTTTACTAGTTATATGCTTCCTAAATTAGACTCAATTATTCTGTATATATTTCAGAATTTCTATCAATACAAAGTCTGTGGGGAAATTTAATCATTGAAAATCACAACAATATTCATTGTCTTACAGGTTTGAGCTTAATTCTTGGCCAAATTGTGAGTTTATAACCTCAAATTGTAGGGTGTGTTCCCAACCAGAGTGTTGAAATCGCTCTAAGTTTGAGAACCAAAGGATTCTGGGGCATGTTTTTGTGACCTTTTGGTTCATGTTCTTCAGTCTGTTTGGACCTTTTCTTCTGAATTCTAGAGTTCAAGGAAGCTCGGGCTTCTTCAAATTCTTAAACGTGGGAGTGGAAGTTCCAGCTATGGCTCCTGTTAAATTTACTTTAATTTAACAACGAAAATGGCTCACCGAAAAACGTGACAGTATTGATGCAGGGAAGGTGACGAGGCCCGAAGCAAGCTTCAAGAGGAGTATGGGCCTTTCCACAATAGTTTTTTGGGCTTTTATGTTGTTGATGCTGGGCTGGGTTAGTAGTATACTTAATTTCATTTACCTGTCTTTCATGAAAATAAATAATAATAATAATAATAATAATAATAATAATACTGAATAATAAAAGTATTATATTTAAATATAAAAATAAAAGGATAATACTGCATAATTTTTTTATAATAAAATAAATGTATATTTTAAAAAAAATACCATGTATCAACTTTTATTAGATATTTTATTTTCAAAATAATCCCAAACCCTATAAATCAATAAATTACTAAAAATATGAAAATAAAAAAAAAATATTTTGCAAAAAAAAATAAATCCCATCAACATTCCTCATAAAAATGCTTGTATTCTTAGATAGAAAGCTTTTTTCCAAAAGATTTCACTTCCCATAAAATCAAAAAGTTCCTAAAAAAGAGAGGAGAAAATTAAAATAATAATAATTAAATTAGTTATTTTTCTATAAAAATCTCCAACATTTTCATTCCTTAAAAAAGAAGTTTAATAAAGGTGTCTGAATTCTTACATGGAAATACTTTTTTTTAAAATGATTCCAAATTCCCATAAAATCAAAAAGTTTTTTCAGGTTATGTTTGGTAATTGTCTTAAAAAAAAGAAAAGGAGATAATGAGACATAAATATATTTGGTTTTAAATATCAAGATATAAAAATAAATTTATTTTCAAGACTATTTCAAAATGAATTTCTGTTTTTTCAAAATATGAGTACAGAAAAAAATAATTATTATTTAAAAATAATTATTATTTATTCTCTCTGAAATATATTTACTCAGCTAAATAAGACATGTAATGATAAAATGAATATTATCATAACTCTATTTTAAAAAAAAAAAAACTTATAATAATATTGTTTTTATCGTAATTTTTTTTTTAAAAACGATAATTCATCTATTTTCAAAAGAAAAAAAAAACAATTATGGCACAATTAAAGCCTCGAGATGTCTAGGTTTCAGGAAAACTTGTTGTGCATATTTAAGTTTTACAATTATGGTAATTATATTATTATTATTTAAAAAAAAAAACGGATTCCTTGAACCTGTCCCGTGCATTCCTTGTCTGAGAGAAGGCCAGTGTCTGCTCTATTAATACTAACAATCAAGGAGAGGCATTAGAACATTACCCGCAAGAAGCTTTTTTTTTTATTTTTATTATTATTATTGTTTTCAGACAATGGGTTCCATGAATCGCATCATGATGTTTTCCGCCATTGTTTTGTATCTCTTCCTGCATTTTCCATCTCAAACGGAGGCAGGAGTGGAGTTAGTGAGTGAGGTTTGCAAACAAAGCCAAGACTTTCAGTCCTGCTTTCAAATCCTGACGTCCCATCCACAAACTCTGTCAGCTTCTGATAAAAAGGCGATTGCAGAGAAAGCCCTGGCACTAGCAAGAAAAGAATCGGTTGGAACAAGCGGTTTCTTTGCTGGCTTGGCCCAGAGAAACCCTGCATCCAAGGCAGTTCTTGGGAAATGTGCAGCAGATTTTAAGGAGGCAGTTCAGTTCCTGAACCTCAAGGGGCTACAAGGTGGCACGGCAAGCTTAGATGTGCATTACGCTCTGGATGATGCTGAATCTTGTGAAAGTTCATTGTCTTCAGGCCATGTTCATATCGATTCAGCTACTGCTAGAATCAAGAAATGGAAGACTGTCTATGAAGCTGCCGAAGCAGCTGTTATAGCTCTTGAAAACTGATTCAAAGATTAATAATATGTCTCATTTCTAATAAAGTTCTTCCTATTTCTTCACACACACATATATATATTCAACTTTCATACATGTAGTGAAGGATCTTGCTTGGCGCAAACATTCATTGATTCTCGCAGGAGTTATTTATTTCTACATAATCTAGCTAGCGATGGCCAAATCTTATTCCAAATAATGGTGTCATCAATCCCACATCAACTAGGAGACGAGAGTCTTAGTTGTTTGTAAACACAAAAAAAACATTAATCTCTTCAATTGATGTTTTTTAAAAGTACAAAACTCACTATGTGGTTCAAGTGGGAAAATACCTTATGAAAGATTTACTGCTTGTAGATGTGGGAAAACATCATGACTAATCAAATATATTTAATGGAAAGCCTAGATCCATTTGGAAAATCACATCAAACCGAATTTAAATCATAGTTAGCTAATGTCTAGATAAGGTGTGCTTTGTGGTTTTTTAATATACTGGTGTATGAATTTTGGGATGAATAGATGGGTGTTCCCAGTGATGCTGCTTAAATTTGATCATTGGATGACTGAAACTTTCAGTCAATCTTGCTGAGGGAACAAGCAATTGATCTAACATTCGGTGAATTTTGTGTAAACAATATACAATATTTTTTATTTTTTTAAAAAAAACAACTTATTCAAGGAATTATTAAAAGTGTATGTTCTTCCACATACAAATACTTCTTTTAGAAAAGAAAAACAAGATATCTTTTTCTCTTAAGAAAAACTCCTGATCAAATCCAATAAAAATATTTGTATTCTTGCATGGAAAGACTTTTTGAAAAGGGATTCCACCTTCCACAAAATCAGCAAGTTCCTATGGTGTAGCGTATTCCATCACCGATCAAAAAAAGAAAAACTCCTTGGACCTGTCCTATATATTCTGCTGCACTCGCTAAAATTGCAATAGTTTCTAAGATTAGCCCAGTTTCTCTTCTATTAATACCAACAATCAATGAGATGCCATTGAACATTACACGCAAGAACCCTTTTTTTTTCTCAGACAATGGATTCCAAGAATCGCATCGTGATTTTTGCTGCCATTGTCTTGTATCTCTTCCTGCATTTTGCTTCTCAGACCGAGGCAGGAGTGGAATTAGCGAGTAAGGTTTGCAAAAATAGCGAAAACTATGAATCCTGCGTTCAAACCCTGACGTCCTATCCGCAAACTGTGGCAGCACCTAATGAAAAGGCGATTGCAGAGAAAGCCCTGGAAATAGCAAGAAAAGAATCCGAGGATACAAGCGTTTTCTTTACTGGCTTGGCTCAAGCAAACCCTGCATCGAAGGCAGCACTTGAGCAATGTGCAGCACATTTTAAAGAGGCGGTTCAATTCCTGAACCTCAAGGGGCTACAGGGTGGTACGGCAAGCTTAGATGTTCATTATGCTCTCGATGAAGTTGACCAGTGTCAGGATGCGTTGTCTTCAGGCAATGTTCTTATCGATTCAGCTACTTCTATAATCCAGAAATGGAAGACTGTGTATGATGCCGCCGCCGCAACTGTATCAGCTCTTGAAAACTGATTGCTGATTCGAAGATTAATAATAATATCTCATCTCCAATAATCTTCTTCCTATTTCTTCACATATTTTTCCAACTTGCATGCAATGATGGATTTTTCTTAGTACAGACATGCAGTAATTTTTGCAGGAATTATTTCACCAGAATCGTTTGTTTGCTTGCTAGCAGGGGCCAAAACTTAATTCTAATCAAATATATTTAATGAAACGCTTAGATTCAATCTGCAAAATCACAACAGACCCGGTCGAAATCATTCTTTGGTGGAATAATTCACATAGGGAGATAAGTTTTGGCTTGGAACAGAAAATTAGAAATAAAAACAAGAGGAAAAAGTAGATAGCAAATGACCATGTTTAGCTGCTAATCTGTATACTTTTAAATTTTGTTTGCTGTCTGTCAACCAACAAAATGCCGTTTTACTGTATCAATTTTCCCCCTTATTTCGAGTGATTAGATTTCTTTCTGTCTGTCATGATTCTTCTGTCTGTGCTGCATAGGATTCCGCGTACCACAAAACCAGGTAGCTTTCTGCGATTCTGCGCGTCCATAGCAGAATAAAATGGAAAAAAATAATCCTAGAAACTGTCGTACATGACATTTTTTTTTCTTCTTTTGACAAGTTTGGTTATTAAACACAGTAAAGCCTATGATTAACCCAGAAAAAATGACGAACCAGAGCCTGGCTCGAGTGGGATTTCAATCTAAACTAAAAAAACATGAACTCGGCCAAATTCGGTTGATCTAGCTAGGTTTTTAGTGATTTTAATTGAACCGACAATAGCATCAAATGGAAGATACCAAGCTTCCTATTTGTTTGTTGGAGGGAAAAATAGCTTCAAAAAGTGCCACAGCAAACTCTAAACACCTTGGCTTTACATATCTAAAATCTTCTACGAGGATATGGCCATGAAAATTTGCAGCTGGCTAGCAGGTGTTCTCTTCAGAAAGCCACTGCTTACAGAGGAGCTTTAAAACCATATCCATTTGTAATCATTTGGGATAGCTCCAGTTAACCGTCCACTGCTTCTAAACGATCGAGTCAATCTTCACAACCGCTACGAGATAGGTCCAGCTGTGAGGGAATCATATAAGCGCACTGGAGGCAAATGGTTGTACTAAAGTGTATAAGCACTGTCTAGAGAGATGCGTGGCTGGTCCGCGAGGTCGATCCATCAGAAAATGGGTGAGCTGAGGTCTAGAGCAGGTCGATTGGTGAGGTTTGTCTGTATATTCCATGCAGGTCTAACCAAGAAAATATCTCTTTTCTCAAAAAAAAGAAAGAAAGAAATCTAAATAGAAAAGAAGCACTAAATGGAAATAAAATATAAGATTTTTTTTTAAAAAGGATTCCACTTTCCTCAAAATTGTCAAGTTCCTATGCTGTCGGCGTATCGGTCAAAAAACTTAAGAACTCCATGAACAGGTCCTCTGTATTATATTCTGATGTCCTTAACAACTTTCTAAGATTATGCCAATTTCTCTTCTATTAATACTAGCAATCAATGAGATGAAATAGAACATTATTTTTATTTTTTATTTTCAGAAATGGGTTCCAGTAATTGCATCATGGTTTTTGCTGCCACTGTCTTGTATCTCTTCCTGCATTTTCCTTCCCGAACAGAGGCAGGAGCGGAATTAGTGGGTAAGGTCTGTCAATATAGCCGAGTCTATCAATCCTGCGTTCAAACTCTGACGTCCCATCCGCAAACTTTTTCAGCACCGAATGGAAAGGCGATTGCAGAGAAAGCCCTGGAACTGGCAAGAAAAGAATCGGTTCATACAAGCGATTTCTTTACTGGCTTGGCTCACACAAACCCTGCATTCAAGCCAGTTCTTCAGAAATGTGCATCCAATTTTAAACAGGCAGTTCAGTTCTTGAACCTCAGTGGGCTAGAAGGTGGCACGGCAAGCTTAGATGTGCATTATGCTCTTGATATAGCTGAATATTGTGAAGATGCATTGTCTTCCGGCCATGTTCAAATTGATTCAGCTACGGCTAGAGTCCAGAAATGGACGACTGTCTATGATTCTGCACAAGCAGCTGTAGTATTTCTTGAAAACTGATTCCCGAGTCGAAGATTGTCGTCCATGATGCTGCCCGAGCAGCTGTTATATCTTGAAAACTGATTCCTGATTAATAATGTCTCATTCTTAATAATGTTCTTCCTATTTGTTCACATATTTGTCCAACTTTCATGCATGTAATGAAGGATTTTACTGAGTGTAGACATTGAATTAGTTTTTGCAGGAATTATTTCAACCGAATCATGCTAGGAAGAATTTAATGGAGCTAAAGAAGTAATCAGTGATATTAAGACTTATTTTGAAAGGAAAAAAACACATGGAGAAGAGAGATAATATTAAATTCATGACTCAAAACAAAAATCAAAATATTTTCATCTAAATTTTTTCTTCGAGTCATGTCTTTTATTTTCAAATAAGCTTCATGAAATAACTAATAAAATATCAATAGTTATTCTTTAATCATTATAAAATTACTTGCTTGTGAGTATCAAACCTTATTTTTAACCAAATATATTGTGTAAAAAGCTTAAATACATTTTCAAATTCACACCAAATTCAATCTAGATCATTCTTCTATGGCTAAACAAACTTAGGGACATATTTTGATTTGTAACCATTTTTATTTTTATTTAAAAAAGAAAAAGAAAAAGAAAAAGAAATATGAATGTGTTTAGTGGCTAACTAGCTCTTTAACATGCGATATGCTACGAGTTAAAAAAATAACCTTAATCTAATACATATTGGATGACATATTTTTTAAATATTAAGTTATGACATAGTGTATAACATATTTTTAATTTTTTTTTGAGATAATGGTATATTAAATAAATCTGAACCAACATATAATTAAAATCATGAAACCGTGATAATCTATTTTTTATTTTATTTTAATTAATTAAATATTAAAGAAAAAAACAAAAAAAACATTTAATTTAAAATAAAAACTCGACTAAATCTAGAAAAAAATATCAAACTCCTGACTCATGTGTTTGATAACATGATTTTCTAATATAAAATAATATATATGAAAAAATACAAAGTTGAACTACTAATCAATTTATTATTGACTTATAAAATTAATAAAACAATGAAAAAAAACTTGAATTAACTTGAATTACTTATTAAATTCACAATCTGAATTATAAAATCAGAATATCATCATAAAAAAAACTACATGTTTATCATTAATTTTTCCATGACATATAGATGACCAAATAAAAAAAAAATCATTATGGTAATTTGTAGTTAATTGTGTGTGTGAATGGTGCTGCGTGCTTCAACGTTTGCCCACCCCTTTTAAAGGACTGTGTCTTCTGTCTGTTTGCTGTACGGGATTCCGCGAACCACAAAATCAGCTTACCTTTATGTGATCCTGCGCATCCATGGCAGACCAATATAGACACACAGCCCAGCATTACTTTATATATATATATATATATATATATATATATAGATATAGATATATATAAAATAAGTTTTTGATCCAGCACTGATGCATGAATATCAAACCATGTCTCATGGATTGATCTGAAAAATTTATAATGGAAGCCTATCTGGGCTCATTTTAATTTGCATAAAAAAATATTTATTTGGTCAGATTTAGTTCTTATTGATCGGAAACCAGGACACATTAATATTATAAGATCTTAAAAAATAAAATAAAAATAATTTTAATTGACAAGCTGGTCTGAAACCCTAGTTTTTTTTTTTTTTTTTCCAATCAGACCTTGCACCGTTTGCCAAATATTGTCTTTATGTGTCCTGTCAGGACAATGAAGCTTGCAATGACGTTCCGAGTTAGATATGTCCATGCTCAATGAATGCATTAAAACAAGAAGCCTTTGATTTCTTTTTTGAACAGTGAAGAACAGTGTTTCGTTTTTCTGCTACCATTGCGTTGTTTGTCTCCCTGCATTTTGCGTCTCATTCAAGGCGATAAATCCAGCAGAATCATCGAGCAAGCTCTGCAACCGTGCGCGCAATCTGCGAGAAAATCCTGATGGCCCGTCCAAAATCATTACTTGCAAACTATGTGCAGAGAATGCCTTGGATATGGCAAGAAGAGAATCAACTCAAACATGCAACTATGGCAAGAAGAGAATCAACTCAAACATGCAACTTCTTCACTGCCCTCGCACAATAATAGTAAAGACACAAACCCTGCATCGGGTTTTATCAGATGACTATCACATGATCACAGCCTTGCTAGAAATTACTGGCAGCCTTTCCCAGTGTTTCTCTTCAACCCTAACCTAGAAATGAATCTGGCTAACATTTTCTGCACTTTGGGTCAATCGGTTCTGGCGTAGCGTACATTTGTAAATTACCAAGAAATTTCGGGACATAAAACCTGGCCTCCACCCCTGCTTTCCCCTTTATAAAAACCTTTGTCATGAAATCTCCCCTGCTGCTTCTTCCTTCACCTAATGATTTTCTTGCTCCTCCTCTCCGACTGTATTTCCAGTTCTTACCCTTTACTTCTTTTGATGAGTCATAAAAATTGTTTGTTTTAGCTATGATGACAAATGCTTATAATCCCAGCTCATTATGAGACCTTTTTGTGAGGCCTGGGAATTCACTCTTTCTCACATTTAACGGAGCTCTTTCATTGTTTCACCTATAATTTTCATCTGGGTTTACGTTTCTTCATGTTTTTTTGGGAATTAATTGTGTATCAGGGAAACTTGCAGAGAATCTGCTCGAATCAACACAGAGAAGGAATAGCCGAAAATCATGGCAAAGACTCTGCCATTAACACCCTATTTGGAACCTGAATTATGCAGCTGTTTATTGTAATTGCATAGTTTTAGCAGTATCATTTATATTACAAAAGAACTAAAAGAGATCGGATGTTACTGTTCCCCTACACCCATACACACTATTCATTGGACATTTGCTCTCCTGCTTCGCATTCACATAAGCTCGGTGTGCAAATACGCTTCTAACCCTCTCAGCGCGCGTTGACCAGCAGCTAACCGGGGCTAATATTGAGTTTTTACTAAACCTAGCCGCCCCCTTTCCCTCAACACTCTGTATTCTAAATTAAAACTAGCCGCCGCCATACTGTTCATACACACCCATTTAAACTGTAGCAATTAATGTTGGCTCTTCTTCCCAGTTTTGCATGGACTTTAAATGGCGGCAACAATTACTTTAGCAGCAGTTAATCACGACTTTTGTTTCCATGGGTCAGCTTTAGATGGTAGCAGCTGTTAATTTTTTCTTTTCCTGACCTGCGGGCACATCTTGCTTGACTTCCATTGATTACAGCCAATGTAGATAAATAAATAATAAACAATTCAAAAGTTAAGCTGCCAACTTTTATTTCATTTTGTTCTCCATATCAAAGGATGTATCAAATCGCCTTGGATTCAATTAATTTAGACTCTTCCTCTCATCTTTGGCTTCGCTTCAGCAGCGACAATTAATTTGTACTTTCTCCTCTTTCACTTTTTTTCCCGTGGCAATTAATTAACACTCTTTTTTTCCTGTATTTTACTCACCTTTCAGTGGGGGTGAAAAAAATCATTTTACTTTTCCATTGCAAAATCGTCTCTTGCTGATGATTGATAAAATATTAAAGAGCAAAAATTTTATTCTTTTGCTCTTTTTTTTTTTAAGTTTTTGGGCTTTTTTATTTTTTTATTGAATTTATTTTTTTATTATTCATACAATAACAACAACAACAACAACAACAACAATAATAATAGTTTTTCTCTTGATTTTTTTTATTAATATTTTTGAGTTTTTTTCCCATCATAATAATTTAATATTTTTTTTATTATTTTAGCAATAATAATAATAATAATATTTTTAGCTGTTAAACTTTCAATATTGCTATTGTTATAATAAGATATATTTTATTATATCAAACCTTGCATGTATAAATATTATATTTTATTTTTTAACCAACAAAATCTATTAATTATTTTAATTCCAACAATTAAAAAAATTACTCGGCCCGCAATGAAGTGCAGGCAATTAACTATTACCTAATAGCTAAAGGAGATCAGTTGATTACTGTTCAGCTATTGTTTACTGGCAATTTGACTCCCTGCTTCGCGGGAGTATGAGCTCTTTTTTTTTTCTTTTTCGGGTTATTTATTTATTTATTTTTCATTTTTATTTTTATTTTCTTTTCTTCTTAGTTTTTTACTTCCGATTTTTTCTTCTTATTTTTTACTTCTGATTTCACTTTTTTTTTTCGGGTTATTTATTTATTTTTTTTCATTTTTATTTTTATTTTATTTTCTTCTTAGTTTTTTACTTCCGTTTTTTTTTTCAGGTTACATTTTTCTTTTCTTTTTAATTTTTTTTTCTTTTTATTTTTTACTTCCGAGTTACATATTTTTTTTTTACTTCCAATTACATTTTTCATTTCCATTTCTATTCTTTTTTTTGTTTTTTTTGCTTTTTATTTTTTTATTTCCGAGTTACATTTTTCTCTTTTTTTTGTATTTTATTTGTTTCTGCATTTTTTTTTCTTATTGCTTTTTTTCTAATTTTTTTTTCTTGCTTTTTTTTCTAATTTTTTTTTCTTATTTGCCCATTACAAAAGAGCGAAAACAAAATAGGTCATGTATTGTAGATTACTGCTCACGCACAAACAAAACCCTATGTACTAGATATTTGATCCACTGCTTTGCACCTACATGAGCTCGGTTTTGTTTTTTTTTTGTAAAAGAATTCTTTTTATATATTTGTTGAATAGATATGACAAACCAGTTGTTGTGGCCAAGTGGTTCGCTGCGCGCTGAAAATTCAGCGCGCAGGAGTTCGAATAATTTAGCCACCAAAATTGACTTCAGTTGTTTTCCTCTTTTTATTTTTCTAAAATCCAGATTTTGGAAAATTAATGTATGGAAAAGTTGCTTTCCTTTTTTTTCCTTTTTTTTCCACTGATATATTTTTTATCTCTTTCTTTTTTCTACTTATATATTTTTTTCACCTTTTTTTCATGACCGGGGTGTCTGGGTTAATTTATGCTCACCACAATTTTTGTTCTAATATTTATTGAATATTATAGTCTAGGAATATATATAGGGAGATGAAAACATGACCTAGGATTTTTTGAATAAAAAAAATTAATATCAGTATTCTTAATATACATTTAATATAATAATATAATGAATAAATCGGGTAACATAAAAAAAATTCTCTTTGAATTTTAATTTTTTCCTCTTATTTTAAAATTTATTTCTTAACAAAATTACAATATTTTGATTTTTAATATTTTAGATCTAATATTACTGGCAAAAAATAAAACTGAATTTGTTTTTAACACATTTACCTAGATTTCAAAAATATGCAAGTCACTTCCCGTTTCGATTACACTGTTCCTTTTAGACGGCAAATAAGTCATTATAGCATAAATTTTATTTTCCTAAAAACATATTACAATATTTTTATTTACAATGTGTCAGATCTAATATCACTGGGGAAAAAAAAGCAACTTATAAAAAAAATATGACAAATTTACCTAGATTATTTACAATTAAAAAATATACGAGTCACTTCCAGTTTCGATTATATTGTTCTTTTTAGACGACAAAGAAATAATTATTGCACGCAAAAATATTATGTCTATTTTTAAAAATAAATTACAATATTTTTATTTATAATGCGTCAGATCTAATATTACTAAGGAACAAAAACAACTCATAAAAAAAATGATAAATTTACCTAGGCTATCTACAATTAAAAAATACACGAACCGCTTCGCATTTCATTTACTCTATAAAATATGTGAGACTAATTATATGTTTTAATATTTATTGAATATTATCGCCTATAAATATATAGAGAGAGGAAAAAAATGGCCTACGATTTTTTCCTTAAAAAAAAATTAATATCAACATTCTTAAATACATTTAATATAATAATATAATTAATAAATAGTATAAAAATTTTTTTGCCTTTGAATTTAAATTTGATACTCTTTTGTTTAAGTTTATTTCTTAAAAACAAATTTACAATATTTTCATTTTTAATATTTTAAATCTAATATTACTGGGGAAAAAATTAAACTAAAAAAAAAGTTTACAAATTTACTTAGATTATCTACAATTAAAAAATATACGAGTCACTTCCCGTTTCAATTCCTGTTCCTTTTAGACAGCAAATAAGTCATTATAGCACGTAAAAAAATTAAGTTCATTTCTGAAAAAAATTTCAGTATTTTTATTTTTGATATGTCAGGTCTAATATTACTAAGGGGAAAATGCAAGTCAATTTTTTTTTCCAAATTTACCTAGGTCATCTACAATTAAAAAATATACGAACCACTTCCCATTTCGATTAAACTATTCATTTTAGGCGGGGGGAAAATTTATTTGTTGCATATTTTATCTATTATAATGTTACTGATTAAATTTTTAAACAATTAATTACAGCATTTTAAAAATCAAGTATTTTTCTACATAGAAAAAACCCTAACGCAATGCGCGGGCAAGTATACTAATTATACAACTCAAAAAACTCATTTCTAACATATTTGATCTATTGTAATTTCAGTAATTAAACATTAAAATAACTAATTATAGGGCGAAAAAAATTTAAGTTTATTTCTTGAAAAAAATAATTACAATATTTTGATTTATAATATGTCAAATCTAATATTACTTAGGAAAAAATGCAACTCATAAAAAAAAAATTACCTGCGTTATCTGCAATTCCAAAATATACGAACCATTTTCAATTTTGATTATATAGATTTTTTCAATTATAATTTTACTAATTAAATATTAAAATAACAAATACGATATATATAAAAACAATCAATTTTCTACTTAGATAAAAAAACTCCGGCGCATCGCGCGGGCATATCGCTCGTGTTTCCTAAACTGAATTCCACGCTGCTGTATATATTGCACACAGTATTTATCAATAAAGGGTGGAGAATGACTCATTGAAACAACAGCTGTGTTTAGCCTCTTCACTGTGTTCCTGATCGCTTATAGTAACAGGAACTATTTTCAGATTTTATTAGCCTAAAAATCTTGATTTTCATCGTATTTTCTACTCAAAACATTCAAACACGTACCCTATATATCATACTAAATAAATTTATAACTTCAATTAACATAAAAATTCAAAATCAATTTGAATAATAATAATAATAAAAAACCTTTCTAACTTGAACTAGCACCTCGAGTGATAACTCAAGTGATAAGAAGGAAAAAAATAACTAGGTAAGATTATCTTGTTTAAGAAACATATTTTTTAAGGAACTATCTCATCTAAAAGCTTAAACTTAAAGGTGAGATTCCAGAATATAAATTATATTATTCTTTAACACTCCCCCTCAAGTGAAAGCTCACAAGTCCACATTACCCTATACTTAATTTTTATTAAATAAAAAAAGGGGAGCTCGTAACTGTTGAGTCATCAAGACTCTGATATTACGTTAAAGAACTAACTCACCTAAAAATTTAAATTTATAGTTGAGGCTCTATAATATGATTTATATTATTTTGTAACAACATTAACATCAAGATCTACCTTTTTCATGGTCATAGTTAAGAATTTTTTTTAACTAATAACTAAAAAATAAAAATATATATATCGCAATTAAATTTTAAAAATATCAAGAAACCAATAAAGTGAGCTTTTTCCTCTATTTTGTAACCTCCCACCTATTTCTCCCCTTTTTTTTTATTGCAATTCTTCATAAATTGGTCATGAATTTGGACATAAAAAAGCAATTAAATAGAAACGAAGTTTAAGAAATTAATTAAAAAAACAATGTATTACTACAGTGAAAACCCCATGCAATTCAGAGCTTTCTATTATGGTTTTAAAAATAATTAATTTTGGAAATCTCAATTTGGCTAGTGTGATTAGTGATTTAGAATAGAAATTATAGATTTAAAAATGAGTTTTTACATTTTAAAAATATTTACAAGAAGACATTTTCTATTTTCACTGTGAATAATGTTTTCGATAGAATTTAGCAGAATTGAAAATTTGAATGGAGCCAATCTGAGTTGCTTGAACTATAAAACAAAACCTAGACAGAAAAATACATGGTAAGCACTGATACTTGGAAGGGTGACATTTACCAAATCACAGCATAAGTTTATACTACTGTAATGATCGTCTTCTTCCTCCCTTCCTTCCTTCATGGGAGGGCAAACTGGGCAGCATCGAGCTACCCATCCCAGCCATTGACAACTGAGAATCTTTCAACTCATCATGTGATCCGTGACTTTGACCACCTTACCTTGAACCTCATACCCGTCAACGCCTCGTCTATATTCCCCTCATCAAGAGTCCACATGTCTGGTTGCTGAGTTTTTTTTTTACTTTAAAAACATATTAAACTGATTTTCTATGATTTTGATATAAAAAACTATGATGGGTGCATGCCAGCCAGCTTCGTCGCATGATCGGACGGTGAGTCAGAAGCATCTGCTGGCACGAAAGGCTGAGCCCATGTTTGCTGTTGATTCGTCGGTAGCGCTTCCTTACCTCGTAGAGCCATTTGTCAGATGTCCTGTTACTTTTGTTTTTGACGTGGGAAACAGAGTTCGTGAATGGAATTATTATGACAACAGTTTTTAAGGTGTTTTTTTTTAATATTTATAAATCAAAATTATCAAACAAAATTAAAAACTGCGAGAAGCGGATCTCGAAGGAAAAAACAAACAACACCAAAGTCTATACGATATGATTGGGTCACATGTTGATATGTGGTTCGGTTTGACTTGGTCAGGACAGAGTACCACCTGGTGGTGATGGCCTGTGCTGGGGGTGAATCCTTCACAGAGCAATGCTCATTTGTCTTGCTCGTAGGATAAGTTGCCGGTACTTCGACATTTTGGAAAATCTCAAATTAGTCCCTTGATTTTTCATAATTTTTTAATCGAGTCCTAAAACTATTGGTTTTTTTTTTTTTTATCAATTGGGTCTCTCGTCCATCCAGCTTACCTCAATGAATTCCTTGTTACAGATTCTGTTGAACAATCTCAGGGTTATTTTTAGTATTTTTTTAACTACCTTGAATTCTCCTATGCTTTTGGCATTAAAAAATCCATTTTTTTCTTTCCATTCCTGCATGTGATGAACGAGGAGGATGATTAGGTGTTTTGATAAAAGGTTTGGGGGAACTAGGGTTCATAGCAGGTGCTCAATCTAACAGCATCCCGGGATTATTTTAGCATAACTATCCAATCAAGGAAATATCAATAGATGAGGGACCGAACTGATAAATCCAAGCAAAGTTTTAAATTAACAAATAAATCCAGCCCACCTCTACTCGTCTCTACATTTCCACTTGACCTCTCTGTATTGGCACGTGCAATGCCACCAAAAAGAAAAGATTAAGCTATGTGTTTAATTAATCATTGCTTTAGTGTAAGCAATAATTAAAGTAATCGAATTATCATTGCTTTTCCAGCTCCCGACAAATCCACCTAAAGCTTGTTTGTACCTGCCACGTGGTTTCATAATCCTACCTTAAATATTTGTCCCCCTTTTATAACAAAATATTCTCTTTGACCCTCGGATCTGTTTTGCTTTCAATACCATGGCTTTTTAGGCTCCGCTGGTGATGCCATGTGTTGCAGTTTTGTTTGATATTGCAGTAGTTGTTGTGATTGAGATTTAAAAAATATTTTCAGTTACGTTCATAACTTGAATTGAAATGTTTGGTTAAAACTATGGTTGAGTTTGAGATTTAATGAAAAATAATTTCGTGTATTTAGTTATCATGTTTTTCATATTACTATCAATTTGTGAAATTATTCTTCATAAAAATAGAATATAATTAATAATTCAAGTAAATTATATATTTATTTTTATTCTCCCATTAAACTACTTGCAATTACATCACGAATTAAATCTAGACATGAAGACCTCTGCAATCCCTTACCATTTGATTGAGTAATAACATCTGGTAAAATATAATCAGGAACAACATTTGTGATTCATATTGAGTTTCAAGACCTAGTTCTGGTAGATTAGGGTTAGGCCGAGAGCAAGTTCAGTCCAACCCAATAGTTAAAAAAAGAAAACGATGTTTTGCATTGTTCTCGTCTTGCGTGACCAATTTAGAGTGAATTAATTCACTCATGCACTATTCACATAGCACGCGAACAATAAAAGGATTGTCAGTAGACGGGACGAGAGGTTTATCTTCCGATGTCACCGGGTAGATGAGAGCAGGGTGGTTCTTTCTGTGATGATGACATCATAAATAACAGTTTGTGATGGTCAGAATAAGCATCAAAAGTTTGTTGTTGTTGTTTCTACTGAAGCTTGCTACTGTTGTTGGAGCTCACAACGGAGCTTATGGCTTAGAGAAGAAGTTGCCGATGCTAAGAGGGATGGTAGTGTTGTTCTTTGAGAATTGCTGCTGGAGGACAGAGAGGGAGTTGTTAGTGATAATAGAGAGAGAAAGACCGTCAATTGTTTTTTGGAGAGAGAGAGAGCACTACCGGTGCTTCCGTTGCTTTTGATGTTGTCGGTGCTTTAACTGACACTAACTAGAATTGATAATGTATCTCTATGACACCGACTGAAACTGATAATGTATTTCTACAAACAATAGCTAAAACTATGAGGAAAAAGAACAACAGTTTCATGAAAAAATATTTGAAAGATGCTTCTCTAGGTTTTGGTGGGTCCTATAGTGTAAAAAATTATGGTGCACCTTTTACCGAACAGGTAGATTCTACAGTGAGCCTTAACTGCAGAGCCAAACGAGTACATAGTATAGCGTGGTGAGATGTGTATTTTGTTTTAATTATATATTTAAAATAATTATATATTTAAAAAGTATTTAGTTAGTTAATATATATATATATATATATATATATATATATAATTAATTAATTAATTTTGCATGGGTTCTTCTGATTTCCTTTTCTTTTTCATTTTTTGGTTAAGAGAATTACCCTCGTAATTGGGGGGAAATAAAAGCATCTCCTTATAAATTAGACACATGAACTCACCACCCGTCATTAATAACAAGCACACCATGTTTTGTTATATTGACTTTATTAAAAACAACAACGTTGTGTAGTTCCAACCATGTCTGCGATTCGAAACGGAAGTCACGAGAGCTCAGATGTACTGTCAACAAGATCACTCAGTGAAATATCAGAGGTTGAAACAGTTCGTTTAAGTGTTGATCTTGTGTCAGCTGCAAGAAAAAATCTTGGGCTGCTGAGAACTGCTAGCGAGTCTCCCTGGCTTCATGAGAGAGCTACTCTTCTTGAAGCTATAAGAAGGTGGTCAAACTTTATTCCTGTATGAGCTTTTACCAGTAATCTGACCGGATGGTGGATGGTGAAAGTTTGTTGGTTTTTTTCAGGTATGATGAGCTCTGGATGCCGTTGATTTCTGATCTGATGGAGGGGTCTTCACCTCCTATGGTTCTTCCTCCTCTTGATGTTGAATGGGTTTGGTTTTGTCATACCTTGAATCCGGTATGATAGTTTAATTTCATTTGATTCTCTTACTTGAAGTTTTTCTGTTTAGTTTCTGAGAAAATGCATGAATTTTTTTGTAAAAAATCTCTCCTAAAATGGTGACCAACTGTAGCTACTGATAATCGCAACAGGCGAGTTACAGGAAATACTGCGAGAAAAGGTTCTCAAAACTGATTGGAAAACCAGCAATTTTTTATGAAGAGAACGAAGAGTATTCATTGATGAGGTGTGAAGAACTTTGGATGAAAAGATATCCAAACGAGTCTTTTGAGAACGAAGTTGATATTAATTCATCAAATTCGCAAGACCTTCATGTTGTTCATGATCACGAGGATCTACTGAATGAAGTTGAGAAGCAAAGACATATTTATAGCAAATTTTCATGGCCATACATGAGTGATATTGTTTACTTGATAGCAGCAAGGCAAAGATACAAAGGATTCTTGTATGTGCTGCAGAGATTTGCAGATGGTTGCTCATCAAGATTATTGCCTAGCTTGGATATTTTGCTCATGTGGGTGACACATCAGGTGGGAGCTCTTTCCCATTTGCGGTTTGTTCTTTTGTGTTGATTAGGTTCTTCCTTTAACATATATCTTTTAGGTCTGTTTTGTTTGAAGGTGGGGCGAGAATCTCCCTTTTCTTTTATGTCATGGGCCATATCTTTCACCTAGCTAGTTGCTTATTTAAAATAAATAAACTCCACAAAGCAATCCATCTCATATTTACGTTTCTGTGGTGTGAAATATACCAGAGTTATCCAACAGTATATGATGAGGATTTGAAGGAGATGGAGGGTGATATGGGGAAGATGGTGGGCTTATGGGGGACTGCAAGAAGTATAGAGGTGGAAGAGACAAAGAAGCTATGGGAAAGAACCTTTGACCAGTCTTATGTTAAAGCTGGTGGAGTCATAGAATTTGGTGGGGCTGGTTCAATCGTCAAACCACCAGTTTACTGGGAGGTCTCAGATAGAGATGTCAACACCAAATACAAGTCCCTTCTGCCTAGGTTCTTACAGGAGGTACCTTAAGCATGCCTTCTCTCACTGGTGATATTTTTTCTTTTCTTTTCCTTTATTAATACTCTTAATATAAAAGAAAGTAGATAGAGATTGTTTTCCCTGCTATGCTATGCTATGTCTAAGTCATGTCATGCAAAATCACACCTTACCATGTGATGTTTCAAAAATCCATAAAGAAAATTTCGGAGGAATATGTTTTTTAGAGTTTGGATAAAGAGTAATCAAAATGTTTAAGTATGTATTTTCCTTTTCTTTTGAGCTAATAATTAATGGTAAAAACTTTAATACATGCAAAAATAGTTCTAATTAGTGTGACTTAAAGATTATCTGATGATAAAGTTAATAATTTTTATGAAAAATAGAAAGAAATGAAAGAAGAGGCTTTAAATTCTGATTATAAAAGTAGAACTCTATAGTCTTGGATTTATAAGACCGATTAGGCATGGTTATTCATCAAACTCATACTATCATCACTTTAATTAAAGTCTGAATCTTAATGCAATTGTGTTTGACATACTATTAGGCCTATGTTTGTATTGGGTTCAGTCAGATGAACCCAAGTGTATCATGTCTAGTATATTGTCAAATTGATGTTATCTTAGGTTTAACTGATAGCTAAATACAAGTTTATTGAACATGGTGTATTGTCAAACCCATGTTACCTTCGGTTTATTCGTCAGTTGAACCCAAGCGTGGGCTGGTATATTACCATACTCATGCTACTTTGGGTTCATTTGATAGATGAATCCAAATATGTTAAGTTTAACAATTTGTCATATCTATATTATCTTAGATTCAACTGAAAGCTAAACTCAAATGTGTTAGTCTGACAACTTATTAAACTTATATTATATTGAGTTCAATCACTGGCTGAACTCAAGTGTATTGGATCTGTCATATTGCCAGATCCACATTTCTTCGGCTTTAGTTGACGGCTAGACCCAAGTGTATTGGGTCCAGCATATTGTTAGGCGCGTGGTATTTTAGGTTTAACTAATAGTTGAGCCAAAGTTTATTAGATTTGATATATTACTAAACTCATATTATCTTGGACTGATCTAATAACTAAATCTAAGTATATTAGATTTGACAAGTTGTCTTAAGCCATGGAAAATATTAAGTTTGATTGATCAATCACCATGCATTGGAAAATAGTATTGGAAGGTAATTATTGATTAGGTGCAGTGGTGGTGAATCACAACATTTTGTACTTTATTTGCTAAACATTCAGTAAGTGCATTTAAACATCTATTTTATCTGATGTTTTCTGTAAGGCTGAGCAAACTTTATGAGGTTGCTAGATGGTATTTCAATGTTATCTTATGACATGGGGAAGCGGAGGTTCAACTTTCGAGCAAACTATCATGAGTCTAGTTTTGTTTTCTCAGTGATCCAATGGCATGGCCTAGAGTTTCGAAGTGGCTGGTTGAGAGCATAAAGTGAAAAAAGGGAAGACCTTTAACGTGATGGCTTGTTTAATTCTGACGAGAAGTTTCAATTATCATCTTTGTTGCTGAATATATGCTTTTTCTTACAAGAAGCTAGCACAATGGAAGTCTCCCGAAACATGCCTGGATGATTTAGTCAAAGTGGTTCGGCTCATAGAATGCTTGAAGTTCAGAAACGATATGAAATATTAAAGGTTTCCTAGACCTCTGTAATCGAGTCCTGTAGAATGGATTTTTAAAGATTTTGTTTATTATAATATAATTAGCTCATCCTCTTTTCAGCACATCCTGATGTTAGAAATCTAAGTGCTTGAGACCACAAAGCCAACCAATTTCTCATAAATTATCCGATATTCTGCATGTTCTAGCTAATGCACATCATAGGGAATTCTTTTCAGTGTTTTGCATATTCAACCTATGGTTTTGCAATGCAGGTATGTGTTTTCGTGAGGCTCAATTCTAGGATGAAGCCGATGCAACAGGAAAGACAACATAATTTTCTTCGTCTGCAAATAGTAAGATGCCACAGGGAGCTGAAGATTGATAAACCAATTTCCAGCTTCTCCGCAGATACATGGAAAAAGGTTACACATCTCTACTGTGAGTTTGGAACCAAAGGACTAGTGCTTGAGGTTCGGAAACATGGAGGTGGCTGTTTTAAAACAAGTAAATTGGAAGATTCTAAAACATTTCTTTGGAATGATTTATTAAGAGCACCCTCTCTTACGTTGGAGACACATTTAGATGATAAGCAAGTGAGGGCTGTTGCTTCGATAACCCCACCAGCCCAAGCACCATACTTGCTGAAATGTGTGCCAGACAAAGTCACAGATGATTCAGGGGCCATGGTCTCGGATGTGATTCTGAGAATGAACAATTATAAGCCTCAAGAAGGTCGGTGGTTGTCTCGCACCATCCTTGATCATGCAGGGAGGGAGTGTTTCGTTGTCCGAATGAGGTGAATTTGAACAAATTTATCCTTTCCTTAATGTTTTAAATTAATACATTAGGCTAAGATATGTTGAGGTAAGTTTGAACGATTTTCTTGGACTGCAATATAGAGTGGCGGGAGGATTTTGGAGGAGAGGAGGTGAAATCCCTTCAGTAGTCAAATGGGAGGATAGGATCATAGAGATACGCGAAGGTTCTTGGTCTTATGTTGCTGGTTCGATTGGTAGAGCACCTGGTATGTGGTTCAAAGCTGCCTTTGTTTTAGTTAATTTCCCATTTTCGAGAAATACTTTTAGTAATGTTAGAGCTTCCTCTGATAATCTGCTTCCTCAGATAATCTACGTGGGATCAAATTCTAAACATTTTGATGTTCTTGTTTCCATCTAGTACAGAGAAAATAGTAGGAACCGCAACGCCAAGAGAACCTCCAGAACATTGGCAAGCAGCTTGGTGTTTTTCAACAGGAGAGGAATTGTTGATAAGTTGGGAGTCATCAACATCAATGTCCGACCTGAATTTTCGTTTGAGAAACCAAACAGCATCTGACCCGTTGGTATGCTGAATACTTCATTATCACTTTCAAAACTTTATAAAAAGAAACCCGTACATTATCACCTCAAAATGCATTTCAATAACGAACCTCACCTTGCAGGTGAAGTTGTTGAAAGGTAAGAAAATGCAATATCGAGCAAGGAAAATTAATTCCAAGGGCAAAGAGCATGAAAAGCGAGAGAATACAGAAGAAAATGACGATGAAGACGAAGACGAGGAAGGGTTTCTGACACTTGTTCGGTTCACAGAAGATAATCCAATAGGAAGGCCAACAGCTCTGCTAAATTGGAAGTTGTTGATAGTTGAACTATTGCCTGAAGAAGACGCAGTTTTTGCTCTACTTCTATGCATTTCAATACTTAAAAGTATATCAGAAATGAGAAAGGAAGATGTTGGAAGCTTGCTTATCAGGAGAAGATTAAAAGAAGCAAAACTTGGAGCTAGAGATTGGGGTTCTGTGATCCTTCATCCTTCCTCATTTTCATCTACCATCTCTTCACCTCACCTTCAACCCTGGTACTGGAATGCCAGATCAGTGATTGCACCTGATGGAGGAGATGATGCAACTAAGCAACCGGCTGTGAATCATTCACCGGTTGAAGGTGGTGATAAGCTGTACAAAAAAGGGATCATGACATGAAAGGAGCTAGATGACCAATATCATTTCTGACCAGTCTTTTTGTTCACAGAAATGAAGGGCTGCATCTGGAAGTCCTACAAACATATATAGCATGTTCACGAGGCCTAGGGAAGCCTTCTCGGGCACAACCTCGTATCTGTGGTCGTATGGCTTTCTGCCAAACACGATGTTTCTAACATCTGAACTTCCCTTGTGGATTTTTGTGGGCAGCATTCCAAATTTCGAAACAATCTCTCAAGTCATTTTGTTATCTCATCCCGTACAAGTATTATTTTTTAATTAATTAATTCTACTTTTTTTGACCTGATAGGCTGGACACAACAGTCTTCTTTATGTCTTGGCCCAGCATACACGTGAGAGAGATATGTGGGAGCTCTCAGAAGTGCAATTAGCACAAAATCAAGATATTTTACTATTTCAAAAAAAAAAAAATCGATTGTGGTCTTGAGTTCCTATCATACCTTCTGTCAACATGGACAATTAGGCAGCCATTGGACATTATTGTGAAGCCAGATTCTAATTGGCCAACAATGGGATGGCTACGTGTCTATATTCCACTCAAGTTTATTAAAATAGTTTTTTTCGACATAATATAAAAGTATAATATAAACTTGAATCGCAAAATTAAATTGTAAAATTAGAAGAAAAATATTATTATTTTTATTAAATATTTACAATTATCTTTTTGGGTAAAAAAATTTCCACCTTTCTTTATCATCAATAAAATTATTATTATTATTATTATTTTGCTAAAAAGGGGATGTCTTGATTAATTGAATTGAAATAAGATACTAGGAGTATGTGATGATATGTTATTTAATTGTGCAATTTTAGCAAGCTCTTAAACTCGGTCGGTTTAAGTTTAATAATTTAATGATTTTGAGTTATTTTACCAAGTCAACTCATAATTTTGCTAGTTTTAATCCAATTTTGTAAGGTATATATGTATATTAACTCGTAAAATCACAATTTTGCAAGGCATATGTATATTAACTTGTAAAATCATACGATTTTACTAGTTAACTCGCAAGTTTAACAACCTTAATTCCTCCACTTTGCCCTTCCTTTTCCTTCCTCTTGGATAGGAGACAAAAACATTTTTTCATCGTGATAAATTTTTTTTAAAAAAATTAACATATATTCCATTACCATCATAAATAAGAATTCAAATTCGATATATATAAATTAACATAATGTGTATTAAAAAACCTATTACTTTTTTATTTTAAGATATAAAATTTATAAACTCATCAACTTTGCATATTTATTTTATTTTATTCCATCAATTTAATATGCATGCCTATTTCTATTATTATTTTATTGAGTAAAAAATCAATTTTAATAAAACAAATCAGCAATCCCAACGAGATAAATTTATCACCATTTCTTGATTTTTTTTATATTTTATTAACATATATAATTTTCAATTTATTTGATTGTTAAATTTTAATATTATTAATAAGATTTAGGGTTCAGGGTCCAGGCCCACTCCCCTTATTAATAATAAAATAAGCAATAGGTGGTCCCTTACTATTTATGGAAGGGACAAGAAGAACCTAACCATTTTATTTTTAATTCCCTAGTGGACAAATTCAATGCCAATTTTAGCCATAAAAAAAAAAAAAAAAAATCAAATCAATGCTCTGTGAGTCAAACGATCAAGTGGATAGGTGCTATTCCGTGGGGCCCGCCCACCATGTCCACCTTCCAGATAGGTACGGTCGGTCGCACGTTGTCTGATTCCCCATGAATACTTACCGTACATGAGAAACCTAAAATATCCTACGGCTTTCGTAGCAGCTGATCTGATGTCCTCTTCATACCAGCTCCGTAGGAAAATGACAAGTGCCAAACTACATTTTGATCCCTACAATTTCAACTATGTTTTCAATCCAGATCCTGGAGTCTTATATTCTAACATCAGAATATTTAAGCTTCTAGAGATGAAAACAAATATAGATGCCTGGTTAAATTATTAATATTAAAATTATTCATATTATGTAATTCACTAAAACTAAATCATTTGGTATTTTATATATTTCTCACACAGTATCTTAAAAATAATATAGTGTATTATTTAGCAACACCCGACCCGTCAAGCAAAAATATTTTGAATTTATACTATACAAAAGCCACGATAAAACCGAAAAAGAAAACTTTTTAGTTCTTATCTTTTAGAATAGTTCCATGTGAATCTACATGAATTTTTTGGTTAATAGTAAACTTTAGTGGGTTAAAAATCTATATTCTTTTCAAAACGTGTCATATACTGTTAACAAAAAATTAATTAATGTGTCTAATTTTAAAAATATTATCTTTATCATATACAAGAAGGGTTCAGACAAATAAAAAAAGCTAGAAAAAATTAAAAATTAAAAATTAAAAATTAAAAATTAAAATAGAATTTCACTGAGCTGAACATGCTTATGATTGTGTGGATTAATATTATATATTTTTAATTTATTTTATTTTTAATTTGATGAATTTGGGTGCAAACGTTGGATCTTAAAAATTAATCCCAAGCAGCTTTAATAGTTTCAAACTATAAGAGTTAAAATAAAATATGTTTTTATTTACAAGGGCAACAGAATAGTTTACCTAAAAGTCAAGTTTGCTTTTGTGTGCTTTTACCTGAATCCAATCCCCACCCAACACGTGCCCTATAATCCTTGGTGATCTCCATCATGCGTCAATCGTACGGCAAGCAACAGGGGGGACGACTCTAACGACTTAGTGCAGAAAACTCTGCCCACTTTCTGCGTCTTTCAGCTCCTAAAATACCCTTACCTGTCGTCCACGTGATCCTGTCTGGCTGAGCACATGTCTAGATACATTCAATTTATTAGCTTTCGACCTTTAATGTTCTGGAAGGGTAGTTTAAGCTGTTTTTTTTTTTTTTTTTATAAATTATTTAATATGCTAAATAAAAAATTAAAAAAAAAACACGTTGAGTCATTATTAATTTTTTATATATATATATTCTTGAAATGTAAATACCAAGAATTCAACTCATAATTATTTTTAATTGATTAAAAAATTATATAGATTTAATATGGTGCCATATAGAAATCGAAACGAGAAAGGATCAACCTATCAATTTCTCAAGTTGCAGGGAGTAAATTATAATTTGGTCAATTTTATTAAGTGAGTCAAATCTAGAAAATTCTACCTCTAGACCAACCAAAAGTTTCCTATTTGCTAGCCCAGTCAAGGAAATATTTTGCTATTGTGGGCAGCCATACACAAAACCATTCCTCCGTCTTCTCCATCTCCTCAATCTCGTCCCGTTCTTCACTACGATACAAACATTTTTCATTTTCCTCTGCAACTGTTACATCACCACCAACCTCATCAGATTTCCTTCCCTTCCAGAAATCCTGATCGGTCAGACACCGGAAAAAGAAAATGAATTGGATCTTCAAGAACTGTCTCAGCCTTGCTCGAAGCCTCTCTAAACCCACCCACCACCCTCTCCTCCACCTCCGCCTCCTCTTCCTCTTCGTCCCTACCTAAACACCTCAACTACCCCGCAGACCTTATTTCCCTCAAAATTCCCAAGAAACACACAGACCTTAATTTCCTCAAATAACCAAGCTTTTCTTAAAAAAGAAAAGAAAAAATGCTCGGAAACTGGATTTTTTCCCACAAGTCAAGACAACCCTTTTCTTTCAAGTTCTTCAAATCAATGTCAATTCAACCACAACCTCTGCTCGTCATGGCAAAAGTCTAAATTCTCGCTCACTCAAAGTGTCCTGTTCGAAGAAAAAAACACATTTTTTTTTTTGTTTCGAAGAAAGCAAATTCTTGGTTACTGCACAAATCGTGCAAATCAATGTCAACTCAATCAACACCAATACTTTCCGTCTTAACAGAAGATTTACTCATTCGGGTCTATGAGAAACTCGTCCAAGACTCAGATCGCAAGATATGGAGGCTCATTTGCAAAGAATTCCATCGAGTTGACTCCGTCGCACGAAAAAATCTACGTGTCCTTCATGTCGAGTTCTTACTGACTCTCCTTAAGAACTACACCAACCTCCACGCGCTAGACCTATCGGTCTGCCCATGTATCGAGGATGGAACTATAACATTGTTACTACATCGTGTTGATCACTCGATGTGGGCAAGGAACTTGAAGGTTTTGAACTTGAGTAGGGCTAATGGGCTGAAGTTTGCGGGATTGGAAATGTTGGTGGGTGCCTGTAAGGGTTTGGAGAGTGTTGATGTGTCTTACTGTTGTGGGTTTGGTGATAGGGAGGCAGCGGCGATATCAGGTTGTGGAGGACTGAAGGAGTTGAGGATGGATAAGTGTTTAGGAGTTAGTGATGTTGGGTTGGCTAAGATTGTTGTTGGGTGTGGGAGATTGGAGAGGTTGAGTTTGAAGTGGTGTATGGAGATAAGTTATCTTGGTGTTGAGTTTTTGTGCAAGAAGTGCCTGGAGTTGAAGTTTCTTGATGTTTCTTATCTCAAGGTTTGTTTGATATTCACTTGTTTGATGGTGCATTTTGGTTCGATCTACTTTAGCTTGCAAAGTTACTTGGAGATTTAAGGTGACAGCTTGTTTCATGAGAAAATGTAAATGCTGGAAAACGTGGGTTTATAAGTGATGAAAGCAGGGGAAAGGCAGGGAAATGTGATTAGTTTTTTTGTAAAAAGGAATTTCTAACACTTTCTTTTTTTGAGGCAAAATATAGTATAAGATACATGTTTGAGTGAATTTGGACAAAAGAATTTTCTTGTTGTGTTTTTTGCAATGCATTAGATCAAGTTTGTGTTAATGCGTGCAATGTAATTCGACGGCTGTGCGGGTTGACTTCAGGTGACAAGCGACTGGCTTCGTTCTATTGCTGCTTTGTCAAAGCTGGAGGACTTGGCTATGGTGGGATGCCCTTTGGTGAATGATGTTGGATTGCAATTTCTTGAAAATGGATGCCCTTTACTACAGGTACCATACTTTCAATGTGATGGGGATGATATGGAATTTAAGCTTGCATAATTGAAGTAATGAAATCTTAATTTGTCGAGATTCGTATGTTCTACTGGCTGCAGAAAATTGATGTTTCAAGGTGTGATTGTGTTAGTTCATCAGGGTTAATTGCCTTAATCAGAGGACATAATGGTCTTCTGCAGATTGACGCAGGTTACGCCATTTCAGTAAGTCAATGTTAACAATCTGTTGGTTTTCTAAAATTGAGTATCTTTTCAGGTAAAATGAACGAAATTTGATCCCTGGTCTTGCTTGCAGGAATTTTCTGGAAACTTTGTTGAGTGCATGCAGGAATTGAAGAATCTGAATGCTATCATAATTGACGGGGCTCGAGTTTCTGACACTATTTTGCAGACAATCAGCAGTAATTGCAAGTCTTTAATCGAAATTGGGTTGAGCAAATGCACAGGGGTCACCAATATGGGAATTATGCAGCTGGTATCTGGCTGTGTCAATCTGAAGACCATCAATCTAACATGTTGCCGCTCCATAACTGATGCTGCAATTTCTGCTATAGCAGACTCTTGTAGGAACCTTCTGTGCCTCAAGGTAGAGTCTTGTAATATGATCACCGAGAAGAGTCTTGGACATCTTGGATTACATTGTGCTCTACTTGAAGAGCTTGATCTCACTGACTGTTTTGGCGTAAATGACAGAGGTAAGCTTTCAGGATATGAGTTCTGTCATGTAAATCTTTTGTTACACAGTTGATCTGATGATTTTGTTATTTGTAATTTGATTTGAATCTTTCTCTAACATTTTTTCTATTGCTTCTTCTGTAGTTAAAATTTGATCTGAATTTGATATTTCAGTGCACTTCTGATCTGCAGGGCTTGAACGCCTTTCTAGATGTTCCAGACTTCTATGTTTGAAATTAGGACTTTGCACCAACATATCAGACACAGGACTTTTCTATATTGCTTCCAATTGTTCACAGCTTCATGAACTTGATCTATACCGGTAATTTAAGCCAAATAATTATTGTTGTTTTCCTCCCTAGTAGAAAAGTGAGTTGACTGTTTTATCTATTTTTCGGACACAGCTGTATGGGTATAGGAGATGATGGTCTAGCAGCTTTATCAAGTGGTTGCAAGAAGTTAAGGAAACTGAACTTGTCATATTGCTTTGAGGTCACAGACAAAGGGATGAAGTCTCTTGGCTATCTGGAGGAACTCTCTGACCTGGAGTTGAGAGCGCTTGACAAAATTACAGGCGCAGGTTTGGCAGCATTGGTGACAAGGTGTAAGAGACTGGCGTATCTGGACTTAAAACATTGCGAGAGAGTTGATGATACTGGGTTTTGGGCACTTGCCTACTACTCGCGGAACTTGCGACAGGTATCGAATCACAAATGTCGAATTGGGACTGTGATTTCTATTGAAGTATTACTCTTTGAAATGTGAATAGGAGAAATAAAAATGCATAGAAGCAGTTCATGCATCTCATGTAGAAATGAATGAAAAGTGAGCATAACCATTTATCATGGAAACAAAAGGTATCTGACAATATAAATGACATGGTGTTTTTTATTTTATGGGCGTTTGAGGAATCAGGATATTGAAATGAATGAAAAGTGAGCATAACCCTTTATCATGGAAATAAAAGGTAGCTGAACAAAATGGAATAGAGCTGTCTGTTTGTTATGCTAAATAATCTGCAGTCTGGTTTTGTTTTCTGTTCCCAATCAGCGGCACAAGTTATTGTATTTTGGGTGTTCCATGCTCAAACACTGAAATATATTGATGGTGGCAGATAAATCTGAGCTACTGTTCTATCACGGACATGGCATTATGCATGCTGATGGGGAATTTGACACGCCTGCAAGACGCAGATCTGGTGCACCTCACGAATGTCACCGTGGAGGGGTTCGACCTTGCACTTAGAGCCTGCTGTGTCCGAATCAAGAAGGTCAAGCTAGTTGCTGCTCTCGGTTCCTTACTCTCCTCTGAAGTGCTGGGGATTTTGCACTCCAGAGGTTGCAGAATTAGATGGGATTAAAGGGCTCTGCTGTGTCAGCTTTGTTCTTCCTTGGGGAGGGTGTTCCGTGCAAGTTGTAGGGTTTATAACATCACATGATGTATCTTTTTTTGATGCTGTCATGAATTATTTCATGGCATATAGAAATCACTTCGGTTCATAATCCAAAGGCTGTACTTCGTCCAAGACATCAGGTAATAAGTTGAAGTTTACTGGTTAGATGAACAATTTTAATATAAAAAGCAATTGGAAATGGAGAAGCTTTTTTTCTGGCTGAAAGCTCAATGCTCTGCTGAATCATGTGCTGACACAAGTCCTGCCTCGAGAGATCTTGTATTTGTTTTTTTAAATATTTTTTTATTTAAGAATATATTAAAATAATATTTTTTATTTTTTAAAATTATTTTTTACCCATAACGTTAAAATGATTCAAAAATATTAAAAAGATTCATTTATAATTTTTTTTTTCAAAAAATATTTTAAGTTGTTCTCAAACACCTCGTGAATATTTAGCTTTTCAACCACCAACTTCAATCCCTAATAAATAAATTTCCAATAAATCAAACACGAAAAAAATATAATTTAGTAAAAATAAATTACACAAAAAAATAACAATTAAAAAAATAAAAATAAAAATCAAATAAAAAAATAAAACTCTTATAAAAAATAAAAATTAAAAGAATAATGATTAAAATTGAAATATAAAAAATAAACTAAATCAACTTGTAATTTTTAGGATAAACCACATGATGGAAAGATAATTTTGATTATATAGAGTTGTTGCCTGCATCACTTTTCGTGACCTGGTGCATGGATCATATGAGCCTTTAATTTTTTAAATTTATATATTAATTAATCAATCTAATAAGATTAAATTTCCATCCATGGTTTTGGAAAGAAAAATAGGCCTATTGAGAAGATCAAAAACCCATATACCAATATTTTATTTTTTTCTTGATTCCAAGAGCAAAGTCATCTTTCAATTGAGTTTTAAAAAATAATAATATTAAAATATCCTAGAACAAAATATAAACTTGAACTTTTTGAGCAGGAGAATCATTAAATTATTTTCCTGCTTATAAAATTATATCCCAAGTCAAATTTTTAATGATCATAAACAGACCAAACTACCCCACTTATAGCCCTTTGAATCAGGATCGAGATTAAGATTCAAGCTGTGTTCAAATTGAGATCAATTTTCCTTGCAAAGCAGAAAAAGGATCGCAGGGCAACAAAGAATTGCGATCCCAGTGCGCGCGCGCAGTGTTTTCAACAGTGTTTTTGCTGCAGCCTTTAGCTTTTCGCTGTCATTTCCTGCTGGGCTTAACCTTTTTTGGTTTCTCCCTAATCCCTGTATGATTTGGGAGCCATATTTTGTTTTCTTTCTGAAGAATTTGAGAGTGAAGAATAACTTGTTCACGATTCTTATTTGTTTACAGTAATGCTGTCAGTATTTATACATCAATTACACCTTTTAATTCTAATAGAACTACAATAGGAAAATCTTCATGAGATACGCTGATAACTTCCTTGTCTGCGCAGGTCACCAACCTTTCTTAAATAGCCGAGCACCCAATCTTTCCTAAATTGTATCTGCAATACACCCCCTCAAGCTGGATCCAGCAGATTGATGGAGCCAAGCTTGTTTACGAGTTGATGGAACTGGGTAGTGGGTAGAATTTTTGTAAACACATCTGCTAATTGATCTGTTGTACGCACATAATGAGTAGCAATAAGTTTTGTTTGAACTTGTTGCCGTATGTAGTGACAATCTACTTCAATGTGTTTTGTTCGTTCATGAAATACGGGATTGGACGCAATGTGCATAGCTGCTTGATTATCACAATATAGAGTCATAGGAGTGTGGCATGCACATCCTAGATCAGTGAGCAGACGCTTTAACCAAATAAGTTCACAGGCTGCTAAGGCCATAGCGCGATATTCAGCCTCAGCGCTAGAACGGGCCACCACATGTTGTTTTTTACTTCGCCATGAAATAAGGTTACCACCGACGAACATACAATAACCTATAGTTGACCGTCGATCAAGTGCGTTACCTACCCAATCTGAATCAGAATATCCCATAATATTTGTATGGCCGTTATTTTTCATGATGATGCCACGACCAATGGAACCTTTTAAATATCGAAGAATGCGCTTCACCATTCCTAGGTGTTGCATAGTGGGTGCATGCATGTGTTGGCTTGCAAGGCTAACGGCATACGCAATATCAGGTCTCGTGATTGTTAGATATATCAGCTTCCCAACAATTTTCTGATAATAGCTAGGAGATTCAAGTGGTTCTCCAACAGGTTCCAATTTCAGTTTGCTATCAAGTGGCGTAGCGGCAGGTTTAGAAGATAGTAGATTAGAATCCTGCAGTAGGTCGATAATATATCTTCTCTGATTTAGATATAGTCCTTTGCTAGAGGTTGTCATTTTAATTCCAAGGAAATACTTCAACTGTCCGAGATCCTTGATTGGGAATTTTCGCTGAAGGCTCTCCTTTAGCTGTTTGATCGACCCATTGTCATGCCCGGTGATGATGAGATCATCGACATATATAAGCACCATGAGACTGTCATTTGGTTTTAATTTTACATACAAAGAGGAATCGGCAGAACTCTTTTGAAAACCAAGAGCTTCAAGAGCAGTGCTTAATTTTGCATGCCACGCGCGAGGACTTTGTTTCAACCCATAAATTGATTTATGAAGTTTGCACACCAGGCTGGAATTTCCACTTTGAGGGTGTCCAGGTGGGAGTTTCATAAATACCTCTTCTTCAAGATCGCCGTGTAGGAATGCATTTTTAACATCCATCTGAGACAGCTTCCAGCCTTTGTTGATGGCTACCGATAATAAAACTCTAACGGTGGTCATTTTCGCAACAGGAGCAAATGTCTCTTTGTAATCAATCCCGAATTTCTGAGTAAATCCTTGTGCAACCAGGCGAGCTTTGTGGCGATCAATAGACCCGTCAGACTTGAATTTTGTTTTGTATATCCACCGACTCCCAACTGCATGTTTTCCAAGTGGAAGGGGAGTTATGCTCCAAGTTTTGTTTTCTTCAAGGGCTGCTAGTTCCTCTGCCATTGCCTTTTGCCAAACACTTTGACCTTGAGCATCTTTAAAATTTGTGGGGTCTTGAGTACTGGATATTGCTGTTAAGAAACCTGTGTGCACCGGTGACAAATTTTGATAAGTTATGGATTTATGCATGGGGTACCTGACGTTGTAGCCAACATAATCTTTTAATTTAGCTGGCGGCACACGTGCTCGAGATGGATTTCGGCGAAGAGGCTCAAAATTTTGGGCTGAATTTTGAGTTGAAGGAGCATGGCTGTCATCTGCAATACTTTCCATGCCACTATCATCGGCTGCATTAGGAATAATATGGCTAGTAGCGTCAGCTTCTTCAGTCGAAGTGTTCTCAACGGGGTGATCAGCATTAAGCAGCGGAAAAAAATCATGGAATACATCTTCCTGACTAGTTTCTTCAAAGTAGGCACTGGTTTCAATAAACCGAACATCGCGAGAAGTGTAGAGTTTCTTGGATTTTGGCTCATAGCACTTATACCCCTTCTGAGTTTGTGAATATCCCAAGAAGACGCATTTGACAGCTCTTGGATCCAATTTGTCTCGTTGATTTGCTGGTAAGTGTACATAACAAATACACCCAAATACTTTAAGGTATGAGACATCTTGTATTTTTTCCTGCAAAACTTCAAGAGGAGATTTGAATTCCAGCACTCGGCTGGGTAAATGATTTACAAGATGAGTTGCAGTAAGAACACCAAAAGACCAGAAATATTTAGGAACATGCATTTGCAACATGATTGCTCTTGTTTTCTCTAACAAATCGCGATTTTTCCTCTCAGCAATTCCATTTTGCTGGGGCGTGTGCACACAACTGGTTTGGTGTATGATTCCATTAGAACTCAGGTAATGCGTCATGTTATGGGACATGTATTCGGTGCCATTATCTGATCGAAGAGTTTTAATTTGTGCCGAGAATTGGGTAGTGATCAGTTTATGAAAGTGTTTGAAATAATCAATCACTTCGCATTTAGATTTTAACAAGTAAACCCAAGTGACTCTAGAAAAATCATCAATAAATGTTACGAAATATTTAAAACCATCAATTGAGGTGGAGAAGGGTCCCCAAACGTCCGAATGGACAATTTCAAATTTCTGAGTTGTTTGAGACACTGATTTATTGAATGGTAGTCTTGATGATTTTGAAAAATGACATATTTCGCAGTCAATATTTCCTTGGTGGAATACAGGAGAAATTTGATTAAAGACCGAAATAGATGGGTGAGCTAGACGACGGTGCCACAAAATTTGTTGTGTTACAGGTGCAGTTCTTGCATGAAAACTTTTACACACTTGAGGATCGGGAGAGAAGAAATAAAGTCCATGCATGAGAAATCCTTCACCAATCCTCTTCTTGGTTATGAGGTCCTGAAATACAACTTTGTAAGGAGACAATATAACTTCACAATTGAGAGTGGATGTTATACGTTTGACAGAGAGTAGCTGGAAAGGGAAAGAAGGAATGTACAACACGTTAGACTCAATGATTTGAGACACTAATTTCATTTTTCCCTTACCCTTAACTGGAACCCCCTTCCCGTTTGCAACAGAGACGAAGGCAGGGGACGAGAGAGTTGAGAAATCAGTGAAATTTTCCAATTTATTGGACATGTGATCAGTGGCACCAGAATCAATTACCCATAAATTATGCAAATTACCTAGTTCTAATGCAGTCATAAACGCAAGTAAAATACCTTGACTGTTTTCAGCATTTGCACCAGCTAGGAAGTCTGCAAATTTGCTGATGAATTCCCCAGATTGTGTCTGTTCTGCACTTGTGCCTTGCCCTTGCTTTGTTTGCAAATAATTTGCAAATTCGTTCAATAAGGTGACAGGGCTGGCAGTGAAGGAGTCACTGGAATGAGTAGCCAAATTTGCTCTATGAGGAGTGATTAATTTCCCTTTATGATCCTTCATGAATTTCGGTTTCAGTTCTGGGTGTAGATTCCAGCATCTGTCAACTGTGTGCCCAGAATTTTTACAGTGTTGGCACTTGAATTCGTGTCTTTTTCCCTTGTAATTTTTATTCTCAGAGAAGGGACGAGAAATATAGGCATGTGCATCAGAATTAAAGGAATTAGTGGTGCGAGACATTACCTTTCTACGAACTTCTTCTCTTTGAATCGTGGCACACACAGTTTGGAAGGATGGCAGTTCTGGGTTCATTAGAATGTGACTTCTAAGATCTTCATATTCTGGGTTGAGGCTTGCCAGCAATTGAAAAATTCTGTCTTCTTCAATTCGTTTTCTCAAGGTAACAGCATCTATGGTGTGTGGTCGATAAAGCTCCAATTCACTCCATAGACGTTTCAGATTTCCCAGCATGTTTACAAATGATTTCCCATCTTGAGTAATTTTGGAGATTTCTTGATGAATTTGGAAGATGCGTGCAGCATTGTTTTGATTTCCATACATATCACCAATTGCTTTCCACAGCTCAAAGGAGGAGTCAGAGTAGCTGAAAATTTCAGCAAGATTGCGCTCCATTGAGTTTAAAATCCAGGACATGACCAGTTGGTCTTTGGATAGCCATGCTTCATACTCCTGGGAATCAGCTTCTGGAGGCTTGGTTGTTCCAGTAATAAATCCCAGTTTTGATCTTCCCCCTAGAGCAATTTTAATGGCTCTTGACCAGGGAAGGTAGTTGAATTCGTTCAACAACATTGAAGACAACTTTTGGCCAGTGTTAAAATCCATATCTGAGCTGTTGGACACGGAGATAGTCTTCTCCTTGTCAGTATTTATACATCAATTACACCTTTTAATTCTAATAGAACTACAATAGGAAAATCTTCATGAGATACGCTGATAACTTCCTTGTCTGCGCAGGTCACCAACCTTTCTTAAATAGCCGATCACCCAATCTGAAAGTCAGAATCTTCTTAATTTCTTTGGAACAAAGAGAAGTCAGAATCTTCATGCCAACACGTGTAGCACTCCTATTCTCATTATGCTTCAAATTCTAACCAGCCAGCGGGATCATCTCCGAGCTTGTTCACACTGCAAATTTCGCAAAGTGCAGCAAACAGTGCAGGATTCCTCCTTACAGAGAGCAGTATACTTACATAACAAGGGAAAAGTACCTGAAGAATATAAAAAACGTGACCTCAGAAGTAAGCATAACTTGAACCTTGTCCAAGGAAAAGGGATGCAGGAAGGTATCTTTTGAAACTTGACAGATAAAGCCCTTCCCTTGAAAGCAAACGATCCTCGCCTCCCATGCATTCCATCTGCTATAAAAGTAAGTTGTTATGCTAGAAAAATCACTCAACCAACTCCTTTCTCCTTCGTATCTTTAATTGCCCACATGATGGCCTTAGCTAATTTTCTCTTTATTGTATTCCTTCTACCTTCTCTTGAAGCTTTGTCCAACGCAATCCCATCAGAAGAGCAAACAATAAATACACAAGCTTCGATCATGCAAGCATGTAGTAATATTGAAAACCTGAGTTCATGTCTGTCAAATTTTCAAGCTGAGCTTGAAAAGAGTGGGCCCCCTACTGCACATTCAATCATCCATGCTGCCCTGAGGGCAACGCTCGATGAAGCGAGGCGATCCATTGATATGATTACAAAGTTCAACTCTTTATCTGTCAGCTATCGTGAACAAGTTGCGATCGAGGACTGCAAAGAACTTCTCGACTTCTCTGTATCTGAGCTAGCATGGTCCTTAATGGAGATGAACAAAATCCGAGCAGGCATAAAGAATGTTCATTATGAAGGAAACTTGAAAGCTTGGCTTAGTGCTGCACTAAGTAACCCAGATACATGCCTCGAAGGATTTGAAGGAACAGATCGACATCTCGAGAACTTTATCAGAGGAAGCCTAAAGCAAGTTACACAACTAATTGGTAATGTCTTAGCTTTGTATACTCAGTTGCATAGCTTGCCCTTTAAACCTCCACGAAATGATAATGCAACTACTACAAAGTCAAGTTCAGATGAGTTCCCAGAATGGATGACAGAAGGTGATCAAGAGCTTCTGAAAGGTAATTCTTTAGGTATGCACGTGGATGCAATTGTTGCCCTTGATGGTAGCGGTCATTACCGTACCATTACAGAGGCCATTAATGAAGCTCCAAGTTATAGCACTAGAAGGTATATCATATATGTGAAAAAGGGAGTTTATAGAGAAAACATTGACATGAAGAGGAAGAGATCTTATATCATGTTCGTTGGGGATGGTATTGGGAAGACCGTGGTCACAGGCAATCGCAATTTCATGCAAGGATGGACTACCTTTAGAACTGCTACTGTGGGTGAGTCCTTAAATATATATTTGCTCATGTTGTTTATATTTCTTGTTTTTTCTCTGCATGCTGATGTTTGTTTCGTGATGATTGGTTTTGCTTGCAGCGGTCTCTGGGAAGGGATTCATAGCAAGAGACATGACATTTCGTAACACGGCTGGACCACTAAACCATCAAGCTGTGGCTCTTCGAGTTGATTCGGACCAGTCTGCCTTTTACCGATGCAGCATGGAAGGCTACCAAGACACCCTTTATGCCCACTCTCTCCGCCAGTTTTACCGCGAATGCGAGATTTACGGAACCATAGATTACATCTTCGGCAATGGTGCTGCCGTGTTCCAAAGATGCAAGATCTACACCAGAGTGCCGCTACCACTACAGAAGGTTACAATCACTGCTCAGGGAAGGAAAGACCCTCATCAAAGCACCGGATTCTCGATCCAAGATAGCTACATTTTCGCTACGCAACCAACATACTTAGGGCGGCCATGGAAGCAATATTCCAGGACAGTTTTTATGAACACATACATGAGTGCTTTGGTCCAGCCTCGAGGTTGGCTTGAGTGGTATGGCAACTTTGCATTAAGCACATTATGGTATGGTGAGTATAGGAACCGTGGCCCTGGAGCATTACTATCAGGCCGGGTCAAATGGCCTGGTTACCACATTATTCGGGATGCTAGCACAGCTAAATTCTTTACCGTCGCGCATTTCATCGATGGCATGTCATGGCTGCCGTCCACCGGCATCACGTTCACAGTAGGCTTGGGCAATTAAGCTTAGCATATATATAGAATATAGTTTTGAAGCAATATGTTTGATTTCTATCTATATTTAATTTTAATTTTATTGCAATTTAGGGGTCTCACCTGGCCAGCCCAGCTAGTGGGGGCCCAATAGGCCCGTATTAACGTGCATGTTTGTCCATCTTTAAATTATAATCTCAGAGAATATAACTTACTTTAGTGTTTGTTATCTACCAAAAAAAAAACAAAGTGTTTATTTGAGTATTTTAACACCCTGCCAAATTTATTTTATTTAAAAAAAAAAAACAATCTCGGCATCCCTGGATTAAGTATGTGTACTCGAGTTAAGGATTCTATGCCAGGAGAACCACTTACCGATTAGGATTTTTAATTAATTAGGGGTAGGATGATTTTTCCAGGGAAAAGAAGTCTTTTTCAAGAATAATCTTTAACCCTAATCTGGTCTTATATGTTTCATTGAAACTCTAAACTTGATCCAATTTGAATTATTAATTAAATCTAACGTATCATTAATCCAGTAAAACTCGATTGCTATGTACAAGTTTTTAATGACTTAATAAACTCATTAGAAAATATAAAATAATTTATCTTAATTAGTTTAATAATCTAGCAATTTTTTTTCATATTAGTATCCCAACATAGATATAATACCTATGAAATTATATATATATATATATATATATATATATATATATATATATATATATATATATATAAAGAAGGTGTAAGCCTTTCTTTTTTGAAATTTCAATACGGAAAACCAATATATAGGCTACTAAAAATATCCCCACGCAAGGAATATAATCATGGGTGGAGGTTTCGATGGGGCTTTAGGTGTCACCACTCCTGTTCTCCATTTTGCATGGCCGAAGTGTAATCATGGATGCACAACATCTAATTCAGCAACATTTGGCTAGCTGATCAAGCTTAAAATTCAATGAAGACGATTCATGAAATGTTACTTAACATTCTGAGAATCGCAGTTTATATATATTTTTGCAGCTGTGGTTAATTGGGGAAGGATTTGTTGCAATGAACATAACATTTCAGAACACGGTAGGAGCTATCAAGCACCAAGCAGATATGTCCACATTTTACAAACGCAGCTTCGAAGGTTTGCCAAGACACCTTATCTACTCATTCTCAGAGACAATTCCATAGAGAATGTGACATATTCGGCACGATCGATTACATATTCGGCAACTCTGCGGTTGTTCTTCAGAATTGCAATATTTATTCGAGATTTTCTATGAATGGTCAGCTCAACACCTTATTTACTGCTCAAGGTAGAGCTGATCCTGACCAAAACACAGGGATTTCAGTACAAAATTGCACCATCAAGGAAGAAGATGACTTGGCCTCAAGGCATGGCGCTACAATCGATCCGACTGGTTGACTTTGCACACTTTATTGTGCAGAATTCAGTAACTTTGGTCCAGGATCAGATACTGCTAACAGGGCTAGATGGCCTGGTTATCATGTGATTAGTGAGATCGATGGGGCTAATTTCACTGTGTCCAACTTCATAGTAGGAGATTTCTGGTTGCCAAGAACAGGAGTGCCTTATGTTGGTGGTTCACAGTGAATGTCATCACGATGATTTGAACTGAGTTGAACACATCTGCTATTTGAATTAATTTGATCACTCTGGGGTCGCTCAAGCTTCATTGGCACCCATCTATTGTAATTCTTTTTGTCATTTGTGTGTGACAATATCTATATATAAACAAAGAATTTCTGTTAATATTTCTGGTTGATTTCATGGCAGATCACAGAATTAAATCATCATTAGTGTGAAAATTTAAACATCCGCATTACAGAATCAAATACATCTGGATTCTTAATATGATTCGTGAGAAGTTAGATGAATCTGGTTCATCTCTTGAGATTATATGGTTGGTCCATAATATAAATAAATAATTAACCTAATAATTTGTATTGATTTATAATTTGATCACCCACTTGAGAACGTGTGAAGCTGTCCTCTATATATAACTATATAAAATGCTTTGGAAATTAAAAAATTGAGTCCTAGATCCTCTCTTCGTGGGGCTAATGTAATAAAATTATTACACGGTTGGCATTCATGCAAGGGATTGACTTTCCATTATTAAAGAGATGTTGATACAGATCCATCAAGCTAAATGGATAGCTTTGTAAGGATATTTTTAAACCGATAAGACCTGGCCAGATACAAAAAGAAGAAAAAGAGAGAGTCTAAGTTGCGGAAAGAAATTAAGCAGTGGAAAACATAAAAGAATAAATATTAATATTCTGTATAATATTTTGGGATCCCCGTAAAATAAGAAAAACTCTCAAGAAAATTTAAAATTTTATTGAATAATTTAGTACCTCGGTCTGAAGGCTTACAATCATATTTAAAATGAAAATCCTTGTTGGACAAGAAAATGAAACTAATTATTAAAATTACTAAAAATAGAAAAATCGAGATAATTGTAGAAATTAAAAATGCTAAAAATCTTGAGCAAGCTGGAATTGATGAAAATCGATTCGGACCTGGAAATCAAGAGTTATGGCTAAAACAAAATTTTTCTAAAATGGCAGAAACGATTATTTCAGGGTCTAAATGACGGAATTCAACCAAAATAAGGATGCAACACAACCTTTGCTGTTGTTGCATGCTGGACTCGCTAAAACGTATTAATCAGATGAGTTTCGTGTTATTTCGATTTCAATGCTTGAACTCCTAGAAAATTCAATTGCCCTTGAATTTTAGATGTTCTCTTTTCAACATGTACGTCTCTGCCACTTATTCTACATCAAGTAAAGATACTTGTTGCATAAAATAATTCATTATTTTTAATTCAATTATCAGATCATGCTCAAATTTATAGGAGCTAGGCTCAACAAATTCAATTATATAAAAGACCTACTAGCTCTTCAAGGTCAATAAGACCTTTAAAATAGGCTCAAAAGGTCCTCTTGGGTCTAGTTTGGATTGGTTTTCATATGTATTTAAGTAGTTATAAACTTCTCAAATATTTGAATAAAATTCAAATGACAATACAATAATTATTATTCCCGTATGTATAGATGTGTTCAAGGTTTCTCCATCGGACCCATGTAATACATATAGATGCAACCAGCTAATAAACTAACAAGAGCACCACTGCAGATTACACCGATGAGTATATTTTTTAATTCTTTAATTAACAAAGGAGTTGAGAACGTGAGAAGGAAGTATCTCGGTTGCCGAGAATCCACAGAAGAGCTGTTTTCTTTCCAACTTTAATTTTTTATATAAATTTAGTTGAATGGATAAAATAATTTTTGTTATTCTAAATTTTTATAAAAATTATATATCTCGAATTTAAAATTTATTGTACAAATAGTAAATTTTGTGTCACACGCAACATTTTTTGAGGATTTTAATTACATGACACGTGCTAATATTCATGCTAATTAGAAGTGTTTGTCTTTAGGTTAAAACCCTAACAAAAACAATATAGGTAGAGATTATTATTATTATTATTATTTGCCTAACAACAAATTTTACAGCTTCTAGAGATTTTATCCTTCGACTAGCGTCCGCGAGCAGAAATATTTTTCTTTTTAACTTGAAACACAACAAACCTCGTATACAAACAATAATATATATATCTATATATATCCACACTTTTCACCACGTAGATAAATGAACCTTAAATCTAAATGCATGTTAGTTTATATATATATATATATTTAGATTTAAGGTTCATTTATCTACGTGGTGAAAAGTGTGATTAAAGCTATATATATAAACTTGAAACGCAAAAATCCAAGAAAAACATGTATTTAATACAAATATAATTGCCCCATTTATCTCTCTATACAAGAACCTTTCATATGAATGGCAATTATAGTTGGCTTTCTTATTTTGTCCACTTTTTTTTTTTTTTTATAGAGCTAGATCCAAAGTTTTTCTTTAGCTAAAAATATTTATTGGATTTTTATCCTTCGACTTGCGTCCGCTAGCAGATATATTTTTTATTGGTCTCTTCGGTAAGATCAAAACCGATTCTTTTTTATTATTTAATATAGTATAAGAATTTTGTAGAACTATAAATTATAAATTTGAATTTTATCATTTTTATTTTATTCAATAAAAATCAAGTGTAAAAAAAATATGGGTATATATACAAGTTTCAGGTTTAAAAAACTTTCATTTGAAGGGATATTTTAGAAAATTATATAAAAATTATATTTCGAAATCTCATCTGATATCTTAAAATTTTAGATGAGATGATTAATTCATATTTTTTGGGATATATATTTTTAATAATGCTGTTTTTTTTTTTTTTAACGATAGTTCCTCTCAATTACTATGTAAAAAATAATAATCAAACGCTCACTATGCACAAATTGCTTGCAGTGGTGGGCATATATTAAGAGGAAGGCGTTTTTGACTTGGAATAAAAGAAGATTATTGATAAAAACCTCAGCAATCTGCCCTCTCACGTATGATCTATATAAAGCCTAACCCACCATCACCATTTTGCAAAATCTATTGTCACGACCATGGCTTCCAAGCTACTGTCAATTTCTCTGCTTCTCATGCTCTTCTATTCACCCTCTCTTGCAGACTTGTCGATCTTCAACACACCAGAAACCATTTGTAACTACACACGTTTTCCAAGTTTTTGCAAATCTTCTTTACCATATAACAAGCCAGGAACCATACGTGACTATGCCAAGATTTCCCTTCAACAATCCTTTTCACATGCTCAAAAGTTTCTCGGTCTTGTTCGACAAAACTCAAAGCCTCCTTCAAAAATGTACAGATCCACCCTTCTTGCCCTTGAAGATTGCTCATATCTAGCCCAACAAAATATAGACTCCTTGTCAAACATACAAGAAACTCTAAATTCTAGTAATGATGTTCTTCAAACCTACCAAGTTGATGATTTACAAACCTTGCTTAGTGCAACTTTGACCAACATAGAAACTTGCTCAGATGGTCTGATGTTAGCTTCAGACTCAAGCATCAAGAATGCCCTACTACCCTCAATCTCGAACGGAACCATGCATTACAGCGTTGCTCTTGCACTTTTTACCCATGGCTGGCCTCGTGGATCAAAGAAAGGTAGATTTTTAACGGAAAGAAATCGAGTATTTTCCTACTGGCAAGGTGGTGGAAGAAAAGGGTTACCATTAATGATGTCAAGTAAGGATGAACTGATTTACGAACGGGTAAGTCGGAGACGACTTCTTCAGGCATCAAATAGTACCGGCAATGTTACGGCGAGCCAATTCGTGGTTGTGAATCCAAATGGAGCCGGGAATTTTACGACCATTACCGACGCTGTAGCTGCTGCACCAAATAACTCCATTGCAAGCAATGGATATTTCGTGATTTATGTGGTCGCCGGTGTCTATAATGAGTATGTTTCCATAGAGAGCAACAAGAAATACTTGATGATGATCGGAGAAGGTATTAACCAGACGGTGATAACCGGCAACCGAAGCGTAGTTGATGGGTGGACAACATTTAACTCAGCAACTTTCAGTAAGCCAACTTTAATATTATTATTATTATTATTATTTTGAAAAGAATAGGCCAAATTTAATATTAATCATGCGATAAGCCTCATATAGTTTTATTCCACTAGCCTTAGAAAGGTAAATGACATATTAAGTATCTTATATAATAAGGCAAAGTCATGTGATTTCTCAGCTTATTCTGAGGGCCAAACCCTTTTTTATTCATCAAGATTTAAGTTCACCGGGAAGCAACTTAAATTGTAGTCAATGTTCTACTATAAAACTATAAATTCGATAAAGATTTGACCCAGCGGAGCTTCTGCATGCTAGCTAGTAAGAATCTAATTCCTATCCATCGATCGGCAAACAGGTTGTCTGACATTTTCTGAACACTGTCGTATATTGCAGTTGTGAAAGGTCAAGGGTTTGTTGCAGTGAACTTAACATTTCAGAACACAGCGGGAGCAATTAAGCACCAAGCAGTGGCAGTGAGAAATGGAGCAGATCTATCCACGTTTTACAAATGCAGCTTCGAAGGTTACCAAGACACCTTATACACTCATTCTCTCAGGCAATTCTACAGAGAATGTGACATATACGGCACGATCGATTACATATTCGGTAATGCTGCAGTTGTTCTTCAGAATTGTAATATCTTTTCGAGACTACCTATGAATGGCCAGTTCAACACCTTAACTGCTCAAGGTAGAACTGATCCGAACCAAAACACTGGCACTTCAATACAGAATTGCACCATTAAGGCATCTGATGACTTGGCCTCAAGTAATGGTACTACAAAAACATACCTCGGCAGGCCTTGGAAGGAATATTCAAGAACTGTTGTTATGCAGTCTTTCATCGATAGCCTCATCGACCCGGCCGGGTGGGCAGCATGGTCTGGAGATTTTGCACTCAGCACCCTTTATTATGCAGAATTCATTAACACCGGTCCAGGATCAAATACTACTAACAGGGTTACATGGCCTGGTTACCATCTGATCAATGAAACCGATGCGGTTAGTTTTACCGTCTCCCAATTCGTGGCAGGAGATTTCTGGTTGCCAGCTACAGGAGTGCCTTATCTTAGTGGTTTACAGTGATGACTGTCATGACCATCATGATGATTTGTATGATCCTTTTATTTTTCATTTGACAAATTATCCATCTTTTGAATTTGTGTTTAGTTGTCGTGCATCTATGTAAGATCCATAGCAATTAATAAATGACAATTCATCGATTAAAAATGTTTTAGAGAATAACAATATTATTATTATTATTATTATTATTATTATTATTATTTCTCAACTAAATTTTCAGCTTCTTACGCAACTTTCTCATACAAAAATATGTTAAGTCATTAGTTTTTTACACTAAAGAATATGATCCCAAAATAATATAATCAATAAAATTTAATCTTTAAATTTTCTAAAAAACCATTGGACCCAAAATCTTTAATTTGAAGTATTCATTAATAAATATTAAAAAAATGGTAATGATAATAAAAATTTAAATTGAAGAGTTTAGAGATAAATGTAGATTAAAAAAAACCTGATTTTGTATTTTGTGGAGGTATTAATTTTTATTAATTATATGCCAATATGTTTTTAAGAAAAGTAATAATTGAAATACATTTAAAATAAAATAATCTACTATTATAATTCCTCATCTTCTTATTAACTTGATTGTTGATTTTAATTATTTTTTTAAGACAGTGTTGTTTTCTTTCTTTTAGATAATGATATTTTAGATTGATATAGGTCAACTTACCACATGAGTCATGAATTTGGTCAAGTTAAATAGTTTTATTTTTTAATAAATAAGTTTTTATTTAGCTCTATCATAATAATAATAATAATAAAAAAAAAAACACGCGCACATGGATGTGATTGATTATTTTTTAAGAAAATATAATTCAAAATTATGAAGGCTTGTAGTACAAAGCATGTAGTTGCTTAGAAAAAATATTATAGTCTCTTTCAAAATCCAAGTAAAAATTGAAAGATAATTTAATAAATAATATCTTTAAACAATTTATTTTAATGAACTCCAATTAAAATTGAAGCCCTTTAAACAAAGATGCATTGTTTTTCTAAATTAAATTGCTCCACAATCAAGCTCTAAAATCTTATCAAAAACCTTCATATGTCAAAGAAATTCAAAGAATAAATACTTTCAATCGAAAAAACCAGAAACAGAACACAAAATGATGTTATATAAAAAAGTTTCGATGAAGAAAAGCATCACGACCTTGCAATTCGCAATCCATGGTGAAATATGAGACGTTCTTCACCGCGTGGGTGAACAATGTGTAACCCATGCATTCTAGTTTATTGTTAATAATAAGAATAATAATTATAGAATTTGAGAACTTATCTTTATTCTTTGGAATCGAACGTCATGAATAATCATCTATACACGATGTTAAGATTGTGGCAGATGATTTGTGACAACAAATGCAATCGCACTATAAAGCTTTCCGTAGTTGTTTCTGGTTGCAAGTCCAGGAATTTGAGCCTTGTCCCTTTCCTGTTCATCCTCACATTCCTGGACATCATCACCGGCAACCTTGCTATCGTAGTTGGCTGAGAGAGGATCTTCACTTAGCTCGGACAGTGCACTTTTGAATGAAGCTGTGGCTGCTAAGTAAGAGGACAGACAACTGCTGAGGGTTTTTTGTGATTCAGGTGTGGCATCCTTAATAAGTTTCTTTATGTAATTTTGGGTATCAGTTGTGTTGGAAATTCCTAACTGGAGACTGATTTTAGCGAGTTTGCCGATATCTGCTGAATCAGCTGTCGGATCCAATTCAAGAGCACTGACACAACCATCGTACGTGCCATGAGATTCTGCGGTTTCCTTGCAGATGTCTTGGATTAATTTGGAGGGAGCATTTGCTGCCTGTGAACGGGAAACTAAGACCATCAAAATGGTCACCAACATGAACCTGTGAGCTAGGGAACACATTCTTCTGCTGCTGTATGGTCAGGGCAGATTCATTCAGTGATTGCACAAAAGAGTTTTTGATGTTTTTATTTCTTTTAATCGTGTGTTTTTGATGTTCTTATAGCTGTAATAAGATTCTTGTCCACGTAGTAGAGAAAGGCAACAAATATTTTTAGTTGTATTGTTTTACTCAGGTAATCTCTGCAGATTTTAACTTCCTTATTCTGATTTGTTAGTTTCCTTTTGTTAAAAATCTCATTTAAAATTTTAATTAGAAAAATATAGAAATTATCTAAATGTTTTGAAAATCCGACCAAAACCTTCCTTCTATACTAGATTATCCTTATTTATTATTTAGAAAAATAATTACACACAAAAATGTAAAAAAATTAAAGAAATGATATTAAAAATAAACTCAAGAAAATTGACCAAAATTTAATATATATATATATATATATTATTTATGCCTATTTTAGTTATGTTTGTTATAACACCATCATGATTCCTTAATATTTTCTTAAGTTTATACAGATTTCTATCAAAATCTTCAAACTTTTGGCCTGTCATTTCGGAACACGGCAGGAGCAATTCAGAACCATGCAGAGGCAGTGAGAAATGGAGCAGATTTATCCACAGTTTGCAAATGCAGCTTCGAAGTTTACCAAGACACCTTAATTATACGCTCATATTCTTCTCTCAGGAAACTCTACAGTGAATGTGACATATTCGGCGCGATCGATTACATAATGCTGCAGTTGTTCTTCAGTACTGCAGTATCTATTCCCAGATTACTGTGTCCCAGTTCGTAGTTGGAGATTTCTGGTTGCCAGCAACAAGAGCGCCTTATCTTGGTGGTTTACAGTGACTGCCATGGCCATCTTTCTATCAGTGTGATGACATCTATATTTTTCTTTGGAAATCATCTTTCAACTTTTTTGTGCAGTCCTCTGGAAAATATACTAGGTCATCCTCTCGAATTGAAATTAACTTCCGATTTACTATCCCATATATATATGTGTGTGCGCGCGCTTGCTTGCTTGCTTGTGATAGGCCGTCTTCCTGGTAAACAAATATTTAATTCAATAGCCTTTTTCATTGCGTTGCAAAATCAAACTCGATTATTTAATAGCCCGGCTATAAATTCTGCAAGAACACTCGGGTGCATGTTAAGATTTTCAACTCTTGCAGCAAAAATGTACAATTAAGGTTTTTTTTTTATAACATTTATCCGTTAATCTTTGGTCCTTCTAGGTTTACGTAGTGGAAAATCGATCCCCCCACAAAAAAATAAACCCCACCAGCATATTCTTTCTGTCAGCTGCTATTGAGTTGCCATGTACTAACTATAGAGCAATATTGCTAAAATATGACCTCAGAATTGACCACTCGAGCACATAGCAAACAGATAAGATCAAAGTGTGCGTCCAAGTCTAAAAATAAACAGACTAATTTTTCTGAGAATATGAATGGTGTGTATACTAGAAGGTAGAATACGAGTATTTACCAACCATTTATCCATAATTAGAACAGCTACAGATAATCGGTCAACAGCCTAAAATTAAGAAGAAAGACCAATAAGATTGTTCCTCAAAACTTCAAGCAGTGAAGCTCCATATTTAGAGGACAATGACAATGTTCTAGCTTGTCTTTGGTTGTCTCTTTTTCCTCTGTGCCTCAAATTTTATAACAGACTTGACTAACTTTGGAAGCCTGTCTTTCTTTTAGTTTCTTATAAATATTCATCCTCTTTTCTAATATAACTTCAACTTGGTCTTTCAGGTTTCAAATCAAGGGGAAGGCTAACTGAGCTTTACCCCTCTTTCTTGAACCCTTAGCAGCTAAAAGAAAACAGAAGGAAGGAAAAGAGAGTGAGATTCAGCATTTTGTTTTCCTTTCTTAATATTGAAAGTTATTGATCTATAGGTTTTTTGTTTTCCCGATAAAAATGTCTTATGGGGATGGTGATTCAAAGAGAAAGAGGAGAATGGCCATTATCGGCGTCTCTTCCATGCTCTTGGTAGCTATGGTTGTTGCTGTGACCGTTGGCGTTGGCCTTAACAATTCCAGTGATGAGAACCTAAATGACAGCAGTCATAAAAGCACTGGTCAGGTATCTGCCTCGATGAAAGCCGTTAAAGCCATTTGCCAGCCCACAGATTACAGAAAAACATGCGAAGAAAACCTCCAAAAAGCTGCTGGAAACACCACCGATCCTAAGGATTTGATCAAAATAGCATTCAAGATTGCAGAGAAGCAAATTGATGAGGCTGCCAAGAAATCAAAGCTCTTGGAGGAACTCTCAAAAGATCCAAGGACCCGAGGGGCTCTTCAGAGCTGCAAGGAGCTTATGAACATGTCTGTTGGTGAGCTCAAGCAATCTCTTGACAAAGTAACGGATTTTGATCTTAGCGAGTTGGAGACAATGGTGGCAGATGTTAAGACTTGGCTTAGTGCTTCCATCACATATCAAGAGACTTGCTTGGACGGGTTTGAAAACACGACCACTGATGCTGGGAAGAAAATGAAGAAGGGAATGAAGCTTGCCATGGAGCTTAGCGCCAATCTCCTCGACATCGTTTCCGGGCTCTCTTCCGCACTCCCTTCATTGGAAAGTTTCACCCACCGCCGCCTCCTTCAAGACGATTTACCTGTTCTTGGCCACGGCGATCAATTCCCTGAGTGGACTGACTTCGGAACCCGAAGACTCCTAGCTGCACCCGTTTCGAAGATTAAGGCCGATATCGTTGTGGCTAAGGATGGAAGTGGAGATTTCTCGACAATCAAAGAAGCATTGACTCATGTTCCCATCAAGAGCGAAAAGGCCTTTGTGTTGTACATAAAGGAAGGAGTTTATCAAGAGTACCTTGAGATAAGTAAGGGCATGAGTAATTTGGTGGTGATTGGAGATGGCAGGGAAAATACTCGCATCACAGGAAACAAGAACTTCATCGATGGAATCAGCACTTATCACACCGCAACAGTCGGTATGTAAGCCTGATTTACTTTGAAAATTCTCCATGTTCTTCCCAAATTCAACACATTTCCCCCATGCATCATGTATTTCCTGGAATTTTATGAATTGCCCGGTTGCCTGCAGCTGTCCTTGGAGATAACTTCGTAGCCAAGAATATTGGTTTCGAGAACAATGCCGGTGCCATCAAACATCAGGCTGTGGCATTGAGAGTTTCGGCTGATTACGCTATCTTCTACAACTGCTCAATGGACGGGCACCAGGATACGCTGTATACACACGCCAAACGTCAGTTCTACCGTGACTGCAGCATCTCCGGCACCATTGACTTCGTCTTCGGCGACGCTTCCGTTGTCTTCCAAAACTGCAAGTTCTTGGTCCGGAAGCCATTGGAAAACCAGCAGTGCATTGTGACTGCTCAAGGAAGGAAGATGAGGAGGCAGCCGTCAGCCATTGTCATCCAAAACAGCACCATCACAGCTCACCCTGACCTGTTCCCTGAAAGGAAAATATTCAAGTCATACCTCGGCCGTCCATGGAAGGAATACTCGAGAACAATCATCATGGAGTCATTTATCGACGATCTCATCCAGCCCGATGGATGGTTGCCTTGGCTCGGAACTTTCGGGCTCAAGACTTGTTGGTACACAGAATTCAACAACTACGGTCCTGGTTCTAGCAAGAAACTTCGAGTAAAGTGGAACGGAATCAAGACCATCAACAGTCAGCATGCCATGGATTTCACACCAGGAAGGTTCCTAAAGGGTGATACCTGGATCAAGGCTACCGGAATCCCCTACACACCTTTCTTGGTCAGAAAATAAGCTTGAAAAGGGGATTGATTTGAGAGTGTTTTCTTCTTCTTCTTTCCATTTTCAATAATCTGTTTGTGTGTAATGCTAATTAATAATGCTCCTCGTGAATAGACGTCAACCAAATTCTACCGTTGAACATTATTAACAAAAATCATTAATTTAGATTAATTAATTCTCTCCCTCTCCATTGATCTTTCTTTCAAATATTGTAAATGAAAATAAAAAAACGCCATTTTCACTCTTTTTTTCTCCTCTCATTTACTAGTAATGCTTCAGCTAAAACATCATTGATTAAGCACTGTTAATTAACTACCATTCCATTGCTTAAATTAAAATGTAATGCATTAGCTAGAACATTGATTAAGCACTGTTAATTAGCTATCATTGAATTGCTTAAATGAAAATGCAGAGTCATAATCAAGATAGTTTTTATCTGTCTATGATAGATGGATAAAACTATCTTTTTTCATGTATCCAAATAATGTCTGCTACAAATTTTAAATTGAATGCCACAAACTTGAAAAATATCATGATTGAAAGAAAAAAAACAGAGGAAATTGGTTTGAAAATACCAAAACATTAAACTGTATAACCTTGTTTCTTTTTTACTATAATTTTTAAATAATTATTTCTAATACTTTAATTAACTCAAAATAGAAAATCTCACCACTTTGCAGACGACGACGTCAAGAACTGACTTCCCCTTTCCAAATCTCTCTATCACCAAACCATAATCAATCCATCAATCAATGGCAGCCTCGCCATCTTCTCTGTCCTGCGATTCCTCCTCTCCTTCCTCTCGCAACCGTCGCCGTTGCCGCAAAAGCTGGGACAGAGAAGCTCTCTCGAAACGCCGCCGTAAACACCATCACTCATCGTCCTCAGATTCTTACTCTTCCAGGATCTTTACAGTAAACCCATGTGCCAAGTTTCTTTCTTTTTTCGATTAGGTGTTTTCCTCATTTAGGGGAGTTTTGTAATTATTGCAGTCAAATGGATTGTTTTGCAAGGGTCGATGTTCCATTTGATCATGTAAATTACGAGTCTTTTGCAATAATTGGTGTACTAATAGCTTGTGGCTGTTGTTGGCTTAAGTAGAAGCGACAGTTCTGATAGTGAGCATGAAACATCTCGTCAGTCAAAGAGGCACAAGAAGAATGACAGATCAAAGAGCTTTATTTTTTTACTTTTTCCATTTTTATATTATCTGCTTGTGTAACAGTGTGTTATTTCTCTTTTGTGCTCTCGGGCAAGGAAAAGGATGGAAGTTAGAGTCATTGCCATAAACGTCAGAAGAAAAAAGTTAACAGGCAGGCCTCTAATCTCCCCCCACCCTTCCCTTCATCTTAAGATCAAAAATGTTTTGATTTCCATTTATAATATTCTTAGTGGATGTAATGGTTGCAAATGATGGGCTTTTTTTTCTTTTTTTTTTTTGCATTGTTTTGAATGGTTATAGTGTCTATAATTAATTGTTAGGGCATTCAAATTTGTTAAGAGTAATTGCTCAAAATTGCCAATAGGAACTGCAACTGGGTAATTTCATTGTTTGGATACTTGTGATAGGTTTCTGCCTGCTTTATGGTTGCTTCTTTTATAATGGAGCTGGGGCCTAGAAATGATGTCTGGGCGATTGGTTGACTTGCCAGGGTTTTGTTTCTGGCTCGGGTCTGCATTGGCAATGGGAGCAAGATATAGCAGCAGCAGGATGAGAGGAATGACGGTCCTGTACAGCTTTCTAAGGTACACAGCAGTTTAATGAATCGTGACCTGCTTTCTATTGCTCCAGTAGTTTTCAGTAATCTTATTATAATGCCTTCTAACAGTTTCTAAGGCATGGCAAAGAGGATGGTGCCCGTCTTAGTGCTGTTTCTGGTAAAAAGGTGAGTCTAATTCTTTTACTTTGCCTTGAATTTTGGAGAGCTTGTGAGGTTTACAGATATTTAATATCCTCATTTCTTCATCCTCGTTCTCTTCCTTTCTAGATTTTACTGAAACTTGAGAAATCAAAGGAGGACAAGATGGCAAAAATAAATGGAATGAATAGCTGAAATTCCTAAATGCTAGTTTTGATTCATGGAGGAATTCCCCTTGCAGGGCAGTCTACCACAAGACTTGAGTTGGAGCCTGGAGTATGTTGATTGCTAGGGACAAGGTTTTCTAATGGAGGAGTATTGCGAGTTACCTGTTTTGGATTTTTACCATTGAAAGTGCAACACCCTGTTAAATTGAACTCTTGAGCTTGTGTGGCTGACTGGGAGGATCCTGATTTTGAGTCTGGTGTTTAATCAAGTCAGTATTCCTGTAAACATTGCTTCTCTTATTTAGACTTCAGGATTTTGATTATCCAAGTCGCAGATAATCTTCGCGCACGCCCGAACATGTGATTTTACATGACAAGCAGGCTGGTTTGGCAACAATTTGAGATTAGTTGATTTCTGTATCTTCGGTCTTTGATATTCAAGAATGCTTTTTGGATATTCAAGAATGCTTTATCCTGTGATCTGCAATGGCTTGATGAGTGAATGATTGGGAGTATGGATGAGATTGTTTTTGAAAGTGTTTTTTGTTCATAAATATATCAAAATAATGTTTTTCAATGGTTTGATTAGTGCATGTTTGAGAATTTTGAGGGTTTTTTTTAAGTGTTTATCCTTCATAAATGTGTTAAAATATTTTTTTTAAAAAAAATACTAGCATATAAAAATAATTTAAATACATAAAAAAATAATTTAAATTAATAAATAAATTCAAAAATTCTTTTGAAACGCGGTGGAAAATATTTTTTGAACTCTTTCTCCTTCTTTTTCTAAATTTTTGCTCTAAATACCATTATTGTACCTTTTCATCAATAATATATTTAAAATAGATTTCTGTTTTGTTTTTTCATCAATTTAAATAAGATCAAACAAAATAATATATTTAAAATAGTCTAATATATATATATATAAAAAAAAATCAGACACAATTAAACTTATTAACAAAAAAATCTAAGAGAAGGGGAGATTATTGTACCTTTTTCACAAATTTTTATTTACTGGAGTGGATTTCTGTTTTGTTTTTTCAAGAGTTTGGATTACATATTTTTATTTTATTTTTTCACTAATGAATTACAGTGAGAATCTTTTTAATTTCATAATAATAAAATAAAGCTATTTTATTTTATTATTATCATCTCATGTGGATGTCTTATGTTGTTTATAAAGAATAAAGATAAAAGAAAGGAAGGGTAGCATCGTCATTCTCCTACCCTGCCTCCTCTCTCTCTCTATATAACCTCTTCTAAGTAAAAGACCAGCTAGGGTTTTAGCAGCAAAATGCAGTTTCTCCAGCCTCGCTCTTATTGAAGGGGAAACTAGGAGATGCTGCTTAGGATCTTCATTTGATTTCTCTGCCCCCTCTCTTTTAACAAAAAGATTTCGTTTTCATATCTGTTGTGATGAGCTTTAATGTTTTCTCATCCTCTTTTGTTTAATGACTCGCACATAGTTCTTCTTGGGAATCCATTTTGCAGTTTCCAGGATTTTATTTGTGCGTAAAGCAAACTGAATTCTATCCTCTCTGCTTGAGCCTTCTCCTTGATGTTTTTCATGGAGATGCGCTCCAATGTTATTGGATTACATTCTTTTTACAGTCATTTTTCAGCCTTTCCAAGTTTTTAAAGCTTTTTCATAATTTCATTGCTAATATAGTATCTACATAAAGATCTTGAAACATTTTGCTAGCTCTCTACGCATGTCAGCTAGAAGAAGTGAATAAGTTCAATATTAATGAATTCCCATGTCCAATTTTAATTCCAGAAGAAAAAAAAGGCAATTTGATAATCAGTGATGTATAAATGTTTCCCATGTTTTGATCTGCAAGAAAATGACTGATTTTTCATGGGCGTCCCCTGATTGGATAAGAATTCTACTCCCATCTGAGATTGGGAGGTTTAAGATAGACATGGTTTTGTTGGCTAGTTGTCTGGCAAAGTGCTAGAGATGCTATTTATAAGAGCCTGTGATTTTTAAATAGTGTAAAAATTATTTTTGTTTAGTAGTTCTACCCTCTAGCGATTCCTTAAAAGAACCTGAGCTCAGCCCAAGAAATCAACGAAGCTGAAATATTTACATGTCCAGATTTCAGTTTCAAATTAACAAGTAGAACCGAAAACGTTGGCATTATTTGGAGATTCCTACCGAGACTTGTGGCTATTTTACTGACAAGTGCGCAGGCTGATGAAATAAGAATTCAGAACAGAACCCAAATTCCTTCTTCCAGAGTTCAGCGATTGGCAACCTTTGTTGACAAGAATTCATTAGGATCTTTAACAATATACCATATGAGTTGTCCCGTGTAAAAACAGAGAGATAGCAGTAAACTACTGTCAAACATTAAGCCTGTATAAACTTCTGGATCTGTCTGTGCTTAGCAGGGAACCATTCTTTTCTTCAACCCATATGATCCTGCACAAGCCAGATCGAACATTTCTTTAGAAGAGAATGGAGTAAATTGCAATTTACGTTGTCCTAATCCTTATCCTCTCTTCTCATCAAGTCCTTTCTAAGCCCTGCAAAGAATTTAGAGCTGGAAGTTGTGACCAAGATCAAGCAAGGACCTGTCCAAATCTACATTAAATCTGTACAGGAAAGCAGAAGGATGGCGTAACAAATGCCACTGCAATATGGTAGGACCGTCTATATTTTCCTAAAGCCTGAGTACACCTTTTTTATCACGGCATTTTTAATTTGATTCAGCAACTTGCCTCCATCCAATATATTATAGATAGGAGAAAACAACAATTTACACTTCTGGAGGAGAACAAACCTCTTTCTCACAACCTCTTGAAATGAATTATAGCTGTCTCGCCTCTTTCTCAATCACTCTCATTTGACAGCCTGCCCATGACAGCTCCTGATGCTCCCTCCCTCCCTCTCTTTCCCCCGTGTTTTGCTCGCTAAAGAAACTAGATGGGTATCTTGAAAAGGTTGGTTTTGAGATTAATATTATTCTCTTTGGAATGGTATATTAAAGGGGTTAATCTTCGATTTATTTTTGTAGCATTTTTACATCTGAAATTCAATTCTTAACGGTCAGTTTCCAAAAACAAAATTTTATTAAAGCTTTTAATTGAATCCAATTAAGAAATTATTTTTTTGATGCAAGGAAACCCTACCTAGAAAACGTATTTATAGGCCCAAATGAGCGAGTAAAACCCCGATTATCCTAGACTTTTACAGAGGATGCACATGATTATCTCAAACTCAAAATTTATTGTGCAAATTGCAAGCCCTTTGTCATCACGCTACGACCCTAGGGACCAATTAAGAAAAATTAATTAACAACAAATCATAACTACAAACCATGCTAACATTATCAAATAACCCTTCTGGTTCATATTTTTAATGGATTTTTTTTATAAAGAAGCACCTTGCATGGCAAGCAGGGGCTGCTATTAACTGGATTTGCTAGTAGAAAAAGAAGAGAAATGTCCTGTTATGCATCAAGCATTAACAATGAAGTGTAGCATATGTAATTTGCCCGCTCTGATTTCATATTTAATGCAAATTCCTTTTCCATTCCATTAAGAATCTCCAAAGGTTACAAACTAAAAAGAAAGAAAGTCAATGAAGTCATAGTCAATGATGGCAGATTACAATTTCAAAATATATTTTCTGTTTTAAGCTACTAGAGGTTCCTTCTTGGCTACCTCATTCATGCATCGACATTGTCCGTTTGTTTTTATCTTCATGTCGTTTTATTTTAGCAACATTTTTTTATTTCATAATTAAGGTTTCTGATCAATGTGTAAACTAAGATTATTTGTTTGTTTAGTTGTGTAATGAGATGCGGTTTATACAGTGTTTTGTTTTAATTATAGTTTTTAAAATATTTGATTAAATAACATATACCACAATTTTACATGGATATCACATATATTAGTTATGAAAAACTTCAATTCCTAAATTTGTTTTCTAGACAGTAAACCTATTTGCTTGCGTTTGATGAGTTTTAAGGCACTCTAGGAAATTGTTTTCATATCAGGAAATATTGCTAAAATTTGACCTCAAACTGCCAGGAAACTGTTTTCATGTCAGGAAATGGAAATGTTATGTCTGCTGGCCTTTCTCCAAACCGATCATCAGATCTCTCTGCGCTGCTAATGGCAGAGGAGAGGTCTATTTGAACAAGAAAGCAACCTGACGAATTAAAACTTTTGGATTCCATAGCTTTGTGCAAAGTTTGATTTCTAGAGTCAAGAGAAACGGCCTTTCCTTGTGCTGCTTAAGTGGTGGAGAGAGCATGCAGATCATGTCTAAAAGCTCATCTTCTGACCCCTTTATTACATGAGAAGCCTAAATATTTTCTATAAACTTGAAATTCAGGCTTGATTTTGTGTGAAGTCTTTGATCCATAGCTGACACCATGCTTTTGAACGGTACCTTGGTGAATATTAAATGGTTTAGGTCTAATTTGATGAGCGAGAAGTTACCATTAACCTACCAAAATGATATCATCTATGCTAGTCTGTATGTACCATGCAAAATCCAGGACATTAATCACAAATGAATAACTATCCCAGCTCCCGTCTGAAGAAAAGGTGAAAACAACTAGGATCATCCGTTGTCAGCATTTATGTTGTCTTCTAGAATGGACAAAAGTCAAGTGTATTGGAATGCCTATCGCTTACACTAAAATTTAAAAACTGGTATCGTCACTCAGCCTCTTATTTACTTTCATTTATTATTCTGTGATGTTCCCCACCTCTCTTAAATTCGAAAGCAGTCTATATATGAAACAGGCCATGACTCTATTAGATCTAGGTAGAGTTTAAAAAAGAAAAGAAAAAGATCTGTCGAGGTTAGAGAAGTAGGGAGATGGAGGGGATAAGCCATAGAATGGTGAAAGTGAATGGCATTGACATGCACATAGCTGAGAAGGGCCGAGGTCCTGTTGTGCTATTCCTCCATGGATTTCCAGAGCTCTGGTACTCCTGGCGCCATCAGATTCTTGCATTAAGTTCCCTTGGCTACCATGCTGTTGCACCAGATCTTAGGGGCTATGGCGACACTGAAGCTCCAGCGTCAAGCTCTAGCTATTCTTGTCTTCATATTGTTGGTGACCTTATTGCACTTATTGACTATCTTGGGGTGGAGCAAGTGTTTCTTGTTGCTCATGACTGGGGTGCTCAAATTGGATGGTACCTGTGCTTGTTCAGGCCTGATAGAGTGAAGGCATATATCTGCCTTAGTGTTCCATACATGCCAAGAAATCCCAAGATGAAACCAGTGGAGAGCATGAAACTTGTCTTCGGAGAAGACTATTACATGTGCAGATTCCAGGTCTGTGTTTTCTATAGCCTGAAATGATCATAACTTTGGAGCTTACTTCTAAATCTCTTATGTTTATGGTATCTAACAGCTCCAAGGCAAGGTGAAAAGTTTGGTAATGGCAAATTTCTGGATTCTAACATCTCTGTTTTGGCAACTGTTTGTTAAATCTAGTGTTTGAAAGTTCAAAGGTCTCCTTCCATTGATATTTAGAAAAGATCAATGTTAATCTTTCAAAATATTCTTACCGACTATTGTTAGAGAATAATATAAATTATATCCTGGTGCCTCGCCTACAAGTTTGAGTTTTTAGATAAGATCGTTCTTTAACATGGTATCAGAGCTTTGTTGACCCAACGGTCATGAGTTCAAATTTCACTACCCCCATTCTATTTGATAAAAAAATCAAGCACAAGGTAATGTGAGCCTGTGCAAGTTTCAAGCCCAAAGGCTTTCACTTAAAGAGATGTGTTAGAGAATAATATAAATCATATCTTGAGGGCTCCCCTACATGGCTCCTTAACAACTGTTCTTTCTGGAAAATCTCATGAACTGAATTAATTAAGTCGATTTCACAACCAATTCTCATAAGTCCGTTGTTGATATTTATATGCACGTCAATACGGTAAGAATGCTATGATATTAGAGGATCAGTCAATAAAAACGTATTGATTTTTGGTGTAAACTAAAGCAACAGGACTGGCTATTTAATGTGGTAGGAACCAGGAGTGATTGAAGAAGAGATTTCACGTGCTGGAACTGCAGAAGTGCTAAAGAAAATCTTGACTGGTCGCAAACCAGGTCCCCCTCGCTTGCCGAAAGAAAATCCTTTCGGGATCTATCCTGACAATCCAATTACCCTGCCCTCTTGGCTCACAGAAGCTGACCTTTCATTCTATGCCACAAAATATAGACAGAAAGGGTTCACTGGAGGGCTGAACTTCTACAGAGCTCTGGATTTGTATGTTCTTTTCATTTCCTTATTGGAAAACGAATCAAATATAAGCCTCGATATCATGCCGTAATGGTTACAGTCTGATTATTGCAGGAACTGGGAGCTCACAGCACCGTGGACTGGAGCACCATTGAAAGTGCCTGTGAAGTTTGTGGTGGGAGATCTTGACATGGTCTATACTACACCAGGGATTAAGGAATTTGTCAGTGGCGGTGGATTGAAGCACCATGTGCCATTTTTGGAGGAAGTTGTTGTGATGGAAGGAGTTGGTCATTTCATTAACCAAGAGAAGGCGGAGGAGATCAGCAATCACATTTACGACTACATTAGCAAATACTGATCTGTTTTATTACCTCTCAAGAATGTGTCCAGAACCATATTCTACAGCGCTGGAAGCTTTGTAGTTTGGCTTTAACAAGAGAACCTCGTTCCAAAGCAGTAGTTTGTTAAACTAGACAAGCCTTGTTATCGTTTATAAACGTCAGATGCGCATCTCTATCGTGATTGATTGATTAAGTATTGAAAACATTATTTAGAAATTTTATGCTGTCAAAAATAAAAAGCTTTCTAATTTATATCAAAATTTTAATGTTATTTTGTGTTGATAAAAACAATTTAAAATCAATATATATTCAGCCCATTAGAGAAGTCCGATGAGCTTTAAATTTTAATTATCATTTAATTTAAAATTTATAAGAATTTTATTCTAATAAACCAGACTTGTCGTTTAATTTTTTTTCTAATTAAATTGAAGATTTTTCTCATCCGGGCTGGGAGTAGAACTCTGTGACAAGTTTTGATTTGAAATCAACACTCGTCCATCAATGTCTTCTGCCAATTTTCAACGCATGATGAAAGGAAAATAAAGCCTGCTTTCATCGTCCCTTCCGATCGATGACTAGAAATACCAAAGCTGAAAGAAGTTAGCTTCAGCCATCTATCGGTTAAGAAATTCTTTCACATTATAGCAAAATGTTCAAATCCAATTCGTCTGTTGTTCTACTGATTCGGAGACTCAAGAAGCAATCAAAGATCTTAATAAGCACATACGAGATAACGTCCATGGGCTCGAACAACAAACCTTTGCAACAAGATGCAAGTGGAACTCAATCATTTATTACAGGCTGCTGAGTAGCTCCATCATTGAGGTTTTTGTTCACCTCCTAGCTGACAGATAATAAAAAACAATGTACCACAAGTTTCTACTTGAATATTTGGGAGAGAGAAACGAGGTCCTCAATAATTCATCATGCATAGCTAAGTATGATATTTGAGCATTAAACAATCCATACAGATTATTCGATAACCCAAATGGAAATAAAATGAACCAAGATTTTTAGATGCCTTGAGTTGAGCAAAAATCGCAACAGAGTCAAAATCAAAACAAACTGCCTCACAATTTATCGCTACAATAAAATTAAACCCTGAAGCCCTTGCTGTTCCTCTTTCCTCTAGCCTTCTCAAACTTCCTTCCCTTTGCACGCACATATGGTTTGGTATGACTGTGTGGCACACCAGGAGCTGGGCCAAAATGTTTGACAGCTTCACGAGCATTCTTTGGGCCTCTGAGGAGAACCTATAAAGCCCAGAAAGAATAAGCAAGCATCCAAAACAAGAATAATACTCAGTAATTCATACAAGCTGCATGAATTCTGAAAAATGGCTACCATTTCCAATACCAAGAAGTTTGAGAAGATCACGTGGAACTATGCATATCATGGTAAAAGAAAGATAAAACTCCAAACAAAATAAACGAGAAAGAACTGCACAGAACAGAATTGAATTGTGCACTTCATGACAAAGCACACAAGCATTTATCATATTGAACAAATAAAACATTTTGAAATTTCTAGAAAGAATAAAGACTTGCACCTAGAAGCGATTGCTAAAATGTGGGAATAACAACTGCACCAGAGGATTCTAGAGTCCCTAGATCTAGTAGAGTAAACTAAAATATGTAACCAAAAACTGATGCGTTCTCTAGACCTCATTTTCAAATATCATGACTATATTGCAAAATAAAACCAAGTACATCAATAAATAATCAATCAAAAGGGAATGGATTTGATTTTAACACTAATTTACCAAGATTCATGCATCAATACAAATAGGAGTCCCCTTACAAAGTTCGGTCCCTTAAATGTTCTAAGAAATTTTACATCATTTGCACAAATCATTATAGGTCTGAAGGCTCGTCACAACTATTTAAAAGAATCCCATTGATATAATACAAACAGAGAAACCTACACAGGGTATTGTTATAATATTGAAACCATACGTAGCATGCACCCAAAAACAGTTATAAATTCCAGATAGCATTCAAGAAAATCAGAACCATATAATCAGCTAAAAACTAAGACCAGTCCAACAAACATAATGAATAAGCTGAAGTTCTGCAACAGAAAAAACAAAACCAACAAACTAAACTAAAATGAGTACATACTGTGTTCTGTCCCAATGGAGCTCTCAATGCAAGCTGATCGAATGTCAAGCACTCTCCTCCTGCCTTCTCAATCCTGGCCCTAGCTGTCTCTGTAAACCTCAAAGCAGTGACCTTCAATGCGGGCACCTCGTAAACTCTGATATCATCAGTTACTGTCCCCACGACCACAGCAATCTTACCCTCCTGTAGAGGAAACAAACAGTTAAAAGAACAACCACCACAAAAACAGCCACCATATTAAACCTTACAATCGAGATCCAAGCTTCAAAGCAAAATTTATAACCTTTCCCTTTGTGTATGTAATAAGCCTTGAGAGAGAAAGAGGGGCCTTGTTAATCTTGCTCATAAACAGCCTCTTCAATATCACAGCATTGAACTTGCTCTGAGTTCTCCTCACAAGAAACCGGTACAACTAATAAAAAAAACCAGTCTCAAATCAGTCAAAAACACAGCTTATCATACATAACAATACAAACTTAAAGATTCCAACTTGAAAAATAAAAGGGCGTCTCAAAGCCTGCGCATAATGAATAGGACCAAAAACACAACAGATTCGAGCTATAAAGCAAAACAAACATGGATTTTATAAATCTATCCTTAACATAAATAACTACAAACACAAAAAGATCCAAATATTATAGAAAAATAAACATGGGTTTCTCGGAATTAACCTTAACAAGAAGCTTAAGATAGATATCATCCGATTTCGGGGCTGTACGTTTGGTTTTCTTGGACTTACCTCCTGCTTTCAAATCTATCCCCTGGGAAATGAAAAAAAAAAATTCAGTAACTGAAACATGCAAACACGTATAGATAAGTATATTCGTAAGGAGAGAGAAGTGTGGGAGAAGATAAGCACCATTGTTGAAGCTTTGACGATGCCCGCCGCTGCTGCTAGTGGTGCTGCTGCTGGGAGTTGGAGAGGGGAGCAAAGATGAAGCTAGGGTTTTTAATGAATTATATAGTCAGGTTTGTGTGTGGGGGTGAGGTCTATTGGTTTTTATGCAGATGCATCACATACCGTACACGTGGTCCACAAAGTGTGTGATCTTATCCGATTTTTATTTAACTAGCCTAGCCCAAGTTGACAAATAATGCATCAAATAATGTTAAATATTTTATTACAATATTTACAAAAAATAAAATTCTCTAATAAAAGAAAAATCACATGTGTGTTGTCATGTTAATAAATATTTAACATAATTATATCAAAGTTAAATTTAAAACACTTTTAAGAATGAAGCTAGTAGAGTATAAATATATGATACTAGAATTTAAATTTTATATATAGTAATTATTTAACATGTTTGTGTGAAAATATAATTTCATTATTTTAATATATAAATTTTTTGGGTAGGTAATAAATATTTGGTGATTGATATTAATATATTGCATGGCCTCAATAAAAACACATAAATTTAAATTATTCTTTTAGTGAGTTAAATTAAAAAAATATATATTAAAAAAATACCAGTTTCAACTATATATATGTGTGTGTGTATTTCCACTCAATAAACTGTTCACCCCACTCCATATTGATTACTAATTTTATTCATATATTACCTTATTCCTTATATTTTTGTTATAATTTTGGAATATATTATTTTGATAAAATCGAGATTTATTTTCTAATCATTAAACTCCAAATTAACTAAAAAAACGGACTAAAAATTAAAAGAAAATGGACTAACTAAATTCAATACTTAGTTATTTTTCTCTTTTTTAATTAATTTTTTTCTAATTTGATCATATAATATTATATCTGATTGAAAATTAGATTTCATGATTTCTTTTGATTTTTTTTTAATTAGGTTGTTTCAACCTCATAAATCAATAATAATATTTTACATGCTAACCCAGGTTGACTTTATTCATCTTTGATGTTATTTTTTTAATTGAGTTTTTGATATACCTAACAAGGGCAATTGAAAATTAAATTTCAAAAATTATTTTAATTTGCTCTTTATGATATTATATCACTCTCATAAATATTTTTTACGAGGTCATCTTAGTCTAATGACTAGAGCATGAGTTTTGACGTATTACTTAAATTATTTATTATGTTTTTTTTTTAATTTTGTCCTTTAATATTTGACTTTTTGATGATTACAATATGTATTTCTTTTTTGTTTGATTTGCATATGATTAATTTTACAAGTTAACTTGGCTCATATTTTAGGTTCTTTTTAATTGATTTTATTTTATATTTTATTATTCAATATTAAATTGATTAAAATTTGAATTACATAATTCATCTTAATTTACTATCTATGAGTTCATCATAGTTTTTCTAATTCATGGCTCGGGTACAGTTTTTGTTTACAAACAAACTCATCAAGCGGCATCCCCACACAAACTATAAGGATTTGATCTTAGCCTGACCAGCTCAATATTTGATTATTTTCCTTGAGAAATTCACTTATTTCTTCCAAGTCAAAAACTCCATCGCTAATCCTCCCATTCAAACAAAATTATGACAAGCATGCCACTTGAAGGTTGTAAATGGATTTCTCTACTCATCAGGATTCCTTGTCTGTCCCGATCAATAGAATTTGATACATGACTTCATCGCATCAGAGCATTAGTCGCATGATTGTTCATTCATTGTCTACTCTGCTAATCTTGCTAAGCAGGTGGGTGATTCAATGTTCCAGCACGAGACTGTTAAAAGAGAACCTTACTCTTCACTTTTTTCCCATTCCATTAAAGGAAGCTTTAGATTAGAGACCTCAAAAAAGTCTGATTCTTTGTTCCAACGAGAAGTTTTGGAAATGAAATATCTCACTACTCATCTGGTCTTATTTCAATGGCATCCATCTGGAGTTCAACATGCAAACTAATCACACGATTTAAATACAGGTGAAAGTCAGATTTTGCCACCAATATTCTCAAGGCATCAGCGAAAGGTCAAATCCATGATCGACTCATTAAATGGTTGATCTACATGGTAAAATCAATTTCTTTTGTGTACAGGGAAAAAGATAAAAACATGCAGAGAAAACCTCACACAAACTACTTGAGCAACATCAGGAGACAGGACATCAGCGTAGCCATGACGAGGCAAGTAATGTATGCTCTTTCTGTCTTGTATAAAAGATAATACTGCAGTTTTTCAGGGAGACGACCTCAATCCAAACGCTCCATCTGCATAATGCAAATAATAAACATGATTACATTTGCTACTATTATCAACTACATCATGCTAATCTATTGCTTTTTCAAAAGCAATTTTGAAAATTACATGATAATATCACTCTATTCAAAAAGGTGATGCTACCTTATATCATGCACATGGTACATTCATTTGTTTATAACATTTAATTACAAAACCAACAAGTGATGCAAGAGTCCTATTTTTTGTTCCATGACATTAAATTGTTGTAGCTTACATATCAGGTTAAAAAGGATGAAATGCTCCTGGCAATATTGACCATCTTAACAACACTTCTTAAAGAAATTTTTTCCTACTATTTTACTAACATAAAACCATATCAACAAGGTACATGGCTGATAAGGCGTTGAAGATTTTTTGATGACTTACCTTCCAAAGACCATCATTGAGATAATGCATGTTGTCCACACCTATTCCCTTGTTGATTGTCTTTCTGTAAATCAAAGAAATGCTTCTGGTTATAACATAAACCAATCGCAACGGACAAAAGAATCATTGCTGATTTACCAGTCTCTTTTGCTAATGTTTTATTTTATAAACGATGGAAAAAATAAAATTATGCTATGGTAAGATGGTACAGATTGCTTCATCACTCTCCTAGAACTGGTAAAAATGCTCTGCAGCTATCTGAGCCCCTCTCCCATTTCACCACCCACAAAAGTGAAATACCAAGTTTGAATGAGTTAGAAAATAACTCACATGTCTTTTGCTGACATTTTTGTAAAGCCAATAGCAAGAGCATGTTGCTTTCCTTCAGCCATTATAGCCTGGAAGCATTCAGTTTGACACATTAGGAATGCATGGAAACATTTTAATCAAGGAAAAGCAGAGAATAAACAAAACTCCTATGCAACATATCAGAGCAGAAAAGACAACCATAAATGCCATGATTTATGGAAAGAATTGATCAGGAATAGAAATTCTGAGTTCAATTCAATTCATACCACAGGAGTCTCTGCATCTACTTCATCATCTAATGCACCGCCAGGAGATGTAAGTCCAGGACACATTATGTTAGCACCAGCAAGTACGAATTTTATGGCACCCCTGTCAACTTGCAGTTTTTTCATTATGTTTGGATCTGTGGAACCAGTAGCACATCCAAACTAAGTATATCGAGTTTCAATCTCCAAACAAGCAAGAAGTAAAAAGAATTTGACAGGTCAGGTCTTCCAGTAGAAAAATTAGATGAAATACAACTGAGCAGTAAGCATCATAAAACCTATATCCAAAAGCCCAATTTTTCTTTTCTTATAGACTATCCAAAGATCCTCTCCCACAAGCTAAGCGAATATAACTCCCATTCTGATTGGAAACAACACAACTACTTTTATCCTATAAACGTTTAAAAATGATATGTGAACAAAACTACCCAGTTCATCTCACAATTAAAACCTGTGATCGTTAAGAGCAGAACTTAACCAAATTTGTGTTTAATGTTACTTTCGAATCAGCAATGGCAAATGAAATCAAAACATAACAAGAAAGCACCGTGCACCATTATCCATATTAAAAAACACAACCACCTTGAGTTTTAAATAAACGCATTTTTCATCCAACACATTACAGCAACAGACTATAAAATATTCGACAACTGCATGCAACCCTTTCGCCTCATCATTCACACAGAGCTATAACATTGACAACGTTAATCAACCAATTCCAAACCTAAAAACTCATTTATCACACCAAAAGCACACACTAACAACACCATTAAAAATGCCATGCCAGACAAAGAAACAAACACATTTGCTTACATTGATGAAGAAGTCGCAGTGTAGGCATGTAAGGTCCATCCCTTATATTAAAAAACAATGGCACGTTATTCACCACCACCAGATTCAAATGATTCTGACTGCATCCCAATCACAATAAAAATTAGAAACAACAAGAACCCACCAATCATTTCAAAAAATTCAACAAGAATATTACCATTTAACAACAATTAAAGGCGATTTCTTTGGAAGCAAATCATCCAATGCTGCTTCAAGTCCTGGGTACTGAAAAAAAATTAAACTTTTTAGAAAATTCTAAACAAAACCGATAAATGAAAAAAGAGGGCTTTCTTCTTGTTTAAATTAGAACCTCGTCAGCAATGCTTTGTCGAATTTTGCGTTGAACTGATGCTTTCACTTGGTTTTGTGACGATACTTCATCACTTGAAAACCTGATAGAACACAAAAAAAAATCAAAATAAAATCCAGTAAATGAAAAAACATAAGTGAGACGTACAAAGAAATGAGATCTTACTTTTTGAACATTTTTGAAGGGGACAGAGAGTAAGAGATTGATTAAATATAGGGCTTTTAAAGGGTTTGGATCGATCTAATCTAATAATAATTGACTATTTGTTTCTCTGTTTTGTATTTGTTTCTTTTAGCGGTTAATCAAATTAAAATTTAGTGAAGGTGCAGTTAACTTGAAGGCGCATGTTAGACTTGCGTGCTTATTAAGCGAGTTACTGTGCGCGGTATCAGGTTGTGGGCTGAGTATGGATCGGGCTTAACAGTTTGAGCATTCGTGGGCTATATAGTAACCTGGCTAGACCACCAAGACTACCAGAGAAACTCGCTGGCTCGAACTAAACAATTTTGTTTGATTTTTTAATTAAATTTTTTTATTAATTTAAGATTATTTTCGAACAAGCTAACAGAGACAAAACGGTGGCGTGTTTTGTTCTTTTAAGACTTTTGGTTTGGACCGCCGACAACATCAAAAGCTACCGCAGAGCATAGCGTACAGACAACAGAGACTTGAGGCGGTTGGGCAGAGAAGTGCAAGGAGATTTGTTTTTGTTTTACGATGATTGAGTGTCGCTGGTAGTTGTGATTATTTTTTATTTGATTTTGTTTTTATCTCTGAAAACAACAAAATCAAAATTATAAAGAAAAAAAAATGAAATGAAACCGGTTTAAATTAACCGGTCTTGACCAAGTTTGGTTTTATATGTAATAAACCGAAAAATAGTTTTTCGGTTTTTTAGCTTTTATTTATTTAAGCAAGTTTTTCTCATAGTCTATTTCACTTAAATAGAATAAAAAAAAACGAATTAGAAGAATATAAAATTTATATATATATATATATATATATATATATATATATATATATATATATATATATATATATATTAATTCAAACCGGTTTTATTTTAATTTACTAGTTTCAACTTTAACCGAACTAGACAGGAAGATTTTAAAAATGTTATAATCAATTTAATCAATTTTTTTCAATAATTCAATTTTTCTCAATTAATTTTTTTTTAATCTTTTTATTTTTTTTAATCAATGAATATTATAACCGATTTAATTAGCTTTTCAATTATTATTTTTGTCATCTTCCATCACTACAAGAATCAAACGAAAGAGGAAGGGTTTGTTTGGGAGTATGATTACAGTTTCTTATGAAAATGCTTTTCTTTTATAAATTTATTTATTTTTTACAAATTATTTTTAATAACAACACATCAAAATAATCTAAAAATACCAAAAAATTTATTTTAATTTTTTTTTATAAACACTTTTAATAAATAGTCACAAACACTGTAGCAGCTGGGGAGGGAGGGATCAAAGGGTAAAGAAGGCGATGAGTAGATTTGACGTTTAGAGGGAGAAGTTACTTAGTGTTGTTTTTTTCAAAGATAAATTCATAACATTTAATAAAAAAAAAAAAATCTCTTTACTAATGAGATAGAAAATAATTAGATATTTTTTGTTGAATTTTCTACACATCAAGGATGATTCAATGGAAGTTGTTGTGTCCACATTAAATAATATAAATACAGGTTGTAAATTCAAGAGAATTTCAGGGAGTTATGGTAATTTTCAACAAGATTTCTTGGTGGATTGAATCACAACTCCTTTCCCATGATTACAATGTAAAAATGAGGTCATGGGCTGTCACTTTTATTCTTTTTATCACATCAAATTTTGATTTTCACCCCATTTTAATGTACGGTTAGGATTATTTTTAATTTAAAAAATATTATATTTTATATTAGTATACTAAAATAATTTAAAATATATAAAAAAAATAATTTAAAATAAATTTTATTTTTCCAAGAACACATAGTATAAAGTGGTCAATTGGTTAATTGATTAAATTTCACAATCAAGCCAAGAGATCACTAGGCCACGTCTTTTCTTATGCTAGCTATGTAGGCTATGCTTTAGGTTGAATAAAAAAAAATGTAGGAAAAAAAGAAGAAGATGCTAGAACTTATAAAAACGTATTTTAAAATTGAAAAAAATGATAAATAATGAAAAGAAAAAGAAAAAGAAACAATAAACTTCGAAAAAACCTTGAAGCTAAGTTTTTAATTAACCAAATGATAAAATATTGAATTAACATAAAATAAATCATAACAAGAGAGAGAGAAAAAAGAATAAATTATTTTTTAAAAATAATATCTAATTTTACTATGTCAAAAATATTTCTAAATCTGATAAGTGAACTGAACTGAAGTATTGCAAGATGAGTTTCTTTGTATGTTTGAGATTCAAATATTAGTGAAATCAGATATTAAGAAAGCATTATGAGAATTTTGATGAAATTATCGTAAACTTATATAGAAAAGTTATTTTATTGTATTTTCTTCTAGATTATTTTTTACTCAATTTTATTATTCAATAATGAATTTATTATGAATTGAGTTTTATAATTTTTTTTTGCTTTTGGGTTATTATGGTTTCATATTTCAGGTCACAAATTTAAAATGTCAACTCAGGTTGATCTGAATAAATTTAATATATTATTATCTTAATATTTTTTAATTTCTTAAAATCAAACTATATTTTTACCAGTTATCCATATTATTTGTGAACTCGTCGAGTCAATAGGGTCATATTGATTCAATTCCCACCTTTTTCTTCTTTTTGTATTTGAAACTTGAATTGAACATTTTAAGTTAATTTATATTTATATTTGAATTAAAATTAATATCTTAAATTGTATATATACGGAAAAAAAAACAATTTAATCCTAAATTAAGGTTGTATATCTTAAATTGATGAAGCCAAATTTCATGAACAATTTTATGGTCTCATGCTTTTAGTTTGAAGTAGACAATTTTCCAGGTTGATCTCAAGCTAGAATCGAAATTTCTTGCTCGGAATTATACAAATTCCCAGGCTCAACATGTATATCTTTTTTTTTTTTATTAACATATATTCGAATCAGTTTATATATATTTTAACTAATTATATAAATTTTAAAATTAATAATTATATAAATTTTTAGTATTCATGGTAATAACAATGACTCTACTCGAATAAATCTCTTAGTCGGTCATCTTCTAAGTAATTATATCATGCGTATGTTTATCGGGTCATCTTCTAGATATGTCTAGCGGGACGTACGATGGCTGACTCCTCTATCCAAGCATGATTTTTGGATCAAAACCTATAAACATTTATGTCGTCCATGTTTATTGCTAAGTATTTGGTGAATTAATTAAGCTTATGAATTGAAAGTTGAAACCCGGCCGACATATTTCTCTAGAAGGATTAGGTGATATCTAAGCCATTTCATTTTCACAGAAGATATATATATATATATATATATACACTTAAAAATTAAGACAAAAGCATTCAATTTAAGTCACAAATCACACGAAAACATGTCAACCATGTCCAAGACAAGAAGAAGAAGATGGTTGGCCCCCATGCATTCTGATCACAACGTAACGGCAGCACGCATTGCTCTTGTTTTCTTGTATATATCTTGCAAGATATTTTTGTCCTTTATTTCCAAAAACTAAAAAGAAAAAAAGAAAAAAACAATTTGAGTGAAAACGTTGCGAAATTCGTGAGATTCATCGTTAAAGTCAAGACAGTGCAGTTAATAAAAGGCATGGTATATCACCTTATCTTCATAGACCACATTCTTAATTTGTGTCTCTCTTCATTCCTTCAACAACCTTTTCTCACGCTGCCTTACCCATGGCTAGCATAAGCTTCCTTATTGGCATCATTGGTGAGCTTCCTCACCTCTCTAATGGTTTACTTCCACTCCAGCTTCTCTACTGGTTTTCACTTCTCTACTGGTTTTTGCAGGGAATATCATTTCTCTACTGGTTTTCACTTCTCCCATGTAAGTATTTTTAAACCACGAAAAACAATGGCGACCTAGTTTACTGCATGTAAATATGTTGAAGGAAGCAGATAGCTTGATGCGTTAGAATTTGGTGTCACTGTATGGATTTTCTTGATTATACTAAATTTAAGCACCTACTAAGCGAAAACGACATCGCCCCAGTTGCTTGCTGAGTTGATTAATGCAATTTCTGCTTTAGTTCTTCAAAAAAGGATTTGCAATTAAGCCTTTTTTCGTGTGTTAGAGCTTAGGCTTCTATACATTTGTTGTCCTTTACTTCTTTCTATTGCCTACTTCCATCTCTTTAGCAGTACTCTTGCTAGTGCATATCCTCAGATTTGCAGACAAAAGTCTTCCTCTTCCATGTAAACGTACGGGAGTGCTAACAAGAGAGTACTAGCCTTGATAAGAGTCTAATGGGGTGTCTGATATTGTCTAGTATTAAATATAATTTAGCAAATTTAATAATGGCCTTGCCTTTAATCATGACTTGGCTAAATATCCATGGGGTTCTTAAGAAATAAATAAATAAATCCAAGTGGTACACTTGATGTCAAATTTAACTAGAGAAAAAGGGTTCTGATCGATCGGTATCACTAGTTATAATCAATGTTGTCATATGGAAATATCAGTTCAAATTGAGAAGGAAAATCTGAAAGTGGATTTTATAATATTCCAAAATAAAATAAAATATGGGATTTTAAGAAGAGTAATACTGAATTTGACCACCGCTGGAGAGGCGGCGGCTAGGAAAATTTTATAATGCGATATTTATGTGTGTTCTGTAGCAATCTATTTCCTGGGACGCATCTAAATATTTGACTAGAAATAGTTACAATTTCAATCCTGAGCATGGATTTTCCTTCGACAGAAAGACTTTCTGGAGGGTGGTGAAAATGAAATCAACACAGAATTACAAAGGAGCTCCATACATAACTACACTGTTGAGCACAAGTTTATGGACATTCTATGGACTTCTCAAGCCAGAAATTCTTGTCGTGACTGTCAATGGTGCTGGTGCCTTCTTTCAATTAACCTACGTTACTATCTTTCTCGTTTACGCTACGAGGGACAAAAAGGTAACTATATTGTTTAGATTTTACATGGTAGGGTTCGTGAAATTATTCGGATTACATGTAAGCTAGTCTGGACTTCATGGTAATTAAAAAAATCACAGTGGTTTTGCTAGATAACGTACGTGTCTTGTTACAATTAATAAAAAAGAAGAAAACCATCATTTTTAAATGTTCAAAGGCTGAGTTTTCAATTTGATTTTCCACAACAGTAAGGATACTTTTGCATAGCCGTTAGAAAACTTTGATCAGAGATTCTTGCAAGCGTGCTAATCAAATCAAAATTCCTGGTGTTGATTCAGATTAAGACGGCGAGTTTGGTGGCTATATTGAATGTTGGTTTTCTTGGAGCAGTGATTGCAGTAACTATTCTAGCAATGCATGGAAGTTTAAGAACTACATTCGTTGGAGTTTTATGTGCTGCGTTAACCATTGGAATGTATGCAGCACCCCTTTCAGCCATGGCAAGTCTAAATCTAGGCCTTTTCTGGGTTTTGAAATTAAACTTTGAATATCTTAATTTTGATGAAAAAAATGTTATATATGCATCACAGAAAATAGTGATAAAGACCAAGAGTGTGGAGTACATGCCATTTTTCCTCTCATTTTTCCTCTTCCTTAACGGAGGCGTTTGGTCTGCTTATGCCCTGCTCGTCAAAGACTATTACATCGGAGTAAGTTGTCTCATTGATCTGTCATTGATCTTGTTTCAAGATTGCCCGTCAAATCAGATGTTTTAAACCTCTGGTGTCCGATTTCAGGTACCGAATGCTTTTGGTTTTGTGCTGGGGTCAGCCCAGTTGATCCTTTACATATTCTACAGGAATAAGTCAGCAGCCATGATAGAAGAAAAAGGCTCCGTCCACATCGCGGCGAAAGATGGCGTCGAGATGCTTGCGAAGGGTGATAATGGTGATGAGGAGGCTGGCAAGATGAAGAACAGAAGCCTAGCCGAGGAAAAGACTAATAGCCTGCCAAAGCCATCGGTTGACAGGCAACACAGCTTGAAAAAGCTCACCAAGACACTCTCCTTAGGTGCTTATGAGTTATTGCAACATTCAAGCTGGGCTAACGATGCTGTCTGATCATATCGATCTAGAATGAGAAAATTGAAGGGTAGCACCATCCATTCTCATGAAACAACACTGTTTGTAAAACTATCCTCAAATCGATGTGAATTTAGCTCTGATTTTATTTAATTTAGTGTTTCTGCGATGCTGTGCCCCACAGCTTGTGTCTATCAATTTAAAGATATTTATTTAATTAATATTAAATCAGATTTATACACATGATATCGATGAATCCTACGAGCATAATTTAAAATTATTATCTTCGCATAAATTAACCGCAATTTTTTAATCACATGAAGCATTTCTTGATATTCGAAAGTCACTACGTCTGCATGATGATGATGATACGACGACGATAAGATAGTAGATTGCAGGTTAGATTCTGGTCAAATCTTTGTCATCCATATAAAAATATATTTGATATTAATATATTAAAATAATTTTATAATATTAAAAAATTATCAATTTAAAATAAATATATATATTTGAAAACTCATTTCTTTTAATTTTTTGTATTTGCTATAGAAAAAAATATAAAAAGAATGGAGTTTTATTTTCTTTTTTAAGAAATAATAATTGAAGAAGGTGTGGGGTATTTTCTAGAAAAATTAGGTATCACCTCGAAGCCCCACCACCTTTTCAAAAGTTGACATTATTTTTATGTCGAAACAGTAATCGAACACTATGCTTATGTAGGCCAGTTTTCTTGTCATATCATGAAGAAGGAAGGTATTTGCTTTAATCAAACAATTTTACGAGAATAATTAGACCACCTTACGGTGATATTCAAAAATGTTTTTTTTTAAATTAAATTAATTTTTTTTATATCATTTTTCATATGATAATATTAAAAATAATTTAAAAAAATAAAAAATATGATATTTAATATATTTATAAAAAAAAAACACTTGAAAAAATAATTACAGCCACGCTATCCAACAGTGACTACCAAATTAATATGGTCCTCTCTCTCCTTTTTTTTAAGTCTTGTTTGGAATTCGGTATAAATAGAGAGGCTGTTAATTTTTATTTATTTTAATATATACTTTTAGGCCGCCTCGATACCTTATGTTATAGATAAAATAAAAAATATTCCAATCATTCTACAACATCGGGACAAAAAGCATTCAAGTTTTGAACGTAAAAACATGTGAGGACATAAAATCATGGTGTATAAAGCTGCAGGCTCACAATTATTATCATCATGGAAATGTACGTATATCTAATCACATTGAGTGAAACGTGTCAAAAATCTAGAGCTTAACATGGTAAAGAAAGTGCATATAAAAAGCGTGCTTCCTTGTGTCTCTTCATTCCTTCAAGAACATCTCTTCCATGGCTACCTTGAGCTTCTTTGTTGGCATCATTGGTTAGTTTCCTTCATTTCTTCTCTTAGTTAGCTCCATTTCGCTCATGATTCAGTGTTTTTCTTGTTTATATTATTGCAGGTAATATAATTTCTTTACTGGTTTTTGTTTCTCCAATGTAAGTTTATTTAATTTAAAATAATTTCTCTTTATTTTACTGCTTAAATTATGGAATGTGCTAATAAGACGTGCATGCATGCTTATTGTCTCTTTTGTTCACGAGGATGGATTTTAATTAATTAATATAGTTTAATAAATAAAAAATAAGATGATATGATGCGTGTAGATTTTGGTCATGGGATTCACTTAAACTAACCTTGGAACATATATCTGAAGGGAGAGCTTCATAAAAGTCCTCAATTTCCATAACATTTTTTCTTTTGTCCCAATTGGCTCCCCAGAATCTCAAAAATTCATAATCGAGTCCTCATTTATATCTGTTCCTGGACTCCATCAGAGCTGTATGTTTCTTCAAGGATTTAAAAAGAGTTAAGCATGGAGTTGATTATATGTTTTTATGGAAAGTAATTTGGATGGAAAACTTAATGGAGAAATCTCAAACATTCCGGGGATCCAATTGAGACAAAAAGTTACTCTGAATTGAAACTTGATCTATAATTCGGAAGCTAATTTAAGGCTAAATTGGTTTTGCATAATTGCAGAAAGACCTTTTGGGGTGTGGTGAAAAAGAAATCAACAGAGAATTACAAAGGGGTTCCATACATAATCACACTGCTGAGCACAAGTTTATGGACATTCTATGGAATCATCAAGCCAGATGGTCTTGTTGTATCAGTGAATGGTGTTGGAGCTATCTTTCAACTTATTTATGCCTCTCTCTTTCTCATTTATGCTCCTAAGGATACGAAGGTGACATTCGATTTATCAAGAAATTCTTGTTTTCTTAATATGAACAACCCCACTTTTTTAATTATGTGAGGCTCAATAACAAAAAAAAAGAAGTCAAATACATGATTTACTGTTTTTCTTTTCCAGGTTATGATGGCAAAGTTAGTGGCCATCTTGAATGTTGGTTTTCTTGGAGCAGTAATTGTGGTTGCTCTTCTAGCAATTCATGGAAATCTGCGAATTACCTTTGTTGGGATTTTATGTGCTGCATTAACAGTTGGCATGTACGCAGCTCCATTATCAGCCATGGTAAGCTTCACAGACTAGAGCTTGTAGCTAGAATTTCTTCTGAGGTAGACATATACAATGACATTAATTAGTATTTTTAAGGTTCTTGAAAACTCCTTGGATTTAAGGTTTTTGTTCTTCAAAATCATGCATCATGTTATTGATGAACCATCTGGCTTGAATGATATGCATCACAGAAAAGAGTAGTGAAGACCAAGAGCGTGGAGTACATGCCATTTTTGCTCTCTTTTTTCCTGTTCCTCAATGGAGGTGTTTGGTCAGTCTATTCGGTGCTTGTCAAAGACTTCTACATTGGAGTAAGTTCTCGTAACATTTTTGTCATCTGTCGAATCTATGCAACTCAAAAGTATACGAAGAAAACAGCTCTTGGAATGAAATCTGATGTAAAATAATGCATGTCCAACTTCAGGTGCCTAATGCAGTTGGTTTTGTATTGGGGTCAGCTCAATTGATCCTATATTTAATGTACAAGAACAAGTCAGCATCAGCCAAAACAACGAAGGCGATGGAAGAAGATGGCTTGGTACACCTGGTGAAAGGAAGTGTTGATATACTTGTACACAGAGACAAGGATGACGGTGACGACGCGGGCATCTCGAAGAACAGAAGTCTCAGTAAGGGAAAGAGCCTGCCAAAGCCATCGGTTAACAGGGAATACAGCTTACAAAAGATCATGAAAACACTCTCTTTGAATGATTATGAGTTGTCATGTTCAAGTTGGATCAACGAGGCTGGTGTTGAGAATGGAAAACCTGGAAACCCTTGATTGATGTTTTGATCTGGTTTAAAAAGATCAACGAAGGCGCTTACTGTTTTTTATCCTTCCTTTACAAAATGCGAAGGGAATTTAATTGCATGTGTTATCAATAATCAAGGAAAAGCATATGCTTTCCAGTGGTTCCGGCGGTGTCATAATCTGTATGCTTACCGGTGGTGCCGGCGGTGTCATAATATATCGGTCGGAGCCACCAGGGTCTCTTTCAATGGATGCATATGATGTGGACTATGAGCTATGGTTGTGGCCTGCACATTTCTATTTCTTGACACGTCTTCACTTACTTAGACCATTTTATCTCTTCAATTTCGAAGATGACATGGGCAAAACCTATAAATCACTCGTATAAAGCAATTCAGAACAAATTAAATGCCAATGGATCATGTGCTCTACCATATCGAGAAACGAAAAGTGAAGGGCTTCACTGATTGATCAACAAGAATGCATTTACGCGGTTAACATTACAGGTTTTAGCGGCAACAAACATTTCAATGGAACAAAGCTTGCTTGGAATCCCTCGAAGTTGCAATGGTGGATGCATTGAGTTTACTTATTTTACCCTGCCATTTGAATCGGTTATACTCAATTTTCTTTATTTTCTCATGTTTGTTCTTCAAACCGTCCACCTTCTGCTTTCCCTCTTCAACAATTTTTGCAGCTGAAGCTTTCTGAGGAGCCACCGGTTCCATTATTTCCTCTAACTTATGGGTGTCAGCTTCAATTCTAGCTTCTTCAAACGTGAACTGTGACAGCTTTGGTTCCTCCAAAGGCAATGCTAGTTTCTCTCTCTCTCAAGTATTGCCAGGAAATCAGGATTTTCTTTGTGAAAATCTTCAAGTTCAGATTGAGCAGATTCTTTTGATGAGCTCAGCGAGAAGTTGCTTCATATCTCGCAGAATCAGGGTTTTTATGTCATCCCCCGAATAATGACTGACCAGAATGTCGACAGTTCTCTCCATGTCACTCAGTTGATTAATATTATCTAAATTGGACGCTATCAATACATTCATATCTCTTCGTAGTTTCTTCCATTGCTGCTCAATTTTTACAGATTGCTCGCGGCTCTGTTGACAAGTGATGTCCCTTTCTGTAATGGCGCCCTGCAAAAGAGCTGCATAAGATTCTAACAGCAAAAAAAGATCCCAAGGAAAGAGAGTATATGACGCTCACAAAGAAGATGATATTATGGAAGACTGAAGAAATAACAGAACATTCAGCCCTGTTGACAAATCCAGTAAACCTTGCTATGAAATAGACTGTGAAGTGAAATGGATGATATATTATGGCCAAAGATCTACTGCGCCTCCTCGGATGGTCCTAAAGATATCTATAGGATCTCGCCAGGTGACAAACATTAAATCTTGTTTTCAACCAATCAGTCTTCAGCTTTTGGGTCTCAAATTTCTTTAGTTCTCTGTTGTTAGTTTCAGTCTCCTTGTAGTTTTAGGAGTTGTTTAAGTGCTGCCACTGTTGTCTATGTTTGTTTGATTCTTCATCTATGCTGTAGCACCCATTACAGATACTTAACACGCAAGACATGGGTGTGATGCTGGGGCACTCGAAATCTGGCGGGAAAAATGAAGAGTTTCTTACAAATAGCCAAGACTGACATGTAAATGAATGTTGTTCATGGGTATATAGATATCCAAGTCCAAGCTGCATGTTTGTATTTTGAAATGATCACAAATCACAAAATATTTTGATGTTTTGCTCTGATTATGAAATTCATTCATTTTCCAAAAAAAAAGAAAAGAACCTGATTGAAAAATGGAGCTTCAAAGGAGGACGGTTGCTCTTCCATTATTGTACCTTCTATCGAATGTGAAGCATTCTGTCAAGAGAAAATTAAATTTCAAATTTAGTTTCCTTATCTCGAGGTAATGGAGTTCTAATTAAAGGCCATGCTGGGAGCAGTAATCACCTTATCAGGACTGGGTAGTTGAGGTCCCTCCCCCCCTCTCTTCCTCGATACCTATCATTTAGCACAAACGGATAGCGCATCTGAGGAGGGATCACTCTCTATTGCTGAAGGAATGGGGTTGCATTGGGATCATTCTCGTGACGGCGCTGCAAATTAATTTTGTGAATCTTCCACCAACCATGCTTTTACAAGGAAGAAGTTGCTGAAACATCACATTCCTCTGTCAGTGGTGGCCTAAAGTAAAAAAAAATATTCCTCGACTTGTTAGCCCCCTCTTTACTACATACCATGCTGACAGTACATATTCCACCCTTGTTCTTATCCTTTCTTGAAGTTCCGGTTCTCCATTGAAATCCAACAGCCTTCGCATAAGAAATAAAATGCTGCACCAGTGCTTGCAAACTACAAAAAACCTGCCCATCATACAGTGATTGTGTTGAAGGATTTTCAGTTCCATTTGGCAAAGAAGAGCGACCAGCGCTTCTTTTTTCTTTCCCCTCATTTTCTTCCTCCACACCATACCCGTCATATGATGTTGATAGATGCTGTCGCTCAAGGAAATGGGGTTGCATTCAGACCAATCTCATGACAGTGTTGCAAATTAATTTTGTGCAAGCTAGAAGTTATCCCAACATCACACCCCACCCGCGGTGAATTTGACCTTTTTGCCCGAGACTTGCAGTACCCTCTTTACTACATACCACGCGGACGCTGCATATTTCACCATTTTTATCCTTTCTTGAAGTTCTGGATTTCCATTGAAATTCAGCAACCTTCGCATGAGAGCACAAATTCTTGAGCCGTGCATGTGAAGCCTGTCCTTCATAAGATGGTTCCATTAGAGGACAATCTACCTTTTCTTTCTCCTCCCTGATAGCTGTTTCTGGATGAATGGCGTTGGAACGACATCCATTTGGATTGACTAGATTAACTCACTCAACCAGTAACTCGAGACTTGTGCTGGACCATGTTTAATAAGTTTGTTTATGATCCTTGCGTGGAACAGCTAGCAATCTCAAGAATGATGTGATCAAAACAACGCCAATTAATATTCCCAAAGATGCTACATATATATAAAAGAACATGAATAAAACACTCAACAAAAGAAAATAGAGCAGCAAAAGAGCAAGTAAAATCCTACATTACATGTCATTCCAAATTGAGAATTATAACATTAAATGTTGTATTGTTTGATCAGAAGGCAAAAATACTGCAAGGTTCACAATTACATGTATTTGCTAAATGAAAACAACAAATCATTTGAACAAAACCCTTTTGGCGTCCATCAAAGTCGCATTAATGGTTGCATTTACTTTACTCATTTCATTTCTCTTTTGGAAACAGCTGTACTCTGCCTTCTTGATGTTTTCCTCTATGTTCTTGAGCCCTTCTATTTTCTGCTTTCTCCTCTCAGCACTCTCAGCTGCTGAAACTTTCTGAGAGAGAACTGATTCCTTCTTTTCCATTAGTTTTTGGATTTCCAGTTCAAGTATCGCTGCTTCACTTGTGAGCTCTGAAAGCTGTGATTCATCAGCTTGTAAAGCCAATTTCTCTTGGTTTAGCTTAGCTGGCAGGTCAGGATTTTGTTTGTGAAGAGACTCACATTCAGATTCGACAGAGTTGATTGAAGACAAGAGAGATGGGATCTTGTTTTTTAGGCCCATCAGTTGTTTCCTTAGATCTCCTAAAATGGGGGTCTCTAACGCATCGCCGGAATGATGATAGATAGCATCAACAGTTCTCTCCATGTTGTTCAATTGATCAGTTTCGTAAATGGACTCTATTGACATGTCCATGTATTGTTTAAGCTTCTTTCTCTGTTGTTCAACATTCACAGCTGGGCCATGGTTCTGTTGAGGAGTGAAGTCCCCTTCTCCAATGGCATCCTGCAAAAGAAACACATTCTAACAGTAAAGCAAAGTGCTTTGGATCAAGACAGTAGGGACTATGAGTTCTGGATAATCTTGGGCTACAAGTGAATCAGGAATAGAAAATGCGCATCTGATTGTCTTTGATAACCGTGGTGCTCTTACATTTATCAGGTGCAGATGGAAAGAAATAACAGATAGAATTCGATTTCAAAGGTGGTCAGGCACCAGATGATCTTGTTGAACAAATTGCTACATGGTAAATCTAAGGCTTTCTCAGTTAATACTCAAGATATTTGTATCTCAAATCGTTCTCCAAAGCTTATGCTGTTTCTTTTATTCATTCTTTTGAAAAATAAAAATAAAGAATACCTGGTTATGCTCAGTGTTTACGGGATCTTCAGAGGATGGATACTCTTCTAATGTCATGTCATTCTATCAAGGCAAAATAAAATTTCAAGTTCAGTTTCCAGATCACTTCATCATGGACTTAAATGGCTAAGTTGAAAGTAATGTTTACTTCATCAGCAGAGGGCTTCTGATGTCGCAACTTCGTCAAGGGCAGATCAACATCATCATCTTCTCCTTCATCGTCTTTTGATGATGATGATTCTTCGCCATCTTCTACTTCTTTTCCTTTTCCTTCTTTATTAGAAGGCAGACCTTCTGATGATGACGACGATGATTCTTCCTCTTCTACTTCTACTTTTCCACTACCCCCTCCTTTGGGAGATGGTTCTAAAAGAGCTGAAACCATTCTTGCTCTACGTTTTGGAGCTGTTCCACATAAATTATCATACCAACACTAACAGATGAGTAATAGAACTCTAAAATGTACTTGAATGAGAGGGGGGGGGGGGATGTAAGATACCTCTTTGCAACTTCTGAGTACGTGTTGCACGACGTTTCTTATGCATCTTCCTGGGACCATTTCCAAACTTGGAAACAAAATGCTTCTTTGCCTCAGAGACATATGAAGCAACATTTGCCCAACACCATAACCACCAAAAATCAAAGGCATGATCTGAGGATGGGCGCCAATGAATCTGATTTACCTGTGACATCGCAGACTTCCTGATGAAATAGTCCTTCTCTGCATGCTTAAGAACATTAGCAGCCACGGTGTTCCTAGAATGCCAAGGCTGGTTGATAGTTTGGTAGAAAGGGACCGGAACTGATTGGAGGTGTCCAAGTTGCCTAGCAAACTGATTTGGGGAGTAAGGTTCTAGGAAAAATGAAGGAGGACTAAAATATGCTGGTAGATCTCGAGCAATGAGAACTGCTTTCCAGGCATCCTTTTCATCTCTAGTGAGTTTCTGATGAAACGTGAAATTAAGGAACCAGTCAGCACCAAATTCCCTTTTAAGAAATGGGTTCCATTCCTCTCCTTGGCGTTTCCTTTTGTTGTCAGTCAAATAGTTGAAACATTCCTCGAAAGTTTTCTCGCATTGAACCTGGCTAAAAATTATGTAATCCCCATATGAGTATATGCTATTAGAGTTCTGTTTCCTTGGGCTTCGAAGATGTGTAGCAATACTACTAGCTGCTATAGGACTAAAATAAGCCTGTGCCCATAGCACCACTAGCCATAGAGGCCCACTCACATGTTCACTGAAATCTGCTCTGAGAATGTTGCCTAGGCAATTATAGGCAAGGGCAAGCAAGAAGGGGGCAAGCGCTATTGGACCCTTTGCATGAAAGATGGTCTCAGCCACACATTGAAAGCCCTTCAGAACCATGACTGAGCGATTGCAAACAATAAACTTGCATATCCAGTACAAGTAGAAAGACATTTCCTCTTGTTCTTTATCTCTTAGAGCCATAGCTCTACTGGCGAAATTGCCGTAACTCGTTACACCAATCCCTAGATAAGTGTTCTTTGCATCTGGCGTGTCAGTCCCTAGTGTAGATAATTCAATGCCAACTGGGGAACAGCTGGTGATTGCGACCACATCCTCCATTGTTATGCCCATAGGACCTTCAGGGAGGAGGAAAGCATTGCAACTTTTGTCCCAAAAACACATGAGTGCAGACATGAGAGGACTGTCAAAGGAAATGCGACGTGTAGACAGCATAATGGCTTCATAAATTCGGAGGTCACGCCATTTCTGTTCAAGTCGCTTTTCCAACTTCTTAACCCACTTACAGTAAGTTTCATCTGGTAGATGCCATCCAACAATTGGGCTGGAATTTTTGCACCAACTATGCCACGAATCCAAACTTGAGAAATTCTGCACCAGAAGTTTGGCCTTCTCAGAAGGGTAATATTTAGACAACCTAGCAACCACAGGTTTGTTATCTTCTTCAACAGATGATGGAGAATCAAAACAGGGACCAAGCTTGTAGCACCGAGCTGAACCCGAACCCGAACTCAATGAAGCTGTTGTATCATGTGATTCATAAGCCTGCTGAACCTCAAGATTCACAGCACCTGAAACCACTGCCAATTCCTGAATTTCACCGCAATCACCTAGTAGGCTAGGTACCGTGCAAATTCTTGAAATCTTTGAATTATTAACCATAACTCAGTTCGCACCTTCCCCCCCCTTTCTACTGCCAGAAAAGAACCCGCTCAAAATACGCTTCACTTCGAGTTATCGATACTATTCTGATTCCGATCCCGTCGAAACTAGCATTTAATTTACATGAAATCAAGACTACTATAACAAATACTTAATGTTACCAACACAAAATCCCCCTTTCATCTATGATTCCGATTCTTGTTTTTTACGAAGAAAAAGAGATTCCCACTTCAATATTTCAAATTCTGAAGTGAACCAAGCTCATAGCAAATTAATATGGGAGATCAGTGATCTATAAACCACTGTGGTAGTCGTTAAAGAAAAGGAAGAGAGACGATTCTTGACCTGGAATACTGGAGATGGGTGGTCAGATGGATGAAGAAGGAACACAAATATAGTCAAATGCAGTGCTGCATTAAAAGGCACTTCTCGCTGAAAAGGTAGAGTATAGAAGAAACTTGAGAGGGGTTGGGATTTTGATTTTACAGACCCAATTAGGAGATGAAAGAGCAATCGTTGGGAGTGGAGAAAGACTCCACTTTTTAACCAAAGACATGGGACGAGGACTTGCCAAGACAATTTGTTATGTGCTCTTGTTTTAGTGTTCGAGCTCGATGTCCGCATCCTTACCCTTCGTTGTTTACGAATTTTAAATTTTATTTATCTTAAAAAAAATATATTTTTAAGCTAATTTATATGCATTATTTGATATATATATATATATATATATATATATATATATATATATTTTTAAGCTAATTTATATGCATTATTTGATATATATATATATATATATATATATATATATATATATATAGATATTATAAATTAAATTTTTATGTTTATGTTTATGTTTTTTGAAATGTTTTGATTTCAAAATTATTGCTAATGATTTTCATGTTACATATAAAAATATAATTTGTAAATATATTATCAGTATAATTGAATATAAATATATATATATATATATATATATATATATATATATATCCAAATCTAGCTCAAAAAATTAAATAAATTCAATCAAAATTAAAATGATTTGGACTCAAATTAGAGAGATTATAAAGTTGAAGGGCTTACAAATTCAGTTATGTAGGCAATTTAAAACTAGTGCTTGTATATTTATGTTTCTTGTTTTTTAAATATAGTAAAATAATAAGTGTACTCTTTAAATAATATTAAAAAAAAAAAACATGTGTCCAAGAAACCTTTTATATTTTCACTTTTTTTTTTTGTTATTACCATGTTCATAGAGGGCTATTTGGTCTTTTTAAAGGGATTACTAATTTTTTTTGTAAAAGTTTTACTGATTTTTAATTTTCTTGATCCTTTTGTTAAAGGTATTTTCATTTTAAATTTTACCCTCCAAAAAAATTGTAATCGCCCTAGAATTTATTTTTATTTTTTAATTTTTAATGTTTCAATTATTATTATTTTTTATTTTGGGTTGGGATCACAAGTAAAAAAAATTAAAGAGGGGTGATATTTTTTTTATTTTATCATTCAACATTATTTTTTTCTTAAATAAAATGGTTGTGATTTTCTTCAAATGTTTTCTATACTGTTATCTCAATCTTATGACTTAAGATGCAAATTTAACGGGTTTACCCAAACTAACTTATTTTTTTATTGTCCAGATTACATATCTATTATGTTAACTTAGTTTAACTTGTATTAGTTACTTTTTTTTTGTTATCATCCTTTCATATTTGGTGGTTGTTTGGTATTGCGATCGAAACCAAGATTCGAGCAAAAAACAGTTCTGTGGCGTTTGGTAACGAGAAAAAACAGATTAAATTGTTATGGGTTCCACCACAAAAATCGATCAAAATTGCTTTTTTTAAGAAGCAGGATATTCATGCCTTTCCTGCGTTTCAGTTTACCTACGTAAAGCCACTACAACGACTGCTTCTTATACCAAACATCACGAAGAAGATGATGGCACAACCAAAGCTTAGAGGAAGAAGACAATGGCATAACCACCGATCAACAACCAACCTTGGCGCCGACATGATCACCAAAAGCTCTCTCTCTCTCTCAAATGCAACTTTTTTCTCCAAAACAACCATGGATGCGACTCTTTCTCTCTCATTAGTAGTCACCAGTGACCACCATTAGTTGCTCCTTCAGCGCCGCCAATCTTTTCTCTTCATCATCAGCACCTGCATCATCCAGTCTTCTCTCATAACACTGATGTCAAACAGTAGCTACACTGCCAGCAGCAACAACCTTCCAGCGTTGTCACTGGCCATCACAATCCGTCATTTATGATGCCACTACCACAGGAAAATCACCTTGGTCTCATCTACCTATCGGCATTAGTCGTTGAGCCTCTCATCATCATCAATCAGATGCTAGTATTCACATTTTAAAAAGTCATGAACAGTGCAGCACATCGTTTCACTCAACACATATTGAAGCTGGACTTAGGTTTGACCTCCTTTCGGCCCAACTCAAGTCCAGCAGAGGTGGGCCTTTAGGCTCAGCTTGTCTGGGACGACCCATTTAGTTGGATAAAACCCAATTCGATTTTGTTTTTTATTTTTTTAAAAAATAAAAAATATATGTAAATAGAGGCCATGATTTTTCCAGCAGTCAGGGCGCTGAAGGTGGAATGACGCGAAACTCACTCAGCTAATACGTTTCGGTGTGACCGTTAATAGTCAAAGTTTTGCTATTGATGCATATTATTTTTTGGGTGAATTCCATTGTTTAGGCCTCGAAATCATCATTTTTGTCATTTTATGAAAGTTTCGTTTTAGCCATAATTCTTAGTTTTCAGCTTCAAATTGACCCCCTTCAATTCTAGCTTACTCAAGATTTCCAGCAGTTTTAATTTTCATGATTATCTCAATTTTCATATTTATGAAATTTTTTAATAATTATTCTGTTTCTTGTCCAACAAGTATTAGTGGCTAAGGTTTCTGCTTTAAATATCATTATAAGTCTTCTAGCTGGGTGCTGAATTATTCAATAACATTTCAAACTTTCTTGAGAGTTTATCTTGTTTCTGGGAATCCCAGACTATTATACAAAATATTGACGTTGGTTGTATTATTTTGTGTTTCCTGAACTACAAGTGATTTGATGAGAGAATAAAAATAAATGTCTGTGTGTCCGTTAAAGTAATTTTACAAGTTGACGGCAATATTAAAAGTATGATAACTAAAACACATGAACTTTTTATTAACTTCAAACTCAATCACAGTTTAAACTAAACACTTCAATTTCAATTATGAATTGCAACTAAAAATACTTTTTATGAAACTATTTTTTTTTTAAATCTCAACTATAAAAACAAAAATAATACCAAACATATTCTTAATTAAGTAAACAACATTATTTGTTCACTCATGATATCACTCCTGGAAAAAAGGTTTTTATCCCCTAATCTATTGTTGTTGCTTTCTCTCTTTCCTTTTTTTTTTTTTTTTTGTTTGCATGTTTACTATATTTATTTATTTAGTTAGTTAAAATAAAACTAATTCATTTGATTAGCCAAGATTATAACCCGTGTTGAGGAGGTTTTTTTAAAATATTATTTTATATGAAAAAATAAAGTGGATAAATGGCATGTTTAGTTTAGAAATATAATTGAAGTTGTTTTTGAAAATATTTTTTGTTTAGAAATATATTAAAATAATATTTTTTTAATTTTTAAAAAATTATTTTTAATATAACACATGAAAATAATCTAAAAATTAAAAAAATTAAAATACAATGCTAATCACAACTATAATGATTTACAAAAATGCTAGTGAATGTTTCAGAATCATCAGCTACCATGTCTCTCTATCAATCATAAAAGTATAATTAATTCCTGTTGAAGCTGGCAGCTTAATTTTGAGAATCTTTATTTGCTGTCACACCCACCTGAAATACATTCCTGCTTTTCCAAGCAAACTAGTTGCTCTGCATCAATATTGCTAAATCTCCCTCTCCATTGGCACCCTCCACCTTTTGAAATGAGATGAGGTGCTAGACAGTAACCTCGTCTGCAACTAAGATTGTACATTAAACCTACCTTGATCCCCTGCCCGCCACTATAAAAAAACTCACTCTATCCCTTCTCTGCACATCAAACACTTGATCGATCGATCGAGCTTAATCTGTATTTCAGTATTGTTTCAAGATATCAGAGAATATAAAGATGAAGCAGCAGTACTCACTCTCCTTCTTTTCATTTTCCCTTCTTTTCCTCCATTGCACCAGTACCTTTGCTCAGTCACCAGCTGCTGCAACCCCAGCACAGGCACCGGCAGCAGTCGTAGCACCACCTCCGGCTGCAACCCCGACACAACCAGCTCAACCACACGGCGGCATCACAAACGTCACCAAAATCCTTGAGAAGGCTGGCCATTTCACGATCTTTATCCGCCTTTTGAGATCCACCCAAGAGGACAACCACTTATTCTCCGCACTTAATGATTCAAGCTCTGGTGTGACCATCTTTGCACCAACTGATAGCGCATTTTCGGAACTCAAATCTGGAACTCTCAACACTCTAAGTGATGGGGACAAGTCTGAGTTGGTGAAGTTCCATGTAGTTCCTACTTTCTTGTCGACCTCCCAGTTCCAGACCGTAACTAACCCTCTCGGAACATGGGCTGGAACAGGTAATAGGTTACCACTTAATGTCACGAGTTATCCAAACTCAGTGAACATAACCACAGGACTTACCAATACCAGTTTATCCGGCACGGTGTACACGGACAGCCAGCTAGCCATTTATAAGATTGAGAAGGTGCTACTTCCTAAGGACATTTTTGCTTCGAAGGCTCCAGCTCCAGCACCGGTGGCACCTGCACCAGAAAAGCCTACCAAGGCGGTTCCTTCAGCAACCGTAGAGAGTCCTGTGGCTCCTGTGGATATATCTAGTGCACTTCTGTTCACTCAAAATCATGTGGTGGGATCCGTTGGCATAGTTGCTGCTGCAATGTTTGCTCTGTAACGTAAATTAAAGGTCTTGAATCTTGAGATGGTATTTGCTGGGTTTGATGTTTTGTTTTTCTGAGCTGTATATATATACAGAATGAATCTGCTGAATAATTCCGATTTTGATTCGAGTTTTTTATTAAAATTGAGTTTTGATATTTTATTTAATTTCTCGATAGTTAAATATACTCAAAAAAGAATATTATTTTAATTAATTTTAAATAAAAAAAACACCTTAAAATTAATTTCTAATATCTTCTCACGCACCCTCCAGCACATGGCGCCACACAAAGTGCTTGAACTTTCTAGCTCCTCCATGAACCATCAATACATTCATCATCTTTCCAGCTCCTTCTAGAATCCCACGAGGAAAATTAACCCTTCTCTATATAAGAAGACCAAATCAACATAAATCCTTCATCTAGAACCAACAAGCGCCATGCACGCAGCAAGCAAGATGAAGGCCATTGACGACAAGAAAGACACGGTGGTGATAAAGCCAGCGAGCCGAGTTGAAGAAGGGAAGAAAAAGATGGAGAAAGCCGAGCTGAAGACACACAACACAGACACCATCAAGCACGTGGAGAAGAAGCTGGTTGACAAAGGGGTGCTGCGCATGGAAAGGCACCCTGTAGACGGGAAAGGTGGAATAGGCAAGCCACCGCCCAAGTCAGGCCACGGTGGGAAATTCACGTGGGAAGGACCGTATGATGAGGCGGAGATCGAGCTGGAAGCTGCAGCACCGCCTGCTATCGATGAGAAGGATCCCAACTATGTAGATGAGGTGGTGGAAGAGAAGATTGTGAGGGGTGAAGAGAAGGATGTGGCTGGTTTGGTTGTCGGAGAAATTGAGGTGGCTAAGGCTGTTGAAGGAAGGCATGGTGTGGCTAGAGTCGAGGTTGACCCTTGTTTGGTAATTGATAGTTAAGGATATACTGTTTTGTTAATTTTGAGAAATGTAAGGATGATGTTGTAAAATAAATTGCTAATTATGTGAAATATTAATTAAGGGTGCTGTTTTAAAATTTTTGTCCTTGATAATTAGCTTTTGCATGTGCTGATCAACTCTTAATTTGGTTTAAGTATTAATCTTTATTATTATTCTGATAATTTCTTCACATTTATTCCTCGTCAATTCTCTGGTTTATGCTGTTTAAATATACGTAGATATACATTTATTTTAATTAAAAATAATTTTGAAAAAATAACTTACATCAAAGATAGTATTTTAAGGTGATTTTTTCATGTAAAATAAATTAAAAATAAGGTTTTATCTATTATTTTAGTTTTTTTATAAAACGTAATTATATATTAAGATTTGAAATATAATTATAAAAGTTATTTTTCTATTTATTTTTTATTTTAAAAAAAAAGACAGGGACTAAACGGTATCTCAAACCCAGATAAATACGAGAGATCTTTTGTTTTTCCATGAAGATTTCATCGAGCAAAGAAACAAGAAAGCAGAAAACGGAGGTGCAAGCGAAACAGCCGATGAAAGAACATTTCAATAAATCTATGTGCAAGAATCCTATGAAAGTGCCAGTTTAAGTAGCAGCAAATGAAAGAATTCCTGTCCACCATGTATATTTCTTTCAATGTTCTTCTATATTCAGACTGTCCCAGCAATGCCTACAGCAACAGCACATAGATTCCCAGATGAGGTAATGTTTCAGATTCGGAGGTCACTGGAGATCAAGAAGACAAAAAGGGTAAAAACAAGAAGGATCAGATAAGACGTTCTTCATTTGAAATGGATACGCTGAAGTTCACTGATTGATCAAGAGCCATGCAATATAAGCTCACATTACAAGTCTTAGGAAAAGGGAAATGAAAGATTTCAATTGAAATAAACCTTCTTGGCACTCGACACACGCATCTCTTTCTGCCATTTGAAACAAATGTACTCATCCTTCTTCGCTTCTCGATCTCTGTTCTTCATCTTTCTTTTTTCTGCTTTGTCTTATCAGCGCTCGTTTCATTCGATCCTTTCTTTTAAGTCGGTGTTTTGAGACTTCTTTCTTCGCATCTGAGCTCTGACGGACTCGATTCTTCATCTTGTAAATTTAATTTCTCCTGGTTTAACATTGCTGAGAAGTCAGGATTTTGTCTGCTAAGAGAATCCAGTTCAGCATTAGCAGAATTTATAGAATCCTTGGGAGGATGGATCTTATCCTGACTAACTAGTTGTTTCCAAAGATCTCTGAATTGGGGCCTTCAAGGCTTCCCTTGAAATATAATAAGGAGTACCGACAGCTTTCTCCATGTTACTCTGTTCATCATCCTTGAAAATAGACATATCCAAAGATCTTTCAGTGTCTTGTTGTGCCTCTTTCTTTAACGGCATCTTGCGAAGGAACATCATCATCAGAACAAGATTTCTAAGCAAAACAAAACACCGTCACGCTATCAGGAATATTTACGAACAAAAAATCGTAGGGTGTTAATGGTGATGTAGTTTGTAAATAACTAGAGAGGAAAAATGTCCATCCCATCTTTAAAAGAAATACTCTCTAAGTGAAAGTCATGATGTATGAGTTCTTATAATGAACTCTTTAATATTATTATATAAATATTTATAATATCAAGAATGATATTTGACACTTGTGATTATTAGAATAAAATTGAATAGTAGTTATCTGGTTTAAATCAAGCAAGATGACATATCAAAAACGTATTTTCTTCAGTTTTTTCTATTCTTAGTTGTATCTGGATGTGTTGTTTAATAGTGTGATAAGTAAATATCTCCACTCTTACTTCTTTTCACCACCTGCTTCTTCCTCCCCCTCCCCCTCTTCTTCTGATGCATATTCTTCCACGTCAACAGAAACGCTTCTCCTTCTGCGCTTCATATATCGGTCTGTTGTTAAACGATCAGAGACATTAATGCTTGAATGGCAGAAAAGGGAGTAAAACAATAAGCTATCTCCCTGTAATTGTTGCGGTAGTACCCCAGCTCGTCTCTCACAGGCCTGTTTGAGAGCACTCAAAATCTGGAAACTCGTTTTCCCTGAACCTTTGAGAGATTCGGAACAAGTTTAGTACTGTAGCCTGGCCATCATGAATTAGAAATCTGTATCAGAAGATGGGGACAGACGAATTTGGTGAACATGTGAAATGGAAGATTTCCTAGTCAAATAGTTTTTCTCAGCGTGCTGAAGAAAAGCAGCATCCACAATTTTTCTACGATGCCAAAGCTGATTGATGGTTGGACAGAAAGCGACTTTCACTGGTTGGAGATGTCCAGGTAGCTCGAAAACTGGTTTGGGGAAAAAGGTTCAAGGAAAAACCATGAAGCATTAAAAAATATCAGCAGATCATGAGCAACAAGAACAGCTTTCCAGGCGTCGTTTTCATCTCTAGTGTGATGCTTGTTCAGAGTCAAATTGCGAAATCAATCTGCACCAAATTCCCTTCGGAGACAGCGGTTCCATCCCTCTCGTTGCTGTTTCTTTCCGCTGTGAGTCAGGCAGTTGAAGCAGTCTTTGCAAGTTTTTTGACACTGCACTTGGCTGAAAATTATATGGTCCCCATATGAACAAATGTTTTGTTGCATGGGAATCGGAAGATCTAGCACAGTGTTTGTAGCCTCAAAAGGACCAAAATAATCCTGTGCCCACGGCAATACTAGCCATGGAGACCCGTTGCAGGCTCTCTGAAAATTGATCTGACACTGTCATAGGCAGAGACAAGTAAGAAAGGGGCCAGCGCTATGGGACCTTCCGCGTGAAAGACGGTCTCCGCAATACAAATGAGAAATCTAGATCCTTCAGTTTTGTTTTCTGTTTTCAATAAATTGCCGAAACTGGCGGAACTTCTTCACTGCAAGTGTTCTCAGCCTCAGCAGCGTCGTCTCTAAGGTAGACAATTCAATGCCATCTGGGGAACGGCTGGTAATTGCAACCACGTCCTCCATTGTTATACTTACTGGACCTTCATGAAGGAAGAAAGCATTGCAGCTGTTGTCCCAAAGACACACAAGTTCGGACATGAGAGGATCATCAACGGAAATGGAACGTGTTGACAATACAATCGTTCCATAAATTCTCAGGTCACGCCATTTCTGTCCAATCCCCTTCTCCAGCTTCTCTACCCAATTACAGTAGGCCTCGTCTGTTCTATGGCACCAAACAATTACTCGGCCAAATCTGCCCCATTTATTGGTCATGAAACCAAACCAGGGAGACCCCTACCAAAGTTTTGGATTCAACTGAAGGGTAAAAGTGGTTCGATCTGAGAATCAAAAGCTTGTCAGATTCTTGAATGGGAGATGGTAATACAATGCACTGATAGAATACACACACACACAGATCCTTTAATTCAATAGGCCCCATTTGATCATTCACTGGGAATCGCAAACATATCCATAAAATCATAATTGAATACCGAAAGTGAAAGTGAAAGTGATGTGTCAGGTACACTTTTAAATAAATAAATAAAAACACTAAATTAATTATTATTTTTTAAAGAAAACATTAAATTAATTATTATTTTTAATATTAACATATTAAAATTATACAAAAAAAAATATATATTAATTTGATATTTTGCAGGTATTAAAAGATGTTATGTCTGCATCAATCTTCTAATATGTCCAGGGGCCATATAACTTAGATGTGATCTTTATTTTTTATTCATCTATTAATTAATTAATAAGAACATCTCCATCTACTACATTAATATAAAAACATTTTAAAAATAAAATAAAATATGGAGCCATCTTCATTTACTGTCATATTCTTTGAATATTATACAATATCCTGGACACCAATCATTTCTTCAAATATGGAGCCATATGACATCGTTTACTATGTAGACGCCATCGTTTTGTTATCTTACAATCTAAACTCTTCATTTTATTGTTTAAGTTACTTTTTGGATTGGGATTGGTTGTGTTTATAAATTGTTTTTATTCATAAATATATTAAAATAATAATTTTAAAAAAATAATTTAATATTAAAAAAATTAATTTGATATAAAAAATGAAAATATATATTTTTTAATTTTTTTAAAAAACATTTGAAAAACACAGAAAAACAGTTTATTATTGCAATAATCGGATCCACATCCTCTGCAACAATGTGTCCCGTCCTTGTCATTGGGCAGTCAAAAGAGAATGGACACCTGGGTTCAGATCATATCTAAGTTAGCAAAAATTATGAACTGGTCAAATTGTGTGAATTTTCTCAAGTGCCCATTTCTGTTAACCTTCTTAATCCTTAGAGTTGGAGGATAAATTTGTAAAGTTCTCGGGCATCCATGAATGATTGGAAGCTATCTATCTACTCTTTGAAGTTCAAACCACGAAGAGACTCCAAAGCTTTTATCAAAACTTTCTCCGCCATGTTTAGCATAATCGCCCTTTTTGGGGTACTAGGTAAGGTTGTAAGGACCAATATTCTGAGCTTAAATATCTTTTGTAGCTAGTTTTAGATTTATGCAGAGAAAAGCTCTTTAGATTTGAGCTTCTTCTTTACTGTGTTTGCAGGCAACATCACCACTGGTCTAGTTTACCTTTCTCCAGCGTAAGAGCAGATCGATCGTGTGTGTGCGTGAGAGAAACCAAGATTGTTGTTTTGTAGCGTGAATTTTCCATTGATACGTGAGATAAATTTTCAGGAAAACGTTTTGGAGAATTGCAAGGAATAGATCGACTGAAGAGTTTGAAAGCATTCCTTACATCTGCAAGTTACTTAATGCATACCAGTGGGTCTACTATGGAATCATCAAGCCGGACAGCGTGCTTGTTGCGACGATTAATGGTTTCGGTGCTGTGGTTGAGCTTGTTTTCATTGTGATATTTCTGATGTTCGCATCTACTCAGAAAATGAGGGTAAGTCTCGATTTAAAGAGTGAATCCATCCACGTTCATGTTGCAAGAATAGGAACCATCTGATCTTTATGTGTTCTTCATGTTTTTGTATGAAACATTAGGTTAGGACTGCCATACTATTTGGAGCTCTAGATTTGGTGTTTCCTGCAGTATCATTCTTGCTCATGCAGTTGCTGTTACATGGACAATTAAGGATCGATATTTCAGGCATGTTCTGTGTTGTCTTCAGTATGATCACCTACAGCTCACCTCTTTCAGCCATGGTAAGTTCATCAACTCCCCCCTCCGTGGTCTTAGAACTACACACTGTTTTATAAACAAATTTTGAAACGATTTTGTTTTGAAATTGTAAATTCAAAGCATGGTTCTCTTGAAATTTACAGAAAACAGTGGTATCATCAAAGAGCGTCGAGTACATGCCATTCTTGCTGTCGTTTTTTCTTTTCATAAACGGAGGAGTTTGGACTGTGTATGCCTTTCTTACAAGAGACTATTTTATCGGAGTAAGTCAGACTCTTCTCCCCCCCATAATCATTTACTTTACAGCATGATTTTTGTATTTATTAGTGGAATTTTAGTGCTGACAGTAACATGTTTTGGACCCTGTGTAGATCCCAAATGGAACTGGATTTCTTCTGGGGACAGCACAGTTGATTTTATATGTCATGTACATGAAGCCTAAGCCATCCAAGAAAATATCTGGTAATAATTCGGAGGATGGAAGTAAACAGGAGCCCCTTATCTCCAGTTTGGTTTCCTAGAAAAGTCGACGATGGTTTTTTATCAGGAAAGAAAATTTCGGATCATAGTTGAAACTTTCCTTTTATTGGATCGTGAATAATTAATGTGTTTATTTTTAAAATGATTTCTTATTTAAATATATTAAAACAATATATTTTTAATTTTTAATATTGATATATCAAAACAATTGTATTTGTATTTCTGATATTTCTGGTGTGTCGCATCTCCAACGTACGCTGAGGGTGAGCAAGTTTTATTGCATTTCCTTTCAAAGAATAAATTAATACAACTATGTGTGTGATATTATTTTATTATTATCGTAAATATTTAAGTTAAATTATACATACCTCAATTAATTTTATAGATACTAATATAATGATAATTAGGATAAGACTGTTAGTTGAAATTTTGGATGTGGGGTTTGGTGCAACACCAATCATGTTTATAGAATGTTTAGGAGTGTTTTAAGAAAATATCTATGAAAAAATTTTAAAAAATTATTTTTATTTTTTATTTTAAATTATTTTTTTAGCACTTTTAAATCATTTTAATATACTGACATCAAAAATAATTTTTAAAAATAAAATAAAAATATTATTTTAATATATTTTTAAATAAAAAATCAGACAATCACATTAATTAACTAGTTAAATTAGAATTGAAAGTTGTAAAAACAGGATCCATTAGCTGGCAAAATGCTAGCTAACCATTTCACTATCTTTTATTCAACATTATTCACACATTATTATTTTTATTCAACACAAAACATAGTCATTAATCTAATTTAAGACCTTGTTTAAGGTTATTAGTTAAATAATCATTTCATTATCTTTTATTTGTGTTTACTTTAAATTATTTTTGTTTATTTTTATTGTTTTATTATTATATTAATGATAAAAATATTTTTAAAAAATAAAATAAAAAATATATATTATTTTAATATAATTACAAATAAAATTATAATAAAATACAATACTAGTATATCTCCATTTGCCATCCAATCCTAGGTTTCCTTCCCATAAAAAAGCTCTCTTCCTGTCTTCAAAACCAAAAAAAAAAACCAGGAAACCCAACCAAGAACTCCGAAGAAAGATGGTTTTACCGTTGATATCTACAACTTTTTGCCTCATTCTCATGCTTTCACAATGTCTATCATCATCATCTTTATTGCAAGAAACAAACTTTCTTGACCAAAACCCTACAGCCTATGAAATCTTGGGTGACTACAACCTCCCTAAAGGACTCCTTCCGAAAGGAGTTGTTGGCTATTCTCTTGACACAACAACAGGTAAATTCTCTGCAATCTGGAATGGAACTTGTAGTTTTTCTCTTGAAGGATCTTACCAGTTAAGGTACAAGTCAACTATCAAGGGTTACATATCGAAAGGGAGGCTTTCAAGATTGGAAGGTGTTAGTGTGAAGCTGTTTTTTATCTGGGTTGATATTATTGATGTTACAAGAAATGGTGATGATCTTGAATTCTCTGTTGGAATTGCTGGTGCTGATTTCTCTGTTGATAATTTTGAAGTGTGTCCTCAGTGTGGTTGTGGCTTGAATTGTGATGGTGAGACCAGGAAAGTGAGCAAGATTAGATCAAACCTTTTTATATCCTCTTCTTAGAAAGACTGTATTTCAATCGTTGAATTGTTCTTTTGGGTTTTAAAAACTGTGATTTGAATTGGGCTGTAAACATTATCGTAAATTGTCTCAAAATTCTCCCCTTTGTGTGGGGCTGTCACAGGATTGCTGCTCCTTTTGTTTTTAAAGCTCATGCTTGTGTGATTAGAAACAGCTGTGAGAATTTTTATTTTGGTTAAGGAATTTATTGAATTGTGCCTAATTCACCAAAGTTGTGTTGAAACTGAAATGAGGGTGCGTGTCATTGAAATGATATTTTTTGTGATGAAAATGATAGGATGATTTCTTAGTGGAATCTAATGGGCATGGAAGAGTAAGAATTTTCAGCATTTCTTATCCATTAAGAATTGGGGATGGCACCGTAATGAGGTTTGTTGTTATTTATTGATCAAATCAAAGCTAGCTGTTTCCTTAAATCTTCCCCCTAGCTGTCATTTTCTAAAGTTAGAAAAAGGGTTTCGTTGCCCAGTTCAAGGAACATCGAACAAAAAAAGAGCGGCGTGCTTGAATTGGAATAATGGCTTTATTTGGTTAGCATTAACTGATAATACCTGTGCTTATCATGTTGAGATAATTCTGGTCCTAGTTTGTGTGATCAGATGGTTGCCTTCACTGTTTTTCAACTTGCCAATGTTGTCGATGGAATGGGTTGTCCTTTTTGGTGATTTTGAATCGATCAAGTTAAGTTATTGTAATGTTTACATGGTATTAATTTGAATCCGCTACCAAATTTCTAGTTTTGGAGTATATGTGCATTTTTCTCCTCCAAATCTATGCCGTTGTGTTCGTACATTACCTATAGATGCGGGGCTGAGTTATGTGTTTGGTTGGTTCCAACTAAGGTTACCTTTTCTTCGCTTTCCATTAAAATTTAGTTTGCCTTTTCTTTTGTGCTATACCTGAAGAGCACCTTAGAGAAGTGATTGTCAGAATGGATAAGCCAGTGATGGCCTTTGATTTGCTCAAAAAGAATTCAATGAGTCCATTATTCTGCTCTCTGCCAGTGACCTTTTTAACTGAGTCCATTTAGGCGATGCCTCTATCTGCCTTCACTGCTTACTTTTGATGAGTAAGCCACTACAACCCCATGACTGTGGTGCAGCCTACTACAGAGGTCCAGGAAATACTGCTTTTTACCAAGTTTTCAGGGTTATAAATATGGTATTGCCAATGTGTCATCCTTCTCTTGTGAATTCTTGTTTGCCCTATTTTTTTCCTTGGCTCATGGATCTACTTTCGATGATATCTTCGGAGTGTATTCGTGATCGAAAGTGGCAGCCGGTATGCTGATATTATTGCAAACTAGCTCATGTTGCGAGAACATTATAATCCATGCGATTTCTTCAGATCTGCATATAGGCAAAATTCATGTTCTCTATGGCATTGAAACATCCGGTTTGGATTTTGAAATGCTTTCATTGGGACTTATTTAACTGCAAACCAACTCCTATTTTTTCTCTGGCATTTCATGCCTCAAGTTAAGTGGAATGTAAAAGCCCTCGTCTAAATATTCATCATGCAAAGGGCCAGCCTCATTTCTTCTTCTTTTTTATCCCCTGTAAACTAAAAGCTTTTGAATTGTGAGGATTGTATTAAAAGCTGAATGTCTAACATGATGAGTTGCGGAATGCCAGGTGATGAAGAGACGTTATATAATAATAGATATCATCGATTAAAATTGCAATCTGCTCAAAACTTGCATAATCCCATAAATTATACATCTGTGAGGTGCAATCTTGTTCTCCATTAAAGCAAGAGAGTGATAATATGGCTGTGCTAGCTGAGTCCATTCACAGTAAACAGGGAAGTCTCCCAATTAAGCTTATTTGGACCAACAGGTTCTCTAACTTGCACCAGCCATTCTGTATGTTACCTTGTATAATCATTCAAGCTGTTCCCAACAGATCTTGTGAGTTGTGAGACATCTTTGAAAGCACTTTCTCTTTCCCTACTCACTTTGAAAAGGCTAAGCAAGGAAGTGGAACCCAGCCTTGGATAGATCTCTCTTGTCAGTACAGCTGTTTAGATTCTCTCCTCCCTATAGAGCTAGAAAGAAAGGCAGGTAGTCAGAGCGTTAAGGCTTAAGAGTCTGATGAAAACCCACTATAAGGCACTGAACCTAGGAAGAGAACTCTCTACTCTAAGTGGATAAGACCTTTCCAGAGCACATGACTGAGCATATAAGAATGTGCCTGACTGAATGTGAATGAGTTATCATCAGAAGCTTCTATGTTTGTCACAATTCATTTAAAAAGTCTATTAAATTCGAGGGGTATTTTTCAGTCCTTGTGTTCATGATTGCACACAACAGAACAGACATTAATATTTGACAATTTGGCATTGATGGTTGTTGATACTGGAAATAAGTGAAAATTTTCCGGGGGAGAATGCACTCATTGTAAAGGAAATTACTCTGTTGATTACTTGTCTAGAGTGGAGTATGCGGTCAGCATCCACCTCTCATGTCAATTTTGCTGAGATCATATCCAAGAATCTCAGCTCAGAAGACCTTTTCCTTTTGAGATGATGGCTTCTAATGTGTGCACTCTTGCGTTTCCCTTTCTTGGTTATGCTGCCATGATCTCACCCTTAGCTTTTAAGCATTACTGGTATTGGACATTGCTCTCCGAGGATAGTACGGCTGAATTCTGTGAGTATTTCATGGGAGAACGGACTGAGATATAATTGTTTTTGTTAGAATTGATGTTTTAAAAGGGTTTTTTTCCTGAAACAGTAAATTAACTATATCTGCAGAATTTGTTTTTGAAAAAAAAAAAAAAGGGCATGAAAATATTTTTTAAGACTAAAATAATTTACTTAAAATTCAATTGAAAAAAGAGAAACAGTTTATGTATGCACGAAAACTACTACAGCTAAGGCCAGAAACAAAACAGGTGCTGGATATTACTATTAGACTTGTGATTTCAAATTTTCAATATCAGCACAAATCTCAAATCATTAATCTATCCACTGAGCCAAGAGGGCCTCATCCTTCATGGCCAGTGAAGTAGAAGCCATTCTAGCTTCCACAAACAGACATGTCGAAAGATCACAGACGCCTCAACTTCTTTTCATGGAATGATGGCTATCAAATTGTGGATGCAGTCATGTTTACACTAAAACCAGCTGTTTGGTGACAAAAATGAAGAAGAAAAGGACTTGCAGTTTGTAAAATAATATTTGCTGACATCTAACATCACGGGAAAACAGAGCATGAAATTTGTCTCCACAGAAGAAGAGTCCTGTGTTCATGCTCCACAGATGCCTGTGATCTGTTTTGTTTTCTTCCAGTTTCACCCATTTTAATAATTGCTCCTTTATTCTTTTCATAAAAAAACCAAGTTACTGTAGAAGTATTTTATGATCATTAGTTCAAATCTCCTTTCTTCCTCCTCTTAATAAATAAATTACATCTCAAAATTCTCCACTCATTGTTAATCACTAGACAAGGGTTTGACCATGGAATCTTCATTGATGAGAAAATGATGGGGTTTGGAAAATTAATAATATGTCGTGGGAAAAGACAATGCAAATATCATTACTTTTGTATTTAATATATTCTCATATTTTAGATTTGTATTAAATCTTAACTTCTTTTTATAAGCATAAGAGATTTTACATCTCCAGGAAACAGGAAACGTGGTGTAAGTTCTTTTTATAAGCATAAGAGATTTTACATCTCCAGGAAACAGGAAACGTGGTGAGATGGGAAAAAATTTAGATTTGCACAACAGATTTTAAATTCAAGTTAAGATATGTATTTCTTATAAAAACTTGATACAGCTAGAATTTTATTCGCTCATATAAACCCATAAAATATATTTTTTGAAGGGTATAGTTTTATCGAATCCAAAAAAAATCAGGATTTTACTTTTTCTAAAGCTTCTTCAGTTTAATAAGCTTGTTAATCTATTAATCATCTCATTTTATGTCCTGTTCATATTGTTAGGTAGTATATATAATATTTTTAATTAATAATATGAAGTTAGACAAATTATTATTAGTATTGGAATTATTTATTTAAAAAATCAAATAAAATGGACAAGTATTCTCCTCACACAAAGCTTTTAACGTAAGAAAATATATATTATAATACAAATTGGTCACTATAAAATATATCAAGTTAGCAAAGTCGGGTGTTTAATTTTTTATACATGTTACTATTTCAACATCTTGATTTTTTTAAAAAAATGTCATGGATTATATTTATTTATACTATTAGAATTTGACAAAAATATAAAAAATTATAAAGAACCGCAACAACACAAGAAATCAACTATTTTTTTATATATTATTCATTATTTGACTTATGTATTCACAAAAGAATATATTCATAATTTTTTATTATATAGATCACCAGTAACTCTCAAAATTGCAATGACCGGTAACTCTCAAAATTGCAATGACTTGTTGTTAAAGAATCTCATTTAAAAATTTTAAGTTATTACGTGAGGTCATATAATATGATTTATATTATTATTTAACACACATCCTCAAGTAGAAGTCATTTGACCTTAAAATTTGCACAAGTTCACAATATCTTATGCTTAGTTTTTCATCGAATAAAATGGAGATGATGAAATTTAAACTCATGATTAAATGTCAACAAACTGTTAGATGAGAATTTCATGATATGATTTATATTATTGTCATTTATAGATGGTTAAAAAATTATAGATTTTATCAATTAAATTATAGTATAGTTTAAAATGTAAACTAATACACGTATTATTATAAAAATCAAGTGATATATATATATAGAATTCAACCTTGAATCTCTCTTAGATGGATTCTTTAAATATTAAATGATACAGTCTTATTAAATGATACAATCTTAGATAGGACATACTTGTTGACCATGGAAGCTTTCCTTTCAGAAAGCTGGGACTGAATATACTAATTAGCTGCGGCTCCTTGCACCCTGTAATAGGCAGCCTTAAAAAATAATAATTAAAAAAAAAACCTGCAACACCGACGCCACCTTCTTAGACTGTGCTTGAAAATACGGTAGAGCTTGGGATTGATATTGATTACAACCTAGCTAACATAGGATTGTTTTATTAATTAATGTAATATGATATAGTAGGGTAATCAACCTTCAATCAAAATAGTATTGTTTTATGTTTTAGGAAAAAAAAATATTAACTTGTATTCTCGTGACGCGGGCGGAGTGGGCGGGTTGAGAACCATGCACGCCACAACATGAACACACAAGGACACAAACAAAACAAAAGTAGCATCAAAACATCGATGATGCACGTGTGTGACCTGTGACCTGTGACCTGTGAGAGAGACAACACAGACAAGTAGAGGGTAATGGTGATCAATCAAGAAAGAACGAGCGGCAGTACACGTATCAACTGACTTTTCAAAATACGCGGTTTTTGTTTGTCCTCGAACAAGTATCCCCTCTCTCTCTCTCAACCTTACCTTTGAAGTTTGAAGGTTTCAACCTCCCTTGCCTTATTTGCATCTTGTTGGGCAGATGGCATTGAAAAAATAGCTTTTTTAGAGTGAGAAGGAAAAGATTTACTAAGAAAATGACAACCCATATCCATTACTATTTGCTTCTTTCTTGATCTATTATCATAACCCCCCACCCACCCTCTTTTACCGTCCCCTTCTTTAATTTATTCGCTTCTATTTCTGTTGGAAAGAAAGAGTGTTTTTTTTTTTTTTTTCATTTCTATTGATCATATTACACCAACCCTTTTTTTATCTCTTTATAGAAACTCTTCATCGGATCCTTTATTTCACTGTTTCAACACCAAAATCCATCTGGGGTGCTATATTTTCTTGTTCAGGGACTTAAAATCTATATTCTTTATAAGAAAAATAAAGAACTGGGTTTAAAATTTGGATTTGTTTTGTTTTGGAGGTTAAGAAGCAAGGAAAAGGAAGATGATGATGATGACGATGGAAGGGATGATGGATAAGGCAGTGTTGGATGATATAATAAGGAGGTTACTGGAAGGAAAAGGAGGAAAACAAGTACAGTTATCTGAAGGAGAGATCCGTCAATTATGTGTTAATGCTCGCCAAATCTTCCTTTCACAGCCTATTCTCCTTGAGATTAAAGCTCCCATTCGCATCTGTGGTGAGAACTCTTTCTTTTCATTGATCTCTTGATAATGAATGGACTGGTTATCAGCATAGCTGATGTGTGTGCATATGTTTTTAATGTGAGATGATTATGTGAATTTGTTAAAGAAGACTGTTTTGAATGATTCTAGTCAAAAGAGAAATTTTTTAGTTTATCTATGGACATGAATCATTTGATGATTGGTTATGACACAGCATGATTGATCAATTCTTTTTATAATTTTAGTTTGATTGTTGAAGGAATTGTAATGCTTGAGGTGGAAGGATTGGTGTTTTATTCAACTGGAAGGAGTGGTAGGATCGATCTTTTCGATTGGATTGAATGGAAGCAAGGATTACAATTATTATTATTAGTTTATGATGGGAGGAGGACATCTATCTTGTTGCTAGTGATGTCATTCTTCAGGGAGAGGCATGGGGGCAAAGCTCAGCCTCGTCCACCCATTGATTAGCTTCGAAACCTTGGTTGAGCATGGCCTGATTGGTAGCTACACTTCCTTTAGAGAGGAGAATATCAAAAGTAAAGAGATTTGAACATTGTGAGTGGTTGTTGAGCTTTGGTTAGGTCAGATTGGCTTGTACTTGCTTATTTGGCTGAGATTGAGTCTCACATGTCCAAAAGAAATAACAGAGAGCCTTGGAATCAGAGTTAGCTTGAAACTGCCTCATATATTTGTAAGAATGTGTTAGGAAATTACCAGGTTCTTCACTTATGGCCCATAAACTATGTGAAACACTCGGCCAACATTAGGTTGTTGAATATTTAGGTCGTTCGTGTCCAACTTCTTTTATACCCTGGGAAGGATCTTGTTGCTCATTTGCAGTGGAACAAACTATACTTCACAATGTGGCAAAGTACTGTAGTCATCACTTATCTTCTTAACTCTACTTTGGCCCCCTGCATATCTAATTTTTCCCGTCTTTTTACAGGTGACATACATGGGCAATATCAAGACCTCCTGAGGCTGTTTGAATATGGTGGCTACCCTCCTTCTGCTAACTATCTCTTCCTCGGGGATTATGTTGATAGAGGGAGGCAAAGTTTGGAGACCATATGTCTGCTTCTGGCCTACAAAATCAGACATCCCGACAAAATTTACCTCTTGAGGGGTAACCACGAGGATGCGAAGATCAATAGGATATATGGGTTTTATGACGAGTGTAAACGGAGATTCAATGTCCGGCTATGGAAAATATTTACTGACTGCTTTAACTGCTTGCCTGTTGCCGCACTGATTGATGAAAAGATATTCTGCATGCATGGAGGCCTCTCTCCAGAGTTGGAACATTTGGGCCAAATAAAGGAAATTCAAAGACCTACTGAAATCCCAGATAGTGGTCTCCTATGCGATCTACTCTGGTCTGATCCTGATGCTAGGGTTGAGGGTTGGTCAGATAGTGATCGAGGTGTTTCGTGTACCTTTGGACCTGATAAAGTTTCTGAGTTTTTGGATAAAAATGACCTGGATCTCATTTGCCGAGGTCATCAGGTGAGCCAATTTCTTTCTAAGCAAAGCTCAATACCCACTAAAAATTGCAAAGTTGAAGAAGTAGCTTTTCCCAGCTTCCATGTTCTTTTCCCCTTGCAAATAACCAAATAAAACCTTGTAACTGGAGTTTGTTGGATCATGATTTAGGAGATGCCTGTTTCTAAACATGTGTTGCCAAAAGCTTTCGCATCTATTTTATCTGGAAATACTTTAATGCAAAAAACAGTGATTGTCATCAATGTTACCTAACTGTGAAAGTTATGATTTTGATCTCTATTGATCAGGCCCTCTAATTTACCAAACCTTACGTGTCTTTAAATCCAATACAAGATTGCTTTACAATAAAGAGTGAAAATATGCCAAACTATCATGATAATCAGTTGCCTCGCCAAATTATATAAAAAGATGACTGATACTTCCATTTAGTTTGTAGCCCTGAGCATTATTATTTTTTATTTTTAACTTGACCCAGAACAACTCCAGCAATGATAACTGGAGAAATTTTTTTGCAATGTTTTAGGTGGTGGAGGATGGATATGAGTTCTTTGCCAAGCGAAAATTAGTAACAATATTTTCAGCTCCAAACTATGGCGGGGAGTTTGACAATGCAGGTGCTTTGTTGAGCGTTGACGAATCCTTGGTATGTTCCTTCGAGATATTAAAACCGGTTTTACCAGCAAGCACTTCAAAGTTAATCCTTAAGAAGGTGCGTGCATAGTATACTAGATGTTTTCTTTCTTATTCAATATTGGATGAAATAGATCTTTCTCTCTCGTTTTTCCCCGCCCTGCTAACTATAACGAATCTTTCCATGGTTAAAACACTCTAATATCATTTGTTTTTTTCCACGTTCAAACAGCCTCCTAAAGCTGGAAAGATCTAGTATGAGAAAAGGGCATTCAAGGAGTCCTGTTTCAGTAAGGAGATTGCCAATCTCGGTTCTAGCAATGATTTGAATATCTATAACATCGTGGGTTTGTCCTCAGAAAGAAGCCCTTTTGTCTTGTTAAAATGTCACCTAGTTCAATTTGCTGTGAAAATTGTTGGGGGGGAAATCTGCAAAAACAACAGCACGCGCTTCGTTATGCCAAGGAACCAAAGTTGTTTTGTTGGATACTCTTTGAGAACTTCCTGTCTGGTCAATTAGCATATGCTGTTTGTAAGTAGTGATTGAGAATAGGTCTGGCTTTTGTTGAGATGTTTGTTCAAGTTAAATCTATGGTTTGCTCGGAGAGTCCTCTTGTTGATCTATTGGCAATCAAAATAGTTCATCACTGCCAGCTTGGTTGTTCCAGATTTTCCCTCTTCGCAACTGAAGCAATTTCTGCTTCTTTTTCGTTTCATCTCACTTAAAAATAGTATGTTCGGTTTTAAATCTTTCAAGCATCAGCATTCTGATGCAGAATAAATAGAGAAATGTTTGCTGGGTGATAAGCTGCTCGTTTATAAGTTCCTGGTGGTTCTTGTGACTGCTGAGAAACCTTGTACTGCTACTTGAGGACAAATTCTACACTGTTTAACTTTGACACAATCATCAATTGATGTCATTGTGAAAGCTCATGATCTTAATCTGGATGTTCTAACAAGTGGCAGATTGTTTACAAGGAGCTTCTCATCACTTCCATCTGTCTGTTATCTACGCCATTCAACCAATCTTGAACTTTTTCTCAAGTTTTCTGCGATAGAATAATGAATCAGACACAAGTGGAATTTCCTGTTGTGACATTTTATTTGACACGATCCGAAGTTTCATCAAATGCAATCACCAAAACATATAAAAAAGAAAGGAAATTTAAGTGCACTAAACCAAGACTTCCTAATAACAGAATGAAGTGATTTAAAAGGGATATTTTGGGAATTTTTAATATTTTATGACTCGACACCAGTAGGATTGTCTTATGCATCCTGTATTTTTTATTTTAAACTTTTTTTTATGTTTTTTAAAATTTATATTTTACTTATTTGTGGATTTTTTTTGCTTAATTATCTATTTTTAATAGTGATTAATTTTTTATTATATTGGATTTATTTAATTTTTTAAGAGATTTGTATTATTCATTTATAGTTTTTTATATTTTATATTTATTTATTTATTTTTAGAAATAAAAAATATTTATTTATTATGATATTCTTAATATGTACAACCTTGCATAATATTTGTTTTATTCAATAAATCTTATGTGTTTGTGGATTTCTATTTCCATTTGATTTGAATAAAACAAACTCATTATATATAATCAAGTAAATTAATTATATTACAATATTAAATATTTTAATATGTATTTATCTCTCAGTTTTTCAATTTTTTTCTTTTAGGGAAAAAATTTGAACCCAAGATGGATTTGTTGGGGTGTTTTTTTCTCTTTAATTTTTTTTTAATTGAACTTGAATTTTGTCTATTTTTTTCCTATATCCTAAAAAAAAATGTTTCATAGAAAAGGTCTAACAAGTGCAGCTTTCTTTTTTTTTTTTTAATTATTGTTTTCAACATCTCAAGATTATATTGATATTTGATTTTGTGCTTATCTAATTTTATTATTATTTAGTTAAAAAATAGGTTTTCAAAATACAAATTATAATCCTATTGGAATTAAATCTGATTCACAAGTTTAACATGCTAATCCAGATTACCCATTTCATAAATTTAACAAGCATTAATCAAATATATTTTTTTGTTGATCCTTAAATTATTTTTAATATTTTTTCTTGATTTTATCCTCAATATCATATTGGTTGTGAAATAAAATGTGAATATAACTAAAAAAATTGTTTACAAAAATATATTATTAAACTCAATAAACTAAGATCAAGTCATTCTATCATTATTTCAAAGATTATTTTGAAAAATAATATCTTTATTTTTTTTAAATCAAATCATATTTTTATCATTCATCAAAATTATATCGGGACACATAAAATCAATCTATTTAAAAATTTGCACAATTTAGTTAAAAACTCAAGTTAGGCTAGGTACTAGATAACAAGATTTTAAGAAAATCAGTCTAACCCGTGGCGGAGCCAAGGATACATGAACTACTGTAATCCTAATTTATGTTTCCCAGCAAGATATCAGGGCAGCTTGTTCCAGACTGGAGCTGCAAAACGTGTGGTTGCATGTTTGTGATAAGAAATTCTTGGGAAGAAAATGAAAATGAAGAAAAATATTTATCTGAATCGTATTTGTGACGCACTGAACTGATCAAGAACGTTAACAGTTATCCAAGCCCCGTAATTTCTTTATCAGGATTTTGAAAAGAAGGAAGGGAAGAAATTCAGGAAATAGTTTTTTCATTTACTGAAACTGGTGGCAATAGCTATTGATAAGAGACCTTTGAACTCATCTATGCTGCTTCTTTAATTGTTTTTTTAACAAGAGAAAATGGAATAACAGATGATTCACATCATAACAGTAATTCTTATAACATTGCTCACCTGTGTATTAAAACATCATCTTCGATTTCCTTTCATATTTACTAAACTATCAGGAGAATTCTCTCTCTTCCGGCCATCCATTCTCCTTGCAGCTATTGCTGCTCTTTGAATAGCTGCAAGCTTTTGGCGCTGACTCTGGCTATGACTCTTCCTTTTACTGCATGGTCGGCAAAATATATCAAGAAACAATATTTTCTTTTTCATTATTCACTACTGTTCAAATATGATGACAGCAAATAATCAACTTCACAGGGGGGGAGGATAGCATGGATGGTTTATGAAGGAAAATAAGTTACACAAAATGGTATCTGTAGTGTATTTGATGTCTCCTACATGTTGTTAAGTAAGAAGTATTTACTGAAGCGTGCTTAAACATCTGAAAGAAAAGGAAGCGAACTTCACTAAGCTTTCTAAATACAAACACACACTGCTAAAAGTCAAAGATGTCACCAACTTGGATGAATGATAGGTATGAGGTGCTAAGTAGTCTAATTTAAAAGCGAGGCATGTAAAATGAAGCCTGTATTTTCTGTAACATTGGCTGCTTTTGGGGGTTTTATCCATTTTCAAGCAGGAACCTTTTATTTAATCTTTATTTGGTGTAGCTAATTCGGCCAGATGAAAGAGGATAATGCGAGCATTATCTCTATAGTAATCCTCATTTTCTATGGAACTACAGTGATGACTGGAAAATGAAAACCGAAAAGCTATGTTTGGAATCTTGAAGACGTAAAAAGGCAAGAATATATTGGTCTAACCTCATAAACAAGAGACCTGCAGTGAGAACTAAACCTCCTACTGCCCAAGAAACTTTTTCGCTAAATTGCATTTCCTGCACCCACTGCTGGAAATCTTCCACGATCCCCATATTCTCAGCTTTCTGGGTAAACTCAGATAGTGGAGAGTCTGGAGACCTCCATGAATCAGAGATAGAATCGAGACTGGCTCTACCACCATAGCAAGACACCTCTTCTACATCAACATATGCATCATCAGACAGCTTAACAGCAAAACCTGCAGCATGGCATAGCTCTGTGCCATTGGAGACCCATTCAACAGCTTGTCCACAAACAAAGTCGTTTACTCCACATGGTGCTATGACCTGATAGGTGAAATCCAATCAGGAAATTGATTTTATTAGAGACATTCTAGTGGGGGGAATTAGAATTTTTATAGTATTTTAACAGGCATAAACAAAACGCTAGTCTACCATGTGAACATATAGAACGATACATAGCATATTAATTTCTTTAACCATGTTTGAGAAATGTTAGTTGATGGGCTCATTAATTGCTAATGAGTTCTCATACATTAAGCAAGCACTAATCATTGAAGACATCAAATGCAATTCTCATTTCAAATGAATGGAAGCACCATAATCTAATTTGATATCCAAACTGGACAAAAAAGGTTAAATCTTAAACCAGAAAACTAAAGAATCTTATGATGAATCAGCTACTCTAGAAGTCAATGGCTCTGCTCTTACCCGTTTATTTGCATCCATAGAGAAGTAAGCACTAGCACAAGCTTGATATACTCTGTCACAAAAAGAAGCGCAAATAAGAGGAGGTCCAGGCTGAACACCAATTTGGGGATCACAAATTGAGCATTCCAACAATTCCCATAATTGCAAGCACTCCTGGCTGGCTTCTCCTGTTGAAGCCAGCCTCCTAACAGATAGGGAAGCAGGATATGTCTGGGCTACATCGCAGCAAGTCTTTTTGTGAAACAACCTACAAAGGGTCAAATCTCTGGCACCCTTGCCTACCTTTTTTGGAGGTTTCCCTTCCGATGAATACGGCGGAAAGCGACCGCCTTTAGAAACACATACTCTAGCAGTTTTTCCTACATTAAGAAAGTGAGCCATTGTGATGGACACAGACATCAGGCTTTCAAATAAAAATGCAACTTCCTGCTCCAAACAAAACTGATAAATTTTCGGGCAACGACCATGTTCCGATCACCAAGTTAATATCTTTAAAGTTTAAGAAAAAAACATTAACTGTGAACAACTATAACAAGGTTTTGGCTATACTTCTTGCCCCCCAATTCATCACATATCTCAACCAATGGTCATCCATTATTTAACAAGACAAGTTTCCAGCTTTTGAAGTGTCCTATAAACAGAAAGCCTAAACAACCTACTCAACTATTCGGCTTCTAAATACAGTAATTCTCTGTCTCAAAACAAAAGCAAAAAAGCACAATTTCTTATATTTTAATTGTCTAAATTGTAAATCACACACCAAAACGAAAACCCGACAGGTGAATTTCAGTACCAGCATCAATAACAAATAGCTTCTCTAAAGTGACAAAATTGGAAAATAAAGGAATCCATGATAATGAATTGACAAAGAAAGAATCTTTACCAGAGGAGAAATGGATTTGCAAGTGAAAAAGAAGCAGAAAAATCAAGGACCCGCAATATTTTCTCTTCATTGTTTACTTTTCTAGCTTCGAATTTACTTGGAATTTGAGAGAGGAACTGCCTCCTCCTCGAACGGGGTTGAATGATCGTACAAAATGGAAGAATCAGTGTGGTTTGTAGACTACCCGACGGGTATGAATTTGGATCCAATGGGCTGAATTGAGCTGGATTTAAGAAAATAATTGGATTCATAAAGAGGGTAGTTGAGGCCCATGTCCATGTGTAATAAGAATAAATTTGTTTCCATGCCAAGAGACAATGTGCTTACAACTGTTTTGCATGGTTGTTTGTTGAAGTGTTTTTTATTTAAAAATATATTAAAATAGTATTTTTTTTAGTTTTTTAAAAATTATTTTTAACATCAGAACATTAAAATGATCTAAAAATATTAAAAAAAGTAATTTAAAATAAAAATAAAAAATTTCATTTTTTTCATAAGCACTCTCAAACACCTTCTTATACTGTTTATTTATATCATTATCTCATGGGTCAGATTATTAGACCTTCCCAGCACAGTTTTCCATTCTGTTTTAGCTTTTTGTTTTTTAAATTATTTTTCCATTGAATTGAATTTTAAAAAAATATAAATATAATTTTAATTTGGTGATATCAAAGACTAAATATATAAATATACATAAAAAAAATAATTTTAATATATTTCATATTGAAAATCACTATTAAAAACACTTTGTAATATGATATCTAAAACACTTATTGAGTGGTAGTTGTGAGATTTGGTTTTAGAACTAGTTTGGAAACTAAGTTTAGATTATTAGATTATTGGGAAACCCGCAAGTAATTGGATTAATTTAGGTTAATATTTTTTTTATTAAAATTGTGTCGTATCATTTAAAAAAAATCCTTGTTGACTCAATTATATTCGAACAAGGTCTAATCAGGGTAACTCAGTCACTGAAAACCTAATTAGATCAGCTAAGATTCACATTATCAATGTTTTTTCATGATTCTATGTAAAATATGACCTTAATTAGGGTTTAAAATGCAAGTTTTCTTAATCAACCTGTCAAGTCAGGACAAGCTTTTATAATTATGAATCATAGTTCATGTCTCTTAATAAATATTGTTTATTGGTCAGCACTATTTTGCAGGCTGGATTATTTTTAAAAACCTGGAAAAATATAAAAGAAAAATACCAAGTTAAGATTATAATTATAATGAACCAAATATTGAAGATTGGAAATGAAAAAAAAATTCATAAATAATCAATATAGTAAGTTTAGTTAACTTAATATACATATACAAACACACATATAGATTTAGAAAGAACCCCAGTCCTCAATCAATTTAATATTGAAAAATCAATTAAATATTGAAGGACCGAATAAACAAATCAATCAAAAACACTTGTTAAGGTAGAAAAATAGCTTTAAAAAACAAGGATTAAACTTAAAAAAAATTAATTTTGTAAAAAATCACAAATAAATATAATAATTAAAAGAATATGGAACAAATCTAAGAGCTAAAACTGAAGGGTGATAAAATTAAAAAAATACAATTTAAAAATATTTTTTCAAATAATAAAATAAAATTCAAAAAATGATTAATTCAAAAATAATAAATTGAAAAGGTCATTGTTTTTTTGTTAGATGCAACACACAGGGATAGAATGGATGAGAGATAAATGAAGGGGTTTGGAAAATTGTAGGAGCACCAAGCCCGATGGAATAATCATGCTCACAAAGAAATATTAACTCACATCTCAATGTGATTCCATCGAGCTAAAAGCCAAGATTTTTTTATCTTGATGCGAGTAAATTTTGAAACAAGCTGATGTGAACGATGAAAACTCTAATTATCGCTCTTAGAAGATACACGTATTGCACCAACTCCATACTTGCTATATACTTGTTATTCGGATAAAAACCCTAGAACAGTAAATGTGTCATGTCCCACCATCCATCTGATGTGGTCTCACTGGTCACTACAGCAGCCTATAGAGTTATTGGTTTTGCTTATCAAACACCGTCTAGACTTGCATGAAAAGCAACGTAACGTTGCTCCCGCTCACATGGAGAAGGTAAGCAAAGGACAAAACTGAGAAAAGCAATATATACAGAGAGATAACGAGAAGTTGCCTTGTGGAGCACCAGCTCCTTACGACCCGTTTTACTGACCATCAACACTCGGGCATAAGGTCTGGTCAAACACGGCAGTCTTATCAACTACACTAAAACGCCTCCTCGGAATACACTACAAACCCGAACAAACAGGACGTGGAGAGGTGAGAAAACACTTGGAGGTGACGGAGAAGATGTAAGAGGTTCGTAAATCACTCGCCGAAAGGAGAAATTGGAATTCTGGGTCCAGCCCCGGTTGTCTTCTCGTATGCGTCCGACGTAGACCTTCTTCGAAACCGAAAGGACTCTCTGTTTCCTTTACAAAATACAGTTGCCTTGAGTCAGTGACAAAAAGAACGAGCAACATAGGAAATGAAACCGTGTGGATACACCTCTATAGAGCACACATGCAGTTAACGAGACAACAACACACTACCAAACATCATAGAATCAATTAAACTATCCTCAACATTAGAAATTAATTAATCTTATTGTGTTCGAACCATGACCAGTGATTAGAAATATGGGGTATAGTGATTGCCATACATCATAGGTACACGCACTCATGCAAGTCAATAGAGATATAGATATTGTGATTACCATAATTTTGCAATATGGGATGCCTTGCACCACCTTTTCATAGAATAATCAATCTTATTGTGTTCGAACCATGACCACTGACATCCTAAACTTCAGCGACATCCCACGATGGTTCGTGACATCCCATTAGCTACGGCATGGCATGATCCATGATCGAGTGACATCACATCCCATTAGTCACGACATGATCCACGATCACCACAACGCATGAATCCGATTAGGTATGATCTAGGTATTTGATAGTTTTCATTTCTTTGTAAGATCATATTGACCTTGTCAATTATAAGCTACAGGTTCTTAGCTAAATTAATGGGGTATTAGAAAAATCGTTTAACGTAATCCAACTGATGATACCTAGATTAGATTGACTAGAAAATAGTTTCACTTTGACTTCATCACGACCGTATGATATTATTTATCAAAGATGAACCATACTATATATTATTATAATCTGCAATTCCATTACACGTAATCTTGATGTGATATGCCAACTAAACCCTTAAAATGCGGATGCCAAGTAAAATAATTATCAAAATTATTAATGTAAGGCATAGGTCAATGGCACCCCATGCATGTTGAAAAGGACATGGATGTCATTATCTACACGGAAATCGGACACGCAAACACCCGACTTGCATCAACCAACCATATTAAACGGTTATCATTATCCTCTTGACCCAGTAAATGACTAAAATACCCCTATTCTCCACTTTTCTAGGAGATAAGAGTTTATCCATTAACTGAAAAAACAAACGAAGGGCATTATTGACTTACCAGAGAAAGGAGATACAGGAGGAGTAGAACCAGCTGGTGACGTCGGGGGTGTAGCAGACGTACCGTTATTCTGGTACCCCAGAGGTCTTACTATCATGATACTCCTTGTCACTTTCTGCGTCTCCTCCGTCGTCGCTTCACCACAGCACGACCTCGTCACGCTACCACCACTACCATCAGATTCTATTCATGACCAAAAAAAATTGTTTAGAAAAGCTAAATTAGTTTCTAATAGTGAGATTCGAATATTCTTAAAGGCATGCAAGGAAAAAAAAATAATTATCCAATTCTCTTATTTACAAGAACCATCCGTCTCAAATCAGTTGATTTATCATTCTGTTATGGTTCGTGATCGTCTTGGCAAGAATTGATTAGCGTACCCTTGCCGGAGACCGGCCGGAGACCGAAGCTCGGTTTCTTCCGGAGCTTCCCCAGGTCGCTTTCCGGAAAAGGGCCAGCAACGGTTTCATCCCAGAGCTGATCAAGGAAGCTCATGGCTCACGTTAGAAAAAACGGTGTGATTTGGGGGAGGAAACACCGCCCGTTTGCAAATGCAGCGTTGTTTTAGGCTAGCAGCGTACAGCGGGAGTGAGTTCAAGGAGAGGAGAGGGGCATTTAAAGAGGAAGTGGAGCGTTAAGGGTCGAGCAAGTTTGGCTATATCTTGACCGTTGATTTGGAACGAAAGTGATTGAGTGACATGGCAAGGGAATGGATTGGGCGTGTTTGTAAGGATAAGATCGATGTGAAATGTGGGGCCGGATGCCGGAGATATAAAGGGTAGAGGTGAAACGTGGCGTGTCACGTGATGTCATTATCTGCATTGGAATAAGAAAATTTCCTCAGCTTTATCCAGATTTATAATTCTTAGGGTTGGTATTGGATTCTATTACGGTATTGCCACTGGAGATTCCTTAGCCGCCTTTCGATATGTTGAATTTCTCGAAGTTCTTGACGTGAGAACAGAATTTTTTTTTTTCTTTTTGTGTATCGGGAATGATCAGAATTCCAAAAGTTTTCACGCCATTTTTTTATATTTTTTTAATATAAATGATTATGTCATGAACGAGTGTTTAATATTGTGATCAGAAAGTATTTATAAAAAATTTTAAATTTTTATTTTAAATTAAAAAATAATGTTTTTAGATCATTTTGATGTACTGATATCAAAAATAATTTAAAAAAAAAATATCATTTTGATGTATTTCTAAACAAAAAATACTCTCAAAAGCAAAAACAATCGCACTCCCAAACAGGCCCTAAATCTCAATCGGATAAAAAATAGAATTTTTATTTTCTCTCTCTTTTTTTCTAAAAATAACTTTATAAATATATTGATTTTTAAAGTTAATTCGATAAGTGATGATTTAATTATCTAGTTATATCAACTTTAAATTGAAATTAACAACTATATTTTTAAATAAAAAATATTTAGATAATATTTTTAAGCTTACAATATATGATTTATTCTAGGATATCATCATAATTATAATAACGGCACATTCACACAATAACTCACGGCGCATGAAATATATTTAATATTGGATATTCTTTTTCAAGAATATAGTTTAATAAAGAATCAAACAACAAAAACTTTGATCTCTCATGCTGCAATGTGTGGGTGACTTTTTATGAATTAAATCTAAAATTTAAGCCTAATAAAAAAAATATTATTTGAAATAAAGCCCTAAAATAACTCAATAAACTCACTCAATCCAATTTAAAATTAAATATATAGCATTAAAATAATAAAATAAATATTTTGAAGTTTTTATCCCATTAGTTTCACAACTTATGGATAAAAAATACAAGAGAGATAATTATTTTGATGTAAAAAGTCTCTATACCACCACTATCCTTTGAAGAGTAGACAATAACTATTTCTTGCTATGGCATCCTAGTTTTTCGCCATCTCTATTCTCTGTGGTGAAATCATTTTTTTTAATTAGATATTTTTCAAAAGATTAAACTCTTTGGTGGATTAAATTTTTTAACCCTAATAATTAATGACTATTTTTTTATTAAAAAACATAAACTAATTGATAAAATAAATCCAATGACATTGATATCGCCTTATTGCACAAAACTCATGGTCCTTGTATATATCTTGAGCACATGTCATATTTATTGAGGCTTATTCTTTTTATATTATTGTCTTTTTACGATGCATCTTGACTCGTATATTATTTTGATATATTTTTTAATAAAAAATATTTCTAAAAACAATCACAACCATACTCATAAATAAATAATTAATTGATTGGTTTAGTTGTTGTTCACAGTAGGACAAATCACTATGGACGACAATAGTAAAACTCATTTTTCGGTTCGATTCGGCTTGTTTGGTTCACTGGTCTACTGTTTCTTCTTTTTTTGCATTGTGAAATAAAGATTTTATCCATCGAAACAAACAAAAAACAACTTATGGATGGAGAGGTCCCATGGTAATAGCACATTTTCATTCCCATGTGGTCCGGTTAGGGTGACCAGTTTATTTATTTTTAATATTTTTTGCACAATAAAATAATCATTTTATCCCTAAAAAAAGACAGAAACCACGTTTGGCGGGGATGAGTGCCATGGGAATTTCTTATTTTTTAAAAATAACTAAATATGGATATGCCCTCGGTAAGATAAAATTGAAGAGTTTGATGCAGGGGGTGTCACAGTAATTTATCTATTTTTTTAATATTTATTTTGACGCAGTACTATTGCGCGTCGTTAGAGCGCCATCCGTGCTCACGCGGTTTTCGGAACACGCGTGCGGCATGATAAAGCCTTTAAAAATACTCGACTGACGTCTAGAAATATATTTCTGCATGTTCTTTTCCTCATAGGGTGGTGCGTGCTGGTCTAACATGGACAGAGACGTTCTGGTGGTCAGTTGAAATATCCCCCCCGTTCTCTCTCTCTTGCATGTGCAGGTACACGTTAGTCCCCTATGTTTGTTGACTTTTCATTGTAGTCCTTGATTTTTTGATTGTTTTGTATGGTCCTTATTCCTTTAATAAATGTTTTGATTTGTTTCAATTTTACTCTTCAATTAAAATTGATTATATATTGTAGTTTCATTTCATTCCTCGGTCTTTTAATTTCTGGATTGGATTGAAATCCATAAGATTTTCGGTATCAGACTTTTGCCTTGTTTGAATTACATCCTTCAATGCAAATTGATTATATATTTAAGTTTCATTTCGGTCCATGTTATTTTAATTTCTGGTTTTGTCTTAAATTCTTTAATTTTTTTAGTATCAAAATTTTGATTTTATTTTAATTATGTCCTATAAATTTAATTTATTATATATGTGTGTTTTCATTTTGGCCCTTATACTTTTAATCTTGAATTTTATTTTAATTCCTTTATTTTTTTATATTTTTCGTAGATGGTTTCTATTTTTTTTCATGTTTATATATACATGCTTTTAGTTTTTTTTTTTCCACTGTATTAAGGTTTGAATTTTTGTTATATGGTGTTTCAAATTTAATTTATGACGGTGATCATTTGAAAATTGATATTTATTATTTTTTCTCTTTGTTGTTTGATTTTGAATTTTTATTTATTCTTCAGGTCATATATTTTTTTAAAAATCTAGTCATATTTATTCATGTCTTGTCATTTATTTTATTTTGATTTTTTTTTAATATTATCAGGTGTTGAAAATTTTCATTATTATAGATAAAACATTTAAAATAACGATAATGATTATTTTTAAGTTTTTTTTTCTTATAAATATGTTAGACTTATTATATATTTTAATATTTATTTGATATATATATATATATATATATATATATATATATAGAGAGAGAGAGAGAGAGAGAGAGAGAGTATGATTTTTTTTACCTGAAAAAAATAATATCAGTGTTCTAAAATATTTTTAATATAATAATATGAGGAATAAATTTTATGAAATTAAAAATAAAATTGGCTTTCAATTTAGTTTTTGTCCTTTTTTATTTAAATTTATTTTTTAGAAAAAATTAATTCTTGGATTTTAGATTGTTTTTGATATAAAAATATTTTTAATATTTTTATGTATGATATTTCAGATATAATATTACTAGGAAAAAAAGACAACTCATAAACAAAATGAGTAGATAAATTTATCTAAATTATCTACAATGAAAAAGTATATGAACCACTTCCCCTATATTTTGATTACACTGTTCCTTTTAGACGGAAAAAAATTCATTTTTAATAGATTTTATCTATTATAATTTCACTAATTAAATATTAAAATAATTAATTATAATATAAAAAAATCAATTAATTTTTTACATTTAAAAAAACCCAGTACAACACTATAGCAAGTAAACTCGTTATATCTCTATTTTAGATTCAAGTTCAAATACATTTTGAATTAAAGGGAAAAAAACATAAATATTAAAAAAAGAAAAGCTTGCACGGGTTTATCACACTGCTGTCTCTCCAAATCACAAAGTGAGAAAAACCATCTCTATATATATCACGAGAAGCTGTTTTTAGATATTTTTAATATAAACATTAATAAATTATTATTTATTATTTTTTTTAATTATTAAAAATAATTAAAATAACATAAAAAACTATCATACCCTCAAACCATAAACATTAATAAATTGTTTTTTTTAGTTTTAAAAATAATTAAAATAGCTTGCACGGGTACGTCACCCATGCTGTGGGGTAGGGGTGAGAAAAAATCGAACAATCGATTAAATCGAAAAAAACAAAATTGGTTAATTTTTTTTTTAAAATATCCAGTGTGGTATCGGTTATATACAGGCAGAACCGATTAACCCTAACCGAACCGAACCGGTTCGGTTTAAAAACATAATATAAATAGAAACTTACAAAACCTAGATTCGTCCGCCCGCATTCAGGCATTCACCTCTCGCGTCCCTCGGTCCCTCAGCAACTAAACTAAGCCTGTCGGTTCGGTTGAACTTTGCATCTTAAATCTTCGTCCCTCTCGCCTCCCTCTGCTAGTCTGCATCTTTAATCTCCGTCCCTATCACCTCTCGCCTACCTCAGCAACTTAAATCTCCCCCCCTCTCTCCTCCCTCTGCAATTTAAATCTCCCTCCCTCTCGCCTCTCGCTTCTCGGCTTATCCCTCCCCCTGCAACCAACCAGCCATTACCCTCTCTCCCTCTGCAATCTGATCACATCGTTACCCCCAGTTCGACAGTATCTCTTTATCATCATCCCCATCCGACACGGTTGCAGATTACAAAAGGTATGTAAATTTAACCTTTGTTTTATTTCTTGTTATATTTGATACATCATCTGTCGTAGAATAGTCATAGTCCTGTGGAGTTGATAAATCAGAGCCATTGGACATACTATTTGAGGAAACCCTACTGCTTCCTCTTTCTATGCACTGAGATTATGATATATGATTATATGTTGATGTATTTAAGTAGTAATTAATTGATGTTGCTGGTATTTGAGATTATATGTTCATATCATGCCGTTGGTTTTAGAGATTGATGTTGCTGCCTTGCTGGTAATTAATCACTGGTTTATAATGCTGAGAATTTTCCATCGTATTTAAGTATGTTGCTGCCTTGCTGCTCTGTCATCGTGAAAGTGTGGATAGGAAAATAGGAATGTTTACTGAAAAATCAGTATAATGTATTTAAATATTTTGCTGCCTTGCTACTCTGATCATCGTGAAGGTGTCGATAGGAAATTAGGAATATTAGGTGAAAAATCAGTATAAAAACATAGAATCTAAACTAGAGAAAAAAAATCGAAGAATGGAAATGGTCTAGCAGGAAATTCCACAATAAAATACTGTGCTTAGAGTAAAAATTAAATACTCAAGCTATCGCTGCTAAACTGATTCCTTTCAGTGCTGGTTTTGCAAATGAGAAAGAACCCCCTAATATCAGGCTCAAACATAGCATCTAATACTAACCTTTTTTTTTTCTTGACAAAAAGACATGAAAACTAGACACGAAATCTGATGGGAAATTAAATAATGTACTAGGTTCCCTTTTTCAGGTGACATATGTTAAGAGTAAATTGTCAAACTAGACCATGCTGCAAATATAGTGTAAATTTATTATGCATATATGCTGCAAATATATTGTGAAATTATTACGAATATATTTTGCAAATATATTGTGAATTCTAAAAATATATATTATTAACATGTTTTGATCTTTTTTCATTTGGTAATTACAGATGGAAAACCTTCAAAACCAAAATGTTTCATCCACTGACACCACCCCCACATCAACATTTAATGCACTCACTGCAAACACCCAACCTACATCAACCACTGCAGGATCTGTCACAAATGATAGAGGTAAACAACCTAAAGCCCTTACATTAAGAAAAAGAAATGTTGATGATAGAAAAAAGTCAAATTTGGGATCATTTTACAAAACTTGATGGTGATCCTAAAACTCCTAGAGCTTAATGTAATTATTGTAGAAAGAGTTATGCATGTCATACTATTTTGAATGGAACAAGTAATATGTGGAGTCATTTGAAAGTGTGCAAAAAATTCCCTTTTGTGGTTGATAAGAAGCAAAAACTTTTGGTATTAGAACCTAAGAAAGAGAGTGATGAATCAAAAGACAAAAATATGCGCACTTTAAAGGCAATAGGTTATAATTATGAAGAATGTAGACTAGAACTAGCAAAAATGATTATAATTGATGAGTTGCCTTTTAATTTTGTGGAGGGTAGGGGATTTAAATTATTTTTGACGACAATACAACCTAGATTTGATAGTCCTTCTCGTTTTACTGTTATGAAAGATTGTTTGAAAATTTATGTTGATGAGAAGGAAAAATTGAAGATAGCACTTAGGGGTCAATGATTATGTTTGACAACAGATACATGGACATCAATTCAAAAGATTATTTCCTTTCGATGTGGTGTTTGATGTCTCGTCCATGACGATGACAGCTTTACACTTAAAAAACAACAAAACACAATTGATTTACAGAATCAGTGGATTTGTAAGAATTATCTGCGAAATTTTTTGGTCTCATTGTCTATATAATACATATGCTTTGGCTTAATAGAAAGTAAAACAAGTGTAAAGGTTTTACTAGGTTCAACTTGAAATTGATTTTTTTTGGTAGTAATGGTCTGATTGATGCCTTAACTTGATAATTGGACTTTGAATTGTCATTATGTTTCTGGGTTTTCTGTCTTAACTCTAAATTGTGCTTCTTTATATATTTTTGGTTTAATAGTTGGCTTGAAGATTTGATTTGGGTGTAAACAGCGGATTTTATAGTGTTTAGCATGCTTCTGAAGCTTCGAATTTGTTTTTATCGAGTGTGGGTGTTAAATTGTAATAAGCAAGGGAAATGGATGGCATTTGGTGATTTTTAGTTTCTTTGGTTGTAGTAAGCAGCTGATAGAAGGAGCATTGAGATGGCACATGCTCGAGGAGCTGATTTCATGTTCTGTGACTTGTGTGGAACAATGATGTTTTTGTATTCGAAGGAGCATGTTGAATGTCCTTCGTGCAAATTTAAGAAAAGTGCAAAAGGTATGGCTCGTGATCATCTATTTAGTTCAATGTAGCAACAGCCAGCATGTATGCATGTAGGCTTAATGCTTTCTTAGATTTTATAGTATTGCTGGTATTTGGATTATATTTTCCTTCTCTCCTTTCCTCTTTTCTTACTGATACGTACCAAAAACAAAATCTCAATGCATGGTTAGTTTTTGATGTTTCCCAAACAAGAGATAGAATATTCCTGGTCAATTTCTATATAAGAATCCATGCTTCACAGATAATATTCTGAAATTGCTCATCACAATGCCTCACCAATTAGCACCATGACCAGACAAACTCATTATGTCTGTACTTTCAACTAACAAAGTCGGTGTTTCTTTTGCTGTAATTTTGGATTGAGTGAGTTCTGAAAATTTTCAAAAGCTTGGTCAAAGCAAAGTAATATTTTGCGCATTGAAAATGCTTATCAATGCTTTTCTCTTACAAGACTCTGTCCAGCCTATTTTATACAATGCTAATATAAGAGCATAAGTGTTATCAGTGCAGGTTCCTAATCAACAAATCTATACACTGCAGTTATTCTGGATCATGTGTTTCTTTTAGTTGTTAGTTAATCTTCGTCTTGCAAGCTTTATAATTTGCAACTACCAGTGTTTTCCTTTTCCTGTGCCCAAAATTTTATGTTTACTGTTTATTCCTGTTTGGTGGGTAGGTGGTCTCCATGCACGTGTTTTACTTGGTCTTCATACATGTTCAATGTCAAACTGAAATGCTACATCTTGAAATTATCCATTTCAAATTCTGTTTGTCAAACATTTTCTGTTTGTCATGAGATTAATTTGCAATGCTGAAGTGAATTTCCGGGTTTATCTTGTATAGTTTAATATCATGCATGATGGCACTGTCTTACAAATTGTAAATTGTGATGTTGTCTACTATCTGTTATTAAATCCCTCTATATTATGTTGCCTTTTCATGATAATCTACCTGAGTTTATTGCCACTGTCTTCAGATCTAAGTGAAAGAGAAATAAGTTATCAAGTCAGTTCTGAGGTATGCCTGCACTGACTTGTTGAGTTATGATTTTTTTTCCCTTGAGTTATCATGTGATCTTTTTTCCTTTCCTTTTCTTTTTCTCTTGCAAATTGCATGTGGTAGGATATAAAGTATAAAGTTTGACTGTCACTCCACAATGTAGGGGTTACCTATAAAGAATGGTTTTACGAATCTGGTTTCTTAGATCTTTTTGCTGAAAATGATTTCTCAATCTTAAAGTAGATCTAGGCACTTGTAAATACTTTTAACTTGAAAACTAAGGTTGTCAAATGTCATAGAGTTTCCACTAATGTGCATTTTCAGGTCATACATGGAAGCATATGCATCCAATCTTCTCCATCTCTTCATTTTCCTTTTGTTGATTTCTCAATCTTAAAGTAGATCTAGGCACTTGTAAATACTTTTAACTTGAAAACTAAGGTTGTCAAATGTCATAGAGTTTTCACTAATGTGCATTTGCAGGTCATATATGGAAGCATATGCATCCAATCTTGTCCATCTCTTCATTTTCCTTTCGTTTTTTCCATCAACAAGTTCTACTATGTTCAACTTCTGTGTCTTTTGGTGCAGGATATGAGGAGGGATCTAGGCATCTCACATTTTGAAGGAAAGATGGAAGTGAAAGACATGGAGGTAATACTTTGGACAAGAATTGATTTTCAGCTTGCCTTCATCTTGGATTTGCTGGTAGTCCTAACATGAAGTTATTTTCCTTACAGATAAATAAGAAATGTGAAAAATGCGGCCACACAAAGCTTAAATTTTCAACCAGACAAGTATTCTACCTCCCCTAATCACTTTGGCAATATCACACCTTCAAAATCACAATTTCATTTCTAATCGATCACCTTTGTATCCTCTTGTCCTACAGATGAGATCGGCAGATGAGGGCCAAACGACCTTTTTTCATTGCGCTAATTGCTCATATACGTTTACTGAGAACTGATTCTCCAGATGTTGAAGCTTCCAAGACTGATCTACATAGAGCTCAGGTTAGATGGAACATTCTGAAGATGAAGTGTCTTGAAGGTTTTTATATGGTTTGATTGACAGCACAGAAAGAACAGCCAGTGACAGTTGAGAAAATTCTCACTTCTGAACTTTACAATTTGCTTTTCAAGATTGTATTTCACCTAGAGAAAATTGGTTAGATATCACATTATCTACAAAACCTTGTTGAAATTCTTTAACGTTTCGTTTTAGTTTACTTGTTGATAAACACAGTTCTGTTATATGTTGAGCTAGTAACTGGGCTTGCATGAATGTTGTCAATGCTACGCCCTAACCAAATCACTGGCGTTAAAAGCAATGACAGTAAACTTAATTACTGAATTTGTGGCTTTAAATGCTCTCCACCCCTTGTTCCAGAAACATGCGCCTTCCTATACTGCCTTGCAGCAGGGATAGGCAATATTAAAAAAGTAAAGAAAAACTGAATTACTCTAACTATTCAAATCAATTTGCATAACTTTTTGTTAATAGAAAAATCTAGAGAGCAAAAAATTTGGGTAATTATCTCAAATTTATTGGGGGCAATTCAAGTAATACAAAAAAATATTAATCAAATAAAATCACCTGAATTATATTCTAGCAAGCCCTCTTTCTTATTTCTACTCTCTCTCTCTCTCTCTTTTTTCCTGTCATTTTGCCTAGAACAATAAACTTGTGCATGTTTTTCATTTCTCTTGATGGGTTTTATTTTTCAAGTTGCTTGGTCTTTGCTTTGTAGAATTCGACAGTGTTTATGTGGTTGCTCTTTCAGTCTCTTTAGTTTCATTTCTTGTTTTTAGCTGCTGTTACTTTAAGCTGAGATCAATGAAATTGATTGATGCTGTTGACAGGAGTTCTTTTCTTGGTTAGCTTAATGTCCATGCATGATGTGATAATTTGGCCTTCAGGGTTAGTTTATCTCGAGTTTTCAGAAATAGGATGGGTTTCAAGTTAAAGTCTTTCCTTTTGTTTTTTGGGGATTGTTTTATTTGCATTGATTGTAGTCCAACTCTTAAATTCTGTGTTTGCATTGATCGATGCAGAAGTGGAGTGTTGGATTTCTCATGCTTTAGTTTCCACCCTTTTCTCCTCCTCCTCCTCCGCCTCCTCCTCCTACTTTAGAGAGCAATAATATGTCTTCATCAGTCTGCGCTCTCTTGCAACTATTCCCATTTTAAATGCGATTACTTAAAAGCTAGGCCAAACTCCACCCAAGACAAGCTAACTTGACCTAATCTAACATTCTATCTTCAATCAATAAATAGAGGTAGCATTATTATTGAAAAATCTAAACATAACACAATGACTAATAATATTAAATTCCTTTTGTTATTGTTTATGCCCAGTAATCTAGGCAATGTATGTGGTGGTATCCACAACTAGAGCCTTGTTGGAAGCCAGCCTTGTTCTGTTAATTCCTTGGACCTTGGATTTAGAGTTGCCAATTAGCCTCAAGAATGTTTTGGATGAAAGAGTAGTTAACAAGGAGGAAGCTCATCAATTTTCATGGCTACGTATTCCTGCTGGGTTCAAAGCTTTATAAAGTAAAGGAGACGGTGAAGAAATGTGTGGCTAAGCATTATCCCTTTTAAGGTAGGATTCTTTATGCCAACTTTGTCTTCTTTCCCTTTGTCAAATCTTTAAATTTAATTGTCAAATATTTTTTTGTAGTCATCTTATGATTCAACGTTTTGATTTCTCTCCTAGGTCTAACATAACAGCTGTCTAATTGTATGCTAAATAAATTAAGAAATTTTGGATATTTTGCCAATAGACTTGAATTTGAACATTTGGCTTGCAGTATAAGAACTTGCAGAGAATGACTTTTGCGCTGAGAAAGAAACCATACTGATTTTGTTAGTTCCTTCATGGATTACGAGTTACTATCCATGTGAAATTGTAGTTTTCGGTATTTTATATTTGTTTAACAAGCTTCCAGTACGAATTTACAAGTTTATTGATCCACTTGAGCTCCATCGATTATGTTAAATTCACATCAATGATCCATTACCTCAGGCACTTCCACTGGATACTGGTCGATCCTGTCTGACCAAACATTCAAATTATCAGGTTTCATCTTGGAAATGCACTTCCATACTGCACTATTACATTTAAATCCACTTCCAAATGCCAGTTGCCAAACCCTGTCACCCTCTCTAACCCTACCTTTTGCTTCAAGATAGCTTAGTGAGTACCAAGTTGATGAAGAAGATGTGTTACCAAACCTATAAAGTGTCATTTTTGATGCTTCCACATCCCTATCTTTCAACTTTAGGAACTCCTTTATAGCTCCGATCACAGCTCTGCCACCAGCATGAATGCAAAAGTGATCAAAAGCCTTCTTGAAGTCTGGGATATAGGAACCTCTCTTCTTTGCAGGAGGCCAAACTTTCTTCCACATAATTGATAGACCGTATTGGATTAGCTCAGAGTAAGGCAGCGCAAGTGCAGCTAATGTTGTCATGTTAGTTTTCAGTGCTTCTCCGGCTACTTGTGGGATGGATCTTGACAATGATACTCCGGTGTACCCTTCATCATCTGCTTCTTGAACAACACATTTATATGAACTATCCTTGGATCCAAGATGAGTCCTAACCAGATGTTGGAGTTCATATTTAGCAATCTGCCTGTCGCTTTTGCGATTCGATAGCAAAATCGCAGCACCTCCCATTCGAAACAAGCAGTTTGCGAGTAGCATAGACTTGACCTGTCCATGGTACATGTTGGAACTCACTGACTCCATGCTGAGAACTAGAGCCAAGGAGTTCCTGTGCACTCTGAGGAGGTCTCGAGCAAGCGATATTGACAAAATGCCAGCACTGCAGCCCATCCCTGAAAGATTGAAGCTCCTTACATTGCTTCTAAATCCAAATTTATTAATCATCATTGTGGCTAATGATGGAGTGGGGCATACAAGACTGCAATTTGTGATGATAATGTCAACGCTTTTCGGATCAATCCTGTGCTTAGTGAATAGGTCTTGGACTACAGTGAATAGCACCATTTCCACTTCGTCAATAGTAGAACTCAAGGAAGGATCGCATGGAAATTGGTGGACTCCCGTGGGCAAGTAGGTTTCGTTGCCAATGCCCGATCGTTCACTGATTTTGGTTTGAAACTCAATAGTTTTGCTGCCAAACTTACCCCATCTTTCTACATGTTCAATCAAGGAGGAGAGGGGAACTCGGAGAGTGTTTGGTGCCTTGTAGCACATGAAGTCAACAAGATATACACGCTTGGAATTGAATGAAAGGTACAAAGCAATTGCCACCATGAGAGTAACCGCTGCTAGCACTTTGAAATCAGCAAGGAGGATTAAGATTTCAGCAATCCTGGTTTGCTCTAACATGAAACTCTCTCTCGCCATTTTTATGTTCTTGGGTGAATCTTGAATTATGATCTAGTCAGCTAATGTCTATATATGGCATGAATGGGACTACTCTCTGCTCTGTGAAGGGATGTGTGTCCTTGTTTAAGCATAACAAACGGCTGGTTATAGACTCATGGAAAGAAAATGAGCAACTATAACATCCATGGAACATGCATTGTCCTCTGCAATGAATCAAGGGCAAGAAATTATTCTAACCCTCTATTCACTGTCACGAATATTAAGTTAAGAGTGATGCCAGAGACCTCTAGATAGAAATCAAGGTGTGAGTGGGCATCCACAACAACATGCATGGAGCATGGCAGACAAGTAATACAAAGCCATAGAATTACAGTGGCACATTAAAAGCACTCGTGTTGTCATTTCTCCATCCAGGCCGTCTAGGCTTTACATTTTCTGCTCACTTGTGCCCAGATGGAGCAGTCATGATAGGCGAGGCTGCCTTTAGGAACCCTCATAAACAGTCAGTTCTCTGTATAATCCTTTTTTTTGTTGTTGAAAACAATGTGATAATAGAAGCTACACATCTGGAGCTCACACATTAAAACTCCAATCTCTGTGGCAATTTGACCAAAATTAGAAGTAAAAAAAAAGAGTTAAAAGGGAAAGAACTGCTCCTTAAGCCTTGGTAAAGAACAGAATTGTTAGATAATTGGGTGCTTTGCCAAACTAGCACAAGTATTATATATTTTTGAGGACATAGCATCAACACAAAAAGATTCTGAAAAAATAGCACAGCTAGAGAAAACTTAAAAGAGCTGAGAACAATGATAATTAAGGGTGTTTGAGAGTGTACAATCTTAAAAATAATCTTGAAAACTTTAGAAGAATCTTGCTCTGTGTAGCAGTAATTAAGACGAGCAGATGCACATGCACGAACCCTAGATAGTGACATAATCATTTGATCAGAGCAAGCTTCTGAAGTCTAGAGATTCGTGCATTGCGTGTGCAAGAACCCACAGATATATTCCTCCTACCTCTCTCACACAGACAGTCTGCCATGCTGTTAATGGCGACAACAATTGCTTGAATTTTAAGGTTCCTTGATTTGGCACTGCTCTCCTTGTCCCCCGTCTTTCCATTTCAATTTCCAACACCCCATCTGCTCTATCAAAGTTTCGAAAACCTCTCTCTGCTTTGCTTGCTCAAAAGAAAGTAGAGACAAACCAGACTGCTACATTTGACTGCCATGGTTACTTCAGTTGATGATTATTTTTTTTCTTTTTTTTAATTATTATCATGAAAACCAGACTGCTACATTTGACTGCCATGGTTACTTCAGTTGATGATTTTTTTTTTTAATTATTATCATGAAGAAGTAAATAATAATATGATCCCAGGTTAATTTTGCTGGTGTTTAGTAGTGGGATGAGTGATATTTTTTCAGAAATACTTTTTAATTGAAGATAATTAAAATAATATTTTTTATATTTTTATATTAAAATAATCCAACAATACAGTTTTCATTGCAGCACTGTATACAAGTTCTTAGGAAATTATCATTTTATCCTTTAATGAAAAAATTAGAAACCTTGACGAGAGGTTGAGTCGGTCTCCCTTTCGTTTTTAAAATCTAGAACCGTTGACCAATGATTATTTTATCTTTTCAAAAATTTTAAAAAATAAAATTAGTATCGGCGTTTAAAAAAAAACAGAACTGCTGACAAAGATTTTATTTTTTTTTACTTTTCCTTCATAAATTCAATAAAATATATTTTTACTCTTAAAAAAGAAAAGAAAACGTATTTAAGATTTTTGTCTCACATATGCTCGCATCCTACCCTCTGTGTGTGTGTGTGTGTAGATTGATAATTACAAGCATTTGATGATGTTCATGTAAATGTTCTTGAAGTGTAAATGTTCTTGAAGTTTATGTTTTTAACTTCTTCAAAGATCTGGCATGACATTAACAGCCCATCTGTCTAGCTAGCTTGATAAAACTTGAGCCACACTGCTACAGTGATTTGAAGAAGATGCTGGGGTCCTCAGGCGCTGTGTTTCTTTAAGAGCTGCAGCCCTACACCTCCATATGCCACCAACTTTCTCTTTAAAGCCAACACTTCACTCAAAAAATACTCAAAAGCAAAGCATCAAGTGCTATATATATATATATATATATATATAGGAAGATTAGGAAGGCAAGGGGATGATTAAATAATGGGAAAAAAAGTAGAGGGATGAAGTCAGCATTTTGGCCTACCATTACCATATTACCAAGCTACATTTCTCTGTGCAAGCGGGATGATGCAGGGAGAAGAGATGAGGAAAGGTGCGAAACCCATGTTGGAGAAGGGGAGCACGTGCAAGGAAAGTTTGAAGAGAGAGCTTGCACGTGCCCTGCTTCTCCAGCAGGAGCTACGCACCAACTATAACCTTTGTCTTCCACCATAATTCAGGAAAACTGAGAGAATTGTTGAGAAGCAATGGAGCTAGAGCTGGCCTGGCCATCCATTTATATACTACTACAAGTCCTTGAGAGAGAGAGAGAGGGGGGGAGAGAGAGAGAGAGATTGAGTCTTGAAGTGGGCAATCTTTAAAGAGTACCCTACCCCATATGAGAAAGCAATCGAAGCAATTCAAGTTTGATGTGTAGAAAAAACCATGCCATTCTTAATGAAAACTTCAAGTGAAAAAAGAGAAAAACAAATTCATTCAAAGCAAAATCAATGTGATCTGTGTTTTCCATCACCACTTTCTCATCACAAGAGTGAACAACACTCACCAATCATCTCTGGATCACACTGTAGTAGGTCCCATAGCTAGCCCATAGATAGAGCAAGTAACAGACGATGTGGGGAGGGGGAAGAAACCAAGCGTGTGTGTGTGTGTGAATAGATTTGACCTTGAGTTTGACACTGAGGCAGGCCAGTGAATCTTATTCTTACCGGTTTGATTGGAGGCAATATTTTGTTACGTATGCATGGGGTCAGTTTGTGGGATAATTGCTGCCGCCAAACAGAGCAGGCCCCACCCTTTTTTCCTTTATCCAAATTTCTGGTCTTCATGACCTCATAAACTGTCTTCAAAGTTGAAAGCTCTGCTTCTTCATCATTTTTTACTACTGTTTGATTATTTTTCTCAGAATGATTAGCTGTGGTTAGAACTGAAGTGGGATTTGATTTTTATTAAAATTTAGAAAACATTATTTTTAAAGTATTTATTATGATGCAATAAATAATATATTTACATGTAAAAAATCCTTTAAAAACAACTAACAACTACATCATCTATGTATTGAAAAACAACACAGTTTGAATAGCGCTCCTGTTTAATGTTGTGCTTCGCAGGTTGTATCACTACACAATCATATATATATTTTTTTTTATGTATTTACTGGTGAAATATAGATGCAACTTCAGCTCGCTACATTGCTAAATGGGCACATGAATAATCTAAAAACACAAAAAATATTTAAAAAACATCTTATGTTGGATCACACCCAAGTCTTTGGCTGTAAAGTTTGGTGCTGTAAGAAAAGAGGGGGAAATACTGAGAACTTAGATTGGCAGTCATGTTAGTAATTAATGATGCCTGCTTAAACATCAAATAGCAAAGACTTTTGACCAAGAATTGATGGCAAGTGAAAGACTGAAAGGTAAGTTGTGAGGGAAGAGAGAGTCTCGTGTAGGTTTTTTAGCAGAGAAAGATCGGATGATAGTGGGTGGGGGGAGTGGCAGTAAAAGCAGGATATAATAAAGTGCAGGCCGGGGTTGCGTGTGGCGAGCAAGTTTTTGATTAAACACAGAGAAAACGAGAGAGATTTCTGGGGGATGGATCAAGTTCTTATGTTGGTTTGGGGACAGCAGGGAGAGTCCCTAGGTCTGTATGATTCCTCATCTCTAGTAAGAAAAAGCTCACTCTCCACTCCCACCCCCCTTCGTTTATGGTGGGTTTTTTTCCTTTTTCTTTATATATATATATATATATATATTTCTGACCGATTCCATCTCGGTGCCTTGCAAATGACTTGACGAAGAGTACACTACAAAAAAGAAGTGAGTACTTAAAATGGGAGTCTTTTAAATTGTTAAAAAGAAGTGAAGTAGTGTTTCAGGGGCAGACAGATCCTTTAATGTCTTTACACGATGAAGTATCACACAAAAATGAATTTTTTCTAGCTGAGTTCTAGTTATAGGTTGTAGACTTGTAGTACATGGTTTACGTTTTGTTTTTTAAAAAAAATGCTTTAGATTAATTTTCTTGAATTTTTTTATGTGATGATGTCAATAATAGTTTTTAAAAAATATTATTTTGATATATTTTTTAAAAAATAACTTTAAACAAGTATTTGATCATAGAAAAATTTATATAAAAATATTTTTTTTGGTTAAATTTTGATCCTAAATTGTACTTGCAAAACCATATGCTCAGGAACAGGTAAAACTCCAAATTTTAAGTTAGTTTTCTATTTAAGAGTGTGTTTAAGGTTGTTTTTTTAAAGTATTTTTATTTAAAAATACATTAAAATAATATATTTTTTATTTTTAAAATTTAATTTTGATATCAGTATATAAAAATATTCTAAAAATACTATTTTTCAATTTAAAATAAATAATAAAATATTTTTTATTAATTAATTTTAAAAACACTTATCAAATACGCTCTCAAAACGGTTACCTTAAATAACAAACAGTATAGATAAAAAAAAAATTTAAAAGATGAAAATTGTGTTTTATAGAGAAGAGATACGTGTTTTTGAAGGCATCTATTTTTAATTTTAGTTGAGAGGTTTGTGAGATAAATCATTTTTCTTTTCATGATAAACCTACCTAGAAAAATATCTATAACATATATGGAAAAACTTACCATAAAATGTGACATTTTCTATTATGGTAGCTCAAAATTATTATTATTATTATTATTATTATTATTATTATTATTAATGAATGAGGCTGAAAAAGTACTATTTCTAAGAGATTAAAAAATAGTATAATTTATTGACGGAGTAAATAGATGAGACTTGGGGTGTGTAATTAATGGATGAGGTTGAAATAGTATTATTATTACTCTTGAGTGAATCCCATAAATGACCCTGAAGTATATTATTTTGGGACGAGCAAAATAATATTATTCACTGAAACAATTAATAAACAAATGAACCTCCTAGTAGTTATAAGTTTTTATTGCTACTATTAATAATATCCCAGCAATAGCAGCTTATTTATTGGAAAATCCCTAGCGAAAGGAATCCCAGGAGCTACAAGAGAGATATTCCATTAAATAATTTATTTTGAAATAAATCTCATTAGCCACATTAACATGTATCGAGCGAGCGAAGATGATTGCCATTAAGATAAAGGTTAAGATCAAAGTTGTCCATATTGTTCTAAAATTAAAATATTAATTTAACAAGTATAATTAAAATTTAAGATAAATTAACTTTAAATTATACAATACAAACACAAAATCAAACAAATATAATATCAAAATTACAAAAAAAAATCACAAATTAATCAAAATAAAGAAGAATTTAAGGCCGGAACGGTACACCCAGAACGGAACCGAGACGTTCATGATTGCCATTAAGATAGACGTTAAAGAGTATAATCTTCATTTCATATCTATAAAGGCACGAGCATGGGCAGCAAATAAAACCCTATGATATTTCTTTCATAGTTTTCAAAAGCACAGTCGATGATCATGATTGAAGATCATGCGGCTGTCAAACTTTTTTGCAGTGAAACTTTGGGGAGATGTCTCTGATAAGCCATTTTGCCAGATGCTTGTTTGCATTTTGCGTCCAATGATGGGAGTCCTAGAAGACATACTGCTTAGGTTTTCTGCACACTGGTATGTTTGGAGCTCCACACATTTTATGAAAGTCGTCGATGAAATTGTAATCACTTTTAGGTCCACAACAAGCTTGTGTTAATGACATGAACCCTGAAAACAATGAAGAAATAGATAGAATTGAAATCATCTCTAACCTCTTGATCATGTCTCATATTTCAAGGGTTTTTGTGCGCGTCTGAAGAAATATCATCGCTCGTTCTTGCATTGACAAGGGAAGAAATCACTCACCAAGATGTCGAGAATTGTTCAAAATCTACTGCATTGCACTGTAAAGATCACCATACACTATATCTACATGAGGGTATTCTCTTTTTAACTCTTCGATGCCTTCTTTGAGACGGTGATTGTGATGCATGGACAACTCATTGTTGCTCTTTAGACAACCAAATCCATCGTAAGAAGCAGAAATATTGTTTGGAGAAGAGAATTTTGTTAGAAATCGTGGTGAACAACCAGCCAGGGAAAGGCCATGAACAAGGACTCTACGAGCACCGTGATGGATGAGTTTTTGCAACCAATTAGTCAAAACATTAACAAGTGAAAAAGGTCACATCAGCCAACAAATAAATTTCAAAATTAAATAGGGTAATTAACTTACCCTAACAGCTTGTTTCAGGGCCTCCACAGAGTCGGGCACCAGACTATTCTTTACTTCTTCAATAGTTTTGTTTTGGGATAATGCTATGCCGTAGTCATTGCCTCTGTCACGATTCTAGTAAATTAAATATTGATAAATGGATTTTCGAGGAATCCAAAACCTCCAGAATTTAATTGATAAAATTCTTTAGTATATTTCTCTTAGACTCCTGACTTAATATAGATAAAAGATAACGACAAATTGGGTTCCAAGGACCCTACTAACGCAAATCCTGCTAATAATCCCCATCCTTAGCTAACAACCCTAAGACTTATTCTCTCAGCCAACACTTGTCAATTTAAATGACACCTCTATTTTATTTAAATCATCAACCCGCAGGCCTGACTATCTGACCCGCTAATTAATTCAACTGATCCTCTTACAACTTGACTAATTTATTCAACTTATTATTAACTAGCATCTGATCCCAACTAATCCCATTATATTTGGTTGACACAGACCCCAAACTCCCTCTGACGTGGCCATCTCAAGACAGCTTGACAGGCGGCTGGAAGTGACCCTTTGCTGTCGACGTGGACCCCGCGGTATGGCACCCGTTCCCTTTGTCTGCACCTGGCACCTGGCACGTGTGGCACGTGACAATGCCCCCCCTTTAAAAGACCTTGCCCTCAAGGTCGGGAAACCTTTAGCCCAATTCCTCAATCTCTACCCACGAAGCTTCTTCTTCTCTCAACCCTCTCCACTTAACCAGAACTTCAGTGACAGCTCTTCCCTTCGATTTCTTCAACCTTCTACTCAGAACCTCCTCAGGCTCCGGCCGCACAACCCCCTCCTTGTCTGTGGGTGGTAGGGTCACCACTAGTTGGTGACGACACCCTAACTTCTCCTTAAGACAGGAGACATGAAAAACGGGATGGATTTTTGAATCCACTGGTAAATTAAGCTTATAAGCTACTGCTCCCACCTTTTTCATCACCTGAAAGGGACCATAAAACCGTGGTGCTAATTTCATGTTCCTACGCTGTGCTAGCGACTGCTGTTTGTAAGGCTGCAACCTCAGGTAAACCCAGTCTCCCTTCTCAAAATTCCTTTCTGTTCTCTTTAGATCAGCAAACCTCTTCATTCTGCCTTGCGCATGTTGCAAGTTGGCATGGAGGATACTCAGAATCTGCTCTCTGGATTTTAAGGTATTTTCTACCTCTTGAACTCTTGTTGTGCCTGCTGTGAATGGTATCAATTTTGGGGGAGGGTATCCATAAACTGACTCAAATGGTGTTAAGTTAGTTGATGAATGTATAGCTGTATTGTACCACCACTCAGCTAAAGGAAGGAATTTGGACCATCCCTTAGGCTTATCCCCCGAAAAACACCTTAAATACTGCTCTACTAATTTATTCACGATTTCAGTCTGTCCGTCAGTCTGCGGATGATAAACTGATGAGAATTTTAGTTCCGTGCCTTGGAGTTTAAAAAGCTCCCTCCAGAAAGAACTTGTAAACGTAGGATCTCTATCAGTGACAATTGAAGTAGGCATGCCATGTAATTTAAAAATATTGTGAATGAACACATAAGCAATCTTGGATGCGGTATAGGGATGGGAAATATATATAAAATGGCCATACTTAGATAGTCGATCCACCACCACCATAATCATACTGTAACCTTCCGAGATTGGCAACCCTTCAATGAAATCCATTGAAATATCAGTCCAAATCCTTGATGGAACTGGTAGTGGCTGTAATAACCCAGGGGGGTGTATGTTTTCATACTTGTTTTGCTGACAAGTATCACACTCCCTAATAAACTTCTTGATATCCCCCATTCATACCAGTCCAATAAAACTCGGTCATGGCCCTGTGTAGAGTTTTATGAAACCCTGAATGGCCCCCTTGTGGGCTGCTATGCAACAAGTATAAAATTTATCCCCGTACTTCCTCTAAGGAGGGAATAACTAGCTTGCCCTTGTAGAACAGTAAACCATTACGTTCTTGATAATGTTTTGCCACAGATTTTCCCTGCTGTAGATCTTGGCTAATTTGTTGGATATTAGCATCTGTTGCATATCTAGTTTTCATCTACTCTAGCTAGTCACTTGATGGTTCTGTAATTACTGCCAATGATATGTCTGTAATAGTAGCTTTGTTCTGATCATTCCACTCCATATTCCTTGACAATGCATCATCTACTTTATTATCCTTCCCTTGTTTGTATTCCACCACAAATTCATAACCCAAAAGTTTGGTAATCCATTTCTGATGAAGTGGAGTGCCAATCTTTTGCTCTAATAAATACTTCAGACTTTGATGGTCTGTCTGAATTTTAAAATGGTGACCCAGCAGATATGGTCTCCATTTTTTTACTGTCAACACCAGTGCTATTAATTCCTTCTCGTATGTTGATAACTGTAATGCTTTTCCATGTATTGTTTTACTCATGTAAGCTAGTGGCCTGTCCTGTTGCATTAGAACAGCTCCCACCCCAATACCCGAAGCATCACATTGTATAATAAAAGGAATAAAGAAATCAGGTAAAGTCAAAACAGGAGAATTAGTTACTGCATGCTTAAGATTTTGAAAAGCCCTCCTTGCTAAATCATTCCATTGAAAGCAATTTTTTTTAATAAGGCCGTGAGTGGGGCTGCTATAAGGCCATAACCCTTTATAAATTTCCTATAGTACCCAGTTAACCCTAGGAACCCCCTAAGAGATTTGAGGGTGAAGGGTAATGGCCAATCAAGCATGGCTTCTATTTTACTAGGATTCACCCGAACTCCCTCTTTTGAAATCAGATGACCAAGATAATCAATTTCATCACAACCAAAACAACATTTTGATCTTTTAGTGAATAGTTGGTTTTCCTTTAGAATTTCCAACACCACATTTAAATGCTTAATGTGATCTGATAGACATTGACTATAAATCAAGATGTCATCAAAAAATACCAAAATAAACCTTCTTAGGTAAGGTCGAAAAATGTCATTCATAAGGCTTTGGAACGTAGCTGGAGCATTAGTAAGTCCAAATGGCATAACTAAAAACTCATAATGGCCATCATGTGTTCTAAAAGCTGTTTTTGGTATGTCCTCAGGATGAACCCTAATCTGATGGTAGCCTGACCTAAGATCTAATTTACTGAATATAGTTGCCCCATGCAACTCATCTAGGAGTTCATCCACTACTGGTATAGAAAACTTGACCTTCACAGTCTCTTTATTCAGGGCCCTATAGTCTACACACAACCTTCAGCTACCATCTTGTTTCCTGACTAACAATACTGGGGATGAGAATGGACTGTGGCTGGGTCGGACTACTCCTGATTATAACATTTCCTGGACAATTTTCTCAATTTCTAATTTTTGAAAATATAGATAACGATAAGGACCAACACAAATTGGTTTGGACTCGGGTTGTAGTACTATGTGATGGTCATGAGTTCAGGTGGGGGGAAAAGTTTTGGGCTCCGAAAAAACTTCTGAATATTTCTGTAAAAGAGTTTCTATTAAGGGTTCAACATGATTATCAATAGAATTCAATTTGGGCAATTCATTATCTAAAAGATGAATAACTAACCCTCGCTTATTTTGTCTGGAAACCTTACCAAATTTCCTTCCCTCTATTATTGCATTATTAGCAGAAGCCATACCTTGCAATTTCCTTGTCTGCTTCAGGATAGAAAATTCCATGAACAACTTTGAGAAGTCCCACAAAATTGGACCCAGTGACCTCAGCCATTGCACTTTAAGGACAATATCACAACCCCCCAACGTCAGAATAAAAAAATCAGTGGTATAATTATGCCCCTGCATGTGTAGTGGAACTGCTTATGTCTTCCCTTCACAATTCACCATCTGACCATTTGCCACCCTGACCCTTAAACACTCAAGGTTGTCATAGGATAGATGACTACCTTTAATAATTTATGGGTCAATGAAATTATATGTGCTCCTGGTGTCCACTAATATCACTACTGCTCTCCTGCCAATGTACCCCAAAATTCTCATTGTTTTTTTATTTGGCGATCCACACAAAGCATGAAGGGAGATTTCAGGCTCCACCTCATCTTGGGCTACTAATTCTCCACCACTCTGGACATCCACCTCCTCTATAGGCCCATCATGTATTACCAGGCCACCCTTCAATTCCTTTCCTTTCATAAAAAACAAGCGGGCCATCTTACATTTATGGTCTGGCCCCCATTTCTCATCATAGTTGTAGCATAGGCCTTTTTCCCTTCACTCCCTCATCTGACCAGGAGTCAGTTTTTGAGTGAAAATTACAACTTTTTTTTCCCATGTGTTTCCTAGTCCAGTGCTGACCCAGGGAGGAATGGATCCCCATTTGGCAGTCCTCCTGATGGCTGCCACATTTTCCTCTTGTATTTTTGCTAACCCAAAAGCCACATGTAAATTAACAGGGTTGAACATTTTTACCATAAAATGTATGTCTTCCCGCAAGCCACTCAAGAAGCAGCTGAGTTTATAAAACTCGGCTAGTCCTCTGAGTTGATTTGAGAGTGCCTCAAATTGGCTTTTGTACTCCTTCACAGTAGATATCTGTTTTAACCGAATTAAGGCCTCCATAGGATCATCGTATGGTGAACCTCCAAATCTGGTTTGCAGTGCTCGAACGAACTCATCCCAACTATTTAGGCCTCCAGCAGCCTCAATATCTTGAAACAAAATTAATGCCTTACCCTCCATGTGGAAGGATGCCAGTAAAATCCTGTGAAGTGGATTAGTCTGATGGTAACTAAAAAATTGGTTGGCCTGATAGATCCACCCATTAGGATTGTCCACATTAAACTTGGGAAAATCAAGCCTAACCTCTTGAGTTTGTATTCCAGCATTATCCTCGTAAAGAGGATTTGTGATCTGCTGTGAGGACCCACCAGGGTCTCCATTGTTTTGTGCAGCTTTCACTTGCACCAATGCCTCCACGTGTGTGGCCACCACTTCTAGCTTTTGTGCTAACCCCTGCACTATTTGCTGCAATGTATTAAGGTTCTGCTGTGATTGATCTTGATTCTGTTTTACAGTTGCCAAGGACTCAGCAAGCTGTGAATATCTGGTTCCTGCACCCTCAGCCATGGAAGACCTGCTCTGATACCAATGTCACGATTCTAGTAAATTAAAGATTGATAAATGGATTTTCGAGGAATCCAAAACCTCCAGAACTTAATTGATAAAATTCTTTAATACATTTCTCTTAGACTCCTGACTTAATATAGATAAAAGATAACGACAAATCGGGTTCCAAGGACCCTACTAACGCAAATCCTGCTAATAATCCCCATCCTTAGCTAACAACCCTAAGACTTATTCTCTCAGCCAACACTTGTCAATTTAAATGACACCTCTACTTTATTTAAATCATCAACCCGCAAGCCTGGCTATCTGACCCACTAATTAATTCAACTGGTCCTCTTACAACTTGACTAATTTATTCAACTTATTATTAACTAGCATCTGATCCCAACTAATCCCATTACATTTGGTTGACACAGACCCCAAACTCCCTCTGACGTGGCCATCTCAGGATAGCTTGACAGGCGGCTGGAAGTGACCCTTTGCTAACGACGTGGACCCCGCGGTATGGCACCCATTCCCTCTGTCTGCACCTGGCACGTGTGGCACGTGACAGCCTCCAGCAAAAGTTGTGAATAGAGATGATGCGAGTTTCTCCTCACAATCTATCAAATATAACAAAGTCATCAATAAACCCTCATATTTACATAAATTAATCTTTATTTATTATTAATATTAGTGTCAAAACTAAATAAAGCTCCCATAATTATTGTATTAACAATTACAGGATTTAAATCTGAAACCACATAAAAAAAATAAACTTTTTAATCCTAAAATTATATCATCAGACAACCTATTAAATGGTTAAAACATCTACTTTATGAGATTCCAACAAGCATGCATGAAGCAAAAAAGCTTTGAACTTAAATCTATTCAAATCTACATGAAACTTTTGATGTCATATATTTCAAACTTGTTAAATTCAAAAACTTGAATTGTTGGATAAATAATGAGATATATTCTAAGGGCAAGTCCAACGGGAGAGCAATATTGATAGACAAAAGCTAAATTTTTATCCTTTTAGCTATTTTCAATTGTTTTCTTCTCTCCAACGGAGCGGGGGGCTGCGGGCTCTATGAAGATAGGGGAGAAGTGGCTAGGGGGAATGGCTATGTGGGGCTGGGGAGAATGAGGGAGAAGTGGGGTTGGGGAGAATGAGAGATGGCGTGGGGAGAAGTGAGATGTAGGGATTTTTTTGAGATGAAGATAAGGAAGGGAATTAAACGAGGGGTTTTAATTAGAATATTGGAAATTAATTAAAAAATATATATTCTTTTCCATGTAATAAATAGAAATTTAGAAATTAAGACATAGGGTTTTAATTTGATCAAATTATTTGTAATGGAATGTATTTTAATAAAAAATTTTAAACTTATTGGTTACTTGAAATATATTATTTAGTGTGTTAATTTTAGTAATTGATAATTATTTATTTAATTTGTGGGTTTTTTATTTTAAATTTATTTATATACTATTTAAAAAGCTATTTTTATAATTTGACACTCTAAAATAATTTTTGCCATTGGATTTATCCCGGGACTAATATGCAAGAACATATGTAAACCACCGTGCTATTTTAAGAACATACGTATCTTAAATGAGAAATATGAATATCATAGTAACCTTTGGCATCGTGACAAAACCCATGTACATATTTGTCCAGCCATTCAAGCTGTACATTAAGAGGGCTGCTAACATGATCGCTAGAGATTTTTTTTCTGCGAGAAATTTCGTTGACAGGACGGTAGAACCACCAACTGCAAAGTTAACTCCATCACCTCCTAATAATAAATGTGTTGCGTTTTGATATTTCAAAAAGGGTTCGAGGAAGGGAAGACCGACTGATTTTGCTGCAAAAGTCTCAAACAAATAAATAAAAAAACTAATTACATATTAGTCATGATGATTATGATGAAAAAACTTTTACTAGCTACATATTTACTTGAGTTAAAGAGTATAAATTTAGAAGAAAATGTTTGCTAACCAATGTAATCAATTATCAGCAAACCATCCGAGGCTCGGCCAGTTACTTTATGAATCGTTTTGCCATAGGGAGGTTTGGAATGCCAAACCTGTGGAAACTCTATAATTTGATTGCCTGTGTCTGATAATGAAGCCCCGAAATTATATATTGCATTGAACCCGCATTGCTTGAGTTTGGTTGCATCATCACTTGCCTCACATGAACACCGAGGATAAACAGCAAGAAAAATTGAGCTTATAAGAACAACTTGAAAGAAAGCCATGCTCTTGCTAGCCATGGCGAGAGAGAGAGAGAGAGAGAGAATGACAGGATGAGAATAGAAGAAGTAATTAACAAGCTGTCGATAGTAAAAGAGAATTAAACAGGCTGCCATACAGCCTAGCAAGACAATACAAGATTTGTCTTAGCTGACAAACTAGTTTGATGTTTCTTCTGTTGGTCTTTGCCTTGTTAAAAAGTAAAAGCAAGTGTTCGAGGTTGTTTTTCCTTTTCAATTATTCTTTTTTCATATCTTTCTTGTAAACTAACAATCCATTCTATTCAAATTCACAAAAAGCTAAATTGCAGCAAGAAATTTGTTAGTCCTTGTAGGTTTATGAAATTCAATTATCATACAAACCTTTATTTTTTTTTATTTCTAGTTAGAGAGATGAGAGAGAAAGGCTGGTTGGACTCCAATTGCAGAGATAAAATTTTGATCGACATCGATTTCAGTCATGAAAAAAATTAATTTTGGTACCCATGAGTTTCATTAGACAAGGAGAATTTAACTCACATATTAATTATTTCACCTTGAAATTGCATCAATGATAGATTTTACATCAAAAAGTTTTGGGGTGTTAGTTTATTAAAAGTATTTACAGTGTTCTTGTTTATTTAAATATTATACAACTTGGGTGTAATCCTACACCAATTGAGATACATGATTAAACTCAAATAAGGAAGGTGGTAGGGAGAAAGGGGTGAAGAAGTTTATTAATAGGAAAGTTGAGGAGTTTATTGCAAGTTTTTTTTTATAATTATTGTTTTAGAAAACATATAATGTCGCCATGTTTGACAGACATGGAGAAGATATTTTCATCTATCATCCTTGTGATCCTAGTTGTGGTTGAAGGCTAGAGGAACTAATGAACTCAATAGAAATCAAGTTTATAGGATTCTTATAGCATCAATTAGAAAAATGAAGTCAAGTCATTATAAATTAACTCCAGGTGCTCAACAATCTGATTCTAGTCAACCGATGTTAGAAATTAAAGTGATGGTTCTGGAATGGATTAAGTAGTGAGTAGATAAATTAGAAGAAAAAAAGAAGTCAAATTGATAGAAAAAAATAGGGGGATATATTCTTCAGGCAATATTTAATTAGTTTTTGTCGATGATATTTATTTTATAGTTTTCAAAATCACTATTGATCATGATTAAGAATCATGAAGATAACATATCATATAAACGTTTCAACAAATGTTATTTGCTTAACAAATTGAAGTTTGTCAACCTTTTTTGCATTGAAACTTTGGGAAGCTGTCTGTGATTAGCCACTTTGCCAGATGCTTATTTGCATTTTGAGTCCAATGACTGGAGTCCCAGTAGACATACTCCTCGGGTTTTTCACAAACTGGTATGTTTGGAGCTCCACACATTTTATAAAAGTCGTCGATGAAATTGTACTCGTTTTTAGGCCCACAACATGCTTTTGTTAATGACTTGAACCCTGGAAACAACGAGGTAACTATATTAAAATCACATCATGTTCATACCTAACCTCTGATGTCTCATAATCGAAGTGTTTTTGAAGAAACTAGATTAGTACATGCAGTGCATGTCAGGTAAATACCATCGATTGAGAAGGGAAAAGGAACACTAACCAAGTTGTCGAGAATTGTCCATAATCCATTGCATTGCTTTGTAAAGATCACCATACACTATATCTACATGAGGGTATTCCTTCTTTAATGCTTCAATGCCTTCTTTGAGACGATCATTGTGATAATTGTACAGATCATTGTAGCTCTTTAGACAGCCAAATCCATCAAAAGCAGCAGAATTGTTTGAAGAGAATTTTATAAGAAATAGTGGTGCACAACCAGAGGGAGGGAGTCCATGAACAAGGACCCTACGAGCACCATGATGGATGAATTTCTATAACCAATTAACAAGATATCAGAATTAATCGAGAGATCAAGAAGTGAAAATCGTCACATTAGCCAACAAGTTCTGCAAGGAAAAAGCTGATTTGGAATCAAGACAGATTCACTTACCTTAACAGCGTATTTCAAGGTTTCCACACATTCGGGCACTAGGCTATTCTTCACCTCTTCAATAGTTTTATTTTGGGACAATGCCGTGCCATAGTCATTGCCTCCAGCAAAAGTTGTGAACAGAGATGATGCAAGCTTGTCGTGACAATCTATCAAATATAACAAAGTGACAAGTAAACACATGAGCTTCGAACTGAACAAATATTGTCCTTCCTACTTTACAGAAGATGGTGTGCATCGCATCAAAAGCATCATTTTTAGTGCATGTTTTTGCTGGCGAAACGCGGGTGCAACAGCAGAGCGCTGTGATGGCAAACGGGCACTAAATACCCTTTAGCAAGAACATATAGAAATTACATTTGCCAGGATCTGATTTTATAACTTAAATGAGAGGTATGAATATGATAGTAACCTTTGGGATCGTGACAATATCCTTGTAAATATTTGTCCAGCCATTCAAGCTGTACATGAAGAGGACTTTTAACATGATCATTAGAGATATTCTTTTCTGCAAGAAATTTCGTTGACAAGACGGTAGAACCACCAACAGCAAAGTTCACTCCATGACATAAACTTTTTGTTGCGTTTTGATATTTCAAATAGGGTTCCAGGAAGGGAAGACCGGCTGATTTTGCTGCAAAGTTTCAAACAAAACTAATTACATTCAGTATTTGCTTACCAAATCAAAGAAGAAAATGTTTGCTCACCAATGTAATCAATTATCAGCAAGCCATCAGAGGCTCGGCCAGTTACTTTATGAATAGCTTGGCCATAGGGAGGTTTGGTAGACCAAACCTGAGGTATCTCTATAATTTGATTGCCTGTGTCTGATAATGAAGCCCCAAAATTATATATTGCATTGAACATGCATTGCTTAAGCGTGGTTGCATCATCATATGTCTCACATGAACACTCAGGAAAAACAACTAGAAAAATTGAGCTTATAAGAACAGCTTGAAAGAAAGCTATGCTCTTGCTAGCCATGGCTCAAGAGGGAATCAATCAATATCTATTATCACTCTCTGTTTTTTTAATAGTATGAAGCATAAATTATATAGAGAGAGGAGGGGGGGGGGGGGTAATAGAAGAAATAACAAGCTATCAATAGTAAGAGAAAATTAAACAGGCTGCCAGACAACCTAGCAAGACAATACAAGATTTGTCTTGGACGAACTTCAGCTATAAAAACATATCAAAAGAAGTAATAATTAAGATGATAACTGTTTCTTTTATATTAATTTATATAAAGTTGACGTTTGTTTCTATTGAGCGCGTGTCTATAAAAACTGATTGGGATCATAAATGATTCTTTGATTATTAAAAATAAATTAATTTCATACGAAGCAGATGGATTTATAACTTTAATCCAGATTAAAGTTCAAATAAGTTTTGAATTAAGGGGAAAAAAGAGCATAATATTAAAAAAGAAAAGCTTGTATGAGTTCTCCACGGTGCTATCTTTGAAAATCGCAAAATGAGAAAAGCCATATATATTTTTGAAGGATAGGATGTTGAAACATTGTCTAGTGAATCACATTATTTAGTAAGCATCTCTAACCCCACACCAAATTCGTAATTCAAACTACTAATTATGTTCCTAATTAACTAAGAAGATCCGGTTTATAGGTACGTTAATTGATGGCGGGCCTACTCGCAGATCACTACAGTCCTCGGATTTCGAAGGCCATAACTAAGGAAAGTGGAAGCGCATAGTAAAGGACAGCTTGAGCAAATTCCAGATTTTCAAATTGGCAGGGAGATTCTCAATTTAGCAGCTGCAGTATTGCAGAAGGACCAACTCGGTAACAAAATTATAAAACATTAACTCGGTAAATGTTTTACAAAACATCACTTGATCAAACAAAAAAAATGGAGGGGGTTCAACTGAGGAAACAACATGATCGAGGATATGAGACCTAAATTTCAGTCTTCCTCCTCTCCCTCATTCTCAGCAATGTTGAAGTATCTCAACTCGTACACATTGCGATCTTTGTTGGATGCGATCACACGTAGCCAATCCCTGACATTGTGCTTCTTCAAATACTTCTTTGTCAAGTACTTGAGATACCTGTACCCGAATCAAAATGGGAAGACATGTGAGATAGGACACAGCAAAAAACTTGCTGAAACAGACTATGATGACTTGGATAAAACGATGGGATAGAAATTGAATGGTGTTATGGCAATTTCTACAATCAAAGCAAATTGACAGCAGATAGAAACTAAAAAGTCCATGTTTCTGGTGAATCAGAAAGGATTCATGCAAAAATCAATTGGGTAATGACAAGAACAAAACAGGAAGAAATAGGTGAGGTAATTAGGGATATAGGATCATCTATAAAACCGCCACAGATTTCTACACCATAGAAACTGTGAAAATAGTACACGAGGTCATGTTCTGGCCTAGGCATTCATCGATAGTCCAGAAAAGTCTTCTCAATAATGTAATATTTACATGTTTAAAGTGGAAAAGTCAGCTGAAAAAAACAGGATCAGGTGGGTTTCAGAGAGTTTGGTTGTCTGGTTTTCCACTTCACTAAACCACCCAGGTCTATATGATCAGCCACTCAACCAAGAGAAGTACAAGCAAGCTTCCCAGTGCAAAATAAGCATTATGCCCTGCTGAAATAAAACGCTCTCAAGCAAAATATGAGTGTAGCAAGACGAACACCTAGTCATCATGATCTCTGAATGCTACAAAACCATATGAACAAACTAGAACCACCACCAGTCCCCTTCGAAACTCTAGTTTCGCTTCTTGATCACCTGAGACTTCTTCTAAAAACCAGATTCCCACCATTTCCGATTGTCTATAAGATTAACCTTTGCCAAGTAACGATGGCAAGCGATTCGATTCGTAACGTTTATATAAAGCCACGAAACAAATAAACACTAGCAAAAGTACCACTAGCAATCTTATATCATCTCAAGCAACCCAGGAAGCCAAAAAATAAAAAAAAAAAAACAGCAGAGCAAGAAAAAGGGTTTTACCTTTTGGAGAAATTACTATCAGAAGTAACAGTAATCTTGTTCTTCTCACGAGTAATAGTAACAGTATCACCAAGAGCACCAGCTTTGCCGCCAACTTTGATCCTCTCTTGAAGAAACTTTTCCAATGAAGCAATATCCATAATCTTATCCTCCACTGGCTTTGCACAATCTATTGTGAAGGTAGCACCCTTCTTCTTCACTTTGGATCCTGCTGCCGTTGCCTTACTCATCTTTGATTACTCCCTGAAATTGCAGTCACAAGAAAAAAAAGAAAAAAAAAAAGCCATAAGCAAAAGAAACACAAGCTTTCTTCCATTTTAAAGAGATAAATGTTGAGGGAGCCAAAGAGTTACCGGTTGAGATTGTGCAAGCGAGGGAGAAGAAGCGGCGTCTACGAGAAAGAGGGAGACTGAGACTAGGGTTTAGCTTATAAGGTTGGCTTTTCTATTTTTCACTCTAAGCTGCGGCTTAGCCCTCACAAATTGTTTAACATTTTATTTTGTTATTACGTGCTATTTGTTTTTATATTATAAAATATTAAAAAAATATTTTTTTATTTTAAATTAATATTTTTTAGTATTTTTAAAATAAGATTATTATAAATTTAAAAAATAATAATATATACATAGATAGATTAATGTATTTTAAAATAAAAATACTTTGATATTCAAATCATTAAATTATTGAGTTAATGGATATCAACGACTAAAGAGTTGTTTGTTTCTGTATTTCAAAAATATTTATAAATTTTTTATTTTTTATTTTAATTTTTTTTTTGATATTTTTAGATTATTTTCATGTATTTATATCAAAATAATTTTTAAAAAATAAAAAAATTACTATGATACATTTATAAATAAAAAAAAACATTTTACTAGCAATTAAGTAAAAATTAAAAAGGAGTTGGTTTTTTTAATTGTTGAGTTGCACTGTTCACAAAATATTAAAAAATAATATGAAAGGTTTGCCGAAAAAATATGTAAAAACTATATTTAGTTTTTTAAAATATGATAAAAACACAAACTATACAATTTAAGTCTTTTTATATTAAAAAACAGTTCTAGTACATATATTTACTTATATTATTTTTTTAATTTATGATTAAATAAAAAATAGTGAAAGACATAACTAGATTCACTTAATGAAAAATAAAATCATTGTTTAGGCCATTTTTTAATACAAAAATAAAGTATTATGGTGTCTATGGGTTTCATATAACGAGAATGATTTGATGATGTTGTTTGAAATCTCAATATTATTTAAAAAATAAATATAAATTGAAGAAGATAAATCTAGCTTCATTTAATTTAGTATTTATTTGGGAGTGTGATTGAAATTGTTTTTGAAATTATTTTTTATTAAAAAATATATCAAAACAATATTTTTTTATTTTTTAAATTATTTTTGACATCAGCATATTAAAATGATTTAAAACCATCAATTTTTATATTTAAAATAAACAATAAAAATATTTTTAAATTTTTTTCATAAATACTTTTCAATCAGAAACACTCTCTTAGTGTTTTTGGTCCCCCTTTGGGTATTTTAAATTGATAGGTTGGCTAATGAGTGTTTCGAAGAGTATTAGTGAAGTGTTTTTGGGTTTAAATAATTTTCAAATTTGGATTGTTGGACAACAATGTCATTTATCGGGCGCCAACGGATGGTCGAAGTCCACATTGTTTTTGATTCTCTTTTATTTTTTGATTAAGTATCAATTTAACAAAAAAAAAATTATTAATTTTATTTGAGCACATGGCTCGAATTGCGAGTTTTATGAGTGAAGCCACAACATCCATAGTATTGTTGTTGTTTTTCTAATATTGTTTTTTATTAATATTTTTTTCTTAAATATTTCTAATTTTTTTTGTTTCAATTAATATCACTCCTTGATTTTTTTCTTACTTAACCTTTTTCAATATTGTTTTTTTTTTTAAAATTAGTATTGTGTGTATTTAGTTTTTAAAATTATTATTTTGATTTATCTATAATTTGTTAATCTTTTATAAATATTTACTTTATTTAAACACAACATTTTAAAATAATATTTCAAATCTATCCCTCCGTGATTTTGTTTCCTAATTAAACTTTTTCAATATATTTTTTTCTAAACAAAAACTAGTATAGTGTATATTCCATTTTTTAAAATATTATTTTAATTCATTTATAATTTTTATAATATTTTATTAATATTATTTTATTTTTAAAAATAAAAAATATTTTCAAAAAATATATCCCACCTTACATAATGTATTTTTATTTTATATATTTTTATTATTGTTTAGTTAAATAAAAAAAGTTCAACAACTAGATAAATAACTCACAACTCATTTTTAGAGACGTTTAACTGTATACTTTTTTTCAAATTTATTTTTAGTTATCATCAATATTTTTATTTATCATCACATAATTTTAAATTTATTTGATTATATATTCATAAACCTTATAATTTACATAACTTTTTAATGTATAAAAGCAAGACAAAACCCAGTATATATTTTTTTTCCTCGTCACAAAATATGGCTAGTTTTTAACATGATTTTCAACATCAAACTTCATTAAAGATCGTTAAACAATGAAACTAGTGATGGATTTAATTGCTAATTGGTGTGGTCATTACAATAATCCACTCATCCCTCTCTGGTATATCTGCCATCCTATTTTCTTAGGAGTAAACTTGAAAAGAAATCATTTTTCACTTCATTCTCTCGTTGCATATTTCACTGCTAAATCATTGGTATTAAAGTCAACCCAAGTACAAACCAGAAGATAAGAAAGAACACAAAAAACTAATGTCCATTCAAGTAAATATTGCTGTTATTGTTATCTTTTCATCGGAGGCTCCTTATCTTGAATGTTTCAGCCCTTGGGTGGGACGAACTTTGCATAGCGTTCAGCCTTTGCTCCGGATTTGTGGTCGAAGTATTCAACCAAAGCAGCACCGGCTAATGCAGCCAGGGTGAGAGCCTGAGCATGAAGCCTGGATTACAATAGGAAGAGGTCATGGTTAACAAGGCAAAAGATTGTTTTGAACATGATACTGGAAGGCAATCAGGAGGAAGGCACACAGGGAATCAGTGAGAGATGAAGAAAAACTTGTACCCGTTAACATTTAGAACGAACACATAGCAAACATGGCTTTATAGGAAGCAACTGCCAAGCAATGCATTATATACTCGAACATTTAACAATGGCAGCAACATTAACAGCACAATAGGGGGGAAGGGGGAGCTACATGACTTTCTCTCCCTCATCAATGAACATGGAAACGACGGTGCCAACTGCCATGGGAGAATGCAGACCTCCATGCACTGTTCATAAATATGAATAACCATAAAAAGTCCAGCACGTTCTAAGCTGACAGCATAGATTGCAATCCCATGCTTAACTGTGTATTTTCTAATGTCACAAAATCCAGTGAATCAACAACAGGCAAAATAGGACAAGCCATTTTCACATTCAACGGTAAAGGTAACTTGTGCCCAAACAGTTATATTTCAAAACTAAGAATAATCATTCCATGTTTGAGAGTATCCCTATCTAGATGTCCCTTGTTTATAAAGACAGGATTGAGCTGGGGTGGCACTAAAATTCATCGTCAATTGTCCCCCAGCATTCCGTAGTTTGGTTTTTAATTCAGGAACTAGGTAACGAACCAAAAATCAAGTAGCACAACAATGACAGCATAAATTGAGGTGTGATCGGCCCACAAGCTAAAGGCACAACCATATCCTAACACCTGCTTTCTGATCATCACATGAACTGAACATCACACGACACCGATTTACAAATGAACTGTTCGCTCAAGTACCTACAAATTCAAAGTAGGTTGCTTTCTGATCCTCATAAATTACCAAAGTCACCTAAAAACCTTCTCAGGGCCATCTTTTTCCATAATTTGGTACATGGAAAATGAACATCCATTGGTCTATTCTATTACCCAAGAAACAGATGATAATGAAATTCAAAACTTCAAATTTATTTCCTTCAAATCTGCATCAATATACAAGTACATGCAATATATGTTCACTTTATCATAATTTCTTCTCATTTCATATGATAAACAAATGCAATAAAGATCACTTCGCGGAAGCTAAAAACAATAAATCTAATAAAGAATGCAAGCAAGAAAGAAAGTTTACCTGGCATGTATGATCTTGACACTGGGTTTCATATTTGGTTTCGACCAATTGTAGGCAGATGAACCCACGATACCACTGATCCATAGACACCCTACGTCGCAAAACAATCAAGTAAAAAAACCCACATCACAAAATCCAGAAAAGAACGGAACTCTGATCCAACAGAAAGTAAAGGACGAAGAAATTTAGAGAGAAACCCTTTTGGTAAAACACCATTAAATCAAAAGCCCGTATCACAAAAAATTGAAGCACAAAAGAAACAACTTTGATTCAATACAAAGCAAGGCACCGAAACAAATTTAAATAGAACCCCCTTTTTTATATCTAAAAACACACAATCAAATGCAAAACCCATATTACAAAAAAAAAACAATAAGAAGGAAAGGCAGAAGGCAATGGATTACCGACGGTTCTAAGCTTATGTTCAACAACCCATTCCCGGACAGATTCTACTTTGGTCTTGGCATCAGCCATTTGGGAGAGTGAATCTTGTTGTGCCTAGGAGAGAGAGACAATCGATGTTTCATTTATGTTTTGTGTTTGTGACGGTGGTTTAAAGGACGAGGGAGAGAGAGTAAACCGGTTTCGGGAAAAACCGCGGGCAGGCAAAACAGGCAAATATGTAGAGAGAGCAAGCCAGTGATGTTCTGCTGCAGCTGGTTTGTGACATCTGGAAAATATGTTTTAAATTGGTGTTGGCTTGACTGGTTTCAGCATGTGATTTCATCATTGAATGTTTTTTTAGGGGGGGAGCATTTTTACCGTAATTTTTTTTAAATAATATTTTTGTAATATATTTTTAAATAAAAAAACCTTCATTATCAATATCTAACCATATTTTAAATATTATTTTAATATATTTTTAAATAAAAATTATTTTAATCACACCATTAACACGCTATAATTTAAAATTTAAAGTCATTTCTATTTTCTCATTTTTTATTCTTTTTTCAAGTTTCTTCCTACTTTTTTTTAGCTATAACGAGTTGACTTGCCCGCGCGATATATATTAGTCCATACTTTGCACCTCATTGCAAGTAATATCATATTTTTTTTAAAGAAAAAATTTAATTATAGGAGTTTTTTATTATAATATCAATTTAGATAAAATAGTAAATTTGTGTAAAATTCTTGTTAAGTGCAAGTTTTCTATACAATATATGAATTTTAAATCGAAATAAATTTATCTATTTAGTAAATTTCAATGAAATAATCAACATAAAATTATTATCATCATTAAAAAGTAAGAAAACTGGGATGTTTAAATTATTGAATTCACTGTATTAAGATTAGTTTATTTTATAATTCAACTTAAATTCAACATAAATTCAAAATAATGATAATTAGTCTAACATATTTATAAGAAAAAAACTTACAAATAATCGTTATCATTATTTTGAATGCCTTATCTATAATAATTAGAAATTTTAACACCTACAAATATTAACAAAAAAAAGCAATTAAAAAACCAAATAAATGACAAAACAAAAAAAATATTATTAGATTTTAAAAAATAATTTGACTTAAAGAATAAATAAAAATAAAAAAGCACGGAGAAAAAATAACAAATATCAATTTTCAAATGATTACCAACACAAATGAAAATTTAAACATTAAATTAAAAAAACCTTCATAAAAGTGGAAATAATGAAAATAAAAAAAACAAAAATTAAGAGCATGTTTTTTATTTGAAATCATTTATTTTTTTCATGTAGAAAAAAGCAAAAAAAAATCCTGGGAAAAAAAACTTTACAAACAATAATTTTCACTGTTCATTACTCCATAATATTTTCGTTCATGAGATTTGAACTCCCGCGCCCACTGCTTGGACATGCCAACGTAACCACTTGGCCAAACGACTTCTTTTGTCAATTCTTGGATACAAATAATAATAATACAATCATATAAATTGTTTCAAAAATATGTCGCTAAGGAGATTCGACCTCCCGCACCCCGCTTGTACGCTCTCTAACCACTCGACCAAGTGACTTCTTTAGTCAGTCCTTGGATACAAAGTATAATAATATGATTATATAATTTAACTGTTTTGGTCCATAGTGCATCTGAGTGTGGGTGAATAATGTGGGAAAAAAACCCGGTTTTAAAAAAAACCATTATATATATATAAACAAAACCATTCCTTTGTTATTTCCACCATACAAATTAGAAAAAGAAACCCTGTGCAAAAAAAAAAAAAAAAACATACACGAGTGAAGCACTGGAGCAAATTGCCAGTCCACAGTATACATGAGTGTGCGTGAACAATGGCTAACCGAGCATTTTGTTTTAGCTTATAGTGTAATTTTGAATGTTTTAGAAAGGACTTTGACTTTGATAAAATCAGAATGATTTTTATATGATTTAATCTGTTATTGTTTTTTTCAATTTTATTATTTTTCTCTCATATTCATTGTCAAACATTTTTTGGTCTACATGGATGTTTTTTAATTGATTAAATTAACCAAATCATGTTAAAATAACTTTTTATAATTTAATTATAAATTAGTACAATCAAGAAATCAATTCTGAAAATTCAAAGGTTGATTTTAGATTTAATAAAATATCTTATAATGTAAATTATCTCACATTTTTTTATGTTGAAGTTATTTATTTATCCTCCTACATCATATCATAGCACGTACGTACGTGTAAACTAGTTTAATCATATGAAAAGTCAAAATTAACCTCACAAAATAAAAGTATAGAAATTCCAACCACACAATAGAGTAATTTTTTTAAATATAATCCGTGATTAATAATATAAATTTAAAATTAAAAAAATATTTTTTATAATTTTACTTTTATTTTTATAATTATTAATATAATAATTATTAAAAATTTATATAATTATTAATTTCAAAATTTGTAAAATCTGTCGAGCAATTCGAATATTTTATTTTAATAATAAAACAAATTGTGTGGCGTGGAGGACTCCAATAGTTTACGTTTCAAACATTTCTTCCCGTGAATTTTACCATGAACCACGCATATACTTTTTAAATTGTTTTGATAGGCTCCTCAACTTTGTTTTTTGCTTGATTAAGGCCCGCAGCGGCCAAAAATGTTTTTGGCTGCTTTTGGTGTTTTTTTTTTTTTTTTAAATCGACGGTTAGTATTTTCAGATTATTTTGATGTGCTGATGTCAAAAATAATTTTTAAAAAATAAAAAATAAAAAAAATATTATTTTGATACATTTCGGCATGAAAAACACTTTCAAAAGCTACCGCAACCGTCCTCCCAAACACCCTCTAAGTCTTTATGCTTTACAACATAGACAATGTGGTCCTTCATTGGAGTTGCCCATCAGGCAACAAAATTGGTTTTGATAAATGATTGACGTGTCATTCCATACTTGATAATAAATAAGTGAGAAAATAATTATAAAAATTAAATAGAAAGAGAAACTTGGGCTAAAAGATAAACATTGAATTGATATCTCATTACTTCGATATTTAACAAGCAAGTAGGGACTCAATCAAACACAAAGATAGTAAAGAGACTCAATCAAATTAATACTAAGGGTACAGGGACCAATCAATCGAATAAAACAAAACCTTTTCCCGTAAAACTCAAATAATCCAGTGACACGTGACAGTTCCTAAAATAAAGCAACAACTTGTAATTACACTAACATGTAAGGGTAAAATAGGATAACACCTCCAGCTCAACTTTAAATCTCCTCTCCTGAGAGAAGATTCTCACGACTTCGAGAAAACTCTCTCTAGTCTTAACTTAAAGGTAAGTTTTCATTTATTTTTGCAATTCAATATATTGATAATCAGCTGATTTTCTTCTACTATTTTTACTAAAACTGGGATTCTTAATGATTTTTTATGCTCTTAATTCGCGTGTTTTTTTTTGGTAATATTTTCACATGATTTGTTTATTTATTTTTAATTTATTTCTATAAGATTCTCAGTTCATGTCTATTTTAACGCCGTTAATTAAATTTTTTAGACAATTTTTAATAATCGTAAGTGTTTTTCTACCTATTAAAATGACCTTTGCAATGCAATAACTCTCTCAGTGTTTTTTTTTTTAATGAATTTCTTATATTTTATTTATTTAATTTTTTTTAATTCAATTTGAATTACTATGGCTGTCTTCAGGTTTAATCGTAACTAATGTTTTTTCAGAGAAAAAAATGAGCCGAGCTAGTCGAACAATTTACGTTGGGAATCTTCCTGGTGATATTCGCCTGAGGGAAGTTGAAGATTTGTTTTATAAGGTATTGCGCTCTATAATTGAATTTTTTATTCGAAAGAATTTTGTTGCGATCATCGAGCATTGGTGAGTTAATATTAGGAAGTTGATGCGAAGTGTTAAGCATTTGGGTGAAAACATAGTGATGTTTGGTATTCTAGATTTATAATTTGGCAAATTGTTTTTGAAAGTACCGGCTAAACTGCGGCACTGTGCTTAATAGAATGGATTGATGCATTTTATTAGTCTGGTAATTTCTGATCACGTGTTATTATTAGTATTGCGCCGATTCTAACTTGTGTTGATTTTTAATTGCAGTATGGGCCCATTGCCGACATTGATTTGAAAATCCCGCCAAGACCTCCGGGCTATGCTTTTGTTGAGGTGAGATTATTTGTTTTATATTAGGTAGAATAGTCTGGGAAAGAGCTCTTACCTATGTATGCGCACTTTGGATGCATTATTTGCATTTAAGTACCTTTTTCTCTCCCGTCCCTTGGATTTGTGTTTTGTTTATGTATTTTTTTTTTATGTTACAGTTTGAAGAAGCTCGCGATGCTGAAGATGCAATTCGCGGCCGAGATGGGTATAATTTTGATGGGTGTAGATTACGGGTAAGTATATATTGTTTTCCTATCTATTATCTTTTTGTATATGTGACTCTTTTCTGCTAATGATATTGAATTTGGCTTGGTTGGTGCTTCTGTTTAGTACTTTCAAGTAATTCCATTTGTCTGGGTGTAACCTGGTTTCTACTTTCTAGGTTGAGCTTGCCCATGGCGGGAGAAGACATTCATCGCCAGTGGATCATTATAGCAGTTACAGTGGTAGCAGTGGTAGCCGTGGGCCTTCTAAGCACTCTGACTATCGTGGTATGTTTCATTTTAATGTCCATCTTATAGTTTAATGATGTGTTTTCCATCAAATAGTTCATTACTGTTTCTTAATGTCATGCAGTGTTAGTGACTGGATTGCCGTCTTCTGCTTCATGGCAAGACCTAAAGGTATGCTCAGACCTTAATTTTTCTGCTGTGCTCACACTTCCTCCTGAGTATTTGTGTTCTAAGCCATGACATGAGATCAGTTAGCTTTCATTGTTAAATTCGTTTTTATCATGTATATTCAATTATCAGGATCACATGCGTCGAGCTGGGGATGTCTGCTTTTCTCAAGTCTTTCGTGATCGTGGTGGTAAGCGAACTAATTTTACATTTATATTTTGCTGCGAATTAATTTTACATTTATATTTTGCAGCACAGTTTCTGAATGGCCAAGTTAAACTGGTTAGCAGAAGTAATCTCTATTAAGTAACTGATTTTCACTGGTCCATGTTTCTCACTCTAAGGTTAATTTTGGATTAGAAGGGTGATTAAATGTCTTTGCACCATGTATTTAAATATTCACAATAATAGGTACTTTGGTTTAAACAATGAAAACAATTTAATCTGCTTCTTCTCAAGCCTGCACCTTGTAAAGTTTTTCAATATCTGCTGCTGTACTGCCTGAAATGGCTTTTCGAGCGATGCTACATTTGAAGCTATTTGTGGATGCATTGCATACTGGACGTAAGAAAGAGAGGCTTCTGAACCAAAAATGTTTTTTTTTTTTTTTATTTGAGGGCTGAATTTGAAAAATATTTTTTGGAAGTAGAAGCAATGGTTGACCCCCGGTTTGAAATTAAAGGTACCAGTAACATTTTTTAGCAAAATTTTTGCAGGCATGACAGGAATTGTGGACTACACAAACTATGATGATATGAAGTATGCTGTAAGTTGTTACCACTAACTTTAGGTGGCCTTTTAGAACATCTTGTTAGTTTATTTATTAATAGGAAGCTAGTTTTGTGATGGTTATGCTGTTTTTTCCCCTGTAGATCAAGAAGCTTGATGACTCTGAGTTTCGGAATGCATTTTCAAGGGCATATATTCGGGTATGTCAAGATCTGTATGCTGTGCTAGATCTTGGTCATGTTGGTTTTTACTTAATTGTCTTATTTGTCTAGGTGAGGGAGTATGATTCTAGACGGAGTTACTCTAGGAGCCCCAGTCGCAGTTCATATGTGTCAAGAAGCCGGAGTCGAAGTCGCAGTGGAGGCTATAGCGACAGGAGCTGGAGGTCTACATTGTCATAATGGATATAGATTGTTTATGTTTAAGCCATAATGATAAATGACCTAACATTGTGCTGTTTTGCAGCAAGTCTCCTAGGGCAAAACATTCACGGCGTTCTCGATCTGTATCTGTTTCTTCTCGTTCTCGTGCAGGATCGTCTCCACAATCTTTTTCGAGGTATACCATCTCTGCTTTTCTTCTCGTTCTTCGTTGTTATTTTAAGATGTCCAACAAAATATAACTCAAGGTCATTTTTATCACAAATGGTTGATAGGTGTTACAATTTATGTTGGACCTTTTTTTATTTGTACATCTTCATTTGCATTTTTATCTAATGAGATGTGTTTCTAAGAGAAGGGAAATTAAAGGGGCTGACTATCCAAGAAATGGGAAGATAATAGGGAATTAAGGAAAAAAGATAAATCTGTGAACATTCTATTCTCTTCTGCAGTTGGTTGCTGTTTTACTCTTCCTATGACCCTCCTTTTTACATCATAAGTCATGAGTTTTCCATTTTTTTAATTAGCAAATCTTTTCTTCAGATCTTTTTAAGATTTAGTCGACTTCACTTCAATTTTGAAATGCACATCTTTTCATTATTGTATTTTCCCAGAGATTTTATATTGTTGGATTCCATTATAACTATTACATGAAAGAGCCAGAGTATGGATAAATAATCTAGTTTTTTACTTTTTCATTAAGGTTGATTTTATTGAATCAATGGACAAAAGCTTATGAAATAGTAGCAATAAATTGCTTTTTCATGACCATTGACTCATCCCATCTAGAGCAGCATAATAGCCAAGGTTACTACTTCAGTCACGTATGCATCTTACTTGAGTTCTAAAGCTTCTTGGTGTCTTTGAATGGATGTTCACACGGGCAGAACATATTTCTATTACCTCAATTACAGTTTTTTTTTAAAGTCCCAAGTCCTTAACTTCGCGTGATTGACTGGTCAGTGTTAAATCTTTGTTCGCATGAGAAACACACCTTATGATTAAGTTACCGGAGCATCGACAGAAACCCACTTACACTTGCAGAAACTTTTGAGGCTGAGCACAATTTTAGGTAGAGTAATGATTGCAGTTCTTTGCATTTTTCAAATTTAGTACTATAAAGCATATTCTTCGTTCTCACTGTCTGGCTCTTTGAGCTTGCCTATCTTCCATTCCTTAGTGAGCTTGCCATTTTAAATACATTTTTTTTGTTGGTCAATCTTTTTTTTTTTTTTTTGTATCTGCAACTATTTCAGTGGATGAATCTCCAAATTTCATAGTTTTTTTTTATTAATTGCCTTTCTTCTGATGGTGTCTTTCCTTGATAATTGGAAATTTCAGATGTGATGGCACTATCAAGTGTCTTGTAACCATGCCATTCCAACATAAACCTTCTAGTTGTGCACCTTGTTGCTGTATTCTTAATCCTTCTTCTTCAGCAATTTGACAATCTTGCTCGGATGCTAAAAAAATCTTAACCACCTTTTGGAAATCGATAACTAATCATTGCTTGAAAGAGTGAAAAGTGCCACCAGGAAAGGGTTTTTGGGTTGGCTAGTAGCATACCTTGTTTGTGAACTTTTCCCTGTTTGTTTTGCTTGATCTGGCTTTATGCAGCGACCTGACCACCTGGGGGTTGGATGTTAAGGGCTTGATGGGATGTGGTGGTCATATGCTTGCACCTCTTTGCTTGTTTTGAGGTAATGCTGTTTTTGTTGATGGGCACCCCTGGAAAATCCTCATAATCTTGTAATGCTATTAAGTTGGTTCCTAATAATCTCACAATACTATAAAGTTGGTGTGTCAATTAGCATTAGAATTGATGAAGCTTGGATGGGATTATGATTTAAAAGCTGGATTACTGTGAAGTAAGCACCATGGGTGCCATCCGTCCATCAGTGGTACAAAGAAACTTGAAACAGCTTCGACATTACCCTTAACCTGTGTCTGGTATTCTCCCCGGATTTGGTGATACCGACTGGGAGGATTTAGTTCTTCTTTCTTCTGGTATGGATGGGGAAGATGCCTTTTCATTTGGAATCTTGTAATGGTGCTATACTTTATTTCTTTCTTCTCCTGTACGCATTGTTTTAAGTTCTCATTACCTGCTGGGAAAAGAATTAACACATTCTCATCAGATAGTGAATTTGGTTACTCTTTTTTTAGTTGCTTCTAAAGATTAGTGGTTCTTTTCTGTTTTATGGAAATATTTGCAGGTCCCCTTCAAGATCCAGATCTCCTCTTGCTTCGGTAAGTGAAAGCCACCTTCATTCCATTATCAGCATCCCGTGTGCTGGAATACTGCCTACCAATTTGCTTGCTGAAATATGTTGTCCTTGGTGATGTGCAGCCTCCTCGCAGAAAACATGGCCACAGAACCCCAAGCATAAGCCCCGGTCGTCGTGTATCCCGTTCACCTTCTGTATGGCCATTCTCTCAGCTTAAATTATCTCGCCTTCATTATTTCATCCTGTACATTCTTTCTTCAATTTTTAACTTGACCATTCCTGATCATTGTTGCAATTGACAGGTGAGGTCTGATCGAAGCCAGTCGGTGGACTCAGATCGTTGATGAGATCTTGCTCTCTTGGTTGTGCAACGATTCCACGTTCTTAGTGAACTTGACACTTATAAAGCTAGACATGGCTCGCTTATACAGTTATATTTGGACTATTGACCATGAAATTATTCTAAGCTTATCAATCTTTACATTGAAATTTGTCATTGGCAACTGCTTTGTATCTTTTAGGCTACAGGATGTGACTGTAGTGGTATGTTTTCAACTTGTTTGTCGAATCTACTTTGTTAGTTGCAAGTAAAATGATAATCGATCTAAAACTATGGATTATAAATGCAGAATAAATTCAGAAAATAACGCATGAAATATTACCAAAAAAATTCATTTTTTTTTAAAATGCTAATTTATTTTTGTAATGGACGATTACCTTCTTTTCTTATTCTTACTTTAAGCGAAAAAAGACATGCTCGTTTCTTGAAAAACGTGGAAAAGCGGGGCGAGTTTTATTATATTTATATCTATTTCATTATAATTCTTTTTAAAAATTAAATATCTATATCTTATTTGCTATATTCACTAATGGGTTTAAAAAAATTTTTTTTTTTTCTTTCAATATCCATATTTTATTCATTATTCGTTAGATAATGTAACGAACAAAAAACCCCGGTTTCGATTAAATTGTCATCTAAAGTCAGTCCAAGCGAGTCATCAACTTCCTTTTAATTCTCAAAGGATTTGAAACTATGGATAAAGGTTTAGGAGGCACTTGGAAAATAGCATCACAGTTGATGCTGGCCAGGACCTCCATTGTATTGATACAACGTGGCGGACCCAGCTTGTTATCCGTTGACTTATGCCTGCCCACGTCAAAGTGCGTGCGTGGCGGGGGGTGGGGGAAAGCCTGATGGCTGTACAACTTAATTATCCAACATTTGATCTTATTTATATCCTCAAAGGCAAAGAAACGAGGAAGCAAAAGTCCATCACACAGCCAGGTGGCTGCCAAAGCGATCGTTTTTCAGGGCCACTCAACAGTATTCTGAGCCTGTCATGATTGACAAGACTCCAAGCATTATGTCATTTCTCAAGCATACATAATTTGGTTTCAGCCACAGTAGTGGTAGTTTGCTTCACTCAATAAGGATAATGACGATGGTGTTGTCACCGGTGTTGTGATGACGTTCTCTCGGATCCATGCCTTTGGCGGAATCTGATACCGGGATCTGAACCACCACCAGCCTGATGGAATGTGCTCCGACCTGAATCTCTGTCAGCCTGATTTAATGAGAATGATGGCAAATGATTTCTTTCCCATGAGTGAAATCGACCTGGCGGAGGATTTTCTGCTTCCTGGAAGTTCCGACTTGTTGCTCCTGATGGAATGAAATAGAAGCCAGTCTGATCAGATGACGAGGCCACTGCTCCTAATTGGGGCATACCTCTATGACTGCTGGATCTTCGGCTTCCAGAAACTACTGGTGTGCGAATAGGTGGGGAATTGCCAGGCTGTAGTTGTTGATAGTATGCTTGAAGGGCCTGAACTCTATCACGTGCGCGTGCAGTGCTGCCCTGGTAAGGTGCAATCATTGGGGAAGTAGCTGAACTCCCCGGTCTAGCACTAGAACTGTGGACGAAAGAGGTGCATATGACACAATTATACATCGAAAGAGAAAATACATGTGAAAACAAAGGGGACATCTGTTTCAAATGCTAAGCATCAACTGTTTTTTCAACCTAAATGGTGTCGGCAAACAGCCTAAATGGATTTTCTTTCTTATATTTTTCATGGCAAAGAATTTATTTTTTCTGAAGATATACATACCCATGACCAACAAGGAATGGATGAATGAAAGATCCTGATCTTGGTGGAAGATCTGAAGAAGTTCTAGCCGACCTTTGAGTAACAGGTGGAACTGAAGGCTGATCTGCATTACCTATTCGATTGCCTGTTGTAGAGAAGGGAGGAGAATGGTGCTCCCAACTGTGATAATGGATATCCATGGCAGGAAAAGCATAGGAACTAGGAATCTCACTAGGTACTGATGGACCATTCCAGTGGCTGTTAAAACTAGGAACATCTGAAACACTGCCACTGGAGTTTGAAGATGAAGGATGAATTGGTCCAACATAAGCAATATATGGGCAAGGATGAGTAGCAGATGATACTGCTGCGGTATGTTCGGCAAATATGGCATGTTGTCCCAATAAATCATGATCTGCATCATAATATCAGTCCTATCAATATATAGTTAGCCATCATGCCTCCATCGTAGAACTTGAAAGAAAACCATTACTCAAACAGGATAGAGAATCTCTTACATCCATTTGGTGAAAATTCCCCTTCCCTGTAACATAGAAAAAACACTTTAGACAAAGAGCAGTGCCTTGCTGGAAAACAGATAAAAAAACCATGCGGATTGCAGATATAGAAAAAGTAAAACTACTTCTCCCTTTAGAACCAAAAAGCAATCTAAGGGACAAGAATTGGAGCAATCCTACTATCCATATTTTTTTTTACTATTTACATATCATATTTTTATTGAACCAAGTAGTTCTACCACAATATGCAGAAGGAATAACCACCCGTATTTCAGCTAACTTAAGACTCCCCCAGCTGGTTCACACTAAAATCTGGTGCCATTGCCATGACATTTCTGTATTAGGTAGATTGTGGTGGGCATTAGCCAATAAAATTTAAGAGTTTACAGAGTCTGTGGTACTTGTGGATGCTCGGCATGAAACCCAGTATCTAATCAAAATGGTTGATCACGCAAGATCTAAAACATCAGATTCTAAGCATTCTCATGACTCTTTAAACCAAACACTGCAAGTGTTGAATTAAAAGAGCAAATAAATGCTAATCAAACCATGGATAAGAGGAAAACCTACAAGGATATTGTCAAAATCAAGCCCCTAGGAGGAGTAGATGTTCACTATCTCAATCACAGATTGCAGCTTTCAAAAGACCATAATGGAAATGGTGGATTGGGTTGCATTTTCAATAACTACCAAGTTGAGACATTAATTTTTCATTAGAAATCTGCAGCTCACTCGCCCCCTTTATTCAAAATTCAGTTTTCAGTCATACTTTGTTGTTTTAAGAGCCACAAAAACATCAGTGAATATGGACCAGGCTAAATTTCCCAGAAATAGTAATAGTTAAAAAAGAAGAAGATTTTCCATTCAAAATCTGCAGCCCATGTGCCCAATTGTTCATAATTCGGTTTTCAGCAACCTCTTATTTTGTTTTAGCTTCAGCTTTCTCAGACAAAAAAACTCTCACCCAGAGCCTCTGCAGTGTACCATCTGATTTCCATATCAAAAAATTCCAAAGTCATAAAAACACAAAAATAAAAGGAGAGCAGATGTGTAAATACCAAGTAAAAATCCGATGATAAAAAAACTTAGCATAGAAACTGGAACAGGTATAACTTTGAGCTCTAAAATGTAATTGATTTTAATGCTTACTCAAAAGATGAAGGAAGCCGTGCAAGGCTGCCAAATGGACACCAATGAACCCCAAAGGACTGCAAAACCATTCAGAACCAAATAAGTAAGAAGTTGTATGTCAGATCATATGCAAAAACTCCCACATGCACAGAATTCATCACAAGTAACAGTTCAGGAAAATGAACCATCCCTGTAATGTGTATCATACCCACACACAAGAACCAAAAATGTCACCGAGAAACTTGCAGAAAACACAATCTAGGTATTAGCAGCACACACAAATTTTAAAGTAAATGTCCAGATCGATGTTATGTTTCTCTTAGTTATCTAAGCATGCACAAAGTCATTAATATAATATAAACAATAATTTCCTGGTGCCCAAGGCAGGAGGAATTCCTCCTGCCCAACACATGGCAATCTCTTAGAGCATCCATGCGTAGGAGAATATTTATTATTTCACCAATATATAAGAAATCCAAATAACTCATCCATAGTAACAAAGGTAAATTTCCTTTTAGAAAAAAGATTATATGATAAAACAAAAACAAATGAAGAGAAAATAAAGAGCAATTAATGCCACACACACATGAAATCTTGAGAGAATCATGTGTTGGGCAGGGAGAATTCCTGCTGCCATGTTCATACGATAAAGAGAAATGTAGATAGAGGAATAAATCTATTACTTTTGAAAAAGCTGCATCAACAGCATAGTGCATTCAAAGTACATTGTTAGATTCCAATTAGACGGGGTAGAAAACATTTCCATCCACCTCACTTTAGCAAGCTCTTAGTTGCACCTTGGTGGCATCTTCAACTCATTTCCTGAGGAAAATCCAGGGAATCTAGAGTTGGAAATACAAAATGGCAAGTTGTCCTTGTGCCTCAGTTCCAAGGACAAAAACAAATTTTAACCTCTGGATCTAATACAATTACCAACCTACCTGTGTGGCTGTGTCAATGGTCCAAATTTAAGATACCAGGATTGAGAATTCATCATTACTTCCTATGGTCCAAACTAGAGAAAAAGAAAGAGGCCATTATGTTGGTTGCATCAAATGGTTGGCATATCAATACTGAAGTGTGTGTGGGAATCTGCATTTCTTTCTCAGTCCAATAAACATGAAAGGAAGCGCACAAGCATCCTATCCACCTTGGTCCATTTAACTAAAAAACCTAGATGATATTGGCTAGACTAAACTGATTTTCTATCTTTGATGACGTAGGAAGATAGGAAAAGGATAATAAACATAGCCAAAGGCTGATTAACTAGATCATTCAGCCAGATGAGAAAGGGATTTTTCTTGTAAAATTCTCAAAATATCAAAAACATTCTTTATTACAGCAATCGAAGCCCTTAAATAGCAAAGCAAACTCGGATTAAAATAAATCCTAGCCTTTAAAATAACTTAATCTTAACCATCAACAACATTATCATAAATAATGCAAAAAAGTAAACTAGACCAAGGAAAAAGACCAAACTACAAGAAACCTGGCACAATACCATGGTGCAGTCATCCTTAAAACTTAACATACTACTTCGAATTTGCTCCTGCATCATTTGGTGTCTCCTAATTTTGCATTTTTGGCTTTTTTCTTTCTAAGTATTTCAAAGGAGTAAACTGCTTATAGAGCACTTTCAGTTATACAGCTTCTTGCTTTACAAGCAATTAACAAAAAAGAAATTGACATTTTTACATTCTATCATTGATACAAAGAAACAAAAGACATGATATATTCAGAGGTCCTAGGGAGCCAACTTGGTAAGAAAAACGGTTTACATAATCCAAAAGTTGATATTAGAACTAATACTGATCCCAAATACAAAGGGCTGCAGCAAATAGAGGAGTTACTTAAAAGGTTTCTCAATACATCAAAACTACCATACATATGTACTGTGTAAAAGTAAAATATTCATTAGAGAAAAATCCATTTACCATTTCAGAGTAGCTTAAGTCATAAAGGTCCTCATCATGAGCCCAGTCCTCCATGCTAAATTCTGGCAGTGAACGACAACCATTTGCATAGAGCCATTGGCCCTTCTCAATTTTCCGGCAATTAGGGCATTGCATTGCACCCTTTACATTAAATGCTGAGCCGATGCAGTCTGAAGATCATATGAAAAGATAATTTCAACCAAAGTAGTAAAAAACAAAGAATAATTATCGAGTACAAAGTCAGTGATGAAATATGAGTGAGCACATCAATGCACCACTGGCACCACTGTGTGGAAAGAATCTTGCTGGTGGTCTCCAAAAGAGAGCAAAACAAACACCAGAGCAGAGCGATACCAAAACCCAAAACATCAAAGAAAAAAGCATCTCCAAGAACTCAGTCACAAAAATAATCACTGTTGATGCCCTTAATGGAAGACGATTGAGCCTGAGCTAAAAAGCTGTAAAGAGAGTATTGCATATGCAAATTTCATGACACATTCCGATTTCTCCAACAAATGCTACCATGAATGTTCCTTATGTTTCTCTCTAAGATGGGTCCAGAAAAAATTACTGCTGTGTGTTAATAAATTCTGAAGTTAGTATTCCTGAACTGTACTTTTGAGCATTGATGTCAAAATCAAGAGCTGCCTTGTACAATCATATGATTTATGAATCAACATGCATCTAACATGCAAGCTTGGACTAGAAACTCAAAAACCAGTAAATCAGACTGACTTGTATAAAATCACAATTTTGCACCCGTGTTTGAGTTTATAGAATGTATAAATACTTCCAAATTATCTCACCTTTCTCAATCCTGCCCACTAGCCAACACTACCTCTCTCTCTCTCTCTCTCAAAACACCCCCTCTTTTTTTTTACTTTGTCTTATCATCTCCTTCCTCTCTGTTTTGACATCAGTTTTAGGGAAGATTACTTGGCAGAAAACATTTCTCAATGGAGTAAAATTATGGATTTAGTATTTTCACCGTGTGAAATTCTCTTAATAAATAAATAAATCACATCAAGGGACTGCAGAAATCCTCACAAACTAAGCTATCTTCTGCACTGCTAATAACTTTAAGTAACTTGACGTGGTAAAAATTAATTCATTCTTACCTATTTCCTAATTCATAACCCCCCACACACAATCTTTTCCATTTCACAAACTCTCAGAGGGATGTCTCAATAATCTCTGCTTGCAAATTGCAAAACCTAAAATTCAATAGGGATACAAATCTAACTTCCAATTTCATATCAGCATCACATCGGATACCCCAAAAAATTCAACAACTTGATTTCAAAAGAAAGATCGAACAGATGCAAATCATAAAATTATGGCCTAAAAACGATCACACATAATTTCATTTGCTACTATTTAGCAAGGAGCTGGAACCATATATCACCATTCATATAGTAACTAAAAATCCAATCACAAAAGAACCCAATATTCAAAAAATACCAAATCAAAACAACATTGCACTCAGATCTCAAAATGCCAAATCAAAACCAAAAAACACCAAAAAAGAAACTTTTTAACATACCCAGATGAAATTGATGTCCACATTGAAGCTTGGCCCATGATCGATCTCCATTATCAGCAACCACTTCAAGACAAATCGAACATGAAACTGACCCTCCAAACGACTTGCCATTCAATCCTCCTCCACCACCACCTCCATCGTCAACAATCACATCATTTTCACTGTTCCCCAGTCCCATCTCACCAAACCCAAAACCTTAAATCCTTCAATCTTCCTTCTTTCTTTATATAAATTAACACTCTTGGTTTTTCTTTCTATTTCTAAATTACCCCACCAAAAACACAAACGCAAAAATAAAACCAAAAGAAAAATCCCAATAAATCAAGGATTCGATTACAAGAAAAAAGACTGTTTTCTAAATGATGGATTTAAGTTTCTTGTTTCTTGTTTACTGCTTCCCATTCTTCTCTCTTTTGTTGCTCTTGCTGTTTTTGTTTCGTTATGCCTGTTGATTTATTTTATCCGATCATTTGCTGGAAATTATATTGTGACCGTTAGATTTCAGGGGAGGTTGAGGTTGCTGTTAGAGGGTAATAATAACTGCTGTCTTAATGGAATGATGGACGGTTCCGATTTATTTGGGTTAAGTCTGTGGATTCTGGCTGTTGGATTTGGGTTGGCTCACATTTATTTATTTATTTTCAAAGAGTGATTTTATGGCCTACTTGAGTCATTAACTATCTTGATCTCCTAATGGGAAATTAAACAAGAAAAATGCTTCGGTCGGTGTCGCCACCGCCCATGATTTAGATTGATTAAAAAAAAATTAATATCTTAAATATATGAAAATATATTATCCGGTCTCATTTAAAGTTTGGGTGATAAATTAGTAATTTAATTTATTTAATAAATTATTTCAAATTGTTATTTTAAAATAAAATGATTTTACTTTAATAAAACTAGTTTAAAAATATTAGGATTATTAAGAAGAAAAAAGGGGTCAACCAAGTTGCAATCTTTATGAGTTAAAAAATGTTTTTTTTTTTTGTTTTTTCAATTCGCGTTGGGTAGAAAGTGGTTGGATGAAGCATGAGAAGTGAAAACTATGGGAAGGAAATCCGATTCGGGTTTGCTAGTTCATGGTTTTGGGTTCTTGTTTATATAATTTTATTCAATTATTCATATATTATTTCTAAATTCGATGACTAAATTACCTTTTAGATTATGATTATTTATTTTTAGTATGGCTTGATTAAGAAGATACACAAGGCCTTAATTTTCTTTGTTGTTTGGTGGTTGAACATCTTCTACACCTATGAATTTGACATGATTAGTGTTGATCTAATTTGTGATGCTTGTTCTTATTGCCATTAGAGTTCAAATTTGGGATAAAGCATACAAAGTAAATTTATTATAATTTGATTTCATCTAAATATACAATAAAATACAACACAAATACATATTTGTATTCTGATTAGTGAAAGCAATTAGTTATTGGAGAGAGGGTTCAGCATCAATCATCAATCCCTACATTTTCCCCCCCATTTCGACGATTGATTTGCTTATGGGCAACCTTCAAGCTGCTGTGCGAGCGATGGTGAAAACTCAGAACGCTGGCAAAACATAATAATAAATCGAATCAAAATACAGTAATCTGGTTTGATTAGGCCTCCCTTCCGCCATACAGAAACATAAAATTTGTGTTCCTGAGGTACAAATTATACCCATATTAAAATACATGTGGTCGCCTCCACATGTGCCTAGGAGTGCGCTTCCAAATTGGAGGCAAGCAGAGGATGCTTGGAAAGTCACACCCAGTTGTCCATATGGAATGCATAGCTGGTAGATGGTGTCTGCCAACCATACCCAGGTTTCCATTTCCTCACACACTGCTCCTTCTTCTAAACTTCGTGTCGGCCATGGAATTTGGTTGAACATGACAGAGTTACCGACCTCTGTCCACCGCAAGGAAACTTCTTGTGTGACTCGGTTTTTCTTCTCTTTTTCCACCCTGCCGTACCCGATTTAGAAATTCATTACTGGATTAACTTCTAGGTCGCAACATCAACGCAAATAAATTTGAAGCAAGGAGTTCAAGGGTGGATTGCTGGATTGCCTTCTTTTTTACTCATCATTCAAGCCCCACAGAGCATTCACAGGACAAGTCTGTATTCAATGGATATTGTACTTCATCATCTCTCTGGTCTACTTGCCTGCAAGGCCTCAACCCTCTTTCATAATCTGCTGCAAATTATGAGCGAGGGCTGAGGCCATTTAGGCAAGTAGACCAGAGAGATGATGAAATAAATGTGTGAGCTTTGCATTACCAGCTTATAAAATGGCAGCTCTTGGAAGCTTTGTCACATAGCTACTGGTATCCTATTTTGTACAAAGCTTGCTCTATCAGATGTAGTACATCAGCATCCCACAAGTCGCTGTAACTGATATGGCTATCAGCAAAATACGTTGTCTTTGCAGCTGTCTAGATTTTCAATACTGCTAGATCAATAAAATAAAAAAATAAAGAAGAGCCCAGGTATGAAACTCAGTTTTTTTTAAAAAGAAATCTTTCTTATTCTCGAAGAATAATGGGGCAAAGAGAACAACAGATATTGATATTTGTTGAGTGACAAGGATTCTTTTTATTTGGCTGAGCGATGTGCTTTACCTTTTTTCATGCAAAGTAGCCCGGCATGATTTACTTAATGAAGATGCTTAACACAATCGGGTGGCATATCTCTATGTGATTTTATCCACCCTGAAGAAGAGACAAGCTTACTCTTGAAGTACCCACTCCTTATAGGGATAGACGAAAGACCATGCTGTCAACATCTGTGAAGTTTGTTCATCAAAAAGATGCATGAATACCCATGAAACTGGTGGAAGAATTTCATGAAGCTTGTAATGATGGTCCTATATGCATGATGCATGATAATTTCATAACCACATCTCTTGATTCAAGAACAACTCCTCACATTTATACAAAAGTGTTTGTGGGACCTGGCCATCCACTGGAACACATTAATTCTTTTTTTAAGAAAATCTTGACATGAATGACATCGACCTCAGTACTACATTTTCAATTGATACTTTCAAAGAGAGAGAGAGAGATTCAAAACATCGACACCGTCCGCGGAGTCCAAAGAAGGTCTTTTATGGGACAAGAAGATCGAGGATCTACTTAGATATCAAGAATGTGTGAACAATGTGTGATGATGGTGATAAGTGGAATGAATTTCATTCGCTTCTGGAGAGCTGGGAGAAGTTCCCTTGACACTACAGCCTCCACTACTAATAAATCAAGAAATAAAAACCATGTATAATGGACTCTCTATATTGTCATCCACACAGATCCCTAACCAATTTAGGCTTATCTCCCTTGAACCAATTGAAAACATGTTAAAATCCACATAAAACCTATAATATTATTTGAAAACAATAACAAAATCCGAATGATAATTTTTTTATCATACATTTAATTTAAATCTAAATCCAAAAACAATATCAGCAAAAAGATTGAAAAAAAGGCCAGCCTGGTATGCGTGGCCCAACACTCTTTCTGATTCTTTATCCTGCTTTTGACTTTGAGCAGATAAAGTATTACATCAGTCCCAATGCCATCGTACCATCCGACAGGAATTATGCTGATGAGTCCTGATATGATAATGCTTGCACATAACGAGTCACTATAGCACTCCCTTGAAGCAGCAGCCGTGTCTTTAAAAGAGCACAAGCAAACCACTATAAAGGACCACAACATGCAGCCTGCAAATTGAGTGAACCATCCTGAAGCTACTCAGTGCTAAACTCTAACAAGATGAATGTAGTGATTCAGAAGTGCAGCCTATCCAATATGAGCTAGAAAAATGGAATGGGAAAAGGTTGAGTATGAAACTTGATGAACAGACCTGGCTAATCCATGCAATTTATATATGCAGCTGCTGAATGGTGATGTTAAGGTCGCGTTTCCAATGTCCTTTGTCCTTTTCTTCTGATAGCCATACTTTCTGAAGCTTTGGTGTGCTCAAGATTCCCAGGGAAAAAGTCTTCATCTCTGGACAATTTGTCACAATTACTTCTGTCAGACAGGGGAATCTGAAGGTGAAATCTACAGAGCAAAAGCTAGTGAGGCTTGCTAAACAATCAAGTTTCAGACTTTCCAATTTCCTGAAAATGATCTCATTTCCTACTTCGTCTCCATTGCTTGCTACAATCTCTGTCACCATCTTGCATTCCTTTATACTCATTACAGAGAGTTGCACAAGACTTCTGGCAGTTGAGGATGTGACCAAGTATTTCAATGCTTTGCAACCCCGTACGTGCAAAGCTGTTAGATTTCCGAAAGATGATGCAGATGGTGCTAAATTGATCAAACTGTCACAAAATCCTACTTCCAAAGTTTCAAGATTTTGAAGAAGCTGGTCCACTCGGAGATCTTGGTTCCAAATTTTCTCCAAAAATGGAAGATAAAAAAGTTCCAAGCATCGTATCCTAGCAAGAGTATGTTCCTCCTCATCAACAAGTTGACGTGGGAACAGCTCTTTGAAATAATCCCCAGTCACAACAAGCTTTTCCATATTGTGGAATCTATGCAGGATACCAAATGGAAATTCAACTGATGCACTATAAAAGCATTGCAGCTTAAGAACTCTTAGTTTGTGAAAGAGGTCTGCTGAAAACTGGCCTTGACATACCTTCGCTGCATCTTTAACGTTTAGCGATAGTTCTTCCAAGTTGGGGATGACCTGGAAACCGAAAACACAAATGCAAGCTAAATATGAAAAGCCAAAGGTAGATATAGCAGTTTTTACAGCACATTCAATAAACAGGCTAGTCCTTTCCCACTGCTGGCAAGTCTTCTTGGTGCTTTCAAGTTAGATTTTTTTAGGCACTATTATGGTGAATGATGTAGTAACATTTCCTGTTGCTTCACTCATTTAGAGCGTTGTTGTAGATTCAGGTTCCAGTTGTAGGGAGTTGGTAGGTTCATTATCATAAGAGTTTCGATTTGGTCCAGGTAGATGCAATCACGTTAGTACAAGTTTGTGCCTTCGGGTTCACTACAATATCCTATCCTATTGCTTCTTCTTGTGGGTTGTGATGTGCACTTATAGAATTCGATTTTGGAAGGGAGAAGTGTAGACTTTCTGAATTTTCTTCATAGATGGTTCAATACCAAAAATAATGATGATAGGATGGAATGAAAGGCTAAAATGCAAGCACTGCAACCAGATTTGCCTTCACATCTTCGCTAATTCTAGTCTAAAGTTCTTGTAGAGCATGACACTATCAAAAGAGTAGGTTGGAGTTTAATAATACAAGGAAAAGATGTTCCTATTTTGCACAGCTATCTAGGTCTAGCTTGAACTATCTTGGCAGGAAGCAAGAATAACTTCTCGTTTTCTTAATGGTGTCATGTAAGCCCAGGGAACCGGCACAGAGAATGTTCTGTATGTTTCAACATAACTCATTGAAGACATTGATGTTTAGAATTGTTAGTGAACATCCATTGGATAATGCTCAAGATCATACCTTTTCAAATGAGAAAAGCGGTTGCTGAACTTGGATACCAAGCTGGTCCTGTGTACAAGCTCCTTGAGTGCTCTGGAGCTCGAGATCAAATACCGGCACTTCGTCGCAAAGATGCACGTCTATTTTCTTTAATGCCGGCCACTCTGAAGTGTGTCTTCCTGGGTAGAAACTCTTGAGTTTGGGCAAACCCCAAAGTATGAAAGAGGAGGTTTTAGGAAAAACAAACTTAGGAGCTTCTCCTAGTCGTTCTTCCTCCGCAACAATTTCCTCCACTCCACAAAAAAGTAGTTTAAGCTCTTCGAGTTGTGAAAGGCCCAAGGCTACAGAGGCTGGGAAGAGACTTTTTAGACTTGGACATTTCGTAGCATTCACTAAATGAAGGTTTTGAAACGAGAGAATTCCATGAGGATTCGTATTCCACACTTTCTTCATTTTTTGCAGGTTCCATACATACATATTTTTCAACTTAAAGGCTGTTACAACATGGGATTTGTCACGACCCGATTCCCGGATCCGTGACCGGCACATAGGCATGGTCCCCCTCCAAGGTTCCACACCTATGCGAACCCAAACTTACACACAAACTTAATATTCTTATTCAGAGTTCAACGCAGCGGAAATATCAAAGTAAACTTTATAACATAATTCAACTGTCTTTATACAATAGTGGATTACATACTGTTATAATTGTGGAGCACTAACTAGACATATGAACAAAATGTCAATTACAACCAAAATAGCAGGTTCCAAGAGTAGGACAAAAATGACCTGCTAGCAAGCTACGAGCCTGAAAATAATAAATAATGAGGGGGTGAGTTCAACAACTCAGTGAGTAGATAATATCTGATATACACATACGAGATAATACAACAAAGAGAAGTATATTATCAAATCGGTTCGAAGTTCTTACAAGAAGTTTCTCAAATAGATCATAACAAGAATTTAATAGGTAAAGCTCGTCAGAAAATCAAAATGCAATGAGCATGAGGCTCCGTACTGTGGGATGATCAGTCCGCACAGGTTGGTGACTCCCCCGACCAACTAGGGTTTCAGATACGATGTGCACAAAGGCTAACACTACCCTGTTAGCATAGGTATTCTGACTGACATACCGTAGGTATACATATATCATGATCAAACAAATATTCATATCTCAAGGCTCAACTCATGGCATCAATCAAATGAGGAGCTATCAATCCACAAACAGATATTGGCTTATATCAAGAACGTATATTCAACAATTGATTATGCTTTATCGTATCAAGAATCGTAATCAATGTATATCTTATCAAGAAGCATAATCCAAATACTAGCAAATCAAATATTTATAATATTTCCCAAGCATATTAAATATTATCCACTCACCTGACTCAAAAGTGATCGAAATTCAAAAAGTAGAATACTGACGGAATCCTACTGACGTATCGCTGGCAGAATATCAGGATTATCTGAACATATAAAAGAAAATATACTCAAAAATGACTCAAAAACGTAAAATAGCTTTTATAACATATCTAAGAGTTCAACTCATAATCCTATGTGTTTTTTAATCAACTATCCATTTTTCCGCAAAAACCTAAAACAATGGTTTCTTCCGAAGTCTAATTCAATATACACAATTCATAAAATTGATAATAATTCATCGAATAGGCTTCAATTATCCATCAAACCAATATGAAGTACTTACATTCCATCTAAGGACCATTCTGAAATTTTCTTATATTTTTAGGGTCAAATTGTAATTTTATCAAATTGAAGGACTAAATTGAACACTTCATAAATTCATAATTATACTAAAATCTTGTCCATAATTCAACCTCAATTCTGTCCAGAATTTCAAATTTCACTCCAGGGACCAAACTGGAATTTTCCAAAGTTCAGGGACTAAATTATAATTTTCCAAAGTTCGGGGACTAAACTGAAATTTTCACCAAAAGGACCAAAATGAATTTTCGTCATCTTCAACCTCCAGACCTGAATTTCCAGCAAGGGTTTTCACCATTTTTTTCTCAAAATTTTCTTAAACAAAACACCTCAAAACTTCAAAATCATCTACAATCAAACTAATTAAACCATTACCCAACACATTCAACCCTTAACATCTCTCTTAATTCATCAATCAAACCCAAATAAAATCCTCAAACCCTAACAATCAATCCAAGCAAAAATCATAACTAATAACTACATTTATACATATTAAAACATACACATTACCTTAACAACTATTTCTCCTTCTTCTTTTCTCCTTCTCTTCCCTTTTTTCCTCTTCTCTCTTCTTCTTCTTCTTTCTTTCTCTCTTCCCGATTCTCTCTCTCAAATTTTCAGATTGCTTCTTGTTTTTTTTTTTTCTTTTCTTTTCTATTTATATTTACAAACTTATACAATTACTACAAAACCCTTAACCTACTTCTAAGCTCTTAAGGGCATTCATGTATTTTCCTTTTTAAAAATTTCAAAACACTACAATCTCCCCACCTTATAAAAGTTTCGTCCTCGAAACTAAATAAATGTTTGAATACGTACCGAGATTATAAAAAAAGATGAGGGTATTCCTCACGCATCTTATCCTCAAGTTCCCATGTTGCTTCTTCAATTGAATGACCTTTCCACTTCACCTTCACCGAAGCTATATCCTTCGACCTAAGTTTTCTTACTTGTCGATCCACTATAGCTTCTGGTTGCACCACATAAGTCACATCATCTCTTAATTCAACTGGATGATCCTCTAACACATGAGAAGGATCCGACATATACTCCCGTAGCATAGAAACATGAAATACAGGATGTATAGCCGACAAATTTGGTGGTAAGGCCAACCTATAAGCAATTGCTCCAATTCTCTCTAAAATCTCATACGGCCCAATAAATCGAGGACCTAGCTTGCCTTTCCTTCCAAACCTGAATACCCTTTGTTCGGTGAGACCTTTAAGAACACACAATCACCCACTGAAAACTCTAAGTCACGCCTCCTTTTATCCGCGTAACTTTTCTGTCTACTTTGAGCTGTCTAAAGCTTCCTTCTGATCACCTCTATCTTCTCTGAGGTAATTTGAATCAACTCTGGCCCCATTAGCCTTTTCTCACCAACCTCAAACCAACAAACTGGTGATCTATATTTTCGTCCGTACAAATCCTCATAAGGTGTCATCTCTATACTAGCCTGATAATTGTTGTTGTAGGTAAATTCCACTAATGATAGGAACTTACTCCAACCAACCCTAAAATCCATAACACAAGCTCTCAACATATCCTCCAAAATCTGGATAGTCCTTTCAGATTGATGGTCAGTCTGAGGGTGAAAAGTCGTGCTCAACTGCACTTTAGTACCTATCGCTTCTTGAAACTTCACCCAAAATCGCGATGTGAATTGTGGATCCCTATCTGAAATTATCGAGATTGGCACTCCATGCATTCATACAATCTCGCTAATAAACAATTCCGCTAACTTCGCACACCCATAAGTAATCTTAATTGGTAGGAAATGGGCTGATTTTGTCAATCTATCAACAATCACCCATATTGAATCATAACCTTCATGACTCCTAGGCAACCCAGTCATAAAGTCCATTGTGATACTTTCCCACTTCCATTCTGGTATCAATAATGGTTGCAGCAATCCAGGAGGTTTCTGATGTTCACCTTTTACCCTTTGACAAGTCACACATCTAGAAACAAAATTTGCTACATCAACCTTCATCTTATTCCACCAATAGCACACCTTAAGATCTTTATACATCTTGGTGGAAAACGGATGCACTGTATAAACTGTCTGATGTGCCTCTGTCATCAGTTCTCTTTTCAGATCATCGACATCAGGTACACAAAGTCTATTCCCAAATCTCAACACATCATCATCACCAATAACAAAACCTGCAGTTGTTCCTTTAGCTCTCTCAATTCTACTGGTGCCATTCTATTTGGTGCCATTGATATTGGTTCGGTACCCGGAACCAAATCAATAGAAAACTCAATCTCCCTATACGAGGGCAATCCAGGTAACTCATCAGGAAATAAATCGTTGAACTTCCTAGCTATAGAAACTTGGTTTAACTGGGGAATTTCCTTATCTACATCCACTATGTGTGCTAGATAACACCGTACCCCTTTTCGTGCCATTTTCCTCATGATAGTCGATAACAAAATTGATGAAGACACAATCTTTTCTCCTCGAAACACTAACCTCATTTCTCCATCTAAATCAAACACAACTTTCTTACCTCAACAAATTTCTGAAGCCCTATGCTTTGATAGCCAATCCATTTCCAAAATCACATCAAAATCAATCATATCTAAAACATTCAAGTCTGCCTCCCATAAATTCTATCTCCAATTTCTTTCTCATAATTTGAATACACATACTTCACTAATATTAATTCTTCATCCACGGAAATATAAACAAAAATGAGAAATCCTAATAAAGTTAGTTATCTATCTAACCTCATAGCAATATATAGGGACACAAACAAAAACGTTGCAACCATATCAAATAAACTTTTAATTCAAAAGTGCTAACAAAAAGAATATATTCAGGTGTGAATACATCACCCCTCCTATAAGAAATATACCTTGCATTTCTTAACTACACAATACGGACATCTTTCTGATCATCACGTACTCCAATAGTATTAGCTATATGTCTATTCTTCGACATATCCTAGAAGAAATAACACACTCTTATCATGCCGAAACAATAGCATAATAGTTATCAAATAATTATCGGAAACATATATATAGAAAGCATAAGGAATCAAGAAGACATGCTTGATGAGAATTCAAATTTCAAGCATAACAGACAAGACAAAACAGATCCTAATGCTCCACATATTTAAATTTTATTACTGTTTCTTTAATCCAAGCTTTGATACTAAGTTTCGTCACTATTACTTTTTTTTTTGTAAGCTGTAACACCAAGTTTTGTCACACTCTTTTACTTTTATTCTTTTATATAATTTTAGCTCTGATACCATCTTTGTCACGACCCGATTCCCGGATCCGTGACCGGCACATAGGCATGGTCCCCCTCCAAGGTTCCACACCTATGCGAACCCAAACTTACACACAAACTTAATATTCTTATTCAGAGTTCAACGCAGCGGAAATATCAAAGTAAACTTTATAACATAATTCAACTGTCTTTATACAATAGTGGATTACATACTGTTATAATTGTGGAGCACTAACTAGACATATGAACAAAATGTCAATTACAACCAAAATAGCAGGTTCCAAGAGTAGGACAAAAATGACCTGCTAGCAAGCTACACGCCTGAAAATAATAAATAATGAGGGGGTGAGTTCAACAACTCAGTGAGTAGATAATAACTGATATACACATACGAGATAATACAACAAAGAGAAGTATATTATCAAATCGGTTCAAGTTCTTACAAGAAGTTTCTCAAATAGATCATAACAAGAATTTAATAGGTAAAGCTCGTCAGAAAATCAAAATGCAATGAGCATGAGGCTCCGTACTGTGAGTTGGTGACTCCCCGACCAACTAGGGTTTCAGATACGATGTGCACAAAGGCTAACACTACCTGTTAGCATAGGTATTCTGACTGACATACCGTAGGTATACATATATCATGATCAAACAAATATTCATATCTCAAGGCTCAACTCATGGCATCAATCAAATGAGGAGCTATCAATCCACAAACAGATATTGGCTTATATCAAGAACGTATATTCAACAATTGATTATGCTTTATCGTATCAAGAATCGTAATCAATGTATATCTTATCAAGAAGCATAATCCAAATACTAGCAAATCAAATATTTATAATATTTCCCAAGCATATTAAATATTATCCACTCACGACTCAAAAGTGATCGAAATTCAAAAAGTAGAATATTGACGGAATCCTACTGACGTATCATTGATGAATATCGATTATCTGAACATATAAAAGAAAATATACTCAAAAATGACTCAAAAACGTAAAATAGCTTTTATAACATATCTAAGAGTTCAACTCATAATCCTATGTGTTTTTTAATCAACTATCCATTTTTCCCTAAAAACCTAAAACAATGGTTTCTTCCGAAGTCTAATTCAATATACACAATTCATAAAATTGATAATAATTCATCGAATAGGCTTCAATTATCCATCAAACCAATATGAAGTACTTACATTCCATCTAAGGACCATTCTGAAATTTTCTTATATTTTTAGGGTCAAATTGTAATTTTATCAAATTGAAGGACTAAATTGAACACTTCATAAATTCATAATTATACTAAAATCTTGTCCATAATTCAACCTCAATTCTGTCCAGAATTTCAAATTTCACTCCAGGGACCAAACTGGAATTTTCCAAAGTTCAGGGACTAAATTATAATTTTCCAAAGTTCGGGGACTAAACTGAAATTTTCACCAAAAGGACCAAAATGAATTTTCGTCATCTTCAACCTCCAGACCTGAATTTCCAGCAAGGGTTTTCACCATTTTTTCTCAAAATTTTCTTAAACAAAACACCTCAAAACTTCAAAATCATCTACAATCAAACTAATTAAACCATTACCCAACACATTCAACCCTTAACATCTCTCTTAATTCATCAATCAAACCCAAATAAAATCCTCAAACCCTAACAATCAATCCAAGCAAAAATCATAACTAATAACTACATTTATACATATTAAAACATACACATTACCTTAACAACTATTTCTCCTTCTTCTTTTCTCCTTCTCTTCCCTTTTTTCCTCTTCTCTCTTCTTCTTCTTCTTTCTTTCTCTCTTCCCGATTCTCTCTCTCAAATTTTCAGATTGCTTCTTGTTTTTTTTTTTTTCTTTTCTTTTCTATTTATATTTACAAACTTATACAATTACTACAAAACCCTTAACCTACTTCTAAGCTCTTAAGGGCATTCATGTATTTTCCTTTTTAAAAATTTCAAAACACTACAGGATTCTTTTTCATTCATCAGAGATCTGAGATCAAACACCTCTTCCAGTGAAGCACAAGAATCTACCTCCAGGTGTTCTAAATTCTGAAATCTTCTCAGCATATTGGGTGGGAAAATATTCAACAATTTGTTTCCTTGTTTTACATTCAAAACCTTGAGCTTGCAAAAGGAATCTGAATGGAATTCAGTGTGCCATATCATATTCAAATTATCCATGCCAAGAATGCGCAGTTTCTCTATGTTAGGGAATGCAACCTAAGAAATCAATTCCACCATGTCAGCAGCAAATGACAAGAAGATTAAATTTCAGGTGTTCAAAAGCAAATGCTGAACTGGGGTTGGGGACTGCAGGACTAACAGGAAAAGAAGAAGAAAAGGACTCACTTTTTCATCAAAGAGAGTTGAGTTTGTTTCTCCAAACAGATTGTTGGATACTGCATCTATGCTTAAAGAATTAGAGATGAAGGTATTCAGTGCAGGGCAATTCTCTATCCACAGTTCTTGCAAGAAGTAGCATTGGATTAAGTGACCGGTGCAGAATCTTGTGAGATTTGGAAGGTCCTTAAGCTTGAGGAACTCTAGTTTTGGGAGCATCATTCCCCTCACATTTTCTTCTTCTCCTAATCCGTTCTTAATTATAATTTCTTCCATAAGCACGCAATCACATAGCTCAAGCCTTTTGAGTTGACCAAGACTTTCAACCATAGAAGTAGTAAATAAATACTTTAGATTTGGACAGCCCTCGACTATCAAGCTTGTTAATCTCACAAACCAATAGGACAGTTCTCCAGGTTGGTCCTGCCATATCTTCTCAACTCTGATGGAGGACAGTTTTAGGTCTTCTAAATTGGGGAATTCAATCTGCATGCACAATTTTTGCTTCATCATCAATTTCTTTTCATACGTCAAAATGAGAATGACACTAAAGTTTTATGCCAAAGTCATTAATATAAAGCAAACCTTTTTGTTAAAAAGTGTCATGGGAGACCGGAGCCCAGTGTCGGATGCAATTTCATTAGACCTGACACCAGTGATTAACGGCTCCGGCCTGGTCTGTGATATGGAAGCTGCATTCGATTTGGAGGACACGCTTGTGAATCGGGGTAGATATTCCAGTGTCAGTGTTCGTAGTTGAGTCAACTTGATTGCTTCATCTTCGTTAGCTGCGCCTCCACTTTCCTCAGCAACAATCACTTCCATGATTTTGCAATCAGTTATGCTGATCTTTTCCAGTTGCAAAAGGCCTCTTTCCATGTGCAACGAAAAGAGATTCTTCAACATCGGACAACTCTTTACCTTCAAAATTCTTAATTTGCTAAAAGACTCTGCCACAGGTTGGCCATTACAAATCTTCTCGAACTTATTCAAATTGTCAAGAGACAAAGAGACCAGGAATGGAAAATCAACAATAGGACTTAACATAGTCGAGTCGACGATATATCGAATCTCAAGACTATTTTGGATATGGAGATGCTTCAAACTAGGAAAACCTTGCCCATCTAATTCATAGGAAACACTTTTAACACCCTCTAGTCCATCTAAATGTAGATCTTCAGTTCTCTTCAGCAACTGCTGGATCCCTTCCTCCGATTGAATGCTTGCACTGATCTTCAGTTTCATTATTGTTGAAATTTCACGCTTACTGGACCACTCCCACCCTTCTCCGATCAAAATATTAAATCTTTCCAATTTTTTGGAGAAGAAGTCTTTGGGAAGAATCATAGGATCTGTAATGTGCAAGTATAAAGTGCTTAAATATGGCAGATATTTAAGCTCAGCCAGGCTAGCATTGTTTCTTCGACTATCTAGTCCTTCAACCCCCCATTGCAAAAAGCTGTTCTCCATGTACAAGTCCTCTAGTTGGGTCAAGCATGACAGCACATTTGGCGGAATAATTTCAAGCGTCGGATTGTCTGTCAAATCAAGAAGTTGAAGACGAGTCAGTTTCCCAATTTCTCTCGGCAGCCGACCAATGTTTGAACCTATTAAGCTGAGAACTTTTAGCATCTTTAGCTCTCCGATCAGAGCTATATCTCCCAAACCACAATAATCCAGACACAATGTTTGAAGCTTTTCGAGAAATTGAAGCGAGGAAGGTAGTGTTGGAAGTTGCACAGCTGTCATATCCATAAGTTGGAGAGCTTTTGTTCCCTTAAACAGACAGTCTGGGATTTTGAGCGAGGGATCTCCATTATACAGTATAAAGGACTCCATTTTTGGACAGTTTAATACTTCAGGAAGTCCAGAAATTTTGCAAGCCGGCAGAGAGATAGCACTGCACTGCTCAAGCATATCCTTGGCAGGCCATTCTCTTAATACCGTGGCAGATGATAATGCGAAGACATGATGATCCCTGGAAGCTACAGACGCAGCAAAACAGTGAAGAACATCATGCATTTTGACCATTCCATCTGCGCCACCTTCCAGCAAACAAGAGGCTATGAGGTCATTGACCAATTTATTTAGTCTATGTCTTGCTTCTTCCAATGTACTGATACGTTTAAACAATCCCAGGCCAACGGAATATTTCAGTAGGTCAAGGATTGCAATTCGGTGAGGTTCAAGTTGTCCACAAAGTAAGAATACTGACTTGATTTCTTCTCCTTTCAAAGAGGTGTAGCTCAGCTCTAGAGCTGAGTAAACTCGGCTATCAATCTCATCCTTGTCAAACCTTTTCAGCCTTTCCAAAGCATCCTTCCACTCTGACAGATCCCCATCTTTTAATGCCGACGCAACAGTAACTAGTAAAATTGGCAAACCAGCACATCTTTTGGCTACTTCTACAGCAACAAGCTGCAGATCGGGATATTTGATAGCATCTCCTGCCATATTCTTAAACAGATTCCATGCCTCATTCTCCAGTAAAACTTGAAGGTGGAAAAGTTTTTTTGTATCCATTCCACGGTATAACGCATTTCGATCTCTCGATGTCATCAATATTTTGCATCCCCGATGATCACTGCCAGAAGGAATCCCCACATCATCCAGTTCAAGCCTCTCCCAAATGTCATCCAAAATCACAAGTACCTTTCTCTCACTTTTAAGCCGCTCGTGTAAGCGTTGTGCTCTTCCACTGTTAGTCTCTGCTTCAAATTTGAAACCTAGCCCATCTGCTATTTCCCCCTGAATTTTTCTCAGGTCAGGAGTCTTCGATACAACAGCCAGAACCACCATATCAAAAATCCTGTTCGCCTTGACTTGTCCAGCAACCTTTTTCACAATTGTGGTCTTGCCCACACCGGGCATCCCATACACTCCAACTAGGTTGACATCATTATCTTTCAAGGCCTCCAAAATTTCATCCAAAACTTGTCTTCTTGATTCGAAAGCCTCGTAATCTTTGACAGATCTGTCCCCTATACCACGTCGAGCAGGAAGGTAGGACACCCTATCAAATTTTCCTCGAAGACTGATCTTATCAGCTTTCTCTTGAATACTCTTTATCTCTGTACTAATCCTGTAGCGTGTCATCACATTAGGGAACAACCCCATGAAGCACCTCTTCTTTGCCTTGTCTTTGTCCTTAAGAACCCTGTAAGCCTCTTCAGTGATACCATCCACGCTAGCAAGCCAGTTTTCGACATCATCTTCAATGACTTCAGTTTTGTTTTTAGCCTCTTCTACAGAATGCAGCACCCTTGTTTTGTTATCTGACAGCTCCTCCAATCGAGTTTCGAGGCTCTTAACATATCTGCTGTAGTTGTATACACTAGTAACGGAGCGCCTAATGGGATCAAATAACAGTTCCACAACTGTGGATGCCATGGAACTAAGGATCTCCATAGCCAATGTTCTGCCTTTGTTTAGCAGCAAAAACACACGGAAAGGATGATCGGTACTGTGATATTTGAAAAACTATGGAGATGGATGTAGCAGATAAAATGAGTGAAAGTTTTTGCTTAGAGCAACTGCAGAGAGGCAGAGAGACTAGGTTAGTTTGTGAAGTCAACTCAAGTCAAGCAATCATGTAAATATGAACAAATGACTTTTCTAAGAGTTCTCTCATTGCTGCAGAATCTGTTCATGAATAGCACTTTTTATATTAGCAGTAGAACAATATTTTATAATCAACACCATCATATCTTAATTACTTTGAATTTTATTCTCCTAAAAATATTGAAATGAAATAATCTAAATTACTCTTTGCTTAGGAAGTAGATTCCAAAAACAAAAACCAAATTAGGTAACGAGATAAAATTATTTATCATTTTATTTTAATATTAATTATCGGTTCATTGAAAGAAGACTCTTCCAATCTCTCTATCAAGCATATAAAATAATCCCGCTGCTTAATTAGTGGCTTAATCAGAGAAACCTATGATACAAACCCTACACCAAGACACATAAATAAAACATTATCCTAACAAAACTAGACCAAAACAATATTATTTTAATAAGAAATAATAATAATAATTAACTTAAGCTGATCCATGAACAGTATTTTAATATGAATAATTGAATAAAATTATATAAACAAGAACCCAAAACCATGAACTAGCAAACCCGAATCCGATTTCCTTCCCATAGTTTTCACTTCTCATGCTTGCTTCATCCAACCACTTTCTACCCAACCCGAATTGAAAAAAAAAAAAAAAAAAACATTTGTTAACTCATAAAGATGGCAACTTGGTTGACCCTTTGTTCTTCCTAATAATCCTTTATACTAGTTTTATTAAAGTAAAATCATTTTATTTTAAAATAAAAAATTGAAATAATTTATTAATTAAATTAAATTACTAATTTATCACCCAAACTTTAAATCAGACCGGATAACATATTTTCATATACTCAACATTATCATAACCAAACTAGACTGTCACCGGAATTTTTTTATGTAAAAAACCACAACAATATTATTTTAATAAGAAATAATAATAATTAACTTAAGCTGATCCATGAGCATTATTTTAATAAAACAAAATAATAATTAACCTAGGCTCATCCATGACTCTAACCCCTTTGCCCGGCTATAATTAAATGGTATTGCGGTACTTAAATTTTATAATGTATTTTCATTTAAAAACACATTACAATATATATATTTTTATTTTTAGCATCATATAAAAAAAACCCTAAACATAAACAAATTCATCATTTGAGATAAATAAATAAATAAAAAGTTACAATTGTCATTGAAAATACACTTTAAAGCCACGAACAAGACGTGGCTTTTGTTGCTAATTTATGCATAATAATTTCGCTTGCACCTGGATGATACCTTCATTAAAATCCTTATGATTCACCTGTTTTTAAATCCATCCCAATACAAGAATTTAGTTAGAGATTGCTCTGTGAACAGCTTTCGAAATAATTGTTGACAGCTCAGGTTCTCGATTATCTAAAACATTTGTCTTGGAATAGACAACGAAACAGGATATGTGTGCGAGAGTACTTCAGTTGCATCACGGCTAAGAGCAAGCATCCCAGCTTCGACACAAACTGCTTCAGTTGTGCTCCATTAAAATCATCTGTGGAGCGGGCAAGCTCTTCAAAGTTCACGTAAGGATGGACGTTCATCTTCCTTGAATGGATCTACAACATCAGCGTGGGGGAAACAAGGCAAATAAAACTACTGTTTTCACCCCAGTGAAAAGGGCCATCGAGCAATTGTGATGTGACAAGCCTGCAAAATTCGAGTTCTAGCTTCTTCACTTGGATGTGGAAATTCGATTTTGCGATCCAGTCGACCTGAGCGCATGAGGGCTGGGTCCAGGATATCAGCACGATATGTTGCAGCAATCACCTGACATCATAACAAGAAATTGTGACTGCCAATAATCACAAGCACAACAGAAAACAGTTCATTTATCACAGAAGCATCTATCATCACAGAAGCACCAACGAACCTTAATCCTGTCATCACTGCTAAAGCCATCAAGCTGATTGAGCATTTCTAACATGGTCCTCTGCACTTCCCTATCTCCACTAAGCTCACTACACACAGGGACATGATATTTTTAAAATCAGCTACAATAAAATTAAGAAGCAAGAACAGAACTCCAACTTTGAAAAGCTAGCTATCAAGAGAGAAAGCAAGATGATTGAAGAAGTAGAAATGTGGTATACCTGTCAAACCGCTTTGTGCCAATAGCATCGATTTCATCTATAAAAATGATGCTGGGAGATTTCTCTTTTGCAAGCAGGAAGGCATCACGGACACGTTTTGCTCCATCTCCAATGAACATCTAAAAATGATTATAGAAATTAATGTTAGAATTCTAAAGAGATTAGCTTTGTTCTAGTTGTAGGATTCTAAAGAGATTAGCTTTATTTTTAGCTATAGAATTCTAAATAGTTTTTATAATTATCTTTGATAGGATTTATCATAAATCCTATCCTTATCTAATAATCTCTCCTATCTATTGAGAGTTCTAGTTTATTTTAATTTTTAGTTCTTGTAAGCCTATAAATAGGCAAGTTTCAATTGAATAAAGTGAGTGAGATTCATTCCAATATTTTTTTATTTCCAACAATTGGTATCAGAGCAAATCTTCTTGAGGGACTGTGGGGTATTTTTTTTGAGAGAAAAACACAGAGAGTTTGAGTTTAATTGAGTGCAAATACAAAGTGAATTTTTACTTTCAAAAACCATGTCTACCTCTAATATCAACTCTGCTGCAATTCCAGTTTTTTCTGGAGAAAACTATCATATTTGGGCTGTCAAGATGAAATTTTTCTTGAGATCCCTAGGGTTATGGAATGTTGTGGTGACAGATTTTGATCCACCACAACCACATGGAAACCCTACTGTTGCACAGATGAAGGCTCACGAGGAAGAAAAGCTCAAGAAGGACAGAGCTATTACGTGCCTACACTCTGGACCAGCAGACCATGTTTTTACCCAGATAATGAACCTGGAGACACCAAAAAAGATATGGGACAAGCTTCAAGCAGAGTTTGAAGGCAGCAACAAAGACAAAACAGTAAGGTTATTGTCATTCAAGAGGGAATTTGAATTGATGAAGATGAAAGACAATGAATCCATCAAGATTTATGCTGGGAAATTGATGAACATTGTAAACCAAATGAGACTCCTTGGGGAGACATTTGAGGATCATAAGGTAGTAGAAAAACTTATGATGTCTATCCCTCAGAAATTTGAAGCTAAGATTTCTGCCATAGAAGAGTCTTGCGATTTGCAAAACCTTTCTATTGCAGAATTAATTAGCAAATTGCATATACAGGAGCAAAGGATGGAAATGAGGGATGATAAATCCGTTGAAGGTGCTTTTCAAGCAAACAATGTTTTTCAACCTAAGAAAAACTTCAATAGTTGGAAATCAAAGACATCTCCTAAGGACAGGAATGTTATGTCTCGGATAAAACAAAATCTCTCACCTTGTTCTTATTGCAAAAGAACAAATTATGTTGAGAAAGATTGTTGGTTTAAGGGGAAAACTATTCTCCATTGTGTTTTCTGTAATAATCATGGTCATAGTGAGCAGTTTTGCAAAATAAAAATGAGGCAACCCCAGCAAGAACTACAACAGCATGCAAATATTACCGAAGAAGACAAGGATGATGAGGAGCATTTATTCATGGCTCTTCAAACTGGCAACACTTCCAAGGAAAATATATGGCTACTTGACAGTGGCTGTACCAGCCATATGACAAAGTATTTGTCGATTTTTTCTTCAATTGATCAATCAATTAAATCAAAGATCAAGTTGGGGAATGGAGATATTGTGCAGGCCAAGGGTAAAGGCAGTGTTATTGTCAACACAACCAAAGGTATCAAAGTCATTTCAAATGTTCTTTACATTCCAGAATTGGATCAAAACATCCTGAGTGTTGCACAAATACTGAAACATGGATATGAAGTATCATTTAAAGGAAGTTTTTGCCTCATTACTGATTCGCATGATTCAGCAATAGCAAAAATTAAGATGGAGGGTAATAGTTTTTATTTGAATATGAATGCTGTGAAAGGGCATGTCTTAAGTGCCAAATCTGATGAGAGTAGAATTTGGTATAAAAGGTTTAACCATGGTAACCTTAATTCTTTAATGGTTATGGATAATAGTGGTATGATTAATGATGGTGAACAAATTTGCGAAAAGCTGCAAATATGTGATAAGAATGGGAAGAATAGAGATGGTGCTCTGTATAGCATGAAATTCAACAATGTTTATGTGAAAAACTCGGTTGAATCCACAATAGATGAATGCTTGAAAGATGTTTTTACTAAACATGGAGCAAAATCAAAGTGTTTTGAATTTGTGAACTTTGAAAAAGCTGAGGATGCTGACGAAGTTGTCAAGACTCTTGATGGTAAAGAAATTGAGGGCAAGGAATGTTATGTTGGAAAATGGTACATGAAGACAGGAGGAGCAACATTTGAAGGAAATCCTGATGGTTATTTGGGCCAAAATAGGGTTGATAAAAGTCTAGTCCATTATGATTTGAAGACCAAGGCACTTCCAGTTGCAAGATTGGAATTCCTGAAGATGAAGTTGGGATTGCCCAAAGCAAATCTCAAGGAGGAGTGTTAGAATTCTAATGAGATTAGCTTTGTTCTAGTTGTAGGATTCTAAAGAGATTAGCTCTATTTTTAGCTATAGAATTCTAAATAGTTTTTATAATTATCTTTGATAGGATTTATCATAAATCCTATCCTTATCCAATAATCTCTCCTATCTATTGAGAGTTCTAGTTTATTTCAATTTTTAGTTCTTGTAAGCCTATAAATAGGCAAGTTTCAATTGAATAAAGTGAGTGAGATTCATTCCAATATTTTTTTATTTCCAACAATTAAGATGGCAGTGAATCAAACACGATTCTATTTCTCTGCACCGTAGTTACAGGTACATGGTTTACTTTTTTATAGAGTTGGATACAGGAGAGTCCTTATCAACTATCATCTTAATTTACTTGACTCTTAACAAAGAGTCCTTATTAACTTATCAACAATCAACCTAATCCTTATCAACTTATTAACAATCATCCTAATTCCCTTCTGGATCCTCCTCTTATTGATGACTGCAAGTGCTTGATCTTCTGGGTAGTTCCACATTTTTCTCTACACGCCCCCTCAATTTGAAGGGGAGAGCTTCGGCATTTAGATTGGCTAAGGTATCTGGAAATTTGCGTGGAGATACTGGTTTCATTAGTGAGTCAGCCAGTTGATCTTTAGATGAGATGAATTGCACCGTGATTTGTTTTCGTTGAACTTAATCACGCACATAATGAAAATCAATTTCAATATGCTTCCAACAAGCATGAAAGATAGGATTGATAGTAAAGTATGTGGCTCCAATATTGTCACACCATAGGACTGGTGCTGTAGGACTTTGTAAACCAAGTTCCATTAATAGGGATTGCAACCATTGAATTTCTGAGGCAATGTCTGCAAGAGATTTATACTCAGCTTCTATGTTGCTACGAGCAACTGTAAATTGTTGCTTGCAGCGCAATGAGAGAAGATTCTGGCCCATGAAAATACAATACACACTTACTAAACGTCGATCATCCCTATTATCTGCCCAATCTGAATCTGAATAAGCTTGTATTGTAGAGGAAAGAGATCGATGAATAAAAAGACTAGATGAGATGGTATGCTTGAGATAGCTAGAGGAAAGTGATCGACGAATAAAAAGACTAGTTAAGATGGTATGCTTGAGATAGCGCAATATTCTTTTCACTGCCCGCCAATATGGCTCTAAAGGGTTATGCATGAACTTGCTGACTTTGTGAATGGAGAAAGAGAGATCAGGCCTAGTGAAAGACAAATACTGTAAGCTACCAATAACTTGCCTGTAAAGAGAAGCATCAGAAAATTTAGCTCCATCAGTTGCAAAAAGGTGACAGGTAATGGACATAGGATTGGTGCATGGTTTTGCTTAGACCATGTGAAATCTTCTGTGGATGTCAGCCACATATTTCCTTTGAGTGAGATACATACCTTCTGTAGAGCATAAGACTTCCACCCCCATAAAGTAATTCAGATCACCAAGTTCTTTGACAACAAAATCTGAATGTAAGCTTTGAAGAATATGATGAATGGCAGAACTTGACTTACTAGTGATGATAATATCATCAACATAAATTGGGACCAACACCAGGACATCAACCTTGTTCAAAAAAATAAGGAGGGGTCGACCTTGCTAGCAATAAAGCCTATTTCCCTTAATTTATCTGTGAGCTGAGAGAACCAAGCTCTTGGGGCTTATTTCAACCCATAAATCAATTTATGTAGGCTGCAAAGATGATTAGGATACTGGGGATGGACGTAACCCTTGGGTTGAGCCATATAAACCTCCTCTTCTAAATCACCATGAAGAAAAATATTTTGGATATCAATTTGCTTGATGTGCTAGTTGGGAGAAACATCTAAGGACAATATAGTTTGAATTGTAGCATGTCTGACAACAAGACTGAATGTCTCATTAAAATCGATACTGTAGTGTTTTGAAAGAAAGGAAAATACATGAATGCCCTTAGTGGCTTAGAATTAGGTTAAGGGTGTTGTAGTAATGGTACAAGCTAGTAAATATAAATAGAAAAGAAAAAGAGAAGTAATATGAAAATTTGAGAGAGAATCGGGAAGAGAGAAAGAAAGAAGAAGAAGAGAAAAGAGGGAAAGAGAAGAGGAGGAGAAAAGAAGAAGAAGAAATAGTTGTTAAGGTAATGTGTATGTTTTAATATGTATAAATGTGGTTATTAGTTATGATTTTTGCTTGTATTGATTGTTAGGGTTTGAGGATTTTATTTGGGTTTGATTGATGAATTAAGAGAGATGTTAAGGGTTGAATGTGTTGGGTAATGGTTTAATTAGTTTGATTGTAGATGATTTTGAAGTTATTTGATGTGTTTGGTGTAAAAAAATGTTGATAAATGGTGAAATAATGTTGAGAAATTTTGAAAATCCCTTGCTGGAATTCAGGGTTGGAGGTTGAAGATGATGAAAATTCATTTTGGTCCTTTTGGTGAAAATTACAGTTTAGTCCCTAAACCTTGAAAAAATTACAGTTTGGTCCCTTGAGTAAAATTGGAGATTCTGGATAGAATTGAGTTTGAATTAAGGGCAAAATTTCAGTATAGTTATGAATTTATGAGGAGTTCAATTAGTCACTCATTTTGATAAAATTACAATTTGACCCTAAAAATAATAGCATTATTTCAAAATGGTCTTGATAAAATTACAAGAAAAATTCAGAATGGTCCCTAGGTGAAATAATAGCATTTCAGATTGTCTTGATGGATAATTGAAGCTTATTTTATGAATTATTATCAATTTTATGAATTGTGTATTTGGAATTAGATTTCAGAAGAAATTTTTGTTTTAGGTTTTTACAAAAAATGGATAGTTTGATTCAAAAACACATAGAATTATGAGATGAACTCTTAGATATGTTATTAAAGGTATTTCACTTCTTTTGAGTCATTTTTTAGTATATCTTCTTTTATATATTTAGATAATCCTGATATTCAACCTGCGGAACGTCAGTAAGATTTCGTCAGCATTCTGCTTTTGAACCTTGTTTGCTTTTGGGTCAGGTGAGTGGATAATATTTAATATGCATGAGAAATATTATAAATATTTGATTTGCTAATATTTGGGTTATGCTTTTTGATAATATATACATTGATTACTATTCTTGATACAATAAAGCATAATCATTTGTTGAATATACGTTCTTGGTATGAACTTATATCTGTTTGTGAATTGATAGCTCCTCATTTGATTGATACCATGAGTTGAGCCTTGATATATGAATATGTCTGTTTGATTATAAGATATACCTATGGTATGCCAGTCAGAATACCCATGCTAACAGGGTAGTGTTAGCCTTTGTGCACATCGTATCTGAAACCCTAGTTGGTCGGGGGAGTTACCAACCTGTGTGGACTGATCATCCCACAGTACGGGGCCTCATGCTCATTGCATTTTGATTTTCTAACGAGATTTACCTTATATATATATATTCTTGTTATGACCTATTTAAGAAACTCTTTTGTAAAATCTTAAAGCTGATTCGATAATGTATTACTCTTTGCTATGTTATTTCGTATGTATATATTGGATGTTATCTACTCACTGAGTTGTTGAACTCACCCCCTCATTATTTATTATTTTCAGGCTCGTAACTTGTTAGCAGGTCATTTTTGTCCTACTCTTAGAACTAGCAATTTTGATTGTAATTGATACTTTTGTTCTTATATCTAGATAGTGCTCCACAATTATAATTGTATATAATCAACTCTTGTAAGAAGACATTCGATTTATAATATAAAGTTAACTTTGTTATTTTCGCTGCGTTGAACTCTGAATATGAATGTTAAGTTTGTGTGTAAGTTCGGGTTTGCATAGGTGTGGAACCTTGGAGGGGAACCATATATATGTGCCGGTCACGGATCCGAGAATCGGGTCGTGACAAAGATGGTATCAGAGCTAAAATTGTAAAATGAATAAAAGTAAAGGAGTGTGTGACAAAACTTGGTATTACAGCTTAAAAATAAAAGTAAAAAGAAGGATAGCAGTAATGAAACTTAGTATTAGAACTTTAGATTAAAGAAACAATAATAAAGTTACTTTATAATATGTGGAGCATTAGGATCCATTTTGTCTTGTCTGTTATGCTTGAAATTTGAATTCTCATCAAGCATGTCTTCTTGATTCCTTATGTTTTTGATAAATATGTTTTCCGATAATTATTTGATAACTATTATACTATTGTTTCGGCATGATAAGAGTGCGTTATTTCTTCTAGGATATGTCAAGGAATAGACATATAGCTAATACTATTGGAGTACGTGATGATCAGAAAGATGTCCGTATTGTGTAGTTAAGAAATGCAAGGTATATTTCTTATAGGAGGGGTGATGTATCACACCTGAATATATTCTTTTTGTTTGCACTTTTGAATCAAAAGTTTTTCTTGATACGACTGTAACTTTTTTGTTTATGTCCTTATACATTGTCATAAGGTTAGAAAGACAACTAACTCTATTAGGATTTCTCATTTCTGTTTATATTTCTGTGGATGAAGAATTAATATTAGTGAAGTATGTGTATCCAAATTGTGAGGAAGAAATTGGAGATAGAATTTTTATGGGCGACTTGAATGTTTTAGATATGATTGATTTTGATGTGATTTTAGGCATGGATTGGTTGTCAAAGCATAGGGCTTCAGTAAATTGTTGGGGTAAGGAGGTAGTATTTGATTTAGATGGAGAAATAGGGTTAGTGTTTCGAGGATATAAGATTGTGTCTTCATCAATTATGTTGTCGACTATCACAAGGAAAATGACACGAAAAGGGGTATAATGTTACCTAGCACACATAGTGGATGTAGATAAGGAAATTCCCCAGTTAGACCAAGTTCCTATAGCTAAGGAGTTCATCGATGTATTTCCTGATGAGTTACCTAGATTGCCCCCGTATAGGGAGATTGAATTTTCTATTGATTTGGTTCCGGGTACCGAACCAATATCAATGGCACCATATAGAATGGCACCAGCAGAATTGAGAGAGCTAAAGGAACAACTGCAGGATTTATTAGATAAGAAGTTCATTCGGCCGAGTATATCTCCTTGGGGAGCCCCAGTGTTGTTTGTAAAGAAGAAAGATAGGTCATTGAGATTATGTATAGATTATAGACAATTAAATTGAGTGATAATTTGAAATAAATACCCACTCTCTCAAATAGATGATTTGTTTGATCAGTTGCAGGGAGCTCAATTCTTTTCTAAAATTGATCTTCGATCTGGGTATCATCAATTGAGGATAAGGAAGGAAGACATTCCAAAAACAGCCTTTAGAACTCGGTATGGTCACTATGAGTTCTTGGTGATGTCTTTTGGATTAACGAATACGCCAGCAACTTTTACGGACTTGATGAATAGAGTGTTTAAATAGTTTATTTATCAATTTGTGATAGTTTTTATTGATGATATTTTGGTTTATTCAAAGTCTAGAGAGGAGCATGAGCAATATTTAAGGACGGTGCTTCAAACTCTGTGAAATCATCAATTGTATGGTAAATTCTCAAAAAGTGAGTTCTGGCTGGAGAGTGTTGCATTTCTTGGACATGTAGTGTCAAGAAATGGGATTGAGGTTGATCCCTAAAAGATTGAAGCATTAAAGTAATGACTTAGGCCTACTTCGACAACAGAAATTAGGAGTTTCTTGGGTTTGACTGAATACTATGTAGGAGGTTTGTGAAGAAAAAAACTTTTCTCGGATTTCTGCACCATTGACTAAGTTAACACAGAAAAATGTTAAGTTTCAGTGGTCTGAAGCTTATGAGAAAAGCTTCTTGGAATTGAAGCAAAGATTGACTACAGCTCTTATTCTAGCAGTACCATCGGGTTCTGGTGGTTACACAGTTTATTGTGATGCCTCAAAGGTAGGGTTAAGATATGTTTTAATGCAGAATGGCAAGGTTATTGCTTATGCTTCGCGGCAGCTAAAAAAGCATGAACAGAACTACCCTACACATGATTTAGAGATGGCAGTTATAGTCTTTGCTTTGAAGATTTGGAGGCATTACCTATATGGAGAAACGTGTGAGATCTTGACAGAGCATAAAAGTTTGAAGTATATTTTTCAGCAGAGAGACCTGAATATGAGGCAAAGGAGATGGTGGAATTGCTAAAAGATTATGATTGTACCATACAGTATCACCCAGGCAAGGCAAATGTAGTTGCCGATGCTTTGAGTAGGAAATCATCAGGTAGCCTAGCTCATATTCAAGAGGTATAAAGGCCTTTGATTAGAGAGTTGCATGGGTTAGTGGATGAAGGAGTTAAATTTAACCTTAGCAAAGATAGAGCAATGATTGCTCACTTTCAAGTTAAATCAGACTTGTTTGAGAGGATAAAGGCAGCTGAGAAGAAAGACGATTCACTAGTCAGGATTAGAAGTGGGGTTGAGTAGGGTAAAACTACAGGTTTTGTTATTGGTGATGATGATGTGTTGAGATTTGGGAATAGACTTTATGTACCTGATGTTGATGATCTGAAGAGAGAACTGATGACAGAGGCACATCAGATAGTTTATACAGTGCATCCGGGCTCCACCAAGATGTATAAAGATCTTAAGGTGTGCTATTGGTGGAATAGGATGAAGATTGATGTAGTAGACTTTGTTTCTAGATGTTTGACTTGTCAAAGGGTAAAAGGTGATGATGAAATAAATGTGTGAGCTTTGCATTGCCAGCTTATAAAATGGCAGCTCTTGGATGCTTTGTTACATAACTACTGGTATCCTATTTTGTACAAAGCTTGCTTTATCAGATGTAGTCCAGTAGCATCCCAAAAGTCGCAGTAACTGATATGGCTATCAGCAAAATACGTTGTCTGTGCAGCCTTTCTAGATTTTCACTACCGCTAGATCAATAAAATAAAAAAAATAAAGAAGAGCCCAGGTATGAAATTCATTTTTTTTGAAAAAATAAATGTTTCTTATTCTCGAAGAATAATGGGGCAAAGAGAACAACAGATATTGATATTTGTTGAGTGACAAGGATTCTTTTTATTTGGCTGAGCTATGTGCTTTACCTTTTTTCATGCAAAGTACCCCGACATGATTTACTTAATGAAGATGCTTAGCACAATCGGTTGGCATATCTCTATATGATTGTATCCACCCTGAAGAAGAGACAAGCTTACTCTCGAAGCACCCACTCCTTACAGGGATAGACGAAAGACCATGTTGTCTGCATCTATGAAGTTTGTTCATCAAAAAGATGCATGAATACCCATGAAATTGGTGGAAGAATTTCATAAGCTTATAATGATGGTCCTATATGCATGATGCGTGATAATTTCATAACCACATCTCTTGATTCAAGAACAACTCCTCACATTTATACAAAAGTGTTTGTGGGACCTGGCCATCCACTGGAACACATTAATTCTTTTTTTAAGAAAATCTTGACATGAATGACATCGACCTGAGTACTACATTTTCAATTGATACTTTCAAAAAGAGAGAGATTCAAAACATCAACACCGTCCACGGAGTCCAAAGAAGGTCTTTTATGGGACAAGAAGATCGAGGATCTACTTTGTAGTGTTTTGAAATTTAGAAAAAAAGGAAAAATACATGAATGCCCTTAGTTGCTTAGAATTAGGTTAAGGGTGTTGTAGTAATTGTACAAGCTAGTAAATATAAATAAAAAAGAAAAGAAAATGAGAAGTCATCTGAAAAATTTGAGAGAGAGAATCGGGAAGGGAGAAACAAATAAGAAGAAGAAGAGAAAAAAGGGAAAGATAAGAGTAGAAAAGAAGAAGGAGAAATAGTTGTTAAGGTAATGTGTATGTTTTAATATGTATAAATGTAGTTATTAGTTATGATTTTTGCTTGTATTGATTGTTACGGTTTGAGGATTTTATTTGGATTTGATTGATGAATTAAGAGAGATGTTAAGGGTTGAATGTATTGGGTAATGATTTAATTAGTTTGATTGTAGATGATTTTGAAGTTATTGATATGTTTAGTGTAAGAAAAGGTTCATAAATGGTGAAATAATGTTGAGAAATTTCGAAAATCCCTTGCTGGAAATTCAGGGCTGGAGGTTGAAGATGATGAAAATTCATTTTGGTCCTTTTGGTGAAAATTTCATTTTAGTCCCCGAACTTTGGAAAATTACAATTTAGTCCCTGAACTTTGGAAAATTTCAGTTTGGTCCCTGGAGTGAAATTTGAAATTCTGGACAGAATTGAGGATGAATTATGGACAAGATTTTAGTATAATTATTTATTTATGATGTGTTCAATTTAGCCCTTCAATTTGATAAAATTACAATTTAATCCTAAAAATATAAGAAAATTACAAAATGGTCCTTAGATGAAATATAAGTATTTCATATTGGTTTCATGGATAATTGAGACTTATTAGATGAATTGTTATCAATTTTATGAATTGTGTAATTTGAATTAGATTTCGGAAGAAACCTTTGTTTTTAGGTTTTTGCGAAAAAGGGATAATTTGATTCAAAAAACACATAGGATTATGAGATGAACTCTTAGATATGTTATTAAAGCTATTTGACTTCTTTGAGTCATTTTTGAGTATATCTTCCTTTATATGTTCAGATAATCCTAATATTCTACGTGGGGACATCAATAAGATTCCCTCAACATTCTGCTTTTAAACCTTGTTTACTTTTGAGTCAGGTGAGTGGATAATATTTAATATGCATGAGAAATATTATAAATATTTGATTTGCTAGTATGTGGATTATGCTTCTTGATAATATATACATTGATTACTATTCTTGATACAATAAAGCATAATCATTTGTTGAATATACGTTCTTGGTATGAGCCTATATCTGTTTGTGAATTAATAGCTCCTCATTTGATTGATACCATGAGTTGAGCCTTGAGATATGAATATGTCTGTTTGATTATGATATATATATATATATATATATAGACCTACGATATGCCAGTCAAAATACCCATGCTAACAGGGAAATGTTAGTCTTTGTGCACATCGTATCTGAAACCCTAGTTGGTTAGGGGAGTCACCAACCTGTGCAGACTGATCATCCCACAGTACGAAGCCTCATGCTCATTGCATGATGATTTTTTGACGTGCTTTACCTTATATATGTTCTTGTTATGACCTATTTAATAACCTTCTTGTAAGATCTTAAAACCGATGCGATAATATATTTTTCATTGCTATATTATCTCGTATATGTATATTGGATATTATCTACTCACTGAGTTGTTGAACTCACCCCCTCAATATTTATTATTTTCAGGCTCGTAGCTTGCTAGCAGGTCATTTTTGTCCTACTCTTGGAACCTGCTATTTTGGTTGTAATTGATACTTTTGTTCATATGTCTAGTTAGTGCTCCACAATTATAACATTATGTAATCGACTCTTGTATTAAGACATTTGATTTATAATATAAGGTTAACTTTGTTATTTCTGCTGCGTTGGACCCTCAATATGAATGATAAGTTTGTGTAAGTTTGGGTTCGCATAGGTGTGGAACCTTGGAGGGGAACCATATCTATGTGCCTGTCACGGATCCGGGAATCGAGTCGTGACAAAGATGGTATCAGAGTTAAAATTATATAAAGGAATAAAAGTAAAGGAGTATGTGACAAAAGATTAAAAGAAGGGTAGTATTGACGACTTAGTATCAAAGCTTGTTATTCATGAAATAATAGTAAAGTTAGGATTCGTATTGTGGAGCATTAGGATCCGTTTTGTCTTGTCTGTTATCCTTGAAATTCTGAATTCTCATCAAGCATATCTTCCTGATTCCTTATGTCTTCTATGGATATGCTTTCCGATACTTATTTGATAACTACTGTGATATTGTTTTGGAATGACAAGAGTGCGTTATTTCTTATAGGATATGTCGAGGAATAGGCGTATAGTTGATAATATTAGAGTAGGTGCCGATCAAGATGACGTCCCAATTGTGCAGTTAAGAAATACTAGGCAAAGAAGAGGAGGTGCACCAGCGCCTCAAAATGTTGAGGAGATACCTCCATCTGTGGAGGAGGAGTCTTACGAGGTTGAAGAGGGAAATGAGATTGATGAAACGGGTGTAGGAGAGGCTGACGCTGAACCTTTGACGGAGCTTCAACAGCTTAGTAGGGCCATGCGAGCTTGGATTGAATTTTCTATGGAGAGAGATAGGAGAAGAGATAGAGATGTACCATCATCATCTCACACTGTTCAAGGAGTAAATGTGCCATTGAATGACTTCATGAAGTTGGCACCTCCTACCTTCACTGGGATGAATAGTTCAGAGGATCCTCAAAGGTTCTTAGATGATATATGGCGTCGATGTGAAGTTTTGGGATGTACAGACCATCGAGCTGTGAGTTTGGCATCCTTTAGGTTGGAGGGAGATGTGGCAATTTCTTGGTTTGAGACTAAGAAGAGGGCAAGACTAGCAGAGGCTCAGTGGACATGGAAGGAGTTCACCACCATGTTTTTAGACAGAATTCTCCCTCAGAGTGTTAGAGATGCTCGAATTTACGAGTTTGAGAGATTATCTCAAGGAAGCATGACAATTGGTGAGTATGATTTGAAATTCACTCATTTGTCTAGGTATGCAGAACATCTTTTACCCAATGAAGAGTGGAGAGTGAAAAGACTCATCAGAGGGCTTAAATCCTCTATGTTCATAGCGACGGTGTCCTAGGTATTTCCATCATACTCTTCAGCTGTTGACTGCGCCAGATTGATAGAAGCGCGAGAATGAGAGGACACAGTTAAAAGTCATCCAAAAAGGTCTAGAGAAAAGGGTCAATCTTCTAGACGACCTGGAGGACCGAGTGCAGGTCCGTTTAGGGGACAAGGTGGTCGTTTGGGCACTTGGGTTCAAAGAAGGTTTAAACCCAGAACTACAGCTAGTGGCTCAAACTATCAAAGTGGTAGTGGTGGTGTTCAAAGTTATGGCCAAAGTTCAGTTCAAACTGCACCTCGCAGCTCATTTGTTCCATCTGGGGACAATTCTCTATGTCAGCACTGTGGAGGAGGTCATACTAGTGCTAAATGTTATAGGATGACCGAAGCTTGTTTTAATTGCGGCCAGCTAGGCCATAAGATCAGAGATTGCCCTAGGAGACAGTTGTCAGCTTTAGGGGCATCTAACTCAGCTCAACGTCCAGTTCAGTCACCATCAACGGGTCAGTCTATAGCTCATGGTGGTAGAGCTTTTGGTGGCCGTGGTCGGAGAGGCCGCGGTGCAGGTGACAGAGGACAGATGCAATAGGATCAGAGGCCTGCTAGAATCTTTACTTTGACTCAACAGGATGCTCAGACATCCAATACAGTTGTCTCAAGGTATTCTTCCTGTTTGCTCTTTTGAAGCAAAAGTTTTATTTGATACTAGTGCCACCTATTCATTTGTGTCCCTATATTTTGCCATGAGGTTAGATAGACAACCAACTTTATTAGGATCACCCATTTCAGTTTCTACTCCTTTGGATGAATCAATATTGGTGAATTATGTGTATCAAAATTGTGAGATAGAAATTGGAGATAAGATCCTTATGGGAGACTTGAATGTTTTAGATATGATTGATTTTGATGTGATTTTGGGCATGGATTGGTTGTCAAAGCATAGGGCTTCAGTAAATTATTGGGGTAAGGAGGTAGAATTTGATTTAGATGGAGAAATAGGGTTAGTGTTTTGAGGAGATAAGATTGTGTCTTCATCAATTTTGTTATCGACTATCACGAGGAAAATGGCACGAAAAGGGGTACAGTGTTACCTAGCACACATAGTGGATGTAGATAAGGAAATTCCCCAATTAGACCAGATTTCTATAGCTAAGGAGTTCATTGATGTATTTCCTGATGAATTACCTAGATTGCCCCCGTATAGAGAGATTAAATTTTCTATTGATTTGATTCCGGGTACCGAACCAATATCAATGGCACCATATAGAATGGCACCAACAGAATTGAGAGAGCTAAAGGAACAACTGCAGGATTTATTAGATAAGAAGTTCATTCGGCCGAGTGTGTCTCTGTCACGACCCGATTCTCAGATCCGTGACTGGCACATAGATATGGTTCCCCTCCAAGGTTCCACATCTATGCGAACCCAAACTTACACACAAACTTAATATTCTTATTCAGAATTCAACGCAGTGGAAATATCAAAGTAAACTTTATAACATAATTCAACTGTCTTTATACAATAGTTGATTACATACTGTTATAATTGTGGAGCACTAACTAGACATATGAAAAAAAGTATCAATTACAACCAAAATAGCAGGTTCCAAGAGTGGGACAAAAATGACCTGCTAGCAAGCTACGAGCCTGAAAATAATAAATAATGAGGGGGTGAGTTCAACAACTCAGTGAGTAGATAATATCCAATATACACATACGAGATGATATAGCAAAGAGTAATATATTATCGAATCGGCTTTAAGATTTTTACAAGAAGTTTCTCAAATAGGTCATAACAAGAATTTAATAGGTAAAACTCGTCAGAAAATCAAAATGCAATGAGCATGAGGCTCTGTACTGTGGGATGATCAGTCCACACAGGTTGGTGACTTCCTCGACCAACTAGGGTTTCAGATACGATGTGCACAAAGGCTAACACTACCCTGTTAGCATAGGTATTCTGACTGACATACCGTAGGTATACATATATCATAATCAAACAAATATTCATATCTCAAGGCTCAACTCATGGCATCAATCAAATGAGGAGCTATCAATTCACAAGCAGGTATTGGCTCATATCAAGAACATATATTTAACAATTTGATTATGCTTTATCGTATAAAAAAATCGTAATCAATGTATATATTATCAAAAAGAATAATCCAAATACTAGCAAATCAAATATTTATAATATTTCTCATGCATATTAAATATTATCCACTCACCTGACTTAAAAGCGATCGAGATTCAAAAAGTAGAATACTGATGGAATCCTACTGACGTACCGCTGGCACAATATCAGGATTATCTGAACATATAAAAGAAATACTTAAAAATGACTCAAAAGAATTAAAGTATCTTTAATAAATGTATCTAAGAGTTTAATTCATAATCCTATGTGTTTTGAATCAAACTATCCATTTTTCCGCAAAACCTAAAAGTAAAGGTTTCTTCCGAAATCTAATTCAATATACACAATTCATAAAATTGATAATAATTCATCCAATAGGCTTAAATTATCCATCAAACCAATATGAAATACTTATATTCCATCTAAGGACCATTCTGAAATTTTCTTATATTTTTAGGGTCAAATTGTAATTTTTACCAAATTGAAGGACTAAATTGAACACTTCATAAATTCATAATTATACTAAAATATTATCCATAATTCAACCTCAATTCTGTACAGAATTTCAAATTTCACTCCAGGGACCAAACTGGAATTTTCCAAAGTTCAGGGACTAAATTGTAATTTTCCAAAGTTCAGGGACTAAACTGAAATTTTCACCAAAAGGACCCAAATGAATTTTCATCATCTTCAACCTCCAGACCTGAATTTCCAGCAAGGGTTTTCACCATTTTTCTCAATATTTTCTTAAACAAAACACCTCAAAACTTCAAAATCATCTACAATCAAACTAATTAAACCATTACCCAACACATTCAACCCTTAACATCTCTCTTAATTCATCAATCAAACCCAAATAAAATCCTCAAACCCTAACAATCAATCCAAGCAAAAATCGTAACTAATAACCACATTTATACATATTAAAACATACACATTACCTTAAAACTATTTCTCCTTCTTCTTTTCTCCTCCTTTTCTCTTTCCCTCTTTTCTCTTCTTCTTCTTCTTCTTCTTCTTTCTTTCTCTCTTCCCGATTCTCTCTCTCAAATTTTCAGTTTACTTCTCGTTTTCTTTTCTTTTCTTTTCTATTTATATTTACTAGCTTGTACAATTACTACAACACCCTTAACCTAATTCTAAGCCACTAAGGGCATTCATGTATTTTTTTTTCAAAACACTACAGTCTCCTTGGGGAGCCCCAATGTTGTTTGTAAAGAAGAAAGATGGGTCATTGAGATTATGTATAGATTATAGACAATTAAAATGAGTGAAAATTTGAAATAGATACCCACTCCCTCAAATAGATGATTTGTTTGATCAGTTACAGGGAGCTCAATTCTTTTCTAAAATTGATCTTCGATCTGGGTATCATCAATTGAGGATAAGGAAGGAAGACATTCCAAAAACAACCTTTAGAACTCGGTATGGTCACTATGAGTTCTTGGTGATGTCTTTTGGATTAACGAATACGCCAGCAGCTTTTATGGACTTGATGAATAGAGTGTTTAAACAATTTATTTATCAATTTGTGATAGTTTTTATTGATGATATTTTGGTTTATTCAAAGTCTAGAGAGGAGCATGAAAAACATTTAATGATGGTGCTTCAAACTATGCGAAATCATCAATTGTATGGTAACTTCTCAAAAAGTGAGTTCTGGCTGGAGAGTGTTGCATTTCTTGGACATGTAGTGTCAAGAAATGGGATTGAGGTTGATCCCCAAAAGATTGAAGCAGTAAAACAATGGCTTAGGCCTACTTCGGCAACAGAAATGAGGAGTTTCTTGGGTTTTGCTGGATACTATAGGAGGTTTGTGGAGAACTTTTCTCGGATTTCTGCACCATTGACTAAATTAACACAGAAAAATGTTAAGTTTCAGTGGTCTGAAGCTTGTGAGAAAAGTTTCTTGGAATTGAAGCAAAGATTGACTATAGCTCCTATTTTAGCAGTACCATCGGGTTCTGGTGGTTACACAGTTTATTGTGATGCCTCAAGGGTAGGGTTAGGATGTGTTTTAATGCAAAATGGCAAGGTTATTGCTTATGCTTCGCGGCAGTTGAAGAAGCATGAACAGAACTACCCTACACATGATTTAGAGATGGCAACTATAGTCTTTGCTTTGAAGATTTGGAGGCATTACCTATATGGAGAAACGTGTGAGATCTTGACAGAGCATAAAAGTTTGAAGTATATTTTTCAGCAGAGAGACCTGAATATGAGGCAAAGGAGATGGTGGAATTGCTAAAAGATTATGATTGTACCATACAGTATCACCCAGGCAAGGCAAATGTAGTTGCCGATGCTTTGAGTAGGAAATCATCAGGTAGCCTAGCTCATATTCAAGAGGTATAAAGGCCTTTGATTAGAGAGTTGCATGGGTTAGTGGATGAAGGAGTTAAATTTAACCTTAGCAAAGATAGAGCAATGATTGCTCACTTTCAAGTTAAATCAGACTTGTTTGAGAGGATAAAGGCAGCTCAGAAGAAAGACGATTCACTACTCAGGATTAGAAGTGGGGTTGAGTAGGGTAAAACTGCAGGTTTTGTTATTGGTGATGATGATGTGTTGAGATTTGGGAATAGACTTTATGTACCTGATGTTGATGATCTGAAGAGAGAACTGATGACAGAGGCACATCAGATAGTTTATACAGTGCATCCGGGCTCCACCAAGATGTATAAAGATCTTAAAGTGTGTTATTGGTGGAATAGGATGAAGGCTGATATAGCGAACTTTGTTTCTAGATGTTTGACTTGTCAAAGGGTAAAAGGTGAACATCAGAAACCTCCCGGATTGTTGCAACCATTATTGATACCAGAATGGAAGTGGGAAAGGATCACAATGGACTTCGTGATAGGATTGCCTAGGAGTCAGGAGGGTTATGATTCAATATGGGCGATTGTTGATAGATTGACAAAATCAGCCCATTTCCTACCTATTAGGATTACTTATGGTTATGCAAAGTTGGCGGAATTGTTTATTAGCGAGATTGTACGATTGCATGGAGTGCCAATCTCGATAATTTCGGATAGAGGTCCACAATTAACATCGTGATTTTTGGTGAAGTTTCAAGAAGCGATGGGTACTAAAGTGCAGTTGAGCATAGCTTTTCACCCTCAGACTGATGGTCAGTCTGAAAGGACTATTCAGATTTTGGAGGATATGTTGAGAGCTTGTGTTATGGATTTTGGGGTTGGTTGGAGTAAGTTCCTATCATTAGTGGAATTTGCGTACAACAACAGTTATCAGGCTAGTATAGAGATGGCACCTTATGAGACTTTGTACGGACGAAAATGTAGATCACCAGTTTGTTGGTTTGAGGTTGGTGAGAAAAGGCTAATGGGGCCAGAGTTGATTCAAATTACCTCAGAGGTGATCAGAAAGAAGCTTCAGACAGCTCAAAATAGGCATAAAAGTTACGTGGATGAAAAGAGGCGTGACTTAGAGTTTTCAGTGGGTGATTGTGTATTCTTAAAGGTCTCACCGACCAAAGGAGTATTCAGATTTGATAAGAAAGGCAAGTTAAGTCCTCGATTTTTTGGGTCGTATGAGATTTTGGAGAGAATTGGAGCAGTTGCTTATAGGTTGGCCTTACCACCAAATTTGTCGGCTATACATCCTGTATTTCATGTTTCTATGCTACGAAAGTATATGTCATATCCTTCTCATGTGTTAGAGGTTCATCCAGTTTAATTAAGAGATGATGTGACTTATGTGGTGCAACCAGAAGCTATGGTGGACCGACAAGTAAGAAAACTTAGGTCAAAGGATATAGCTTCGGTGAAGGTGAAGTGGAAAGGTCATTCAATTGAAGAAGCAACATGGGAACTTAAGGATAAGATGCGTGAGGAACATCCTCATCTTTTTGATAATCTCGGTACGTAATCAAACACTTATTTAGTTTCGATGATGAAACTTTTATAAGGTGAGGAGATTGTAGTGTTTTGAAAGAAAGGAAAATACATGAATGCCCTTGGTGGCTTAGAATTAGGTGTGTAAATGAATTAAGGACATGGTAGTAATTGTATAAGCTTATAAATATAAAAGGAAAAGAAAAGAAAAGAAAAACAAAAAGAAAGAAAGAAAGGAAATAATATGAAATTTGAGAGAGAAACGGGAAGAGAGAAAGAAAGAAGAAGAAGAATAAGACAAAAGAGGGAAAGAAAAGAGGAGGAGAAAAGAAGAAGGAGAAATAAGTTATTAAGGTAATGTGTATGTTTTATTATGTATAAATGTATTATTAGTTATGATTTTTGCTTGTATTGATTGTTAGGGTTTGAGGATTTTATTTGGGTTTGAAAGATGAATTAAGGAAGATGTTAAGGGTTGAATATGTTGGGTAATAGTTAATAGGTTTGATTGTAGATTATTTTGAAGTTTTGAGGTGTTTGGTTTAAGAAAATATTGAGAAAAATGGTGAAAAACCCTTGCTGGAATTCTGGGCTGGAGGTTGAAGATGACAAAAATTCATTTGGGTCCTTTTGGTGAAAATTACAGTTTAGTCCCCGAACTTTGGAAAATTACAATTCAGTCCCTGAACTTTGGAAAATTTCAGTTTGGTCTCTGGAGCAAAAAATGAGATTTTGGACAGAATTGAGGATGAATTACGGACAATATTTTAGTATAACTATGAATTTATGAAGTGTTCAATTTAGCCATTCAATTTGATAAAATTATAATTTGACCCTAAAAATATAAGAAAAACACAGAATGGTCCTTAGATGAAATATAAGTATTTCAGATTGGTTTGATGGATAATTGAATCCTTTTTGATGAATTATTATCAATTTTATGAATTGTGTATTTTGAACTAGATTTCGGAAGAAACCTTTGTTTTCAGGTTTTTGTGAAAAATGGATAGTTTGATTAAAAAATACTTAGGATTATGAGTTGAACTCTTAGATATGTTATTAAAGGTATTTTATTTCTTTGAGTCATTTTTGAGTATATCTTCTTTTATATGTTCAGATAATCACGATATGCTACCTGCGGGACATCAGTAAGGTTCCGTCAACATTCTGCTTTTGAACCTTGTTTGCTTTTAAGTCAGGTGAGTGGATAATATTTAATATACATGAGAAATATTATAAATATTTGATTTGCTAGTATTTGGATTATGCTTCTTGATAATATATACATTGATTACTATTCTTGATATGATAAAGCATAATTAATTGTTGAATGTACGTTCTTGATATAAGCCAATATCTGCTTGTGAATTGATAGTTCCTCATTTGATTGATGCCATGAGTTGAGCCTTGAGATATGAATATGTCTGTTTGATTATGATATATATATAGACCTACGATATGCCAGTCAAAATACCCATGCTAACAGGGAAATGTTAGTCTTTGTGCACATCGTATCTGAAACCCTAGTTGGTCACGGGAGTCACCAACCTGTGCGGACTGATCATCCCACAGTACGAAGCCTCATGCTCATTGCATGATGATTTTTTGACGTGCTTTACCTTATATATGTTCTTGTTATGACCTATTTAGTAACCTTCTTGTAAGATCTTAAAACCGATGCGATAATATATTTCTCATTGCTATATTATCTCGTATGTGTATATTGGATATTATCTACTCACTGAGTTGTTGAACTCATCCTCTTATTATTTATTATTTTCAGGCTCGTAGCTTTTTGGCAGGTCATTTTGTTGCGCTCTCAGAACCTGTTATTTTGGTTGTAGTCGACACTTTTTGTTCTTATGTTTAGTTAGTGCTCCACAATTATAATTGTATGTAATCAACTCTTGTATTAAGACATTCAGTTTATAATATAAAGTTAACTTTGTTATTTCCGCTGCGTTGGACTCTGAATATGAATGATAAGCCTGTAAGTTTGGGTTCGCATAGGTGTGGAACCATGGAGGGGGACCATGTCTAGGTGCTGGTCATGGATCCGGGAATTGGGTCGTGACAATGATAGATTTACCGACCTCTGTCCTCGCAAGGAAACTTCCTGTGTGACGCGGTTTTTCTTCTCTTTTCAACCTTGTCGTACCCTATTCAGAAATTTATTATTGGATTAACTTCTAGGTCGCAACATCAACTCAAACAAATTTGAAGGAGTTCAATGGTGGATTGCCTTCTTTTCTACCCATCATTCAAGTCCCATAGAGCATTCACAGAACAAGTTTGTATTCAATGGATATTGTACTTCATCATCTCTCTGGTTGACTTGCCCACCTGGCCTCAACCTCATTCATAATTTGCTGCAAATTATGAGCGAGGGCTGAGGCCATTTGGGCAAGTGGACCAGAGAGATGATGAAATAAATGTGTGAGCTTTGCATTACCAGCTTATAATATGAAATAAATGTATCCTATTTTGTGCAAAGCTTGCTCTATCAGATGTAGTCCAGCAACATCCCAAAAGTCGCAGTAACTGATATAGTTATTAGCAAAATATGTTGTTTGTGCAGCCTGTCTAGATTTTCACTACTGCTATAACAATAAAAATAAATAAAATAAAGAAGAGATAGTTATCAAATTCATTTTTTTAAAAAAGAAATCTTTCTTAGGATGTGTTTGGTATTGCGGTTGCTGTTGTGGTTGAGGTTGAAAAAAAAGTAGTTTCATAAAAAATATTTTTACTGTGGATCAAAATAAGCAATGAAGTGTTTGGTTAAAATTGTGGTTGAGTTTGAGGTTGAAAAAAAAATAGTTTTGTGTGTTTGGTTATCATGCTTTTTATATTGCTGTCAACTTGTGAAATTACGTTAAAGGACACACACACACACACACACATATATAAATTGTGTTTTAAATTTTTTAGATTAATAATCATAACAATAAAATATAATTAATAATTCTTGAAAAAAACAAATATTTATTTTTATTCTCTCATCAAACCACTTGCAATTTCATCACGAACTAAATCGATACGTAAATGCCTCTGCGATCCCTTGCTATTTGATCGAGGAACAACATGTGGTAATAATATTATTAGTAACAACATTTACGGTCTAGTCATAGGGATATAATTCCAGTGCCAAATCTAGTTACAAGTTTCTAATTCATAATCAATCGAAAAATTTTAAGGTTGTGGAATACAATTAATTCACACTTCTTTCCCTTTCATCAGGACATATCTTTATCTACATTTTTTTAAAAAAAAATATTTTTTTTTAAAAAAATCGGACTAGGCCTGACCCAATTAAATGGGTCGGCCCAACAAATTAGGCCAAAGCCCAACTCTACTGGACTTGGGCTGGGCTAGGCCGAGAGCAAGCCCAACCCAAGTCCAGTTAACAACCAACCAAGTGAAACAGTGCGCTGCACTGTTCATGTCTTCTTCACGACGAGAGCTTCAACGGATGATGTCGATGGGTAGAGGAGGCCGAGGTGGTTCTTCCTATGGTGGTGGCATCTGAAATGGTGGCTGGCGACAACATTGGAAGGTTTTAGTACTGTTCATCGACTACGACGAGAGCTTCAATGACCAGTGCCAATGGGTAAAGGAGGCCGAGGTGGTTCTTCCTGTGGTGGTGGCGTCTGAAATGGTGGCCTGTGGTGGCCGGCGGCAGCGTTGGAAGGTTGCTACACCATGGGTGCGCTGTCCTGTTAAGGCTGCTTCTCGTCCATGGCTGTCTTTCGTGTGAGGCAATCGGTCTGTGTGAGAAACGAAGGTTATTTGTGAAGTCTTTGTCAGCTTTCGTGCATGAAACCTTCAAGCTGAGAAACTGCGTGAATGGATCGTGCCAGTGAGAGAGAGAGACCAGTGCCAGTGAGAGAGAGAGTGCGTGTCACGACCCGATTCCCGGATCCGTGACCGGCACATAGGCATGGTCCCCCTCCAAGGTTCCACACCTATGCGAACCCAAACTTACACACAAACTTAATATTCTTATTCAGAGTTCAACGCAGCGGAAATATCAAAGTAAACTTTATAACATAATTCAACTGTCTTTATACAATAGTGGATTACATACTGTTATAATTGTGGAGCACTAACTAGACATATGAACAAAATGTCAATTACAACCAAAATAGCAGGTTCCAAGAGTAGGACAAAAATGACCTGCTAGCAAGCTACGAGCCTGAAAATAATAAATAATGAGGGGGTGAGTTCAACAACTCAGTGAGTAGATAATATCTGATATACACATACGAGATAATACAACAAAGAGAAGTATATTATCAAATCGGTTCAAGTTCTTACAAGAAGTTTCTCAAATAGGTCATAACAAGAATTTAATAGGTAAAGCTCGTCGGAAAATCAAAATGCAATGAGCATGAGGCTCTGATCAGTCCACACAAGTTGGTGACTCCCCCGACCAACTAGGGTTTCAGATACGATGTGCACAAAGGCTAACACTACCCTGTTAGCATAGGTATTCTGACTGACATACCGTAGGTATTCATATATCATGATCAAACAAATATTCATATCTCAAGGCTCAACTCATGGCATCAATCAAATGAGGAGCTATCAATTCACAAACAGATATTGGCTTATATCAAGAACGTATATTCAACAATTGATTATGCTTTATCGTATCAAGAATCGTAATCAATGTATATCTTATCAAGAAGCATAATCCAAATACTAGCAAATCAAATATTTATAATATTTCTCATGCATATTAAATATTATCCACTCACCCGACTCAAAAGTGATCGAAATTCAAAAAGTAGAATACTGACGGAATCCTACTGACGTACCGCTGGCAGAATATCAGGATTATCTGAACATATAAAAGAAAATATACTCAAAAATGACTCAAAAACGTAAAATAGCTTTTATAACATATCTAAGAGTTCAACTCATAATCCTATGTGTTTTTTAATCAACTATCCATTTTTCCGCAAAAACCTAAAACAATGGTTTCTTCCGAAGTCTAATTCAATATACACAATTCATAAAATTGATAATAATTCATCGAATAGGCTTCAATTATCCATCAAACCAATATGAAGTACTTACATTCCATCTAAGGACCATTCTGAAATTTTCTTATATTTTTAGGGTCAAATTGTAATTTTATCAAATTGAAGGACTAAATTGAACACTTCATAAATTCATAATTATACTAAAATCTTGTCCATAATTCAACCTCAATTCTGTCCAGAATCTCCAATTTTACTCCAGGGACCAAACTGGAATTTTCCAAAGTTCAGGGACTAAATTGTAATTTTTCAAAGTTTGTGGACTAAACTGAAATTTTCACCAAAAGGACCAAAATGAATTTTCGTCATCTTCAACCTCCAGCCCTTAATTTCCAGCAAGGGATTTTCGAAATTTCTCAACATTATTTCATCATTTATCAACATTTTCTTACACCAAACACATCAATAACTTCAAAATCATCTACAATCAAACTAATTAAACCATTACCCAACACATTCAACCCTTAAAATCTCTTAATTCATCAATCAAACCCAAATAAAATCTTCAAACCCTAACAATCAATCCAAACAAAAATCATAACTACTAACTACATTTATACATATTAAAACATACAAATTACCTTAACCACTATTTCTCCTTCTTCTTTTCTACTCCTCTTCTCTTTCCCCTCTTTTCTCCTCTTCTTCTTCTTTCTTTCTCTCTTCCCGATTCTCTCTCTCAAATTTTCAGATTACTTCCTTTTCTTTTCTTTTCTTTTCTATTTATATTTAATAGCTTGTACAATTACTACAACACCCTTAACCTAATTCTAAGCCACTAAGGGCATTCATGTATTTTTCTTTTGTTTTAAATTTCAAAATACTACAATCTCCCCACCTTATAAAAGTTTCGTCCTCGAAACTAAATAAATGTTTGAATACGTACCGAGATTATCAAAAAGATGAGGGTATTCCTCACGCATCTTATCCTCAAGTTCCCATGTTGCTTCTTTAATTGAATGACCTTTCCACTTCACCTTCACCGAAGCTATATCCTTCGACCTAAGTTTTCTCACTTGTCGATCCACTATAGCTTCTGGTTGCACCATATAAGTCACATCATCTCTTAATTCAACTGGATGAACCTCTAACACATGAGAAGGATCCGACATATACTTCCGTAGCATAGAAACATGAAATACAGGATGTATAGCCGACAAATTTGGTGGCAAGGCCAACCTATAAGCAACTGCTCCAACCCAATAAATCGAGGACTTAGCTTGCCTTTCCTTCCAAACCTGAATACTCCTTTGGTCGGTGAGACCTTTAAGAACACACAATCACCCATCGAAAACTCTAAGTCACGCCTCCTTTTATCCGCGTAACTTTTTGAAGCTTCCTTTTGATCACCTCTATCTTCTCCGAGGTAATTTGAATCAACTCTGGTCCCATTAGCCTTTTCTCACCAACCTCAAACCAACAAACCGGTGATCTATATTTTCGTCCGCACAAATCCTCATAAGGTGTCATCTCTATACTAGCTCGATAATTGTTGTTGTAGGTAAATTCCACTAATGATAGGAACTTACTCCAACCAACCCTAAAATCCATAACACAAGCTCTCAACATATCCTCCAAAATCTGGATAGTCCTTTCAGATTGATGGTCAGTCTGAGGGTGAAAAGTCGTGCTCAACTGCACTTTAGTACCTATCGCTTCTTGAAACTTCACCCAAAATCGCGATGTGAATTGTGGATCCCTATCTGAAATTATCGAGATTGGCACTCCATGCATTCATACAATCTCGCTAATAAACAATTCCGCTAACTTCGCACACCCATAAGTAATCTTAATTGGTAGGAAATGGGCTGATTTTGTCAATCTATCAACAATCACCCATATTGAATCATAACCTTCATGACTCCTAGGCAACCCAGTCATAAAGTCCATTGTGATACTTTCCCACTTCCATTCTGGTATCAATAATGGTTGCAGCAATCCAGGAGGTTTCTGATGTTCACCTTTTACCCTTTGACAAGTCACACATCTAGAAACAAAATTTGCTACATCAACCTTCATCTTATTCCACCAATAGCACACCTTAAGATCTTTATACATCTTGGTGGAAAACGGATGCACTGTATAAACTGTCTGATGTGCCTCTGTCATCAGTTCTCTTTTCAGATCATCGACATCAGGTACACAAAGTCTATTCCCAAATCTCAACACATCATCATCACCAATAACAAAACCTGCAGTTGTTCCTTTAGCTCTCTCAATTCTACTGGTGCCATTCTATTTGGTGCCATTGATATTGGTTCGGTACCCGGAACCAAATCAATAGAAAACTCAATCTCCCTATACGAGGGCAATCCAGGTAACTCATCAGGAAATAAATCGTTGAACTTCCTAGCTATAGAAACTTGGTTTAACTGGGGAATTTCCTTATCTACATCCACTATGTGTGCTAGATAACACCGTACCCCTTTTCGTGCCATTTTCCTCATGATAGTCGATAACAAAATTGATGAAGACACAATCTTTTCTCCTCGAAACACTAACCTCATTTCTCCATCTAAATCAAACACAACTTTCTTACCTCAACAAATTTCTGAAGCCCTATGCTTTGATAGCCAATCCATTCCCAAAATCACATCAAAATCAATCATATCTAAAACATTCAAGTCTGCCTCCCATAAATTCTATCTCCAATTTCTTTCTCATAATTTGAATACACATACTTCACTAATATTAATTCTTCATCCACGGAAATATAAACAAAAATGAGAAATCCTAATAAAGTTAGTTATCTATCTAACCTCATAGCAATATATAGGGACACAAACAAAAACGTTGCAACCATATCAAATAAACTTTTAATTCAAAAGTGCTAACAAAAAGAATATATTCAGGTGTGAATACATCACCCCTCCTATAAGAAATATACCTTGCATTTCTTAACTACACAATACGGACATCTTTCTGATCATCACGTACTCCAATAGTATTAGCTATATGTCTATTCTTCGACATATCCTAGAAGAAATAACACACTCTTATCATGCCGAAACAATAGCATAATAGTTATCAAATAATTATCGGAAACATATATATAGAAAGCATAAGGAATCAAGAAGACATGCTTGATGAGAATTCAAATTTCAAGCATAACAGACAAGACAAAACAGATCCTAATGCTCCACATATTTAAATTTTATTACTGTTTCTTTAATCCAAGCTTTGATACTAAGTTTCGTCACTATTACTTTTTTTTTTCTAAGCTGTAACACCAAGTTTTGTCACACTCTTTTACTTTTATTCTTTTATATAATTTTAGCTCTGATACCATCTTTGTCACGACCCGATGACCGGCACATAGGCATGGTCCTCTCCAAGGTTCCACACCTATGCGAACCCAAACTTACACACAAACTTAATATTCTTATTCGAGTTCAACGCAATGAAATATCAAAGTAAACTTTATAACATAATTCAACCGTCTTTATACAATAGTGGATTACATATTGTTATAATTGTGGAGCACTAACTAGACATATGAACAAAATGTCAATTACAACCAAAATAGCAGGTTCCAAGAGTAGGACAAAAATGACCTGCTAGCAAGCTACGAGCCTGAAAATAATAAATAATGAGGGGTGAGTTCAACAACTCGGTGAGTAGATAATATCTGATATACACATACGAGATAATACAACAAAGAGAAGTATATTATCAAATCGGTTCAAGTTCTTACAAGAAGTTTCTCAAATAGGTCATAACAAGAATTTAATAGGTAAAGCTCGTCAGAAAATCAAAATGCAATGAGCATGAGGCTCTGTGGGATGATCATCCGCACAAGTTGGTGACTCCCGACCAACTAGGGTTTCAGATACGATGTGTACAAAGGCTAACACTACCCTGTTAGCATAGGTATTCTGACCGACATACCGTAGGTATTCATATATCATGATCAAACAAATATTCATATCTCAAGGCTCAACTCATGGCATCAATCAAATGAGGAGCTATCAATTCACAAACAGATATTGGCTTATATCAAGAACGTATATTCAACAATTGATTATGCTTTATCGTATCAAGAATCGTAATCAATGTATATCTTATCAAGAAGCATAATCCAAATACTAGCAAATCAAATATTTATAATATTTCTCATGCATATTAAATATTATCCACTCACCGACTCAAAAGTGATCGAAATTCAAAAAGTAGAATATCGACGGAATCCTACTGACGTATATTTGGCAGAATATCAGATTATCTGAACATATAAAAGAAAATATACTCAAAAATGACTCAAAAACGTAAAATAGCTTTTATAACATATCTAAGAGTTCAACTCATAATCCTATGTGTTTTTTAATCAACTATCCATTTTTCCGCAAAAACCTAAAACAATGGTTTCTTCCGAAGTCTAATTCAATATACACAATTCATAAAATTGATAATAATTCATCGAATAGGCTTCAATTATCCATCAAACCAATATGAAGTACTTACATTCCATCTAAGGACCATTCTGAAATTTTCTTATATTTTTAGGGTCAAATTGTAATTTTATCAAATTGAAGGACTAAATTGAACACTTCATAAATTCATAATTATACTAAAATCTTGTCCATAATTCAACCTCAATTCTGTCCAGAATCTCCAATTTTACTCCAGGGACCAAACTGGAATTTTCCAAAGTTCAGGGACTAAATTGTAATTTTTCAAAGTTCAGGGACTAAACTGAAATTTTCACCAAAAGGACCAAAATGAATTTTCGTCATCTTCAACCTCCAGCCCTTAATTTCCAGCAAGGGATTTTCGAAATTTCTCAACATTATTTCATCATTTATCAACATTTTCTTACACCAAACACATCAATAACTTCAAAATCATCTACAATCAAACTAATTAAACCATTACCCAACACATTCAACCCTTAAAATCTCTCTTAATTCATCAATCAAACCCAAATAAAATCTTCAAACCCTAACAATCAATCCAAACAAAAATCATAACTACTAACTACATTTATACATATTAAAACATACAAATTACCTTAACCACTATTTCTCCTTCTTCTTTTCTACTCCTCTTCTCTTTCCCCTCTTTTCTCTTCTTCTTCTTCTTTCTTTCTCTCTTCCGATTCTCTCTCTAATTTTCAGATTACTTCCTTTTCTTTTCTTTTCTTTTCTATTTATATTTAATAGCTTGTACAATTACTACAACACCCTTAACCTAATTCTAAGCCACTAAGGGCATTCATGTATTTTTCTTTTGTTTTAAATTTCAAAATACTACAATCTCCCCACCTTATAAAAGTTTCGTCCTCGAAACTAAATAAATGTTTGAATACGTATCGAGATTATCAAAAAGATGAGGGTATTCCTCACGCATCTTATCCTCAAGTTCCCATGTTGCTTCTTTAATTGAATGACCTTTCCACTTCACCTTCACCGAAGCTATATCCTTCGACCTAAGTTTTCTCACTTGTCGATCCACTATAGCTTCTGGTTGCACCATATAAGTCACATCATCTCTTAATTCAACTGGATGAACCTCTAACACATGAGAAGGATCCGACATATACTTCCGTAGCATAGAAACATGAAATACAGGATGTATAGCCGACAAATTTGGTGGCAAGGCCAACCTATAAGCAACTGCTCCAATTCTCTCCAAAATCTCATACGGCCCAATAAATCGAGGACTTAGCTTGCCTTTCCTTCCAAACCTGAATACTCCTTTGGTCGGTGAGACCTTTAAGAACACACAATCACCCACTGAAAACTCTAAGTCACGCCTCCTTTTATCCGCGTAACTTTTCTGTCTACTTTGAGCTGTCTGAAGCTTCCTTTTGATCACCTCTATCTTCTCTGAGGTAATTTGAATCAACTCTGGTCCCATTAGCCTTTTCTCACCAACCTCAAACCAACAAACTGGTGATCTATATTTTCGTCCGTACAAATCCTCATAAGGTGTCATCTCTATACTAGCCTGATAATTGTTGTTGTAGGTAAATTCCACTAATGATAGGAACTTACTCCAACCAACCCTAAAATCCATAACACAAGCTCTCAACATATCCTCCAAAATCTGGATAGTCCTTTCAGATTGATGGTCAGTCTGAGGGTGAAAAGTCGTGCTCAACTGCACTTTAGTACCTATCGCTTCTTGAAACTTCACCCAAAATCGCGATGTGAATTGTGGATCCCTATCTGAAATTATCGAGATTGGCACTCCATGCATTCATACAATCTCGCTAATAAACAATTCCGCTAACTTCGCACACCCATAAGTAATCTTAATTGGTAGGAAATGGGCTGATTTTGTCAATCTATCAACAATCACCCATATTGAATCATAACCTTCATGACTCCTAGGCAACCCAGTCATAAAGTCCATTGTGATACTTTTCCACTTCCATTCTGGTATCAATAATGGTTGCAGCAATCCAGGAGGTTTCTGATGTTCACCTTTTACCCTTTGACAAGTCACACATCTAGAAACAAAATTTGCTACATCAACCTTCATCTTATTCCACCAATAGCACACCTTAAGATCTTTATACATCTTGGTGGAAAACGGATGCACTGTATAAACTGTCTGATGTGCCTCTGTCATCAGTTCTCTTTTCAGATCATCGACATCAGGTACACAAAGTCTATTCCCAAATCTCAACACATCATCATCACCAATAACAAAACCTGCAGTTGTTCCTTTAGCTCTCTCAATTCTACTGGTGCCATTCTATTTGGTGCCATTGATATTGGTTCGGTACCCGGAACCAAATCAATAGAAAACTCAATCTCCCTATACGAGGGCAATCCAGGTAACTCATCAGGAAATAAATCGTTGAACTTCCTAGCTATAGAAACTTGGTTTAACTGGGGAATTTCCTTATCTACATCCACTATGTGTGCTAGATAACACCGTACCCCTTTTCGTGCCATTTTCCTCATGATAGTCGATAACAAAATTGATGAAGACACAATCTTTTCTCCTCGAAACACTAACCTCATTTCTCCATCTAAATCAAACACAACTTTCTTACCTCAACAAATTTCTGAAGCCCTATGCTTTGATAGCCAATCCATTCCCAAAATCACATCAAAATCAATCATATCTAAAACATTCAAGTCTGCCTCCCATAAATTCTATCTCCAATTTCTTTCTCATAATTTGAATACACATACTTCACTAATATTAATTCTTCATCCACGGAAATATAAACAAAAATGAGAAATCCTAATAAAGTTAGTTATCTATCTAACCTCATAGCAATATATAGGGACACAAACAAAAACGTTGCAACCATATCAAATAAACTTTTAATTCAAAAGTGCTAACAAAAAGAATATATTCAGGTGTGAATACATCACCCCTCCTATAAGAAATATACCTTGCATTTCTTAACTACACAATACGGACATCTTTCTGATCATCAAGTACTCCAATAGTATTAGCTATATGTCTATTCCTCGACATATCCTAGAAGAAATAGCGCACTCTTGTCATTCCAAAACAATATCACAGTAGTTATCAAGTAATTATCGGAAAGCATATCTATAGAAGACATAAGGAATCAAGAAGATATGCTTGATGAGAATTCAAAATTTCAAGGATAACAGACAAGACAAAACGGATCCTAATGCTCCACAATACGAATCCTAACTTTACTATTATTTCATGAATAACAAGCTTTGATACTAAGTTTCATCACTATTACTTTCTTTCTTTTCTAAGTTGTAACACCAAGTTTTGTCACACACTCTTTTACTTTTATTCTTTTATATAAAACCTGGCTCTGATACCATCTTTGTCACAACCCGATTCCCGGATCCGTGACCGGCATATAGATATGGTTTCCCTCCGAGGTTTCCACACCTATGCGAACCCAAACTTACACACAAACTTATCATTCATATTGAGGGTTCAACGCAGCGGAAATAACAAAGTTAACCTTATATTATAAATCAAATGTCTTAATACAAGAGTTGATTACATACTGTTGTAATTGTGGAGCACTAACTAGACATATGAACAAAAGTATCAATTACAACCAAAATAGCAGGTTCCAAGAGTAGGACAAAAATGACCTGCTAGCAAGCTACAAGCCTGAAAATAATAAATAATGAGGGGATGAGTTCAACAACTCAGTGAGTAGATAATATCTGATATACACATACGAGATAATACAACAAAGAGAAGTATATTATCAAATCGGTTCGAAGTTCTTACAAGAAGTTTCTCAAATAGGTCATAACAAGAATTTAATAGGTAAAGCTCATCAGAAAATTAGAATGCAATGAGCATGAGGCTCCGTACTGTGGGATGATCAGTCCGTACAAGTTGGTGACTCCCTCGACCAACTAGGGTTTCAGATACGATGTGCACAAAGGCTAACACTACCTTGTTAGCATGGGTATTTTGACTGGCATACCATAGGTATATCTCATAATCAAACAGACATATTCATATCTCAAGGCTCAACTCATGGCATCAATCAAATGAGGAGCTATCAATTCACAAACAGATATTGGCTTATATCAAGAACGTATATTCAACAATTGATTATGCTTTATCGTATCAAGAATCGTAATCAATGTATATCTTATCAAGAAGCATAATCCAAATACTAGCAAATCAAATATTTATAATATTTCTCATGCATATTAAATATTATCCACTCACCTGACTCAAAAGTGATCGAAATTCAAAAAGTAGAATACTGACGGAATCCTACTGACGTATCGCTGGCAGAATATCAGGATTATCTGAACATATAAAAGAAAATATACTCAAAAATGACTCAAAAACGTAAAATAGCTTTTATAACATATCTAAGAGTTCAACTCATAATCCTATGTGTTTTTTAATCAACTATCCATTTTTCCGCAAAAACCTAAAACAATGGTTTCTTCCGAAGTCTAATTCAATATACACAATTCATAAAATTGATAATAATTCATCGAATAGGCTTCAATTATCCATCAAACCAATATGAAGTACTTACATTCCATCTAAGGACCATTCTGAAATTTTCTTATATTTTTAGGGTCAAATTGTAATTTTATCAAATTGAAGGACTAAATTGAACACTTCATAAATTCATAATTATACTAAAATCTTGTCCATAATTCAACCTCAATTCTGTCCAGAATCTCCAATTTTACTCCAGGGACCAAACTGGAATTTTCCAAAGTTCAGGGACTAAATTGTAATTTTTCAAAGTTCAGGACTAAACTGAAATTTTCACCAAAAGGACCAAAATGAATTTTCGTCATCTTCAACCTCCAGCCCTTAATTTCCAGCAAGGGATTTTCGAAATTTCTCAACATTATTTCATCATTTATCAACATTTTCTTACACCAAACACATCAATAACTTCAAAATCATCTACAATCAAACTAATTAAACCATTACCCAACACATTCAACCCTTAAAATCTCTTAATTCATCAATCAAACCCAAATAAAATCTTCAAACCCTAACAATCAATCCAAACAAAAATCATAACTACTAACTACATTTATACATATTAAAACATACAAATTACCTTAACCACTATTTCTCCTTCTTCTTTTCTACTCCTCTTCTCTTTCCCCTCTTTTCTCCTCTTCTTCTTCTTTCTTTCTCTCTTCCCGATTCTCTCTCTCAAATTTTCAGATTACTTCCTTTTCTTTTCTTTTCTTTTCTATTTATATTTAATAGCTTGTACAATTACTACAACACCCTTAACCTAATTCTAAGCCACTAAGGGCATTCATGTATTTTTCTTTTGTTTTAAATTTCAAAATACTACAATCTCCCCACCTTATAAAAGTTTCGTCCTCGAAACTAAATAAATGTTTGAATACGTACCGAGATTATCAAAAAGATGAGGGTATTCCTCACGCATCTTATCCTCAAGTTCCCATGTTGCTTCTTTAATTGAATGTCCTTTCCACTTGACCTTCACCGAAGCTATATCCTTCGACCTAAGTTTTCTCACTTGTCGATCCACTATAGCTTCTGGTTGCACCATATAAGTCACATCATCTCTTAATTCAACTGGATGAACCTCTAACACATGAGAAGGATCCGACATATACTTCTGTAGCATAGAAACATGAAATACAGGATGTATAGCCGACAAATTTGGTGGCGAGGCCAACCTATAAGCAACTGCTCCAATTCTCTCCAAAATCTCATACGGCCCAATAAATCGAGGACTTAGCTTGCCTTTCCTTCCAAACCTAAATACTCCTTTGGTCGGTGAGACCTTTAAGAACACACAATCACCCACTGAAAACTCTAAGTCACACCTCCTTTTATCCGCGTAACTTTTCTGTCTACTTTGAGCTGTTTGAAGCTTCCTTTTGATCACCTCTATCTTCTCTGAGGTAATTTGAATCAACTCTGGTCCCATTAGCCTTTTCTTACCAACCTCAAACCAACAAACCGGTGATCTATATTTTCGTCCGTACAAAGCCTCATAAGGTGCCATCTCTATACTAGCTCGATAATTGTTGTTGTAGGTAAATTCCACTAATGATAGGAACTTACTCCAACCAACCCTAAAATCCATAACACAAGCTCTCAACATATCCTCCAAAATCTGGATAGTCCTTTCAGATTGATGGTCAGTCTGAGGGTGAAAAGTCGTGCTCAACTGCACTTTAGTACCTATCGCTTCTTGAAACTTCACCCAAAATCGCGATGTGAATTGTGGATCCCTATCTGAAATTATCGAGATTGGCACTCCATGCATTCATACAATCTCGCTAATAAACAATTCCGCTAACTTCGCACACCCATAAGTAATCTTAATTGGTAGGAAATGGGCTGATTTTGTCAATCTATCAACAATCACCCATATTGAATCATAACCTTCATGACTCCTAGGCAACCCAGTCATAAAGTCCATTGTGATACTTTCCCACTTCCATTCTGGTATCAATAATGGTTGCAGCAATCCAGGAGGTTTCTGATGTTCACCTTTTACCCTTTGACAAGTCACACATCTAGAAACAAAATTTGCTACATCAACCTTCATCTTATTCCACCAATAGCACACCTTAAGATCTTTATACATCTTGGTGGAAAACGGATGCACTGTATAAACTGTCTGATGTGCCTCTGTCATCAGTTCTCTTTTCAGATCATCGACATCAGGTACACAAAGTCTATTCCCAAATCTCAACACATCATCATCACCAATAACAAAACCTGCAGTTGTTCCTTTAGCTCTCTCAATTCTACTGGTGCCATTCTATTTGGTGCCATTGATATTGGTTCGGTACCCGGAACCAAATCAATAGAAAACTCAATCTCCCTATACGAGGGCAATCCAGGTAACTCATCAGGAAATAAATCGTTGAACTTCCTAGCTATAGAAACTTGGTTTAACTGGGGAATTTCCTTATCTACATCCACTATGTGTGCTAGATAACACCGTACCCCTTTTCGTGCCATTTTCCTCATGATAGTCGATAACAAAATTGATGAAGACACAATCTTTTCTCCTCGAAACACTAACCTCATTTCTCCATCTAAATCAAACACAACTTTCTTACCTCAACAAATTTCTGAAGCCCTATGCTTTGATAGCCAATCCATTCCCAAAATCACATCAAAATCAATCATATCTAAAACATTCAAGTCTGTCTCCCATAAACTCTATCTCCAATTTCTTTCTTATAATTTGAATACACATACTTCACTAATATTAATTCTTCATCCACGGAAATATAAACGAAAATGAGAAATCCTAATAAAGTTAGTTATCTATCTAACCTCATAGCAATATATAGGGACACAAACAAAAACGTTGCAACCGTATCAAATAAACTTTTAATTCAAAAGTGCTAACAAAAAGAATATATTCAGGTGTGAATACATCACTCCTCCTATAAGAAATATACCTTGCATTTCTTAACTACACAATACGGACATCTTTCTGATCATCACGTACTCCAATAGTATTAGCTATATGTCTATTCTTCGACATATCCTAGAAGAAATAACACACTCTTATCATGCCGAAACAATAGCATAATAGTTATCAAATAATTATCGGAAACATATATATAGAAAGCATAAGGAATCAAGAAGACATGCTTGATGAGAATTCAAATTTCAAGCATAACAGACAAGACAAAACAGATCCTAATGCTCCACATATTTAAATTTTATTACTGTTTCTTTAATCCAAGCTTTGATACTAAGTTTCGTCACTATTACTTTTTTTTTTCTAAGCTGTAACACCAAGTTTTGTCACACTCTTTTACTTTTATTCTTTTATATAATTTTAGCTCTGATACCATCTTTGTCACGACCCGATTCCCGGATCTGTGACCGGCACATAGATATGGTTCCTCTCCAAGGTTCCACACCTATGCGAACCCAAACTTACACACAAACTTAATATTCTTATTCAGAGTTCAACGCAGCAGAAATATCAAAGTAAACTTTATAACATAATTCAACTGTCTTTATACAATAGTTGATTACATACTGTTATAATTGTGGAGCACTAACTAGACATATGAACAAAAGTATCAAGTACAACCAAAATAACAGGTTACAAGAGTAGGACAAAAATGACCTGCTAGCAAGCTACGAGCCTGAAAATAATAAATAATGAGGGGGTGAGTTCAACAACTCAGTGAGTAGATAACATCTAATATACATATACGAGATAATACAACAAAGAGAAGTATATTATCAAATCGGCTTGAAGTTCTTACAAGAAGTTTCTCAAATAGATCATAACAAGAATTTAATAGGTAAAGCTCGTCAGAAAATCAAAATGCAATGAGCATGAGGCTCCGTACTGTGGGATGATCAGTTCACACAGGTTGGTGACTCCCCCGACCAACTAGGGTTTCAGATACGATGTGCACAAAGGCTAACACTACCCTGTTAGCATAGGTATTCTGACTGACATACCGTAGGTATTCATATATCATGATCAAACAAATATTCATATCTCAAGGCTCAACTCATGGCATCAATCAAATGAGGAGCTATCAATTCACAAACAGATATTGGCTTATATCAAGAACGTATATTCAACAATTGATTATGCTTTATCGTATCAAGAATCGTAATCAATGTATATCTTATCAAGAAGCATAATCCAAATACTAGCAAATCAAATATTTATAATATTTCTCATGCATATTAAATATTATCCACTCACCTGACTCAAAAGTGATCGAAATTCAAAAACTGACGTAATCCTACTGACGTATCGCTGGCAGAATATCAGGATTATCTGAACATATAAAAGAAAATATACTCAAAAATGACTCAAAAACGTAAAATAGCTTTTATAACATATCTAAGAGTTCAACTCATAATCCTATGTGTTTTTTAATCAACTATCCATTTTTCCGCAAAAACCTAAAACAATGGTTTCTTCCGAAGTCTAATTCAATATACACAATTCATAAAATTGATAATAATTCATCGAATAGGCTTCAATTATCCATCAAACCAATATGAAGTACTTACATTCCATCTAAGGACCATTCTGAAATTTTCTTATATTTTTAGGGTCAAATTGTAATTTTATCAAATTGAAGGACTAAATTGAACACTTCATAAATTCATAATTATACTAAAATCTTGTCCATAATTCAACCTCAATTCTGTCCAGAATCTCCAATTTTACTCCAGGGACCAAACTGGAATTTTCCAAAGTTCAGGGACTAAATTGTAATTTTTCAAAGTTCGTGGACTAAACTGAAATTTTCACCAAAAGGACCAAAATGAATTTTCGTCATCTTCAACCTCCAGCCCTTAATTTCCAGCAAGGGATTTTCGAAATTTCTCAACATTATTTCATCATTTATCAACATTTTCTTACACCAAACACATCAATAACTTCAAAATCATCTACAATCAAACTAATTAAACCATTACCCAACACATTCAACCCTTAAAATCTCTTAATTCATCAATCAAACCCAAATAAAATCTTCAAACCCTAACAATCAATCCAAACAAAAATCATAACTACTAACTACATTTATACATATTAAAACATACAAATTACCTTAACCACTATTTCTCCTTCTTCTTTTCTACTCCTCTTCTCTTTCCCCTCTTTTCTCCTCTTCTTCTTCTTTCTTTCTCTCTTCCCGATTCTCTCTCTCAAATTTTCAGATTACTTCCTTTTCTTTTCTTTTCTTTTCTATTTATATTTAATAGCTTGTACAATTACTACAACACCCTTAACCTAATTCTAAGCCACTAAGGGCATTCATGTATTTTCCTTTTGTTTTAAATTTCAAAATACTACAGTGCGGTTCATTACATGAGAAGCAGCCTCGAGCTGCTTCTCCAAAACTGAGGTTCGACCTCGTTTTTGCATGGGTCCCACAGTTAAAAAACTGTGGTGCACCCTTTACTAAACGGCACAAACTGATTATCGGTTGAAACTGCATTTCAATCACGTTACCAAATGAGCACTTACTCTCGAAGAATAATGGGGCAAAGAGACAAGCTTACTCTCGAAGTACCCACTCCTTATAGGGATAGACGAAAGACCATGCTGTCTACATCTGTGAACTTTGTTCATAAAAAAGATGCATGAAACTGGTGGAAGAATTTCAGAAAACTTATAATGATGGTCCTATACGCATGATGCGTGATAATTTCATCACCACATCTCTTGATTCAAGAACAACTCCTCACATTTATACGAAAGTGTTTGTGGGACTTGGCCATCCACAGGAACATATTAATTCTTTTTTTAAGAAAATCTTGACATGAATGACATCGACCTGAGTGCTCCAATTTCAATTGATACTTTCAAAAAGAGAGAGATTCAAAACATCGACACCGTCCGCGGAGTCCAAAGTAGGTCTTTTATGGGACAAGAAGATCGAGGATCTACTTAGATCTTATGATGAATGTGTCAACAATGTGTGATGATGATGATAAGTGGAATGAATTTCATTCGCTTCTGGAGAGCTGGGAGAAGTTCCCTTGACACTACAGCCTCCATTACTAATAGATCAAGAAATAAAAATGATGTATAATGAACTCCCTATATTGTCATCCACACAGATTGCTAACCAATTCAGGCTTATCTCCCCTTGAACCAATTGAAAACATGTTAAAATCCACATAAAACCTATAATATAATTTGAAAACAATAACAAAATCCGAAAGATAATATTTTATCGTCTAGTTAAATCCAAAAACAATAACAGTAAAAAAAATAGAAAAAAGGCCAGCCTGGCATGCGTGGCCCAACACTCTTTCTAATTCTGTCCTGCTTTTGACTTTTGAGCAGATTAAGTATGCCATCGTACCATCTGACAGGAATTATGCTGAGGAGCACAGCATGCACACCACTATAATGGAGCACAGCATGGAGCCTGCAAATTGAGTGAACCATACTGAAGCTCCTCAGTGCTAAACTCTAGCAAGATGATTGTTCAATGTAGTGATTCAGAAGTGCTGCCTGTTCAATATGAGCTAGAAAAATGGAATGGGAAAAAAATGAGTATGAAACTAGATGAACAGACCTGGCTAATCCATGCAATTTATATATGCAGCTGTTGAATGGTGATGTTAAGGTCGCGTTTCCAATATCCTTTGTCCTTTTCTTCTGATAGCCATACTTTCTGCAGCTTTGGTGTGCTCAAGATTCCCAGGGAAAAAGTCTTCATCTTTGGACAATTTGTCACAATTACTTCTGTCAGACAGGGGAATCTGAAGGTGAAATTCACAGAGCAAAAGCTAGTGAGGCTTGCTAAACAATCAAGTTTCAGACTTTGCAATTTCCTGAAAATGATCTCATTTCCTGCTTCGTCTCCATTGCTTGCTACAATCTCAGTCACCATTTTGCATTCCCTTATCCTCATTACAGAGAGTTGCACAAGACTTCTGGCAGTTGAGGATGTGACCAAGTATTTCAATGCTTTGCAATCGTGTACGTGCAAAGCTGTTAGATTTCCGAAAGATGATGCCGATGGTGCTAAATTGATCAAACTGTCACAAGACTTTACTTCCAAAGTTTCAAGATTTTGAAGAAGCTGGTCCACTCGGAGATCTTGGTTCCAAATTTTCTCCAAATCTGGAAGAATAAAAAGTCCCAAGCATCGTATCCTAGCAAGAGTATGTTCCCCCTCATCAACAAGTTGACATGGGAACAGCTCTTTGAAATAACCACGAGTGACAACAAGCTTTTCCAAATTGTGGAATCTATTCAGGATACCAAATGGAAACTCAGCTGATGCATCATCAAAGCATTGCAGCTCAAGAACTCTTACTTTGTGAAAGAGGTCAGCTGAAAACTGGCCTTGACATACCTTTACTGCATCCTTAACGTTTAGCGATAATTCTTCCAAGTTGGGGATGATCTGGAAACCAAATGCACAAATGCAAGCTAAATATGAAAAGCCAAAGGTAGATATAGCAGCTTTTACAGCACATTCAATAAACATCCCAGTCCTTTCCCACAGAGTGGTGTTGTAGATTCAGGTTGGGTTGTAGGGAATTGGTAGGTTCATTATCATAAGAGTTTTGATTTGGGTGGATGCAATCACGTTAGTACAAGTTTGTGCCTTCGGGTTTACTACAATATCCTATCCTATTGCTTCTTCTTGTGAGTTCTAAGTGCACTTATAGAATTCAATTTTGGAAGGGAGAAGTGTTGTCTTTTCTGAATCTTCTTCATAGATTGAATATCTGGTTCAATACTAAAAATAATGATGATAGGATAGAATAAAAGGTCAATTCTTGTCTTAAAGTTGTTGTAGAGCATGGCATTATCAAAAGAGTAGGTTGGAGTTTAATACTACAAGGAAAAGATGTTCCTTTTTTGCACAGCTAGCTAGGCTAGCTTGAACTATCTTGCCAGGAAGCAAGAATAACTTCTCGTTTTCTTAATGGTGTCATGTAAGCCCAGGGAACCGGCACAGAGAATGTTCTGTATGTTTCAACATAACTCATAACTCATTGAAGGCAATGATGTTTAGAATTGTTAGTGAACATCCATACATCATACCTTTTCAAATGAGAAAAGCGGTTGCTGAACTTGGATACTAAGCTGGTCCTGTGTACAAGCTCCTTGAGTGCTCTGGAGCTCGGGATCAAATACCGGCACTTCGTCGCAAAGATACACGTCTATTTTCCTTAATACCGGCCACTCTGAAGTGTGTCTTCCTGGGTAGAAACTCTTGAGTTTGGGCAACTCCCAAAGTATGAAACAGGAGGTTTTAGGAAAAACAAACTTAGGAGCTTCTCGTAGTCGTTCTTCCTCCGCAACAATTTCCTCCACTCCACATTTATGTAGTTTAAGCACTTCTAGTTGTGGAAGGCCTATGGCTACAGAGCCTGGGAAGAGACTTTTTAGACTTGGACAATTCCAAGCATTCACTAAATGAAGGTTTTGAAAAGAGAGAATTCCATGAGGATTCGTGTTCCACACTTTCTTCAATTTTTGCAGGTTCCATACATACATATTTTTCAACTTGAAGGCTGTTACAACATGGGATTCTTTTTCATTCATCAGAGATCTGAGATCAAACACCTCTTCCAGTGAAGCACAACAATCTACCTCCAGGTGTTCTAAATTCTGAAATCTTCTCAGCATATTGGGTGGGAAAATATTCAACAACTTGTTTCCCTGTTTTACCCTCAGAACCTTGAGCTTGCAAAAGGAATCTGAATGGAATTCATTGTGCCATATCATATTCAAATTATCCATGCCAAGAATGTGCAGTTTCTCTATGTTAGAGAATGCAACCTAAGAAATCAATTCCACCATGTCAGTAGCGAATGACAAGAAAATTAAACTTCAGGTGTTCAAAAGCAAATGCTGAACTGGGGTTGGGGACTGCAGGGCTAACAGGAAAAGAAGAAGAAAATGACTCACTTTTTCATCAAAGAGAGTTGAGTTTGTTTCTTCAAACTGATTGTTGGCTACTGCATCTGGGCTAAAAGAATTAGAGATGAAGGTCTTCAGTGCAGGGCAATCCTCTATCCACAGTTCTTGCAAGAAGCAGCATTGGATTAAGTGACTGGTGCAGAATCTTGTGAGATTTGGAAGGCCCTTAAGCTTGAGGAACTCTAGTTTTGGAAGCATCATTCCTCTCACATTTTCTTCTCCTCCGAATCCGTTCTTAATTATTATTTCTTCCATAGGCTCGCAATCACATAGCTCAAGCCTTTTGAGTTGAGCAAGACTTTCAACCATAGAAGTAGTAAATAAATACTTTAGATTTCCACAGCCCTCGACTATCAAGCTTGTTAATCTCAGAAACCAATAGGAAAGTTCTCCAGGTTGGTCCTGCCATAACTTCTCAGCTTGGATGGAGGACAGTTTTAGGTTTTCTAAATTGGGGAATTCAATCTGCATGCACAATTTTTGCTTCATCAAGTTCTTTTCATTCGCCAAAATGAGAATGACACTAAAGTTTTATGCCAAAGTCATTAATATAAAGCAAACCTTTTTGTTAAAAAGTGTCATGGGAGTCCGGAGCCCAGTGTCAGATGCAATTTGATTAGACCTGACATCAGTGATTAACGGCTCCGGCCTGGTCTCTGATATGGAAGCTGCATTCGATTTGGAGGACACGCTTGTGAATCGCGGTAGATATTCCAGTGTCAGTGTTCGTAGTTGAGTCAACTTGATTGCTTCGTCTTCGTCAGCTTCGCCTCCACTTTCCTCAGCAACAATCACTTCCATGATTTTGCAATCAATTATGCTGATCTCTTCCAGTTGCAAAAGGCCTCTTTCCATGGGCAACGAAAAGAGATTCTTCAACATCGGACAACTCTTTACCTTCAAAATTCTTAATTTGCTAAAAGACTCTGCCACAGGTTGACCATTACAAATCTTCTCCAACTTATTCAAATTGTCAAGAGACAGAGAGACCAGGAATGGAAAATCAACAATAGGACTTAACATATTCGAGTCGACGATATATCGAATCTCAAGACTATTTTGGATATGGAGATGCTTCAAACTAGGAAAACCCTGCCCATCTAATTCAAAGGAAACACTTTTAACACCCTCTAGTCCATCTAAATGTAGATCTTCAGTTCTCTTCAGCAACATTTGGATCCCCTCCTCCGACTGAATGCTTGCACTGATCTTCAGTTTCATTATTGTTGAAGTTTCACGCTTACTGGACCAGTCCCACCCTTCTCCGATCAAAATATTAAATCTTTCCAATTTTTTGGAGAACAAGTCTTTGGGAAGAATCATAGGATCTGTAATGTGCAAGTATAAAGTGCTTAAATATGGCAGATATTTCAGCTCAGCCAGGCTAGCATTGTTTCTTCGACTATCTAGTCCTTCAACCCCCCATAGCAAAAAGCTGTTATCCATGTACAAGTCCTCTAGATGGGTCAAGCATGACAGCACATTTGTCGGAATAATTTCAAGCGTCGGATTGTCTTTCAAATCAAGAAGTTGCAGACGAGTCAGTTTCCCAATTTCTCTCGGCAGCCGAACAATGTTAGAATCCATTAAGCTGAGAACTTTTAGCATCTTTAGCTCTCCGATCAGAGCTATATCTCCCAAACCACAACCATCCAGACACAGTGTTTGAAGCTTTTCGAGAAATTGAAGCGAGGAAGGTAGTGTTGGAAGTTGCACACCTGTCATATCCATAAGTTGGAGAGTTTTTGTTCCCTTAAACAGACAGTCTGGGATTTTGAGCGAGGGGTCTTCATTATACAGTATAAGCGACTCCAGTTTTGGACAGTTTAATACTTCAGGAAGTCCAGAAATTTTGCAACCCGGCAGAGAGATAGCACTGCACTGCTCAAGCATATCCTTGACCGGCCATTCTCTTAATACCGTGCCAGATGATAATGCGAAGACACGGTGATCCCTGGAAGCTACAGTGGCAGCAAAATTGTGAAGAACATCATGCATTTTGACCATTCCATCTGCGCCACCTTCCAGCAAACAAGAGGCTATGAGGTCATTGACCAATTTATTTAGTCTATGTCTTGCTTCTTCCAATGTACTGATACTTTTAAACAATCCCAGGCCAAAGGTATATTTCAGTAAGTCAAGGATTACAATTCGGTGAGGTTCAAGTTGTCCACAAAGTAAGAATACTGACTTGATTTCTTCTCCTTTCAAAGAAGCGTAGCTCAGCTCTAGAGCTGAGTTAACTGGGCTATTAATTCCATCCTTGTCAAACCTTTTCAGCCTTTCCAAAGCATCCTTCCACTCTGACAGATCCCCATCTTTTAATGCCGACGCAACAGTAACTAGTAAAATGGGCAAACCAGCACATCTTTTGGCTACTTCTACAGCAACAGGCTGCAGATTGGGATATTTAATAGCATCTCCTGCCATATTCTTAAACAGATTCCATGCCTCATTCTCGAGTAAAACTTGAAGGTGGAAAAGTTTTTTTGTATCCATTCCACGGTATAATGCATTTCGATCTCTCGATGTCATCAATATTTTGCATCCGCGATGATCACTGCCAGAAGGAATCCCCACATCATCCAGTTCAAGTCTCTCCCAAATGTCATCCAAAATCACAAGGACCTTTGTCTCTCTTTGAAGCCGATCGCGTAAGCGTTCTGCTCTTCCTCTGTTAGTCTCTGCTTTCAATTCGAAACCTAGCCCATCTGCTATTTCCCCCTGAATTTCTCTCAGGTCAGGAGTCTTAGAAACAACAGCCAGAACCACCACATCAAAAATCCTGTTCGCCTTGACTTGTGCAGCAACCTTTTTCACAATTGTGGTCTTGCCCACACCAGGCATCCCATACACTCCAACTAGGTTGACATCATTATCCTTTAAGGCCTCCAAAATTTCATCCAAAACATGTCTTCTTGATTCGAAAGCCTCGTAACCTTTGACAGATCTGTCCCCTATACCACGCCGAGCAGGAAGGTAGGACACCCTAGCAAATTTTCCTCGAAGACTGATGTTAACAGCTTCCTCTTCAATGCTCTGTATCTCTGTACTAACCCTGTAGCGTGTCATCAAATTAGGGAACAACCCCATGAAGCACCTCTTCTTTGCCTTGTCTTTGTCCTTAAGAACCCTGTCAGCCTCTTCAGTGATAACATCCACGCTAGCAAGCCACTTTACAACATCATCTTCAATTTCTTCACTTTTGTTTGTAGCCTCTTCTACAGAATGCAGCACCCTTGTTTTTTTATCTGACAGCTCCTCCAAGTGAGTTTCGAGGCTCTTAACATTTCTGCTGTAGTTGAATACACGAGTAACGGAGCGCCTAATGGGATCAAATAACAGTTCCATAACTGTGGATGCCATGGAACCAAGGATCTCCATAGCCAATGTTCTGCCTTTGTTTAGCAGCAAAAACACAAGGAAAGGATGATCGCTACTGTGATATTTGAAAAACTATGGAGATGGATCTAGCAGATAAAATGAGTGAATTTTTTTGCTTCGAGCAACTGCAGAGAGGGAGAGAGGCAGAGAGAGTAGGTTAGTTTGTGAAGTCAACTCAAGTCAAGCAATCATATTCAAGTAAACATGAGCAAATGACTTTTCTAAGAATTCTCTCATTTCTGCAGAATCTGCAGTGTTTTACTGTGGGATGGGATGTGAACGATGCAATTCGCATTAAAATTTGATAGTTTTGCCTTTTAAAAACTAAAAAATTAACACATTGAGCTAAAATTATATTTTCACATATTTATTACCCTATAATCATTTCCATGACCTTAAAAAATACATGCAATGTATAAGAGACGTCAATAATATAATTATTGTATAGCCTTTAAGATCAAATTTATTACTTCCTCAATACATGGCCAAGACAAAACCTTAAGATATAGGATGGGTCCATAATTGCATGCAATAAAGCCTCTCGATTCTCAGGGAAATCATGTTCATCATGGCTTCTGAAAACCCTAAGTATGATAGTTCTCAGGAATCTTTTTACAATGAAAGAACAATTCTAAAAGTATTTGTCACGACCCGATTCCCGGATCCGTGACCGGCACATAGGCATGGTTCCCCTCCGAGGTTCCACACCTATGCGAACCCAAACTTACAAGCTTATCATTCATATTGAGGGTCCAACGCAGCGGAAATAACAAAGTTAACCTTATATTATAAATCAAATGTCTTAATACAAGAGTCGATTACATACTGTTATAATCGTGGAGCACTAACTAGACATATGAACAAAATGTCAATTACAACCAAAATAGCAGGTTCCAAGAGTAGGACAAAAATGACCTGCTAGCAAGCTACGAGCCTGAAAATAATAAATAATGAGGGGGTGAGTTCAACAACTCAGTGAGTAGATAATATCTGATATACACATACGAGATAATACAACAAAGAGAAGTATATTATCAAATCGGTTCGAAGTTCTTACAAGAAGTTTCTCAAATAGGTCATAACAAGAATTTAATAGGTAAAGCTCGTCAGAAAATCAAAATGCAATGAGCATGAGGCTCCGTACTGTGGGATGATCAGTCCGCACAGGTTGGTGACTCCCCCGACCAACTAGGGTTTCAGATACGATGTGCACAAAGGCTAACACTACCCTGTTAGCATAGGTATTCTGACTGACATACCGTAGGTATACATATATCATGATCAAACAAATATTCATATCTCAAGGCTCAACTCATGGCATCAATCAAATGAGGAGCTATCAATCCACAAACAGATATTGGCTTATATCAAGAACGTATATTCAACAATTGATTATGCTTTATCGTATCAAGAATCGTAATCAATGTATATCTTATCAAGAAGCATAATCCAAATACTAGCAAATCAAATATTTATAATATTTCCCAAGCATATTAAATATTATCCACTCACCTGACTCAAAAGTGATCGAAATTCAAAAAGTAGAATACTGACGGGATCCTACTGACGTATCGCTGGCAGAATATCAGGATTATCTGAACATATAAAAGAAATATACTCAAAAATGACTCAAAGACGTAAAATACTTTTAATAACATATCTAAGAGTTCACCTCATAATCCTATATGTTTTTGAATCAAACTACCCATTCTTCCGCAAAAACCTAAAAGCAAAGGTTTCTTCCGAAATCTAATTCAAATTACACAATTCATAAAATTGATAATAATTCATCTAATAAGCCTCAATTATCCATCAAACCAATATGAAATACTTATATTTCATCTAAGGACCGTTTTGTAATTTTCTTATATTTTTAGGATTAAATTGTAATTTTTACCAAATTGAAGGACTAAATTGAACACTTCATAAATTCATAATTATACTAAAATATTGTCCATAATTCAAGCTCAATTCTGTCCAGAATCTCCAATTTTACTCCAGGGACCAAACTGGAATTTTTCAAAGTTCAGGGACTAAACTGAAATTTTCACTAAAAGGACCAAAATGAATTTTCGTCATCTTCAACCTCCAGACCTGAATTTCCAGCAAGGGTTTTCACCATTTTTCTCAATATTTTCTTAAACAAAACACCTCAAAACTTCAAAATCATCTACAATCAAACTAATTAAACCATTACCCAACACATTCAACCCTTAACATCTCTCTTAACTCATCAATCAAACCCAAATAAAATTCTCAAACCCTAACAATCAATCCAAGCAAAAATCATAACTAATAACCACATTTATACATATTAAAACATACACATTACCTTAACAACTATTTCTCCTTCTTCTTTTCTCCTCCTCTTCTCTTTCCCTCTTTTCTCTTCTTCTTCTTCTTCTTTCTTTCTCTCTTCCCGATTCTCTCTCTCAAATTTTCAGTTTACTTCTTTTTTTTTTTTTTATATTTACTAGCTTGTACAATTACTACAACACCCTTAACCTAATTCTAAGCCACTAAGGGCATTCATGTATTTTCCTTTTTTAAAAATTTCAAAACACTACAATCTCCCCACCTTATAAAAGTTTCGTCCTCGAAACTAAATAAATGTTTGAATACGTATCGAGATTATCAAAAAGATGAGGGTATTCCTCACGCATCTTATCCTCAAGTTCCCATGTTGCTTCTTCAATTGAATAACCTTTCCACTTCACCTTCACCGAAGCTATATCCTTCGACCTAAGTTTTCTCACTTGTCGATCCACTATAGCTTCTGGTTGCACCACATAAGTCACATCATCTCTTAATTCAACTGGATGAACCTCTAACACATGAGAAGGATCCGACATATACTTCCGTAGCATAGAAACATGAAATACAAGATGTATAGCCGACAAATTTGGTGGTAAGGCCAACCTATAAGCAACTGGTCCAATTCTCTCCAAAATCTCATACGGCCCAATAAATCGAGGACTTAGCTTGCCTTTCCTTCCAAACCTGAATACTCCTTTGGTCGGTGAGACCTTTAAGAACACACAATCACCCACTGAAAACTCTAAGTCACGCCTCCTTTTATCCGCGTAACTTTTCTGTCTACTTTGAGCTGTCTAAAGCTTCCTTTTGATCACCTCTATCTTCTCTGAGGTAATTTGAATCAACTCTGGTCCCATTAGCCTTTTCTCACCAACATCAAACCAACAAACCGGTGATCTACATTTTCGTCCGTACAAAGCCTCATAAGGTGCCATCTCTATACTAGCCTGATAACTGTTGTTGTAAGCAAATTCTACTAATGATAGGAACTTACTCCAACCAACCCCAAAATCCATAACGCAAGCTCTCAACATGTCCTCCAAAATCTGGATAGTCCTTTCAGACTGATGGTCAGTCTGAGGGTGAAAAGTCGTGCTTAACTGCACTTTAGTACCTATCGCTTCTTGAAACTTCACCCAAAATCGCGATGTGAATTGTGGATCTCTATCTGAAATTATCGAGATTGGCACTCCATGCATTCGTACAATCTCGCTAATAACAATTCCGCCAACTTCGCACACCCATAAGTAATCTTACTTGGTAGGAAATGGGCTGATTTTGTCAATCTATCAACAATCACCCATATCGAATCATAACCTTCATGACTCCTAGGCAACCCAGTCATAAAGTCCATTGTGATACTTTCCCACTTCCATTCTGGTATCAATAATGGTTGCAGCAATCCGGGAGGTTTCTGATGTTCACCTTTTACCCTTTGACAAGTCACACATCTAGAAACAAAATTTGCTACATCAACCTTCATCTTATTCCACCAATAGCATACCTTAAGATCTTTATACATCTTGGTGGAAAACGGATGCACTGTATAAACTGTCTGATGTGCCTCTGTCATCAGTTCTCTTTTCAGATCATCGACATCAGGTACACAAAGTCTATTCCCAAATCTCAACACATCACCATCACCAATAACAAAACCTACAGTTGTTCCTTTAGCTCTCTCAATTCTACTGGTGCCATTCTATTTGGTGCCATTGATATTGGTTCGGTACCCAGAACCAAATCAATAGAAAACTTAATCTCCCTATACGAGGGCAATCCAGGTAACTCATTAGGAAATACATCGTTGAACTCCCTAGCTATAGAAACTTGGTCTAACTAGGGAATTTCCTTATCTACATCCACTATGTGTGCGATAACACCGTACCCCTTTTCGTGCCATTTTCCTCGTGATAGTCGATAACAAAATTGATGAAGACACAATCTTATCTCCTCGAAACACTAACCTCATTTCTCCATCTAAATCAAACACAACTTTCTTACCTCAATAAATTTCTGAAGCCCTATGCTTTGATAGCCAATCCATTCCCAAAATCACATCAAAATCAATCATATCTAAAACATTCAAGTCTGTCTCCCATAAATTCTATATCCAATTTCTTTCTCATAATTTGAATACACATACTTCACTAATATTAATTCTTCATCCACGGAAATATAAACAAAAATGAGAAATCCTAATAAAGTTAGTTATCTATCTAACCTCATAGCAATATATAGGGACACAAACAAAAACGTTGCAACCGTATCAAATAAACTTTTAATTCAAAAGTGCTAACAAAAAGAATATATTCAGGTGTGAATACATCACCCCTCCTATAAGAAATATACCTTGCATTTCTTAACTACACAATACGGACATCTTTCTGATCATCACGTACTCCAATAGTATTAGCTATATGTCTATTCCTCGACATATCCTAGAAGAAATAACACACTCTTATCATGCCAAAACAATAGCATAATAGTTATCAAATAATTATCGGAAAGCATATCCATAGAAGACATAAGGAAACAAGAAGATATGCTTGATGAGAATTCAGAATTTCAAGGATAACAGACCAGACAAAATGGATCCTAATGCTCCACAATACGAATCCTAACTTTACTATTATTTCATGAATAACAAGTTTTGATACTAAGTCTCGTCACTATTACTTTCTTACTTTTTTTTTTTAAGCTGTAACACCAAGTTTTGTCACACACTCTTTTACTTTTAATCTTTTATATAATTTTAGCTCTGATACCATCTTTGTCACGACCCGATTCCCGGATCCGTGACCGGCACATAGGCATGGTTCCCCTCCGAGGTTCCACACCTATGCGAACCCAAACTTACAAGCTTATCATTCATATTGAGGGTCCAACGCAGCGGAAATAACAAAGTTAACCTTATATTATAAATCAAATGTCTTAATACAAGAGTCGATTACATACTGTTATAATTGTGGAGCACTAACTAGACATATGACAAAATGTCAATTACAACCAAAATAGCAGGTTCCAAGAGTAGGACAAAAATGACCTGCTAGCAAGCTACAAGCCTGAAAATAATAAATAATGAGGGGGTGAGTTCAACAATTCAGTGAGTAGATAATATCTGATATACACATACGAGATAATACAACAAAGAGAAGTATATTATCAAATCGGTTTGAAGTTCTTACAAGAAGTTTCTCAAATAGGTCATAACAAGAATTTAATAGGTAAAGCTCGTCAGAAAATCAAAATGCAATGAGCATGAGGCTCCGTACTGTGGGATGATCAGTCCACACAGGTTGGTGACTCCCCCGACCAACTAGGGTTTCAGATACGATGTGCACAAAGGCTAACACTACCCTGTTAGCATAGGTATTCTGACTGACATACCGTAGGTATACATATATCATAATCAAACAAATATTCATATCTCAAGGCTCAACTCATGGCATCAATCAAATGAGGAGCTATCAATCCACAAACAGATATTGGCTTATATCAAGAACGTATATTCAACAATTGATTATGCTTTATCGTATCAAGAATCGTAATCAATGTATATCTTATCAAGAAGCATAATCCAAATACTAGCAAATCAAATATTTATAATATTTCCCATGCATATTAAATATTATCCACTCACCGACTCAAAAGTGATCGAAATTCAAAAAGTAGAATATCGACGGGATCCTATCGACGTATCACTGGCAGAATATCAGGATTATCTGAACATATAAAAGAAATATACTCAAAAATGACTCAAAGACGTAAAATACTTTTAATAACATATCTAAGAGTTCACCTCATAATCCTATATGTTTTTGAATCAAACTACCCATTCTTCCGCAAAAACCTAAAAGCAAAGGTTTCTTCCGAAATCTAATTCAAATTACACAATTCATAAAATTGATAATAATTCATCTAATAAGCCTCAATTATCCATCAAACCAATATGAAATACTTATATTTCATCTAAGGACCGTTTTGTAATTTTCTTATATTTTTAGGATTAAATTGTAATTTTTACCAAATTGAAGGACTAAATTGAACACTTCATAAATTCATAATTATACTAAAATATTGTCCATAATTCAAGCTCAATTCTGTCCAGAATCTCCAATTTTACTCCAGGGACCAAACTGGAATTTTTCAAAGTTCAGGGACTAAACTGAAATTTTCACTAAAAGGACCAAAATGAATTTTCGTCATCTTCAACCTCCAGACCTGAATTTCCAGCAAGGGTTTTCACCATTTTTCTCAATATTTTCTTAAACAAAACACCTCAAAACTTCAAAATCATCTACAATCAAACTAATTAAACCATTACCCAACACATTCAACCCTTAACATCTCTCTTAACTCATCAATCAAACCCAAATAAAATTCTCAAACCCTAACAATCAATCCAAGCAAAAATCATAACTAATAACCACATTTATACATATTAAAACATACACATTACCTTAACAACTATTTCTCCTTCTTCTTTTCTTCTCCTCTTCTCTTTCCCTCTTTTCTCTTCTTCTTCTTTCTTTCTCTCTTCCCGATTCTCTCTCTCAAATTTTCAGTTTACTTCTTTTTTTTTTTTTTATATTTACTAGCTTGTACAATTACTACAACACCCTTAACCTAATTCTAAGCCACTAAGGGCATTCATGTATTTTCCTTTTTTAAAAATTTCAAAACACTACAGTATTGGTGCCAAATAAACTGGAGGTGACGTCTTTGGCAGCACTGCAATGGCATCTCTCTTTCTTCTCCTTCAAGCTCCTTTGTTCATCTCCTCTTATTTGTTCGAATGGTCAAAAGGGTCTTTTCAAAAACCCAATAGTAGCAGCGTGGTCCATCATCGAGAACCAAAATCATGGACCCTAACTTTCTCTTGTGCTTTGAAAGTATTCCTCGCCATATATTCTTATTACTATCGGGGGAATATAATTCCTTTTTAATGCTCAGCTTCAATGTAACATGAATAATAGTTTCTTTTCCTTCCCAAGATAAGCATTGCGGGAATATAAACGACTTCTCAACACATCATTTATTTATAATCCCACTAATATAATATAATTTTGAGCAAATGAATATGAGCAAATGACTTTTCTAAGAATTCTCTCATTTCTGCAGAATCTGCAGTGTTTTACAGTGGGATGGGATGTGAACGATGAAATTCACATTAAAATTTGATAGTTTTGCCTTTTAAAAACAAAAAAATTAACACATTGATCTAAAATTATATTTTCACATATTTATTACCCTATAATTATTTCCATGACCTTAAAAAATACATGCAATGTATAAGAGACGTCAATAATATAATATAATTTTGATTTTTTTGCAATTATCCTGTAAGGCTAAAGGTATTCTGTTTTGTATAATTTTAAAAAATAATCGATTAGTGCGTAGTATGCACCAATAAAAAAGAGCCACGAGCAAAGAGGTGCGGGCATCACCTCTGGAGGATGTTGGTAACCTTTTGGGACGGTGTTTCAAGCAGTGCGCCACTCTTTGCCCTGTAAATTGACACGTGTTGACATTCATGATATGAAAGATTTTAGTGACAAATTCTCTCTCTTCCACTTCAAAAGATGCGCGAGACCTACAAAATTACAAAGTGATCCTTAATCGTTTAATTGTATCAAAATTGATTTATTTGTTTTTAAATTTCATAACTTGACATTTGATCTTTTTTAATCAAATTTGATCCTATTTTTTTATTCCTAGTTATATTTTTTTTAATCCTTTTTTGAATTGATTTTATTTTTTTATTTAATCCCTAGTAATTATTTATTAAAAAAAATTTAAAACCTCGTTTTTAACTTGTATCGGGTGTGGTTGCAGGTATGATCGGGTCACAAAGTTAGAAGAGTCAATCATAATTAATTCATGTTAGACCTTAATTTTTTTATTTTTTTAAAGCATTCAAATGATATTGTTTTTACTAATTTTTCTTTTAAAAAATAATCATCAAGTTTTAATTGAAGCAACAACTCAATCTATAATTTTGATTTAGTCAACCAAATTATTATTATTATTATTATTATTATTATTATTATTATTATTATTATTATCCATTTAGATCCCACGAGCCATAAGCCCGCGCTTCGCCGCTAGGATTAATTTTTTTTTATCTAGTTTTAACATATATAATTTTTTATTTTTATTCTTTTATTTTTTGGTTTAGTTTCGATTCCTTGATTTTTTTCGATCCTTCTACGATGGTTTTTAATTTTTTATTTGTATCTATACACCTCTGCTATTAGTTTAGATTTTTTTTATTTTTATTTGTATTTATATTAAATGCAGCTTGCGTTAAAAAAACATAGTCAGTTCAATTTTGGTGGTGTAAAATGAGAGTGAAACTCTCTCTTATACATGCATACGAAGATTATTTTGTATATGTATATTATAAAAAATATGTGCAATATCCTTAATAGCTCCAAATTTAACTGTTTATTTTTGTCTTATTAGAGGGTTTTATGGTTATTTTATTGTATCAAGAAACATTAAAAATCTAAAATACCCCTAGAGTCATGGCTAACATCATTGTTCACCGAGAGGTAAAATAGTAATTTCACCATTATAATCCACAATAATCTGTGTTTAAATGCACAATGAATTTTACTATGCAAAACCCTAATCTCCTTTAGCTTTTTAGTTAATATATATATATATATATATATATATATATATATATATAGAACAATTTAAAAAAAGTATAAATAACGCTTTTAGACATGACTCATGCAGAAAGCAGAATGCAATTGACAAATTTCTAATATGTGCACATTTTTTTAAACATAATAGCTGCCATGTATAAATGTACAAGTGGGAAGGGACTTGTTCCCTTCCTCTGCACCTGGGTTCGATCCTCTCTGTGCATGCCTATCACCCCTGCGGTGCCTTACTTGTCTACTGGGCTTGCAAGGTGTTTAATGCATCCGGGTATTAGCCGTAGTGCGCGTAAGCTGGTCCGGATATCCCGGTTATAAAAAAAGAAAAAGTGGATCCAAGGATTAGTCGTGATGTGCGTAAGCTGGCCTGGACACCCCGATTATAAAAAAAATAAAAAAAAATATAAGTGGGAAAATACTGTAGCAATCCACAATGTTCTGCGAGGAAAGCTACAGTTCTTTCCCCATACCATCCAAAAAAAAAGGGTCTGGGGATTAGTCGTGGTGCGCGTAAGCTGGCCCGGACACTTCGGTTATAAAAAAACTAAAAAATATATATGTGCAAAAAAAATAGGAAAAAATGTAAAAATAAAAAAAGTGGGTCAAGGGATTAGTTGTTGTGTGCTTAAGCTGGCCCAGACAACCCGATTATAAAAAAACAAAAAATGTATAAGTGGAAAAAAAATTCATGTTGCGTGTAAGCTAACCAGGATACCCCAGTTATAAAAAAAAAAATGTATAAGTAGGAAAAAAAGGAAAAAAAATGTAAGAAAAAAGTGGGTCCGGAGATTAGTCATGGCGCGCATAAGCTGACCCGAACACCTTGGTTATTAAAAAACTAAAAAACATGTATAAGTGGGGGGGGGGACATAAAAAAATATAAAAAAAATGGGTCCAGAGATTAGTCGTGGTGCACATGGACTGACCCAGACACCCCGGTTACAAAAAGAAAAAAAAACATAAGCGGGAAAACGTTGTAGCAATTAAAAAATATGGATCCAGAGATTAGTCGTGGTGCATATAGACTGACCCAGATACCCCGGTTATAAAAAGAAAAAAAAAGCATAAGCGGGAAAACGCTGTAGCAATTAAAAAATATGGGTCCGGCAATTAGTTATGATGCGTATAAGTTGGCCTGGACATCCCGGTTATTAAAAATAAAATGTATAAGTGAGAGAAAAAAAAGCAGGAAAAAAATGTTAAAAAAAGTGGGTCGGGGGATTATTCATAGTGCGCGTAAGCTAACCCAAACACCCGGTTATCAAAAAAACAAAAAAAAAAATATACGTAGGAAAAAAAACTAGAAAAAAATGTAAAAAATTATGGGTCCGGATATCAATTGTGGTGCACGTGAACTGGCCCGAACACCCCAATTATAAAAAAAATACAAAAAAAAAGGTGTCCGGTAAAAAAAATGTAAGGAAAAACACTGTAGCAATCAACAATGAAATATATAAGGACCCACAGTGCTTTGCCCCACCATTTATATGTATAATAAACTCATACGATAATTACAAATTTCACAAATACAATGTAGAATAGCACTTTTTATATTAGCAGCAGAACAATATTTTGGAATATAATAATTTCAGTGATTGTAATTATTCTGAATTTTATTCGTTTAAAAGTATTGAAATGGAATAATCTATTTTATCATATTTTTTATTTTAATTTTAATTAGCGGTACATAGAAAGAAGACTCTTCCAATCTCTATTAAGCATATAAAATAATCCCGCTACTTAATTAGTGGATTTGAAAAAAAGAACCTAAACATAAACAAATTCATCATTTGAAATAAATAAATAAATAAATAAGTTACAATTGTCATTGAAATATAGAAAATACACTTTAAAGCCACGAACAAGACGTGGCTTTTGTTGCTAATTTGTGCATAATAATTGAGACTGGCTTTTTTCTTCGCTTGCACCTGGATGATACCTTCATTAAAATCCTTATGATTCACCTGTTTTTAAATCCATCCCAAATCAAAAAAAAAATTGTCCTGGAATAGACAACGAAACAGGATGATCATCGAACAGAAACAATGCAAGAGTTGCTCCTGTAGATCATGCTTTTGAGTCAAAATCCACCTGCTTCTCCAAGCCTCCAATATCATTGTAGTCTTCTGTGGGTTTTTCATCAACCTCCTTGGCCTTCACTCGTGAATCATATTCTGACGGTAGAGTATCCAAAATCAGGTAGCTATCTTTGTTGACTCCAACCAGGTCCCCGGGTTTCAACTTGTCAGGATCAACAAGCCCAACAACAGGAAGAAAAATAGTCTGCGTTTGAGGAAGAATTTAAATTTATAAATATTGATAAATGTGGCCAAGCTGTTGGTATCATTATACAATTTCTTCATGACTAAACTTCTGTTAACTCAAAAGATGATAAAAAATTATTAAATGTGCGATCTATAGAATGATGAGCACATGGAGAACTTGTAATGCATTTCTTGTTTTGATTGATCTTGGTTTTTGTCTCTGTGTCCATGATTTTCTGTTTTCAGTTGAGTATATAGTTGCTGTTGTTGTTACTCTTAAATGATTTCATTGATTGATTTAATTCACCTTCATGATTGACCCTCATGAGCTGACCTTTTGAAGAGAATCATCTTGTTATTCACTAGTCCTCCCCTCGCAATTAAGTATTTGTCAAAGAGTTAGATTGAAATTATTTTTCAAAATATTTTTTGTTTAAAAATGCATCAATATGATATTTTTTAAATTAATTTTGATATCAACACATCAAAATGATCTAAAAATATTACAAAATTTAACTTAAAGTTAAAAATAATAAATAAATAAATAAAATTGATGTAACCCCGAACCCGAACCCTAAACCCAAAACCTTAATCCTAAAACTCGAAATCCTAAACCTTAAACCCCAAACCTAAAATCCAAAACTCATCTCCAAACCTGAAATCCAAAATCTCAAAACTTAATATCCTAAACCCTAAATCTTAAACCCTGAACTCAAATTACAAACCCTAAATAATTGTAGGGAGAAACTAAATTTAAAAAATAATTTAAATAAAACTCACTGATTGATAAGAATTTTATCACACTCAAATTAAAGAGAATATTGGATCCAAACTCTAAATTAATATTTGTGCAAATTATTGATTACATGATTTTATTTCCAACATGAAATTTTCTTTTTTAAATTTAATGTGTATCAAGATAATGTGCTTTTAAGATTAATATTATTTTTCCTTTTGATTGAAATCAGGTTTTTTCATATATTAGATGAAAGTAATTACTACTTATTTTAAAAACTTTTAAATAGTGTTTTTGATGGGCATATCCTAAAAATAAAAATGAAGCATAGTAATGAAGAAACAGCCAGTTTATGACTGAGAAACAAGTATAAGCATCCATCCCGACAAAAATGGTAAGAGAATATGCATAAATCCTTGGCAGCTGTCCTTAATGCTAGCAGCATAATGTTACCAACTTGATTAATATCTGACAATAACTTTTCTCTAATCGTCCTCTATTTCTACACATTACAGGTTGTACGAGCACGCGCCATGTTCTCTGTTCTGCATTTCATTAACGTTGTCATTCTCCCTCTGCTGCATCGGGCGCTTCCTTTAAACAGCTTGCACCCATCTGTGGTCTCTTTAGCTGCAACAACATAATAAAATACCAATAAGAACCAATCGTGATTTACAAAGACACAGATAATTGTTTATTCCACAAGAAACCACTTTAATCAATCAGTGCCTAATGATCATATCATTGGAGGGTCGGGGGTCTTCTAATCAAGGGAACTTCACTACAAAGTCAGCATATGCAATTTTTTCAACGCAGGTTTGAGTTGCCGTGCTTCAAAGGGTGAAAGATTGTTTGGAAATGTCTGGGCTCCAACGGATTCCAGTTTTCCTATGGCTTGTTTTGCATTATACCTTGTTAACGAATGTGGAGTTTCAAATAACCCCATCAGACGATGCAGATGCCAACAAATATGGATCATCCACGGTGTTGTCATTCCTCATGAGCACAACGATACCTTTCACACGGGCAGAATGTGCACCGTCAATGCAATATGCAGCCTTCCCGCTATTCACATCCCATTCTGTAATATTCCGATCCTCACCACCAGTGAACAGAAGTCCATTCTGTCAGAATTAATAAATTAAGCTTAAAAATGAAAGATGGAAAAGATATGGTCATGCCCAGAAAATGACGTGGGCTTGCATGGAAATAATGGTGTTCTAGATGTTCATCCATCTCCATTTCACAATTAATAGTTTGCATATAGATGTCAAGCACATCCGGTTTTATGAGATGGAAGTCTAGCTACAAGTCTAAAGCAATATTCCATCTTCATTTGGATAGAAGTAGAATGATCCTCTTGGGTAATTATGACAAGTAGATTAGAAAAACTTGAGCATAATTCTAAAGCAGAATCTGATCAGTTGTCTTGCATGTCCATGAATAACATATGGGAAAACTAGTGGTGAAGCAAAGAATGTAGGGGTCTTGGAAGATCTATGCTTCAGGGAAACCAGGCCCCTTTGAAATCATTAAAAATAATCTAATTTGCTTGAGGTAAGTTTTATTATTACAATGAAAACTAGTATAAAAATATTAGGATTATTAGGAAGAAAAAAGGGGTCAACCAAGTTGCCATCTTTATGAGTTAAAAAATGTTTTTTTTTTTTTTTTCAATTTGGATTGGGTAGAAAGTGATTGGATCAAGCATGAGAAGTGAAAACTATGGGAAGGAAATCGGATTCGGGTTTGCTAGTTCATGGTTTTGGGTTCTTGTTTATATAAATTTATTCACCTATTCATATATTATTATGAGATATTTCTAAATTCAATGATTAAATTAACTTTTAGATTATGATTATTTATTTTTAGTATGGCTTGATTAAGAAGATATACAAGGCCTTAATTTTCTTTGTTGTTTGGTGGTTGAACATCTTTTACACCTATGATTTTGACAAGATTAGTGCTCATCTAATTTGTGATGCTTGTTCATATTGCCATTAGAGTTCAAATTTGGGATAAAGCATGGAAAATAAATTTATTATTATTTGATTTCATCAAAATATACAATAAAATAGTATTGGGATATCATTTATGTCACGACCCGATTTCCGGATCCGTGACCGGCACATAGATATGGTTCCCCTCCAAGGTTCCACACCTATTCGAACCCAAACTTACACACAAACTTAATATTCATATTCAGAGTTCAACGCAGCGGAAATAACAAAGTTAACCTTATATTATAAATCAAATGTCTTAATACAAGAGTTGATTACATCCAATTATAATTATGGAACACTAACTAGACATAAGAACAAAATATGTCGACTACAACCAAAATAGCAGGTTCTGATAGCGCAACAAAATGACTTGCTAACAAGATACGAGCCTGAAAATAATAAATAATAGGAGGGCGAGTTTAACAACCCAGTGAGTAGATAATATCCAATATATACATATGAGATAATATAGCAAAGAGTAATACATTATCGAATCGGCTTTAAGATTTTACAAGAGGGTTTCTTAAATAGGTCATAACAAGAATATATATAAGATAAAGCTCGTCAAAAAATCAAAATGCAATGAGCATGAGGCTCCGTACTGTGGGATGATCAGTCCGCACAGGTTGGTGACTCCCCGATCAACTAGGATTTCAGATACGATGTGCACAAAGACTAACATTTTCCTGTTAGTATGGGTATTCTAACTGGTATACCGTAGGTATATATATCATAATCAAACAAACAGATTCATAACTCAAGGCTCAACTCATGGCATCAATCAAATGAGGAGCTATCAATTCACAAACAGATATTGGCTTATATCAAGAACATATATTGAACAATTGATTATGCTTTATCATATCAAGAATCGTAATCAATGTATATCTTATCAAGAAGCATAATCCAAATACTAGCAAATCAAATATTTATAATATTTCTCATGCATATTAGATATTATCCACTCACTTGACTCAAAAGCAAATAAGGTTCAAAAGCAGAATGTTGACGGAACCTTACTGATGTCCCGTAGGTAGAATATCGGGATTATCTGAACATATAAAGAGATATACTAAAAAATGACTCAAAGAAGTAAAATAGCTTTAATAACATATCTAAGAGTTCAACTCATAATCATATATGTTTTTGAATCAAACTATCCATTCTTCCGCAAAAACCTAAAAGCAAAGGTTTCTTCCGAAATCTAATTCAATATACACAATTTATAAAATTGATAATAATTCATCAAATAGGCTTCAATTATCCATCAAACCAATATGAAATACTTATATTCCATCTAAGGACCATTATGAAAATTTCTTATATTTTTAGGGTCAAATTGTAATTTTTATCAAATTGAAGGACTAAATTGAACACTTCATAAATTAATAATTATACTAAAATCTTGTCCATAATTCATCCTCAATTCTGTCCAGAATTTAAATTTTTACTCCAGGGACCAAACTGAAATCTTCCAAAGTTCAGGGACTAAATTGTAATTTTCCAAAGTTCGGGGACTAAACTGAAATTTTCACCAAAAGGACCAAAATGAATTTTCATCATCTTCAACCTCCAGCCCTGAATTTCCAGCAAGGGATTTTCGAAATTTCTCAACATTATTTCACCATTTATCAACATTTTCTTACACTAAACACATCAAAAAACTTCAAAATCATCTACAATCAAATTAATTAAACCATTACCCAACACATTCAACCCTTAACATCTCTCTTAATTCATAAATCAAACCCAAATAAAATCCTCAAACCCTAACAATCAATACAAGAAAAAATCGTAACTAATAACCACATTTATATATATTAAAACATACACATTACCTTAACAACTATTTCTCCTTCTTCTTTTCTCCTCCTCTTCTCTTTCCCTCTTTTCTCTTCTTCTTCTTCTTCTTTCTTTCTCTCTTCCTAATTCTCTCTCTCAAATTTTCAGATTACTTCTCTTTTTCTTTTCTTTTCTTTTCTTTTCTATTTATATTTACTAGCTTGTACAATTACTACAACTGTCGTGTTTTGAAATTTTTTAAAAGACAAATACATGAATGCCCTTGGTGGCTTAGAATTAAGTTTAAATGAATTAAGGGTATTGTAGTAAATGTATAAGCTAGTAAATATAAATAGAAAAGAAAAGAAAAGGAGAAGTAATCTGAAAATTTGAGAGAGAGAGAATCCGGAAGAGATAAAGAAAGAAGAGGAAGAAGAGAAAAGAGGGAAAGAGAAGAGGAGGAGAAAAAAAGAAGGAGAAATAAGTTGTTAAGGTAATGTGTATATTTTATTATGTATAAATGTGATTATTAGTTATGATTTTTGCTTGTATTGATTGTTAGGGTTTGAGGATTTATTTGGGTTTGATTGATGAATTAAAGGAGATTTTAAGAGTTGAATGTGTTGGGTAATGGTTTAATTAGTTTGATTGTAGATGATTTTGAAGTTATTTGATGTGTTTGGTGCAAGAAAATATTGATAAATGGTGAAATAATGTTGAGAAATTTTGAAAATACCTTGCTGTGATTCTGGGTTGAGGTTGAAGATGACAAAAATTCATTTTGGTCCTTTTTATAAAAATTACAGTTTAGTCCTTGAACTTTGAAAAAAATACAGCTTAGTCCCTGGAGTAAAATTGGAGATTCTGGACAGAATTGAGGTTGAATTAGGGGCAAAATTTCAGTATATTTATGAATTTATGAGGAGTTAATTAGCCACTCATTTTGATAAAATTACAATTTGACCCTAAAAATATAAGAAAAATTCAGAATGGTCCCTAGGTGAAATAATAGCATTTCATATTGGCTTGATGGATAATTGAAGCTTATTTTATGAATTATTATCAATTTTATGAATTGTGTATTTGGAATTAGATTTCAGAAGAAATCTTTGTTTTAGGTTTTTTGCGAAAAATTGATAGTTTAATTCAAAAACACATAGGATTATGAGATGAACTCTTAGATATGTTATTAAAGTTATTTCACTTCTGTTGAGTCATTTTTGAGTATATCTTCTTTTATATATTCAGCTAATCCTGATATTCAACCTGCAGAACGTCATTAAGATTTTGTCAGCATTCTGCTTTTGAACCTTGTTTGCTTTTGGGTCAGGTGAGTGGATAATATTTAATACGCTTGGGAAATATTATAAATATTTGATTTGCTAGTATTTGGATTATGCTTCTTGATAATATATACATTGATTATTATTCTTGATACGATAAAGCATAATCAATTATTGAATATACATTCTTGATATGAGCCAATATCTGCTTGTAAATTGATAGCTCCTCATTTGATTGATGCCATGAGTTGAGCTTTGAGATATGAATATGTTTATTTGATTATAATATATACCTACGATATACCAGTCAGAATACCCATGCTAACAGGGTAGTGTTAGTCTTTGTGCATATCTTATATGAAACCCTAGTTGGTCGGGGGAGTCACCAACCTGTGCGGAGTGATCATCCCATAGTATAGAGCCTCATGCTCATTGTATTTTGATTTTATGACAAGCTTTACTTATTATATTGTTGTTATGACCTATTTCAGAAACTTCTTGTAAGAACTCTATGCCGATTCGATACGATAATATATTTCTCATTATTATATTATCTTGTATGTGTATATTAGATGTTATCTACTCACTGAGTTGTTGAACTCACCCCCTCATTATTTATTATTTTCAGGCTCGTAGCTTGCTAGCAGGTCATTTTTGTCCTACTCTTGGAACCTGCTATTTTGGTTGTAATTGACATTTTGTTCATATGTCTAGTTAGTGCTCCACAATTATAACAGTATGTAATCAACTCTTGTATAAAGACAATTGAATTATGTTATAAAGTTTACTTTGATATTTCCGCTGCGTTGAACTCTGAATATGAATGTTAAGTTTGTGTGTAAGTTTGGGTTCGCATAGGTGTGGAATCTTGGAGGGGAACCATATCTATGTGCCGGTCACGGATCCGGGAATTGAGCCGTGACAACAACACCCTTAACCTAATTCTAAACCACTAAGGGCATTCATGTATTTTTCCTCCTTTTTTTTTAAATTTCAAAACTCTACAATTTAGGTGTAAGAAAAAAGATTTAATTCTTCAATAAACTAATTAGTCTCGATAATAAACTTTTACTTTAAAATTATTATATAAATAAATTTATTTTGTATCATTGTTTTAGTTTTTCCCGATCAATCAAACATCTTTCTATATTAATTTTTCATGTATTATTTTTAATTTTGAACATTAAAATGAATTTAATCATGAAGAATTGTGTTTGGTATCATAGTGAAAAGTATTTTTTAAAAGTGTTCAATTAAAAACATTTTTTTAATATCAAGAACTTAAAATAATAAGAAGTTATTTAATTCTTTTTCATGAAAAAAATAACAAGCCGAAACATTGTACCCAATTCAACAAGTTAATCAATAATATGTATGTTTGGAAGTGGGATTGAAATTGCTTTTAAAAATATTTTTTTGTTCAGAAATATATTGTAGTGTTTTGAAAAGAAAAAAAAACGAAAATACATGAATGCCCTTAGTGGCTTAGAATTAGGTTAAGGGTGTTGTAGTAATTGTACAAACTAGTAAATATAAATAGAAAAGAAAAGAAAAGAAAAAAAAGAGAAGTAAACTGAAAATTTGAGAGAGAGAATCGGGAAGAGAGAAAGAAAGAAGAAGAAGAAGAGAAAAGAGGGAAAGAGAAAAGGAGGAGAAAAGAAGAAGGAGAAATAGTTTTAAGGTAATGTGTATGTTTTAATATGTATAAATGTGGTTATTAGTTATGATTTTTGCTTGGATTGATTGTTAGGGTTTGAGGATTTTATTTGGGTTTGATTGATGAATTAAGAGAGATGTTAAGGGTTGAATGTGTTGAGTAATGGTTTAATTAGTTTGATTGTAGATGATTTTGAGATTTTGAGGTGTTTTGTTTAAGAAAATATTGAGAAAAATGGTGAAAAACCTTGCTGTAAATTCAGGTCTGGAGGTTGAAGATGACGAAAATTCATTTTGGTCCTTTTGGTGAAAATTTCAGTTTAGTCCCCGAACTTTGGAAAATTACAATTTAGTCCCTGAACTTTGGAAAATTCCAGTTTGGTCCCTGGAGTGAAATTTGAAATTCTGGACAGAATTGAGGATGAATTATGGACAAGATTTTAGTATAATTATGAATTTATGAAGTGTTCAATTTAGTCCTTCAATTTGATAAAATTACAATTTAATCCTAAAAATATAAGAAAATTACAAAACGGTCCTTAGATGAAATATTAGTATTTCATATTGGTTTGATGGATAATTGAGGCTTATTAGATGAATTATTATCAATTTTATGAATTGTGTAATTTGAATTAGATTTCGGAAGAAACCTTTGCTTTTAGGTTTTTGCGGAAGAATGGGTAGTTTGATTCAAAAACATATAGGATTATGAGATGAACTCTTAGATATGTTATTAAAAGTATTTTACGTCTTTGAGTCATTTTTGAGTATATTTTCTTTTATATGTTCAGATAATCCTGATATTCTGCCAGCGATACGTCAGTAGGATTCCGTCAGTATTCTACTTTTTGAATTTCGATCACTTTTGAGTCAGGTGAGTGGATAATATTTAATACGCTTGGGAAATATTATAAATATTTGATTTGCTAGTATTTGGATTATGCTTCTTGATAATATATACATTGATTACGATTCTTGATACGATAAAGCATAATCAAATTGTTGAATATACGTTCTTGATATGAGCCAATATATGATTGTGGATTGATAGCTCCTCATTTTATTGATGCCATGAGTTGAGCCTTGAGATATGAATATTTGTTTGATTATGATATATGTATACCTACGGTATGTCAGTCAGAATACCTATGCTAACAGGGTAGTGTTAGCCTTTGTGCACATCGTATATGAAACCCTAGTTGGTCGGGGGAGTCACCAACCTGTGTGGACTGATCATCCCACAGTACAGAGCCTCATGCTCATTGTATTTTGATTTTCTAACGAGCTTTACCTTATATATATTCTTGTTATGACCTATTTGAGAAACTTGTTGTAAGAACTTTGAGCCGATTTGATAATATACTTCTCTTTGTTGTATTATCTCGTATGTGTATATCAGATATTATCTACTCACTGAGTTGTTGAACTCACCCCCTCATTATTTATTATTTTCAGGCTCGTAGCTTGCTAGCAGGTCATTTTTGTCCTACTCTTGGAACCTGCTATTTTGGTTGTAATTGACATTTTGTTCATATGTCTAGTTAGTGCTCCACAATTATAACAGTATGTAATCGACTCTTGTATTAAGATATTTGATTTATGTTATAAAGTTTACTTTGATATTTCCGTTGCGTTGGACTCTAATTATGAAGGATAAGTTTGTGTAAGTTTGGGTTCGCATAGGTGTGGAACCTCGAAGGGGAACCATGCCTATGTGCAGGTTACGGATCCGGGAATCGGGTCGTGACAAAGATGGTATCAGAGCTAAAATTATATAAATGAATAAAAGTAAAAGAGTGTGTGACAAAACTTGGTATTACAGCTTAGATAAAAAGAAGGGTAGTAGTGACGACTTAGTATCAAAGCTTGTTATTCATGAAATAATAGTAAAGTTAGGATTCGTATTGTGGAGCATTAGGATCCGTTTTGTCGTGTCTGTTATCCTTGAAATTCTGAATTCTCATCAAGCATATCTTCTTGATTCCTTATGTCTTCTATAGATATGCTTTCCGATAATTACTTGATAACTACTGTGATATTGTTTTAGAATGACAAGAGTGCGTTATTTCTTATAGGATATGTCGAGGAATAGGCGTATAACTGATAATATTAGAGTAGGTGACGATCAGGATGACATCCCTATTGTGCAGTTGAGAAATACTAGGCAAAGAAGAGGTGGGGCACCAGCACCTCAAAATGTTGAGGAGATACCTCCATCTGTGGAGGAGGAGTCTTACGAGGTTGAAGAGGAAAATGAGGTTGATGAGGAAAATGAGGTTGATGAAACGGGTGTAGGAGAGGCTGACGCTGAACCATTGACAGAGCTTCAACAGCTTAGTAGGGCCATGCGAGCTTGGATTGAATATTCTATGGAGAGAGATAGGAGAAGAGATGGAGATGCACCATCATCATCTCACACTGTTCAAGGAGTAAATGTGCCATTGAATGACTTCATGAAGTTGGCACCTCCTACCTTCACTGGGATGAATAGTTCAAAGGATCCTCAAAGGTTCCTAGATGATATATGGCGTCGATGTGAAGTTTTGGGATGTACTGACCATCGAGCTGTGAGTTTGGCGTCATTTAGGTTGGAGGAAGATGTGGCAATCTCTTGGTTTGAGTCTAGAAAGAAGGTAAGACCAGCAGAGGCTCAGTGGACATGGAAGGAGTTTAGTACCATGTTTTTGGATAGGTTTCTCCCTCAAAGTGTTAGAGATGCTCGACTTTATGAGTTTGAAAGGTTAACTCAAGGGAATATGACGGTTGATGAATATGATCTAAAGTTCACTCAGTTGTCTAGATATGCTGAATATCTTCTACCTACGGAAGAGTGGAGAGTGAAAAGGTTCATTAGAGGACTTAAATCCTCTATGTTCATAGTGATGATGTCCCAAGTGTTTTCATCCTACTCCTCAGCTGTTGATTGCGCTAGATTGATAGAGGCGCGAGAATTTGAGGACATTGGCGTAGGTCAACCTAAGAGGTCTAGAGAAGAGGGCCAGTCTTCTAGACAACTAGGAGGATCAAGTGTAGGTCCGTTTAATGGACGAAGTGGTCGTCAGGATTCTTGGGTTCAAAGGAGGTTTAGACCGCGAACTACAGTTAGTGGCTCAAGCAATCAGAGTGGTGGTAGTGGTGCACGGAGTTATGGTCAAAGTTCAATTCAAACTACTCCTCGTAGCTCATTTGTTCCATCTAGGGACAATTTTGTATGTGAGCATTGTGGAGGAGGTCATGCTAATGCTGAGTGTTATAGAAGGATTGGAGCTTGTTTCAGTTGTGGCCAGATAGGCCACAAGGTTAGAGAGTGCCCTATGAGACAGTTGTCAGCTTCAGGGGCATCTAGTTCAGTTCAACGTCCTGTTCAGACACCATCGATGGACCAGTCTATAGCTCATGGTGGTAGAGGTTTTAGTGGTCATGGTCAGAGAGGTCGTAGTGCAGGTGATAGAGGTCAAATGCAACAGGATCAAGGACATGCTAGAGTCTTTGCCTTGACTCAGCAGGATGCTCAGACATCCAATATAGTTGTTTCAGGTACTCTTCGTGGTTGCTCTTTTGAAGCAAAAGTTTTGTTTGATACTAGTACTACCTATTCATTTGTATCATTATATTTTTCCATGAGGTTAGATAGACAACCAACTCTATTAGGATCCTTCATTTCAGTTTCTACTCCTTTAGATGAATCAATATTAGTGAAGTATATATATCAAAATTGTGAGATAAAAAAATTGAAGGTAAGATCTTTATGGGAGACAGACTTGAATGTTTTAGATATGATTGATTTTGATGTGATTTTGGGAATGGATTAGTTGTCAAAGCATAGGGTTTCAGTAAATTGTTGAGGTTAAGGAAAGAAGACATTCCAAAAAAAACAGCTTTTAGAACTCGGTATGATCATTCATTTGAAGAAGCAACATGGGAACTTGAGGATAAGATGCGTGAGGAATACCCTCATCTTTTTGATAATCTCGGTACGTATTCAAACATTTATTTAGTTTCGAGGACGAAACTTTTATAAGGTGGGGAGATTGTAGTGTTTTGAAATTTTTAAAAAGGAAAATACATGAATGCCCTTAAGAGCTTAGAAGTAGGTTAAGGGTGTTGTAGTAATTGTACAAGCTAGTAAATATAAATAGAAAAGAAAAGAAAAGAAAAGGAGAAGTAAACTGAAAATTTGAGAGAGAGAATCGGGAAGAGAGAAAGAAAGAAGAAAAAGAAGAGAGAAGAGGAAAAAAGGGAAGAGAAGGAGAAAAGAAGAAGGAGAAATAGTTGTTAAGGTAATGTGTATGTTTTAATATGTATAAATGTAGTTATTAGTTGCGATTTTTGCTTGGATTGATTGTTAGGGTTTGAGGATTTTATTTGGGTTTGATTGATAAATTAAGAGAGATGTTAAGGGTTGAATGTGTTGGGTAATGGTTTAATTAGTTTGATTGTAGATGATTTTGAAGTTTTGAGGTGTTTTGTTTAAGAAAATATTGAGAAAAAATGGTGAAAACCCTTGCTGGAAATTCAGGTCTGGAGGTTGAAGATGATGAAAATTCATTTTGGTCCTTTTGGTGAAAATTTCAGTTTAGTCCCTGAACTTTGGAAAATTACAATTTAGTCCCTGAACTTTGGAAAATTCCAGTTTGGTCCCTGGAGTGAAATTTGAAATTCTGGACAGAATTGAGGATGAATTATGGACAAGATTTTAGTATAATTATGAATTTATGAAATGTTCAATTTAGTCCTTCAATTTGGTAAAAATTACAATTTGACCCTAAAAATATAAGAAAATTTCATAATGGTCCTTAGATGGAATGTAAGTACTTCATATTGGTTTGATGGATAATTGAAGCCTATTCGATGAATTATTATCAATTTTATGAATTGTGTATATTGAATTAGACTTCGGAAGAAACCATTGTTTTAGGTTTTGCGGAAAAATGGATAGTTGATTAAAAAACACACAGGATTATGAGTTGAACTCTTAGATATGTTATAAAAGCTATTTTACATTTTTGAGTCATTTTTGAGTATATTTTCTTTTATATGTTCAGATAATCCTGATATTCTGCCAGCGGTACGTCAGTAGGATTCCGTCAGTATTCTACTTTTTGAATTTCGATCACTTTTGAGTCAGGTGAGTGGATAATATTTAATATGCATGAGAAATATTATAAATATTTGATTTGCTAGTATTTGGATTATGCTTCTTGATAAGATATACATTGATTACGATTCTTGATACGATAAAGCATAATCAATTGTTGAATATACGTTCTTGATATAAGCCAATATCTGTTTGTGAATTGATAGCTCCTCATTTGATTAATGCCATGAGTTGAGCCTTGAGTTATGAATTTGTTTGTTTGATTATGATATATATACCCACGGTATGCCAGTCAGAATACCTATGCTAACAGGGTAGTGTTAGCCTTTGTGCACATCGTATCTGAAACCCTAGTTGGTCGGGGGAGTCACCAACCTGTGCGGACTGATCATCCCACAGTACGGAGCCTCATGCTCATTGCATTTTGATTTTCTGACGAGCTTTACCTATTAAATTCTTGTTATGACCTATTTGAGAAACTTCTTGTAAGAACTTCAAACCGATTTGATAATATACTTCTCTTTGTTGTATTATCTCGTATGTGTATATCAGATATTATCTACTCACTGAGTTGTTGAACTCACCCCCTCATTATTTATTATTTTCAGGCTTGTAGCTTGCTAGCAGGTCATTTTTGTCCCACTCTTGGAACCTGCTATTTTGGTTGTAATTGATACTTTTGTTCATATGTCTAGTTAGTGCTCCACAATTATAACAGTATGTAATCGACTCTTGTATTAAGACATTTGATTTATAATATAAGGTTAACTTTGTTATTTCCGCTGCGTTGGACCCTTAATATGAATGATAAGCTTGTAAGTTTGGGTTCGCATAGGTGTGGAACCTCGGAGGGGAACCATGCCTATGTGCCGGTCACGGATCCGGGAATCGGGTCGTGACAATTTTAGTATAATTATGAATTTATGAAATGTTCAATTTAGTCCTTCAATTTGATAAAAATTACAATTTGACCCTAAAAATATAAGAAAATTTCAGAATGACCCTTAGATGAAATATAAGTATTTCATATTCGTTTGATGGATAATTGAAGCATATTCGATGAATTATTATCAATTTTATGAATTGTGTATATTGAATTAGATTTCGGAAGAAACCTTTGCTTTTAGGTTTTGCGGAAAAATGGATAGTTGATTAAAAAACACATAGGATTATGAGTTGAACTCTTAGATATGTTATAAAAGCTATTTTATGTTTTTGAGTCATTTTTGAGTATATTTTCTTTTATATGTTCAGATAATCCTGATATTCTGCCAGCGGTACGTCAGTAGGATTCCGTCAGTATTCTACTTTTTGAATTTCGATCACTTTTGAGTCAGGTGAGTGGATAATATTTAATATGCATGAGAAATATTATAAATATTTGATTTGCTAGTATTTGGATTATGCTTCTTGATAATATATACATTGATTACGATTCTTGATACGATAAAGCATAATCAATTGTTGAATATACATTCTTGATATGAGCCAATATATGATTGTGGATTGATAGCTCCTCATTTGATTGATGCCATGAGTTGAGCCTTGAGATATGAATATTTGTTTGATTATGATATATATATGTATACCTACGGTATGTCAGTCAGAATACCTATGCTAACAGGGTAGTGTTAGCCTTTGTACACATCGTATCTGAAACCCTAGTTGGTCGGGGGAGTCACCAACCTGTGCGGACTGATCATCCCACAGTACGGAGCCTCATGCTCATTGCATTTTGATTTTCTGACGAGCTTTACCTATTAAATTCTTGTTATGACCTATTTGAGAAACTTCTTGTAAAAACTTCGAACCAATTTGATAATATACTTCTCTTTGTTGTATTATCTCGTATGTGTATATCAGATATTATCTACTCACTGAGTTGTTGAACTCACCCCCTCATTATTTATTATTTTCAGGCTCGTAGCTTGCTAGCAGGTCATTTTTGTCCTACTCTTGGAACCTGCTATTTTGGTTGTAATTGACATTTTGTTCATATGTCTAGTTAGTGCTCCACAATTATAACAGTATGTAATCGACTCTTGTATTAAGATATTTGATTTATGTTATAAAGTTTACTTTGATATTTCTGTTGCGTTGGACTCTAATTATGAAGGATAAGTTTGTGTAAGTTTGGGTTCGCATAGGTGTGGAACCTCGGAGGGGAACTATGCCTATGTGCCGGTTACGAATCTGAGAATCGGGTCGTGACAATCTTGACATGAATGACATCGGCCTGAGTACTCCAATTTCAATTGATACTTTCAAAAAGAGAGAGATTCAAAACATCGACACCGTCCGCGGAGTCCAAAGTAGGTCTTTTATGGGACAAGAAGATCGAAGATCTACTTAGATCTTATCATGAATGTGTGATGCTGGTGATAAGTGGAATGAATTTCATTCGCTTCTGGAGATCTGGGAGAAGTTCCCTTGACACTACAGCCTCCACTACTAATAAATCAAGAAATAAAAATGATGTATAATGGACTCTCTATATTGTCATCCACACAGATCCCTAACCAATTTAGGCTTATCTCCCCTTGAACCAATTGAAAACATGTTAAAATCCACACAAAACCTATAATATTATTTGAAAAAAATAACAAAATCCGAATGATAATTTTTTATCGTGCAGTTAAATCTAAATTCAAAAACAATAACAGTAAAAAAAATAGAAAAAAAGGCCAGCCTGGTATGCGTGGCCCAACACTCTTTCTGATTCTTTGTCCTGCTTTTGACTATTGAGCAGTTAAAGTATTCCACCAGTCCCATTGCCATCGTACCATCTGACAGGAATTATGCTGATGAGTCCTGATATGATAATGCCTGCACATAACGAGTCACTATAGCACTCCCTTGAAGCAGCAGCCGTGTCTTTCAAAGAGCACAAGCAAACCACTATAAAGGACCACAGCATGCAGCCTGCAAATTGAGTGAACCTACTCAGTGCTACTCAGTGCTAAACTCTAGCAAGATGATTGTTCAATGTAGTGATTCAGAAGTGCTGCCTATCCAATATGAGCTAGAAAAATGGAAAGATGAGCAAGAAATTAGGTGAACAGACCTGGATAATCCATGCAATTTATATATGCAGCTGTTGAATGGTGATGTTAAGGTCGCGTTTCCAATGTCCTTTGCTCTTTTCTTCTGATAGTCATACTTTCTGCAGCTTTGGTGTGCTCAAGATTCCCAGGGAAAAAGTCTTCATCTTTGGACAATTTGTCACAATTACTTCTGTCAGACAGGGGAATCTGAAGGGGAAATCTACAGAGCAAAAGCTAGTGAGGCTTGCTAAACAATCAAGTTTCAGACTTTCCAATTTGTTGAAAATGATCTCATTTCCTGTTTCGTCTCCATTGCTTGCTACAATCTCAGTCACCATTTTGCATTCCCTTATACTCATTACAGAGAGTTGCACAAGACTTCTGGCAGTTGAGGATGTGACCAAGTATTTCAATGCTTTGCAATCGTGTACGTGCAAAGCTGTTAGATTTCCGAAAGATGATGCCGATGGTGCTAAATTGATCAAACTGTCACAAGACTTTACTTCCAAAGTTTTAAGATTTTGAAGAAGCTGGTGCACTCGGAGATCTTGGTTCCAAATTTTCTCCAAATCTGGAAGATTAAAAAGTTCCAAGCATCGTATCCTAGCAAGAGTATGTTCCTCCTCATCAAGAAGTTGACATGGAAACAGCTCTTTGAAATAACCACGAGTTATAACAAGCTTTTCCATATTGTGGAATCTATGCAGGATACCAAATGGAAATTCAGCTGATGCACCATCAAAGCATTGCAGCTCAAGAACTCTTAGTTTGTGAAAGAGGTCTGCTGAAAACTGGCCTTGACATACCTTTGCTGCATCTTTAACGTTTAGCGATAGTTCTTCCAAGTTGGGCATGACCTGGAAACCGAAAACACAAATGCAAGCTAAATATGAAAAGCCAAAGCCAGATATAACAGTTTTTACAGCACATTCAATAAACAGCCCAGTCCTTTCCCACTGCTGGCAAGTCTTCATGGTGCTTTCAAGTTAGATTTTTTTAGGCACTATTATGGTGAATGATGTAGTAACATTTCCTGTTGCTTCACTCATTTAGAGCGTTGTTGTAGATTCAGGTTCCAGTTGTAGGGAATTGGTAGGTTCATTATCATAAGTGTTTTGATTTGGTCCAGGTAGATGCAATCACGTTAGTACAAGTTTGTGCCTTCGGGTCCACTACAATATCCTATCCTATTGCTTCTTCTTGTGGGTTCTGAAGTGCACTTATAGAATTCGATTTTGGAAGGGAGAAGTGTTGTCTTTTCTGAATCTTCTTCATAGATTGAATATCTGGTTCAATACCAAAAATAATGATGATAGGATAGAATGAAGGGCCAAAATGCAAGCACTGCAACCAGATTTGCCTTCACATCTTCGCTAGTTCTAGTCTAAAGTTCTTGTAGAGCATGACATTATCAAAAGAGTAGGTTGGATTTTAATAATACAAGGAAAAGATGTTCCTATTTTGCACAGCTATCTAGGTCTAGCTTGAACTATCTTGCCAGGAAGCAAGAATAACTTATCGTTTTCTTAATGGTGTCATGTAAGCCCAGGGAACCGGCACAGAGAATGTTCTGTATGTTTCAACATAACTCAATGAAGACATTGATGTATAGAATTGTTAGTTAACATCCATAGGATCATACCTTTTCAAATGAGAAAAGCGGTTGCTGAACTTGGATACCAAGCTGGTCCTGTGTACAAGCTCCTTGAGTGCTCTGGAGCTCGGGATCAAATACCGACACATCGTCGCAAAGATACACGTCTATTTTCTTTAATACCGGCCACTCTGAAGTGTGTCTTCCTGGGTAGAAACTCTTGAGTTTGGGCAAACCCCAGAGTATGAAAGAGGAGGTTTTAGGAAAAACAAAGTTAGGAGCTTCTCCTAGTCGTTCTTCCTCCGCAACAATTTCCTCCACTCCACAATTACATAGCCTAAGCTCTTCGAGCTGTGGAATTCCTAAGGCTACAGAGGTTGGGAAGAGACTTTTTAGACCTGGACATTTCCAAGCATTCACTAAATGAAGGTTTTGAAAAGAGAGAATTCCATGAGGATTCGTATTCCACACTTTCTTCAATTTTTGCAGGTTCCATACGTACATATTTTTCAACTTAAAGGGTGTTACAACATGGGATTCTTTTTCATTCATCAGAGATCTGAGATCAAACACCTCTTCCAGTGAAGCACAAGAATCTACCTCCAGGTGTTCTAAATTCTGAAATCTTCTCAGCATATTGGGTGGGAAAATATTCAACAATTTGTTTCCTTGTTTTACCTTCAGAACCTTGAGATTGCAAAAGGAATCTGAATGGAATTCAGTGTGCCATATCATATTCAAATTATCCATGCCAAGAATGCGCAGTTTCTCTATGTTGGGGAATGCAACCTAAGAAATCAATTCCACCATGTCAGTAGCAAATGACAAGAAAATTAAATTTCAGGTGTTCAAAAGCAAATGCTGAACAGGGGTTGGGGACTGCAGGACTAACAGGAAAAGAAGAAGAAAATGACTCACTTTTTCATCAAAGAGAGTTGAGTTTGTCTCTTCAAAATGATTGTTGGCTACTGCATCTGTGCTTAAGGAATTAGAGATGAAGGTCTTCAGTGCAGGGCAATCCTCTATCCACAGTTCTTGCAAGAAGCAGCATTGGATTAAGTGGACGGTGCAGAATCTTGTGAGATTTGGAAGGCCCTTAAGCTTGAGGAACTCTAGTTTTGGAAGCATCATTCCGCTCACATTTTCTTCTGCTCCTAATCCGTTCTTAATTATTATTTCTTCCATAGAAACGCACTCACATAGCTCAAGCCTTTTGAGTTGAACAAGACTTTCAACCATAGAAGTAGTAAATAAATACTTTAGATTTCCACAGCCCTCGACTATCAAGCTTGTTAATCTGCCAAACCAATAGGACAGTTCTCCAGGTTGGTCCTGCCATATCTTCTCAACTTCGATGGAGGACAGTTTTAGGTCTTCCAAATTGGGGAATTCAATCTGCATGCACAATTTTTCTTTCATCATCAAGTTCTTTTCATTAGTCAAAATGAATGACACTAAAGTTTTATGCCAAAGTCATTAATATAAAGCAAACCTTTTTGTTAAAAAGTGTCATGGGAGTCCGGAGCCCAGTGTCGGATGCATTTTCATTAGACCTGACATCAGTGATTAACGGCTCCGGCCTGGTCTGTGATATGGATGCTGCATTCGATTTGGAGGACACGCTTGTGAATCGGGGTAGATATTCCAGTGTCAGTGTTCGTAGTTGAGTCAATTTGATTGCTTCATCTTCGTCAGCTCCGCCACCACTTTCCTCAGCAACAATCACTTCCATGATTTTGCAATCAGTTATGTTGATCTCTTCCAGTTGCAAAAGGCCTCTGTCCATGTGCAACGAAAAGAGATTCTTCAACATCGGACAACTCTTTACCTTCAAAATTCTTAATTTGCTAAAGGACTCTGCCACAGGTTGGCCATTACAAATCTTCTCCAAATTATTCAAATTGTCAAGAGACAAAGAGACCAGGAATGGAAAAGCAACAATAGGACTTAACATAGTCGAGTCGACAATATATCGAATCTCAAGACTATTTTGGATATGGAGATGCTTCAAACTAGGAAAACCTTGCCCATCTAATTCATAGGAAATACTTTTAACACCCTCTAGTCCATCTAAATGTAGATCTTCAGCTCTCTTCAGCAACAGCTGGATCCCCTCCTCCGATTGAATGCTTGCACTGATCTTAAGTTTCATTATTGTTGTAGTTTCACGCTTACTGGACCAGTCCCACCCTTCTCCGATCAAAATTTTAAATCTTTCCAATTTTTTGGAGAAGAAGTCTTTGGGAATAATCATAGGATCTGTAATGTGTAAGTATAAAGTGCTTAAATATGGCAGATATTTCAGCTCAGCCAGGCTAGCATTGTTTCTTCGACTATCTAGTCCTTCAACCCCCCATTGCAAAAAGCTGTTCTCCATGTACAAGTCCTCTAGCTGGGTCAAGCATGACAGCACATTTGGCGGAATAATTTCAAGCGTCGGATTGTCTCTCAAATCAAGAAGTTGAAGACGAGTCAGTTTCCCAATTTCTCTCGGCAGCCGATCAATGTTAGAACCTATCAAGCTGAGAACTTTTAGCATCTTTAGCTCTCCGATCAGAGCCATATCTCTCAAACCACAACTATCCAGACACAATGTTTGAAGCTTCTCGAGAAATTGAAGCGAGGAAGGTAGTGTTGGAAGTTGCACACGTGACATATCCATAAGTTGGAGAGTTTTTGTTCCCTTAAACAGACAGTCTGGGATTTTGAGCGAGTGGTCTTCATTATACAGTATAAACGACTCCAGTTTTGGACAGTTTAATACTTCAGGAAGTCCAGAAATTTTGCAAGCCGGCAGAGAGATAGCACTGCATTGCTCAAGCATATCCTCGGCCGGCCATTCTCTTAATACCGTGTCAGATGATAAAGTGAAGACATGATGATCCCTGGAAGCTACAGACGCAGCAAAATAGTGAAGAACATCATGCATTTTGACCATTCCATCTGCGCCACCTTCCAGCAAACAAGAGGCTATGAGGTCATTGACCAATTTATTTAGTCTATGTCTTGCATCTTCCAATGTACTGATACGTTTAAGCAATCCCAGGCCAACAGAATATTTCAGTAAGTCAAGGATTACAATTCGGTGAGGTTCAAGTTGTCCACAAAGCAAGAATACTGACTTGATTTCTTCTCCTTTCAAAGAAGTGTAGCTCAGCTCTAGAGCTGAGTAAACTCGGCTATCAATCTCATCCTTGTCAAACCTTTTCAGACTTTCCAAAGCATCCTTCCACTCTGACAGATCCCCATCTTTTAATGCCGACGCAACAGTAACTAGTAAAATGGGCAAACCAGCACATCTTTTGGCTACTTCTACAGCAACAAGCTGCAGATCTGGATATTTGATAGCATCTCCTGCCCTATTCTTAAACAAATTCCATGACTCATCCTCGAATAAAACTTCAAGGTGGAAAAGTTTTTTTGTATCCATTCCACGGTATAATGCATTTCGATCTCTCGATGTCATCAATATTTTGCATCCGCGATGATCACTGCCAGAAGGAATCCCCACATCATCCAGATCAAGTCTCTCCCAAATGTCATCCAAAATCACAAGGACCTTTGTCTCTCTTTGAAGCCGATCGCGTAAGCGTTCTGCTCTTCCACTGTTAGTCTCTGCTTTCAATTCGTAACCTAGCCCCTCTGCTATTTCCTGCTGAATTTTTTTCAGGTCAGGAGTCTTAGAAACAACAGCTTGAACTGTTGTAATTTAAAGAAAAGAGAACTGAAAATTCAGTGTAATTTACGAAAGAACTGGAAAATTTGTAAAGAACAGGTACTGTACAAATCAATACCGAGAACACTGTTCACAATCCTGAAGAACAGTCACTGTAGAAATTAAGAACTGAGAATGTAATTTTCAGTAAAACTAAGAACTCGAGAATTGGATTGTTTTGAGCAGAAAGAACGTACACACATGGGCAGAATTTTTCTACTGGTTACTGCCATCCCATTATCTTTATTTATATGAATCAACACGTTACAACGGATAGATTCTTCAAGAATCTGTTACATTTGACTTTTTCATAATTTTGACTATTAACTGAATTTAACTAACTCTTTGACTAATTAACTAAGAACATTACGGATATTAACAATCCAAAATACACTATGATTTTAAAACTAAAAACACTTAAACTTGAGCTTTAATTCTCCAGTTCTTCACTTTGCATGCTTCGCAGACCTGGAATCACATTTCCAGCTTTCAACACTCCCCCTTGATTCCTGAGCTGCGCATTCCCACCATGCTCCTCAGTTCTTCAAACCTTTCCTTTGCAAGAGACTTTGTGAATAAATCAGCTAATTGTTCATTAGTGCTGCAGTACTTCATCACTAGTTCTCCTTCTTGTTGAAATTGCCTAAGAGCATGAAACTTTATCTTCATGTGTTTTGTTCTATCATGAAACACAAAATTTTTTGAGATGGCTATTGCTGACTGGTTATCACAGAATAGATCAGTAGGTTCTTCTTGTTCACAATTCAAATCTTTCAACACCTTTCTCAGCCAAACCAACTGATTAGCAGCTACATATGCAGAGATATACTCTGCCTCTGCTGCTGAATGAGCAACAACAGGTTGCTTTTTCGAATTCCAGCAAAAAATTCCTTCTCCTATTGTAAAACAATACCCAGATGTGCTTACCATTTCCTCATCACTACCAGCCCAATCACTATCACAGAACCCTTTCAATTTAATGGTGTTCATCCTGCTGGAATAAACTCCAAAGTCCACGGTTCCTTTCAAGTATCTCAACACTCTCTTTACAGCTGTGTAGTGTATTTGACTTGGATTCTGCATGAATCTAGACAGATAATTGACTGTAAAAACTATGTCTGGCCTAGTGGAAGATAAGTACAATAAACTTCCAATTAGGCTCCTATATACTCTTCCATTTGCACAAGGGGATCCATCTTGTTTTGTCAATTTCATTCCCAGCACCAATGGTGTGCTGACAGGTTTGCAATTCTCCATTGCAAATTGGTCAAGCAATTTAGTTATAAATTGCTTTTGACCTATAAAGTTTCCTTCCTTAGTTTGTGAGATTTCCATACCCAAAAAATGTGCTAATAGTCCTAGATCATTCATCTCAAACTTGCTCTTCATATTTCTCTTAAATTCATCAATCAGCTGGTCATTGTTACCCGTAATCAGTAAGTCATCCACATACACTGATATTATTATCATTTGATTACCAACCTTTTTGACATAAAGTGTGGCTTCATTCAGACTTTTTTCAAATCCAAGACTTGATAAATATTCATCTAGCTTGCTATACCAAGCTCTAGGAGCTTGTTTCAAACCATACAAGGCTTTCTTTAACAAGTAGACTTTGTTCAAGCTTGATTCATTCTCAAAGCCTTCTGGTTGTTCCACATATATTTCCTCAGCTAGGGTGCCATTTAAAAAGGCAGACTTGACATCCATTTGCCAAACTAACCACCCTTTTTGAGATGCCAACGTCAGCAGCAACTTAATTGTATCCATCCTTGAGACTGGTGCAAAAGTGTCTTGATAGTCAATTCCTTGTTCTTGTGCATAGCCTTTGACTACCAATCTTGCCTTGTTTTTATTTATGCTTCCATCAGAATTTAGCTTGGTCTTATATATCCATCTAACACCTATTACTTTTCTGTGTTTAGGCCTGTCCACTAAAGTCCAAGTGTCATTCTTCTCAATCATATTTATCTCTTCCTTCATTGCTGCCACCCAAGTTTTTGATCCCATTGCTTCTTCAACATTGGTTGGTTCAGTAGCTACTAAGTTACATCTACTATAAATGTTACTTAGCAGCCTAGTTCCCCTCACAGGGTGGTCTTCTTCTTCTTCTTGTGGTTCTTCTTCATCTTCAGCCGACTGATCTTCTTCTTCAATTTCAGTTGATTCTTCCATTTCGATTGGTCTGTCCAATCTGTTTTTAGCAATATTTCTAGTTTCCCAATTCCAAGTTTGATCCTCAGCAACCTTCACATTTCTTGCTATTACTGCTTGGTTTGATTTCAAATCATATACCTTATAGCCACTTGATTTTGAGCTATACCCTATTAGGATTCCAATCTCGGCCTTCTAATCTAATTTTCTTCTTTTCATTTCTGGTTGCAGTACATAGCATGGGCTACCAAATATTTTTACATGATCTAGTTTAGGTTTGAGTCCAAACCATTCTTCAAAAGGAGTTGTATCTCCTATTGATTTTGAACTCAATCTATTTAAAGTATAAGAGGCTGTACTCACAGCCTCTGCCCAGAATTTTAAGGGCAACTTCTTCTCATAGAGGAGGCACCTTGCCATCTCCATGAGTGTCCTATTTCTTCTCTCACTTACCCCATTTTGTTGTGGGGTGTAGGGAATAGTTAATTGGTGTTTTATACCTTCTTTAGCAAGGTATTCTTCAAATTTATGGGAGGTGAATTCCCCCCCATTGTCAGTTCTTAAGGTTTTTATGTGGCAGCTTGATTCCTTTTCAACTGCAACTTTAAACCTTAGGAATGTATCAAAGACTTCACTTTTGGCTTTAAGGAAATATACCCAACAATATCTACTAAAATCATCTATAAACAGCACAAAATACCTTGCACCACTCAAGGACTCATTGTGCATAGGGCCACAGATATCAGAATGCACAATCTGCAATTTAATGTTTGATCTAGTTGAAGAATTGTTGAATTTAATTCTAGCTTGTTTTCCTAACTGACATGCTTCACATACATCTTTTAGTTCATGTATGTTAGGTAATCCCTCTACTACTTTCAGTTCTGCCATTTTCTTTAGGGATTTATAATTGAAGTGTCCCAATCGTTTATGCCATATGGTAGAGGTTTCAGTTGTATTTGTGTTCATATTTAGGTGTTCTAGTTGCCTTTCTATGCTAAAACATCTATTATTCATTTTTGCAGTGAATAGGGGACCACCTTGATCATCTTTGATCGTGCATATGCCATTAATAAAAAGCAGTGAGTATCCATCCTCAAGTAGTTGACCAACACTTATGAGGTTTTGGTCTATTTCTGGTACATACAAAATGTTTTCAAATTTCTTTATACCAGCAAGAGTGTTAATTTTAACTTCCCCTCTACCCTCAACACCTACATACTGTCCATTTGCAACTTTAACTCTTGATTTGTAACTTAAGTCTAGGTTTTCAAGCATGCTTAATTCGGCAGACATGTGGTTAGAACAACCACTATCAATTAACCAAGTTAGGTTACTTACCTCTGTTTTGCTGTAACTTTGATTTGTAGTGGCTGTAAATAGTACTTCATCTTTAGTCTCCTCCACTTCAGCAACATGAGTTTGATTTGCATTGTCATTTTTGCAGAATTTCTCAATGTGACCAAACTATTTACATTTTCTGCATTGGGCATTTTTGAGCCAACACCATGACTCTAAGTGATTTGTCTTTTGACAGTATCTGCAGGCGGGGAATTACTCTCTTTTCTCTTTTCCTTTTGTGTTGAATTTGTTGGCCTGGTTTTGATTATTCTACCAATTTTTGCCTTGCCATGATATTCTAGTTTTTGGCCTGTTTTCTGGATTTCTGAAGAACACCTAGGAATTCTGATATCTTGTTCTTCCTTTAACTCCTGCAGTGAAGGCTTCCTCACTCGTGTGTTCTTGTCTAAATGCCTGCCTTTGCTCCACAGCTTGTAGGGCATTGATGAGTTCTTGAAGGCTCATTGTAGTGAAATCCTTTGACTCTTCCAATGAGCATATCTTGTTTTCAAATTTTTCTGGTAAGCTGACCAGAACTTTTTCCACTACCCTCGATTCTTGGATTTCTTCTCCAAGTAGGGTCATCTGGTTTACAATCTTGGACACATTTGAAGAGAATTCCTTGACTGTTTCTGAGTCTTTCATTTTCAGTCCTTCAAATTGTCTTTTTAAATTCAAAATCTGCATCCTCCTGGATTTCTCGTCACCTTGAAACTCTGCCTTCAATTTATCCCAGGCTTCCTTTGCTGTTACACAAGCCATGATTCTTGTGAAGATTTCTTCACTTACTGCGTTGTGAATGCAGGTGAGGGCTTTGTATCCCTTAGCTCTTTCTTCATTAAAGAACTTCATCTGGGCAATGGTTGGGTTTGCATTCAGGGGTGTAGGCTGCCTATTATTTTCTACTATCTCCCACAGGTCAAATGCCCTGAGGTAAGTAGCCATCTTCACAGCCCAGATTCCATAATTAGAACCTGTGAATATTGGTGATTTTGATGTGAAAGATGATGAGTCCATCCTTGTTGATTTGGTTCTTGACAACACTTGGTTTCACTTTCTTGAAACTTCTCAGGTTAATGTACCCTGGTAGCTTACTCGAAGATTTCTTCAATGTTGATCTTTTCTTCAAGAGTCAATCAAGATTGTGTTCTTGACTGAATTTCTGGGTTTTCAACAGCCTCTGTTTTCTCTTTTCAAAATTTTGATTTTCCTTAAAAGTTTATCAACCCTTCTTGAGTCTCTTCTGCAGGTCCCTCACAAAGACCTATATATGCTCTGATACCATGTTGTAATTTAAAGAAAAGAGAACTGAAAATTCAGTGTAATTTACGAAAGAACTGGAAAATTTGTAAAGAACAGGTACTGTACAAATCAATACCGAGAACACTGTTCACAATCCTGAAGAACAGTCACTGTAGAAATTAAGAACTGAGAATGTAATTTTCAGTAAAACTAAGAACTCGAGAATTGGATTGTTTTGAGCAGAAAGAACGTACACACATGGGCAGAATTTTTCTACTGGTTACTGCCATCCCATTATCTTTATTTATATGAATCAACACGTTACAACGGATAGATTCTTCAAGAATCTGTTACATTTGACTTTTTCATAATTTTGACTATTAACTGAATTTAACTAACTCTTTGACTAATTAACTAAGAACATTACGGATATTAACAATCCAAAATACACTATGATTTTAAAACTAAAAACACTTAAACTTGAGCTTTAATTCTTCAGTTCTTCACCTTGCATGCTTCGCAGACCTGGAATCACATTTCCAGTTTTCAACATGAACCACCACATCAAAAATCCTGTTCGCCTTGACTTGTTCAGCAACCTTTCTCACAATTGTGGTCTTGCCCACACCAGGCATCCCATACACTCCAACTAGGTTGACATCATTATCTTTTAAGGCCTCCAAAATTTCATCCAAAACATGTCTTCTTGATTCGAAAGCCTCGTAATCTTTGACAGATCTGTCCCCTATACCACGTCGAGCAGGAAGGTAGGACACCCTATCAAATTTTCCTCGACGACTGATCCTAACAGCTTCCTCTTCAATACTCTTTATCTCTGTACTAATCCTGTAGCGTGTCATCACATTAGGGAACAACCCCATGAAGCACCTCTTCTTTGCCTTGTCTTTGTCCTTAAGAACCCTGTCAGCCTCTTCAGTGACACCATCCACGCTAGCAAGCCAGTTTTCGACATCATCTTCAATGACTTCCGTTTTGTTTTTAGCCTCTTCTACAGAATGCAGCACCCTTGTTTTGTTATCTGACAGCTCCCCCAATCGAGTTTCGAGGCTCTTAACATATCTGCTGTAGTTGAATACACGAGTAACGGAGCGCCTAATGGGATCAAATAACAGTTCCATAACTGTGGATGCCATGGAACCAAGGATCTCCATAGCCAATGTTCTGCCTTTGTTTAGCAGCAAAAACACAAGGAAAGGATGATCGCTACTGTGATATTTGAAAAACTATGGAGATGGATGTAGCAGATAAAATGAGTGAAAGTTTTTGCTTAGAGCGACTGCAGAGAGACAGAGAGACTAGGTTAGTTTGTGAAGTCAACTCAAGTCAAGCAATCAAGTAAATATGAACAAATGACTTTTCTGAGAGTGCTCTCATTTCTGCAGAATCTGCAGCGAGAGACTAGTTTAGTTTGTGAAGTCAACTCAAGTCAAGCAATCAAGTAAATATGAACAAATGACTTTTCTAAGAGAGTTCTCGAGGTTGGTTTAAAAATACAGTAACAAACCCAGTAAAAAAGAAGAAGAAAAGCCTGCTCGGTTGGTTTTTATGAGCAGGGAAGCACTGGCATCACGAGGATATTAATAGTATGCTCATGCTGAGTAGATAAAGCACTAGTCGTATTCCCATGACGTAACGTGATTAAATTATTTATCATATTTTTTATTTTAATATTAATATTAATTAGCGGTACTTTGAAAGAAGACTCTTCCAATCTCTCTATTAAGCATATAAAATAATCCCGCTACTTAATTAGTGGCTTAATCAGAGAAACCTGTGATATAAACCCTACACCAAGAAACATAATCAAAAACATTATCCTAAACAAACTAGATCAAAACAACATTATCCCAGGAAGATCATCCGCTTCTTTCTAAATGAAGTTCAAAATTGCCGTAAGCCTTGTTTCTGAACTTCCACCACACAGAATTCAACGTGCTTGTATAGAATGATGAGCACATGGAGAACTTGTAATGCATTTCTTGTTTTGATTGATTTTGGTTTTTGTCTCTGTGCCCATGATTTTCTGTTTTAGTTGCGCATATAGTTGCTGTTGTTGTTACTCTTAAATGATTTCATTGATTGATTTAATTCATCTTCTTTGCATGCATGATTGACCCTCATGAGCTTTCATTTTGAAGAGAATGATCTTGTTTTTCACTAGTCCTCCTCATTAATTGTCTGGATGAGAAAGTGTGATTGAGATTATTTTTATAAATATTTTTTAAAAAAAAAATATCAAAATAATATTTTTACTTTTAAAAAAAATCAATATTGACATCAACATATCAAAATGATTTAAAAATACAAAAAAAATAAACTTAAAATAAAAAATAAAATAAAATAAAATTGATTTTGATATAAACCCAAAACCCCTAAACCCTAAAATTTTAAACCTGAAACTTCTCAAACCCTAAACCTGAAATATGAAACTCAAAACTCAAAACCCTAAAACTTTAAAACCAAAACACCTCAAACTCTAAACTTAAAACCCGAAGCCCCCAACTCCAAACCCAAAACCCAAAATCTCAAACTTTAAAATCCTAAATCTTAAAATCCTAAACTTTAAACCAGAAATTCTAAAACTCTAAGCCCACAAACCCGAAACTCAAACCACAAACCCTAAATAATTGTTGAGAGAAACTGAATATTAAAAATAATTTAAATAAAACTCATTGATAAATAAGACCCAAACCCGAAACTCAAACTCTAAACTCAATCCACAAACCCTAAATAATTGTAGAGAGAAACTAAATTTAAAAATAATAATTTAAATAAAACTTGAGAATTTTATCACTCAAATTAAAGAGAATATTGGATCCAAACTCTAAATTAATATTTGGGTAAATTATTGATTACATGATTTTATTTCCAATATGAAATCTTCATTTTTAAATTTAATGTTTATCAAGATAATGTGCTTTTAAGATTAATATTATTTTTCCTTTTGATTGAAATCAGGTTTTTTCATATATTAGATGAAAGTAATTACTACTTATTTTAAAAACTTTTAAATAGTGTTTTAGATGGGCATATCCTAAAAATAAAAATGAAGCATAGTAATGAAGAAACAGCCAGTTTATGACTGAGAAACAAGTATAAGCATCCATCCCGACAAAAATGGTAAGAGAATATGCATAAATCCTTGGCAGCTGTCCTTAATGCTAGCAGCATATTGTTACCAACTTGATTAATATCTGACAATAACTTTTCTCTAATCGTCCTCTATTTCTACACATTACAGGTTGTACCAGCACGCGCCATGTTCTCTGTTCTGCATTTCATTAATGTTGTCATTCTCCCTCTGCTGCATCTGGCGCTTCCTTCAAAGAGCTTGCACCCATCTGTGATCTTTTTAGCTGCAACAACATCATAAAATACCAATGAGAACCAATCGTGATTTACAAAGACACAGATAAATGAACTTTTTCTTCAATCAGAAATTAATCACATGATTGTTTATTCCACAAGAAACCACTTTAATCAATCAGAGCCTAATGATCATATCATTGGAGGGGTGGGGGTCTTCTAATCAAGGGAACAATACTGCAAAGTCAGCATATGCAAGTTTTTCAACGCAGGTTTGAGTTGCCGTGCTTCAAAGGGTGAAAGATTGTTTGGAAATGTCCTGGGCTCCAACGGATTCCAATTTTACTATGGCTTGTTTGGCATTATACCTTGTTAACGAATGTGGAGTTGCAAACAACAACATATGACTGATGTTAGCTCTCCTCTCTCTCTCTCTCTCTCTCTCTCTCTCTCTCTCTCTCTCTCACACACACACACACACACACACATATATAAATCACTTTTTCATAATTGAATATGGAAAGAGAGATTCGTCTCAACAAACCAACATAAGTCCTACAAACAGCATGCCTACCAACCATGAAAATCATTGCACAATAGTGAAACAAAAACAGCCTTCCACAGCCCTCATTGGTCTGACTTGGTAGAACAATCAACACAACTCATGCACATAGCTAACAGTTTGATAGAGAGGCATGCTAATTACCATTACAGTTCCCAAGTAAATAATCATAGAATTAACTGATAAACTAAAGGAAAGAAACATGGTAGCAAAGAAAGTAAACGAAAAATGAACAGGAATGAACCAACAATTGGAGAAGACAGCAGAACGTGTTATTCAATTGATAAAGCAGAAAATATTTCCAAGCGATCAAAGTACTCACATTCAGAGATGATCCAGCAAGACAAGTCAGCCTTGATTTTGTGTTGGCCTCAGCCAATGGATTTGGCTTCTCTTTCATGGACATGCGAAGATCCCAAACACGTATAACCCCATCGGACGATGCAGATGCCAACAAATATGGATCATCCACGGTGTTGTCATTCCTCATGAGCACAACGATACCTTTCACACGGGCAGAATGTGCATCGTCAATGCAATATGCAACCTTCCCACTATTCACATCCCATGCTGTGATATTCCGATCCTCACCACCAGTGAACAGAAGTCCATTCTGTCAGAATTGGGAAAATTAAGCTTAAAAATGAAAGATGAAAAAGATATGGTCATGCCCAGAAAATGATGTGGGCTTGCATGGAAATAATGGTGTTCTAGATGTTCATCCATCTCCATTTCACAATTAATAGGTTGCATATAGATGTCAAGCACACCCGGTTTTATGAGATGGAAGTCTAGCTACAAGTCTGAAAGCAATATTCCAACTTCATTTGGGAAGAAGTAGAATGATCTTCTTGGGTAGTTGTGACAAGTAGATTAGAAAAACTTCAGCATAATTCTAAAGCAGAATCTGATCAGTTGTCTTGCATGTCCACGAATAACACAAGGAAAAACTAGTGGTGAAGCAAAGAATGTAGAGGTCTTGGAAGATCTATGCTTCAGGGAAACCAGGCCCCTTTGAAATCATTACATTGTAAAGCCATAAACAAAATGCTGTATAAAGATCTGAGAGATGAAGCATGATAAGTTGATTATGCTTTAAATTCTTACAACAAATTTAGTGTGATACAACTCCTACCAAATGAAGGTGACATGTACAAGCAAAAGTTAGTATCAACACTTTTATTAAGAAGCTTAGTGATAATATAGTTCAACATGAATAGTGAGTCTCAAACTTGCTGACAAGTTTGGGGGTGTTTAGGAATGCGTTTGGAAAGCGCTTTTGAAAACATTAAAAAAAATATATTTTTATTTTTTACTTTAAGTTAAAAAAAATTTGATGTGTTTAGATCATTTTGATGTGCTGATGTCAAAATTGATTTAAAAAATAAAACATTATTTGATGCATTTTTGAACAAAAAACATTTTCAAAAACAGTTTCAACCACACTCCCAAACAGACACTTAATGGGGAGGACCAGTGAATAACAAGATCATTCTCTTCAAAAGGACAGCTCATGAGGGTCAATCAGGCATGCAAAGAAGGTGAATTAAATCAATCAATGAAATCATTTAAGAGTAACAGCAACAGCAACTATATACACAACTAAAACAGAAAATCATGGCCACAGAGACAAAAACCAAAATCAATCAAAACAAGAAATGCATTACAAGTGCTCCATGTGCTCATCATTCTATAGATCGCACATTTAATAGTTTTCTTTCACATATATGCCAAGCACGTTGAGTTTTGTGTGATGGAAGTTCAGAAACAAGGCTTATGGCAACTTTGAACTTCATTAGAAAGAAGCGGAGGGATCTTCCTGGGAAGGATATGATAAGCAACTTGAATAACTTAAGACAAATACTGAAATAGAATCAGACTATGTAGCTACCTAGATAACATATAGGAAAATAAATTGTTAGAGAAAGAATTTCAAGGTATAGAAAGAATCATTATCTTTCTTAAATATACCAAGCCCACTGACATAATTAATCAAGCACAACAATAATCAAAACCCTTTATAAAGATGTTTTCAGAAATGAAGAGATGATAACGGGATTTGTATCCGAGTTACAACAAATCAAACATGACTCAACAAATGGTGTTGCAAAATACAAACAAAAATCATTAGTACGAGTTTAGAGCTTAATAGTTACAGAGCTTATTTCCGTAAGAGAGAATTCTCAATCCATCAAGAATTGTTCATGCCAAAACCAAGCTTAACAGGAAAGACTAGCAAGCTATTCTCTTAGCATAAAGGATCATTAAACTGAGATAAATAACAATTCAAGAGAATGGTCAAAGAAACAAGTTTAATTAACAACAACATTGAGATTATTTAAGATCGTATCAGAAAACAAAACAAAATCACGCTACCGACAGCAACAAGAACTAACCTCTCCAGGAGCAGCAGAAAGAACCCGTTTCTGACATTCGAATTCAGTCACCAATTTAGCATCTTCAGCCTCATGAACCCCAACTTTCTCCTCAGTAACCATAAAAAACCTCTCCCCACCGAGATCAAACTTCACCAAACTGGCCTCCTTCCCCAACCTACAATAAAAGCTCCTTCTCCCTCTAACCAGATTCAACATCGCCAAACACTCATCTCTTCCAACAGTAAGCGCCAACTTCCCAGACGGGTGCACCGAGAGGTCGTTGACGGCCTTTTTGTGGACCAACACAGTCTTTAAGTGGACAAAAGGGTCAGTGTCAAAAATGCAAACGGAGCCATCAGCAGAGGCAGAGATAAGGTTGCGAGGGAAAGAGAGGGAAGGAGGGGTGAAGAAGGTGACGGCGGTGACGGAGGAGGTGTGTTGGTGGAGGGAGCCTAGGGAGGAAGAAGAAGGGAGGTCATAGAGGTGTATTGTGTCGTCGGCAGAGCCAGAAGCAGCGGCGGGGCCAGAGGCGGCGGCGGAGGTGATGTGGGCGAGGTGAGATTGATAAGAGAAAAGTGGGGTTAGCGTGAGGTTTTGGGAAGAAGGTTCGTGTTTTAACGGCTTGAGTTTGAAACCCCATATGAACTTCTCGTAGGAACCTGCGATTAGACTCATTGTTCTTCTGTGCGCTTGTTAAGAGCGTGGTGATTCTGCAAAAACCCTACAAATATAAAGACTGAAAATTAGGGTTTTTCCAGGCAAAGGGTCTCTGGATTTTCATATTTTTTGCACAGTAATATAATTATTGTATAGTCTTCAAGATCAAATTTGTTTTCCATTTTTTTTTAATTATTATTATTATTATTATTATTATTATTATTATTATTTTCTGAATCCGTTTAGATCTAATAAACTCTTATGATAAGTCCAAATTTCACAAATACAATTTAGAATAACACTTTGTATATTAGCATTAGAGCATTATTTTATAATTAACACGAAATATAATAATTTCAGTGATTGTAATTATTTTTATTATTTATTATTTTAATATTAATTAGCGGTGCATTGAAAGAATACTCTTCCAATCTCTCAATTAAGCATGCAAAATAATCCCGCTACTGATGTGAATAATTAGCGGCTTAATCAGAGAAACCTATGATACAAACCCTACGCCAAGTAACATAAACAAAAACATTATCCTAACCAATATTATTTTAATAATAATAATCAACTTAAGCTGCTCCAAGAGCATTATTTTAACAAAACAAAATAATAACTAACCTATACTCATCCATGACTCAATGACTTTAGCCAAGGTTGTCAATACCCTTTTTTTTATCAATATACAATGTTTTGATTTCAAAATATTTCAACGTACCGTTTCAGGATTATATTGTTCATATCCATTTCAAAATTGTATTGTTTATATATATATATATATATATATATATATATATATAAAATATTAATTTAACAAGCATAATTAAAATTTCAGATAAATCAACTTTAAATTATACAATACAATCACAAAGTCAAAAAAACATAATCTCAAAATTAAAAACATGATCACAAGTTAATCAAAATAAAAAGAATTTTAAAACCAAAACAGTACCTAGACATTCCAGCCAAAATTTAACCGGTATTTTCGGAACAGACCAAAATTAAAACCAAAACAAAAACAACACTATTTTATCTCGGTTTTTTCAACTACATGGAACATTCCGGTCGGAACAAAATGAGGTATTGACAACCCTAACTCTAATCCCTTGCCCAGCTATAATTAATTATAATATCTTTTCATTTGAAAACACATTAAAATATTTTTATTTTTATTTTTAGCATCATATAAAAAAAAACCCTAAACATAAACAAATTCATCATTTGAGATAAAAAAAAAAAAAAGAGTTACAACTTTCATTGAAAATATAGAAAATACACTTTAAAGCCATGAACAAGACGTGGCTTTTGATGCTAATCTATGCATAATAATTGAGACTAGCTTTTTTCTTCGCTTGCACCTGGATTATACCTTCGTTAAAATCCTCATGATTCACCTGTTTTTATATCCATCCCAACACAAGAATTTAGTTAGAAATTGCTCTGTGAACAACTTTCGAAATAACTGTTGACAGGTCAGGTTCTCGTTTATCAAAAATCTTGTCTTGGAATAGACAACGAAACAGGATGTGTGCGAGAGTACCTCAGTTGCATCACGGCGTAGAGCAAGCATCCCAGCTTCGACACAAACTGCTTTCAGTTGTGCCCCATTAAAATCATCTGTGGAGCGGGCAAGCTCTTCAAAGTTCACGTCAGGATGGACGTTCATCTTCCTTGAATGGATCTACAACATCAGCGGGGGGAAACAAGGTAATTAAAACTACTGTTTTGACCCGAGTGAAAAGGGCCATCAAGCAATTGTGATGTGACAAACCTGCAAAATTCGAGCTCTAGCTTCTTCACTTGGATGTGGAAATTCAATTTTGCGATCCAGTCGACCTGACCGCATGAGGGCTGGGTCTAGGATATCAGCACGATTTGTTGCAGCAATCACCTGACATTATAACAAGAAATTGTGACTGCCAATAATCACAAAGAACAAACAGAAAACAGTTCATTTATCACAGAAGCATCAACGAACCTTAATCCTGTCATCACTGCTAAAGCCATCAAGCTGATTGAGCAATTCTAACATGGTCCTCTGCACTTCCCTATCTCCACTAACCTCACTACAAACAGGGACAGGATATTTTTAAAATCAGCTACAATAAAATTAAGCACCAGGAACAGAACTCCAACTTTGAAAAGCTAGCTATCAAAAGTGAAAGCAAGATGATTGATGAAGTAGAAATGTTGTATACCTGTCAAACCGCTTTGTGCCAATAGCATCGATTTCATCTATAAAAATGATGCAGGGAGATTTCTCTTTTGCAAGCAGGAAGGCATCACGGACAAGTTTGGCTCCATCTCCAATGAACATCTAAAAATGATTAAAGTTAATAACACTTGTACCAGACTACTTTGTTATGAAAACTTAAACAAGGGTAGAAACATTGCATTTTGCAATTATGCTTTCTTCTCAAATCTAACTAGTCACGATGTTCCCATAAGTGCATCACAAAACATCTTTCAGGTTACAGTGCAAAAAACAAGGGGCGCCCAACTTGGTTTTGGTAACAAAAGGAAAGAGCAGAATTCTAGAGAGGGGATAATGTACTAAAAAAATTTGCTATACCTGAACAAGTTGTGGGCCTGCAAGCTTTAAGAAAGTGGCATTTGTTTGAGCAGCACAAGCACGTGCCATCAGTGTTTTCCCAGTTCCAGGAGGTCCATACAAGAGAATACCTTTGGGAGGACGAATACCCAACTTCTGAAATCGCTCTTGGTGAGTCATGGGCAATACAATGGCCTCAACTAATTCTTGGATCTGTTGCAGAAGGAACAAAATCAGGTATAATCATCAAACAGAAATGATAGAAGAGTAGCTCCTATAGATCATGATTTTGAGTCAAAATCCACCTGCTTCTCCAAGCCTCCAATATCATTGTAGTCTTCTGTGGGTTTTTCATCAACCTCCATGGCCTTCACTCGTGAATCATATTCTGACGGTAGAGTATCCAAAATCAGGTAGCTATCTTTGTTGACTCCAACCAGGTCCCCGGGTTTCAACTTGTCAGGATCGACAAGCCCAACAACAGGAAGAAAAATAGTCTGCGTTTGAGGAAGAATTTAAATTTATAAATATTGATAAATGTGGCCAAGCTGTTGGTATCATTATACAATTTCTTCATGACTAAACTTCTGTTAACTCAAAAGATGATAAAAATTAAAAAGGTTTTCATATTGAAAGTCAGAACATCAGGGCTAAAATATATAAGCTGCTCTAAAAAGTATGAATTCAACTGCTTGTAAGGAAAATAGAAGAGATCATGCTACATCGAATTTTAATTTTGCACATCACTGTTCCATCATCAGTCCCTTGTTTCTAGATTACTAGTCAGATACAAGAGCACTACATTAGATGGCTCACCTGACGAGTTGATGTTTTAAGTACAACGCATTTACCCTTCCTTTGAGAGTCAAGGTCAATGTTTGCCCCATCTTCTTCAGCCTCGTCTTCTGGGTTCATTTCCAAAATCTATAAATGCATAGATGCCAAAATATGGAGTTAAAGCCAACATTGCTAGAGCTTCAATTGAAAGTCAACCAACTTAATTAAAATTCAATTGAACCCCTGAAAATTGGAGAAGAAGATTTTAATTTTCTTTGCCAACAGTTGGGCATGAGATAACCAAGTGATGAAAAGAGCAAGTCATGAGATTTCTCATCACATTTTTCCATCGACGGTAAAGCAGAACAATACAACCAATGTATGAACAATATTCATAGCAAAATTCCAACCATTTGATTTTCAGAAAAAGTGGCTGTTCTAAAATAGAAATTTTGCATTGCAAAGGCAAGACACCAGAACAGCTGCTCAAGTTTTGTCCACAGGAGTGTAATTCAACTTAAGTTACAGTCGTCAAACACTCCATCATTGTCGAACACTATGGATTACAGCTGAAAGTTAGCAAGATTTACCTCGACAATGTTGCCAACCAGGTATGGCAGCTGCTTGTTGAGTTTAATCTTCTCTTGATTCTCCTTTATCTTCTCCTTATATGAATCTAGGTCCAAATTCGTTCTCTGCACCTCTTCCTACATTCCCCACAAACACGCACCGATCAAAACACCACCCAGAAAAAAAAATACTTGAGTTCACTACTCAAACAAATCTTTGCGTTCTAAAACACCCACTTCAAACAAGTAGCCACTTTCCCAAACTTTATACACACAAACTCAGCCACTAAAAAGACTATTACTTCCATAAGAAATACGCCAATAAATCCCAATACACAGTTTTAAATCAGAATTGCAAACAAAAAAACCAGTTAAAAAATCAAAAACTACCAAAAAAAGCCCATTAATTTCTTGCATTCATCACGCAAGAAAATCTGCATTTTGACTTATTATTAGTACAATCACAATAAAAAACCAGTAACATAAACAAACCAATCCTTTCCTTCACCACAAAAACCAAAACCCTAAATACACAAAACAACCCTAAACACGCAGCAAGAAAACACTCGAACCAAACATTACGGCTGTTGTTGTTGTTGTTGTTGTTATCTCCACAGACAAAGAGAAAGACAGAAAAACCAGACCTTGAGAATTCGAATCTCGTTATCAAGAAGACGAGACTTTCTTGTGATATCTTCAGTAGTCATGGAGGCAAGTTGGTCATCTTCGAAGCTTGAATCCTCCACCATCGGGGTTGTCATGGTTATCAAAATTCAAGCTGAAAGCAATGAAATTTAGAGAGAATTGAGAAGAAAAGGTTAAGCGGAGTGAGAGAGAGTAATTAAATAATTGTTTTTATTTATATTTATTTTCTAAGCTTGTTGCCGAAGACAGGAAAACATGGATTTGAGGTTACTGTTTTCTTGCTGGGCTTTGTTTTGCATTGGACATAAGTTGTGCGAGTAGAAAGATGGTTTCTTTTTAGGGTTCAGGCATGAGCAAAGTTATGATAACCTCTTAAGCCCACGATACTTTGAGTTCATTGTTAACATTGCTGAGTTGATTTGTAAATAGTATTATTTAAAAAATAATTAAAATAATATTATTCTAAAATAAATTTAAAAATTCAAATAGGGTTTTTGCATGGATGATTCTTCAAGGCCACCGTGCTTAATTTAATCTAAATCTCAACTTAGGGGTAGGTTCCAAGTGGGTAAATTCCTTTTCTAGCATAGTTTGGAATTTGTTTTTAGCAAATTAGCACAAGTAGAATTTTTTTTTGGCAAAATAATTTAGTAAATGCCATGATAGAGAATATCGATACTATAAAAAAAATCGCTATTAAAAACAATGATATTTTAAAGAAATTGTTAAAATATGTTCAGCTGATTTACCAATCCATTTAAAGGATACAAAGAAATATGGATGAATAAAAAAAAGAAAAAGGGATTAATAAACTCATATGATGATGTACAAGTTAATCCATGAATCCTATTTGTGTTGACCTAGTTTATGAATAGATTGATAAACTAAACACATACAACAATTTAGGGTGTTAGCATTCCTCTTTTCTACAAGAGATTTCAAGTTTCGATATTATCTATGTATTTTTTTATATAAAAAGTTTATTTATTCAGTATTCTTATACATTTTATTCAAATTATAAATTTAAAAATGTTTGTCAATCAACATGCATTATAGTTTTGTCCCAAACTCTCTAAAAGTTTTGGTTTAGAAAAATTATATATAATTTTTTTTTGGATAAGAGAAAACATCTTATTTCGGAAAGCGTATTTTATAGATCTAAATAAACAATTAAAACCTCGGTTTTTTCATACTCTTATAAGGGATACACATTCTTACTCGAACTTGAAACCTGTTATACATAGCAGATCATAAATTCTTTGTCATCACGCTGCCACACTAACTAGAATTTAAAATGTATTTTTTTAAATCACAACCATGATTGCTCAGAATCTACCAAGTGCTAAACACACACTTAGATGCCCACTGTCATCAATTTCATTGTGCTGTTGGCTGATTTGGATTGTTCTTTTATATCAAATAAGTAGCTATTCGGGAACTTTTCTAGTGAGATTTAAGCAGGGAAGTGTTATATGCTTATTTGGATGTTAGAAATATAGGAACTCCGGTTTTTGACCTTGACCTGTTTGAAGCTTCAACGATGTTTGACCATTTATGTAGCAGACATTTCATTAATTCTACAAACAATTTGGGAACAGCAGGCCAATCTTTGGCCTTTCCTGTTCTATAAATCATGCAGAAACTTGTGGAATGAACAAAGTTCCCCTTGCTGTATCGTAATCAAGTTGGTCAATTAAAAACAATCTACACAACTTTATGTGGCCATCACAAAATATACGGCAGATAAATAGTAATCAAAGCTTCCAGTAAATTTCTAGGCGATGGAAAATGCCTGCAACCATGCCCCAGAAGAGGATCTCTGCAAAGATAACATAAAGTAGAATGCCAACTCTTTGAGAATGCCAAACTCCTATAAAAATATGCTTTTGAATCCAGTATATCTGCAACAGATGGGTTGAATTAAGCCAGCAAACCAGGGTAGAACCATGAACTTTATGTCTGAAGGTTTGATAAGAAATCTGGAAAGATGAAAGGTGAAAACGTGACAGGGTTCGATGAAAACTCACCAGTGTATTGTGAGGATCATTGTAGTACCACCCATTGATGAAACCAGCAAAGATGCCTTCAGCAGCCATGACGTAAACAAGCATTGCATTCATACCAATCCATGCTAATGGCTGAAACATGCACTTCCAACCCCAAACATCAACCTTGAAAGAAAATGAAATTGTTTCATATCAGAACCTATCGACAGTTTCAAACTAGGGTTCTTGATTTTATAACCCGAAAATGGTTCAGCTGTGACAACAGCATACCAGGGCGTAGATGGATGAAAACACCAATGCTGCTGCTCCGGATGTTACACAAACATAGCTAAAAGTGTATAGTTGCTTATTTAAGGGAATTGCTGCGATGGAAAAAAAAGGGTTATCTTTCTCCTGTGAAAATATGATACATGAATGCTGACAAACTTGGGCGTATATCGTATTTCATTTCTCACCATGTGTGAAATGAAGAACAAGACCTAAAATAAGAAGGGCAAATCCCATCACAATCCAATGCTTCAGTCTAGCTCCGTGACTCTGGAGTTCAAAGATTAATGAAACCACTGAGGCAAGATCTGGATTTAAGCCAAGCATTTACATGCTTAAAACAACAAAACTAACCCCCATATATACAAGCACATGTCCAAAATGAACTCCGATGATGGTAGAAAGAACTGCAGATATTGAGCTGCACGAAATGAGATTGAAATCCACATATCCAGTTAGACAATTTTCTCAAGATACCTTCACAGCATAAAAGGCATATTCAATCTGGACTTCTTTTATAGAGGGATGAAATTCCCCTGGAAATAGAGCATTACACACTGCAATTATGCAAGATCTTATGTCTCCCAAGCATCCCCTTCCTTGAGCAGATAAAAGTTTATGGTTAACTGCTTAATTATCAGTGTTGCATCTTACAATTTCTGATAGAGGATAAGCATTTTGGCATATCCCGAACACATGAATGTGATAAATGAATTTCTATCTTGTGGTTTCCCAAGTAGGAAAAAGGCAAGGCCACTAGCTACTGTTTTGAATCAAATTCAAGTATGAGATTCAGTGACTGATTAACTAGGTTGTGTACAGCAAACCTTAGGATTCCTTCAGGTTCGAAAGGAGCTTTGCACCACGATGGAGCACTGGTTCGGAAAGGTCCCTCATATGGGGAATTATCCGTGCAGGCCTGCAGCACTTTGGCAAAAATCATAAGCATCTAATAAATAATGAACAGACGCAAACAAAATTGCTACTCACCTCAGACCTCTTCCAAGCTGGATGCTGATACATGTGATTGATTCCTAAAATTTTTCTGTCAATGAAACCAACTGCATTACAAGGAGGATCCAGTTTTCCTCTCACTGCACACTCTACCTGGAAATAGGAATTGACAGGGCTCAAATGTAGGTATAAAATAAATCCTGATGTGAAATCATTGTGGATAGTTATAGTACCATCCCTAATTAAAAGTCAACCAAAAGGAAAATGTGGTCACTGATAGAAAATTGATGATATGAAATCAAATACTATACAATTCAGGTTTAAGCACAAAGGAAGTTATCCAAATCAAGGGAAATGTTGCAGGAGCAACAGAGTAGGTGCTTACAGTGAAAACCTTCCCATAATCAGCACTGTCTCTATCCTGGACAGTGAACTGCCAGTTAGGCACGTGAGTCCCATAGATTGCAGCCAAGTAGATAACAAGTATACATGCTCCCATCAGCCTGAAAATTTTAGCACAGAGCAATCATTGAAGATTTGGACAAGAAATCTAATTGAAATATTCAGTGCTGACAAGAATATAAACCTACCATTGTGAGCTATATAGCTTGAAAATGGAGGGCCATCCAGGTGGTAGCTCCTCGGTTAGCTCTTTTTTTGTAAAGACTTCCATCAGTGCCACTACTAAGTAAGCAAAAGCAATTCTCTGAAGAAAAAAGAACCAAGTTACTGCATAATTATATTTCTGACAGCCTAAATAATGCATGCATGTCAATATCAAAACCAGCACCACCTGAAGAATCCCACACCATCTTATCTTCTTCATGTCAACTCCATAAGTAAGCTTGTCAGGAGCATGGGAGAAGCCGCCTACATAATTGTAGTAACATTAAGCACTGTCAAGCAAGAGAATGAAAATATTGTGTCTTATCTCATGATTCAATTGAATTTCATTCCTTTGAAATAACTGCACGTTGCCACATACCAAGATAGCATGGAAGCCGAATCCTTTTTGAAATTCAGATGCTAATGAGATGGCAGTTCAGCTATAAAAGACTCGAAGTGTTCTAGCTGGAATCTCTCCATCCCATAACTACTAGCTTTCGCAAACTATGGCAAGTTGTCGATGAACATCATTATCATTTAAGGGCAGGAACAAAAAAAACTTTGTTTCTTACTGCATTTGCATTTTAGACATGGTACATATTAAGAAATCATTACAGCTAAGACCTTAAGCTATTAGATGGGTCTCAAAATATGATTTATATTTGACTTGTCTTTGATTTTTATCAAATAAAATGGGGGTGGTGAGATTTGAACTCGTGACTGCTGGGTCAACAAATCTCTAAAATAAGCTTAAACTGTTAGGTAATGCCAAAAATATAATTTACATTATTTTCTAGGCCTAAAGAATGTTCTCTGCCAAACTCAGTATCATCATTTTGTTGCTTCCATGTACTAGTTTTTCATCAGAGGACAACTTAAGCATGAAACACAGATTGAAAGCAGGTTAGGAGCAGAACAGAACCAACCTTGTAAAATGATACCCCAGAAGAGCAGTTTCAAAGTTCTGACAATCACCTTCTTGACAGCATCGGGCCGGCTTGTAATTCTCTACATTAATCAAAGAACATATATAAGCAAACATGAACTTGTAATGATAAATATATTTATCCTCTAAAACCTTTTCCTTATCAAATTGCATTAAAAGAAAATGGTGAGTCAACCTTAAAAGCAAGAGGAATGGCCATTCCTACTATGAATAAGAAGAATGGCATTACGAAGTCGGCAAGGTTACAACCATTCCATGGTGCATGTCCAATCCTAGGCCATTCTCCTCCAGCATCATCAACCAAGATCATTAACTACATAAATCCCATCAAAGCACACAAATTTAGTATCATAAATAAATGATTACGGTGGTGGGCTCTTAAACTTTTTAACAAGGATGTCTATATACAGTACAGAAGCAAAACATATTTGATCCAGGGGCCAAATTGTAGCATAGGTAAGAATAAGTAAACTGTGGGTAATTAATATATTTTTAAATGGAATCAAATAAAAGGATGAAATTTATAGGGAATATGGTGGGAATTACAAAAACAATATTGGGGAAATTGCATGCAAAAAGGCCCGCAAAAGAAGTAGGATAAGAATTTATGTATAAAATAAGGTTTTTAATTGGAATCAAATGAAAGGATGGAAAAGAAAGTACGAGGACTGAAGTGGGAATTAAAACATATTAAGGTATCGCACGTAAAAACGTAAATAAAAAAGGGCCCAACCGGGTTCGAACCGGTGACCTCTTGATCTGCAGTCAAATGCTCTACCACTGAGCTATGGACCCGCCTGTGCATTGTAGCTACTTATGTAATATATATTGATAAATTAACATTGGCAGACCTTCATTGAAAGAGAACCCATTTCCATGATGGACCCAGCAGAAAATTGAAGCACTGAAACTAAATAATTAACATAAAACAACCATTTCTAAAGATAAAATCATCAAACTTGAAAACAAAGAGTAAACAGTTCGTATATTTTGAGAGAGACATGTATACATACAGCAACAGTGAGGCCTCTGAAGATATCTAATGAAGCGACACGAATTTTCGGGTCAGACTTTTGGGCTGAGATATCGTTTACATCAGCAATTGTCAGCCGGTGGTCAGAAGCAATATCGGCCTTGATCTCGGGCATTTTTTAGTGCAAGAATCAAGAAGCTCAACTCTACGAGCTAGGTGGTTAGTGATTCTATGTGATGCTCAAAAGGGTGTCATGGGGTTAATAAATCCAGTCACTTAGGCACTGTGCTTTGATGATTCTATGTGAAGGACTCTCGATGGATGGAAGGAAATGAGGGGTACCAAGTGTATCTGGACAAGTGTATGAGGATCTTTTACAAGATAAGAGTGGATTCTTTAGGTAAGATGTCTTTTTCTTGGTACTTCTTTGACTCCACTCTCTTTCTCACTTGGTAAAGGAAGAGATTTTGCAAGCAAAGATGGGGGCCATGCGAACTTGGCTAGTTTGTCTTTCTGTAATACAGACAAATTTGTATTATTATGTAGGAAGTTCTTGATATGGTATCACTTGTTTAAGCAATCATGTGTTCTGTCCGAATCTTTTGTAGACTTGAGGGATATAAAATTAGGCATCCCATCGTGGAGCAAGTTGTTGGTAACTTCGTATTCACTACAGGGAGGAAGGGATATAGCATTTTACAATCAAAAGGAGAACGAGCTATATATGATTGTGGTATTTCCTCGGTTGATTCAATTATTGAAAAAGGATCTTGATTAAATTCCTTGATAATCAAAGGAAATCGTATGATTAAATTTTACATCAAGAAAGCACTTGAATTCAAAGGAGATGCTGTATATGTTGTTTGGAAAAACCTTTCCCTTGACGAATCATTACATCATTCACTGGTAAACCAACAGCAAAATCTTTTTCCTCCATCTCTGCTTCTTGAGATGCATCTTCTGCTTGAAAACACGTATCATTCCTCAAAACTTGGATGTCTCTACCAACCAGTCGCTCAAATGCCTAAATGCTGTGTTAAATTCGACCTCGCCCCTGTTGGTGCCTGAACTTCTCACTTTATTCAAGTTACATCCCACCCTCAGAAAAGATAACATTCAGTCCTTTATATAGTTACAATTTGGTATACTGACTTTGTAACTATACTAACCAACTAACTGATTGTAACTGAATTTGTAAAACTGAATACTAACTATCATTATTCATCTAATAAGCTGAAACAAACATAACAAACCTTCCCTTAAACTGATTATCCTTATAGTAATCAGTTTACACTTTAGGAATTACACATACCCCAAGTTGCTCCCTTAATTTCTCAAATGTATCTAGCTTCAAAGGTTTGGTCATAATATCTGCAATTTGTTCTTGAGAACTGCAATATTTGAGCTCCACCTCTCCTTCCTTTGATAGATCACGCAGAAAGTGATATCTAATGCCAATGTGTTTGCTCCGCCCATGCATAATTGGATTCTTGGACAGTTTGATTGTGGAACTATTGTCACAATATATCACACAGCTCCTTTGATTCCACTTCAGATGACTTAGAACCCTTTGCATCCAAATAGCCTGACAAGCACATAAAGCTGCGGAGATGAACTCAGCTTCTGTTGTCGAAAGAGTAACTACAGCCTGTTTTTTCGAACTCCATGCTACTGCTCCAGAACTCATTGTAAACACATAACCTGATGTGCTTCTTCTATCATCCAAATCTCCTGCATAGTCACTATCAGAGTAAGCAATTAGTTCATTATCACCATTTTTCCTTTTGTAACAAATTCCCATCTCCGTTGTCCCCCTCAGATATCTCAATATCCTTTTTATTGCTGTCACATGCAATGTCGTGGGCCTCTCCATGTACCTACTCACCAAACTCATTACATACATTAGATCAGGCCGGGAAACAGTTAAGTACATTAAACTACCAATGATTTGTTTGTACTGAGTTGAATCTGTTTGTGTGCCTCCCTCATCCTTTATCAATTTAAATCCCGGAACCATAGGTGTTTTTTGTAGGATTGCTGCTCTCCATCCCAAACTTCTTCAATATCTCTTCTGCATACTTCCTTTGAGTGATGAAGATGCCTGAACTGTTCTGAATCACTTCAACTCCCAAAAAATATTTCATTCTTCCTAAGTCAGTCATGTCAAACTCACTTTTCATTCTGCCTTTGAATTCATTTATCAATCCTTCATCATTTCCAGTAAAGATTAAATCATCAACATATATGCTGACAATTATCACCTTCCCTGCCTCATCACACTTTGTGAACAAAGTGTGTTCACTGGAGCATTTACCAAACCCTTCCTTGATGAAGTAAGCTTCTATCTTACTATACCAGGCCCTTGGTGCTTGCTTCAGCCCATACAATGCCTTCCTGAGCTTCAAGACTTTTTCTTCTTCCCCTTTCTTGACAAACCCTTTAGGCTGCTGAATATATACATTCTCCTCCAATTCTCCATGTAAAAATGCACTCTTCACGTCTAATTGATAGACATCCCAGCCATGATGAGCTGCTACTGCCAGTATTAGCCGAATTGTGTCCCACCTGGCAACGGGAGCGAAGACTTCTTTGTAGTCAATACCATGTCTTTGAGCATACCCTAAGGCTACCAACCTAGCCTTATGTTTATCAATTTCTCCCCTTTCATTCAGCTTTATTTTAAAGATCCATTTGACTCCAATTGCTTTTACTCCCGCAGGCAAGTCTGTTAACTCCCATGTGCAGTTTTTCTCTATGGCTAATATTTCACTTTCCATAGCCTTTTTCCATATGGAACTCTCTGCAGCCTCTTCGTATGAGCTTGGTTCTCCTGTTTCTGTGTACATAATCATGTCCTCAACTTCATCACTGTCAGACAGCCCCTCTCCAGTCACATGGTCTTTCATCCATACTGGTTCCTTGCTTATTCTTCTCTGTGTTCTGATTTCACTCCCAGAACTAGTAGCCCCAAGGTTTCCAGAATTTCCAGCCCCAGTCTCCAGGTGTCCAGAACTTGCAGCCTCAATGTTTCTTTCATAACCTTGCACTTCTTCATGCTGTGCAGGTTCTATTTCAGCCCCATTACCAAGATTTTCTTCTTCAACTGATTCGGCAGCAGTTGTTTCAACAGCAGCTCTAATTTCATTATCCCCCCATTCTAGTATATCTTCAGCTTCCACCTCAGTTTTATCCCAGTCCCAGCTCTCATTCTCATCAAAAACTACATCCCTACTCACCAAAATCTTCTTTGTTACTGGGTCATACATTCTGTAGGCCTTTGATTCTTTACTCATCCCCAAATGAACACATTTTACACTCTTATTGTCCAGCTTCTTCCTCTTCTGGTCACAGTTGTGAACATACCCAATACACCCAAACACTTTCAGGTGTTGGACAGATGGTGTTCTATTTTCCCATGCCTCCTCCGGAGTCTTGTCCTTTACAGCCATGGTGGGACTCCTATTAAGTAAATACACCGTCCAATTTACCGCCTCAGGCCAGAATTCCTTTGGGACCCTTCTTTCAATCAGCATGCTTCTGGCTAGATTCATAATGGATCTGTTTTTACGCTCCGCAACTCCGTTCTGCTGGGGAGTATACGCAGCAGTGAGTTGTCTACCTATGCCATTCGTCTTGCAAAATTCATCAAACTTCTCTGAATTGAATTCCCCTCCCCTGTCAGTTCTCAAACAGCATATGGCTTCCCCAACTTCCTTTTCTATCATCACTTTAAAATTCTTAAAAGTGACTAAGGCTTCTGATTTTTCCGAGAGGAAGTACACCCATGTTTTTCTGGTGTGATCATCTATAAAGGTGATAAGATATCTTTTCATGCTATGTGACTTAGGAGTTATAGGTCCACAAATGTCTGCGTGGATCAATTGAAGTCTCCTAGTGGCTCTCCACTGACTAGTCTTAGGGAAAGGGTCCCTATGCTGTTTTCCCATAAGGCACCCTTCACACAATTTTGTTGGGGCCTTTAGAAGAGGTAATCCTGTCACCATCTTCTTATAGTATAGGGTCTTCAACCCTTTGTAGCTTAGGTGACCATAGCGGCAATGCCATAATTGAGTTTCTTCCTCAGTGGCCATTTTAAAACATGCATGTTCACTAGGTGCTACTGCTGCTAACAATACAAACATCCTATTAGCTGACATTGCACTTTTCATAATCAATCCTCTCATAGGATCAAACAATTTACACATACCATTCTTGATCAGTATAGCCAGCCCCTTCTCCTGGAGCTGACCTATACTTAACAGGTTATTTTTCAGTTCTGGGATGTAGTATACTTGGGTAATTATTTGAGTTACCCCTTCTACTTCCATTCTCACACTTCCTCTGCCCATTACTACCATCCTAGAATTGTTACCCAATTTCACATACTGTCTAAATTCAGAGTCAAAGCTAATAAACCATACTTTGCTACCAGTCATGTGATTGCTACAGCCAGAGTCAAGGAACCATACCTCATCCCTCTTTGCATGATGCAAGTCAACGTGAGCCATAAGTAGCCTTTCTTCCTCCTCTTCGAGTTCTGTGTAATGTGCTCCCTTCTCCCACATGTCGCATTCATACTGATAGTGCCCTAACTTGTGACACTTGTAGCATTCAACAAGTTCCTTATTGAACTGCTGTCTTCCTCTTCCTCTTCCTCTGCCTCTAGTCCCTCTAAATGTACCGAATGCTCCCCTGCCCCTCCCTCTTGTTGTCCTTTCATCATAGACAACCTTGAGGGCTTGATCTTCTTCCTTGTACTCATCCATTCTTTGTTCATGGACTAGAAGACTGCCATGCAACTCATCAATGCTCATACTGTCTAAGTCATTCGACTCCTCTATTGAGCATACTATATAGTTAAATTTAGAGGTCATGGACCGTAAAATCTTACCCACCACAACCTTCTGCTCAATTTGATCCCCATGCACCTTCATCTTGTTCACAACTGTGAGTGTTCGAGAGAGGTATTTGTCTACCTTCTCTCCTTCTTTCATACTCAACAGTTCGAACTCCCTCCTCGGTGCCTGTAGCTGAGCTCTTCTGACCTTGGTGGACCCCTGATATTTCTGTTTCATTGAGTCCCAAATTGTTTTGGCAGATCCTTTGTCCAGGATTGTCTCCATTACTTCTCGATCGATGGCTTGGAAGAGAAAGTTCTTAATCTTCATGTCCTTCAATTTGGCTTCTTCTACAAGTTTCTTCTGTGCTTCACTCGCCGTTGTGCCCCTGGTGAGTACTGGAACACCTTCTTCCACCAATGTCCACATTTCCTTGCTTCTAAGGAAATTCTCCATCATCATGGACCAGTGGTCATAAAAACCCACAAATTTTGGAATGGCTGCCTGTACGAACTGATCTGAGTTTGACATTCTTGAACTCTTCTCTCGTGTTTCCCTCTCTTCTCTCGTATTTCCCTCTTTTTCCCGTGTTTTCCTCTCTTCTCTCGTGTTTCCCTCTCCTCTGGTTTTTTCAACCTCTCTCTGTGTTTATCACTCTTCTTTCTTCCTTTCTTTTCTTTCAAGAGTCGCGATCTGTGGTGGTAAACAGATCGTAACACGCAGATTTCAAGCACGAGCTTATCTTCTACTTTAATCTCGTCTTCAATCTCAGGTATCTTCTTCTTCTTCAACCATGGATTTCTTGAATCGCTGTGTGTTTCTTTCTTTCTCTATATCTCTCAGTCAGTCCCTTTACTTGTGGCTCTGATACCACATGTTGGTGCCTGAACTTCTCACTTTATTCAAGTTACATCCCACATTCAGAAAAGATAACATTCAGTCCTTTATATAGTTACAATTTGGTATACTGACTTTGTAACTATACTAACCAACTAACTGATTGTAACTGAATTTGTAAAACTGAATACTAACTATCATTATTCATCTAATAAGCTGAAACAAACATAACAGCCCCCACCTGTCCATAAAGAAAAGGTCATTTCTCAAACTAGAAGCAAACAACAATGTGAAACTTCCTTAAAGGTTGATATGGATAAATGATAGAAGTTTGTTAGAGAGTTTCTTATATTTTAAGTTTCATAGGAAACTGCAAAGACAGCAAATGCATGCATTGTTTATAAAAGCAGAGCAGAATTCCAGTAATAACAGAGCATTTTTTGTCAGAACATTTAAGGTGGTGGTGATGTTGGTTGAGTTGTGACAGAGCACATATAGTTCCTGGATTCAAAAGCAACCAAGGCAATTAACACATCGCACATCCAGGAATGCAACACTTACTGCGCCTTGTTCCTAATCTATGTCAGCGATGACAAGTACTAAGAGAGTACCTTTGTTACCTCCAGTCTTGCCAGCAGGCCCTCGGTTGCCCAGGTCACCACCCCTTCCTCCGGTGCTTCCATCATTTACACAAAGACCAGGGCCCTTTGCTTGCCTCCCACCAGCACCTTCCTCTCTTCCACTTCCACGTCCAACCCCGGGTGGTTTTCTATCTGAACAAGCAAGTTTTATCGATTACAAGATTGAAAATCCAAAGACATGAATTCAACTTGCCATTGAATGCAATAAACGTTGCTCTCCTTGGAATTTTATTGATTTTAGATTTAATGGATTTAATACATGTGAAATCCTCAAAAAAAATTCTCACAGGATCAGCAATTTGAAGACAGGCAACACTAGATGCAATGTGGGAAGCATTCCACGTCTGGTGCCAAACTAAATCCCCATTCCAGATAAATCATCAATGATTATTCAAAGAAAATAAATATTTGAAAAATGGGGAACGGGTTCCACAAAAGAGATCCAACATCAGTGAAATCTACAAACATAGGAATAGCACTTGCTTCCCAAGGCAAGAAACGGTGTCGTAAGAGTGAAAATGAATGGCTAAAAAAATGCATATTTGTACTATATATAAATTTTCTCACAAACGAGAATCAATAATCCGTTGTCGTCCAGCGGTTAGGATATCTGGCTTTCACCCAGGAGACCCGGGTTCGATTCCCGGCAACGGAATTTTATTCAACTCTCATTTTATATTTCACATGGACCGCTGCCTTGAGGCTTAGAGAACTGGCCCAAGTTCGCATGAGGAGGCGATTTCTGTAGCTTTCCGCTGTGGGGTAGGGGTCTACAACTGCAGGCTGCTTTGATTTGATTATATTATATGTTCAATATTTGTGGCTAATGGATTATGGTTGTCAAGGGGTCATGATCGGCCAATCACGCAATCAAACCTTTAATTATTAGTTACAAGGGGTCATCTAGAGACCAACTCAAAAGGTATCATAATGCGTCATTGGACCCTACTCCAACCAAACCTAACTGCCTATGCCTTTATCCTGCACCTTCACTCTCAAGACTGGTTTCTAGTTTCGACATCAGCACATGGCTAGCAAACTGTTGATTTGAGCTTTGCCTGACTAGCAAAAACCATCCACCATCTTCACAATTGTTGATTCCACTCCAATGCTAGCAAACTGGCACAGCCACAAGGACCACTACCAAACAAAAGAAAATCACAGAAATTGAGTTGTGTAACCAGTTGATTTGACAACCATTGCTGCTGGCTACACTCTAAATCCCACCAGCTCTAGCATCATAGTTTTACACAGCTGGTTTTCTATATTGATAGAGGAATTGAATGGTGAGTAGCGCCTCAGTCACCATTTCATCAAATAAGTAGGCATGCTTTTCTTATATCGAATAAGGCATGATGTTAAGAGACTTGCCCACATTTCCACAGCACATCAAAAGAATAATGATCATTAACAAGAGTACTATACAAAGTTTGTATCAATTGTACAGAAATACACACTAAAACTGAGGGGAACTCGTTAACAGGAGACGAGAATGCACGGCAAAACAGCAAAATAACTATAACAATGGGGTAAAAAAGAAGGGACAATATCACACTTCTCTCAGAAGAAATCACAGACCCAATACAAATGGACTGTTATATTGGGACCTCACTATCTCGGCATTACATATCATGTAATGCAGTGTGCGCTTCCGGCATGGAATTTAGTCACTTATCAATTCCAAGTTCCTTCTGGATATCTCTTGTTAGGCTAAACTGTAGAGTATTATGCCATGGAAATTGAGTTCGAGTAACTGGAAGTTTTCTCCGCAGATCCTGCAATGCATCGAAATCACTATAAGAGACATAAAAAAAAAAAAAAAAATAGAAATAAACCAGCCAGACGGACAGGAAAGGAAAGATTATGTCTATCACCACAGAATTCTTACTAAGCCATCTTATTTCACAAAAGAAAAAGGGAAACCAATATGCTTTGGGTTGTTCAGTAACTAAAGGGCACAAAATATTCAAATGCATGGAAAAATATGCACCATGTATCTAAGGCAAAGTCCAAAAAGAACAATAAGCCAACCAGATATCACCAGATGTGGAAATACAAAATTTTATAGCCTATATTCAAGTTGAGATTAAAGAATACCTTGAAAGTGGTATCTGGCAAGTTTGAATAGGATGCCTGTCAAATAATAATGTTAGTGATGAAGCCTTAAAATCCAAGAGTTTAAATGGAAAGGGAGACAAAATGAGAACCTCTAGAGATTCCAAGTACTCTGCCTCGTGGTGACGAATAATGTTAGCTATGGAAATAGCACAATCATCAGGGGCCTGAAACAAAAATTATAAAAGATCAACCATTTTTGTCTCCTTTTCATCGGCAACTGAAGGACAGACAGATAGACATACATGATGAAGACACGAGCAGGAACTCCACTCTCCATTTAAAATGATGCTAATGTACAATCTTACTAAAATGTGCTTAGTTATTTTATAAAAACTTGTTATTTTACCGAACCACTTCATTAGAAAGCTGCAAAACACAAAACATGCTTTGCATGTCTCAAGAGTGAAATCACTGAAAAAGCACTCAATCATTCTCGTTATCATTAAAGTTTAAAAGAAGGTATCAGATGGACTTAAAGGATAGGCTTCTGAAGCCAAGAGTTGGGTTTATCCGAGAGTATTTGCCATAGAATCTGGGAAAAGGAAAATATTGCTTTAAAGGTCACTCAACACAGACTAACAGACTGGATGTTATTAATTGTTCAACAAATAATCAGCGTTCCCCACACCAACCCTGATAACTATTGCCAGGATGTTCTTCATGTGGTATCCCTGCATCACACCTTATATGCCATCTCATTGAAGTAATTGGTCAACAACTACCCTGCTCTGAATACACAACAATGAAGGTTCCAATTGAGTGGTGTCGTGTGAAGGAATCTAGAGACAGTCTTACCCCTCAGCAAGAAGTATCTGATCTCAAGATTCAAAACTTGATATGTGCAATCTTGTAATTGCATGTGAAAAACTTAGCACCAAGAAATCCCCTATCAACCCATGTATTGTGCTTAAACAGAGAAGCTAAAATTTCATGATTAAAAAATGTCAGGCTAAGGACTTTTAGATATTGCAATAACCTGAAAGATCGTTGCATCTTTACATTCATGTTTAGCATCCAACTGAACATTTCCCTCTTCATAATAATGAGCACCCACCTGAAACAAGAAGGGTGCATGGAAAAAGAAACAGCTTTATTTGCATTGATTTACAAGTATACAATTTGGCTTTCAAGTAACAGTCGACAGAAGTCAAATTTTTTCATCATACCTGTAATTTGCCTCTTACTTCTAGCATTTGTACATCTTCCTTGAACTCTATGTTCCACACTGATCGCCAACTTCCATTGCTATAAGATATGCAAAAGAATATTATATGAAGATAAACAGTCATAAAATATGGATGTTTCTGACTTGGAAGTGACATGGTATATTCAGATACAAGCCGGTGATGGAACACTAGGAACATGTCCTAAATGAGTTATCTGATAAAGAGTAAAAATTTACTAGAATTCCACTCACCAGAAATTCTGTGGGCTATTTTTAGCAGCAGAAATGACCACTACAAGTTCAAAATTAGATCCTGGTCCCTCCACATCCTTCCCATCAACACAATAGACAGAACAGACACCTTTTGGATAAGCTTCGGCAACATATTTGAGCATTTCTGCATCCAGGGCACAACTAGCAGAGAACAAAATAGCATTGGTAATGAAAGAATGTGTTGAACATTGCCCATGAAAAAGAAACTACTCTTGGTGCACTGCGCCACAATTCAGGTCCTAAACAACCACTAATGCATAATGCTTTTGGCATTAGTTGTATGTACAAAGAGAAACTACAAACTGATCCTAAGACTTTGCAATCAAAAATCACCTAAAGATGAACAGAAGAAAAGAAAATTTGGGCAGAAAATTGTGCTGAAGATGGCACAATCATTTCAAACTCCAAAAACTAAACAAATAGAATTCTATACAAATCAAACAGGAGCATTAAAAATAGTTTCTAAGAGTTAAATTCTTTACAAGGTGAGATTTAGATATAACTCATAAGCTCAGTCCTACAAACACATTTAACTCTGATTCACTCTCACAAGCATTACTGAGCATGTAAAGGATTAAGGGAAGAAGATAATAAGTCAAAAATTACTAGATAATAATTCAAAAACTACATGCTCAAGCACTTAAATTTTCCAAATATTATATGATATAACCATGAAGTATGAGTAGATACTAGTTATCAAAAACACCTCTCTAAGTCTACCCTTCATTAGATAAAGGATTCTAACCTCTAAAATATCCCGACCATACTCTCAAGCCAGCAGAATGTGATAGGAAATGAGTAATAGAGAATTGCAAACTTGAAAGTTGAAACTTTACAAAGTGATACATAAGCAAGGAATAAGATTTGAGAAAATGCTGTTTTCAAAAATCAAACTCTTAAAATTTTTACATTAATGCACGAATGATTAGAAGAGCTTCTGGACGAACATAATCTAATAACAATAACCGTAAGAGTCAGAAAGCATACCGAAATTCTTCGATATATGGTGATGAAAGTTCCTCATCAGCTGCAGGTCTCACGTCTGTACAAACCTGAACCAATTTAGCACATCATGATATAAAAGATGGACTGACAAACATATATATAAAAAAGAAAGAAAGCAAAAAAAAATACATAAGAGAGCAGACAGCAGACACAAATTATGCTCTTTTGATATTTTTGGATAACTTACTTGCTTAACATGATCAACTGTCGCCACTAGTGCAGTTCTAGGATCAAGAAACTCATTCTCCTCAAGTTCATTATAAGTCGTAACCAACACCTGCAAATGCAATTTGAAAAGTTAAGAGACAAAATTATAACTATCACATCTAATTGCATACAAAATAAACCAAGTTAACAAATCATTATATCCATACTTACAAATAAACCCTAAAATACAGTCTAAAAAATGATAAATGATCCTCCAAATGGATAAACTACTCCACACCACACAGCCTTCATAAGAAAATAAAACGAAAACAAAAGAGAATAAATAGGCCGTCACTAATGAGCCCATCGTCTTCCATCCAAATACTAAACTAAAGAAAATAAACTAAAATATCCAAACAAAACCTCTGCTTTGATATTAAGCTTAGAATCTGCATCTAAAAACTAATAAACCTATAAATAAACAAAATTAGCATAAAATCAAGTGATAGCGATAAAAATATGGAGGGAAAAAATCTAAAGCTTCAACTTGATTCAAGGCAAATCAGCATCTTTATTAACAATAAAATAAAATAAATAAAATAATTAACAGTGTAAATGGAACAACAAAATCCAATATTAAATTATCAAAAATCACTCCAATACCTAAATCGAAGCTCTTAATATAACTAATACACTCACATTTCACTACATAATACCAAAATTAAGCCCAAAAAAAGACTTACATCTCCGCTTCGATTAGGTAATTCAAGGAAAATCAAGTGAGATTTATTATAAAGAGGGAATGCCTCTGATGCCGCTTCATTATACACTTTCTCATCGTTCAATACCGATTTCAAATCTGCTAAATCCAAAATCTGGTTAATAATTAATACGAAATGCAACAAAAATAACAAAAAAAAGGTCGCTAATGTGACCGGCCGGCCGACCTTTGGCGATGTATTGGATTTCACCGGCAGGTGAATTAAGAAGAAACCATTTTGCGATCTCTCTCTTTTGCTTCTCGTTTAATTCGCATTCCTCTTCTGCCATTTTTTCGCTTCGTCGTCTCTCTGTGTTTCTCTCGGTGTCTTCAATTTAAACAAAAATTACAGAAATGTGCGAGGATATAATTACTGTATGGATTTTTTTTCTTTTTATTTCTTTATTAAAAAAAAAAAGGAATGGAAAGGGCGGGGGGGGGGGGGAGGTGTGTGATCTGTAAAAGACGAAAGTGAAATGATTTTGAGATCAGTGGGGTCGGTTATTTTTTTGTGCGTGTATGATCGTGACCGTTCATTTGTAATTCCATTTTGCTGTTGAAAATGCCTCTGTTTTAAGGCAGGCCTGGATTCCTTCTGTATAAAAAGACGAAAGACATACAGTAACATTGCTTTAACGGTGACGTTTAAGGTAGCCCATCACATTATTTGCAAACGAAATGAAAAATATGAAATCATTAGAAAGATGACTTCAACTTAGACTATAATTACTACGGAATTAAATAGAGCACAAGTATTAAACCCTGTACAAGTTTATCACAACAACTACTTCAATAAAACTTGATTGTTGACTACTAACAAATATATATATATATATATATATATATATATATATATATATATATATATATATAATATATTTTCCTTTGTTTTTTTTACATTTCAAAAACACTTTTAAATAAAATAAAAAAAATTCTTCAATTCAAATTAACTTTTTTTAGTAGGGGTACTGATATTAAAAATAGTTATTGAAAAACATATATATATAATTTTAACATATTTTTAAAAAATAATTACTCGGTAACCTTCCGGAACCTAGTTACCCTTGTATTTTACAGGGCAGGCTCCGGTTCCGACAACTATTTATTGACAGTTGACGATGGATTTGGATATTATATCACTTGAAACCCAGATTTTCCAGGCCTTGTTCTCTAGGCCGGGGGCCCTGTGGAATCTGCTAATCGTATGTTAGCTTTATTTAGAGGAACAGAATCAGCATTACGTCACCCACTACCAGAGTATATTGCTAGAATGCGTTCCATTGTTCAAGTTAGCTAGCTTCCAAAAACTGTTTCCATGCCCTCACTGAGCCTACATCTCCAATGCTAGTAGTATTTTTCTTTGCCCTGTTGTTCATGAATAGGCCTCTGGCTGCTAAACCCAGTAGCTCAGTTGAGTGCATGTAGCCATGCATCCTTGAAATGGTTCCACTGTCATAAGAGAATCCAGTTCTGAAGCAACAATCAGATGAAGGGAGCTCCCAAAGTAGATTTATAAAATGAAATCTCAAGTAAATTTCAGAATAATATTGAGTATTATTTTTTTTGGATGAGCAACAATTTTAACTTTCAGTTATAGAAAAGGCAAGACAATCGTCCAAGTTATAGTATTGTATGTAATTTGTTTATGTAGATTATTGTAATCACAAAGAAAAATTTCCATTCGCATGAGCTATTATTAAATAGTTGCAAGGAAAGTAGTTTCATCACATTCAAGTAAAATCGATATAAAAACCAAAAGGAATAAAAGAGAACAAGTGATGGCTGGAAAGCAAGAGGAGATCTGATAGTGTTATTTGGGAAAGAAGAATGATGGGAGTGAGTTTACATTATGGTATCTGACGGTGTTATAAAAGAGAGCAAGCGATGGCTGGCCTTGAAGGACTTCAACATATGAAGATCTTATAATCAGGAACTGTGTCTCCAACATTCAAGTAGTTGACATCCACCGCAACTTCTCCCAAATCATCTGTCAAGACCAAAAATAGATGTCGATAACCCTGCTAGAGCTTAAGCAGCATGATGAATTGAAATTTGGATTTTGCAAGCGGAAAGATACAAGGTAAATGAAGCTCAAACCTTCATATATGGTCCTTGCAATGTTTACATATTCAGGTATGAGATCTCTGTATATGATTCCGTCAGGACGGGCATCCAGCACAACTAGGACTCCTTCATGTCAATAACAAGCTAAATCAAGACACGAGAATTGAGACCTGAATCCATATTAATTTCTATAGAGCTCAAAGTAAAGGAGACACGAGAAACTTTTCAGGGAACAATTCAAAATAAAACAAGAAGAAGAAAGGAGATGCATATAGCTTCACATTCAAGTATCTTTTTTAAGTGCATCGATTCAGCTTTGAGTGGCTTTGCGTAAATCATAATGAAATTGCTACAGGGATGAGAAATTATAGAGTTCATGAGATGCGGGATTACTGTTTAACCTACAAATTTATCCATCCAGAAGCAGAACTCTGACTGTTGCAATACTACAGTAAATGGCAACTTGAGAAATGTACCTGGTGCCACCCAAGCTTTAGTGGAATTGCTTGGCAATGGAAGCAACAAGAGAATGTTTCGCAAATTCATAGAATCATCATAAGTTACGGTAGAACCTGAAAGGGGGAAAGAAATTGGTAGTGGTACAACAATAAATGTTTTCTTAGTGATATGATTTCATGATTTGAGATCGATTCCCGGCAGTTCAATAGAATTACTTTAAGCATCTACACAGTATATGAAATAACTAACAGGTTCTGTTCTCGCTTCCTTTTTTTCTTTACCAAGGTTGTGATAAATGTAAATGATTTAAGGGAAAAAAAACTAATCCATAATTTAGACCTTCATCAGATGCAATTTTGCAGATTTAGGGATGAAAGAATGAAAATTGTTACAGGTGTTAGTAACAGAAACTGAAGTTGTTTTCATACGAGTTTTGCTTATCTACCTTTCTGGCAATATCCCATATTGTATGGAAATACTTCTTTATCATATGCGGGGTACTCTCTAGCATGGAACCTGCAAAATAAGTAAGAATTCGTCAATAGCATGCAGAAAATCAATGAGCTAAATTCCATCAAGATCATAATCAAAACCATTTAACAGCCATTACATATTTAATAAAAACATTCGTGTTTCAAGGAGAGACTTTCTTGAATATAGCAATGAACTCTCTCATTTAACCCTACGAAATGAGACAAACAACAGATGCAGTCATAATATGTGAAACTGACTGAAGATACTATGACATAAGCAGAGGACCGATACCTCAAAGCAGATTTGAACTAAAAACGTCTTGTGTACAGGATATCCTGCCCATCCAATGATCACATTTTCACACTAACATATTCGAATTCAGTCCTGGCTGCCCGGCAATTCACATATAGGTGCATATCCACATACTACAATCATAGCAACACTAGTTCATGCCTTCCAGATTGTGAAAGGGTCCAATTTGTTATTACATTTTCACCTTCTTTTTGTGAAATTCAACCTCTAAAATATGTTTCTGATGTCTAATTGTGAAAATGCAGTCCTTAAAGGCACAAATGCAGACTATGTGCCGTACACAAACCATGTCACATAAAATTCAAGTTGCATCTGTACTGCACATAATCAATGGAAAGCAAAACACACAACTTACAATATCCCAAGCCTTCCTGTTTCCCTGGCAATGAAAACATGACCATGAAACAAATCATATCGATTCAAAGTTACGTTAAACCCAACTGATGGTCCTCGAGCAACAATAAGCTCAAACAAAAATTCGAGATAAGAATTCAACTCCTGCGATTTAACAACAGAATGGTAGTGATTAACATGGAAGCCAAATTAAAACAAAGAAAAGGAAAAGGAAAAGAAACCCTTCTAAGATTGATACAAACCTCGTTTATGAACCTTCTTCCATATGGTGTTCTTGTAAGCTCACAGCCGTTCACTTTGCATCCTTCAACATCAGGCACCTTTAACAATATCAATTATAGCAATAATTCAGTTCGCCTAGAACTCTGCCACATTCATTTCCAACAATGTCTTCCTATCTACCACGATTGATAAAAAAAAGATTCTTCAGCTACCAATTCATTCTATAACAAATGATGGGTTTTCACTAGCTTAACTGGAAAATTAACTTTTCCTCGAAATGATCGATTATTCCTAATAAAAATAATTCATTCTTAAAAAATAAAAGCTAAAACTCACAGGCAAGACAGTAGGATCCAGAGCTCGGTGTATTGAAGCAGGGTCTCCACCAGAATCAAGCGCGAGCCGAGCGAGTTCAAGAACTGGTTCAGGTGGCCACCAAATGAGTTCATTCTCTTCCCTCTTGCTTCTCTCAACGCTAATCACGCTATTAGAACGGAGTATGAGACTCCTTTGCTTAATATAACACTCACTGTCGTATTTTGGTGTTTTTGGTTTTGAAGGAGTGAAGGGAACAAGAAATCTAAGGCAAGAAGAGAGTTGTTTAGAGATTAAAGGGTTGATTTTGGAGGATTGGGTTGGGGGCCCCAAGAGGGAGAGTAGATCAGATGGCGTGGCTTTTGGGATTGAAGATGGTGATGGTGAATTGAATGGGAGGATGGTGGGAGATGATGATGAAGCTGAGAGAGAGATGGAGAGGAATATTGCAAATCTGATTGAGCAGAAAGAGCGGTTGCCCATCTCCTCTCCCACTCAGTCTCAATTTCCTCTCATTTGAGTGTTTTTGTGTGGAAACTGAAATGGTCACACAGAAAGTTGACTGCTTGGACTTCCCTCCAATTTTTTACATGCTGCAGTTGGGTTTCTGTGTCAACTGTCAAGCCACTTCCTTTTTTACTATTTATTTAAGCCATCATGAAGCAAGCAAATGATGAGAGAAATAAAATTCATAAATCGATGGACCTGGGTTTTGGGTTGAAGTTCGAGAATTAGCCAAAGTTGTCGATATTCGTGTTATGTTTTTTCAATTGAAATAAAATATTTCAGTTTTGGAATATTTTGGTGTATATATATTAATTTAAAAAAATTAGTTTAAATTTAAAAATAAAATTATTTAAAATTATAAAATTAAATCTTAAAAAAGATATAATAAAATAATTTAAATAAATAAAATTATAAACATATAAATATTATGAGAATATTATCATCAATTTTGCAAGATTATTACATTCTTTAATTGCTCTAAAATTTTAACATGATATATATAAATATATCAAGAGACTCGTCGTAAAATTTCATCTTAATATATCGGTCGGATTAAGAGATATGATTAATTTTATAAAATGAATCATTATTTTAAAAAATATTATTTCACCAAAATAGAACAGGCAAAACAAAACTGGTATATTTCTACCAATATTTAACTGAAAAATCCAAAACATGCTGGAATTAAAACCAAGATAAAAACTATATCATTTTATCTTCTTTTTTTTTTAACTATCACGACATATTTCGATCAAAATAAAACAAAATTAACAATGGAATTAGGCGATAGTCAGCGGGCTAACTCAAAGCAGGATTCGATCATCATTCATTTGCATGCTGTCCAAGTTTGTGAGCTACGGTTGGATTTTGGCATGAGATGGCTGGCTGGATGGCCAAAAGAGGATACCTCTGGAAAAACCGGACCTTATTTTTCACGTAACATTTATCATGAGAAACAAGATAATCCCGTGTCTAACATCTGAACTACTGCCCGTGATATGAAATGGGCTGTGCACTGGCAAGTTGCATGTCAAGGTATCTAGCGCATGCCTTCAACAACCTTCCGATCTATATCAGTTGTAAAATCACAAGATCTTGTTTGAAGTATAGCTTAAACAAAGAGAATGAAAAGCTTGTCGACAAGAAGCACAGACTACAAACTACCATATAACCGATTGAATCTTGACATGATCGATAAAATTGTGCACAACTTCTATCTTGCTTGTGATAGGTAGACTATTTTTGTTCATAAGGCTTTTCTACCCTCTAAATACGTTTTTCGACACCATTTTATAAAGGTGAGAACCGATTCTCAGCATATCCAAGATAGGCTCATGTACTGCGACAAAGCATCACCAGCTGCTCTCGAGAGCATGACAATTCGTTCCTTCTGTAGAACAACTTGCATTCCAGGACCCTCCTCTCTCTTAGCTCAGCAAGAAGGAATGGCACTAGAAGGGATCTGCAATTTTTATGCCAGCTGACTTGTCCCAGTCCTCTGGGGGCATGACATCTGCCATTATCTTTTCCTGACCCTGCCAAAGAATCTGGAAACAATAGTGGCGTACAAGGTAAGTCCACGTACTTGAACTTCCAATTGGGTCAAATAAAACAATCAGGTGTGTAAGAGAAAGTATCTTTTAAGAACTTACTTTATCAATGACCCCGAATTCTTTGGCTCTTCTAGAATCCATATAAAATGGTCTTTTCATTACATTAGCTACAGTCTCTACTGACTGGTGAAAGATCAAGTTACACAATTAGTTCGCAGGTCTTGAAGTTTTAAGATTAAATAAAAAGGCTACAAGGTAATGAATCATACTAACATTTCCGGTGTGCTTGGCCAGAAGTTCTGTTAGAACATCCCTGTTTACTACTGCCTGTAAAAATAACAAGGACAGAAGAGTGATGATGATTTCCAGATATATATATATTAGAGTTTGATTTACAGAACAGTGGCCTCAAAAGGTTCTAAAACAAGCCTTCAGAGAAGCGATTAGCTTCTTATCTCTTCATATCAGTGTAACTGGAAGAAAGAAATTATGAAAATAAAATATGCACATATCCAGCCACAATTGTTGTTATGGCCAGCTTATTTGAGTTTTGACTCCAAAAGATAATTTAGAAAATGAGCATGGAATGAATTGGAAAGTACAGAAATTGATTTTAGAATGTAATGGACAATAACACGAAATAAAAGTACAGAAATTGCTGTTATGGCCAGCTTATTTGAGTTTTGACTCCGAAAGATAACTTATAAAATGAGCATGGAATGAATTGGAAAGTACGGAAATTGATTTTAGAATGTGATGGACAATAACACGAAATAAAAGTAAAAAATGTCAGGTTGACTAATAACCATGACACTTTCATTCAAGCTATAAAATGGCTTGACACACCTCTTTAGCACGGATAAGAACATCACTAGCAGGCATCAATCCTGATGAAGGAACACGAGGCTGTTGGATCATGGCTGAAACACTTGATGTTAGATAGGAGATAGAATGATAGCATAAGCACTTTACAATTGCAAATTTTGCAAGCCTACTTCACCATACCTTTTGCATGTGGCATCATGTACCGGTGACCCTTTGATCCTGCAGCTAGCAGTAGACAAGCCTGGCCAATAGCAGCTCCTACAGCAACTGTATGTATCTGCAAAAGAAATACCGTAAGGTCTAGATGCATACTGCAGAGTAGCATATATGTCTTCATAAAATCAAATCTCTATTAATGGCCATCTATCCCTGCAATGCTATTGCTACTCAACCATAATTGAAAGTAAGAGAGGCCAAAACATTTTTTAAAGAGAAGCCCACCTCATTCTTTAACTGCATCATTGAATCATAGATAGCAAAACCTTCTGTCTCCATTCCGACCTGAATACCCAGTGTAAAGAAACTACATTAAAAATTAACATTTGATGAAAGGATTGGGAGAGATTTTTATGAGCACTACACAACGCGTTAATTACAGAAAGGAGTGAGAGGACTCAAAGAGAAACATATATATCACTACCACTGTGCAATCCATGCCATCTACATTGGTCCTAATGTGTTCACTATAAACTGGTATATTTTGTAATGCAGGAAATACCCAACTAGTCCTAAGTCTAATAATATCTATATATATATATAACCTTCTAGGTTGATGAAGGATTTTCACTATCCAAACAAAGCTAGGAAGTGGGATGCTTAAATTCCCCTCAGGTTTGATGTATAGAGCAATCGGCCAGAATGGTTCAAGGTTCGTGGTTTAAGCCTTCTTGCACCTCATTTCATGACCAGGGGCAGTCACAACCATTTGCCACGAGGCCTGAATGAGGGAGCTCATAGTTGCATGACCCTGCAGGTGCCAATTTCCCTTTCTGTAGAAGAACTAACCGTAACAACTTTGCTCACCAACATGGATGGGCACCTAACTGAGGCATTGGGGCTATTCCATCAGACAGAAGAATCAACTCAGTTAAGCAACCCATCCGAGACTCCTCTCAGCTAATCTGAGGGTAGGATTCACGACCCCATTGACCACTCTTGTTTTCAGTTTTACTTGCCCACTCTCACTTGTGCTACACTGAAATACTTAACAAAAACAGAATTTGCAACTCACAAAAATGGATTGTGCTTTGAGACTGAACTCAAACCTATTACAACATAAACTGATTTGAAAAAGCAAAGCAGACATATTCCTTAATTTTACAAACTTCCACACATTCAACATTTAAAAGAACACTTTTCCTTCAAAACCCTAAAATGAGGATAATCTGGCACTGAACCAGATAGGTACTCACACCAAGAACAATAACCTAGTGTATCTCATTTTTACATGTATCATATCACAGCAAGAAATGAGCTTACCGATTCACCATCATCACGGGTTGTTCCTGTAGAGTTAATATAGATATAAATTGGTGCTTTTGGATCCATCCATTGCAAATACATCAATTCTGCAACAACCAGCTCTGTGACAGCAGCTACCAGCTGAGACAAACAGATGTCTAACATATCAAACACATCACACTCAGCTTAGAAAGTGCAAACCACATTATTACTTGGTACTAATCCATATCAAAATGCTTCAAACTCTCTTTTGCACAATTGAGGTTTTGCAAATTCAATTATCTTCACTTGATGACACTGCGAGCAACTGGAGATTAAGTAAAAAAGGAACTTGATTAAACATGTAAAAAATCAAGTCACTTACAGGCATGCCAATGTAAACAATTCTTCCATGTAGAAGCAACGAGGGTAAATCAGGCGGAGGCGTTCTTGGCCTATGCTCATTATAGGACACCGATCTTTCCACCTAATATTTTCATCAATAAAGATTCCAATCAAAAAGAAAACTACTAACCGGGCACAAAGTTTAGTTTCTAAAACACTAAAACCATGTTTGGTTTATCAAAATCAAATTAAAACCTTGCTCCACCAGTAACAAAAACCTCAATCAATAAAAAAAACCATTACAGAATGAAATCAAAGAGCTACAAAACACAGAAATGAATTATAAAACATCAAGGCCATGTTTGTTTCACTTAGAAATAACAAAAAGAACAAACCCCTCCCTTCACCAGCAACAACCAAGAACTTCTTACAGCCATTCTCATACAGTTACTTCCAATTTCTCTAAAGGCTCAATTAATTACAAGCATAGTTAACACCAAAACAAAGATAGAGCATAGTTAACACCAAAACAAAGATAGAAATCGCTTCTCTTTTGGAGAGAACGAAACGCGGTCTTATGAACTCACCTGAGCAGGAGTAGCCATAAGCTTAGGAGACTCAAAGAGGTCAAGATACGGCGGCGTATCAGAGCTAGTGACGGGGCTGCCTTGAAGGAGAGAATCCGAAGAAGCGGCAGCAATTGAAGCGAGTTTAGAGAGAAATGGGTCTTTAGGGTCTACTGGAGGCATAGGGATACTGGAAGAAGATGATGAATTTCTAGCATTAATTGAAGCAAAACATTTGATTCTAAGGTTGTCGTTGGTGTTAGGTTTTAGCTTGGTTGATTTTGAATATGAAATTGAAGATGGCAATGAACATGTCTTCGAAGGAAACACTACTTGAAAACAAGAAGTCGTTGCCATGGTGATTCTCTCTCTATCTCTCTGTATATGGTGTGTGACCACAGCTTCAGCTTCTGGTTTCTTCTTCTTCTTCTATTGATTAGGGAACTGGAGGAGGAGATTGCCGGTTGAATTTGCGAGGCAGTGGGCTAATTGATTTTATTGTTTTTAACTTCGTAAGCCCATTTAGGTCTCTCTCAAGGTTTTAGGCTGGCCATTCTACAGTATGGATGGGAAGGCCCAAATGTATTCTCGTCCAATCCGGCTCATAATTGCCACCGTGCAGGCCGGGAAAATTTTATGAAGCGAGAAAGTGTAAAACTTTATTTGTTTGTTTTTTAAAAGTATTTTTAAGAAGTATAATTTTTATTTTTATTTTATTTTTTTTAAATTAATTTTTTTTATATTTTATATTTTATACTATTTTTTATATTTTCTTTCAAAAATAATATTTAAAAAATGAAAATATATTATTTAAATTAATTTTTAAACAACAAAATAATTTAAAAAGCAATCACTATTAAACTATCAAATACTCAAAAATAACCAGTGGAAGATATATATTTATAGTTTTGTTTTTGAAAAACTAAAAAAAAAAAAAATTAAAAATAGTGTTATCGTTTTGATGCACTAATATCGAAAATAAATTCTAATCAAATAAGATATATTATTTTAATATATTTAAAAGAAAAACACATTAAAAAATAATAAGATCTAAAAATATATAAAAAAGATGGAATTACATTTAATTTTTTTCCCATATAATATAATATAGTGAAAGTTTTTTAGAGACCTTTAGGGGGTGTTTGACACTGTATTTTAAAAGTATTTTAAAAAATATTATTTTATTTTATTTTAAATTATTTTTTTGTTGTTTTTAGACTATGTTGATGTGCTAATGTTAAAATTAGTTTTTAGAAAATAAAAAAATATATTATTTTAATACATTTTTAAACAAAAAATTCTTTCAAAAACAACATTAACCATAATTTTAAACAAACTTTTGTTTTTCGTACAGTCTAGTATAGAATTGGCATGTTGAAATGTATTTAAATGAAAAACTCAGGTCCTCGTTTTTAATAATAATAATTAAAAAAAAAAAAACTGGCTTGGAAATTTAGATGATTTAATAAAGATATTTCTCATGTTAGGAATTAATCAATTCCACTGCATTCAACTACAACGAAAATACTGCAATTTATTCATCTAATAAATATTTTGTTGATAGAGAGAAACATCGAAGAAAGAAATATTCCAAATATTTTTATTTTATTTTTATTTTTATTTTAAATTAATTTTTTTAATGTTTTTAGGTTATTTTCATATACTAATATCAAAATAATTTTAAAAAATAAAAAAAATCATTTTAATGCATTATTAACTAAAAAACACTATCAAAATCATGTTAGAAATTATTTTTTATGCCATTCATGACACCCTTATTCTTGATCATACAAACACATTTATCATAAAGATAGGTCATGGAGTTTGATCATGGGAATTAATTGATTGATCATGACTAATTATCTTCTCGATGGAAAGAGAAAATTAAAAAATAAATTAATGAGTGGGGTCTCTGATCTACCTATAAATAATAGCTTATATATTCTATTTACGGCTACTGGTAGGCATAGATCAGAAGGTTTCTCTTACAAAACTTTTATTATTTTTAAGTTGTATTGTTGTTGCTGCTTAGGAAAAGGATGTGTTGTGAGTGCTGTAATTGAAAATTCATTTCAATACTTGAGCAATTATGATTGGAGATATTTATAATCTAAATTTTTACTTTTATAAATTTAGCATTTAATTATATAAAGTATAAATATCAGGTCAAGCTAAAACACATTCTCTGGTGCCTGTATATCTCGAATGTTGCCATAGTTCTCTGCCTAAGCTCTGCTAGCTTCGTGACTTTGCTAAGCTTCCAGCTTTGCATAGGGATCTTTCAATGCGAACACAGAAGGTCATGTATCTTTCTAAATATGGTCAGCGCTCTCACAAAAGTAAGTTTCCTCTTTTCTTCGTTTTTCTTTTGTTTATTTTCTGTAGCTTTTTACGCTCCATTGACTTGCAGGTCCCTTTTGCATGGCCTCTTCAGCTATCTGCATATTGCGAGGCATCCATGTGAGCATATTGATGGCACCATTGCATAAAACTATTACATGTCAAAGACAACAAAAGCATGTTTCGATCAATTAACTAATTCAAATTTGCTTGGATCCGCATAACTCTTATCCCGATGCAAAATTTTCCACTATTTTCTAAAGAAAATCTAACCATTTAAGGCTCTATGTACAGTCTTGAAATAAAGAAACAAATGCGACACTTGAACGTATTCGAACTTTTCGGATTATAAAAAAGAAATTGACCCTTGATTATTAATTTAATAGTAGCAAGTGATATATAGATAAATTTAGCAGTGGTGGTGGAGAGCAAACATTGACTTTAGCAATGGATCCTAGATTGTTCAATGCAGCTTTCACGGGAGATGTGAACGTTTTGCTTGGGTTAATCCAGGAAGATCCTCTCATTCTCCATACTGTAGCAGTCACCACATCAAACACACCATTGCATGTTGCTGCACTTCTTGGCCATGCCGAGTTTGCCATGGTAGCGATGCAAAATCATCCTGGATTAGCAGATGAACTTAACCAACAAGGGTTTTCTCCCATTCATCTGGCCTCGGCAAAAGGTCACTGGGAGATAGTGAGGGGCATGCTGGTTCGTCGACCTGATCTTGCTCTTATAAAAGATGAGGATGGAAAGAATCCCCTTCACACTGCTGCCACCAAGGGGAGAGTACAGGTATTGCGAGAGGTCTTTTCGATTGCATCAGCGCAAGAGCTTACTCCGAAGGGTGAGAATGCCTTACATGTCGCTGTTAAACATAATCAATACAAGGCATTGGAGACTTTAATTCAGCTAGCTTGTCAAAACCAAGTTCTAAACGAGCTTATCAATGCCAAAGATGAAGATGGTAATACCTTGCTTCACCTTGCTTGTGCTGCAAAAAATTCAAAGGTATGTTGTTTGCTGTTCTTCTGAATATAGCTCAAAGGATAATCTGCTGTTCCTTTTTTGTTTGAACATTGAGGTTAACCTTTTACTTGTTATGGCATCATGGTCTTCTAAACTAACGAATTCCATTAATAATATTACGGATCAGCTAATCATACATATTTATTTGCGGCAGATAGTGAAGCTTCTGGTATCGGGTCAGACTAATGTTGAAGTGAATGCGGTAAATTCAGAGGGTCTTACAGCTTTAGATATTGCGGTAACGTCATTGGCAGGTTATAATGAACCAGACGAGATACATGAAGTGCTTCGAAGTGCCGGAGCACAGGTTTCCGGGAGCATGGATCAAGCTGTTGTCAGTAACCAACGACAACAAGCATTAGCAAGAGACCAGTCCTTGACTTTAAGAAACGAAAAATATAGTGGTTCACTGAGGAACGGTATTGGTGTTTTAGCTGTATTGTTTTCCACCGTATCTTTCCAGTTGGGAATTAATCCTCCCGGAGGTTCTTGGCAGGATTGGGCCTCGAGTACCAACCACAATTTTAATGTCACGCACAAACCTGCAAAATCCATAATTTGGGAGCTACAAAAACGTGAATCCCTTACTTTTTTCCAGCTGAATGCAGTTTGCTTTTTCTCATCGTTAACAATACTTTTTATCTTGGCAATTACTGAATTTTTAAACCACAGTGGATCATATGATTTCAATAAGAATCGGCAAATGTATTGGAGCTTTCTGTTGTATGCATTATTTGGATCTCTCTTGGTTTCTGCTGCTGTCGAATTTATACTGGGAATGGCTTTAGTTACAGACACTAACGTTGCCTACATTTCTTCCAACATATGTACTGGTGCTTGGACCCAGATCGTTCTTTTTTCTGTGCTTGCATTCCTTGTTTTGCCATTCTTCTCATCTGTCCATGGAAGGCTTTCAAGGTGAATGGAAAGAAACAGTGAGAGAAATTGGTGTAAAACGTTCGCATTGAGCTAGTAGATTCCTACTGTTCTTTTGTGCTTCTTCTATAACTGTATTTTGTAATCTCGATCTATTGTTTAACACAGTTTCCTCTTTGTTAATTATGTTTTCATGTTAATATTTGATTGTTGAGCATCATAAAATTTCTCTTAACTCTGAAGTTCAGAGCTCACCCTCCAATCTCTGAGCTCTGAAATGAGTTATGTAGACTCAAATTGCAACTTTTGGCATCTGAAACATGCAAAATGTCAAATATAGGAAATGATTTTTCTTGTCTCTTACGCATTCATCACTCACTCGAGTCGGCCGCATAGATTTGCTGTACATACTATAATCTAAGTCATAAAGGTTCAACGCCTTGTGTATGCTGGATCGTTCATGGCGTCTTTTTGTAAACAACTCACTGTAGATAAATAACTTATTTTCCCTTATAGTTCATCCATCCGTTTGTTTATGCTACCAAAATGCAAGTGCGAGCATCATATCTCACTTTGTTTTTAAACTCAACTCTAGTTTTGTGGGCTGACATAGAAAATATAAAACTCGAAACTTGAGTTTTTAATTAATTCAGACAAGATACTGTTTCAGCAAGATATAGTTGACTCGGTTGAGATTTTAAAGATTCATTTGATCTGACCCTGTCACGCCAGCACCAAGAAAAAAACAAGAGAAAGCAAAACTTTGTTGATTTAATAAAACTAATAATTCAATGATTCAGATCTGTCTCCAAACACAACAACTTTGATGAGTAATCTTCGGTATCCACGTGATCACCCCATCTACGTGCCTCTCTGATGAACTTTCAAGCTGGGAAGGAGAACTCTATGCTTGCTATAGATATAGAGAGAAATGATTCTGTAACAAAAGTTTGATTTTGGAAGCATTAATTAACTTGTAAACACAGATAGAGGACCCTCGAAAATTTGACAGGTGATTTGGCATATTTTGTACCCTCAAAGATCAAATATTTTATACGTCCTTCCCAAAACTCAAACTGTATAAAGCATAAATCGGTGTCCAAAATATTGGTTTTTTCCTACTTGCACATAGAATATGCCGTGGTGTAGTTTGATCTGAAGAGGCTAAATAGACTACCGATAGTAAGAGAAAGGAAAGAAAATGAGCAACTGGAAGATAAATTCAGGAGTTCACATGACAAAACATATATTGTCACCGTGAAATATACATGAAGTCTCAACATACCATTTCCATAAACACATGGAACAAAGTCACCAGGTAAATTAAAGCAAAGGAAAAATTCGCGCTTCATATCCAAATTTTGTGTGCATGGGCCTTATGCTTAGCTGGAAACCAATGGGGTTGGTTCTGGCACTTCGCTGAACACCTTAGCAATCTTCTCAGTAGGCACCAAGGGCAAAAACGAGGATACCCTGTATCCCTTCTCTGCTGTGCTGGCCACAGTTTGATTATACTTCTCAGAGCAAAAGGCTGCAGTTGGCACAACCACCTGGGCCACTTGAGGGAAAAGGGGGAGCTGGTTGAGCTTGCGCCAGGCGGAGACAGCAACTTGTTCTGCCTTTGGCTCGTACTTGGAGTAGAGCTCCTTGGCTGTAGGTTCGTACTTGGCATACACAGTTTTTGCCAATCCAGAGGCTGTTTCTTTCACACCAGAACGCTGAACTTCAGAAGCCACTGCTCGGGCCGCCACCGGAGCATTTTGGGCTGCTGAAAGGGCTTGGAATGACACCTGCTTGACAAGTGGAGGCACATGGCTGTCCAGACTAGTGACAGATTCATCCACCTGCAACAATAGAAAGTTTCAATTCACAAAGCAATTCTCGAAAATCTTGCGTGATTAATTGCAGAAGCCTAAGTCAATTCTAGCATCGTGAGGTATAAGAATATCCAGAAAATCAGATCATATACTAATCCTATCATCTTCACAGAGGCATAGCATTCTTTGAAATCTTCAAAAACAAGGTCTTTAAAAGCAACCGATCTGGTTTGCAGTTGCGCAATCTTAACTATCTGATGACTGAACAAAAAGAGAGAGACGATTATATGGATGAGCAGGATTATGAGCCATACCATACATTAGGTCACAATTTCCACAGTATAACCTCTAGAAAAATTTGTGGACACTCACCTTCAGACAAAGCATAAACAATGTCCGCAAATGCAACTAGACTCAACGGAAGATTGTGGAGAGCAGACAGAGCATCGACACAAAAAGAAATTCCACACTGCACTCAAATGAAGAAAGTGATAGGAAGAGAAATGCCTAATCAGAAGGCGTAAATTGGAAACTTCAACGGTTTTCTGTTCTCGTGGATCCAAAGATTAAAGAACCCTATTTCTCTGCGGTTTCAAAGAAGACCCCTTGTAAATTCAAGGGTTGCCTGATGAATTCCAGTATTCTAACCCTTTTACATCAATTTCTAACAAATTCTGGTTCAAAAGCAGAATTCAAGATTTTCACACCTAAGCAACATTTCGAAACCAACAAAGTCCAGGTCCTTTATCAATATCAACCTCACCAACGATACTCGCCATATCACAATAACCTAGCATATTATCGTATCTTTTATCAAAATCACATGCAATCAACATAGCAATATAGAAATGTAAGAACAACAAAAAAATCCCATATCATATAACGTGATTAGAATCACAAATTCGTGTCAGGCAACATGCATGTCATCAATCATATCATGGGCTATGGCTTATCATATTGAATCAAATCAGAAAACCTAAAAACTCACCTTACGATCGACAAACTTGAGAACCTCAATAGGAACATCACGAAACTTATCATAAACAAGTCCAACAACACTCTTAACCGTCCCCTCTACAGTCTCCACCCCAGGCTTCAACGGACCAGCCTTGTCCTTGGCATAAATATACAGGTTCGTGAACGTCAAAACAGCATGCACTGCAGCCACTTGCACAAATTGCAAGTACTTCATCCTCCTCTCTTCCTCCTTTCTAGCCTTCAAAAAACAACGCAAAATCAATCAAAACAAAATCAAAAACCCAATTTCAAAAAACCTTTTTTTTAAAAAAAAAAAACCTTACCAATTGTTGTTGCATGTTGACATCATTTTCAGCCATGACGAGATAGTCCCTTGTTGTGTGAGAAAACTAATCAAGAGGATCTTCGAGGCTTGAGAACAATGAGGTTTTCGATATTTTAAAAGGGTTCGATGAGAACGAGGAATGGTGAAAACGGGGGAGGATTTTCTTCTATTTAAGAAAAGAAGCACGGGTCGCGGTGCTAAAACGAAGCGCGGGAATCGGTGAGAATGGACGGCTGTGGTGAGTGTTTAGATTGAGTACGTGGCGATTTTTAACTTGGTGGGGTTTTGGCGTCAAAGGATTGACCCCCATCGTTGCTTATTTTGCGATTTTGTGTGCTTTGTTAAGGAAAAGGTTTTGATGGTTACGACTTACGAGGTAGTACTTGAGTATTTTTTGGGCCAGGATACAGCGAAAATAAAAATATATTTTATTTAATAGAAAAATAAAGATTAAAAATAGTTTATTTTTAAAATAGTTTTTAGTGAATTTATATTTTTTTTTTAATTGGAGGGAGGACGAGACAAGTTTATATAAATAGTATTTTTTATTTATTTTTATTCCTTAAATTTTATTATAAAAACTCACAATTCTGAAATTATCAAACTATAATATATAGGGTTAAAAAAGGTTATTGTTATAGTTTTATAATTAGGGTTGTTATATTATTAATTTTAACATTCAGACATGGAAATAAAAATATATTATATGATTATTTTCTAAAAGAATAAGATTGAGAATAATAATTATCAATGATTAAGGAAAAATATATATTTTATTCTATTTTATTCATCACAACCAAACATATATAAAAATAAATAAATAGAATTAAAAATCTACTACGAGACTATAGGTTAAAATATCGGTGCTCACACTTATAAATTTATTAAATTACTTTAAATATTATGGTTTATCCTACATATTTTGTTAGAAAATAAAGCACATACAAATATTTAGATAATATTTAACTCTTAGCTTACATTTAATTTTCTTAGCAAACTTACATCACATACTTACCATTATGCTTTTATCAAACACATTTAATTCCGAATATATTTATAGAAAAATTAAACATTTGACTACCATAATCCAACTGTGGTTTATCCTAGATATCTGTCAGGTCATGTTCCTGTGATAACTTTGCTGTCAACGTTAGCCGTGCTAATGTTTACCCTGATGATGTATCACGATTCACAGCAGATTTACTATCATCGACATAACTTGCCAGTTACAAGGCATCGAGAACTCGAACAAGGTCCTGCTTTTAGGATTCACAGACATGTTCAGCGACAGAAAGCATGGGAGATAGAATGGCGGGGATATCACCGGCCACCCTCCCACCCACCTGGGTGCTGGAGGCTAGCTAGATAGTCTATGCAGGCTCACACCTGCACTGTCTAGTCTGTGCTGATAGATTTTGGAGTTTGGATTACAGTAACCATGTGGGCTGGAGAATGGTAGCTGCAATATCCCCTGATTCTATCAGGAATCAGAGAGCCATGGATTAGCAGCTTGATACAGGGTTATGAATCTGATATTTCCAGCGTGGGTCATCTCAGACTCGGACCGGAAGATTTTTCACCGTTCTGGGGTCCATTATAAGGGATGGATCTATCTGATTTCTCCCATCACATGAATCTTGTTGTACCTTCCACGATTGAACTTCAAAGTCACCGACAGCGTTGGCCCAGAAACTAATAGTTTACTGACAATGACAGTTTTTAAGCCCAGCCAACTCGGCGGTAGACCTTGAACTTGGCTAACATGGCCCTGGCACACGCCAGGTTGTAAGGAAATAAATTTAATTTTACCCGGTGGTGTCTTTTTTCTCAATATATATATATATATATATAAAAACTTTTTTTTGAAGAATAAACTGATTTTATTATGATTAATCTGAATTAACCAGTTTGACTAAGTGATCATTTGGTATTGTGATGCCACCTACGATTGCAAATAAACTGACTGAATAAGCAGAATTTAGTGTTTGATAAAGTTTGATAAGCAGAATTTTCATATAAAACCCACACAAACTTTTTGATGAAATCGGCATTTTAAGAAAAATTGAAAAAACATGTTTTTCTAATGGCGATTTAATATTTTAAATACAAAAATTGCCTTTGAAAATAAAAACCCTAAAACACCCTCACCATCAATATCTCTTCTCATTTGCACCTCCTCCCGTCTCTCACTTTTTTCTCATTTGCAATAACCCATAGCCCCCCTTCACCTTCATAGAACATCTTCACGCCCTGCGTATGATGCCTTGCATCAAAGACAACCCTTAGCTATGCCTTTGCTTTCTTTGGCTAAGAGGCTGCTGCGAAAAAAATGAAAGTCGAGAGAGGGGCTTTAGGGTTTCAGATTTTAATACATGGGATTGTTTTGTTATGGGCTACGGAGAGTTGGGTTTTTTGGATTTTAATTTTGAGTTTGTGCTTCAAGCTACAGAATAAGGAGCATAATCCATGATGAATGATGGCAAGCATAATTTGTTTTTAAATTGGCTTTATAGTTTTTTTAATGCAAGTTTTGTGTAAAATAATTTTATTCTAATATTTTTTATGTTTTTTTAATTATAATTATCAATACATTATATATATATATATGTGTGTGTGTGTGTGTGTGTGTGTGTGTGTGTCTATGCGCTTTAAAGTAATTTTACAAGTTAAAAGCAATATTAAAAATTTGATAACCAAGCACTTGAAATTGCTTTTTTTCAATCTCAAATTCAACCACAGTTTTAACCAAACACTTCACAGTTTATTTTGAACCGCAACAAAAGTATTTTTCTTAAAACTATTTTTTCCAAACCTCAATTACAAAAGCAAAAGCAATACCAAACACACCTTACAAATTAGAGCTTGAATTAAAGTCATGGGTCGGGTCGGGTCGGGTCAGAGTGATATAATACTCGTTATGGAGTGAAAATGAAAAAATAATAATTATGTGTTTAGTTTGTTCTTTTCAATTCATAAGCTTGAACAAATTTATTATTTAAAACTAAATTAAAATTATTTAAATACATATAAGCATTTTCAAGGTTAACTCCACCTATATTTCTAAAGAAGCTCTAAAAGTTTGGGATTGTTTTTTATTTAAAAATATATATTTTTTATTTTTTTTAGATAATTTTTAACATTATCACATCAAAATAATCTAAAAATAATATTTTTTAATTTAAAAACATCAAAAATCAAAATTGAAAATGACGGTGTTTAAAATTTGAACTAGCTTAAACACCAGGCTAGTCGGTCGCGTCTCCACCACCAAATTTATCCAGATTTTACTAACCATGGCACGAACATCAACCTTAATCCTTTTTAAGGAAACATGAAACAAATATCCCAGCAGTGTCAAAAGGGAAATCTCACAGACAAACTTGTGGGTTTGGCAAAGGGACCGCAGGCTAGGCTTTTTATTTATTTATTTATTTATGAGAAATAAGGGTGAAATGGACCCATCATTAAGAATCACCTAAAAAAATTAAAGCAAGGTAATTAATAATTGCAGCATCAAAATTTAATTCTTTTCGGCGACAATAATCCCAGCATGTTATTGTCATTGCTTAAAGTCACTTCGCAGTGTTGTATGAGATCAATATTTGTTTAAAAATATATGAAAATAATATATATTTTTTTAATTTTAAAAAACATATTGTTGATATAAACATATAAAATCAATCTAAAAATACAAAAAAAAAACATTCTAAAAATCATAAAATATGGTCGAGCAGCCTCTCAATCACTCACTTTTCACGTGATAGATATCACTTTGCCCACATATACTAAATGGGTTAAATAGATGTGATAGTCATCCTATGATCATATGATCCAATTAGCTAAGACGTGATTTATTGATGTAGACTATAGGGCTTGGAATTATTCCAATACTAACTTGGTCAATCTAACAGCTTACCAACTCGATCCTTGAACTAAACCGAATTTAATCTCCAAAAGCTGAGTTTCACATTAAATTGGAGTTTATAGTGTTTGAATTTATCTAGACTCACGCGAGCTATTTTTTTTAAAGGGACCATTTTAATGTTTTGTTAAAAAGGGGGACCATTTTGATGGCAATTTTTTCACATGATGGACATGGGAGTGCTTCTTTTCCATTGATTTTGACAGGGAAGAGAATCCCTTCTTGACTCCTGTCTTCACTTACTCTATAAAAAAAGAAGCAATGCTAAGCACCGCCATGGACCATTGATTTTGACAGGGAAGAGAATCCCTTCTTGACTCCTGTCTTCACTTACTCTATAAAAAAAGAAGCAATGCTAAGCACCGCCATGGATTAGGTTTTCGAAGCCTATTTATACAACTAGGGGTAGGCTAATTTTGAATTATAAAAGACGTTAAATGCTTGAAGAATAATGAGTGCCTTGTTTCCACCTCTTTTGAATTATGCCCATTGTTTTTGGCCTGGAGATTAGCCTTTATTCTCCTCATCTTTCTTCAATTATCTGAGTCACTTTATGCTAAATAAATACAGCCCCATAATTGCTCAACCTCCTTTTCTCTGTCAGCTTTTATGTCCCTTTAATTTCTCCCAGCTCCTCCCGTTCATTCTTTTCTCAATTTTTACTAGAAAAAGGAAAAAAAACAAAGGAAGCTAGCTAGCTAGCTACCAGTCAATTTTCAAGAGAATTCCCATGACTTGCTACCAAAAAACACCCAAAGTCCCAGTAGAATTGCTCGACAAGTAGTGTCAGGAGAGGAAGGGGGGGAGCAGAAAAAGAATAAGTGTGAGAAGATACAAAATAGGCTCGGATTTTGTAAAGTTCTTTGGCATGAAATGTTGCCCTGTTCGATCTGTTTCAAGAAGGTTGAACACAGATTACTCGGATGCTTTTTATGAGAAAGGAAGAAGAGAGGATGAATTTACCCATGTCCAAATTTCAAAATCAATCCAGTTTAAGCACAGATCTTTCCACCCAAATCAACATAATTAACAACTCTAAAAGCATGAACTGAGAGAAAAAAAGTGCCCGTTACAAAAATTAGAGAAATATTGTGACAAAAAGAATAGTAGTAAGTAGTAAGTAGTAGTGAACAATAATCTTTAATAAGACATCAAAATATTGTTAATGACAACAATATTTCCATCAAAGAGCCAACACCACCAACTCCTTTCTTCTTCTGTTTTTTTTTTGCCCTTCAAGTATGACAATCAATCAAGCCCATTTGAAAGAAAAGGAGTAAAATAAAAGGGAAAAAATTGATGAGTAAATAAATGAAATTCAACCCCTGCACCTTGTAATGCGACTGCATCCACGGCTGTAGGGATTAGCCTGAGCACCATTCTGGCAATTGTAGTAAGAAGCACCACGCTTAGAGCACGGAACGTTGTTCTTCTGGAGCGCACCGTAGCTGACGTACTTCGTGGTTGCAAGAATGCGCCTGTTGATCTCCGTGTCCATCCCAAACTCTTCCCCGTCCTCCTCGGCCATGCACTCTGCTATAGACCCTTTGTCGCAGATTGATGATCTGGTGGTGGTGGCAGTCGGGATCCACCCCAGGTGGTGGTGGTCCCCATTTCCCTGAACGGCGTATGGCAAGCCCATCACCATCAAGATCAAGACGGTGGCGGAGATCAAGAAACAGAAACTAAACCTTGCCATTTCTCAAATATACACAAGGAAACTACTCTCTTCTCCTCTCTGTCTGGTTTCTTGAAGTGGTTTCTCGTGCTTTCTTCTCTCTCTGTGGAGGCTGTGGGTGATGATAGTGCTGTGGGGTGGTGGTGTATTTGTTTATGTGCTCAAGGCTTCTTTAGTTCATGGGCAGCCACTAACTCCGATGATTGAGCTAGGGCACCAACCTTCTAGTAATTAGAAATTTAGAACTCCTTTGTTTTTCTTCACGGGGAGAACAATTCAACACATTTTGTGCTGGTCACAGAAGAATGCATGATTATAACTTAATTTAATACTCGGGATTGTTGACTAAATGCATAGCTAGATTAAGGGTCAAGATAAGAATAAATTTCAAATACAAATGTTTTGAAATAAAATAAAATAAAAGACGGCATCGAAACATGATTTCAAAAGTGGTTGATTGCGGGTTTATTATAAAGTTATTTTTGAAAATAATTATATTGTTTTGATATGTTAATGTAAAAATTAAATTTTAAATATATATATTAAAAATAATCATCACAATAATACTAAACAATGTTAAAAAATAGCATCAAAGCATTGGTAACATGTAAAAGAAGCTTGGATTGGTGGATTGGAGATAAAGTCATAGTCACTTTAGGAACATAATAGTAATAAATTAGATTTCGAGTTCGAGGCAAGACGTGTATATCCTGTAAGAGTCTGGAATAATCAGAGTTTTATTCGTTCACCAGAGCCCATAAAATATATTTTTCAGAAGATAGAATTTTCTCAAATCCAAAAAAATAATGATATAATATTAGCTATGTAAAGCATCAACGTGGCTGGGATTGTACCCATGTTTTCTTAATCAAAAGCATTAAGTTATGATTATGGCTGCACTTGTTTTTTTAAAATAAAAATATATTTGTGGTATTTTATGTTTACAAATATAATGCAACTTTAATTATAATCATTTTTATATTCTTAACCAATTTTTTTATTATAAATTACTAGAATCATTAATGTTTCAATAACTATTTGCAAAAGAATGAAAATAATTCATTTTCATATACTAAAATAAAATACCATGCAACTATCTAGCAGGTGATTTAGTGATAAAAGTTTAAAATTAAAAAGTTTACTCTCCATGTGGTCTCAAGTTCGAGTCCTATAATTACTAATATGATATTCACTTGAAACTTATATGGTCGTTAATTTCAAACTATAATGGAATCAATCAAAATACATATAAGCTGATCCGGATATTCACATTTATATAAAAAAAAATATACATCATGCTTTTCTATTTATTTTTTTGAAAAAAAAATTGCACAGATGCAAAGTATAGAATTTAAAACAGAATTATTACAATTATTAGTATTGGTATTAGATAATGAAGATGACGGTAGTTATCACACCTAATGCATATTAAAAAAACAACTAATTAATTGCTACACCTAACACTGAATCTCATAGAAATATAATAAAAAAAGGAATAATGGGTGCAAGACATTGGATTGATGTGAGGGTTTGGGCACCAAATCCCCCCACCTAAAATGCCTGCCCACTAACAGCAAGTATGATGATGACAGGGAAAACCGAGGATGTCAACATCGTTATTAAGATGAACAGAAAGGACATTTTCATAAGTCAATCCCCGAGAGATTTACATGTACCAGTTGACTGCTTGTCGTTTCCTCTCCTACTATCCCGGTTAGGTGTGAGGAGAGACAAAAAGAAAAGAGGGCAAAAAAAAAATAAAAAAACAGAAGGCATCGATCAGTGTAGGGTTTCCTCGTCTATTTTCGTAATTTTCTTCTACAAGCCGGTCCAGGAATCTTTAACCGAAACACGGTTTCTCTTTCCTACCTGGCCCAACTCACAACAAGTATCCGTCACCGTTAATCAATGTCCGTTTATAACCGTCAAATAGCACCTTTTGCTTTCCGGATCTCCTCGGGACACTTCTACTTTAGTTATGTTCGCCACTGGTGTCAGTAGTTCATAAATTACTCCCTTATTTTTCGTGTAAAGTTTTTGTTTTTTCAGTTATTTTACGTATAGACCATTCTTTTTATTTGTTTTGAATATTTTATGTTATAAATTTCATAATGTTTAGTTTCTGAAATATTTCATTTCAGTTAAAAAAATAGAATAAATTTGAATTCGTTTAAAATTATGGTCTATTCCGTCCAAATCTTATCCGGAATATTTTAGTTTCATTTTGTCCTTTTCATTATTGTCAAATATTATTTTTTTAAATAATTAATAGTTTTACAATATCGATCATATCTATTAATTCAACCGTTTAGATTGAGATAAAATTTTACAATGTGTATCTTGATATATTTTTTATATATATATTAAATTAAAATTTTAGAGCAATCAAATAATACAATGATCTTGAGATTGAGAATGATATTTTCGTAATATCATCTAGGTTTATAATGTTGTTCAGAAAAAAAATATTTTATTGTGTTTTTTTAGATTAATTTTTTCTTAGTTTCATTAAACAACAAGTTTATTAGTATTGAATTTTATAATTTGCTTTAATTTGAAGTTATTAAGGTCTTATAATTAAGGTTGTCGGTTTCATTTTCTTTCGACCGAAATATTTCATAACAATTAAAAAACAAGATAAAACGATGTTTTTTAATCTCGGTTTAAATATATTATACATATTCATAATTTTGTTCAGAAAAGTCATTTTATTGCGTATTTTTTATATTAAATTGTACAATTCTAAATAATTTTATTTTTAAATTTAAACTATATTTTTTTAATATATATATAAACACACACACATAAATAATATAACCCAAAATAACATATCAAACATTTCAAAACAAAAATATTCCACTCTAATTAAAAAAACAAAACATCATCCAAAATAAAGAATTGACAACTTGCTTATAACACAGAACACACAATTACAACGTTAACCTAATCGCTTGTCAAATATCAGTGGCCACAAACATTGTCTCACCATAAGAAACTGTGCTGGCATTTACATATGCAAGAGCCCCACTGACTGAATAGGGATAATAAAAACAAGACTTCTTCCACCCGCCAAACTAAATTTAAAATGCTCAACGGCTACATGATTTTTTTAAACGGCGTTAGCCAATGGCTGTGAGCGCCGACGTGACGTGCACGTAGCCGTTAAACGCGGGGCCCTTTTACAGATCACAATGGACGGTGTTTGCAGGCTCCAAATTAACCCTATTAAAGCCAGCTGTCTCCTAACAACCTTTACTATAAAATTGTTATATATATATATATATAATTTTATTTTTTCAGGAAAAAAAAGGAGAAAATCTTCCTCGCGAATCTTCATTGTTTCACATTGTCTCGTATTAATCTCAAGGTTAAAAAAAGTTACAAGACACTCGAGAGGCCGAGACATCCCTAGCTATTTATAGATACACCCTCGATTTTGTTTTTATTTTCCAAAACAACCCCATCAACTCTCTACGAGTTGATATTTTTTTCTCCATTAAAAACCATCCATTATCACATTATATAGTTGAATTTTGTGTGAATTCACTTTTAAAACTGTCCAAGCTGTTGACAGGACCATAAAAATCCATTGCTGAACTCTGACGCCTTTCCGAACCTACAGTGAAATCATCCAGAATGAATAATTAAATGATGATGAAAAATCTGTTCTGTGACATCCTGGCATGGAAGAAGCACTGTTCAAGCATCACGCTGCATGAGTGCGTGTCTTCAATGGCTACGATTCTGTAAACTGAATGGGCCCCACAAACTTTCACGGACATCCAAACTATCCACACAGCAATTTAGAAACTCGACTGGCAAGGTAGTTGAAACCATCTAACTGGTACTTGCCACGTGGTTGAAACTCCTTGCCAAACCAAGTGTAATAACCCAAAGTGATTTAAAATATATATATTATTATTTTTATTTACTTTAAATCAATTATTTTTTAATGTTTTCAAATTGTTTTAAAGTATTTGTATTAAAAAATAAAAAAATATCATTTTCATAATTTTCAAGATACAATATAATTGCTACCACAAAGCTCCGAGTATTTGCCTTACAGTAATTTTTGTAGTTTCAGTGTGAAAAAGTAACTTAAAAATAAGGCAACAATTTTTTTTTAAACCAAAATTTGAAGAAAAAATTTGAAACAAAACTAATAATTTTAATATATTAACATCACACGGCATCTGAGAGTAAGAAGTTGAAAATCACTACTTGCTATCTCCTTGGTGTCCGTGAAAACCTACTACAGAATCTTACTTGACTGGAAATGTATCAGGAATTCTTTCTAGCATGAGATACTTCATTACTGCTGCTGATAGCTCGATTCACAAATCTATTTAGAAGGCTGCTGAAAATATGCATGATCAACTTATCTTGAGTTCGGTTCCGAGCTGTGCTGATTGAGAACCTGGAGCATAGGAAGGAAGGCCGTGTGATTTCTCCGGTACCTGTGAACGGATTAAAAAACCAGGCTGGAAGAAGGTCCCTGAATAGAAGTTTCACATCACAGCTGCAGCATCTCAAGGGCCATTTTCATGAAGAAGTGATTCCGAAACTAGATGCAATTTCCAACTAGAAAAACACTTGCTAAATTGGAGAATTCAGAAAGCCAATTTATCATTTGTAAAGAAAATGTAATAGCAGTCTAAAACAGCGTCACTGTGTTTCCATCCCTCGAGCATCTTCTTCTGTTTATCAACAGAGAGGTGTCTCAAGTGGGACAGTACTTTTCAATCAAGTGTCCTCAATTTTTACTTCGCTTCTTGCCTTCTAGCCAAGCCAAATGAAAGTGAAAGCTAGTGATCACAGTGAGCTAACCTTCACCCTTTTCTAAGTTAAAAGGATTAAATCAAGGGCCCTGAGCGCTGCAAGATAACTTCATTTAAAATCAACGATAAGATTCGCTTCATAAACATGACAAAACAAAGAGAGGGCCCATCTAATTAATGCATTGTGATGGATGATGAACCACGTAAGTTCTTGAGCCATCCACCAATCCATAGCCTAACCTAGGAAGATGGCACCTTCCGATCCGAATGTCCTTCCATACTTAATGCCCCAGAAATATCATTTGAACTAGAGGTTCAACATCTGAGAGGGACATTAATGGAAGCCAACATCTGCTTTCAAGGTTGGGTCCAATAACTATGCACGTGAAAAAGTCTGTCAAAACAGCAATAATGTGGAGGAGTTCATCAGCACAAAACCAGCACGAACATTTCAAGCTTTTCCATGAATAGCGCACGGAGCATATCTATTTGATCTTATGCATGGCATTTTATAAAAGTAGGACCCGGGTAATTTTAACCAAGTCAGTATTAGTGAAGATAGCAGATTGTATAACGGACAACTTTCTAGGCTGGGCAATGTGTAATGCAGAGTGACAAGGAATGGTGGTTTTATGCACCCCTCTAATTTCTAAATGCAATAAACTACCCCTTCTCATATTCATCATTATTTTTATAGTTAATTCTTTCATTTTATGTCATAATTTGTTATATTTGGATGAAGTTAAAACCTCCAATAACATGAACACGTTCAGTTCAAAGTGCAATAGGTACTTCGGATATTTTCTCTATTTTCGTTTTATCTCTCAGAACATTGCTTTAAAAGCAATATTCACTGGAATTTTTTGTACAATTCAAGAGAAGTAAGGAAAAAGGAATAATGCTAACATTTGTCTAAGAAATGAACTTTAAGAAGAAAATGGCATTTAGCAGATATATGAAAATTTATCTTAGACACACACTTACAACAGAAAAAAGGTAGGACGCAAACTGTCATTGGGACATGGGAATCCTTGGTCTACTGTTCTTCATAGTAAGGTGGTGTTGACTGAACACACAATTCATTTCCATCTGCATCATCATCATCCTCATCAGCATCCACCCAGTTACTAGGATGACGTTGTGAAAAACCATGGGCATTAGTTTCTGATCTCCCTGGGAGCAGAAAATAAAAAACAAATTGTAAGTATATAGGCGGGGGAAATATTCTTAATGTTAGCCCAACAGAATACTACAACTAACCTTGGGCTTCTTTTGCATGATCTTTTTCCACAGGATGGCCGCTAATACAGCAGGTCAAGGAATTGAAATTCAAGTCATCAATTAGGAATCGGAATTAATGCAAAAGACTAGTACAAACATTATAGTGGAGTTATGCCACTGCATGATATTTTTTGTGCTATTGGAATTCCAAATATTCAGGGAGAATCTAAAAGGAGTAGTTATACAGAATTTTCACTGAACAAAGTACCTGGTTATGGAATGTATAGAATGTTAGAGAGCATTAGCTTCATTTTTTTCTACTTGCCAACAAACAAAAGAAGCCCTCTTTAGTGAGGATTGCTAACCGAATCAACCCGCAATTTCCTAGCCAGCAAGCACATGTCATGGACATCTTTCCATTCATATTGAATAAAACGCCCTCTTTGACAATTTTGAGTTGAAAATATAAATCAAACCCTTAAAAATTTATGCTCAAAACTATCATACTCAACCAAAAATGCAAAAAAAATGAATAAAATGCACGAATCCACTGTTGGAAAAGATGAAGACAAATGGGGCAATATCAAGTTGTGAATTACTTGCGTGGGCCACATATCAAAGTCCTTATACCTTAGTTCCAAGCAACTCAAAACACTAATATTAGTATATCCAAATTACCTACTAAAATGCAACAATTTTTTTTTATCATGATCATGGAGACTAAACCCTGCATCGGCAGTCCATCCAGTTCTCTGTGCGAGCTAGTGGCCTGTAAGACTGGGGACATTTGCCCACCAAACATACTTGGAGAGAAAGAGATGCAAAGTTCCATCACTAGAAATTAAAGCGATGAGAAATCCAAAAATCACATGACAAACAAGGTAACATACTGAAACAAACAGTAACAGTTAGGATACAGACTAGGATTCACAGCAACAGTTTCTCTAGCAGTCGTGTCTTTGGATATATGCATTGTGCTGATCCTTTGGATTTCCCTCTGTTCATTAGCATTCAAGTCTCTTTCTCCTGGAGCCTGCCTTGCTTCAGCACCACTACCACTACCACTTCTTGCTGCACTTCCTGCATTAAGTCAAGGTATGCAAGATTTTCAGGTGTGCATATAAAGGCGGCATTGAAACTTTGAATAATCACCTGAAAGTTCAGACCAAATTCTGGTGTGATCAGATGGATGTTCAGATACATTCACTCCACATCTCTCTTGTTGTCCTTGAGACCCTGTCCCATCTGCAGCCTGATCATGTGCTGTGGCTTGTGGAGGTTCTGGTGGATTTCCTTCATGGAGCTGCGATATAAGCATGGTTGCTAGTACAAGAGTAGCATCGAAATTTGAACTGGATCCATCATCTAGACCAAATTTTGGTGCCATTAAAATAGGCCTGTGTACCAACAAATGGTTTTTGCACAAATAGAATCATTTTTTAGATCATCTTAATACTGAATCCCAAATTGTAAGAAAAAACAGTCAAGGGCTACTGATGCTATGTGCATTAATAGTGTCATACAAATGCATGAGTCTTAATTACTGGTACAATACAGCTTGGGATTTAGCTTCTCTTTTAACAAAGGTTTGAATTGTCAGTGTTATAAGATGCAAATCAATCTGCAAATGCTAATATTACTAGCAACACTTCTAGGCTAATGTTAAACTGAATTGCATTTAATCTACAGAAATTTATCTCTTTAGTTTGATGTAATTATAAATCAAGGTCAGGCGGTGTGCGTGCATGTTCATGAACAAAGACTATCAGAAACTTTTCACATGGAAGCATGCTGATGCTTTGATTTGTGACCAAATGGATACTTAACATCATGGCCATTCTGCAGATAAGCTGGAACCATTTGTTAAACATGAAACTCATAAAATGAGAACCACTCTTCAGGAAGGGGACAAAGGGCAAGAAGGAAAGAAAATGAAACAGAAGTTAATATACTGGAACATAAAGAAGAAACATCTTACTCTCCAGCCTTTTCAAAATATAAATGAATATCAACTTCACAGCCCTCGCAGAAAGAGAGAAATGCCTGCAATTTAGAAATAAAAACAAACCCCCCAAATAGACAAGTTAACTCATTGGTCAAAATATATAAATCATACCAGAAAATAACATGACAATGATTATAACAACAGGAACAATGATTAGCTGAAATTAATCTCCATTGCAATGTCATAAAGGGTTGTTAAAAGGAGCAAGAATTAGTCAACTTGAGCAGATGCCAACTGTTATGAAAACTCAAATAAAATGCTTTGGGATCAGAACCATGACCACTAAACCTTCAGTTCCTTCACACCAAATGTCACATCCACAGGGTCTCCACTGTGAGTATACTGGACAAATTCTTCAGCTGGATCTATCCACAGCTGGGTGTGCAGTGAAGAGTCGTTGTCTGCAGTTGAAAATTTGAAGCATGAATATTCTGTTTGAAATGGCCAGGAGTACAAAAAATCATGAGTTCGCACCCTTGGTTGGGTCTATGTAACTTCTAAGTTCAACTGCTTTTCCTCCTATTTCATTTTCAGAGTCAGAAGCCATTGATGCACGTTCTGTTGCAATGATAGTGATCTCCTGGAGTGATGACTGAAAATTGGCAAGCAGTCTGTTAAGATCATGAGGTCTCACAACTAAGCTGCTTGGATATCTTCTCCTGTCAAGAGACAGATGTTGTATGTCCGGCTCAACATTGCAAGTAATCCAATAGGATTTTTTCATACCTGAACGTGGGAGTTGTGAATTTGTTGCGACTATGAAAAAATCAAATATATGCATTTTAGCTGTTGAAAAATGAGGATGGCAACATTGAATACCACGCTGCATGATTAAACTTGTTTGGTAATTATGATTAAACTTGTTTAGCTGTTGATATCCGATAACAACATTTCACAGAAGCACTCCAAGCAAACAGTTAAGAAAAAAAGGATGTGGGCAACATAGGTAGTTCATTCGGAGCCTCAAATTTGAAAACTCTAATGCCACAATACACAATTCATGGAATACCATGGTATTTAATGGGGCACATTGTCACTATACTAGCTTCCTTGCATTTAAAATTCATGCAGGACTAGTCATCGACTAACTTTGACCTTCAATTACTTACAAACCAACTCAACAAGTCTATTGGACGCTAAGGCATGAAACATACTGGAGTAACCATGATTCGTACTACTACCACTGAAATGAAATCTTCCATGCTTTCCCTGCATAAAATGCAAAAAAAAGATAACTTCCCCCGAGGAAGGAATTGAACTCTCACTTTGTTGCCAGCAAGCTCTACTATAGTATCCATTAGATATTATTATCACCATCCATTTAAAGGCGCCATCCACCGATCATCTCCAGTTCCCAGTATTCAGTACACGACAATTAAATGATCAGTATACAAAGCACTAACAAGCAAACGCATTTACCATTGAAGCATTCCAAAGCCCATTTCACTTTAGACGCGTCCGGATCAGGCAAATGCACACTCAGATGATCAACACCTGCAATTGGCGTCCTAAGAACCGAACAAATTGCCTGAACACCGGCTTGCAAAGTCATAATCAACACCGCTAGATTACCTGACACCATTACTTAATTCTAATCCCAGATTAAAAAAGCTATGACCGTTAATTACCTTCAGAAGCACACTGAATTTGACTTCAGCACCGGAAACTGTATACGCATCAAAGAAACTCGCCTTGAATGTAATACATTGGTATGCAGATCGCGATGAATGTAGCGTATGGAGCGCAAGCTGGAGAAATGTACTCAAATGTTAAACCTAATCGATGACTAACCAGCTAATAAATCTTTTTACTTAATTCCTGCTAGAGAGAGTGTAATTAGCATTTCTCTATTTTAAACCCTAAAATCAGAAATTAAATAAATTAAAAAAATAGTGATTAAAGACTAATTGATGAAAAAGAACAACAAATTTCAGTTTCCGAATGTGGAGAGAGCGAAAAGGAGAGAGTACCTGAGAAGGAGAAGCTTGGATAGCAAGCTCGTTACCGACACGTGAGAGGCACGTGACAGAGCGAGCGAAGGTTTTCAACGCGTTTCCGCTGAGACTCAGCTCCATCTTTGTGATTCTCTCTCTTTCCCCGGGTGCGTTTAGGTATGAAGAGAGGAGAATTTCTTCGCTATGGAAATGGCGGGAAGAAATATGTATATTGCTAAAATATGCTGATATCTTTTTTTTATGCAATCGCCAGCCCGAGCTATCAAAGTACGTGATTGTGTTGAATTAAAAATATATGTTTTTAAAAATTTTATATTAAAATAATATTTTTTTATAAATTATTTTTGATATTAAGAAAACATTAAAAAAATTAATTTAAAATAAAAAATAAAAATAAAATAAAATATTTAAAATTATTTCAAAATTATTTTGAAAACTTATTGCTCTGTTGTGTTTTCATCGTAAAAAAATATAAATAAAACATTTCTTCCCTGACAATCACCACACAGAATATAAATTAAAAAAAAATTCATATCATATCTAACAAATATATGATTGATACTGCATACAAAAAAATTCAAGGAGTTTTTATATATATTAATTATATACAGAGGCGAAGGATGCACTAACAAACACACAGAGGAAGTTTTCAAGAAACGGCAGCGTTTAGCGTCAATCACTGGAGTCATCAGGGGCATATCCGTCTATATATAACCACAGCTAAATACTAGGGTTCTGCAGCAATATAAATCCCCGCGAGGAAAGCCTTCATCTCCCACTCAGCTTACCCTAGCAGTGGCAGCCTCTCCTCTTCCCGGTACTTCCTCTTTCTCTCTATATTCCTTTTCTTTGATGATAACTGTGAAGTGCACAAGTTTATTAAAGAAAGGTTGTTTGTAAAATCAGGTGATTTAGAGCTTAAACTGTATTCGGTGTAGCAAATCAAAACCAGTCAAGATGCAGAACGACGAGGGACAAAACATGGATCTCTACATCCCCCGGAAATGGTATCTTAATTTTCCCTGCCTGTTTTTTTTGGGCTTTTTTTTTTCAAGTCAGAATTTTAGTTAATGTTTCGTTTATTGTCATGGTGTTTTGTAGCTCTGCCACAAACAGGCTTATTACTTCTAAGGACCATGCGTCTGTTCAGATTAATATTGGTCATTTGGATGCCAGTGGTCATTACACTGGCCAGTTCACCACTTTTGCGCTGTGTGGTTTCGTTCGTGCCCAGGTAATTTTCTTGCTCTTATATTTCTTGCCTCGAATTAGAAATCTGCTGTGATTTTTTGGGTGCTCTGTGCTAAAACGTAGCTCATTTATTGTCTGTTATTGCTTCTGATGTTCATTCTGTTCGTTATGGTTTAATGGCCCTTGATTTGAAGTTCCAATCGTCGGGGATTGGTAGTGTTTGGACCTATGTAGATGGGGTTGCACTAGCGTTAGAACATGAATTATTTCGATTAGATTCTACTCTGGGAAATAGTTAATGACCATGCTTAGAGAACCCGCGCTGACCTTTTTTATAATCTAATAGCTTACCAGTTCCTTTGTTGGATAGTCTAGTGCCTCCACTTGGATTATCAAATCTCCCAAGATGATTTTATTTATATTCTAACAACTATATTATCCACCATCTTAATGGATACCTGTTTTTTTTGTCTTCTAAGTTTTATTTGATTTTACTTTTCTTGGGATTTATTTAAACTCTGTGTTTTGCCCAATGATGCACAATATAAACTGTGTTGAACGGTTGCAAATGGCCTGTTCATTGATAGCCTTCAGTCTCCACCATATCCACCTCCACCTCTTCCATTCACCTTTTATGCACACAAATGCACTTTGTGGTGGTGTTTGAAGGCTTTTGATGGACCCCAATAGCAAAAATCGTGTATGATTTTCAGAAGCTATGAGATCTGAGGGCTTTCTGACTTTTATTTCATTTTGAGAAAAAAAACTATTCTCCTTCAAAACTATTCTTCTCTAATAACCTGACCAGTTTTATGTTCATAGTATAATGCCATGCTTTTGCTGGTCTACTTTTGGATAATTAGTTTTTTCTTTTGTTCATATTTATTTATCTCACAAAGGACTTCATATTTTAGCTTTTGCTATTTAACACATTTTGTTGTTACTTTTCTTGACTGGGGTTCCGTTTTGTTATTCTATGCTTTGTCCAATGATGCACAACATAAAGTTTGCTGAATGGCTGCTAATGTGCTGTTCATCACAAGATTTCACACACCATCACCTCCACTTCCAAATCCCCACCTCCTTTTCCACAACTCCACAATATTGTGGTTGTGTGTGAAGGCTTTTGATGAATACCATTAGTTGTAAATCACATGTGATTCTCAGAAGCTATGAGATCTGGCGGCATCCCAACATCTATATATTTTTTTATCCTTATCAGTTATCATTCAAATAGGATAGTATAACCATCTCTTTTAAATTGGAGAGATCCTCATCGGAGAGAATAAGGCTTATTTTGTCACAGGATTTGGTGAATATGTTGCTATTTTTGTTTCATTTATTCAATTCATTGCTGTGTGTTTTGCTCCTTCACAATGTATCTTGTCACAGGATTCGGTGAATACTGTTTTTTGGGCTAACTCCTTTTATATATATTTCCAGGGTGATGCTGACAGTGCCGTGGACAGGCTTTGGCAAAAGAAGAAGACTGAACTCCGCCAGCAGTAACTGCATTAGAGTTTTCATTTTGTCCACTAAACATTGGTGGTGCAAGAAAGTGACAACTGCGCTCGTTTTCTTGAACCATGTTCCTTCAGTTCTCTGCCCGAACAAGAATCTACTACTTAGCTATTATATTTTGAATCTTCGTGGTGTCCAAAATTTTAATAATTTCCCTTAAAGTTTTGCAAGTTTTAGGATCCTCAATTTGTAGCGAGGTGGTGGTTATCTTTATCACGTTAAAGACCCGTTTAGTATTGCTATCTATCATATACAGCGGGAGGTGCCTCTAAACTTTGCCTGCAATTCCGATTTCTTTCTTTCCTAAATGAGACGATCGAGACAGGGGGTGGATACCAACACTTGAATAGGTGACCTCCACGATTTTATAGGGTTTGCTAAAGCTATGATTTAATCGGGCCATATATTTTGCTCAAAACTCCGAACCTATTGAACGTTGTGTTTCCACAACCTGACGATGAAGTGAGAAAATTATGATGCCAACGCAAGCTGTAGAACCCAAAGTTGTCAATATCGTTTCGGTAATCGTTTTGTTTTTTTTATTGGTACGAAATGTTTTGGTTTCGGAGCGTTTCGGTGTGCTGTTTTAGGGTTGTATTGTTCATATATAATTAATTAATTATATATGTGAAAAAACTTAAAAAATAAAAAAAAAATATTTTTTATTTTATATAAAATCAAAGTTGATATAATTTTATTTTTTTATAATATATATTTTTTAATTTTTATTATTTTTATTTTTGTATTTTCAATACATCTCATAAATAATAAATAATAATATATAACTATACACACACACACACACACACACACATATACATATACATACATATATATATATATATATATATATATATATATATATATATATATATATATATAGGACACGGGAGAGGCGGGAATTAAAATTTTGGCATGGCCGGAACGGCACACCCGGGGTGATTCCGGGGTGTTTCGGCCGGTATTTGGCCGGTATTTCCGGTACCGACCGGTATTTAAAACGAGATGAAAACGACGTCGTTTTGTTTCGTTTTTTTGCCTGGTACGAAACGTTTCGGCCGTTTCGGCCGAAACGAAACGATATCAATAACTTTGGTAGAACCATCTCGAAGTACTTTTGCTTGCCCAAAAAGAATTTGGAGTTTTTTTAATTTTCCAACAGCCTATGCCGTTCAAAGTGAGCTCGTTCGTGAATATAGCTGTCTATATTTATAGAAATTATAAATAAATTTATTATTTTGTTATATTTAAAATAAGGTCTATATTTAAAACTACGGTTTCCTTTCCTCCGAATCTGTTTATTGTATCTATAATTATAAATTGTATTATTAGAATACAAAACAAAGCATTTTCCAAAATAAAAAATAATTTGCAGCAAGGTTGCCCCATTTCAGTATGGTTTTGAGATGCCTGATGCTGTAGAGAATACAAATGGTAAACGCGTAAATGATACAAGAAAATAATTTTAATTGCAGGCATAAAGGCATGCTTCTGTAATCTGTATCTATGATTAATTTAAAATACCTATATGTTTTTTTTTCCCGATATTTATTTATTTAAAATAAACAAAAAATAATTATTATTTTAAATTAAAAAAATCAGAAAATTCAAAAAATGTGAACGTCAAGCACCATAGCAACAATTGTTGCTGCTTCACGCAAACTATTTATTCACATATCTTTTCAAAAGTAATTTATGTTGCTGCAACATAGAGGTATTTTGATCTATATCAATTTTTTTTTAATTGGAGGAAATCTAATTCATAGAAGATTTTTGAGCAAGTAAAATTCTTATTGTCTGGGGTTTCTATGAACAATACAATCTTGATTTAAACTCAGAATCTCTTATAAAAAGTATAAATCATAACTCGAATTCAAAATTTATAACGCAGAATATAAATTTTTTATAATCACGTTATTCAGATTGATATCATTTGCTAAAACCCTCGACGTTAATAGAAGTTAACACTATTTTGTGTCCTGGTTGGGAAAAATAGGAATTCCGACTACTTGTAAATCATTTATCTTCCACCAATCATCAGGAATAATTAGCAACTTTTTCTCATCCGCCAACCTCTTGGCCAATTGACTGGCTCCTCCTCGTTCAGTTTCTACACAGAATGAAATCCGAGCTTGCTCAGCAATCTCGCCTTGAATCCTCGTGACATCTGATATCTGAACTCTGGGATAGAGTTGCAGTTACAACTTAACCTCCCATTGCATACAGCGCAGGGAATTTACGATCTCAGATCCCACATCTCCGTGTCCTTGGACAAAATGGACCTCCGGTGCATCTGATAGGAAACTGTCGTGAAATCAACTTTCTCATCCCGAACTTCAGCATAAAATAATGCCCCCTTCCTGCTGAAGTGATATGGAGAATTAGGTTTGGACACTTTCATCGCAAAACTGTCTACTTTGTCCTAATTTCATCTTTCACGATTTCCCTTCCCACCTTATCAACCGTACTCTGTAACATCATCTTCTCCATTATTTCTGGCAACATTTTCAGAATGTAGCAGCATCCTGTAAAAGTAGCATCGCCGTTCCTCTGCTCTTCCAGCTTTTGTTCTTGAGGCTAAATGGAAAAAAGAAGGAGCAAAACTCAATTCACAGAGGAGAGTCTGAGAAACAGTCAAGGGGACAGCCGCTGAAAGGCTCGACAGAAACAGGGTGCGTGAGTCTCTTGTGCTAAGGTAATAGTAATTTGAAAGCAACAGGATAGGGACTCGACGCCCTTAGTGTTTCCGGTAATCGGGAAAAAGGGTCAACGACAGGGGACATCCGGAAATAGTGACTGTTTGTCAACAATAATAATACTGCGGTGACTCCCTGTTATTAATATTTTTAATAATTATTAATACTATAATATTAATATTAACTTTGTCCAAAAATTTACTTTGTAGTCTAACTATGAATTTTGTTGTTTTTAAAATATTTTCTTATTTAGAAATATATTAAAGTAATATTATTTTATTTTAAAATAATATTTTAATACATTAAGATATTTGAAAACTAAAAAAATACATTTTAAATTAGAAATTAAAAAAATAACAATATTTTTTAAAAATTTTCATATTTGTTACTAGTTAATTGGCCATGTTCCCTCGAGTGGTGAATTTTTTTCTTAGTGATTCAAAAAAGCCTTAAAAATATATAATTATTTTTTTTATTGTTAATTAAAATGCATGCATGTATAGCTAGAAGAAGTTTAAACTGAAACCATGTGGCCACCAGCTCTGTTTTGTCGTCTCGTGTATTTACTATCTAGAGTGATTACAGTTATTTTTTAAATTGTTTATTTATTTAAATATATTTTTTTATTTTTTTATTTTTTTTAAATAAAATATATTTTTAATACATACTCGCATACAATCTTCGTCAAGATGACATCTCATAACTGTTTTCCAATATTCCTTCCTTTATTTTATTTTTTTCTCATTGATTTCTCATGGGGCATGAGCAACATAACTGATATTGTTTCTTGTCAATCAAAGTTGCCTAAAAAGGCAATCCTTTTATTTTTATTTTTATTTTTATTTTTAATTTCATTTTTATTTTCATGTAACTAACAAATACGAGAAGAAAAAATAACATGTGGACGCTTGTGTTATATACTCCAGAAAGGGAGCCTTCTACCATGACTATAGAAGCTAAAGGGGTTGACTTTCTTTTTATGGCAACTTTTATATTTAGTTAATTTTAGTTTCATTTCCATTATTATTTAATCAATTAAACTTGTTTTTCATTTAAGTTGGGAAGAATATAACTATTTTTTCATCATTGAATAGAACAAAGGTAGTTTTTAAAATTAACTAAGACAATAAATATGATTTTCATAATAATAGAACCAGAGTTAATTAAATAGAAAAACTGATATATATATATATTATTTTAAAAATTATTTTTTTAACTATAATAATTCAAGAAATATGTTTTTTTTCCCTGTTGTTATGAAAAAAACTCAATATATATTACGAAAACAAATTGTGTTTTTTAATATCGATTTTAAATACAACTACTATCCAGAACAATAGATAAACACAATTATATTTCCTAATATTATTTAGATGCACAACCATTATGTGCATTAATATTTTATCTTTTGTAAAATAATTAATTTTAATAAAAATCAACTTAAAATTTTATGAAGACTCGAACTCAAAAAACTAAGTTAATAAAATTGAAAAAAATAATTTAAAATAAAATAATATTAAAAAAAACATTTTTGAAATATAGCTATGGAGATAAAAATTAAAAAAAAAAACCAATAACACGCTAAAAATATATGTCTCTGAAAAATATATATATTCGATAGAATCAGGAAAGATATAACTTTCCGTATACTTTTTACAGGTGTTTTTTTCTCTCTGAAAAATCCTGCTTTAATTACAAAAAGACCCCCAAAAAAGTAAAGATGTTCTCGTAGCAGCTTTATTTTCACTGCATTGATTGACTGCGGTCCCGTCAAAGTCATAAGTGGTGCAGCAGACTCGACTTGACAGATCCTTTTCACGGCCACCCTCTGTACCAAGTTTTCTGCGTCTTTGCCGTTAGTCACCATTTCATATTCCGGTTGTGGGTTTACGTTATCCTCGCTCAGGTTAGGTTTGCTGTGATATAACGTGAGAGGCTACCATACTGGAAACGGAGGGCCGAAATTTTTTTTAAAAAAAAAACTTTGTTGCTTTCAAATTATTATTTCTAGATCATATAAAATAATATAATATAATATAATATAATATATATTATATTCTTGAATATGTTAGTTTAAGTTTTTAGATGATATAGTTTTTTAATATGATATCAAAATCTTATTGATCCAGTAATCACGAGTTCAAATCTCACCTTCTTTATTTTATTTGATAAAAATTAAACACAAAGTAATGTGGTTTTGTGCACAAGTTTCAAGTCCAAAATATTTTTATTTGAGAGGATGTCTTATAAAATAATATAAATCATATGTTAGAGTTTCATTTATCAGTTTAAGTCAGGGGAGATGGTTCATAACAATAAACAAATTACTTTAAAATATAATATTATTAGAAAATAATAAATTGCTAATAGAAGGAAATGATATATTCGGATATATCAGCATAAAATATAAAATAAAATATATTAGTTTAATATATCGGACAATTATATGTATATGATATTATATTCTTTAAATTTATATTATATGTGTAGTTGATTTTATAAAATAAACTATTATAAAAAAAATACTGCTGTCTGCAATGTTATTGCTACTAATGGTAACACGAACCACTCCAGGTGGTGACGAGGGTGGGTGTTTAGCGAGCTGCACACCTTTTTGGACGATAATTAGAGCCAATATTACTGACCACGATTTTTAAACGGGCACGTGGCTCAAAACAATTGGCTCTCAGTTTCAAGACGGGGCTAGTTCCTTGTTATTGGGACTTGTTAATATTTATTGCCTGGACTTTAGGGTAGCAATTTTGGTTCTCGGTACGTGCTTTTGCCCCAACAAAAACCATAAATCCCCTGCCCTGTTCAACATGCCTAGACACCATGCCTACTGATAGCACCACCAACCATGATCATTGCTGTGCTTGTGATTCTCATTCAAACTTAGAAAAGGGATGGGTTTTTTTTATAGTTTATAAAAACCAATCAATTAATCCATGTAATATAATAAATAATCAAATAGCTCCTAGACTAGTATTTTTCATGCCAAGAACCACATATATCTCATTAAATATATTTTGCTAATTAAAATAAATAAATAAAATTTTAGTTATTTTAAAATTTTATAAAAGATACACATTTTAGTTAAAACTCGAAACATGTTGTATAGATCATAAATTTTTTATCACCACTATAGATCCCTTTTAAACCCATAAACTATTACTTATCATTATCAATTCAATAAAAGAAAATTCAAGGTGCTTTTTTTATTTAGTTGTCAAGCTCTTGTATATTTCAACTAATTTTTTTTTGTTCTATTTTATAATAAATAAAAAAAAAGTAAAATAAATTGAAAAGAAAATGGAATTGACAAGAGGGTTAATTTATAAACAAGTTGAAAAACTAAATTAAATATATATTTTCTAGAACTACAAGGATTAAATTATAATTTGCTTGTGATAGTTTCTAGATCAGCTTTTTTTGCGTAAAAAAGAAGGAAGGTGGACTGGACTGGAGGAATCGGGTTCCTGGTAACTGGAAATTGCCAGGCAAATGATGACAGGAATATGCAGATGTCATGATTGATTGACTGGATTAAAATGAAAGGTTCTGATTGCTTGTGGATTAGTATTCTCTCCTTTCCCTCCATATCACTGGTCGAGAAAATCTTATCATTTATAGTTTCATGATTTTTTAAAAAATAAAAAAAATCAATATAAGTTTTGAGCTGCTGATAAAATTTATATTAATTTAAATCTCCACTTATAGTATACCCAGATCGGCAGATTATATTTATGGGATGTCAGTACTGGTTTATATCTTAAATATATCTCTAGGGTTTTGGAGCAGATGTTGAACAGGTTCACCAGCACCTCGTTTAATTTTGTACTGAAGACTGAGCCCAGTCTTGAAGTTTTTTTTTTTTTTAACTGAATCTGGTTAACTTGCGCGTACTATAATTAATTTTTAAATTTATTAAATATTCTATAAGTTCAAAAACATGTAAAGTACTATAACGATAACAAATATGCATGACAGAGCTTAAATTCAGATAATTAACAAAAACAAACACTACACTGATGCAATGAACAAGTCTTGAAGTTTTATATATAGAATGGCATGTGCAAACGCATCAGCAAAACATAAGAGAAATATTGGTGTTGGTGGCAGGGATGAGAGTGCCTGAAATATGAGTTCTTTGTTAAAAATGGACACCTCGATGGAGAATAAGAATAAAGCAATAATGTAGAGTGTTTTTTTAATATATATATATATATCATTTGAATTTATATATATCGCATGAACACATTAAAATTAATTTATAAATAAAGGCATGCTTGAAAATGGGAACGATACCATCTAAGGAATTATAGTGTCAGGTCCTACCAACATTTAATTCCTATTCTATTGTTTGAAGAATGATTTAGGTTGTTTTTTAAATGGGTTTTTGTTTAAAAATATATTATAATAATATTTTATGTTTTAATTTTTTTTTTGATATTAATAAATTAAAATTTTCTAAAAATATAAAATAAAATAAAAAAATATTTTTGAAATACAATAAAAAATATCCTTTAATATCTATTAGTGGGAAATTTGTCATCAGCATGACGGTCCAAATGGAGATGGTAAAGGGTCGCTATCAGAGAACGATGGCGTATTGGTCCAAGACAGTCTAATTAAGTCAAAGTAGAAGTTAGTAAAGAAGCATCGTGTTTCTGCATGCTTTACTTCTTCTCTAAGCTCCTTCCTAGCCCAGTTAAGAGAGGGGGCAAAGAGGTAAAAAAGTGGTCGTTAGTCTCTCTCTCTCTCTCTCTCTATATATATATATATATATATATATATAGTTTAAAATGTATCTTACAATCATACTTAAAAATAATTTAAAAACATAAAAGATATCATTTAAAATAAAAAAATCAAAATAAATATTTTTAAAATTCAAAAAAAAAAATGGACCAAAAGCACCTAAAAGCGCTTTTGGGTGGCTTCCCAAACACCCCCAAAATCTGTTAAATCGACACCTCGTTAAAAAATAAAAATAAAACAGTAAGAATCATTTAGTAGGTGGCAATAGCATAAGTTTGAGATTTAGAAATTTATTTTTCTCGTAATATCATGTTCGGATTTTATAATTATTAATGTGATGATTATTAAAAATTTATATTATTATTAATTTTAAAACTTATTAAATTAATTAAGATATATACAAGATATTCTAGACACTCATGTTAATTATAATAATAATAATAAAACAATAAGATTCTCCTTTGAGATCAAGCTTTGAATGTCAACTGACCATATAGTGGGAAATGAGATTAAAAAAAATAAAAAATAAAAGAGAGCATATTCATAAAGATTAGTGAAGGCCTGGACTGGTGCTTTTCGAGTTTATTTTTTGTCGGAAAATTAAGTTGTGCAAAAAGGCTAGGTTTACATGTTATTTTCAAGATTCAAGAAAACATAATTAATTTTAAAATGTTTTTTATATTAATTTTATTACAATAAAAAAATAAAAGCATCATTAAAATGGAGTTGGCAAAGAGTCACTACTAGAAAACAAATGGTATGGCGGTCCAAAAAAGTCTAATTAAGTCAAAGTAGAAATTAATAAAGTTTCTGACTGCAACATGAAAACACACAGCTTTCATGACGCCCACCCCACCCCAGTTCAAAGAGGAGGTGCAAAGTCTACTTTTTCTTTCATGTAAAAAAAAAGAAGAAAAAGGAAATAAACTTGTTTTTACTTTGATTTTTATTTTTATTTCAAAAAATATTTTAAAAAACTAAATAATTTATTACATGTTTGAAAGTGTGGTTGAGATTAAATTGCTTTGAAAACAGTTCTTGTTTGAAATATATTAAAACATTAAAACAATTAAAAAAATAATTTATTTTTGATATTAAAACATTGAAAATAATTTAAAAATATAAAAAATATTTAATTAAAAAAGAAATTAAAATGAATTGACAAAGACCCGAAAAGAAGTAAAGAGAGAGAGAGAGACAGAGGAACACAAAATTCAAAGGTTAGTTTCATGAAAGTAAGAGAAACTTTCCATGTGGGCAATTAGCCAGAGACCAGGACCCTCTGGTCTGGTTCAAGCGCTCGCACACACATACCCAAGTGATAGGTTTCAATTTAATAATTACCTATAAGTTATAGGATTAGATTTACCAAGACCCTGCGTGTATATATAATCTGCAACTCGACATAAATAAATCTAAAATAATATATTTTCAAAGATTATTTAAAAAAAAATCACATGTTTTTTTTAAAATAATTTAGAAATTAAATCAAGTCGTCAACTATATCATCTTCCACTTGATTTGATTCTAAATTTAATTATAAGAGATTGAGGAGGTTAACGGATTTTCTGGATTTATTCATGGAGTATGTTTAATAACTATACTTCTAATAATTATATCTAAAAAGCAAGCATGAGGTTTAATTATGCTCTACTCTAATATCGCCCTATTTATCTAAAAAAATGGACCGATGTTTTGATGCTTGAATTATTATTATTTTATTAACATACACTGATCAACTTAAATATATTTTAATTAATTATATAAATCCTGAAATTAACGACTATGTAAATTTTCAGTTATTGTCATAATAACATTTACAATACTTGAATTTAAGATCATAGAAAAACCGAAATTCTTAGTCCTAAATTCTTATTATTGTATCATCTGGTTTACTTATCGAGATACATTATTAGATTGCAAATTACTAAAATAATATATTTTCAAAGATTATTTTTAAAAAATCATATGTTTTTTTGTAAATAATTTAGAAATAAAATCAAGTCGTCAACTATATCATCTTCCACTTGATTTGATTCTAGATTTAATTATAAGAGATTGAGGAGGCTAACGGATTTTCTAGATTTATTCATGGAGTATGTTTGATAACTCTACTTCTAATAATTATATCTAGAAAGCAAACATTGGGTTTAATTATGCTTTGCTCTAATATCGCCCTATTTATTTATAGACGCTGAATTTAATAATAATATAAACTTTTAATTTTTTAATAATAATTATATTAATAGATATATGATTCGAACCCAAGACCACTTAAAAAACAGACCATTTGATTCTAAACTTTGATCACTTGACCAAGTATAGTACTCATAGAAAGACACTATTAGATTGCAAATTACTGAAGTAAGAAGAAAGGGAGTGGAATGCCAATTCCTTTAAATGGGATCTGCAACAATTAAAGGGAGACAAAAAGGAAATGAAATCCATCAAACCCAAACCCTAAGTTAAGCAATGAATTTACATGTTTTTAATATATTTGAATTATTTTTGAAATATTTTAATATGATTATATCCATAAAAATAAAAATAAAAATAAAAATAAAAATATTCTCTATCAATTTCCCAAACAACCAACAATAAGCAAGAATTGATTTTTTTTTTCACAAAGAGACATACAAAACCATGATCTTGCACTACTTGTAATTAATTCTTTATAGCTTTCTCCTCAAATCTCCTTTGTCCACAATCCACAGACAAAAAACACTTTACATACAAGATGAGTGTTGGAAAGGTTGCAAGGGTCCCAACATACATACAACTAGCATGAGCACCATAATACAAATCACATCCCATTGTGAAAACTTAAAAGGTATTTATAATTCTATTCTAAAAATGTTTTTCAATAATTTTTTTATTTAAAATTAAAATTATTGGTGTTTTTAGATAATTTTAATATGTTAATATTAAAAATATTTTTTAAAATATTATTTTAATATATTTATAAATAAAAAACACTTTAAAAAATATTATCACCCGATCAATTACTTAGTAGGCATGGCAAAAACACATCATTTATATATATACAGACAGACTCGGATATTATATAGTGCTTCTGAAAGCTAATTGTCATTAGATCAGTATAATCACATTCTAATAAACCGAAATGGCTAATTACTTTCCACATCAGAGGGCCTACTATAGCATTAAGGCTGATATATTATTTGTGTTTTTTAAAGAAAAATAACTTGAAAAACAGTAAAAGGTACAAAATAAAGCTAATAAATAAACACCCGTCACAAGAGGGAAAAAAGGCCAAACCCTAATTTCCCTCTTATTATCCACTAATTTAAAGCTACAATAAGTTTACCTTTCATATATCTACATCCATTACAAAAATAACCCTTTCCCCTCGTAGACTTGTACAAGTAGTATGAGGCTTCGATTCTTCAATTCCCACTTCTTGCCAAGCCATCATCATCACATAATCGAGCATGCATTAGGGTTTTCGTCGCTTAGAAAGTCAAACGAATCAGACGGCTGTGATGAATACTGATGGAAATCGTATGGTGGAGGTTCACTGAAGGTATCCGGATGGGTACCGGGATGCATATACGCATAGGAGTGCTGTGGAGCATAGTACGAGGCACCATAACTTGTACTAGGGTACGCTACATTGCTACTAGCAGCATACACAGGGGGAGCATAGTAAGTTGTTGGGTAGTCATACACATAATCACGATATGGAGGGATGTGATTTGCAGGGGGCGGGGCTTGGACTTGAACATCTCCTTGACCTGATGATCCAGTACCTGCCGGTGCGTGACCAGAATGTACACCCTCGTCACCATTGTTGTTATTGCCGTTTTTCCCTTTCTGTCCCTTCTTCTTTTTACCACCACTGCTACCATCCGCACTGCCCCCGCCACCACTTTTTTCAACTACAACCTCACTTTCACCAACTTTCTTGTCAGCCACCGGTGACTGGCCGACGTACGGTGAGGTGACAGGTTGCTTAGCATTAACCTTTACTTCCTTGGCTTGAACAGCACCACCACCTTCGCATGCTTTGCCAGTAACAACATGACCACCACCTTCACTATTGTTACTGGGGCTCCCAATTTCACTGTTTTTAGTAGAAGGGACTTGCATTTTTTCTGCTTCGGCCTTGTCTTTAATTTCTCTCTCTTTTTCACCATCGCCACCTGCTTCATTACTGCTCTCTTGGTCTCTTTGTTTCACTTTCTCTTTCCCTTTCTCTTTGTTTTTTGCTTTATCTTTCTTCATTGCTTCTTTCTGATCACCAACAGCTTTTTCAGGCCACAGCTCTACATGTTTTCGTGTCTTTTTTTTCAGTCTCTTGATTAAAGTATCTGCATCAACATCCCCTACTACTGTAGCCTTTTGTAGTCCGAGATCAATATCTGTGGAGTACACTCCTGCAAATATATTGGACAAATTAGAAACTTTGATGAATTAGTAGATAAATAACCAGAAGTATTAACAATAAATTATGAGTTTAAGGGTTGAACCTTAGAGGGAAATTTTAAAAAAGGCAAAGAACCGAGTGAAGATGAATAAATACCAAGATGGGGAACATTGAGAGACAAAGTACGAGACTTTTGTAGATAAATATTGGAAAGAAATTAACAGCTTTTAAGAAAGTTTGAAGCTGAAGGAAAATGAAAAAGACCCAGATAAGAAACATGAAGGAATCTTAAAAATATTGCAAGAACGTAACAGAAAATAAATGAAATAATCAAGATTTTAATGAGATGTTTTGGTGGGTTTACTCTAATTTGCATACCATCTATGCTATCCAGAACCTTTTTGACTTTCCTCTTGCACTGCTCGCAGTGAACCGAGACTTTCAACATCCATGTCTGAAAAACAAAGAAAATGAGGTTAAAAACATGGAAAGATGGCATTTTTATCCTAGAAAGACGAGTTTTTCTGGCTTAATCTTGTTACCTTGTACTTGTGAGATGGTTCTGTGTTTCCATCTATTACCACTTGTGTAGCTTCTGTTTTGGCCTCTTGTCTAGCTTCTGTTTTGGCGTCTGTCTTCGGCTTTGTTGCCATTAGGAGAATTTAGAGTGTTTGCTCAGTATAGAGAGAGAGAGTGACTCGAGGAGAGAGAGAGAGAGTGGGGGGAGGGAGGAATTTGATGATGGGTGGAAATACTTATGAACAATGAAAGTTGCAGGAACTTAAGGGTGAGGAAAAGAAAAGGAAAGAGACAATGCCGGGCCAAAAAGTTGGTGCTTGATGAGATGGAAAAAACAGCGAACCTGCTGGCTGCTAGGGTATGAATATTGGGGATACATAAATTTTATACTACCTTTTTGTTGTAAAGGATAGCAAAATAATTAAATTAGGGGGAAAAAAACTTTATTATTATAAACAAAATAAATATTCTTTAAAGGGATCGCAGGGATTGGTCCCAGCTAGCTATTAACATCGAATTAATGGACTTAATGTGGTCACATAGACATTTGATACTTCTGCTTAGTGGTTTCTAGCTAATTGAGATTAAAGTGCAAATCTTCATTTATATAATAAAGCTGGAAATTAAACAACTTTGCTGTGTGAAGAAGGAATAGATATTAAAATAAATTTGTGTATTTTAATATTTGATAGGTTTGTTAGTGCTTGCCCTTTTATTTCTACTTACAGATATGATTGGGATTTTTTTAAAATTAAAAAATGAAGAAAATATCTATTTAATAGGGTGCAAAATGTACATGATTTGTTTTTATATATAAATAAAGTGATTTTATTTTAAAACTTAGTATTAAAATAAAACATATTAGATCAAATTTACAATCCATATTATAAACTTTATTGATTTAAATTTTTTATTTTTTAAATATTTTTTATGTAATTGTACAATAATAATAACATATGTTTGTAAAATTGAATGTAAAATAAATAAGTAAATATATGTTTGATATAGCAACAATTTCATCAAAAATAAACCGAAATAAAATTAAGAAAAGAACGACGAGTGAAGAAAATGGATGGAAATAAATCACCGTATTTACTGTTCATATGATATTTAAATATTAGAGGTAATTATTTGCTTATTATCTTTGTGTGATTTTTCATTATTGAAATTGAAAGTTTTGATTCCTAAATTATTAGCTTACGATACATGAAACACCCGGGCGAGGGTTAATAGTTTGTCTGAAATAATTGTGCTGGCCCCACTAGCCACATGGATCTGCTAAGAATGCCACGTGACAAGCACGTGTGACAGGTGTCATCGAGACTGGGAACAGCACTGCTAAGGCTGTGTATGGTGTTGATTTTGCTTTTATGGCTGAGGTTTTAAAAAAGTAATTTCATAAAAAGCACTTTAGCTGCGGGTCAAAATAAGTTTTGAAGTGTTTGGTTAAAATTGTTTTTGAGTTTGAGATTAATGAAAAGCAGTTTCATATGTTTGGTTATCAGACTTTTAATACTGCTTTTAACTTGTGAAATTATTTTAAAATGTATGTGCGTGCATGTGTGTGTGTGTGTGTGTGTGTAGTTTTGTAAATATTTAATAATTATAATAATAAAATATAATTAATAATTTAAGTAATATAGACACTTATTTTTATTCTTTCATTAAACTACATGTAATTTCATCACGAACTATAAATCCATATATGAAGGTTTTTGCGATCTCAGAACAACATATAGTAAAATATCATCTGAAATAAAATTAGAATTGCAAGACAAAAATTATCTTGTGATCTCTTTCTAATATATTTAATTAATTGATTGATTGATTTAATACTTAATATATTTTAATATTATAAATATTATTTTAATATATTTTTTATATTAAAAAAAAAAATCTCCCCGTAACCCCTCGACCCACCCCACTCCTCTCTCCCCTAATACTCCACTCCTCTCTTATTCACATTACACAAACCAACTAATCCACCCCCCCTCCCATGACTCTCCCTCTCACGCACGCCACCCACCTGATATACTCCACTCCTCTCTGGCCCGCCCTCTCTAGCCTCTTTTATGGTGATTGGTTTGTATATTTTTTTATGGGTTTGTCTCTCCTCTCTCTTGCCCTCCCGCTCTCACATGGGTTTGTATATTATTTGATGGGTTTGTCCCCTCTCTTGCCCCCTTGTAGTCATGAGTTTGTATATTATTTGATGAATTTGTGTTTGCCCCCTGTGGTCATAGGTTTGTATATTATTTGATAAATTTATGTTTTGAGTTATTATTGGGTTTGTATTATGAGAGATGGGGGAGAGATGCATGAAGTCAGCACATCATCTCTGCCTTTTTCTTGATAAGAATCAGTCACTATAGTAGCTTAATGCCCGTTTATGGAAACGCAGGAAAAACATAAAAAACCTACTTCTCATAAACTATGGTTTTGGTGATTTTCTTGGTGGGTCCCACATGAAGTAATATGCTTTTAATACATTACCAAACAACTTTTCCAGCTTTTCCACCTGCTTTTTTTCCAACCTGCGGTGAAACAGCAATACCAAACGGCCACTAAGTCTCAGGCCAATTCAATTTTTTTAAGATGAAAGAGAAGGTCACGCTAAATAATATTAAAAAAAAACCTCAGTAACTTTTTTTTGTATTTAATAAAATCAGTTAATTTAGTAATTTCATATAAATTAAAATGATAATAAATAATCTGTAAATAATTAATTACAAAAATAGCAATTGATACCATACATGTGGTTAATTTTGGAAGCTGCAGGGTTCTCTAAAGCAATGCCATGTAAAAACAAATTGAAGAAAACAAATTAAAGTTACTATTTATCTGTATTCAGTCAATTAATTTTATTTAATTAAATTGAAAAATATTTAAATAAAATAAATTTAACAGATAACAACAAATAAAAAAGATCTTAAATGACCCAATAAGCAAAAAAAAAAAAAAAAACGAACATAAAAGGTATACGAAAAGAATGTCATTGAGCCCAATCTTTAATATAATAAATATCCAATAATAAGATTAAAAAATATTAATTTAAATGAAATTAAGAAGCTTATATTAAAATTGATTAAATATTAAAGGATAAAATTAAATACAAAACAAATACAAAGCTAAAGAAATTAATATTATATCAATATTAACAGTTAAATTATAATCTTTGAATTAGATTTTAAATCACCCGATTTTATATAAAAAAATCCAGCGAGATCAGATTTAATAAAAACATTAATATATCATAAAAGACCTTCTGATGTTATTACTTTAACGGAGGCGAAACTTCTTCTTCACATGCTGGATTGAAACTATAAAAGAAAAGTCAACAATATATTCCCGCCACCAACGGATCTAAAGAATTACCTGGCAACTATCTATTGGTGGTACGATGTTTTTTTTGTGTGGTTACAGTTCAAGTATTTTAGTTATTAATACGAAAATCGGTTGGTTATTGGAAATTTATATTATTATTAATTTTATAATTTATAAAATTAGTGGAGATATATATAAAAGAAATTTGAGCACGCAAGTTAATAATAAAAAAAATTCCTGGCTCCGTAACATGATTTTCCAAAGTCAAGGTCAAGGGTCAAAATGAAATATATATTTTTTAATTTATTTAATTAGAACAAAATAAAAAATGGAAATAATGCTTTAACCTGCACCATACTAGGCCTATCTGTGTGCCGGCGGTCATCTGCAGTGAGAACCTACACGGGGCACTACAACAGGTCATACTTTTATCAAGAACAAGCCACAGTCAGCCGAATTCATTAGTATTATGCAATATTTTCTTAGCAGATTAAGCTAAGATTAAGGCAATATTTACTCACCAACTCTTTGATCAAGATGATCAGAAAATATTGCATCATACGGTGGCGTGCAGCATTTCAGACATCCATTTTTTAAGGCAATATTCACTCCCCAACTCTTTGATCAAGATGATCAAGTTATAAAAAATGGATGTCTGAAATGCTGCACGCCACCATATATTTTGCTTCATTATATTCAGATGGCATCGAGTCCTGTTAGCTCCTTCAGTGGTCAAGGGAGGTGAAGTCTATTCCTTCGGCATCGAGGGTGGACTCATGTATAGGCTATGGCCACAAGCACCACCATCACCACACCGGTCCATCCCTCGGTCTCTTTCACGAACCACCGATAGTCATCCGGCTGATCTTCCCCGAAGAACGGCTCCACTGGCTCGTGCACGTCATCAGTAGCATGTAGTGATCACACGCTAGATTCGCACCAGTAGCCCAACTCCTTAAAAAGATGGGTTAAATTTCATCTGGCCAAAAGCCCATCATCGACCCATAGCTCTCTCGATAAATGCACGCGTGTCCCCTCAAGAAAACATCATCGCTTGATGTGAAAAAAAATCTAAATCTCACTGGGCCAACTCTTCTAAAGCCCAATTAACAGTAGAATAAAACCCAACTAGTTGAGAACTGGGTTTCTTTTCCATTTCTGAACAGGGTAATGAAAAAATATATAAGCAAGTTTGTCCTCGTGGGAAGATTATTGATAAACAGTTTATTTTTCACGTATTTTTTTATAGAAACAAATCAATTGTATACACTGATTAGTGGTATGATTTGAAAAGAAATTCTGGAGCAGGATAACTTGTCTCTCACCCATGTAGGTTTGGCACCATGTTAGGACACATGACATGAGATCCTTGTCTCTTGCTTTGTACCACCAAAATGGTGAAATGCATTAAATATATGTAATTCTTGAGGTTTCATGACATGTCCCTTGTGGGAAAGAACTGACAGCACTGCAAGATGACCGCCAGTATCTTGTCTGGACTCCTATGGAGTTTGAGTATAGACATAATATTCCTTCTCCAAAGCCTTTAAAATCTGAATCATTTGTACGTACTCAGGATAATATCACTTGACTTGAAATATATTTATTGTGAATTTTAATGGTAAAATTATTATTTTATTTCTATAATAAAAAAGATTAACCCTTAAAATCAGGTGTATTTTTAGTTTTTTATCTGATATTGAACAATGAAATATCATATGTGCCACGGATAGAATGCAATGTAAGCGGCTAGATGCGAGAGTATTTTAATTTTTCAAATATTTATGCACTATATAACTACTAAAATACCTTTAAAAAAGATAAAATTAAATGTTTAAAACTCGAAATTTATCGTATATTTTAGAAGTTCTTCGATATCACGCTACGCAGATTGAGACCATTGGTGACATTCTACTCTTTATCTTTGCTGCATTAAAAGCCTTTGTCATTTTTGTGTATTTGGCTAATGTCCAACATTGCCATGGCAGAAGTCTTTCCTTTAAAAAAAATGTTTGTGCCTGGCTTGATTATTTGAAGCCAAGATCCAAATGAGTAGTTAAAATGCAGCACCCACCCCCTTTCCCTTAATTGACTTCGAGCTGAGGCTATTGCTTGTGATTGGATCAAGTAAAGCAAAAAAGTTAATTATTATCCGCTACTGGCATTCAATTATTATTTCGGAAAAGATAAAATAGTTAGAATAAAAAAGATACTCTTCAAAAATATATATTTAAATCCATTTTTTTATGGTTGATAACAAAAATAAAATAAATATATAAAAAATATTTTAATATATTTTCATGTAAAAAAACATTTTACATGGCAATTTCAATCACCCTTTAAAAAGCTGGGAATGAAAGGGATTGTTTTTACCTCTTCTGTCACCGAGCCAGCCCCGTCTTGTTTGTTTTCTTCTGCTTTATGGGTGTGGCTCTATAACTTGTTTATTTCATGTATGGTGTAGTGGGAAACAAAACAATTTGCAGCTACTTTTCTAAAGCAGTGGTCAGAAACTTAATTTCTGCCTCTTGTGGGCTGATTTATCCATGATTTTATTTAACCCTAATAATCAACTGAGTTAACAAAGAAATCCCTCATGGTGGATGGGATACTGGATGAGGTAAGGGCTAGGTTAAAGGCTTTCATGGCAGTTGCTATTACATGCTGGTGATGTAGTTGGTGTCAGGCCTCTCCCTCTTTCTTTCATGGTTAGTAGGCCAGGGACACACAACTGGAAGCAAATAACCTAAACATGTCTTAGAAATCAACTTCTGTCCTACCAAACAATGGTACCAGATCGCGAACCTGAAAGCAGCAGCAATAACCTAATTGAAAAGTATGGGAAAGGGACTCCCATTTGATATTAGCAACGCTTTTAGCATCCCATAATTCAACATTGAAAGATTGTTCAATCTGAGATATTGTTTTTTAGTCTCTCAAAGAAAAGTTGACACACTCACATAAGAAAGTAATGGGCCACACAGCTCTCTATCCCCGCCTCCATCAATAATGGGAAGGGGTTGGAGAGAAAACTTGCACCAGCACCCTCTTGGAAGGGTAGGCAATTCCAACCAAAAATAGGGGCCCGCCTTGGAAACTTTTTCGTGGTCTGATTTTGAGGCTTTTAGCAACTAAAAAGCTCTGATCAGCTGCAAAATCTCAGGACTCAACTTCAGATACCAAAGATTTTAGCAGCACTTTTAAACTGAGGAAATGACCTAGTGCCATGATTTGATGAAGAAAAAAGACAAAACATATTGCAGCTAGTCAGCTTTTCTCTAACAGAGAATAATAAGTAAACTAAACATTTGAGAATTGAGGATTGATGACAGTGCCCTAAAGACAAAGTGTAATACACATTTAACGAAGTTTTCAGGGAATTTATGGAGGTGAGCAGAGATAAGAATCTGTGGAGGGAGAAGAAGTAAAGAAGGCCCATAACAACTACAACTGCCAGGGCTCAGGGGTTCCTTGGAGTAGCATTAAAGACACGGCATTACATCTTCACTGTTACAACACCTCCACCACCCAAAAATAAAAAAATATTCAAGAAAAAAACAAGAATATAAGAAAACAATGTACTAGATTTATAAGGAGAACCTTAGAATTTATGCTTTTATGATTTCTAGTTGAAGAACATGGGTTGTGCTCCTCAGATTCTCCACATGATCTTCATCATCACTATTTTCATGTTCATATTATTACAAAGTGCCCACGTTTTGATTTCTGATGATGCTTCAGTGGATGTAGAAGGGTACTTCAAAGCTCCGGGCCTACCAAAGGTGGATTTCATAAAGGAAAGTACTGGAGATGCTAATAATGAGAAGCAGATTGAACAAATTTCTGGAGAAGATGAGAACGAAGAAAAAGAAACACTGATAGTTCAGAAGTTTAGAGCTTTACTTGGACTAAAGAGTCCCAAAACAAGAAGCTCATCAATTGAGTTTGTGTCACGAGCACCTTCTCCATCAGCCACCATGGAAGCTGAGCCTCCTGCTTTTGTTCCTGCTCCTGCTCCTCCTCCCGTTCCTGCTCCAAGGTTGCCAATTCATGTACATTCTTATTCTCCACTGCATCACAAACATCAAGCCCCACCACCACACAAGATTCAGAAAGAGCACAAAGATAAAAGTCAGCTTAAAAGAATTCTTGTAGCAGCTCTAGTGTCTGCAGGAGCTGCCTTCTTGGTTTGTGTTCTTGGGCTCATTTGGTTCTCTGGCAAATTCAGGGAGTATAGGAAAAAATCTGCAAGAATAATGTCGGTGCACAGGAAAAAAGGAAGAACCAAAGGTAAATCAAAGTTTGTTAGTTCTCAAAAGTCGGCAAGCAAGGTGAGCTTAAATCCTGCCCTTGATCTCTTGTATCTTAATTCACTAGAAGAGGATTTGGAGCGGCAAACTACTTCTCTTAAGCAAACTCGTCAAACTGTAAGCACATTATCAAGTCATAGCACACCAAAGTCTTCAATACATGAGAGGCAGGAATCAATGCAAGGATCGATAGCAGAATCAGATTCTGATAATGCTAGTAGTTCTCCCACAAGGGAAATCATGTCTGTTCATGGTGATGGGGAATCACTAAAATATGAATCCGATGGAGGTAACTCTTCATCTGGGGATAAAATTATTCCCATTGAATGTCATTCATCAGATGATGAATCTTTTCACTCTTTTGTTGATTCTCATTCATCGAATGTTCGGCTCTCTAATGCTTCGGCTGGTAGTCTTAGTGATATTTCAGAAATTCCCCCCTCAAATGTGCCGAAGATAATACCATCTCCTTCACCCCTTCCTACAAATTTAGACATTCCAGAAGAGACACTAGTTCAGGATAAAAATTTCACAACCCCCCCACCTCCGCCACCTCCTCCTCCACCTCCTCTGGCACCAAGAATGCGCATACCTCCTTCAAGCAGACCTTCGCTATCAAGCAGAATTGCATCTAAGGCTTCAAGTTCTTCTACATTACCAAATTTATCACCTCCTAGGAAGTCAGATGCTTCTTCAGGATCAAACCAAACACCTCGAAATGACTTACCGCCTTCACCTCAAAAGTCTCCCAAACCTTTACGAGTGCTATCGAGTATTCCTCCTCCCCCATGCCCACCTCCATTTCTGAAAGGAAATAATGGCTCTGCCAAAGGCCCACCTCCTCCACCATGTCCACCTCCATTTCTGAAAGGAAATGGTGGCCCACCTCCTCCGCCATCCCATCCTCTTCAATATATACCCTTAGGAAAAGATGGAGCACCACTGCCAAAATTGAAGCCACTTCACTGGGACAAAGTTAGAGCAGCACCAGACCAAAGCATGGTGTGGGACAGGATAAGATCAAGCTCATTCGAGTAAGTTTTTGTGTTTATATTTACTATGTAGTTCCAACTAGGAGTTATTAACCCGAGGTCTTAACAGATTAGATGAAGAGATGATCGAATCGCTCTTTGGATACAATTTACAAAGCACAACGAAGAATGACGAAGCGAAGAGCAAAACTCCTTCACCAAGCAAGCATGTACTTGATCCGAAGAGGCTGCAGAACATCACTATCCTCTCGAAAGCAATAAATGCAACTGCTGAGCAAGTATGTGAAGCACTAATGAGAGGTACGTTTTTTGTAAAGTTCACTTGAATAATTTGAACAGAAAAGCTGAGGCCTCCTGCTGCAAATGCAGAAAGTTCTGCAGCCTCCTGCTGAGCAATTTTAAAGATTGCAAATGCAGAAACTTCACACTTTTTTGAATCAAAGTTAGAAATTATAATAAAGAGATCTCATCTTCTCCTGCAAATGAAATCTTGATGGATGTCTTACGTTATAAACTAACACCTCGAAATAGAAGGGAGAAAAAATAATGCGACTAAGGAAACATATTTCCCTGTCTTTTCTATTTTAATATGGCTGAAATTTACTCCAAAACTGTCCATTTATTTTAGGTCCTTGTCTCCATCACTACAATCAAACACGTTTCTATTCCCTCTGAATTTGTCCCTTCTGTCCCAGTACACTAAAAAAACACAACCTAAATTCTTTTGATGCTTAACATTGAAATGAGTGGCGTCCACAAATATATACAGCGCATGTATGCTATATGCCTATAACAACCATCTAATACTGTGGACATCAGGAGATGGCTTGTGTTTACAGCAACTCGAGGCACTGGCGAAGATGGTACCTACCAAGGAAGAAGAGGCTAAGCTTTTTGGCTACAAAGGAGACATAAATGAGTTGGGGTCCGCAGAGAAGTTTGTTCGCGTAGTTCTTAGCATGCCGTTTGCCTTTCAACGAGTTGAAGCAATGCTTTATAGAGAAACTTTTGAAGATGAGGTGGTTCATCTGAGAAACTCTTTCTCAATGCTAGAGGTAACCATCGAACCACACAGCACACAAATTTTCATCAGAACGATTTATCAACACAACTTATCCCTCTATCTTTCTAATTCTTGTTTTCTGCCAGGAGGCCTGCAAAGAACTCAGATCAAGCAGACTCTTCCTGAAGTTGCTTGAAGCAGTGCTCAAAACAGGAAATCGAATGAATGTGGGAACAATCAGAGGAGGTGCTAAAGCATTCAAGCTAGATGCACTCCTTAAACTTTCTGATGTAAAAGGAACAGATGGTAAGACTACCTTACTCCATTTCGTTGTCCAAGAAATAATCCGATCAGAAGGGATTCGAGTATCAGATAGCATCATGGGGAAGATCAATCAGAAAAACAAAACCAAAACCGTCGAAGAAAGGGAAGAAGATTACAGAAGAATGGGACTAGACCTTGTTTCAGGTCTAAGCACAGAACTCTACAATGTCAAGAAAACAGCTACAATTGACTTAGATGTGCTTGCTAGTTCCGTCTCAAACCTCTCAGATGGGATCGATAAATTACAACATCTAGTAAACAAAGACTTATCAACCGACAAAAAGAGCATAAACTTTGTGCACAGAATGAAAACCTTCATAAATTATGCAGCAAGGAATCTAAAAGAATTGCGCGAGGACGAAGATAGAGTCCTATTGCACGTTAGGGAAATTACTGAATACTTCCATGGAAATGTAAGCAAAGATGAAGCCAACCCGCTTCGTATTTTCGTGATTGTAAGAGACTTTCTGGGAATGCTAGATCATGTCTGTAAAGAACTCAGGAGCCTCAAAGTCCCTAGCATTCCAAACCCTCTTGCTCCATTTAGGTAGATTGGACATTTGCTCTGTGTGTTATACTTCGTAGGATTATCATCCAATCACCAACGTGAATGTAGCCTTATTTTTTTGTGAATTTCATCTAGGGTTTTGGCTTGTTTAGTTTGAATTGCCCTGTAATCTCAGGTAGCTGGGATCAAGGTTTAAGTGAGCTGAGTTAGACTGAATTGATTACCTGAAGGATTTGCAATAACAGTCAATGTATTAATCATCCCAAGTCAGATCAGATTTTCAGATAAAAGCCTTAATGCTAGACAGTTGTTTAGACATAAAAGAAGCAAGAAAACCTTAAATCAGCTAAATAAATTATACATTTTTTTCTCTTAATTTCTCATATCATTTATTTTTTTTTTTTTAAATAAGAGTTCTGACTGGATTGATCTGAATTAATTTTAAGAAAAAAACTTTGACTTTGGGTTATGAAATGAATCGACTCCTCGGTGACTTGTCAGGCTATACCGGGTTGAATTAGAGCAGTGGGTGATACAGAACGACATCGTTTTGTTTTTAAGAAAATATATATATATATATATATATATATATACACTCTCCAAACAGTTAAACCCGCCACTTCTCTCTTCAAAGATCAAGAAGCTTCAAGACAAAACCCGCGACAACCACGAATGTCCACGTGTAAGTTTTCTATTGGACCCACAAGGTGCTAGAGCTTGAAGGGCATAATCAACAAAAAGAAAAGACTTGCGTGGATCATTTCTATTGGATTGCACACTATCAACTATACACCCACCGTCACTGTAACCCCTTATAAATAACAACTAGCTTCTTAGTGCCACTGGAGCTTCACTTCAAAAAGACAGAGAAAGCTTGTTCTGTTTTTTTTTTTTTATACAGATCTTCACTGTAATAAAAGCAAGCACGATGAGAGTCGAGCATGCAGCAGATTTTGCCTTTTTGTTTCTCTTTGTTTCAGGTAAGTTGAAATGTTAAAGGAAAGGTTTTTGGAATTTCTTGTTGGTTATAAGCTTGTTGGGTTTTGTGATTAGTGCTCTGTTTTTGCTGATGAGAAGGTGATAAATTAACAAGATTTGATTGTTTACGCACTTGAACATTGTAGTTTCTTTGTGGAGGTATTATTTTTCATGGAAAACAAACAGGGTTATGAGGGAATAATAATATAAATGGTTTCAAAGATAGAAAATGTGAGAAATATCACATGTGCTTTCATTTCTATTGCTTCGATAGAATTGAAAGCTAAGATAGAAAGTATATTCCTGATCCACTTCAACACAATCTTTCATCTTTGAATTTTTTCTTACAAGGTTCCTTTTTTTTGTTTCTTTTGAGGAATACTACTTTTTAGGATTAGCAGTGGCAGCAGATGATGGACCAAAACCAGGGACTGTGATCGGCATTGATCTTGGGACTACTTACTCTTGCGTGGCTGTCTCTCGGGACGGACACGTAGAGATTATAGCCAATGATCAAGGTAATAGAGTAACTCCTTCATGGGTGGCCTTCACCGATACAGAGCGTTTGATTGGAGAGGCTGCGAAGAATCAAGCTCCTATGAATCCTGAACGCACAATATTTGGTGTTAAGCGTCTCATTGGAAGAAAGTAAGAGGAATCCACTCTTAATGTCTTTCACGTTTTCGTAATTTGAATATATTTTGTAATTTCGGTAGTGAATTGAACTCGGTTGGTGCTCATTTCGCTTTGTTTGGTGTAGGTTTGATGATCCAGAAGTTCAAAGAGATATAAAGTTCTTACCTTATAAGGTTGTGAACAAGGATGGTAAGTCTTATGTACAGGTGAAGGTGAAAGGAGAGACTAAGGTGTTTAGCCCGGAGGAAATCAGTGCTATGATATTGGGAAAGATGAAAGAAACAGCCGAGTCGTACTTGGGGAAGAAGATTAAAAACGCAGTCGTCACTGTTCCTGGTACATTTCAAACCTTTTTCCTTGATTCTTATTCAAGTTTTATGTTTGAATACTGTCCGATGGAGTTGCCTTTTGTTCTTTGTTGTAGCTTACTTCAATGATGCTCAAAGGCAAGCTACGAAGGATGCAGGCATCATTGCCGGGCTATATGTGCCTCGGATAATCAATGAGCCAACAGCTGCAGCTATTGCCTATGGCTTGGACAAGAAAGGAGGAGATATGAACATTTTGGTCTATGATCTTGGTGGTGGTACATTTGATGTTAGCATTTTGACTATTGATAATGGTGTATTTGAGGTTCTTGCTACTAGTGGAGACACCCACTTGGGAGGAGAGGACTTCGATCAGAGATTGATGGACCATTTCATCAAGCTGATCAAGAAGAAGTACAACAAAGACATAAGTAAAGATAAGAAGGCTCTTGGGAAGCTTCGAAGGGAATGTGAGAGAGCTAAGAGGGCGTTGAGCAGCCAACACCAGGTTCGAGTAGAGATTGAATCACTCATTGATGGCATTGATTTCTCAGAGCCAATTACAAGGGCAAGATTCGAAGAGATGAACATGGACTTAATTAAGAAGACACTGGATATAGTGAAGAAGGCTATGGATGATGCGGGATTAAAGAAGGCTGATATCAAGGAGACTGTGCTTGTTGGTGGAAGTACCAGAATTCCCAAAGTGCGAGAAATGCTGAAAGAATATTTCGAAGGGAAGGAGCCCAACAAGGGCGTGAATCCAGATGAGGCTGTTGCCTATGGTGCTGCTGTTCAGGGTGGAATTCTTAGTGGAGAAGGCGGAGAGGAAACCAAAGGTTGCTACCTGGCTCTTATTTTCCGTGCTTCTGTTTTGATGTGATACTATCAGATAAAAGAAGTTATTTATGTCACAGGAAATTCCTAATAGGATTCTCTTTATTTGTTGCAGGCCTTCTCCTACTTGATGTTACTCCTCTGAGCCTAGGTATTGAGACAGTTGGGGGCGTGATGACAAAATTGATCCCAAGGAACTCTGTTATACCAACTAAGAAGTCCCAAATCTTCACCACTTACCAAGACCAGCAAACCACAGTGTCTATAAAGGTATGTGAAATACCTGATGCTACTGATCATTATCTGTACTTGTGCAGACGTCGTCAGGTTTATTCATTCTTGAAATTTCAGGTTTATGAAGGTGAGAGAAGCTTAACAAAGGATTGTCGTGAGCTTGGAAGATTTGATCTATCTGGCATTCCTCCAGCTCCAAGGTGTGCTGTCACTGTAAACAAGCTGAAGGATTTTTTTTGGAAGTTTTGAATCTCATGGCCCACGACTGACTTATAGTTTATACTTTTGCAGGGGAGTGCCCCAGATTGAGGTCACATTTGAGGTTGATGCCAATGGTATTCTGCATGTGAAGGCGGAGGACAAAGCAGCAAAGAAGTCTCAATCTATAACCATCACCAACGATAAGGGGCGTCTAAGCCAAGAAGAGATTGATAGGATGGTGAAGGAGGCTGAAGAAATGGCCGAGGAGGATAAGATGATTAAGGAGAAGATTGATGCTAGAAACAAGTTGGAGACTTACATCTACAACATGAGAAGTACAATCAGTGATAAAGACAAGCTTGCTGATAAGATTGATTCGGATGACAAAGAGAAGATCGAAACTGCATTGAAGGAATCCCTTGAATGGCTGGACGATAACCAAAATGCAGAGAAGGACGATTATGAAGAGAAGTTGAAGGAGGTGGAAGAAGTTTGCAATCCTGTCATCAAAAAAGTTTATGAAAAGAGTGGGAGTTCAGCTGATTCCGAATACGAGGAACCAATTGATGAACTGTAAATCTGTTTCAAAGTTTCCTACTTGTTTATCAAAAGTTCATCACGATGCCAGACATTTTGCAGCAGGTTTTTGAAACACATTCATACCTGCTCTTCCTGCCATCAATGAAAACAATTTGGTGTTAGCCGTTGTATCAAAAGTTTATTTTCTTTTTTTTCTCGTTTCATGGGCCAAATGTTCTGATGCTACTAGGCCTTGTTCAGGATGTTGTTAGAGTTATAAACAACAAACTGGCATATTATCCAGACAATTCATAAATTCTAATTAATTTTAAAATTTTAAGCTGATAGAGATAAAATAAATCAATGAAAATGATTGACACCAAAAAAAAATGTTCGACCAATCTATGTCAGGTAGTATGGAGTAGAGTGATAATGGCTCTAAAACGCATGACTTAGTATCAAAGAGCTTGAGATTTATCTTATAGGTCTAGTAAAATTCTCTATGATAATAAAATTTTTATTCATTTAATTTAAATCCATAAAAAATATCTAAAGAGAATACAGTTTTCTAGAATTAAAAAAAATAATAATGTAGAGTGATAATTCAAAATATATTTATCTTAAAAATATATTAAAATTACTGTTTTTAAAATCAAATATATTTTAATTGCGTCCGGTTCTATAGAGTCCATCGTATTATCCAAAAAAATAAAAAATAAATACAAGGATGAAAATGAAAAATGTTTTTTACTAGCCGCCATTAAATTGAGGCAAACTTCTTCTTCTTTTTTTAAGTGTACACATTGATGGTAAATCCCTCCACTCTCCAGGAGAATGCGTTTGTGAAGCCCATCTCGACAGCAATATTTTCAAGTGCTCTTCTTCCTCTTCTAAGCTCCTCCAGTCTCTGCGCATCTTATCGCATAAGTCCTGTAAAAAAGAAGAAGAAAAGATTATGGCAGCAAGATCAATGGCAGATAAGAGTAATATATTCCACCAGAAACAGTCACAGCATTTCTCTAGCTTCGATGCTTTAGTTAATGGCAGAGAAGCGATTTGATAGAAATGGAAAATGCTTGATCACTGCTAGATTGAGAAAAATATTTGATGTGTTTTTTTAAAAACAAATGAAAAATTTTCATTTTCATTTTTTATTTTAAATTATCTTTAGATCATTTTTATAAAATGATATAAAAAATAATTTTTTTCAAAAAAAATAATTTTAATATATTTTTAAATGAAAAAACACTTTAAATAACAATTATAAGCACATTTTCAAACAAACATTTAGAACTGGTCCGGGGATGTATGAAAATATAAAAACAGTAAGAAAAATACTGTGAGGAAAAACACAAATTAAAAGAAAAAAAGATAGTAAATATGTTTTTTTAACATTGTATTCGGATGGATTAAGATATATTAATAAAAGAGTCTTGGATCAAGTTGATTTTCGGGTTATTCTTTTAAATTAATGTACCAAAACAATTATATATATATATATATATATATATATATATATATATATATATATATATATATATATATATATAAAAAGCATAGAAATGGTAAGAAAATGTATGGATTCTGACAAAAGACAGATGTGAAAGTGTTTCATGTCCTAAAAATCTTACCTTGCCAAAGGAATGACCCGAGGAATGATCATTCTCTGAAATGCCATGAACAGCAACCTATTCCAAATTTGGAGGACGTGATCAGTTCATAGACCACGTTGTTTCTCCATTGCCAGACCACATTAAAAGAAATCAAACTTTAGCTCAAACATGTGGTGCGCATACTAAGTTTATATACATGGGGAAATTAAATTGAAATTTTATTTTATTTTTATAGAAACATAATTGGCTTTTATATTAAAAGATTTCTCAAGATTACATGCGCGAGATTTTATTTGCTGCATTTTCATGGTGAAAGTATACTGTAAAATTCTTAATTTAGAGATTGCATTATTATTTTTTTATAATTACAGTATTAATTGTGTATATCCTTAAGGATTCTGTGTCATCCCCCTAAAATAAATAAATAAATAAATTATGTGATCTATTGAAAATAATATCCTTGGCGGATTTGGTGAATTATTTTTACCTAAATGAAAAGATTTCGTTTCATTCATAGGAAAATTGGTTCTAGAGGCTTCAGCCCATAAAATAGAAGAATTGGGCCCTGAAGAATCCATAAATTACCAGTTGTAGAGGGCAAACTTTTACTGTCCTTATTATTAACAATTATACAAGAGTATAAGATAATTGGAATTTTACTTGTTCACCTGAATCTATATAATATATTTTTTAAATAATATATTTTTCTCAAATATTTTTTTTTTGTTTTAAACTCAAGTTGAAAGGAACTCGTACTTGAGTTAGGTCTTCTATTACATGATCATTTAATTATAAAAATTTATGATCTAGGCTCTCATACTAATGTAGATTCAATACGGAAAAGTTAAATGTGATATTTCGTTCTCTTGTTCCTGGATCAATTGCTTCAAGCCCATTTCAATTATTAGAACTAAAGCGATGTTTCACAGCACGAACATCTTTAGAGATCGTAACCATAGTTATCAATACCGTTCCGGTTTTTCGATTGGAACGAAATGTTCTGATTTTGGAGCGTTCCGGCGTGCTGTTTCGGTGTCGTACTGTTCATATATAATTAATTATATATATATGAAAAAAAAAATATTAATTTAACAAGCATAATTAAAATTTGAATTTCTTTTTATTTAAAATATTTTGGTGTTTTTAAATTATTTTGATGTATAGATGTCAAAAATAATTTATTTTTTTTTAAAAAAATAGATTTTGAACCCGGAACGGCACGCCCGGAACGGAACCGAGGCGTTTCGGCCAGAATTTGACCCGAATTTCCGGATCGGACCGGAATTAAAACCGGGACGAAAACGACGCCATTTTATCCCGGTTTATTGAACGGAACGGAACGGAATTAATAACTATGATCGTAACAGGTTTAATGTAGAGTATTGAGAGAAGGAACTATCTTCCAATTATATGAATAACTTCTATGAATCACTTATTTTTATATATGAAGAGTGAGGTTGTCTATTTATATTAGAGAAGAACTATCTTCCAATTATATGAATAACTTCTATGAATCACTTATTTTTATATATGAAGAGTGAGGTTGTCTATTTATATTAGAGAAGAGCGGTTACCTTGCGATTATCAATAAATAACACTTCTAAATAATTAGATTGAGTTCATCCCTTATAGGCGAACCAATGTCAAACCATACCTCTAGATAATTAGACCCGATTCATTTCTCATAGGCGAACAAAATCAAACCCAATAACCAAAGTGTTCAATTAAAGTTTTGTTTTGCAGCTTTTTCCAAATATATTTGTTTTACATAACACAACAAACCAAAATAATCAATAAATATAATTGGACTGTTTTCAACAATAATTAATCTATGTTACCCAACATTACAAAATAATCATCAAGAATCTTTAAGATTTTATATCAATTAACGTATATAAAAATAAAAAATAAAGATATTTGTAATTATTTAAATTTATATAACAAAAATATTCAATTTTTATTTTTTTAAGTCTTCACTTGCCAATAATTATTGAGAAGTTTATTGTCGTTAAAACCCTCCATAAGTATAAAAATATATATAACAAAAATACTCGGTTTTTATTCTTCAATGCCTCCACCAATCAAAAAGTCATCACAAACCTTTGCATGAAAAAAACCCTAATAATGCTGAACACAAAAAAAAAAAAAAAAAAACTGCTATAAATAGTATATTAAAATAAAAAAAATATCATAATAAAAGAAAATACCTATTTAATAATATATCTCCTGTATTGCAGCATCTTTATATTAATTTGGCTTTCTCTGCGGGCTATTTTAAGAAGTTAATGCAAGGTGATGCATGTTATTCAGGAAGCAGATGAGCACATTTCCAGTTTATATCAGCCCTACTGAATCCAGCAATATCCTCAACAGTCAGAACATGCACGCTTGCTCGCACATGCTTCACGACCACCAGAGACATTTATGCTTGATGAAATTTGGACCATCTCTTGGAGATGACACTATGATTCGAACATTATTCTTACAGTCTCCATCTGCTGGTCTTCCAGAATTCTACTCAAATGCATCCCTAACCATCCTGTGGTAAATAAAATCACCATCTACATTTATCCCAAAATTCCTCAGGAAATGAAGCAGTAATATGATACCTGTTATGGAATGAAACTAGAAAAAAGACACCGCTAGAATACTAAATTGCCCTAAGCAACAAAGGCATGGAAGTGATTTCAATCTGATGTAGAACATGTCGTCGGAGAAGTCCACAGATAAATCCTGTATCTTGTTGAGAAATGGCAAGATTATGCGTTGGGACCAAACAAGAGACACCATGACTGTAATAACTGAAGAATTTAAATGAAGCAATTGACAAAGATCTCTCACTTTTATTAGACAACAGACAGTGATGCCCATCAACATCAGATACATAAAAATGAAATATTTGAAGATCGGAGAACGGAAAATAAGAGAAATATCTTCAACATGATATAGCTTAACCGAGAAGGATTTATTTAGGTACAATGGATTCTTGGAGGGGTATAGAAATGTTGTGTTCCAAATCCAGCAAGCTACAATACCGAAATGGATTCTAGGAGGGGTATAGCAGTACTGTGTTCCAACTCCAGCTAGCTAAAATATCATGATTCGTAAATAAGCCAACCCTCAAGGGAAAAAGGTATTAGACCAGAGAGGATTGTGGTTGTTATCCACGAATGGCAGCATCATCTCATCCGGGCCACCAAATCCCAAAGGCTCTTGAGGGGTCAGAAAATCCATGATCCACTGCTGCCTCTGCATGTTATCATTTTTCACCTCAAAAATCTGCACTTCTGCCCTCTGTGATGCATGCTCTCCACTGGGTCCTGCCATAGATGCTGCTGCCATTTGAGAAGTAGTCACATTCTGAAACGTGCTGGACCTCTTGTGAATTTCCTTCAAGTTTTGGTCAATCATCCATCCCAGATCATTCAAATCCATCAGGTTCAGGTTTTGCAAGCTCTTCCCAGTCAAGCATTGGAACATGGCCTGTGTCACTTCCTTCTCTCGGTTGTCCTTTCGCTGTTTCTTGAGATTATCGCTGGCTTTTGTGATTCTTTGCCTGAGGAAACTTTCCTGGTTCATCATCTTCTTGCTCTGTTCCATCTCAGGCAATTTCTGGAACTGACTTAGAACACGTTGGACCCCCAGAGGAGAGGGCCAAACCTCAGGTTGAGCGTCATATGGGCTACAGATTATAGCACAAGCTTCAATCCCACAAAGGGTGCTTAGCTCACTTACCTTCTTCATTAGACCCTTCTTTCTTTTCTTGAAGGTTGCTTTTCTTGCAGAATCATTAGTAATGTATGCAAGCTTAACCTTCTTTCTAGTCATGGTGGCTAAGAAGGCAAGAAAAATGCAAGAATAGAATTTGGATGGTGAGTGAGTATTTTTGTTCCAATCTATAGGCTATATATACTGTATTGGCCTGGACAAGTCAGGCTCTTTTCATGTATCTACCTAACACAACAGGCCGGATTCATAAAATCTCACACATTTACATATCCAAACCGTTGATTTGGTTCCACCCCATCAGTAATAAATTATGGTCTATGATCCAAAATGTCACCTCTTACCAGTAATCAATGGCCAGTGATACGAAAAGAATTAAACCAATTATGACCCTAGATTTCACTGATATCATTCATCATCTCAGGTGTTACCGTGGGAGAAGTTCAATCCAGGTCAGACCAGATACGATATTTACAAGACAGTAAGAATCCAGAGATGTTAAATCCTCGTTCAAGATAGGGCGTGGATTTATATGGGAAGTACCAATCAGACACTCCCCTGAGCATTGAATTCAATGCCAACGGCTGACCACAGATGGATTTCTATTGCTTCTTCTGGCAGCAAAGTCAACAGGATCCAGATATGCTAAACAATAGCATTTAAAATTTCAGTAACACACTGGTTCATGCTTTTGAAACAAGGTATAATCTGGTTATTTCCTCCCCATTTCCTGGTAGAACCCTAAACCCGATGCTATACTCTGTCAGGTGTCCGATGATACTTGTCCTGCGTTATTCAGATAAACATTTTGCAGATTCTATTCAAGAAAAATCTTATAAAAAAACATACCATAAATTGCAGATTCAACATATGCATTGCTGAGAAGATCATGATTCAATGCTCGAGCATTCATGACTAAGAAAATGAGAACTTAATGCATGTGATTTCCACTGTATAACTTCAATGCTGATGAATAATTCTGACTGTCTAATATTAGATGGTTTTCTTAGTTAAGCAAATACATTCAACCAAATTTAATGTGCAGTCGACCAAATATCTCTCCCTGCTCACTGTCGTCTTACACTTTATCATAGGTGAATTTCTCCTTGTCACTCACCATCCTCGGACCATTTTACATTACCTAGTCTGTGTTCCAGAACCAAGATTTTAAAGGGTTCTTCCTAGATCAAAAGAAAATAATGAAAAAATTGTTAAAAATTACATCAAACAAGTGTATGGTGTAGGTTCTTGTATGATAAAATATAAATAAAAACACACGTAATCTTCATCTATTTGAATTTATCCGTTCAAAGATTGATTAAGATAAGATTAGTGGAATAATCTTTTTTTATTTATTAAAATATTATTATTATTATTTTTTTAATCAAATAAAATAAAAACTGGATTGACTCTCTGACTCACGAATCAATCCATGAATCAACTCCTCTTATCTATAATTCAGGTTTTGTGTCAAATCAATCCAATCTTTTATCCATCCCTATATGAAAAAAATACTCACTTTATTTATATAATTTGAAAACAATAAATGTTAATTATGTTTATATATATATATATATATATATATTAAAAAGGTTAATTATATGCAAGCTTTAACCATTTGAGTGTGGAACTTGTTACGGCCAATTTCTCCACAACTAAACACTATGATTTAATGTGTTTTTATTTATTTATTTATGTTAAAAATGTTTGTTGTTCGAATAAAATTAGAAATAAATGATTCTTTGAAAATCAACGGCCCACATCAATTCCCACTCTCATATTAGAAAAAAAATGATCCTTCGAAAATCAACGGCTCACATCAATTCCCACCCTCATTTTATCTCTCTTATTTCTCTAAATTTTCTCGCAAAAAAATGCATCTGCTCGTAACCATCCATCCATTTTCCAACTATTTTTGAATTTTTCTCCACAAAACAAACTCCCCTCTCTCACTGGCCGATTTCAAAACACCCAGGATCGCCAACCTGTCACAAATCCCACCCTCCATTCAGATGCAAACAAGAAACCGTACACGGATCGCCAACGTGTCACTCACCCCTATAAAAAAAACCATAACCACCACATCATATCGGTCAAATCCCGCTCACTCTCAATTTTCATTTCCCTCTAAGAAAACGCAATCGCCTTCAACAAATCTTAAGGTCTTTTCGTTATTGAATCTGTGTAACAATGGAGGCAACAAAGACAACGAAAGGCGCAGGAGGAAGGAGAGGAGGAGAACGAAAGAAGTCGGTTTCGAAGTCAACTAAAGCTGGTCTTCAGTTCCCAGTGGGTCGTATCGCCAGGTTCTTGAAGAAAGGTCGTTACGCTCAACGAGTTGGTTCTGGTGCTCCTATTTACATGGCTGCTGTTCTTGAATATCTCGCTGCTGAGGTATAACAGAAGTTGTCTTTTGCATCTTGTTTATTTTAAAAAGAAAAATGTCTTATAGCCTGCAGCGTTAAAATATCTCGAGATCTGTTTTTTCCGTTGTTAATCCTTTTGTTCTTTAAAGTTTGTATCTGAATTTAGCCCTGATCTGATTTATATCTGTGTGTGATAAGGTGCTGGAATTGGCCGGAAACGCAGCAAGAGACAACAAGAAGAACAGAATAAACCCAAGACACGTGTTGTTGGCTGTAAGAAACGATGAAGAACTGGGAAAATTACTGCAGGGCGTTACAATCGCAAACGGAGGGGTGTTACCAAACATTAACCCAGTTCTTCTACCTAAGAAAAGTGCAAGCAGCGAGAAATCGTCTGGATCTGAGCCCAAATCTCCTAAAAAGGCCTAAGTTATTGGTTCTTTGTTTTTATTTTGTGGTAAAAAAATGTCTAGGATGTATCCTCCAATGTAGGAGGAACTTAGATAGGCAGTTTAGATTTTGTTTTTAAGGAAATAGCTGTCTAATGTTTTGCACAAAAGAAGGCTGTAGCTCTCTCATGTTTATCAATCAATAATGGAAAGCAAGCTGCTTGTTTTGTTGCCTTTCATTGAGGTTTCGTTTTAGAACTGCATGCATGTGGTTTTTTATTTCTCCCAATGGGATCTGAGTTTGATATTCATATCTCGCTCGTGAGAAAAGTTTCAAATCAAATCATATAGTTGATATGAGAAAAGTGCTGAGATTACTGGGTTAATGTTGAAATTAAGTATGGCAATGCATTTTTTTTAATAATTGCGAATGCAAATCACAGATAAAATCCATAAAAAACACACAGAGACGGTGACCTCTGTGAATGGGCTCATGGAGGATCGATTGAAGTGTCCATTTGGGCCTAGATCGGGAGACGGGCTTCGGGTTCTGGCTAATTGGTCTATCACTCAATTAAATATGTAGTAAGCCCAACAAAGTGATATGAGCAAGACTGAAAGGAAAGTTCCAGTAAGTAGTGCAAAGTAGACTAACAAGAAGGGTTTTTGGAATTCATGAGACTCTCCAAAAACTCAAATCTTGCCTATGAATCTATGATGGATTATTTGCTGGTAATGACACCACCGTTCCGGCTGTTATTGTTTTCTTTTACATTACTTTTCATCTCTTTTTTTTTTGTTAAAATCTGCTGTTTCTGCTCTGGGCAGAGAAAGGTTGCAACATGTTGTAGTAAATACAATCTCATTCCAGTCATTGCCATCGCTGCTGCTGGGTCCGGCCTATTGTATGCAAACAACAAGCAACGTGATTCCGGTGATATTTCCGTTTCTGCAAGACACCCTTTTTAATTTTAGCACCTTAAGGAATTGTTGGTGACATACTTGCAACTTTTCAGATACAAGGATATCACTTTCATTTCGTGCTGAATCTTTGCCACTTCCATGGAGAATACCACTGGACTTGACCCAGCATAGTTGGCCCTTTGGTTTGCAGCATTTTTTTTTCACTGCACATTTCTGAATTAATTGGGTGGTTTAATGATTGTTATTGTATGTTTTGGGGTTATTGATTTAAGTTTGATTCTGTAGGTGACCTCCCGCTATTTTCTTCTAGAATCAGTCCTGTTCCATCTAGTGATATAAAGAATGAAAGTTCAGGGGTTGTTGGTGAGAGTCCAAAACCCAGTTGTGGATGTTTAGGCAGAGATACCATTGCAAATGCGGCTGCTAGGGTTGGTCCTGCTGTTGTCAATCTCTCTGTTCCAAAGGGTATGTGTGTTTGGCTTGGTTAGAACTCCCCTCATTGCATTGTCTGGCCATAAAATAGGATTTTGAATTAACTGATAAACAATTAGGGAGTCGAGCACGAGTCCTTTTTTTGGGATAGAGGGACTTGACTTATTGATAGGAAGGTATTGGTGAAGTTTGCCTTTTGTTTCGTAGGATTCTATGGGATTACTACTGGAAGGAGTATAGGGTCTGGCACTATCATTGATTCAAATGGTACGATCTTGACTTGTGCTCATGTTGTGGTTGACTTTCAAGACATGAGAGCTTCATCCAAAGGAAAGGTTAGTGATTATGGAGGCATAAGTGAACTTATATATTAACCTTATAATGATGTTTTTGTATACTAATCTCATTTTTGTTTCATGGAAAATTAAATTTGTGCAAAAACTTTCCTCACCCACCCTAAAAGTTTCTCTTTCAATAGGATGAGATCTACTAGAATGTGGTTACATATAATGAAGGTATTGAAAAATGAGTTAATAGTGTGTCAAGTGGTGTGAATTTCCATAATTGTTTGCCCATGATCATTTGTTTGAATTTCTTTCTGTTAATTTAACAGAGGACAAATCTTGAAAGCTAGGTACAGTATTTCTGAAGACTGTGCTGCCTTTGGTTTAACTGAGCTTAATTTGCAAATGAAGTTTTTTTGTCACCTTTAAGCTTTGCATGTTCTTTAACTCAGGTGTATTCTTTGCTGTCTGATAATGGCATGCTATACCTGCATATGCTGTAGACATTTAGTTCCCTCTTCAATTAGTGGTCATCAAGTTCATAAATGCAAGTCTGTTTATACTGTAGAGTATTAATTCACTCATCTTTTGGATATTTAACTACTGATGATTTGATGTGTAATGAACCATTGCAGGTTGATGTGACTTTGCAAGATGGTCGGACGTTTGAGGGTACAGTGGTTAATGCTGATTTACATTCTGATATTGCTATAGTAAAGATAAAGTCTAAAACCCCACTGCCAACTGCAAAACTTGGTTCGTCAAGCAAGCTTCGCCCAGGGGATTGGGTGGTAGCTATGGGCTGTCCACTTTCCCTTCAAAATACTGTGACAGCTGGCATTGTTAGGTATCAAGAATACTTAGGGATTAACATAGAAACCTTTTATTTTGATTGCCATAAAAATATGAACTTGTTTCATTATTGATTTTGTGTACATTCTTTCAATTTTAATTTATCATCTCTCTAGTAGAATATAGTTCCTGTTTGATTATTGAATTACTCATCGCTGTTTAAATGTCTATCCCCTTGGGATGTAGCTGTGTTGATCGTAAAAGCAGTGACTTGGGTCTTGGAGGAATGCGAAGAGAGTATTTGCAGACAGATTGTGCAATCAATATGGTAGTTCCTTCCCTCCAACTCACCCCAGAAACATAGTTTTTTGACCCCTTCTATACTGCTGCTAATGCCTTCATTTATGAGGGGGTAAACATGCTCATGCTCAAGTAGTACAAACATGTTCTGTGCATTCATCTGGTTTTGCATGTGTGTTTTACCCATGGCTATATTTAAGTATATGTTTTCTACTTTAATGGCATAGGGAAATTCTGGTGGGCCGCTCATTAATGTTGATGGAGAAGTTGTTGGTGTTAATATCATGAAAGTACTGGCTGCAGATGGATTAAGTTTTGCTGTGCCAATTGATTCAATTGCCAAAATTATGGAGCATTTCAAAAGGAGTGGGTAAGCATTTTTTTTTTTTTGTCAATCAGTATGTAGATGGGATTGTAGGTTACTCTACCATTCTTCTCCCATTCCATTCTAGAATAAACCGAGAGAGCAAGTTTATGAAAGTTTAGTTTCTGTTTGTTAAGATTGATATCCTTTAGTATTAAAAGGCAGTTTAATTTACAATTTTTGGAGGGTGACAGAAGGGATACATAAAATTTAAATGAGTCAAGACATTTATAAGTACCATGATAGTGAAAAAGATTAATTAACAATGCCTATTTGAGGTCAAAGAAGAACAATAAAAATCACAATTACCCTTGCCAATTATCCATGTGTATGCAATTTAAATAGCAGGTAATATTTTGCAGGAGAGTCATTCGGCCTTGGCTTGGCTTGAAAATGATTGATCTTAATGAGATGATCATTGCTCAACTTAAAGAGAGAGATCCCACATTCCCTAATGTTAAAGAAGGCATTCTTGTACCTATGGCAAGTGACCTAAATGCTCATTCCACTTTCCTTTTGCATTCATAATATCATATAACTTGCATGTGATTGACATTTTTCTTCCGTGTCTTCTGAGATGCTTGCATGTAAAATTGTGTATTTGCAATTGTCCTTGATGCATATTGTTTACAAAAATGATTTAATCCTGAATGTTAACTCTATAATGAAATGATTTTATTTCCCTCTTGAATGGAATGGTTATAAATGAAGATATGAGTTAGGAAATACGGCTATTATCAGAAAAAAATTTCTCAAAGAGCTTTTGTTATTTGGAAATTTGGTATCCAACACATTGTTTTTTAGAAACCATCTAATCTCCAAAGAATATAATGTCATGGATGAATTTGGAAATAATTATCATAAAAAAAGGCCCCTTGGTAATAGGCACATTTGATACACAAGTAATAATCTTGGTATAAATATAAGGTTTTAGCCTTTTCCGTTAGTCTCCCTTTTCCATGTTTGATGGTTTTCTTAGTTTTTTTCCTCCAGGTAACACCAGGCTCTCCAGCTGATCGTGCTGGATTCCACCCTGGTGATGTTGTCATCAAATTTGATGGAAAGCCTGTTCGAAGCATCAAGGAGGTATGTTTGACTTTCTCTTTCGTTTTAGGTGGGTTAGAGGCTTTGAAGGAGGTTTGTCAGGTGCATATTTGCAGCTGTGATACTTCACATCAAAATACTTATGGCTTGCCCTTTGAGCACCAAATGATTTGTAAAAATGATGGTCGTCAGTGACTGGTTCCTGTATTTAATTTTAGTAATCTTGGAAAAACAGGGTATTAATACAATTTTTGATGTTTCGTTATACTTCTACTTGCTGATGTTTCATATAATTCATGAATGCATGGCAGATCATTGAAATCATGGGAGACACAGTTGGCAAGCCCTTGGAGGTAGTTCTGAAAAGACCAAATGATATGGTGATGAATCTGACTGTTATTCCAGAGGAGGCAAATCCAGATATGTGAGAGACATTGATTTTTTTTGGTAAAGATATCTTCGCTTCATATTGAATCTCAAATACGAAATAAGCATACCCGAGAATCAATCAGTGTTTTGGCAACATCTTGATGTAATAGAAACCCTTTCTCAAATTAACCAAGTGTTTAAACTCCACTTTTGCTTTGGAAAAATCTTGTGAATATAAACTTGCAGTTTGTGAAATAGAAATATAGAATAGAAAACCTTGTTTTGGATGACACAGCATTTAACTCAATAACGCTGAGGAGTGCAGCTCAACTGGTCAGGCTTTAGGTTTGATCCTTAGATATCACCGGTTCGATTCTCACAACTTTCGGGGCCATTGAAGTTTTCTTGACTGGTCATTCACTCAAGGATTTGTGAGATTAATCAAAGTGAATGTAAGTGGATCTAGGCACTAACTTTACAGAAAAAAGAGTATCGAACCCAATTAAGTTTCTGGGGGGATTTCACCTATGAATCTGTTCCAAGATAGGACTATACAAGACATGAAAAATTAAGAATATCACCTTTGAAAGTGGAGGAAATCCTGTTTTGTTTTTGACTGTACAGTGTACAACTTCATAGTCTACATGTGGTCATGCTCATGTAATTAACATGAATGTACAAAACTTTTTTTTTACGAACAGCCGAATGCAATGGGATTAACATCTGAACGAATTTTAGTACTCATGTGTTAATATGTACAACTAATTCCAGTCTCCTGAGCAATTAATAATATTAACAACGTTTACCAGACAAAACTGAAAATAATCTCTTTACACTGGATTCGGTGAGGAATCAGAAATTCTCTACGTTTAGGAAATTGTGATATTCAAGCTGGGTCATCTCCCCACCAGCGACTGGGTCAAACTCACATCTGTAGAAGCTGCAAAACCATCCAACAAACAATTCCATTAAGATTCTCCATGATCATTAGATTTTTTTTTTTTAAAAAAAAAAATCCATCCAAGAACTTTAATCATATAATCATAATCAAAACATGATCAACATACAATCAACTATGGCATATGGTAAGTGGTTTATTTGATCGCCAAGATAAGTTCTCATTAACTCTTGAATTCATCATCTAATTTACTGAGTCTAAGTTCAATGGGAATCCAAACCCAACACCGGGAAAAAACAGCTCAACTTATTCTGCATATGGAATGACAATGATACCACCTGCTTCTAAAAGATTGTTCATCTACACCGAGAAGAAACGCGTTAGAAGCAGGATCAGACAAGTCGAAGTGCCTATTTGGCACTGCGGCCAAACTGGCGTTTGGCCGTGGTTGCCTTATTTATTTATTCATTTATTTTAAATGAAATTTTTTTGTGTTTTTAGATCATTTTGATGTGCTGATGTCAAAAATAATTTTTAAAAAATAAAAAAAAATCATTTTGATTATTTCTAAACGAAAAGCACTTTGAAAAGCAACCGCAACCACACTCCCTAAAGCACATTCCCATGAATGCCGAAAGAGCCACTGAACGAGGCAGAATAACTAAGCACAGCGAGAATGAACATGATTGGAGTATTATGATTTTTTGTGATTTCCCCAAAGACAGTTTCTCTGTTGGCCTTCAGAATAGTCTTACTACTAGCACACCTTGGTGGCCCATGGAATCATGCAAATGCTTGGAAGAAAACATGCCAGAGGCTAACTCATCATGCGTTAGGGATTTGATTCAATTGGCCCCAACCCATAACATCACAAAAAGACAAATAAAAAACAAGAATGATCTGATTTTTCATTACCTTCCATCCATGCCGATGATGACAATAGTGTTCTTCTGGTTGCCAAACACAACAAAGTACCGCAAACCTTCAGGTAATCGAAACTGGGCTACTGACCACTCTGAGCTGAAATACTTTGGCAATACACCTGCAATAATGAGAGAAGCGCAAGATAAGCTTCGCTTTCAAACAATGAACTAAAAACCTAAAGGGGCATTATCTAGCAGGCTCCAATGGCAATCAGTTCTCTGACCTATGCAAGCAAATGAGCTAGAGTTAGAACTTAGAAGTCATATCTTAACCTATGCAAGAGTCTAAACTTATTTTCAACATGATCAGCTACTAACTAGTAAAATTTACCGGCTCCTATAGCCTGCCAATAACTGCTAACACTAACTTTTCAAAATTTCATGGAGGCAAAAACTAGCATAGTAGTATCTATGATAGTTCAAAGAATAAGTGACAATGAGTAGGGAGATTACCTTTGAATAAGGAAAAAGATGAAAGTATAGAATGGATTGTGTCAGATGCAACGTGAGACCTGTCATTTGTCAGTGAGGCCAAGGACCCTGAATCAACCTTGACGCTAAAGATATGTACAGTTCCCTTATCGCTTGAGACAGCAAGGAACTGAGCATCGGATGAGAATGCAAGGCTGTGGATACCTGCTCTATCCGCACCTCTCCTAACCTAGCAGGGGACACGAAATCATTCAACATCAGCAAATTAAGTGTTTCTAGCAAACCACAGAAACATGACAGTGCCTTACATTAACAAACCACAGACAGGAAATTAAGTCTTTCTAGCAACACAAAAATGTAGCACAAAAACATGCTTAACCAACCAAAATTGAAAATTGCACACAAAATGTTCATTATGCATCCAAAAAGAAACAAATTTGAAATTTGATGTCATAAAGCAGTTAAACTTAAAGATCCTTTTTGTCCATATTCTTTACACCTCAAGATGTTATCAGGCTCTTTGCTTAAAAGCCCTGTTATCAATCTCTTCACAACCTTTCAATTTATACAAGACAATGCCTTTCCTTATAAAAGAAGAGAGCTAAATCTTTCAATCGACAGAAGTGCTTGCATGAACAGACCCACAGCTGTCCAACACGATCAATTTGGCTATGACATCTCCAATAACAAAAATACTGGGAAAATCAATTTGCTAAACAGACACATGCCCGCACACAAAAAGTCAAAAATCCTTTCCTACTTCCAATCACATTAACTTAATTCAACAAAAAATTAACACCAATTAGGATCATAACAGGCTCCGAAAACACCAGAATCACCAGGCATTAAGATTTACAGAATAAAAAACAAGGATCACGCTAACTAGCTTACTAATTACCATACCTCTTGTAACCTAGTGCCATCCAAAGTATTAAATACTCTAATCAAAGTTCCTTTCGTGCTCGCGGTCGCTAACAGCCTCCCATCTTGAGTTAAACTCATGCAAACAACTCTTGAATCATGAGCCATGACAAACTTACTCTTCTTCGACCCGAAATCCTCCACCCTAATTTGGCCCTCTTTCAGCCCTAAACTAACCAAAACCATTGGTGAAGAATTCTGCGAAATCTCACACAACCCGTTGGGATTCAAATCCGTCTCTATTTGAAGCAATAACTTCAAGTCCAAGAAATTATAAACATATATCTTTTGATTCAATACAACTACGATCATATCGCGTCGAATTTTTACGTTTTTGACCTCTGACCTGAATGATAACTCTCCTATACACTGGAAAGCATGGTCGTCCCAAACCATCACTTTATTCATGGGGTAAATCGGGTTGGGTCCGCCACCAACCAGGCAGAAGAGATTGCTGCGGTAAAGCATGGCGACCAGTCCGATTCCTCCGTGTGTGTCTGATTCACGGCTGAATGAGGGTTTGAATGGTTCCGCGTCAAAAACCCGGAACCCGTTTTGGAGTCCAACTGAGAAGCAGGTGTGGTTTTGGTTGAAGGACAGGTGATAGATAGGAGGGGCTGCTGCTTGGGCTGGGTTGCTGGTTGTTGTGATGGTGTTTGTGGTGCGGTTTTCGGGTCCGGATTCGGAGTCGGTTCGGGTCGCCATGAGAGAGGAGGGATTGAGGTTTGGAGTAGAGCCTGCAAGAGAGAGTAGTGGTAAGAGGAGACGGTTTTTTTGGTTGGGCTTCATATAGTTGATGATAACACTTGGCAAGCGGATTTGTGTGAGAGTTGTCCCGCTCTGCTGAAAAGTCTATTTCAGTCCTTGTAACTTAAGTTTAAGTACAGTTGTGCTCTCTTACCTTTGAAAATCAAAGAATATTCATATAAGTAAATGCGATTTAAAGCCGCTAGCTGCTAAGTAAAAATTAGCGATGTTAATTTACTCGCTAATTAATCTAATAGTACCATTTTTTTTTAAAAAAAAATTAATTTGATATTTTTAATGTGAAAAGTATTTAATTGAAAAGGGAAAAATTAAAAACTTTTTAAGAAGTATGCTGAAAACAAAAACAATATTTGAATAGGAGCGACGTGTCATTTGGAGGAGAAACTTTAAAGGGCAAATTCCCACTAAAAAAAGAGATTCTTCAATTGCAAGGTAAAAAATATAGATAGAGTGGACATGGCAACTGGCTACTGGCTACTTGGAGTCTTAGTCTACGGTTCTTGTTTGATTCCTTCCACACAAATCATGCCATTGGCTGGTAAGTGTGCCACGTCATGCTTTTCTTTCAAACGAAGAAGGAATTTGATCGTCTAGTTAAGGAAAATCTACAGGCACCTGACTTTTGACGGGGATGGATATCAGGTGGGGCCCAGATATGAAACCGAACACAAAAGCAACAAAAGTGCACCGTGTTTTAGCATGACCTGCGAAGCTTCGAGGAATCATCATGTGTTTTAAGATGCTCTACCGTGTTTGGACACTTTGCATTGAAAAACTTGTTTGCTTTTAAAAATGTTTTCAAAAAATCTTATTTTTATTTATCTTTAATTGTTTTTTTGTGTTTTATATATTAATTTTAAAAAAGTTTTTTTTATAAAATAAATACACTTTTAAATAAAAAAAACACTGCAAAAAATCAAGCAACCTCGTTGCATTCCTGATCATGATAGAGGTCTAGATTGTAGCAATTGCAATGAACATGATTTTCCTTGACTAGATGATCCGTTCCCATCAAAAGTCAGGTGCCTGTAGATTTTCCTTAACTAGATGATCAAATTCCTTCTTCGTTTGAAAGAAAATCATGACGTGGCACACTTACCAGCCAATGGCATGATTTGTGTGGAAGGAATCAAACAAGAACCTAAGACCAAGACTCCAAGTAGCCAGTAGCCAGTTGCCATGTCCACTCTATCTATATTATTTACCTTGCAATTGAAGAATCTCTTTTTTTAGTGAACTAGTTAATTATCATTATATTATGGGCGAAATAAATAATTTTTGCAATTATTAAGATTAAAATATAATATTTTAATATCTAAATTTGATATAATAAAACAAATCAACTTACTCTATCATAACAATAATAATATTGAAGTCTTAACTTCTAAAATTATCATCACTATTATTGTTAAAACAATAAATATTATTAAACTAACCCGATAAAAAAACATACAAAAATTAATAAAAAAGCAATTAAGAACAAAAACTAAAATTATTATTATTATTCTTAATATTAATATTATTATTGCGTTAATAACGGAAAAAATAAAATTAAATCAAGTGCTAAAAAAAACTTAAAAATATTAACAAAAAAGCTAATAAAAAATAAAATAAATGATAAAAAATAAAAATTATTACTTGAGAAAAAAATTAATAAACATAAATAAAAAAGTTTTCTCATAAAAAACATTATTAAGAAGAGTCCCAAATCTATCTATATCTAATAATCTACATACTTCATCTACTACTATTAATAAACATAGATAAAAAAGTTTTCTCATGATTTTTTTTTTATTGTTTTTGTTGGTTATTGGGTTTGACTTGGTTGATTTTTTTTTTATTGTTTTTGTTGGTTATTGGGTTTGACTTGGTTCACCAATTAGGGATGAACCCGGTCTAATTATCTAGAAGTGCGGTTTGACATTGGTTCACCCATAAGGGATGAATCTAGTCTATTTATCTATGGGTGTTACTTATTGGTAACCGCAAAATAACCGCTAAGTAACTTCTCCTCCTCTAGTATAAATAGACAACTTTACTCTCTATATAATTAAGTGATTTATATAAGTTCTTCACATAAAAGTGGAAGATAGTTATTTCTCTCAATATTCTATATTAAATTTGTTACGATCTCTAAAGACATTCGTACTGTGAAATATCGCTTTGGTTCTAGTAATCGAAGTTGGTATGAAATAATTAATCCAGGAACAAGAAAATAAAATATCATAAATAAATTTTCCGTATCAAATCTCCAGTTTTGAAGTTGTATCCAAATCTACAGTTTTGAAGTTGTATCCTCTATTGTCTTAATCATACAATAAGTCATGATGAGATTCTCGTCGGCCTTCCTAGAAGCACCCCTTACAGCGTATCATGTCCAAAATTATACCCCAAAACCAAGCAACCTCGTTGCTTTCCTGCTCATGGCGTCACTACTACTTGTTAGAACCCCTTTTGTTTGCTTATTCTTTGTCAAATCAAGCACCATAAGAAAATAATTAACACTGGATTAATCACCATAAAGTAACGGGACAATGCCGCACTCAAGAACTCAAGTTCGAATTCCTTGATTATATCTCAATTAACGAGTTTTTTTTATTTATTAACATGTATGTCTGGATCCATTTTATGTGCATATCGATTAATTTTATAGATCCTAAAATTAATGACCATACACATTTCCAGTAGCTATCGTATTAATAATCATAGGATTTGAACTTCAAATCACAGGAAAAACAAATCTCCTAATCCTAAACTCTTACGCTAAATCACAGGGAAAAAATTCATTTAGCAATTTCTGTTTGCTGACCAAATGGGAGGTCTGTCATTTTGCATCGCCCTTCATGCTTTGACAACTGGTGAACGTTTTTGGCTCTGCTGATGGCAAGATGTTCGAATGCAGCAGATTGAAAATTCTAGTCAGTTCCACACCCAGCGACTTTCCAATGTTTGATGACTCTGGAAGTGTCAAATTGTGATGCACTAAGAGGCTTGATAGCTTCCTCTGCTGCTAAACATCCTGTGCAACTCATGAGATTGAGCATAACGGAAGGTAGAAATATCAAAGAAATAGTGGTGAACAAGGGGACTGAAGGACAAAACGAGGTCATTAATTAATCTTCACATATTGAAAATTTTGATGCTTCAGTGTTTGCCGAGCCTCACAAGCTTCTACTCGGGGATCATGCATTTTCATCACCATATTTGGAGGAGGTAGTCATAAATAGATGCCCAGAAATGAAAATCTTATTCGCATGCACTCATTTCCACACCAAATCTGGACATTGTACTGACAGAAGAAGGCTATCCTGAGGACTTGGAGGGCAGCCATGGATACTAGGAGGACGACCTTGATTCCACTGTACATAAGTTGTTCGAGAAGATGGCTTGTATTGATTCCCAAGGCTTATTTTCTTACCAGTGCAGCTGTTTGTTTGTATGTCAACTCAGAATTACGAAGTGATTACTTCTTTAATGCTGTCGTTTTTTTACTCAATTGACAAATCCAAGGCCAGTGACTTCTTCAGAGATTGCGTTAAGCTCAAGCTCTTACGTGTGAATTTGAGACTTCCAGTCTCTTACTTGCGAGTTTGCTTAAGCCCATGAATTTGCTTGGAACTAGTAGTTAATTTTTGCAATTTTTGAAACAAAAATATATATATAAACTTAGCCATCTCACAAGAACAAGACAAATCAAGCGTCAGACCATAACTAAGAAGCTGGGATCAGAAACTTAAATCGAATCAACCATCCACATTTTCAAGTACGTACTACCAATATATAGGATGGGTTGCCTACTTGCCAGACTCATTTCTGTCAGCATTATACAAGGCAGTTTGTCCAGCAACACGATTGAACTTCATAACAATCACGTTATAAGGGGAAAACTAAAGACTCGCAATTCAAAAAAAAGAAAAAACATTTTGCTCTTCGAATTTTCTATCTTAAAAATGAAGAAGGGCGCGGGGCTCAGAATCATGGGACCCTTTTTTTTGATTAGTGATATAATTTCCCCAGTCAATTATGCAGAGACCGAGGAGAAGAGACTATTTTACGGTGGATTTGAGGGCATGTAAGAGTACAATAATATTGTTCTTCGAAATGTTTTTTATTTGGAAATTTATTAAAATAATATTTTAAAAAGTATTTTTAATACCAACTTAGACTAGAACTTTAAGAAAAGGCTATTTGTTCCCCCACTCGTAGAACAAGAATGAGGTTTCTGGGAGAATGATTTGCAGGAAAATAAATGTGCGGCTGTAAATAAAACAAGTAAATAAAAGCATAAAGGAAAAATGAAACTGATAAAGAAGATAAATAGCAAAGATTTAATTATAAATGTGGAGTTGACTATTATTCACAATAGTTAGAGTTTCATGTAGATTATTACCTAAATCTAATCGTATGCAATCTGTTCATCTAAGAGATTATATGATAAATCGTAATATAAGTTTAACTTTGTTCTATCTCCTTGCTAATAATCACTTGAATTCTGACTAATCTACAATAATGATTAGTTTAATCTACTGATAAATCTGGCACTAACTATCTTATTTGATTAGTTGTTTTCTGGAACACCCTCCTCCATCAATGTGTTCTGGTAGGGGTAATACTTCTTCAAATATCACCATTTTTGCTAAATGATATGCACTTGCCTTCATATTCTTGGCAATAACCTGTAGATATTTCCTGCCTAGGAGACCATTTGCAGAACTTCGGGTCATTCTCTTAGAATCTTCTGAATCAAACTCGTTTGTTTATATGTTTGCTCATCTCTTTTCTTGCGAGCTGTTAGGTCGTCGTTGCGCTGGAGTACTGCAACTTGCTCCTGATTTGTTAGAGCTTTAGTAATCTGAACGTATTGTTTCTGCTTTAGGGCAGATGCCATATCGTTTTCCAGTTGCAGGAATGACTGTGATTTTTGCCATGTCTATTCTGCTTGCTTTGCAATGATTTTCTAACCATTTTGGCAATACCAAGTGCTTAAATCTTGATGGTTGATTTGGTTACTGTGAAGAATCTGAAAACACATTCATAGCTGAGAAGATATGAACATTTGGAAGAACTTTGAGCTGAGATTATTATCAGCTTTAGAGAACGAATTTTCATTGGCTGCACCAATGTGGACGTGGAATCTTCAAAAGAGCATTACGATTTTTGTAATAAAGTGAATTATTAATGGGGCAGGGGCGGGATGCATCTTGGTGTGATTTCAACATCAGGGAAGCTATGAGGCATGATCATGGATGTGATTTTCTGGACATTTCTGACTATTAATGGAATTCAAATTGTAAAGTAAAATAAGATATCTATTGGGGGTGTTTTGTATTTCTTTTCAAAAATGTTTTGTTTAAAATTATTTTTTTAATGTTTTTTACATCAAGATTTAAAATAATAATAAATATTTTATTTTGATAGATTTTTAAATAAAAATAATTTTAAAAACATTTTTTTATCAAGTAAACCCTAAATAGCTTTTATGCATGGGAATATTTTTTTAAATTAAAAAAAAAAGACAAGAAAGGAATAATCATAGTTGTAAGTTAGTAGTTTTTGGAATAAATCCTAAATAATTATTATTTTATTAAAGTAATAATATTTTATTATTTTTTAAAAAAAATCAGCATTAATATAAGTCATTGGACCGTGTAATTAATCATAGTTGTAAGTTACTAGGTTATGGAATCAATCCTAATTAATTATTATTTTTAAAAAAATATTAGTGCTAGTAGTGTATTTGACACTGTTTTTCTTTAAAAGTATTTTTTAAAAATTAAATTAAATTAAATACTTTTGGTGTTTTTAAAATTATTTTCTTATACTGATATCAAAAATAATTTTTTAAAATAAAAAAAATTATTTTAATATATTTTTAAATAAAAAAACACTTTCGGAAACAGATCCAATTATACTTTTAAATAAACACTAAGTTATTATACCGTATTTAAATGATTTTAGCTAAATCAACGTACCAAATTATTAAAATTATGATAGAACTTTGTGTCATAGATTATTTTAAAAAAGTAAACTCTGTTTGGATCGGGTTTGAGGGTAATTCTAGTCTTGTTTGATATTCTCAGAAAATTCTCAACCCGCGGAGAGAGAAAGAATATTACTTGACAGAAGACAGAAGAACGCACGCCTCCCCCCGACGAGTCAAACGTAGAAAAACAATTAGTGATGGCCATGTTGCTAGAGAAATGCTCCTTGGTGGGGCCGATATCCACCCACATTATTCCCCACTCAGCTTGAGTCATGGTGGCCATCGATTTATTATGCTAGAGTTGACTTTGGCTGGAAAATAATAATTTAATGACGAGCCACAAGTGCATTGAAAATAAATAAATCCCTAATTATAATTTTATTCAACCTTAGTTTCAGTCAATAATTAATAACAGGATTTGAATTGAGCAACAAGGTTTTTTTTTTTAAAAAAAATAAAGCATGTTTACATTTTCCCTTTTTTCTTGTAAGAAAAATCATGATGTTCATGGAATAACTAGTGGTATTTTATTCTTTATTATTTTTTTATCCCTTTTTTTAAAAAAAAAATAGATACAAGTAGAGAAAAAATTGGAATATTATTTTTTTTATGAGTGATGAATATCATAAAGTTTACCAAGACAATTAATCACAATACACACACACGAGCCTGCAATGCTTTTTTTTAAAAATAATAAAAAATAATAAATTATCTATATATTTATAGACCGTTTTAAACATGAAAAAATCAGGGTGAAAGTATCACAATACCCTCGACTCCAACTCTTATTTTTATTTTTTTTGGAAGTTATTTTTGTAAGTTTAACATGCATGAATTTATAAAAAGTCAAAAACACCTGATTGTTATGCTTTCTTTTGTCAATATCCAAGGATACAATGATATGCAAATAAATAAAAAATATCATCCATATCTCTTGAAAATATCAAAAATAACTCTGATCGCAGGGTAAAATCTTACAACCCTAGAATAAAATGATAATTTTACTGTAACAATCAATAATAATAATGGTTTATATGCTCAATAACAAGCAAATAGTAAAAATAACAAACCTTTTATATTAGAAGTAATAACATTATAAAAGGAAAAGGGTAAATTATTCGTATAAAAAGTCACTCAATTCCTCAATTAAAAAATGTCTGCTTTAAATCCCCATTTGGGTATGATCATGAAAGCCGTATTAGCAGGTAATTTCAGTCATCAACTTGCTCATTGTGAAGCTTCTGGCCAGGCATCTCTTCTAGTTATTGGAGAAATCGATCCACTCTGTTCTGATAAATTTTTTGCCTGCATGTTTAGCACTGACGGGGCACGATGCATTAATAAGAGGATTAATGCATGATTATGATGAGAATAATAGTGGTAAAAAAAATCAAGAATAATTCAGTCCGATACTTGGATTTAATATATGTTAGCCTTGTTAAATCCAACCAAGTCATAGAATGAATTGTTTTATATATATATATATATCAAATCAACCCATCAAAAAAGATTAAAAATCCATTATTATAGGTTTACATGATATTAAATTTAAAATTAATTGAATTAGTCAAATTATACACGTTAATAAAAAAAAAAAAAAAAAACTTATTATTTCATGTAAAACAGGCATACATGTCGAAGGAGAGATTATTACAAGGCCAGAAAAAAAAAAAAAAAAACTAAAAATCAAAGCCACCGTCGTCAAAGGAAACCGCATCACCAACATCAGAAATCATTTCACCAACCAGCAATCCACCGAGCAATCCAGCTCCCAATCCCAAAGCCATATTTCCTTTACCGCTTTTCTTAGGCTTCTGTGGTTGCATCGCTGGTGGATACCCGCCGTACCCGGGCTGTTGTGGATACCCGCCATACCCGGGCTGTGGTGGATAACCCGGATACCCATGTCCGGGTGCAGGTGGGTATCCACCATAGCCTTGTTGGGGTGGTGGAGGATACTGATAGGGATAGGGATAAGGACCTGGATGCGCTGCTTGAGGCGGAGGGGGTGGGTAGGCGGAACTTGACCCAGGACCACCCTGATATCCCATTGCAGGGTAGGCAGTGACAGGCTCATGATATCCCTTTGAGGTGTTAGCACCAGCAACATGCTCGTCCATCTTTTTCGCCTTCTCCGGCGCAGGAGCACTGAATTTCTCACCAAGATTGTAGGAGAAATTCAGCGTTCCTTTCATCTTCCCAGATGCGGTCTTGACAGCATAGCTCACGACACCACCTTTTCCATCTTTCGAATCCAGTAATTCCTTGACAGGCACAGAAACCACTCCAACATCTTTGTCTCCCATCATTCGCTCGGCTAAAAGCTTGAACTTGATTTGCAGGCGATTTTGTTGAGCAGCAGCTTCATCAATGGTGAATTTCATGGGGAAATTCCAAACAGGGTTAGGCCCACAATCTTGATGAACGTTGGTTTTCTGCTTCTGCTTAGACTTGTGTGGATCTCCTTTGATGGAAACAACACAGTAGACATCCATTTTGCCGATAAGATTCACATCTTTGAGACCTTTGCCTGAAACAACCGTGATCTCTAATGGCCTGCGCTCCATATCAAGAAAATTGCTATGAAGAATTAGGAGAGAGAACTAAATCTTTTGAAAGAAATATTGGCGTTTGGGGGTTTCGCTGAGAAAACGTTGGGTATGAATATATAGACTAATTCTTTGAGGATTAGAATAATTTTTGTTTGATTTCAAGGAAAGTCATAGGAAAATTCGTGAGCTGTGATAAACCTAATTTAATGGGGGAGGTCAAAGTTGTTTTACATTTTTAGGTTCTTTGGGGATAGGAATAGTATCTTATGCGTTTTCCCTTTTTATTTGTTTTTAAAACATTATGGGTATTTTTTAAAAATTATTTTTTATTTAAAAATATATTACAATAATTTTTTAAAATCTTTATTTAGATTAACATATTAAAAAAATAAAAAAATAAATTAGTATAATGTTTTTTAAAAATAAATATATTAAGTCATCTAAATTTAACTCTCTCTCTCTCTCTGTATATATATATAAAAAAAGCTAACGAATAGGCTGAGGACATACGTTAAAAATTATTTAAACATACTTGTGAAATATTATTTATTTGTATTTAATTTTTTAAAAATAGTAAATAACTCTTAACAAGTATTTTTTAAAAATGTATTAGCTAAAAAATGATTTATTTTTAGTAGTAGTAAATCCGTGTAAGCAGTGTGTAATGTATTTAACTATTTATTATTATTATTAAATGAAATACGCGTAGAAGGCGTGTTTGTATTTAACTTTTTGCCTAATAATATTTAAAAATTACTGATATATGTCTTTTCCTTCCTTCAATGTCCTTGTCTATATTCTTCGGGAAGAGAGGAATGACGTCGACACGTGGAGCCACCCATTTCCAGGAAGCTGCACGTGTCGCAGCATTATTGTTTTATGCAAACTACTGCCATCATCAATCACGTACATTTGCCGGCTTTTATAACATGTGATGGCATAATAGTAAATGCATGCAGTACCCGTGTTGACGCTCGTTAATTACGGCTCAAAGCAAGGATGTTTTTTTTTTTTACTAATATATATTTTTTGATAATTTAAAAAATATATATTATTTAAATATAGAAAAACATTTTTAAAAATAAACCAAAAACACACAGTAAAATAATCCCAAGTCGTAAGGGGTCACACACAGCCATCCATCATTCGACAACCTACTTGTGTGTGTGTGTGTGTAGACTTGTTGCCATTGATAGGTCTTCAACTCTTCATGAGTTTTGCTAATCCACAGGAAACTAGTAAAATATATGGCTAGAAATTTTCCCACCAGATGAAAAGGAAATGCCATGAGTAGGCATAACTAATGTGAAGGATAATAAAGGGGAAGGTGCAATCTCATGGGTACATTTTTTGAGCAATCCACTCCCATGCTTCACAATTTTACACCAAACTTGGTCATGATGGATTTGCTCGATTGACATTGACGCCCTGCAAGGAAGACCACACGCCCATGTGTTTGTATCAGTCGCTGCCTTATCACAATAAATTTTTGCAGCCATTTTGATTGTGTCACAATCGATGCACCGTGCATACCCAGAAGCAGCCTTGGAGGAGGTGGGTGGCTTCTTTGTCCCATTCATGGAGTCAAATCTTTCGATGGGGGTTGTGTTTGGCCCATATGGGTTGTCAAAGAGGGTGGTAAGGCGCGTAGCCTAACAAGCCTGACACAGAGTTGACAACATCGTTGCAGGTTGTCAAAAGGCTCAGCATCTGTTGCGAAATGTCTATGCTTGGTGCGCTAGGGCCAGCACTTGGTGGAGGAGTATTGAAATTGTGCAAGTTTCTGGGTGCTATTTCAGAATGGTGGCGTGAATTATTAAGTGGGGCTTTTGCAAATTGAGCAGGGAGGGGAAGAATAGGCAATGGGGATGGAGGAAAAAACTTTTGAAAGTTCTTACTACTTAAATCCATAGCAACAGAAGTAGTAGGAGGTGCATCACCATCAGCAAAACTAGCATTGTTGTTGAAGTTGTTTCTAATACCAACCATCATTTGCTCTCCCCTATTGGTTTCCTCCCCACCCAACACGAATTTTACACGATTTCCTCTACTACCATTACCACCAGTTACCGGTGCTGCTTCATCGTCGTTTGCTCTCTTCAATATAGATTTCAGCTGCACTGCTGACTGTGAAGGGGGCTGGTGTGCAAATACCACAGCTTGCCGTTCAACAATAGGAACCTCAGCCTGTGTTGCATCAACAAAAGTGTCATCTCTGCTTTTTTCAGATTCAGGTGCCTCAGATGCAGGAACTCCTACTTCCCGAATGTTGTACCTTACGTTCACATTGCCAAACAAGGATTTGTTACCAAGAGCATATTTAAGAGCTGCCTGTGCATCCAGCTTTCGACGAAACACGACACGGCATTGTGATGACTGCCAAAAGACACGGATTGCAGACTGATCTATTGACCCAAATCGAGCAAACCTTGCCTTCAGCTGTGCAGCAGATGGAAGAGATGTCTCAGGAGGGAACTTAAGCACCAACATGGTGGGCTCAATAGCTCTAACTGGAGGCTCCATTTTTTTTAAAGAATCCGGTTTGACTGACTTTCGTGGAGGATGTCCCACTGGCTGTTTTCCTTCTGCCCGTTGGGTAGCAGCAGTCTGTTTTCCTTCTGCTTGCTGGCTAGCCAAAGTTCTCTGAGCTGCCTTCTTTTCTGCAGCCAATGACTTCAACTGAATATTCTTTTTTAGCCTTTTTGCTGCAATTTCTTCCTGGCGATCAGATGGCAAACGCTTCCGTCCAGCTTTTGTTGAGTCATTAGGTCTGACAAGGAATTTTGCTGGTTTTGAAGGTGTCAAACCTCTGGCGTCCTCACTGGCAGAATAGTTGGAAGCCCCAAAACTGGACAAGGATTTAGTGCCACAAACTTCAACAACCTCAGTTTCAGATGGTGGTGACGAAACCAAGCTTTTCTGGTAAACAAGGCACCGGAATTGCAAAAAGAAATGCATTGTAACTGAAGGACTATTTCTTTCTGCAACATGAAAGGGATCAAGAGCTAGAGCATGCAAATCACTAAGTAGCTTTGGTAGCTCAAACTCGATACTGTTGAGTAAGGTATTACTGGCACCATCTTTCTTTTGACTGTTGTTGAGCTGAGAATCCTCTCCAGGAGAGAAACTGATTTGTGTGGATTTTCCTGATGAGATTCCTATTTCCACACCTTTTCCAGTGGCCAATCGCTTCTTTGGTCGATCAGGATTAGTTTCTGCTCCTAACTCTTTCTTCTTTTTCTCCTTCATAATAGACTTCTGCGAGCTGATTTCCCCTACAGGCTGTTTAATGACTTTGACCTTTTTCACTCCACTGCCAGTACTTGTTCCAACAGACTGTGTGGCATTAAGTGGTGAAAGAAGTGAACCTGGCTCACCATCATGAAGTTTAATCAATCCACTGTCTACTTCTGCTCTTGCAGAGAAGCGCAGATCATTTTTCTGAGAAACTTGATTGGATCTTGATGCTTTTGCACTCTCTTCATATTTAAGGTCAACTATAGCCTCTTGTTGCTGAAATGATAGTGATTTACAATCTGAGACGCCCTTAAGCTGCTCCTTCCCAGGTAAGTCAGACCGCCCTGTACTCATCAGACCCACAGCCACATCTGATCCTGGTTCACCTTTTATTTCTTGCATAGCACCCTTCTTATCAAGAGAACCAGCTCCATCTTCGCTAGAATCCACTTCTTCTTTGGTTATGGGCACAGACTGCTCGTGTTTTGCTAAAATATGGGGTGTTGAAACCCTTTTCTGCAACACAAAATCACCAGATTCCACTGCTGATGAACCAACCTCCGCGTAGACTGCCAGGGATGAGGAACTTGCTTGCCTTTGGTCAATTTCAAAATCTCTCAGCTCACTTGGTTCATCTCTTCGCTTAAGGAGATATTTGTCTTTTTTAAAATGGTCCTTGACTTTTATAGGGTTTTTTGAGCTCTTCTCGCCACCCGGCGCTTCAGCTGTCACCAATGGACCACTCAAAGGAGCTGGGGGAGCAACAGCCATACAAGAATAGAAAGAAAGCAGTGTTCAAACATAGAATAAAAAATAGCCAGAAGAAAGGAGAGAAAAATGAAAAGTCTATCAAGGCAAATTCATGAAACATGAACTATTAGAGGAAGGAAGTGCAGGCTCTCGCCTAAGTTCTGTGATGATAAAACAGCCAAATCCTATACCACATATGCAAGAGATTAGAGGTGCTAAGAATTTTTCAGAAGAAAAGGCTCATCATATTCTATAAAATCTCTGAAATTACAATATATAGAATTACTTAGTGCAATGAATCTTACATGAAAAATGTGCCATGTTTCTTACATATCACTTTCAATTAAAGCAGAAAGCTAATTTTAAACTTTCAAAAATCAGGCTAGAACTCTTAAGACAACATTTATATATAGTGACATTTCAATTCAATTTAGACAATTCAATTTTGGTGTAGTGTTTTATTTGGAAATAGCCCCGTGAATCATATTTCAAATTCAATAACATGCAAATACATAAAATGGGCCAATTAGTTCTCAAAGGCAGACGAGGTACAAAGATTAGCAACTTCTACTTGAGCCAAATAAAAGGATGCTAGCAAACATGCTATGCGGCAATACTCAAAACTTAAAAATACAAGCATATAAAAAAAAAAATACATAAAAGAGATGTGCATGCTTGCTATATTAAGAGTTCCAACAAAGTTGTGCATGCATCCTCAAAACTTATGTGATGCATCGACTACCTTACACTTTATTTATCCCTCCAAGTGCATGGAGCGAGCATAAAGAAACTCTTCTCAAGGTATTAAAGATTTAACCATTTGATAACCATTGATACTCTTATCTTATATTATAAAACTGAGCAAGACCTTAACTCTTATACATTCACTGTAAATTTCAAGGGAAATGCTTGGGTTGCATTAGAGGAAGTGAAAACAGTCCGTGCACAACTAAAAGCATTGCGAGATAATTCAAATTACTTGTCCACGTGATAAGGCATATAATAGAAACAAAAAGGTGTACGGGAAGAAGCACGGCTACCCAACATCATGGGGCAATAACATAAAGACACTATTTCCAATGCACAAATCAAACCTTAAGACCTAAGCAAACCGCACATTGCAAACAAGCACAAAACATTTACCAAGAAAACAATACCTCGAGTTGGCTCTTTAGCAACCTGATTTGGTACCTTAGCAGTATCATTCGAAGGCCGTGAGCTCTGAACTGCAAATGCCTGTGCATAGGTCTCATCAAACTCTTCAAAAACAGCCTTGCGAAAAGCAAAAGCCCTCGCCCTATTCTTAATAAATTCAAAACTATCCTGATCACTTCCATGAGGCCCGACAGCCAACTGCTTCACAAAAGAAAGAGTCTCCCCCGGCTTAAACCCATCCCTTGCCTTCATAATCTGATTCTCTGAATAAACCCCTCCAGGCTCATAATCCGACACATCCACCACAAAGTACCCTGGCACATTTGCAGGCCTAAAATTATACTTATTCCTACATCTACAAGCCAAGCCAAGTGCACACCTCCTGCTCGCCTCATCAGTTGCCTCCTCCACAGCCTTAATGAAAGTCCTGGAACTTGTTTGCTGCGATTTCTCTGCGAAATTCACATCAAACTGAATAAGCTCCGCCGGATCAAACCAACCATAACTACTATCCCCGAAAAAAGCAACCAACACATGACCTTCCCTCCTCGTCCGCCTTACTGACGAGGTAGCAAACGCCTCGTTAAATATATGCCCCGGCCACCGCGGATGCGATTTCACTTTCCCCCATACCATATCACCGACTTCAAAACCATAACTCAATGCCCTAGATGTACCAGCCATTGCTCCATTATTCTCACTAGCAACAAAATCATCAAATTCACTCCATAAAGATTTATAATCTCCTATCGCTAACCTTTCTTGCCTCTCTTCATCTTTAACATCATAGTCAAAACTTCTTTCACTTCTCACCTCAGAAGCCCTAGATTCTTCTTCTTCTGGTTCTTCCTCTTCTTCAATCGGAGAAGCCCTAGCATTGTTAGTTTCTTGTTGTTCACTCTCGATTGATGAAACCCTGTGTTTTTCTTCCTCTCCATTCGGATTTTTTGTGTGTAATTCAGCATATATCATTTGCAAGAGGTGAAATTGAAAGAGGTGTCTTGATTGAAGGCTGAAATAGTTATCCTTTCTATCGAGAAAGATTAGGGGTTTGTTTCGTTGGTGTGAATTTAGAGATTTTTGTAGGGAGGAAGATAAGGGCGTGTTTGGATGGAGAGAAAACAAAGAAGGATTTAGTAATTAGGGATTTTTATCTGATGGCATGGGGCGTAAAGAGAGGGGTTCTGAAGGTTTTTCGATGGTGTCACGCTATGAGATGGAGGAAGGGAAAATGTGGAGCCTTTTCGTAAGGTGAATTCTGACCGTTTGATGCAAATCATGATGTTATTCAATATTTAAAGAAATTTTGCCATGTCCCATAAACGCTTTTTCTTCATTAAAATTGATTTTTTAGGAAAATATATATATATAAAAAGAGAAATGTGTGGATTGAGAAATCAAGTTGATAGCTTATTGGGAGCCGAGGAAAGTGTAATTTTTTTTTTTGAAGTTTGGTATGAATATAAAAAACTAGATTTTTTTTAAAAAAAAAATATTATTTCATTTTTTTTTAAAAAAAAAAAATGTAAGTTCACAGTTTCACTTAGATTTTATAACTATGGTTCGAGCTCTATTACTTCCTAGATTTTATTTTAAATAAATAATATAAAAATAATGAGAAATATGTGGAATCAAGTTAACTATTATTGTACATACAAAATTCTCACAGGTCTGATAAATACACTAAAAAATATGGTGTTAAAATTATAATAATAAATTTAATTATAAGAAAATAAAAACTCTTTTGAAGTGTTCTTCACATGCAGGAATCTTTTTATTAATAGTCAGATATAGATTTTATTTTTGTTTTGAATGTAGAGATATCGATACAGACTCAAAAATTTTAATTATATGAAATCTTGACTTGATTGAAGGACTTGATCATATAAGCTTGAAAACTTTAATAGTTTAATATCTTGACTTGATTTAATTAAGGAAAGGACTTTGATTCTTTATTTTTCTGGCTTGATATGATGAAAATTAAGATTTTGATCCCTTTCTTCCTTAATAGACTTGAATTCTATTTAGAGAACTTTCCAAATATTTATGTTTGTTCTTTGGACTTTGTTTCTTGTCCCTTTTCCTCTTTTTTTTTTTTTTTTTACCCCCCTCATTTGATGATGATTTTGTTGTTTATTTATAAACAATTCAAATGTCAATTTAACTTAAATTTACTGTAACTAGAAGATATTTTAGAGAAATTAATATAAAAATTATTTAAAATACTTATATCTTGAAAAATATTAAAGTAAGATCTATAAAATATATTTGAGTTTGAATTTTTAATTTTTAATTTAATTTGGGTTTAAATCCAATAAACTTAACTAGATCCACTTCTAATAAATAAAACTTTTAGGTTATCGTTCAAACTTGCTGAGATTTTGATGTCTAAAATTATTTTTTAGAGCTAATCATTCTCCTTAATTTTATTTTTATTACATCTTGCGTGTTGATTTCATAGCAGGAGAGAATTTTAATGATGGTGCGAGAATTTTAATAGAGAATACGAATGGTTCGTATAGTTTTGGCAGAGCATAGATTAGCCCAAAAACTCTAAGAAGAAGAAGATGATTTTCATTAATAAGTTTCACATGAAGGATTAGAGCAAGAGAATAAGAAATGAATAGAGCATCTTCTGTTAGTCCTGAAATGGGTTTGACTTACCTTATATCAAGCGGATGGTAAAAGGATCTAGGGCTGTATTCTTCACAGCAAATCCATGTTCAAAAGTGGTAGCAGCTCACAAAAAGCAACATTTTATTTCTGTAGATAATAATAGCAAAAGCATTAAAGCTTAAAATTAGTAAAACAAAAGAATGTTGGCCAATTTTGTTGGCAAATAATGAATTCTATACTTTCAAGTAGTGACATTTTTTTTACTTCCAATACACATCCTGTAAAAAATTGAAAACATAAAGATACATAACAATCATAAGAAACTGCAAACTACAGTGTGTCTTCCTTCGAGAAAACCCGGAAGGGGTTTCATGGTGACCAGCAAAAACTCGGAATCTTTATTCCCATCGCGGAAAGAACCAGATTGGTGAAACAAAAATATATGATAGATTGCGGATCAACGAGAAACAAATCTAAGCAATCGCTACTTAACGAGGATTCTCGACAAAAAATTAGGCATCATCTCTTTTCTGACCACCAGGGGTTCCGGCAAGCCAACCCCACACACCACCTGAGCCCTGCCTATGATTTGCATCCAAGGCTTGTTCAGAGGCAGCCTTTTGTCGTTGCAGGAGTTCAAGTTCTTTTTGCAGAGTCTCCATTGTTTGAAGCTTTTGTCGCAGTTCCGCAACGTCAACCTGTTAGCTCAAGGAGTGATTAACTCACATAAAACTATTTGATATGGAGAAGGAACTGGTGCTATTTTGGGAGATTTTGCCCAAGGTGGGTGGGGATTTTCATTTTTCTTCTTTTTGCAGGGTGGGGAGAGCATAAAAGAAGCTAGAGGCTTATAACTAACATAAATCAGGTGGTGTTTTGGGAGTGTGGTTATATTTTCTTTTCAAAGTGTTTTTCATTTAGAAATTCATTAAAATAATATTTTTTTATTTTTTAAAAATCATTTTTGACATCAGCACATCAAAATTATTTAAAAACAACATAACAATCTAATTTAAAGAAAAAAATCAATTTTTTGGGGAAAACACTTTTCAAGTGCTTCCCAAACGAAGCCTTCTTGTAGCAGCAAGTTACAATATTTTATCTGGAGATTCTACAATCTATTTTTTTCCACTTTAGTTATGAAAAAACCAAACAGAGTTTCTTTTCCCTGGTATGTAGACATAAAATCATATTATCCTTATCTTCATTTATAGGTTGGGTTATTGAACTAGTGACAATTTTTGGCTGCTTTAACCCCCCAAAAAAAATATAACTTCAAGGCAGCCAGCAAGCTAAATTGAGAGCTCAACAGAAAGATTTTTCTTCATGGAAGTTCCAAGCATCATCAAATAATTGCCCACACTCAACATCCATGGATAGGAAAAAAGAATATGAAGAGAAAGTGACTAGGAAATACCTCTAATTTGAAACATCTTGACTGCTCAGCAGCAAGTTGACCTCGTACAGATTGGAGCTCCTATGATGCAATTAAACAAAATTAAGGGAAATTTGATGGGAAGAAAGGGGCATCTTATGAACTAAAGAAATTTGATAAGTGGAAAACAATCATAGGGTATACTTTGAGATGCATGCACCTCTTGTACAAGGTACATCAGAAGATGTGCTCAAAAGACAACTAATCCTGCATGCCATGTGATTACCTTGTAAAGGTCAGTGTTACGAGTCTCGGCATCAGCTAACTCTTGCTTTAAATGGAGAGTCTGCAACTTCTCCTTGCCAAGTGACAAATCCAGTTCTTCTCTCTCAGCCTTTAAAGTGGCTATAAGACTAGTTCCCTCTCCTCTAGATTTCTGCATGGAATTCAAAATCTCAAGGGTGAATCCAAAATGACAATACAGTGAAACAATGTGTGAATTTCTACATATTCTGTCCAGAAGGAACCCGTTTTGAAATTTTCCATACCCTGGACTCTTGGTCAACGTTATCCATAACAATTTCCCTGATTTTGCCTTCTTGCCCCACTACCAACTCAGAGTCCACATCTCTGGTGGGGTTTGTGACATTATGGACAGCAGAAACAATGTCTGGCACAGGGGTCTCTGTTATTTTTGATTGCAAAGTTGATTTGTGGCTTGGTTTTAGAACATTGACCTGACAACAGAACAAATCAGAAAGGATAAAAGGAGCAAAGATGGGTGAACCTAGAAGACAGTAGGTTAAAATTGCTACTAACTTCATTGCTGTAACGCCCATTATATCCTCCAAAAGATACAAGAACATCTTCACCATTGTATGAACTCAAGACTAAACTCAAACCCTGCAATAGAAGACAGTCAAGACTGGTTCTCAAATTAATTCCTGCAGGAGAAAAAAATCAGACAGACGAAGAAAGCCAAGACTATCTTCAACAGCATGTCACCCTCTCTGTAGTAATGATGGAATTGATAAGACCAATTCTAGGCTAACTATAAATGCTTGAGAAATAAAATGACATCAAATAATAAAAAATTACAATAATAGCAGCATGATAATTTCAAACTCGATTAAAAAGGCAGAAATAAACTCAACAGTTTACATGCATCTAAACCACATTCCTTCCCAGTTGCCTTAATTACAACACAGCACCGCAATATCTACAGCACTCAGGTACATATTCTTTGATTGGTCATAACAAACTGTTGATAATTTATAGATGCTGCTCCTTATCAAGACTCTACTCAGATTAAAAAAGTTCAACTCTCAGCATGCCTGGTCAAACTTTTGCACTCCACAGATTTTGATTGTTGCAATAAAATTTACACAGCTCAAGGAATAGAAAAATTTCCAATATAATTACGTGCAGCTTGATAAAGTTCACAATTATGTGAAGTAAAATACCTCACTGGCAAGAGGAACACGCCCTTGAACAGTAGTTACAACAGACCAGACAAGTGTAGACATGTTCAGGACTGCAGTTTCAGAAACCCCTACACAAAGTTGACAGAAAGGAATATATGAGAAGTTCATGAAGCTGGAGAAGAATTTAAATCAAATTAAGACTCCTGCCTAATTTCTTCCAATTAAAACTATTTGACTAACTGAATGGAGAAACTCATTCTTACCGGAACCAATACTTAGGTTGGTCACTTATTAGGGTCATTTTTCACTAAAATAAACATGAAGGAATTTCCAGGCAAACAAATTCTGTTTTTTTTTTTCTGTTTGCAAGTTTACTTTGTTAGGTTTAATGGAAATATAAAAGGATTTTGTAGGTAATGCTAAATATACAAGCTACAAAACTGTAAAATATATACCAGACTTGTTGTCACCGCCACCAACGATAAACCAATTCTCCCCAACTATTACACCTGCATGTCCAGCCCGGGGAGTTGGTATCTCACCTTGTTGTGTGGGTCTAGTCCATTCCATCTAAAAATCCATGTACATGGAAGATATTACTAACAGTCCTATTGCGCAAGAGCAGAAAAAATTGAGATTATTTATCTTACAGTCTGCAAATCAAACACATGCAGATCATTGAAACAAGTGGCATGCGAGCCTCCACCAAAAATAAGAACGTAACGTTCAGCATGCACTGCAGCTGTGTGATCAGATCTTGGAGAAGGAGGCACACCACTGTAAAATAGTAAAGATAAATTAATCATCGACCACAAATGCTCAAATCTCAGAAATTGGACAAGAGCTAGAAAAATGAGATATTGTCATGGTCAGTACTGAAAATCACAAATGGCTCAAAGTGGCATTGTATCTACGGGTGCTAAAATGGAGAGAATTTGATTTTTATATATATATATATAGCACTTCATATCTTCAGAGGTAAGAAACAAACATCCAATTGCTCTAGTTCATGGCAAACTGTGAAATTGTCAATTAACAAACAGCTATTAAATCCTCCATATTCCACAACCATGAAAGATGACCAATAAGATTATAAATAGACAAACAAAGAGACTAGCTTCTAAAATTGCAAGAATTCACCATACACAGCATCAATTTCATCCCAGGTCATGGTTTCTAGGTCAAGAATATGCAGGTCATTCAAGAGAGATTTCTTTGCATCTTGTCCACCAAAAATCACTAAGCTTGTCCCAACAAGGGTGACTGATTGACCACCACGTGAGACCTGCAATGCATAAATATATAACAGTTTATACATTGTATAAGTAATTCATATCATTAAAGAGTCAGGATGGAACACTGCTGAGCATTCGCATTCCTTTACTATTCACATTACAGATTCACAGGTACAAACAAAAATTTCAGTTCAAGAATCGACATGTTTAGCCAGTTTAGTTAAAAATCACAAAGAAAAATAAAGCACAAATTTGGCAAAAACAAAAGGTTTGAGTCTGGTTTTAAAATTTCTTTCTTTGTGCTGCGACTCAGCAGACTCCTGCTTTGAACGTTAAATAATACAGTGATTAAGTACTTTGGTTTGTAGCAAATGCAGTGGATGAAAGAGAGAAAAGGGGTACATACCGGTGCTTTCCCATAAGTCTTTAAGGTTGACCAGGTACAAGATTGAAGATGAAATACCTTGACTATAAAAAAATTAAAAAAATATTAAAGCAATGTGGGTTTAAATCACAAAACCAAATTAATGATAATATATTATATACCCTGGATAGTTTCAGAAGGATCCTTTGTATGTCCGGCAACTGATAGAAGCTTATTCTCCCATGGTATCTGCAGAAACAGAATATATATTGTCCTGTTCATCAGTATGTGAGGACATCCAATACCACTGCACACTTGTCAGCAGATCAACATAGATTTGCAAGAAACTTGCTTTAGAAATTGTATTAAAGGAAATTTGGTTATATACTAACCAAGGAGAGGCCAGCACAAGGAGTTAATTTAGCTGGAGACTGTCCCTCCTGTGAATCATTCTCGACCTTAAAATTGACCTTTGACCAGGCCCAGCTTCTCAAATCCAGCACCTGTATTGGGCAACATTGACATAGCCGATTGCCATTTTCAACGGTTATCAGTTTAACGTAAAAGAAAATGCAAATAAAGTATACAATATAAGAGAGAGAGAGAGAGAGAGAGTTTAAAAAACACAGGGCCATGAAATTTGATATTTAGAATATTCCAGATAATTTTGAATTCCATGTACACAGAAACAATAAATATTTGTGCAATTAGTTCAGTTCCATTTACCAAACTAATATTCCCATCTATGGTTTGCTTACATGAAGATCATTGAGATAGCGGCCATTGTGATTTCCCCCATATACATACATCTTATCTTGAACAATCGCTGCTCCATGCTGAAAAATAAGAAAGACTTCATTCAGAAAATGATAGAAAAGCAGTGAAAATGAGAATAAACAAAAAGAGAAAAAGGAATGAGGGCAACTGAAATTTTAAAAGGTAGTTGTACCTCATATCGGGCTTTTGGGGGCTGGCCATTTATTGAAGGTGCAGCCCATTGATCATAGACAGCAACTGTACCAACATCTTCTGAGACAACATCTTTATCCTGTGTTTCTACAAGAGTCCCATTCTCAGTAGAAATGGTCTTTGTCTCTGGGAAAGAGTTCTCATTCTTGATGATAGGCTCATCTTTTGAGTAATGCTACAGCAAGCAAAATTTAGAAGTGCGAGATTTGGGGAGAAGAATTTAATGAGAAAAAATGCAGAACCAGGGAACAATTATCACATTCAAGGCCATGATGAGGATTGTCTCCTTTAGTTCTTTTTCTCTCCCATTTGGATTTAAAGTAGAATTGAGGAAAAAGAAAGTTTCCTGATCAAACAAACGCAGCTCACTAGAAACCATCACACACATACACATACAAGCAGGATATGCATGAACAAGCCTCCGCCTACAAGCAAGACATAAGTGTACATTTCATTGGATCTGTTCAAGTAAAAGTGTGCTTAAGTGAGTGCAGAGGTGGAATTAGTTATGCAATTTGAAAGTAGTTGAGTGGAGGTGCTTGTGGTACATGATGACATCGAGGTAGCAGAGAAGCAGCAATGGATTATGGTGCAGGATGGCTTGCATAGAGATAGGTGGTCGTACATAACAACAGCAGCTGTAATCATGCTTCAGATAGCTTGTGGGTTGTTGCATCAACATTTTCCTTTCAAATAACCGAATATTTTTGGTTGTTCAAGATTCCACTTATTTTATCCTTTGCTTCAATTCTGTTGCCTAAAAGAATCGTTGATGACGCGTTCAATGGGTACAAGATTAATGACCAGGTAATACTTTTATTAGGCAAAACTTGAATTCAGAAACCTTATATAGATCACCACTAAAGTCCTAAAAGGTGTCTCTTATGTCATGTGACACTGGTATCCTGTGTGAATTCCACATAAATAATTCACATTGTGCAGCATAGGTCATGCACACACCAAATTGAACAATAGATCCTTTGGGACCATTAACAACGACATTAGGTCAAATGTATACCTTGATAATATGTTAACAAGCCAAAAACATCAATGTCACCAAAAACATCTAGAAATAATTAATTGTTTGAGGATAAATATGCAGCATGGAAGAAATGAAAATAAACTCCACCCTATAATTCTTGATGGACTCACATTCACTTGTGTGTCTACAGCAGACTCTGTGATTTCTGAGATAGAGTTAGATGCTCTAGAGTACCAACTTGGATCATCTTCCTGCCCGGGAGAATAAAAAATAATAATCATGATTAACTTGGCTTATAAAGCATTCATGAGACATAAACCTGAAAATCCCATTGCAATTACCTCCAATATTTTCACAAAGAGACGCATTGCTTCTGAAGAAACCATATTTCCAAGACCCTGCCAGCTGCACAGACAAAATTTTAGAAGAGCGCTTCCATCCAAGCATTTAAACAGATTTATGATAATAAAAATACAATACATGACTAGCAACTGTAAAATGAAGACAGAGCAGTATTAATATCATCCAACAGCATTGCTTCCTGGATTCTGGAAGCTTCTTGCTTGGAACGAGAAAATGAAAAGAAAGCAATCTAGACCCATATACAAACAGGTATGCACAACACAAAACAATATTGCCCGGTTCTCCATATCACATATCTGCAACGGGCATACATACTATATTAGCATCCTACCCCGCAGGGGGTGGATCGATCATATAGGAACTCAAGAACTGAACACTATCCTCTTCATTATGCAATAAACCAAAAAATTCTCAAATTCTCGCGTCATTTGTTCCAAGTTCACAAAACTTCACATTTCACCAATCATGCATCCAGGCTGGATTAAATACAAAGACAATCACAAGATCAGGATGGAAAAAGCATAGGTAAGGCCGATGATAATAAAACAAACCTTTTCCATTTGCTTTGTTCTACAGCCTTCCAACTACTAGGTTTCGGCACATTACACGTTCCAACTGTCGCCTACAATCACATTCCAAAGAAAAATAAATTCAGTGACATATTTACACTGTCACGATCCGCTTGACAGCCATAGTCGTCATAAGAAAATTTTGAATCACCTTCAATGATTTCAAAGTCACGCTAGATCCACCAAAATTACACACGCAAAACGCACAACATCTCCAAAGACAGAAATAAGCAGCACTAAAAAACTCATGAATCGCATAAAAAATTCGAACACGCTAATTATAATGCGAAATTGAGCCTAGCAGTTAATAGAGATAGTAGAAAATGAAACTAAAATTGGCGCCAGAACAATGCTGCCACGAATCAGAGAGAATAAGATGATGGATTCAATTCAATCAGAAAGAAAGGCATTGGATCGGGGAATGGAAATGGAGAACCTGTTGGTAGAGAGCGTAGAGGAGCAAAGCGGTGTCGTTTTGGAATTTAGAAGAGACGGTACTGGTGGAATTGTGAGATCCATCAAATCCAGCGTATGCTGCAGCTGCATAGAATCGCTCGGGGTATGCGGGGCCAGAGCTTGACCTCGCCATCGCCATTTCGTACGATAATTACTCTGTCTGTGTTTTGTTGTGAGATTTGAATTTATTTTGAGTGAGATTGGAAGGGAATAGATGAATGAAATGTTAATGTTAGGGAGTGCTTCCAGTTTAAAAGGCACGTTTGGTGGGTTTTTGTAATAGTATGGTTTTATATCTTGTTTTGGATTCCATGGGTGTGCTTTCATTTTATATGTTTCTGGTGACAGTTTAGTATTTCAAGTGTTTTTAAAAAAGTTTGAATTTATTTTATTTTAAATTAAAAAAAATATATTTTAATGTATTAATGTTAAAAATAAATAAATAAAAATATATTATTATAATATTTTCTAAATAAAAAATACTTTGAAAAAAAAAAATCAACTATACTTTCAGACATACCACTAAATGTGAAGTCTTGCATCAAGTTCATCCATCTGGATTAAAAAAAAAAAAAAAACTTAGATTGATTTATTCAGCTAATTAAGTCAAAATCTATTTTTAACTCATTATTTTGGAGGGAAAATCAAAATAATATCATTTTTTTTTAATCTTGTTTTGCGAAATAAGGACAACTCTCCTGGTCTATAACTTAAATTTTATCCTAGTTTAGGTTTTACAACTACGATTTTTAGAGGTTAATTTACAAATGATTTATAATCTACACATGAGATCTTGAGTTTGAGTCGTAATATATTTTCCTTGTAAGAATCTAGGATAATCAGGATTTTACTTACTCATTTAAATCCATAAAATACATTTTTCTAGATATGAGTTTTCCTTGTGTCCAAAACAACTATCATCAAATTTATAGTTACATGATATATCCCTTTATCTCTTTCTCTTATATGCAAGTATTTATTTTAGCTTTCACTTTTATTGCTCTTCATAGTGAAAAATAATTATAGAGTAATTATGGTAAATCACCAATGACTAGTCAATATATACAACTAAGTCATGCAGTCAAATTCTTTAATCATCTCATGTGTAAATTTCCTTTACATCATGCAATGAACCCTTTTTTCATCATGGACAATGCAACTATTCTTTGTTGGTGTTGTTTCATTCTATCACACAATTAGCTAGCATAAAGTCATATCTTGCAGTAAATTTTCTAGAATTTTGATATTTTAAAAAATAAATTTAAATTTGAACATCCAATCATGTATAGATTATCAATATGCTTAAAATATAACATGTAATTCTTGGTTTTTCATAGGTATTTTACAACCTTTTTGATCGATTTTCTGATGATTAATCATTTGATTACTTTGATATTTACCAAGAATTCTTGTGTAAGTAATATGTCACATAAACTTATAGGATTTGTTTGTTACTTGATAATTAACCTAGTTAATTCTTTAGACACTTCAGAAACATATATGCTCGTAAGATGTTGCTATTCTTTAGCGTATGTTTTGGGGTGTAATTGAGGTTAATTTTGAAAGTAATTTTCGTTAAAAATATATCAAAATTATATTTTATATTTTTTTAAAATTATTTTTGACATCAGCACATGAAAATAATATAAAATGACTAGAAAAAAATTTAAAATAACAAATAAAAATAAAAAATTATAATTTTTTGATGTTAATGTCTTTAACATGGTTATTGTCCATCATTAAAAATAATATTCAATCATATATATAATATACCACGTATGCAATATTCGTAAAAGTGCAATAAGTATAATTGTTTTCATGATATATATAAAAAAAATAACATGTGGCTTGACTTCTGGAACATAAAAGGAATCCAAGAAAAATTGTTGAATTGATCATATCTCAAGGAGAAAAAACATGAATGATTTTTTTTACATAGATGTTTCTTATCAAGTATTTTTTTTTTTTTTAGATGTGAGAAAATCTTATCTCCTGACTTAAATTTAAGATTTGTTGTCCGGATTATAAAACCCTTGCTATCACGTGCAAAAAACTTTTGTTGTTCGTTGTCCGGATTATAAAACCCTTGCTATCACGTGCAAAAACCTTTTGTTGTTCTATGTGCAAAACCTAAATATAAAACTTCATTTAATAATGAAAAGAAATGGAGATATGATTTTTAGAAGTTAGTGATTTGATGCATGATCACAATTATATTTATAGAAAATAAATTTTAAAACCTTAATTTTGACTATTCATTTCAAGTATTTACAAATATCTCAATTTTATGAGAATTTTAAATAAAGTAAATAATTAATGTATTTAAATTAAAAAATCATGTGGGATTTTAGGTCTCTTAAAAAAGAAGTATGTTAACATAGATAGCACATGGATTCTTTTTTTAATAGCGTGGTTTTCCAAATGAAATTACATGCACCTCTACTAATTTATGAATCCTAAAATTAATAATTATGTAAGCTTTCAATGATCATCATATCAGCAATAATATGGTTCAAACTCGAGACCAAAAAGAGAATAAATTTCTTAGTTTCAAGCTCTTACCATTGAGACACCTACTAGATAGTTTATGTGAATTTTGAACCTTGATCACGATTAAAAAGAATCTTGTGGGAGGAAAAATAATTCTAGCGTGCATGATAAAAATCCAATATTTTATTGTAAAGATTATATATCCAATGAAAAACTCTTGGATGAGTGACAATAATCAAAGGCATAAAATTAATTTTTAAATTATGTATAGTATACTAAACTTATGAATATGTGCAATCTTTTGATTAATATTAGAGTTATGATAGCCAAGTTGTCAATTGTTTAAACCTTGAGACTGTTAGTTCACCTGCAAAACATTTTTTTTTTATGAGAATCTGAATGTTATGGATTGTGATAATTCAATTTTCCGAGCATCAAATGGTTCGGTTTAGATTTGTGTCTGTTTGGGAGCGTAGTTGCGATTGTGTTTTGAAAATATTTTTCATTTATAAATACATCAAAATGATATTTTTTTTATTTTTAAAAAATTATTTTTGACATTAGCACATCAAAATATAAAAACACAAAAAAAAATAATTTAAAATAAAAATTCAAATAAAAATTCAAATTTTCTCATAAATACTTTTTATAAGCACTCCCAAACGCCTCCTTTAAAATCTAGCCATATCATTTTTTTATATAAAAAAATTAAATTAAATTAAACTGAATATAATAAAAAACTAAACAAATAATTCAAATTAAAATTAATTTGAATTATTAATTTTATAAATTTATAACTGAAATTATTCAATAAAATAAAAAACATTATTCAATTAATTATTATCAATTTGATTTTTATACACATTTAGAATAACTCTATAGATTTGCTTGCTCCGTCAAAAAGCAGCGTTGTCAATAGCGTTCTGTTCTGGTCGAAATATTCTATTCTATTAAAAAAAACAAGAAAAAATGATATCGTTTTCATCTCAGTTTTAATTTCAGCTCGTTCCGGAAATTCCGGCCGAAACATCTTGGTACCGTTTCGGATGTGCCGTTTTGGGTATGCCGTTTCAGCCTTAAAATCCTTCTTATTTTGATCAACTTGTGATTTTTTTTCTAATTTTGATATCATATTTGTTTGACTTTATGTTTGTATTGTATAATTTAAAGTTAATTTATCTTGAATTTTAATTATGCTTGTTAAATTAATATTTTAAATTTATATAATTAATTAATTAATTAATTAATTATATATAAATAGTAAAACTTTAAATAACATGCCAAAATATTTTGAAATTAAAATATTCCGTGTGAATAGAAAAACTATAACAGTATTAACAATATTGATCAAAAGAGTTCTCAACGGAACCAAACGACTCCCATGCAAAAGCGAATAAAAATACAGGAGATATATGGGTATAGGACAAAAGGGGCTTTTAGACCGTACGGATACAGAAAAAGTGCAGGCCCAATAATGAAGTGGTCCGATCCGATTACTGACCATGGACTATATAATTTGCGACTTTTTATTGAATTTATTTATGTAACTTATAAATTAGGATTCGAATTGTGACGTCTTATATTTACCAAAATTAATTAGTAACAAGCACGTTGATCCAAGAATAATAAATATATAAATTATTTATTTATTGTTAATAATATCACTGTAATCCATTATAAACGTTGTTGTCTTCAAGATTTTTGTAAGACATTAATTATAATCAATTGCACCTAAAATGTTAAAAATATGACTATCTCAAGTTTTCATGTATTGTGTTTTTTTTTAGAACCGAGGAAATTTTATTTTTTGAAAAGCATATTTTATGAGATCTAGACGAGCGAGTAAAATTTTAACCGTCTCATATTCTTATAAAAAATGTATGTTCTGACTTGAACTTGAAAAATATTGTATAAATCTCAAACTTCTTTGCTATCATGCCAAACAAATAGTATGAATATTTTTTATATATATAAATTATAAAAAATAAATAAAACCAGATTTATAAAAAAAAATATCCAAAATCAATTCATGTTGAAACGGATATAAGAATTTCTATAATATTACGGTCTAACTCTACCCTTCCTTGCCATAAAATATTAAATTCAGCACAATTTATAGATTAGCTTGAAAAATTCATGCTTTAATATCTAACTCAAGTTTTATTTTTAAAAAATATTGATTTGACAAACTTGATTGGTATAATTAAATTCAATTGATTCATGAAATAAAATAATATTATTTTAATAAAAATAATTAATTCAAGTAAATCACGAGTTAACTAATTAACTTTATGATACATATTATTTTACAGGGTGATCTCTCACTCAGTCTAACTCCTTTTATTTTTCATTCTGCGACTCAGAATGCAAAGTATATTGTAGAAAAGAATTTATTTATTTATTTATCAAAAAAAGTAATTAAAAAAAGTCTTACAAAAAAAGTCAATAACAGAGTGAACGCTTGAGTTCCAGCCCTCGGAAGAACTTCACAAGCACAGTTGTCTGTACCTTAAAAACAGAACCAGAAAGAGAGGGGAAAAAAACAAGCAAGGCAAAACAGGAGCACTGCTGTGTCCGGTCTGGACTGTGAAAGCATGAATATTTAAAAACAGAGAAACAGAGGCCGTCCATCAAAATCTGCTATGCTCACTCTTCCTTAGCCTTATACTATAATTCCTAAAATAAATAAATAAAACATGAAGACCAGGGCCAGTACTTCTACAATCTACGGCTTCTAACTTCCTTTACCCTTCTTTCAACACATCATTATTTCCCCACCAAAAACCCTAGTCTCCCTCAGGTACCCTTCCCTCTCTCCTCACTCGCTTCTCTCTCTCTCTCTCTCTCTCTCTCTCTCTCTCTCTCTCTCTCGATATGGGTTTTTGATCCTTTTTGCTGATATGGGTTTGCTTGCAACGTGTGATTTACTGGCTTGTTTGTTCTCTAAGGACTACCCAATTCCTCCTCTCTTTTTTAATAGTGTATTATGTTTTCTTTTCATGAATTAATTGTGGTTTCTGATTCTTTTATTGAATTTTGCTTTCTGTTCCTGTCAACAACTTCTCGTCTGTAAGCGTTTTTGGTATTGCTGTCTCTGTGTTTCTTCAATGTGTTGTTTGTGTTTGGATTGAAAGTTTGGTTCACGGGATATTGATTTATCGACTAAATTTTCCGTGTCTTGCGATTTATTTGATGAATTAAGCTACTTTTTGATACCGGGCGTTGTAGTTTTTTTGGCATATCTTTTATGGGAAAATTTTATAATTTTTAGTACATCCAGTGTAATGCCCTGTTCTGCTGCGATGCGGTTTCTGCATGTGGATTGCATATGAATGTCATGTTGTGGAGCTTAACAACCCGTGTGTTTTCAATGACTTTATGGTGATGACTTTTCGTGGATCTTTTTGTTTGTAGTGTCCTATTTCAGATTGGTGTTATGAGCATATGCTCGTGAATTGAGTGGCTTGCTCCTGTTGAATTTCTCTGTGACACAACTATAATGGATCACCCAAGATCATCCTCGGCAAATGGTGATGAAAATGGTGGTGGGATTCCTGATGACTTGCGCTGCAAGAGGTCAGATGGGAAACAGTGGAGATGTACTGCCATGTCAATGCCAGATAAAACTGTTTGTGAGAAGCATTATATTCAGGCGAAGAAGAGGGCAGCTAATTCTGCATTAAGAGCCAGTCTGAAGAAAGCCAAAAGGAAATCAATAGGTGAAAGAGATATTTACTTGGAGAGTAAGAGTGATGATTTTGACATGCCACTCATGAACATGAAAGTTGAGGAGGACCAGCCACTTTCAGTTTCATCAAAGAGGTACAAGGAGAAAGTACCTAAAAGTCAGTCTCGCTATTCGCCGGAAACACCTATAAGAAACTTGCGTGTTCGGAATTCTCAAAAACCAAATGATGACTCCCAAAGAGATTTTGAGTTTGAAGAGAACTGGAGGTCATACAAGACGACACCTCTTTCAACAATGGAATCATCCAGGAGTAGGTCACAAAGGAGTTTTGAAGCCAGTGCAATGACAGTGAGTGAAATTGAGACAGTACTTAACAGCGTGTTTTAAATGTTGTTGCTATTATAATAATGTTCAATTATATTTTGTATGATCGCTTTCTCTTCTGCTTCAATATGTAAATATTGAAAAGAACAAATTGTTTTCAGGAATACTCAGATGCAAGCACAGATGCTTCTGAAGACACTGGTGGGCAAACTTGTCACCAGTGCCGAAGGAATGACAGAAATAGTGTTACTTGGTGTCTCAAATGTGACAAGAGAGGTTTTTGTGATAGCTGTATCTCTGAATGGTGAGGGATGAGCCTGTGGGGAAAATGTATCTATATTTCCAACTTATAAGCTTAGTCAATGATGTATTATTTACTTCTAGGTACTCGGACATTCCATTAGAAGATATTGAGAAGGCTTGTCCTGCATGTCGTGGGATATGCAATTGCAAGGGTTGCTTACGGGGAGATAATATGGTAAAGGTATTTCACTCATGGACTGAAGGGAACTTGGTTTTTTTTGTTACACTCTCAAGTTTCTTATGTTTCGTGAACAAATTGTGCTGGTTTTCCTTTATTCAATGAGATGTCCCCCCTATGTTGCAGGTAAGAATACGGGAAATACCTGTTCTTGACAAGTTGCAATATCTCCATTGCCTATTATCTTCAGTGCTTCCTATAGTTAAGCAGATCCATCATGAACAATGCTTTGAAGTAAAGCTTGAACAAAGGCTGCGTGGTAAGATGCTTTTGATGATTTAGTGGCATCCAGTATTTAAACTTTTTGTGTATGACCTTTTCCCTGTTCTGTGACTAAATGGGATATTAATTATCCAGGAACTGATATAGATCTTGCCCGGGCCAAATTGAATGCAGACGAGCAGATGTGCTGGTATATTAGAATACTTATGCTCTGCTTTATCAGTTTTTGTCACTTTCTTCTTTACTTTGTATATGAAATGAAGTCAGGAACTTGGTCTTTAAATGTTTTAAAATTTAGTCTTGCAATTTGATGAGCCACAATACACGCTTCTTCATTTCAAGAATTGTTGTTCATTGTAATATATTTGTCTTTTTGCAGCAATATATGTAGGATACCCATTATTGATTATCATCGGCATTGTGCAAATTGCTCGTATGATCTATGCCTTCATTGCTGTCAAGATCTTCGAGGAGCATCTAAACATGTTGCTGAAACTGAAGTGGATGAAAATCAGATTGATGGGGGAAGTCAAGACAACGAGGCTCCATTAGAACAAGTGAGAGAATCCCGAGTAAGACTGAAGTTATCAGATAAGTACCAAGGCTGGAAGGCAAACAATGATGGCAGTATTCCGTGCCCCCCAAAGGAACATGGTGGATGTAATCACTCATCATTGAACCTAAGCCGTATTTTCAAGATGAGTTGGGCAGCAAAACTTGTGAAAAATGTGGAGGAAATGGTCAGTGGCTGTAAGGTTTATGATGCTGGCACCCCACAGAAATCCAGGTTGAATGATTCCACACTCTGTCAGTATGCTCACAGAGAGGACAGTGATGATAATTTCTTATATTGCCCCTTATCCGAAGATGTAAAAGCTGATGGGATAAACAAGTTTAGAAAACACTGGGTTAGGGGTGAACCTGTCATTGTGAAGCAGGTATTTGACAACTCGTCCATATCAAGCTGGGATCCAATGGCTATTTGGAGAGGGATCCGGGAAACATCAGATGAGAAAAAGAAAGATGAGAACAGAACAGTGAAGGCCATAGATTGCTTACACTGGGCTGAGGTGTGTTTTCCTTAACTTTTGCTCATATCAGGTGTATGGCTCTTCTTTCTTCTTAATGTCAGTAAATAATTTGATGTTGTGTTAATATCTTTGATTGTTGTGATGAGTGGTTTTCTTTGTGGCAGGTTGATATTGATCTTGATCAGTTTATCAGAGGATACTCAGAGGGACGAATCAGGGAAAATGGTTCACCAGAGATGTTGAAGTTGAAGGATTGGCCTTCCCCCAGTTCCTCTGAAGAGTTCTTATTATACCAGAGACCTGAATCTATCAGTAAACTGCCTTTCCTTGAATTTATCCATTCAAGGTTGGGTGTTCTAAATGTTGCTGCAAAGTTGCCTCATTACTCTTTGCAGAATGATGTAGGACCTAAGATTTGCATATCTTATGGGAGCCATGAGGAGCTTGGTGCGGGTGATTCTGTAATTAATCTTCATCTCAAAATGCGTGACATGGTAAGTTTTATTTGCTACTACATAGGCATTGTGACACTTTATACATGGCACTACCGTTCCTTCTTGAAATTCATATTATAGATTTAGAATCTAGCTCCTACTTTGTAATTTAGCATTTATGGTATGCAAGCTTTGAATTAAAATATTACATGTGAGGTTTCTTTAGAACAGATGTCTTCCTAATCTCATTGATAGCCTAAATTCAATATATATGATTCACAAATAAATTATTCGTATTTCTAAATTTGGGTTGAAGCAAGTATATTACAAATTCGGTTGGCTACCAATGCCCAAGTGCTGCTGTGGCCATGCCTTGTATAGAGAGTCCACACAGAGAATTTAGTGGTTGTTTGTTATATTCTCTGCAATTTCACTTTTCCAACGTGACGAGAATTAATATGGATCGACATTGCTGAGGCATGTGCAGGTGTATCTATTGGTGCATACATGTGAAGCAAAGACAAAAGGTAGCCAGGAGAGTAGCTTGACTGACCCAGAAAAAAGCTTGGATGAGGGAAGGTTGCCTGATATATCGCTCGATGGGCATGATATACAAGATGAAGTGAAGACAGCTGCAGATGAGGATGACAAAATGGAGGATCAGGAGGTTACTAATACCACCAGTATTGAAGAGATTGACAGAAGTGAAGATCACAGGGCTGCCACAGGTGTTCAAGAGGTTGAAAGAAAGGAAACCACCAGAGTGGAAGTGGTTGAGGGAATGGAGGATCAGCAGTTCAAGAAAGGTAGTGAGGATATCCCAGTAGAGATTTGTCCGGGAGTTAGTTGGGATGTCTTTCGTCGGCAGGATATTCCAAAGTTAATTGATTATTTGAAAACACACCATAAGGACCTTTTGAAGCCTAACAACATACTGAATGATTTTGTAAGTTCACCTACTGAACTTTGGGATCTACCTTATATTTTAGTTGAGCCCAATGGCTTCTGTCACTTAATGCTACTGATCTTATTATTGGGATCTCAGGTAGCAGATCCCCTTTATGAAGGAACATTTTTCCTAAGTGCATTTCATAAGAGACGATTGAAAGAAGAGTTTGGTGAGTAACATTAGCATTTCTCTAGTTTTTAAACTAGAGCAGATTTAGGATTCAGTTCTTTGATCTTCATGCTTGTTTATAGTTTTTCTGTTAACATAGCGCCGCATATGAGCTTCTACCTTCTTTTTTTGTCTTCAAAGACCTTTCTACTGTTTATTTTGTTAATGTAGCGGTGCATCTGATTTTCCTACTTGATTTGCATATATATTCATATGCTGTGAATGGATGAATACCATGCAATGCACTGCAGAAAAGTCTAATCAGCCATTACTTTGTTCTCTCTGACTGTAAATTTGATATTATCCCCTTTTGCATACCCAAGAGACACCAGGAATATTGCTTTGGTGGGGTGTGCTCTCAGTTTGTATATTTCCTTTTTTATGTCAATGCTATTATATCAGTGACTAGTTGCTGTTTCTTTATATGCATTTTTAAGATGGAAATTATTTTTCTTCTCAGGAGTTGAACCATGGTCATTTGAACAACATTTGGGACAAGCTGTATTCGTCCCAGCTGGATGCCCGTTCCAAGCAAGGAATCTTCAGGTAAGCTCGATGGATTAATTAGATTTTGAAGTTGGATAAATACATGTCTCAATAACCTTCTAATTGTAAAGACAATGTTAAAACATCTAGACTACAATGATGAAAGTATATATACATGTATATTTCTTTTTCAAATGGTTGGGTGTTAACTGATAGTGTGAATGTATGGTCTATGATTTTGCCCTAATTAGATCAAGTTTCATTCACTTTTTTCCTGGAATCAGTATTGGTCTGTTTTTAGCGTCCAAAATTGCAATAAATTCATCCTCGCATTGAAACTAAAAAAGGAAACATTTGTCCTTGAGGAGATGATTTTAATTCTGGGTTCCAACTAATGTTGTTGCATCAAGGCTGCCTCTTTCCTCTAGGAAGGAATATTTTAGGCCCTCTTCAGGTTAGGGATATACTTGTCATCAAACAATGTGATGAAAAGGGTGCTTTGGTAGTTTGCGGACAGGCACATTGTAGAAAAAACAACACCTGTCAACAGCCAGTAGTACAGTTAGTTTTCTTTCTTCTTCAATTGTTAAACTCAGGGCTGCTGATTTTCAAAATTTTATAAAACTACTATAAAGTTTTCCTTGACTAAAGAAATTTATATTTAGAATGGTTCCAAAATTACTTTCCTTTCCTTCTTATTCTTCTGTTACTCTTGATTCTTTTTTAAAACGCATTGAATTAGTTTTGATATAGATCTGTCTAAGTTGTCGACATGGTTAATTCAGAAAAAAGTAAATTCTGCATTATAATTGGTTTTTTTTTCTTGTAAATTTGCAGTCCAATGTTCAGTTGGGCCTTGATTTTTTATCTCCTGAAAGTCTGGGGGTGGCTGCTAGATTGGCAGAAGAAATCCGCTGTCTTCCAAATGACCATGAAGCAAAACTTCAAGTTTTGGAGGTCAGGCCCTGGAACCTTCAAAAACATTCAAAGCTGCTTTTTCCTTGAAACCCTTTTGCCAATGCTAATTTTTTCTCTTGTTCGTTTTTTTTTATCTAGCCACCGATTCTTTAGTTCTCCTGTCAATGAATTTCTTAACCTTATATTGGGTTTTGATACAGGTGGGTAAGATGTCACTCTATGCTGCTAGTTCAGCCATTAAAGAAGTCCAGAAACTGGTGCTTGATCCCAAGTAAGAAAAACATCTTAAATTTTTATTCTACTTATTGTCAGCGTTTTGAAATTTCATATCTTTTTGAAGAGAAATGAAAGTGAAATTACCATTTGTGAGGGGTTGACATTTGGAGCAATGTTTGAGACTAGGTAGTGGAGTGTGCTCAAATTTCCCGCAATATTCCTCACCTATTACCTAGCCAATCTTACATGATTCTTGCTGTATTTTTCTGGAGTTTCCTGGACATTTATAGAATGACCCCTTCTCCCATCCGTCTCTCTTTACTGGGAACATTATGAATCATAAAAGTTTTTTTGCAGACTTGGTGCTGAAATTGGATTTGAGGATCGTAATTTAACCGCAGCAGTTGCTGAGAACTTGGAGAAAGGTGCTAAGCCAAGACAGATAAGTTGTGCTTAAATTAGTGTACATTACTTGTAACTTAGATATAGAAAAATTATTTTGTTTAGGTGGTTGTCATGCTGCCTAAGGGAATTTAAATGCACAAATGTATTTGTATATGTAATCTTGTAATCTTAGTCATTATGGTCGGTGCCTCAATGTTCGACATATTATGGCAGCTGTAATATGCAAAGTTTGAGTGAGTGCTAACTAGTTTTAGGTCATTTCTGTTTGATTGGTGTTGAATTGCAAGCTGTTCGCTCACTCGTTTCAATAAATGATCTTGAAATTCAAGTTCCTCCGGTCTTAGCGTTTTCCTCCTTTTCGTTACCGAACCTGCAGATGATTCCAGTATAAACAAAAGTTTTAACTTGTTGCTACAGTAATGTAGAATAGCTTGTGTACTTTTGAAGTCAATCGCACAAAGTATGACCTCATGTTCCTCTGTTAATACATGTAATCCAGGACTAGCTGCCTTAAAAATGAAATTGAGATCCTATAGGAGTCTGTTTTCACAATCGGACTAGATTATCCGAGAAGAAAACTTCAAAATTTGCACCGGCTGCTACCAGAGAAGCTGAACCAACACCAGCAAGTAGCGGCCTCTGAAATGTCAACGCCAAAGGTGCAGTGGCTGGAAGCCTCGGCACCTCTCGAAAAAAACTCTTTCCTATCCCCGCATGTTTGAGTAATGTAAATCTTGTGGATGGAGATATGCATGCTAGAAAGTAATGCTGCAATGCCACAGCTGTGTAGCACCCTATCTAGCTTGTTAACTTTTAAGGTTGTTCACATCACCTTTTGGACGTACCAGGTATTATCTGATTGAGGGTGGAGCAAATTTTGGCTTGGAGAGAGGGGGAGGGGGGGGCTTGACTGTTGACAGTGACGATGCTATCAAATTTTTGGTGGTTTACATTATATATGCTTACAAGGAAATACTCAGAGCCATACAAATTTCCCGGTCCAGCCTCGAATTTGTGGAAAATGCCATGGAGTATGGACCTGTGGTCCATTCATATTCTAGCCATGGAAAAGCTAAAAACCATTTTGTGGGCTCACTTATTCTGAATATCTTCTAGTCTAAAAGTTGACCTGGGCTATTACATGTCACACTCCAGTTCTGCTGACCTTTTCAATTGTCCAATTGGATTGGATGCCTTAACTCCGAGGATTTGACTAAAGTCACCACCTTTTTATATTCACATCTATAGTTTTTTAGCCATTGGATTTCTTTTTGGTTGAAATCTTGAACATAAAAACTAATGGCTAAAAATCAACAAATTCTACACTTCCTTTTGACTTCCTGATTTCTAAAACCCAAAAAAGAATATGCATATGAAAATGTGATGAATAGGTCATTGAGAATTAAAGAAAAAAAAAAGTTTATTGGATTTGATGTATGAGAAAAGGTCTAATGTGGCACAATATACTAAATTAAATTCAGAGGACAAGTGTGTGTCTATAGTTAAATTATCAGAATTGATTTTTTTTCCTTCTAATTCTTCTAGCTAGACTCCATGATTAGACCAATCCAAATCTATTTGTGTTAGGAGTACCTACCATAAGCTTGTTAATATATAATAATATATAAAGTATAAATATAATAATTAGGTTAGACACCAATTTCAGTGAGCTATTCACAAGATAAGATAAAGAAGAGTTTTAGAAAGAAAATCTACTTGATTTACTATTCATATTAAAGTTGCTAATATTAGGCCAAAAATCCTCAATAACTTGCTTGCTCTTTAGCGAAACACTTGAGGTTCTTCCCTTGCTTATACTCATAACTTGAAGAAAGAGAGAGAACTAAATAAAGAAGTGAAGATAGAAATCATTACAAGTAGGAGCTAGATGTATCCTACAGTTGAAAAAGAAAAAAAATGAATATTCTTTTTCAAACATCCCACATGGATTTCTTTAGTGCTGTTGATGCAGCTGCTGCTTGCTCAAAGTGGTTCAACCCTTGCATTCTCTGATGACTAATTCCTCTAGTAAACTCCATTTCTTGATGATTATGTTGTTCATGCAGATTCCTTTGTCTAGATCCTCCTAACCCCAAGAAATCAACGGTCATTACATCCCCACTAAATCTTGATAAACCACTTGGATTAGGTCCATTCGTTGGACTATTTAAACCAGGATTTGAGTTTGCACCTTGAAAAACATTCTCGTTGTTGCTACTAGCATGCTCCATAGTCTTAAATAATGAATTGTTTTGATCTAAAACCGCACTGAAAATTCCCATGTCATTCAACACCGTGTTCTCAACCCCACCATTTGCACTGAAAAACTGGTTATCATACCCATCGTCACCACCTATCACATGAGATTGGTCATTTTGGATATGCATCATACCAAAAGTTGGGGGTGCCATACTCGTGACAAAGCTTTTTTGCATCATGGGAGAACTCACATTATTACTACTTGCAGTTGCACCTATTTGAGCTGCTTTTTGCAATAATGCTGTTGCTGACATTGATGCTGAGCCAGATAAATTATAAAGGCTATTCCCTTCAAAAATTGTTGATGAATTTGCATTCAACTGAAGGGATGGTGACATGCTTCTTGAACCACCAAAGAGGTTTGAGGTGCTATTTGAAAACATGCTTCCTGATGAGGATTTGGGAGGTGTCGGCCTGAGTTCTTGAGGTAATGACAAAGGGTTTTTAGCATCTTGATGGTTAAAACTAGACATCATAGTGGGTTGATTTGGATTATTGTTGATGGTCATGGAGGGTATGATGTTGGAGACTTGGCCTTGTAAGTTTGGTTCCATGTTGGGCATTAATCCTTGATTTGCTTTGGTGTTTTCTTCAGCTAGGGCATCGCAGAAAGCCCTATGAGTGATGAAACTATCCCTCCTGCATAGTAAAAGAACTAGACCCTATCAAGTCAAGCCTTGCTATCAATGCTAATAAAGAAACTGAGTATTTTGACATACGAAATTGCTAGGCAAGAGAGAATACATGGTCATACAATTTTTTAAATATATTCATAAGATCATGACAATTACATTTATGATATATAATCAAGCCAGATGAGAGTTTAATTTAAAGCATGATTAAGACTTTAGGGTAAAATAATGATGGCATAATTACATATAGTCAAACAAAGAACTCAAGCAATGCTAGGAGTGTTGTCAAGTCATAGACCTCCCATTAATTAATCAACAAGAAACTAAATTCATATATAAAACAATGTGGACCCACATGATTACCAATCAATGTGCAAAACCAAAAGACCATTAACCAATGTTTTAATCCTTATTCACGCATAGGGTATAAGTACTGGTATATATGAGTCTCCAACTAATTCATTTTTTTGGCAATTAAGTAAGGAATTAGTGATTAAAGCAAAGTTTATAAACCTGGAGAATACGGTGCCACAGTCACATTTGTACTCCTTGGTGCCGCAAGTCTTTGCATGAGCTTTCCAATCCGATTGCACTGCATATTTCTTTGAGCATTTATCACATTTCCACTTCTTTTCTCCATGTTTTCGACAAAAATGCTTCTTAATCCCTGTAAGATCACCCAATGCTCGAGCCGGATTGTGATGGACGCACGATGGTTCTGGACAGACATAAACCCTTTTTCGGATTTCAGCGGTTGTTCTTTGCTTTAGCTTCCATGGTAGATTATGGCCTCGCCGATGCAATTGAAGGTTCTGGTCCCTTTGGAATCCTTTGTTGCAAATTTCACATACAAATCGATTTGTTGCCATAAGAGTATTTGGTGATAGAGCAATAACTTCAGCACTAGGATCTGACACAGATTTCATGTAAAATAAATAATTTGTTAGGGCAATGCCACAAGAATTTCCTCCGGACACCCCATTTTCTCAGTGAAAGTATTTTTACCAAACTGAATAATTAGAAGAAAGATAATATTTTCAGCAAAATAATTGAGCTAACATAGTTTAAGCATAATTATTGCTCACATCCTGTTTTTCACTGGGGCTATAGCTAATCTAATACTAATAGGCGCAAAAAGTGGAGCTAGCATGTTCCTTGGCACACTGCTTACGATGAACAGCCTACGTATTTTTTTTGGTTAGATTCTCGGACAACATTACAGACAAGACAATCATAAAACATGAGAAATTAACTGCAGAAAACATGGGTGCAGCAAAACCAAGTGAAGTAAATTAAAGGGAGGGAAACATTGAGGAAACCAAAGATATTCCATGAAGGAATGTTTGTTTGTCTGAAACAGTGAAGAATACGTACGCAAGGCAGGAAAGGGAGGTAGCTAGGCAAACCAACAGTCCAATGCAATGATTGAGATCCCAGCCAATAATTGAACCCCATCAACCACTTATACACACCAATAATTCACTATTTTTTGAAACTCAAGTAGCCATAAAAAAAAAACCCTCTTTCCCCACCACCAAGATAAGAAAAAACCAAAAGAAAACCTAAAAATAATAGCGAAAAGACCACTTTTTTGTGGATCTATTGTGTGGAGCTGAATCCGCATAATCCACTCAGTTTCCCTTTTTGTTATCATCCAAAAAGATAAATAAAAAGTAGCTATGAACTATCAAAAACAATCTCATATATACAGAAACAGCAACAACAGCATCATGAAGTCTCCAATCTTGCTAGAATTCAATATCAGATCGTCAAGACTGATACAGTCAAAGACTCTACAAGCTAGCCGAAAACCAAGAGATTCAAAATCAAGAAACAAAACATGCTAACATCCAAGAAGATAGAACTTGAAGAAAATAATATATGGTTGAGGTGAATATACACCTGGATTTCCTGGAAGATTTCTTTTCCTCTTGAGCGGAGGTTGCTGTGTGATAGTCGAGCCATTGCTGTTAGTAGCAGCGGCAGCGGCAGCACTTGAAGCTAAGGATTTTAAGTGAATCTCGTCTCCACCAGTACCCCCGGAAGAGAAGCTGCCAGTGCCACCACCTGTGGTATTTGACATTGAAGTGGAGGAAAAAGAAATATGATAAGAAGTAGCAGAGTTTTTATCGAAGATTTAACCCTTTTTTTTGTCTTTCCTTCTCTGTGGCTCACCAAACTTTCTTGTTTTCTTTCTCTCTTACAACTTCCTTGTTTAGGTAGAAGATGTGTTGTTTAGCACTTAAAACAAAACAAAAACATGGAAGTTGGGGATTTGTTTGTAGCTTAGAGGAAGACAAAAACCAGGAAATTCTCCTTCATTTCTGGTAAAAAGAAGAGATAGTGATCAGGCTTTGTCACTAGGAGAGAACACAAGAAGAATCCGGTCATCTTTGGAGGCATCTTATAAAATATATATTATTATTTATTTTTGAAATACTATTTCTCATGCCCCTGGTTTTGTCGAGTATTTAGGTATTGCCCTCGCTCTCAAGATTTACATTTTGTATAGTATATCAAGTCAAGCACATCCATATATATATTTTTATTTTCTGACAACAATTTTTTTTTTAATGCGAGTAAATCTCATTTCTAAAAAATATATTTTGTGGGCTCAAATAAGCTAGTAAAATCCCGGTTATTCCAGACTCTTATAAGAAATGCACATTCTGACTCGAACTTTAGATATATTGTGCATATCGCAAGTTCTTTGTCATCACTCTACATCTATCGAGTACCTTTCTTTTCTTCAATGGATGAGCATATACTATGGGACAAATATCTATTCCTTGATTTTTTTTTAAATCATATATATTATATATGTGAGTAGAATTAATCTTATTTTAACTCTCTATCTCACAATACCATGTTTCATAAATGGATTTATTATAAATTGACAAAAAATGAAAGGAATGGATGGCTAAATAGATTTAGTTTAATTTGTGTCAAGTTTTTCACTTAATTATTTAGAATAATCAACTTGGTAAAAAGTATTTTAAGTTTATATTTTTCATATTATCATTTTAAGTTTGAATTCTAAAAAAGGTTATAAAAAATAATTTTCAAGTGAAATAAAATACTTTTAATACGAATCAACTTAATTGTAATTCATATTAAAAATAAACTTAATATTAATGTACGGGAGTCAACTCTAAATACCCTTAACTATGAACTAAAAATTTTCGAAACCACACATAAGTTTTTTTTTTTAAAAAAAGAATTTAATGATTCAAAAAACTATCTATATAACATTAAGATATTGATAATTAAGTGCTAGAAATCTCTATTTTATGCTATATTATTTTAAGTTTGAATTCACATAAAGGTTATAAGAAATAGTTTTTTTTATTATTATATTATTGAATATATTTGATCATATTCACGACACGTGATCAAAATTAATTTTAACTTGCAAAAACTGACCTAGGATTAAAAAACAATTTAAACATGGTTAAACGTAAAAATAACCCTGCTTATATTGCATGATATGAGATTAATTAGTTTCTGAAAATTTTATCAATCCTGGGGGCAATAAAGGTATTTTAAAGTTCCCATCCCTCCTAACTAATTTATTTTTGGACATGATTACGTCTTCCGATAGAAACCTTGTCCGCTTGTGTGGATATTTCTCTGAAAGTAATTTTGTTCCGAGAATGCCATTCCATGCATTTGAAACAACAGAAATGCCACTGAAGAAGTAGCAGCCAAGAGCAGTAAAATAACTAAAGTAGCCTCGTCCGTCACGGGTGGGCAATAGGGCACTGATCAAAATCCTTCTCGAAAAGGACCCAACAATGATTCAAAAAATTCTCCTTATTCACGTGCATGGGTACCCGGTTGATGTTTCTTGCAAAAGCAAGGGTTAAATATGTCCAAGAAAATGTCTTTATCGAAAGGATGATGGGACGGCAGGGATGTGCCTCTTATGGCTAAGAAATTGAGATAGGTGATTAATTAAGGGATATTTGATTAGTGAATTTGGCCCGCAAGAAAGAAAGAGAGAGTTTTTATTAAAAAGTCATCGAAATTATTATAATTAATAACACTTGCAGGAAAAAAGAATTTTAATAAATAACCTCCACTTGAGGTTGTGCCCAGGAGAGAGAGGGATTTGTTTTTTTTATATATATATATCCAGGTTTAATTTTCTCTGTATGTTTGATATTCTCAATGTTTTATTTGTTTATCGAATTTACAAGATGTTTAATAAATCTAAAGATTAAATTATAGTGTATGTAAACTGAATTAAATATTTTATGTACAAAAAAAAAAAAGAAGGATAAGATAATAAATGCACGATATATAAGATTAAAATATTTTTATTTGCTGGATAATATATACATAGAAATTGCCCAGTCTCATCCAAACTATGTTGAGTCACCATCCTATAGCTAGGCTCTGTGTTGAATATTGTTTGCAGTGATGCATGCTACGCAGAGCTGAAACGAGCAAGTCATAGATTACAGTTGCCTGCTTCTCGGGCTCTGCAATGGCGGATTCATTTTTTACAGCCCGTGAGGCGGAAGAACAGTGGCAGTTTTTAACCCTAATTTATCTCTCGGATTTAACAGGGAGAATTGTACGTGACAAAGCAATGTGCATGGTGATGGGATTTGTGCATGGCTGACTCTTTGGTGCTGTAAACATGGGGAATATTGGTTGGTGTGTGTGTCTACATCCACAAACAATGTGGTGTTGACGTCGAATTCTTGATTTATCGAATTTATATTGTAAAAAAATTGATTTTGAGAGAGGAGTTGCTGAAAAATCAATCCAACTTGAAATGATTTATCATAAAAGTCTTTGAAAAAAAAAAGAGAATTGTCATGTTGTATTTATTAATTAAAATTCGTTTTTTTTTTCATATTTTTTTAATTATTAATCAGGTGGGGGTTTCAATTACTAAAGTAAAAGTGTGTGTGTGTGTCTATATATATATATATATATATGTATGTATGTATATATGTATGTATGTATGTATGTATCAATTTGGATAAGATAAAAAACAAAATAATAAAGTAAGGAGTTGAATTCAAATATAAATAACTTAGAAATAAAGTTGGGATCGACGACTCATCAATCAGTCAAAGACGCAGGCATCGATCTAACTCCCCAAGAATTGCTGTTAGGTCATTTTGTGATGAGCAGCTGAGGAAAAAAGAAGATAAAAAGAACGCCAAAAGGAGGATAGAATATCATTAATTTAATTAATTATAATTAAATTATCATTATTGGGCGGTCGAGAAAGCTGGGGGGATAAATATTTAATTAATCGAGCAGCCGATCGAGTTTGAAGGAATATTCAGAGACTCGATCGATCAAAAAAACAAGCAGAGCATTACATGCATGAATATGAAACATCAAGAAGCAGAAGAATCCGAGGCCAGGGAGTTTGTTTCGAAGCATTTTTGAAAAAAAATATTTATTTTTATTTTTATTTTTATTTTAAATTAAAAAAAAAATTAGTATTATCAAATTATTTTTGTGTGCTATGTTAAAAATAATTTTTAAAAAAATATTATTTTAATTTATTTTTAAACTAAAAACACTTTAAAATATATCTGGGTTGGATTTAAGACATAGTTTTCAAACAAGATCACCGTCATAAACTGTTTAAGAAATTGCAAGAGATCAGTCCTACACAGACAGCACAATTTGTCCAGCTCTAGCTGTTCTTCGGACAAATTCATCTGGGACAACTACTTGTAGAATCAGCTTTTGGCTGTAGCTGTCTTTGTTTGTATGGCTTCATTCGTGGTTATAAAATATAGAAATGGCTCATGACCTGGCTTTAGATTTAAGAGTTAATCTAGATGATGTTTCATCATTATTATTTTTAATAAAAAAAAATCGAGCTTTGTTTTAAATATAGATCAAACACTTGTAACGCTCAACATGGACAGCAAGTAAAATAAATATACATGGTAGAGCATTAATAATACAAAGAGCTTCTTTTTTTTTATGCAAGTGAATCTTTTATTGGAAAATATATTTTGTGTATCCAAGTGAACTAGTAAGTCCCGTCTGTTTAAGATTCTTACAAGTAATGCACACCCTGTCTCCAACTTGATATATATTTTATAGATTGCAAGCTTTTTATCATTACATCGTGTCCCGTGAGGACCAAACACTTCTTCGTGGCTTATATATATATAAATCTATTATGGTGATTTACGAGGGAAACAAAAAGTGATTTAAGTTTAAGGGTATTATATTCCATTTAATATGCGAGGAAATCTCTCATTGAAAGTGTATTTTATGGATTTAGATGATCTTATAAAACCTTAACTATCTCATATTCTTATAAAAGATGCACGTCCAGACTCGAACTCAAAACTTGTTTTGCTTTCTGTCACGTCTCTTGGAACTAAAGATTTTTTTTCATGACTTACACACACACTGATTTACTAGAGAAAAAATTGATTTAAGTTGAAAGATATTAAATTCAATTTGGTCGACTTGGAAGTTAATTTATTTTGTGACACAAAAAATAAAAAAAAATGAACAAAATAAAATATCTCTACATTTTCCAATAAAATAAATATCTCTGAATTTTAACTTAGCATAAAGTCAAGCACCGATTATTATTTACAATATATTTATACATGATTGCCAGTGTGACGTGTCATCTCTACCCAGTCTAGATCATTTGCTTGCAAATTTATTCATTTCCATTACTTAAATTATAATGTGCGTCTTTTTCTTCACCATTTATTTAATATTGTTATTGCATTCACTACACGTATTTGCATCCAATATGGCAGTCAATTTTTCAAAAGCTTGATGATTCAAAAGCAAATAGAGAGAGAGAGAGAGAGAGAGAGAGAGAGGAAATTAAATAATTATAATACGCAGTAAAATAATAATAATAAAAAAAAAAAAAGACCCGGATTTCTTGCCTCCATGATGGTCAAGGTTCAGTCTCCATGATCTTCAATTTTTAATTATATTTATTCAAATATTAGTTGCATGGGTATCCACTCATCAAACTAAATATATTTTAAAAATAAAAACCATGTCTTCCACTTGCATTTATATATTAAATAAATTATTTTTAACTATTTGAAACGCGGATCAAATACTTGTTTGAAAGTGTGATTAAAATTATTTTTTTAAAAAAAATATATTAAAATAATATTTATTTTATTTTATTTTTTAAAAATTATTTTTAGAATCAATACATGAAAATAATTTAAAATTATTATTTTTTAAATTTAATATAAAAAATATTAAAATATTTTTGAAATAAAATGTAAAATATAAAAAGAAACCAAATGGGAAGCTGCAAGGAGACAAAACCTGGGACAATCAAACAGGGGGTAAGCACTAAAAATTAATCTGGTTACAACATACAATATTATAGTGATTAATGACCTTAATTATCTGTTAATAATTTTTTAAAATGTTTAATTACTATAATCTGCCTGAATCATGACAAAGAATTGCATGGATAATATCAGTGATCGACATTGATGTGTATGAATTAATCTGAAAATTAATATTTCATTTTTATCCCTTGATTTTATAAATAATATTCAATCGGAGCCACTTGCTTGTTTACAAAAACCAATTAATTCATAGCATCCATCCAAATCCCAAAAGAGAGCCGTCATGGCATTAATGTCATGTTCCCAAAAGGGTAAGAACGAGGCTTGCTTGCATTTTGTTTCTGTTCAAGGGAGCAGGCAGGCACAATTTTATTTTTAATGTAAAGTAGATATTTACATGTTAATTTATAAATTAATAAATATCAAATTTCTTTTTTATTTGATTTTTTGAATTTATAAAATAAAATTTTGATGATTTCAGATCTTTTTCATGCCGTCATTTAAAAAATAAAATATTATTTTAAATAAAAAATATTTTAAAAAACAACAATAAATACAAATGCAGAATTAATTTATTTATTTCACATGATGACAATGAAAGCAAATTGATAATATGGTGAGTGGGAAAAAGAAGAGGAGGAGAGAGCCTGGCCACTCATGGTGCTGCTGTCTCTCTCTAGCAGTCATCCATGTATGAGAATATCAAGCCCCATCTTCTTCACATCACTGATTTCTAGTTTGATTTTTCAACTCACGCTGCTGAAAAGGATGTACGTAAACATTCCATCGAGGTTAAGTTCACACACAAACACACGACACATGTATTATATTAATCAGTGAATTTCACAAAAATCCCAATTTCCAGATTTTTTTTATATATTTTTCATTTAAATAAATAAATAAAATCCTAATTATTCTATATTCTTCTAAAAGATTCACGTTCAAATTTAAACTTGAAATATAATATATAAATCATAAATCTTTTATCATTATTATGTATTTATTACCCCAATTTCCACTTCATCAGATCATCTAGAAATACCAATATATATATATATATAGATATAGATATATCTAGTATTTATGTTGGGTGGAGTGTCTGTACGTCTTAGTCACGTGATCAGTTGGCATATCCAAGGACACGACAATGAAGATCAGCTTCGATTACTTGAGTAAAAGGCTCAATCATTTTTAACCCTAAAGAAAAAAGATATATCTTCATCATCAGACGTAAAGAAGCTTTTGCTGTAATGGATTAATTAATCATGGCTGTTAGTGGAATAATTTATCAAGAGGGTAAAAAGCCCCGTATGTTTAGAGACACTGGATCATGTACACGTGTACAAATACATCTATTTATACATATACTTACATGTATATATATCTTTAAGGGATATGATATAATGGTAAGATTTATTTTTTATAAAAATCTGAAATAACCTGAATTTATTTATTTATTTAAATTTATAAAATATATTTTTTGAGAAATAAAATTTACACTAATAAAAAAATCTCTAATCTCAAATTAATATTAACGATACTAGCTAGGAGACTATGAAGGCACGTGACGACTCGTCGTGGAACAAAAATGCTCGGCACCAATTTCAACAAGGGAGAGTGCATTTTTTTCTAATACAATCATTTTAAGTTTGAACCTTTTTTTTTCTTAGTCATGATGATATCTAATTTCTAGCAAAAATTAAAACGCTTATTTATATTAAAAACACACATTCACACATGAGGATAAGCTTTAAAATTATATATATATATATATATATATATATATATATATATATATATATATATCTAATTTCTAGCAAAAATTAAAACGCTTCTTTATATTAAAAACACACATTCACACATGAGGATAAGCTTTAAAATTTTTTTTATATATATATATAGCTGTGTTCATTATAATTTCTGATATTTTACATAATACAATCTTTATCCATTAATTTTATCTTGGAGTTGATTGATTGAATATATCAAGTTGAGTTTTTTCGTGGATATTTTATATATTAATAAGTTAAAACTTACCAATTTTCTTATTATTCAATAATTCTAAAAGATATCATGTTGTAATTATTGAAACCGGATATGATCCTTAATATGGAGAGAGAGGAAAATCATATAAATCATCCTAAATAATTATTTTATCAATATGATACGAAGTAAAGGTGAGAAAAAAAACAATTCAACAAAAAATAAATTTGAATAAACTGATTAGATTTTTTTTATAAATCTGAATGAACCGATTAGATTTTTTTTATAAAAAAAATCGATTCAGTTTTTGGTTTTTAAAGTAAAAAATTGGTAAACCAAAACTGAGCTAAACCAGTGCAAATTAAATAAAAAATATGTTATATATATTTTGTATTCTTCTAGTCCCGTTCAAATTTTTTGGTATGCTTTTATTTTGGTTAAATGAGAAAAGGAAAAACATGATTAAAATTAAAATAAAGAAAAAAAACTGATTTTTTTTCCTGTTTTTTTGTTAAAAATTGAACCTAAACCGGTTAGTCTAAACTAGGTTCAGTTCGGTTTGTTTTTTGAATTTTTTTTTATTAGGTTGATTATAATAATAAAAATTAAACCGAAAATATTCGCTCCTAATAGATAGATTATGGCATGAAGAGATTACAATTTTTTTTTATTTGACTAAAAAATACAAATTAAATTATTAAAATTTCAATTATTTTTTAATAATCTATCAGGTAGCTAATAGAAAAGATTAGTCTGCCTTAATAATGGTAGAAACATGATTAAAATTTGAATACATCGTAAATGATTGAAGTGACAAATTTAATTAAATTATTCACACGGCTAGATATTATACATCTCCCCATCGGTTTTAGCTTTATTTTAAATATCAAAATGAATTGACCAAATTATGTAGGGAGATAACAAGGCAATATATACTTCCTGAGAAATGATTGAGGCCACAAATTTCATTATATTATTCACACAGCCTGATATTACAGCCTTCCCCTCTCTGACCTCGTTTTATAGTTGTATTTTAAGTGAATTTTTACTAGTATGTTAGGATGGTTTTGAAAGTATATTTTGTTTAGAAATATATTAAAATATTATTTTTTTTTAAAATATTTTTTGATATCAATATATAAAAATGATCTAATAATATTAAAACATAGTGTTAAACAGGGCTTTAACTAGCAATGCATTGCAATATATTTTTTAATTCTTTATACCATTAAATAATTAAAAAAAACACTTAAGAAATTAATTAAATGTTTTTCCATGAATTTGAAAAGAAAATAATAAAAAAAACATAATGTAAAATCTAGATATCAAGATGAATTGACTAACTATTTTTTACCTAGGGAAATAAATAGGATTAGTTTGGTGAGCTTTCGCTTTATATGGGAGCTTTAAGGTCGGCCTCGATTGATTTCAAGTTGATAAGTGGAAAGGCAAGTTTGAAGCAAGGCCCTAGATTCTATTGTTCCACAAAGCGATGCTTGGAGAAAAGGGCACTTTCAAAATGGTTTTAAAAAATAATGCTACTAAAAGTCAATGTGCTTTAAAGCATTCATCATGATAACAATAATATGAGTTCAAAATTTGATCTAGGTCCATCCAAGTCACCTGTAAGCTTTCTCTTTTATTGATTAATCAATTTTTATAATTGGATACGAGAAAACTTCATTATTTGAAAAGTATATTAAATGGATCTAGATGAACGAGTAAGATACTAGTTATCTCAGGTTTTTACAAGTGATGTATATTTTTACTTGAACTCAAAACTTACTGTATAGATTGCAAACTCTCTAACGTCATACTCTTTAAAGACAACTTTTAGAAATCACTTGAACAAAAAGATTTAATTAAAATATGGTATGTAGCGTGATGCAAACTTTATATATATATATATATATATATATATATATATATATATATATATATATATATATATAATGGTAAAATATGTATTGAGTTTATGTTTTTAATATTGAGGATTTATTATTTTTTCCCAAGTGCTAGCTAGCTTTTAAACTTAGATCCCGAGAAACTATTTTCCTTAAGAATTTGTGACGCAATCAGCTAGATCTAAGCTCATGTATGGCATCCACCTTGTTAGTCTGGCAAGAATTACCCCCTTGACTGAGGTTGCTTCGTGGAGGCAATGAAAGTTGTGGTGCAGCAAGCAAGCACTAGTGGTAGTAAAAGAGAAAGTTTGAGACCTTTTTAAGCACCCCGCTCCTTTATAACTCGACTGAAATTTCGTGGAAATGTTGAGCATGGAGAAAAAGTTGGATCTGCCCTGCCTTTTGATATGAAATGACAACGAAAAAGGAAATCTCAGAGATCTCTCTAATGTCAATAAAAATTCAAAAAGAAAATCAGGGCTATAGTAATTTGCCTGGCAAGAAAAGGAGCATAATATCTCATTAATTTCCAAGATTGTGGGGGCCAATAAAATGCTTTTTGGTTCAAAATAAAGAAGCATGGGTGCCCATGAAGTCAAGATAAACAGCTCTTTTTGGTAGCGTTTCATCACACAGAACAAATAACGACCGTCGAAATTAGAAGAAAAAAAGATCAATTGAATAATTCAGGATGTTATCCTAATGCTCATTAATCTTTCAAGATATTCATTGAAACGAAACAGGAGCATTGCTGCCAAAAAAGAACAATGGCAGTGGATGGAATCGATCAATTTGTCAATGGCAGCCCATCATCTGTCAATAGCTAGTACCAGAGTGAAAGTAACTCAACAAGCATTCATCTTCTCTGCTAAAAAGCTACAGGAATCGAGGCTCTCCTTGTAGTTGAGAAAAGGGCAATCATTTTCTACCACCTCCATCCTCGAACAATATTTGTGATCAAACACAAAATATGACAGCAGAAGTAACACAGCAATTTTACTATAGTCGGAATCGATATAATTTTGAAGAATTCGCAAACCAGAATCTCATCACACAACAACTCGCTCAAATACATAGTCTGTTAATAAAGAATGTGTTTTGGTTTTATCCTGCAAGATTTTCATTCATTGCTAAGCGAAACTAATCCTAAGCTCACAAGGATTCTGTTATTGGATTAGAATTCATGAGACGTGATAGCTAAAGGTGAGAACACGAAAAATAGGCTTCCTATCGAAACAGTGACTTGTGGTACTGCAGCCCAATGCCGCGAAGTCAAGAGTAATAAGTGATGCTGGCTGTTTTTTCATATATATTTGTCCACATATACTGCTTTTTTTTCAAAGAAAAACAACAATCATGGAAAACAAGATTAAAGACATGTCTTCTTTGGCTGCAACCCTGCTATCTTCTTTCTGATTGTCACAAGAAACGTTACTTCGAGACAAGTAGCGGGTCATCACGTTAACAATGTGTTTCTCTCCACGCCATATATAGTTAACAGAAAAATTGATTGAACGAATCTACAGCACGAGCTTTAGTTCTCTCAATAATTCTTTGCTGTGAAACTGATTCAAGTATAGTATAGCCATGTCAAAGTATTGTTAAAAACCTCAGAAATGCTTGAGCTCAAAATCACAAAACATAAAGACTAACTATACTTCAATCCTACTCTTGGTAAAATTTTGTTCTGGATTGTGAATGATTTGTAATGATAGTGCTGTAAGGTATTTGACCTGTAGGTATGTGTGAGAATATAACTTCCATTCTTCCAGGAAATTTTATTCAACAATGAAGGCTCCACTAGCATCCCTATCTTCATTCGGATCCCCAGTACCAATACCGACATTGCATGACTTTACGTTACTTTGACTTTGTTGTGGGGCCTGAGATAGGACTTTAAAATGGGATTTCTTGTGTGTACGAACTACAGTGCTCTTTGGACTCTTCTTCACTTCCAAGAACCCATATTCAAGAGCTGCCAATGCTTTAACGGTCATTGGTCGGCTTCTTGTGCTGTGTCTTCTGGGGTTCATATCATGTTCCTCTGCTGCGGAAGCAAGATCAACAGAAGTGTTCAATGCGTTGCTAGAATTGGGATTATCCAATGGAGATGGAAAACTTGTATCATTGGCATTTATTCTTTGGATGCCTTCCATCTTCATCGGCACCACATCCCCGTTGTCAGAGGCTAAATCAATTTGAGGTAGATTCAGATCAATCAAAAGCGGGGATTGATGTTCCACATTTTCTCTATGAAACTTCCTCGTACCAAAACAATTTGCACTCAACATCCCTCCACCATTCTCCTCTTCTGGACCACCTCTTACCGAGGGTTTAGTTGGTGATGATTTCTTTCGGTAACCACGGACTTTACAGGCATTACCGCCAGCACTTGGTGCTTTCAAAGCACAACAAATTCCCACTTGTTTTGACCGAATGCCTCCAGAGAAATTCTCAATGACATTGCTTATCTCTGTATCGGAACAAGCAGTCAGTCTCCGTCGTTTCACCAGAGGGACTAGGTTATTTGACTGTCTTGATTTTGCTCTTCGACTTGATTGGTGCTTTAAAGTTCCCCTTGACCGGTGCTCTTTTGATTCAGAGCTTTTGTCATGGAAGCTCTTGTCAAATATACCCTTTCTATAGTCGGGTCTAATTGTTGCATCTGGTGCATGCTGAACCAGTGAATTGTCAGAGGAATCCGATTCATTCTCAGTTGAAATGGTCATTTCAGAAGCAGAGTCATACTCAACTGGTAAACATCTTAATTCTCTTGTCCTAACAGATATTCCTCCATGGACCAAACTGGTATCTACAATGGTGAACTTTGTAGAGTTTAAGCTGCATGCATGAGATGTACTGCCCTCATTGCAGTCTACATTATTCATTTTCTTTTCACCATCCAATGGCATACCAAGAGCATCCAGATCATTTTTATCAAGGGAGCTCTCTGAAAAAATCCTCGGGGTTCTACTTGAAAGAGTGGTAAACAAGGACATAACTTTCAAATCATCTGATGAATATCTCATTTCTTTCACCATTGATATTCTTTTCCCTCCACCCAAACTAGAATCCACAATAGTGAACTTCACATGGTTTAGATTGCGTTTAGAAACCTGAGGTTTAAGATAATGACGGGGCTGACAAATGGATTGATCATCCAGGCTTGACGGTGCTCCTATATCCCAGCCATCCTCTTCATTGCAGAGGCTGCCTCTAGTTTCTTCAGCTTCAAGTTCAATAAGTGTTGGTTCTGATGCAACTTTGCTCAAAACATCACTGACAGAGTCAAAGTAGTGATTACCTTTCACAAGTTTCCTTCTTGAGAACTTCTTAATGCCAGGAATTACAAAAACAAGATAGTGACTGGTATCAACATAACCTTGATTCTTTGGTTGCTCAGAGTGCCACCCTCTGGCCAGCAATCGGGGCCAAACAGCTTCCCAAAAAATGTCATTACAACGAGCTTTGCTCAAACGAAAGCCCCCAGTCAAAAGTTTGATTATGTCACTGGCTGTGAGGGAGGAGCAATCTTTACCAACTGGACAATCAGGAAACGATGGATTTCCCTTTACAGGTTCCATGGCAAGACCTGTGAGATCATCTTTCCCCTTACCAATGCCGACAGCTTCTACAAGAACTTGGATGCCAACAAAGGCCTTTAAATTGAATACATACTCTTCTAGTGAAATCTTACCCTTTGTAAATTCCAAAGAGACCTGATAACAGAAAATACATAAAACAGAAATGACAACAATTTTCTGTCAAAAACTAGAAAGTAAATCTAGATGAGTTCCCACAGCAGGAAAAGGGTAACCAGAACACACTCCATCCCTTATAAAGATTCTAATGTTTTCTTATGCGGGAATAAAAAATAGAGACCAAGGGATGTATCAGTTGCAAGAAGATGATTAAGCATGAAATTCACAACGCAAGTTTCAAGCAAGGTTATTAATTCCGTTCCGTTCCGGCCGGAACGTTCCATACCATTAAGAAAACCGAGACAAAACGGCATCATTTTCGTCTCGGTTTAAATTCCGACCCGTTCCGGAAATTCCGGCCAAATTCCAGCCGAAACGTTCCGGTACCGTTCCGGCCCCAAAATCCTTTTTTTTTTTTATAGAGATTATGTTTAAAATTATTTTGATTAACCTATTGTTGTGTTTCTGATTTTAAGATTAAGTTTGTTTGATTTTAGATTTGTATTGTATAATTTAAAGTTAGTTTATCTTGAATAAAATTATACTTGATATATTAAAATTTTAATTTTATATATATATATATGAACAGTACAATCCCAAAACGGCACGCCGAAACGCTCCGAAACCGGTACGTTCCGTACCAATAGAAAAACCGGAACGGCGACCGGAACGGTATTAACAACCTTGGTTTCAAGAACTTCTAGTCTTAGAAAAAGTGAATACAAATGTCCACCTCTAAGCCACTAGTTATTGAAAAAGGCAATGCTAGATGGCTGTAATGGAAAATCTACTAAAATGTGTTTGATTATCCTGTCATGGAATTCTTTCCCAAGTATAAGCCAGTTAGAGAGGCTAATATCCCTTGAGTTCAGGAGTGAAAACCTTAGAGGAGTTGAACTCCAGATATGAGGCTTCACATCATGGATTTTTTTTAACATTTTTAACAAGTCAAAAAATGAGTTAGTGCCGGCTATCCTTAAAGAACTGAAAGAACTTTTCTACTTCAATAAGGTTTGAAGTATGACAAGAAACGATTAAAAAGACCATCTTGAAATTACTTTTAACCACTTTGCTATTTAGCAGGAAGAAATTCTAAATTTCTGGCCATCTCTAGGTCTGTAGCTCCAGCTCTATGTTCCTGCTTTACATTTATAGCTATCTAACCAGATGTATAAATGTAACAAAAGAGAAGAATTTTAATACTGGAAAAAAATCATATCCAGCATTTATAGCAGTGACCTATGAAGTACCTCTTGGAAAGTATTTCGAAAATGCACTGGAACATGCGGATCCAGACGAGAGAACAGTTCCTGTTGCCTCCACCCAGTGAAAATTCTATGTCCATGAACACATTTCTTTCTTTTTGTCTGCCGGGTATCTGACCATCTACGAAATGCTTCAGATTTATAAAATTTCCCATAATAAAATGACAATATTTCCCCCATCTCCTTGTCTATGAATCTCTTTATCTGGACAAGATTTTTTCCAAATATATATAAACCAAGAATAAAACCATCTATATCAGCATCTCTCCAAGGGCTATGCAGTAAACCAGGGAGAGGCGTATAGCTTATGCTTTTACACGGCTGATCTAAGTTGTCTTCACCTGACACATTTGATTGAAAGGTTGCTGGTTTCAATTCCTTTCCAGCATCCAATAATTCAGCATTGAGTTCTGAACCTTCCTTCTTCATAGTACAACGCTTTTTGCTTTTTCTAGATTTTCTGGACTCATCTGTAAGAATTGCATCTCCAGGGTGGCTCAGAGATCCACACCCTTCATTCTCTCCATTGCTTACCGTGTTATTATCCACCCACATAACTGGGACAGGTAAACCTATTAAAAAGGAATGGGAAGCGTCAAATATTCCATCTGAATCATAAGGAATTTTTAGATGCTGTAGATGCTTTGATTGCGATATCTTGGATGGAATCTCTGCCTGATACTCATCACCAACTCGAGGGTTCTCTAATGGATGCCCACACAAACCACTTATCTCAGGAGATCCTGGAGGAACTATCTGCATAACAGATGATTCTTCGGTGGAATTGCAATCGTGATCCAGCTGAATTGATTCTATCTGCAAAAATGGTAGGGAATAAGAAACTAAAGAGCAATAAACTAAAAAGGAAAAAAGGACAGCACAGAATCAAGCACACATCCAGAAGAAATTTTGTGATATTTAAATTAAAAAAAAGAAAAAAAGTTGGGACTTCTATTTATTGTATATGCATACTGTAGAAAAGCAATTGATATAAGCTGGCATGTCATAGAAAATGGTTGCCATCAGCGGTCAATGAATGGCAAGCCTTTGCGACCTTCCTATTTAGGTGACCAGCATTTTTGCTTGCAAGGGTCACCATACCTTCATCTAAAAGGATGCACCCATGGTTGTGAAAGCATTGGAGATCGGTATCCAACTACACAAACCCAGACACCGTTTAAGAGATTGCATGTCCACACATGTGCATGCTAATATTGACGAAAATGCCAACACTAGCTACAAATTCATTGTAGAGAAACCCAACAGGATTGCCATAATTTTAAGTCCTGGATTTTACATTTGAACCAGCTGACTGTTAACAAGCAAAAGGAATTCATCAATTATTCAAACCCACTTGGGAAAAACAAGTGTTTCTCATCCAACTAGCAATTCCCCACTCAGAATGTAAAACCTAAAAGAAAGGAATCCCATGTTTCATGTCAGTTGAAGTAAATACTCGATCTATAACCACCAATAATACAGTAAAACAACAACACTTTCATCTTTTCGATAAAACCATAAACCAGATTGTTAACAGACAGACAATGCTCATCTTTCTCTTACGAGAAATCAAAATTTCTCCTCTTACCCAGCCAACTAGTTCAATGCCGCAAACTATTAACATGGTTCTTCCAAAACAAGCACGTACTCATCTGATCACTAGAAAAATCCAAAAACCAAATGTACCAAACATGGACAAAGAAGATGACTTCAATGTCACCAACCCAGATGAAATTGAGCAGCAACAGATCCTTTTTCGTAAACATTCAGCAAATCTTTTGAGGATAAATAATGGTTTCAAAAACATCAGGAACTAACTAAAAATCTCCAAACCGAAAGAGGAATCAACAAAAAATAGTAACAAATAATCCAAGAAACCAAACCAGCTTCTCATCTCGAAGTCTCCAAACCCATATCAAATAAACTCGTAACAGTAAAGCTCGACAACTTCAAACTCTATGCACACAATTCTAATGTGATCCCACAAACAACTACCTTGTATCAACGCAAAGCAAATCAACGGCAGCACATAAAGATACACCACATTAACATTAAAAAACGAACATTTATCTACGCCAAATAAAAGAAAAAACAAGTAAACAGCAAAGTTTCTAAATGACAGTGCTAACTAACCTCCATGGAACTTCCTTGAATGTCAAATCCTAGCGTGAAATGAACAACCTGGACAAAAGGGTTATCATGTTATATACACTCTATATAATTTAGCTCATGACATCAAAACAAAAAAGTACCAAGAAAAGAAAAGGAAAGAAGAGAAAAGAGAGGTGCCTTACCTTGTAGATGGAGGTGGCTTCTGCGTTAAAGGGTTGTTTTGTATGGAAAAATCAAGAGAGAGGGAAGAGAAGCAAATAGTTCGTCGTGGTATGGGAAAAGAGGAGTCGTCGAGAGGGGGGCGAGAAAATAGTGATGCGTTCTCTGACAATTTTCTTTTTTCTTTTTCTTTTCTAGCTTTAGCAGCATTAAATAAAGCCAGAGTGATTAGAGAATGGCGTAATGGCACACGATAAATATTTTCCATCACGTAAACCTTGGGCAATCTATTGTTCTTATTTTAATTATTATTGTTTTTTTAAATATTTTTTTATTTATAAATATATTTAAATAATTTTATTTTTAACACATGCATATTTAAGAAATTAAAAATATTAAAAAATAATTAATTTAAAACAAACAAATTAATTAAAAACTCTTTTAAAACGCTAAAACAAATCTACGTTATTGAAATTGTTTTTGAGTGTGTTTTTTTGTTTAAAAATATATTAAAATATTATTACATAAAAATGATCTAAAAACACTAATTTTTATAATTTAAAGTAAAAAATAAAAATATTTTTTTTATTAAAATTAAATTATTTAAAATATATATATTCCAAACACATTTTCAAATACCTTTTAATAAATATTTTTAAATACTATATTTAAATTTTAAAAAATAAAAAATAAAAATATTTAACCGTCATATCAACCCATTGCTATCATTACTTGCTCAAAGAATCTTGGATATTTTTCATTCCTAAGGACTAGAAGATATCTTCAAAGTAATTCTAAGTTAGCCATCAATTTTCGAATTGATATCTTTACAAGAAATCTCATTCTTTTTTAGTACGAGCTTGAACCGGAGCGGTCCGAGTTCAAGGGCTTTTTGGACAATGGCTCGAGAACTCTACCTTACAAAATAATAGATAAAATATATTTATCAATTATATTTTATAATATTAAAATCATCTCCACTTAATAAATACAAAATGAGAATTATTCAAGGCTCCATTTGTGTGTCCATATCTATTTATTTTATATAAATATTTTTAAAAATTTTATCTGTGGATTTGCCTTGGACTTTGTTTACTTAAACTAGTTCTGACTTAACTTGAAAATATAACATAATGAGTGAGATTGTTTGATTATTTACCAAGAAATCTTAATCTAGTTCTTATATTTTTATCATTTTATATTATATTTATTGGTATTTAAATTTAATAATTTATATAAAATTATCATGGTATAAAACAAAAATTGTAATATTGAGTCAATGTACAAAAAAATGGTTTTATTACCTGATAAAAAATAAAATAAAAATCTAGGGTCCATAATTGACAACAAGGCAAAAACATAAGTTTTTATTTTATTTTAGTATTATTCATCATGTACTTATTTTTAGAAAATTTGCCAGCGTATTTTTTTTTTAATTTCATCTTGGTTCTTTTATTTTAAAAATTTGATATTTTGACCAAAAACTTAATTTTATTTATATTCTAGTCTATGAACTTGAGAGAACAAGTTATTGATTCAGGGATTTTTGAGATGATAAATTACTTTAATGAGATTTTAATGATGTTTATCGAGTATTTGTAGGTAAAAATATGTTCGAGATTATTTTTACACCCAACAAATTTCATCATATTTTTTCAAACATCCATAATAGCTAAATCTAGATTATCAAATGACATGTCACCTGTTTTTTATTTTTTAAAAAAGTAAAACAACAGGCAATGTCATTTGACCGTCATTTTAGCTCAGGTGCTCAAATATATCTTTTTTAAATAATATTATGGTTTCAAGAATACTTGACATAATATTAAAATTACTATTCTAGTATCATAGTTTTTTAAGAAATTGTTAGCAATCTTTTCTTTAGTTATTATGTATCTAATGTGAGGGGGGAATTGAAAAAAAGCTCATGAATATTTAATGCAAAAAAAAATTATTTTCTTGAAATTTCTCAATGCATTTTTTATATTTTATGATCACTTTTTCCCTTTTGATTACATGGAAGGCATTGGGACATTGTATTAATATATTTTTTTTAAATAATTATATTAAAATTCTTCTCCATTAAAGTCTATTTATGAAATGTTAATTATTATTATTTTAATTTATTCACCTTTCATTTTTTTTTAATTTTAGATTTGATCTCTATTATTTTGATTATTATTTATTTTATTTGAGATAATTTATGAAATTATATTTTTTCAATTTCATTCTCATTCAACCTTTTAATTTGTAAGATTTGTTTCATTATTTTAATAAACTTGAAAAAAATAAATTCGAATTCACTTTCCAGGAATTCATTTTCCAAAAGGAAACCACTCTCCAGCAAACAAACAGGGCCCTAATGTGAGGGGGGAATTGAAAAAAAGCTCATGAATATTTAATGTAAGAAAAATTATTTTCTTGAAATTTCTCAATGCATTTTTTATATTTTATGATCACTTTTTCCCTTTTGATTACATGGAAGGCATTGGGACATTGTATTAATATATTTTTTTAAATAATTATATTAAAGTTCTTCTCCATTAAAGTCTATTGTTATTATATATTAATGAAATAAAAAATAAATTCTAAAGAAATAAAATTGTTAAATATAATAAGAGTCAGGACCCAAAATAGAAATTAAAAAGGTCAATCCGATTCAAATCAGATCCATCCAAAACATCAGTGTCCCCAAATTAATTATAAATTTCCTATTTTTTTAGAAAATATAATTAATCTTGCTGAATTATGAGTATTTTGAATCAATTTTTATCCAATTTAATTTATTTTCAGATTGCAAGTCGCCGGATCACCACATGAATCTGGCGTGCTTGACTGACTTTAATTTCATTATCAAAAAAACAAAAAAAAAAAAATCATCATGGCAGCATACGTGCCACTAGCTAGTGAAAGAACCCATCAAGGCAGTGTTGGTGAACCACTAGCTGTGTATTTTTTACTTTTAAATGTATTAAAATATAATATATATATATATATATATATATATATATATATATATATATATTTATCATCAATCTATTAAAATAATATAATTTTTTTTTATGCAAAACAAAAATAAATAAATGCTCAAACATCCCCTTAGTCGAATTATTATGTTTGAAAAGTTTGGCATCCACCCCTATATTAAGTGCCTGTTTGGCACGGTGGCCAAACATGTGTTTGGCAGCGGTGCATTATTTTTTATTTTATAATAAAAATTATTTATTTTAGTATTTTAGATCATTTTGATGTACTGATATCAAAAATAATTTTTAAAAAATAAAAAATATATTATTTTGATGTATTTCGACACGAAAAACTTTTTGAAAAGCAACCGCAACAACAATCTCAAACACCCTCTAAGTGCTTGTTTGGAGGGTGAATGATATTATTTTAAAAAAATATTATTTTAATTTAAAATGATAAATAAAAAAATATTTTTTAAATTATTTCAAAAATATTTTAAAAAAAGAGTATCGACCTGTTCCGGTGAGATAGATCCATCAGGTCTATGAACCGATTGATGCAGATATTGCTGGCTGATGAGCTGTTTAATTTGGAAAGTTTCATTTGTTTGTCAATTGTTAATTTTATTTTTTTAAAATTAAAAGGGATTGTTTTTACCTAGTCAGCATGGCTTAGAAAAAAGAAAAAAAGAAAAATAAAAAGGAGAGACTGCACGTGAGTTGACTCTGAATTGATTTTTAACGCGGGGACTGGGTAGACGACGAGTTGTTGCTATTGATTTGTGACAGTTAAAGTGATTTTTGTTAAGATATATATTAAAATAATATTTTTTATTTTTTAAAAATGATTTAAATCACTAAAAAATTTAAAATAAATAAATAAAATTCAATTGAAAAGGAAAAACATTTAATACGCTGAAATAGTTTTGTTTGACGTAGTAGCTGGATTGTATGACTGGAAATTAAGAGTAATTTAATCATGAATGCTAAGAAGTTAAATATAAAGTAATTTAAAAAAGAGAGTCCATGTCATTCTTTTGTTGGAAAAAAAATTGCTCGATTTTTTTCTTTATTGAACTCGAAATTAATATTTTAAAAAATTATATATAAATATATATTTAAAAAATTACATTACCCCGTCTTTATTAAACTCAAAATTAACCTTTTCTTTTATATTATGACGTCACAAAACGTTGTTTTCTCAAGTGAGAGAGAATAAGATTTTTTTGAAGTTTTTGAAGTGTTTATGAAAAAATATGAAAATTATTTATTTTTATTTTTTATTGTAAATTAAATTTTTTTGGTGTTTTATATTATTTTAATATACTGATATTAAAAATAATTTTTTTAAAATAAAAAAATATCATTTTAATATATTTCTAAACAAAAAATATTAAAAAAAAAACTGCAACCACATCCTTAAAGAGTCCTTAAAGCAATATCTTTATATTCAAAAACTAGACAACAAAAATCTCCCACTAGAAGACTAACATTTTGTTTCAAAAATATTTATGAAATAATTTAAAAAATATTTTTTTTATTTTAAATTATTATTTTTAGTGTTTTTAGATTATTTTCATGTGTTGATATTAAAAATAATTTAAAAAAATAAAATAATATTATTTTGATGCATTTCTAAAAAAAATTACTCTTGAAAACAACCTAAATCATAATCTAAAAGATCATTAAAAAATATTTATTGTGTGGTTTTATATAGATTTTACTGGTTTTTTTTTGTAGATTTTAATTAATAAATACTATAATTTATATTTTTTTTTAAATTACACAATACCAAAAACTCATATTCAATCACTTTAATTATTTAAAAACCAGTCAACTCTGTTTTTATCAACTAATTAAAACGCTACACGTAGATATATCTTACAAGAATAGTGCTGCTCGAAGTAAATAACAACATTTATTTGTTGGTCTGTTTGAGGTGTCAATAAAATTGTTTTTTTATTTAAAATTATATCAAAGTAATATATATTATTATAATTTTTTAATATTAATACATTAAAATGACATGAAAATATAAGATAAAACTAGTTTTAAATAAAAAAAAACAAAAATAATTTTAAAACAGGCTCTTGTAGCTATTTATTGCAGGACAGGACAGGACACGGCACAGATCGGCGGCAACACTATTGCTGTGATCTAGATGGCATCTATTAATAACGATGTATGTTTTTTTCTTTATTGGGGTGTCTGGGAAGCCATCAAAAATGTTTTTGGGTGTTTTTGGTCTTTTTTTATTTTTGAATTTTAAAAATAGACGGTTAGTGTTTTTAAATTATTTTGATGTGTTATTATCAAAAATGATTTTTAAAAAATAAAAAAATATCATTTTAATGTATTTCGGCACGAAACACACTTTAAAAAGCTACAGCAACAACTCTCCCAAACACCCTTCTTGTTTGCTTATCTGTTTTGAAGATATTTTGACTGATTTATATCGTCATTTAAATTGTTTTTTTAAATAATTTTTATTTATAAATATATTAAAATATATTTTTTATTTTTTTAAATTATTGTTTATATCAATATATGAAAATAATTTTAAAATAAAAAAATAATTTAAAATAAAATACAAATTTCTTCAAAAATATATTTTTAAAACACAGTTTCAAACATCCTCATTGTTACATAGTTGTGTTTTTTAAAGTATTTTTTTATTTAAAAATATATAAAATAATATATTTATTTATTTATTTTTAATATTTCTGTATCAATTCGTAAACACCAATTCCATGATGGTGCATCCATTGTCATTAATAAGATGGTGTTTGAGATTTTTATAGTATATTTGATTTAAAATATATTAAAATAATTTATTTATTTATCTGTGGTATCAATTTACAAAAAAACAAATTAAAAACACATATAAAAAAAAAAAGAATTTTATTTAAAAAAAAAATGCTACCGTAAATACAAACATACAAACGCGCAGTGTGTCGGCTTGTCCCTTGTTTGTATAAACTCCTCCCATCCATATCGCAAGAGAGTCTGTTTGGAAGGCAGTAATAATTATATTTAAAAATATTTTTTATTTATAATAAAAATAATAATTTTTTGAATTTCAATCTCTATATTAAAAATAAATAGTTTTAAAAAATTCAAAAAATATTTTTAAAATACAAAAATAAATATTCTCTGATCTTATTATTTATATTATTTTACGTGCAATGAAAATTTAGTAATTTTATAATAATGGATAAAAAAATAAAAATAATTCAAGACATTGATGGCGTAAAAATCCCAAGATAAAACAACATCATAATACTTATAAAATTATTCGAGCATGACACGATTGCATGCTACCTAGTTGATTTGGACACACTTTGTGACATCTAAGCCGTGTAAATTTTTAAAAAAAAAATTAAAAAAAAATGATATTATTTTAATAAAACAAGACACTTATCTCCGTTTCATTGCAGATTATATGTTTTTTTAAACAAAATAATTTTTATAACTATTTTTTAGACATGTTTTTGTAGTTAAATAAACTGAGAAACACGTATGTTAATAAATAAATAAAAACTCACAATAAATAAATAAAAAAATTGAGAGAAAAATGTACATTGAAATATTTAATGACTAAATTTATTTATTAATTTTTATTCAATCAAACAATAATAAAAATAGACATATATATTAAATTAATTGAATAAAATAAAAGAGAAAAAAAATATATTGCAAGACTGCACAGATAAAAAAAATAAAGGATTTTTATTATTCAAATATAAAGTTCATCTATAAAAAAAGATTAAAAACAATTATATAAGAATTAGAAAAACTTTTCAAAAATCAAATGCGAAAGTTTTTATCTATTTATTTAAAAGAGACTCTTTAAACAAAATAAAAAAGAGAGTATATATTAATCTAAATATAAAAAATAAATATAAAAAAATCTTTAAATAAAAAAAGCCCATGTGATGGGCCTATCAAGCCGAACTAGTCTATCTAACTCATCTTACTATTATCCGTGTGATTTAGTTTTTATTTATTTATAACTAGGGTGTTCGGGTTAGCTTACATGCATCACAACTAATCTCTGAATTCATTAAATATCCTACAAGCCCAATGGACAAGTAAAACACCACGGAGATAACAGGTGCACAAAAAGGACATAAACCCTTGATGCAAAGGAATGAAATAAGTTCTTTCTTCCACTAGACCAAGTCCTCATTTGCATTAAACTCTCTGTTTTTTTTAACAAATTAGATAGGGCATTGCTTGTCGAGACAAATGATGCATGGTCTTAATGTGCTCATATTTTTAGTTGATGTGGTATTCAAAACATTGTGTTTTAAGATTCTTTGATTAAAAAAATCCATTTCTCAACCTATTTTTAACCAAAAACACTTATAAAATAGTCTAGAAATTATGATAAACCTATTCATGGTCACAAGAAACCATCATAAATACAAAAAATTTACTCGATCTAAATATGTTTTATCATAAACTTTAAAGGTTAAAAAAATCTTAATATCAAATCTTGTTATTAAACGGAATCATTTGATACAAACACCTACTATTTAGCAGCTTAAATCAATATCAATGATTTTTTTTTCCTCTACCATCACATTTTTCTCTTTCAACCAGGGACTAAAAAAAAAGAACTTTTATACCAAAAATAAGTTTGGAAAATATTAAAGCATTAAAATTGAACAATTTATGTTATTTTTAAAGTTCAAGGACCATAGTGTATTATTCCTGAAACTTCTAACACACCATCTACGTTTGACATCCTATTCATTACGGTCTCTCTTATTCATATCAGAAATAATTGATTTTCAATTAGAATAAAATCGCACATGATCAAATTTCAAGAACCAAAATAAATTATAAAAAATTCACAATAATAATTGACCCAGGATCTACCCGATGATCCACAGGTTCACGTGATAACATAATGACTCGGATCCCAAAACAAGTCAGACCCTGGCTAGGGCTGACAATTATAAAATCATCAAGTTTCCGCCATGGGGGCTGGTTCTGTTCATAGAAAGAAAACCAAAAACATCATAGTCAACGCTTTAGTTCTAGTCATTTATGGACCCTATATAAATAAAAATGTAATATTAATTATTAAACTATACAACAACGTAGAAGAATATAAAATGATGCACGTTGATCTTCCCTAGAATTTCACGACCATAACGAGATTCGTGCTTTCTTATAGCCTCAAGTGCTTAACAAGCAATTCTGGCATTTTCATATGCTTAAGCTTTACGATTTTCCAGCTCTAAAGCTGCTTTAGTAACGGTTCAAGCAACATTGCGTTGATATATTTTTAAGCACAACTAGGAGATGCTTATCAAATTTTAGTGGGAGAAATCTTGCCTCCAGTGAGAGAAGAGAAGGTTTGAATCTGTGAATTATAGCAAATTTGATGAAGGGAAAAAATTTTAGCTCTGTGTTCACTCTTGTCTTTGCAAATTCTTATCTGGGTATGTCTGTTTACTCTGCTTTTATCGGAAATTAAATTATTTTAATTTTCTTTTCTGTTTGGTTGCTGAGAATAAGAAGGAAAAAGAACTGAACCATGTTATTTTCAATCTTTGTTAAATGACAATGTGGTAATGCATCAAGTTACATGTAGCTAGTCTAATATTTTAGATTTGAAGTTTAAATCTATATACATTGTAGTTTTCATTGTAGAATTGATCTCACCGTGTAATCTTAAGAATTCAAACTTTAAATATATGTTGCCAATCTGAAGGAAGAAGAGGAAGGAGTTGCAATTTGTGAAAAACAGGCCCTAGTTACTCGATCCTGTTTAATCAAGGATGGGGAGGTTATGTTTTCCAAAATGTAGATTGGGAAGAGTAATGGGTTGGCTTCAAATCCTGCTGGGAGGTCTTGTTATTGCTGTGAGCATAGCCAGTCTCTTCAAGTTCTATAGCGCAGGATTCTTCCTTCACCATGAAGATATATGCCAGCACTTTTATCATGTCAGTGATGCTTATGACGGGTTTGATATAAGAGCGTTGAGCGATCGAGTCGGAGAAGTACTCGACAAGATGGATAAATTGCAAGAAAAGCTGGAGAAAACAGTACAAGAAATGGAGAAGAACAAAGTTGATTTGGGAAAAACTACAATGACAAGATTGGAGCACAAGAGGTTTTTGGAGCAAGAGGTGATTAGGCCTCTTTATGGTGCTCACATTGCTCTTCGGCAGATTCGATTACCTCAAGCAGATGGGATTAGAAACTCAACAATGAAGGAGATGCCTTTGATCAACACTTTTATTGTGGAGGAGATTCGCAAGTACATTACTCCGAAAGAAAATAGGGCCGGGAATATAAACATATACGGGACAGAGAGGATATATAACACGGTAGGGCATGCCTGTGTTTTGATGAAGAAAGAACTGGAAGAATACATGGACTATGACATTGGATCTTATTGTAAAGATGACTGGAACTTGTCTCAGAAGCTCATGGTCAATGGATGTGATCCTTTGCCACGAAGACGGTGCTTGACAAGGGCCTCCAAGGTCTATCAGAAGCCATACCCCATCAATGAGTCTCTGTGGAGACTGCCAGATGATAGAAATGTGAGGTGGAGCAACTACCAATGCAGGAATTTTCAGTGCTTATCAAGCAAGAATCCGAAGAGGGGCTATTCAAAATGCACTGGTTGTTTCGAAATGGACAAGGAAAAGCTGAAGTGGGTAACGAATAGCTCGCTTCCTGTTGATTTTCTGATCAAAGATGTATTGGCAATCAAGCCTGGAGAAATACGAATCGGCCTGGATTTCGGAATTGGAACGGGAACTTTTGCTGCCAGGATGAAAGAACAGAACGTCACAGTTGTCTCAACTGCACTTAACCTCGGAGCCCCATTCAATGAGATGATTGCACTTAGAGGTTTGGTTCCTTTGTACGTGACATTGAACCAACGCCTTCCGTTCTTCGATAACACAATGGACTTGATTCACACCACAGGATTCATGGATGGCTGGATTGACCTGATGCTGGTGGATTTTATCTTTTTTGACTGGGATCGGATTTTAAGGCCAGGCGGATTGTTATGGATTGACAGGTTCTTTTGCAACAGGAAGGACTTGGATGATTATATGTACATGTTTCTTCAGTTCAGGTACAAGAAACACAAGTGGGCGATTTCTCCTAAATCAAACGATGAAGTCTATCTTTCTGCGCTGCTAGAGAAACCTCCGAGAGCTATTTGATATAGTCTCTAGCTTACAATGTAGAGCTGATAAAAATTCTTGGATCATACTGGCAATGCCTTCTCATTTGACAGGCTTAGCTTGCATTTTAGCATACTACACTTGGTAATAACTGCCACAGCACCATCTTTAATCACCATAGCTAAGTTAAAACTTGCAATCCTTGTATTTGTGCTAATCATTTATCTTAGATTTGGTGTTTTTATTAATGTTTGCTTTCCTTGAATTCATTCAATTGACTGGCCTCCGGGATTGTCACCGATGTTGCTCGTGACACCATAAATCCTTGGCTTTTTCTCCCTGCCTCGCCCTCGCCCTCGCCCTCGCCCTCGCCCTCGCTCGCCGAGATTCCATTTCAGACAACCAGGCAAGAGAGGTGTCGGAATTGAATCCATCAATCACTCAAAAATCGATAGATTCGGGGCGGGGACTCTCACGCTGGAATCATATTCCACTAAGTTTGATACCTCTAGCTAGTGCTCTACTCTGTACTCGCAGCGAGGATAGCAGCGGAGCTAGGGGCATCGTGTGGTGGTACAAATCCGTGTGTCCCCTTCCGAATCCCCATCGCGGTAACTTAACAAATTAACCGAATAACTCACTCATATTAGATTTTGATTATACTATGTACATGAATATGACATTACAAAATATATTTTTTATTTATACAATGAATTTTTATTTATGCTATAAATTATCTTAGAAGAATAATATAAAATAAATATAAGACAATGTATACCGAATATTGATATAAAAACATAAATATAAAAAGATACCTTATATTAAAATTTATTTAGGGGTGTTTGGAAAGTATTTTTGAAAAAAAATTATTTTATTTATTATTTTAAATTAAAAAAAATTAGTGTTTTCAGATATTTTTTTTACATTGATATAAAAAATAATTTAAAAAAAATAAAAAAATATTTTAATGTATTTCTAAACGAAAAACATTTTCAAAAGTAATCTTAACTACACTTTTAAACATGCATTTAATCTAACATATCTAACATTAGAACTTGATAAAAGTTATCATTTAAATCAATCAAAAACATTTAAAGAACAAGGGGAGGATGAATTGATAAAATTAAAATTACAAGCATAAAAATTAAAAATTAATGATTAGCACAAACAAATGTAAAAACATCGAGGTTTTACCTTTTATGAAATGAAATCGGTTCATGTAATCACTCCCTAAAAAAATCCCATCAATGGAAATGAAAATTAATTGGTTGTGAATTTCGGCTGGTAATTTCTTGAAAGACTAATTTCTGTCCCAATGGACAAGCCATTGATACTATTTTCCGGCGATATCTGATTATTGTCCCGATTTAAAATAAATAATATTTTTGACTTAGCAAATGAAATTGATCTAAAAATACTAAATTTTTTTAATTTAAAATTAAAAAATTAAAAAAAGCAATTTGTTTTAAAAATATTTTTGAAATACAGTGCTAAACTAAATGACCGAGAGATTGGCATTTCTTCCATTGAAAAGAAAAAAAAGACATCAAATGGAAAAAAACAAAGTCAAGCCTTTAATTTGTTCCCTAAAGGTCACCGATTAGAGTTTCATATCAATCAAAGTCATTAAAAATTTTAATTAGTTGTTAACGTTAAGATCTGTGAGATTAATCAAGGTATATATAAGGTGGCCCAAACATCCACATTCCAATTTTTTTTGGAAAGAATCTAACGAATCGTGTTCTTATTGTTCCAAACTTTATTGGTTGTCACTATCTTATGTTTCCTGTACAAAAGAAAAAAAAAACATATTATTAGGTTGGAAAGAATCTAATGAATTGTGTTCTTGTGTTTTTTGAGAAACATCAGCACATATCTAGCAAAAACATTTTATATAATCACAATGAGTTGTGAACTTATGATGCCATTGTCCCCATTCATAAACTTGTCGAAGTAAAAGTAATGTTTTCTAGGACGAATTAAAGCTTTGCTTTCTAACAATATAATATTTAAAAGATCCCAAGAATTTATAGTTCAAGACCATGCATGGAACTATCCACAAGAAATTAATGCATATAATTTAAATATATGATGTTTAAAAGATCACCCTCAGAAGCCAAGCAATTAAAAGACCATCCCACCCCCGGCCTCCCCTTGAGCGCCAAAATATGTAGCTATTCTAATTAGGTCCTGAAAAGATCATGACTTCCAATTAGGTCCTTACATGCATCGATGGGCGCCCACCCATAATTAACCATTTGTTTATGTATGGATTACTGGGAAGCCCTAATGGAGTATTACTGTAACCCTAGATGGATCCATAAGAGAAGCTTGATTTGTACGGACAACAATGTGTAATGTATATACTTATGTGCCTCCCATACATAGGAATGCTATGATTGGGGTGTTTGATATTGTATTTAAAAAATATTTTTGAAAAAAATATTTTTATATTTTATTTTAAATTAAAAAATTTAGTGTTTTTATATTATTTTCATGTGTTGGTATAAAAAATAATTATATAAAAATAATAAAAAATTATTTTGATGTAATATTGAATGAAAAACAATTCCAAAAATAATTTCAACCATATCATCAAACAGTTACAAAATCTAACCAAACTTAAGTGAAGTCACCGTCAAACAGTTACGGAATCTAACCAAACTTAAATGAAGTTAATAAAGCCTGAAGAAATATTAAGATGGTCTTTCTGCTGGTCCTATTATAGAGATCAACATCTCATTAAAAATTAACGATGGATAATTTTGGATGCTACTTGGATTTTAAAGTTTGTAGCTAGATAAATCAAAGCTAACACATTTAAATCAAATATTTTAATGTATGAAGTCTTTAATCAATTGATTTATTCTCTAACTTTGGATTTGGTAACAAAGAATATGACAATTTTTTTCATAAATTAACTTAATATTTGATACAAAATAATATAAATCATATATTAGAACTTACATCAAAATCAAGTTTTTAGATAGAATAATTCTTTAATATTTTATAAGAATTATGTTGATCAAATAATCATAAATTCAAATTTAATCACTTTTATCTCTCTTTTATAATTAATAATATAAGATAGTTTAAACATGTGTAAACTTTATATTCAAAAGTATTTTACTTGATAAAATATATCAGAGAATAATATAAATTATTTATTAGAGTCTACAAGGATTTTTTCCTTCTAAATTCTTAAGTTTAAATCTTGAGACAAGCATACCATAAAGATTATTTTTTAAGAAAATATACTATATAAAACGTATACCTTTAAAGTATTTTTTTAAAGACATGATCATGATGATTTGTATATAAAATAACATGAGAATAATATTATTTTTATTAAAGAATATAAAAAGATATTTTCAATTAATTGGGTGGACGGCTGTTAAATCATCCTAGCTGCTTTTATTCCAAGAATTTCTCAATATTCTAGACGACAAGATCCACCATACCATATATACAAGCTAAATTATTGAGCACGTGCAAAATATAATTCACTACAAGTTCATTTATATATACATCAATAATTTTCTCAACATGTTCATCGTAAAATGAACAAGAAAAGGTGAGGTTGATTCCTAGCTATTTATTTAGGAAGAAAAAGTGGAGACATGTCCTCGAGGCCATGACATAACCATAACGGATGTCTGGGAATATATTTGAGAAATATTTAAAAAAATAAAAAAATTGATGTTTTTAAATTATTTTTATGTATTAATATCAAAAATAATTTTTTTAAAAATATCATTTTAATATATTTCTAAATAAAAAATAATTTAAAAAATAATTTTAATGAGACTATTAAACAAGATTAAGACAAAATAAAGTTATAGATAACCTTGTAAAGTATTTTTTTAAAATAATTTTTTATTTAAAGATATATTTAAATAATTTTTATATTAGTATTATTAGAATTCCTGAGAAATACCAAAAAACTATTTTTGAACAGCATATAAAAACAGAAATAAAAGTTTTCTCAACACACCCAATAATGAGTAGAGTAGAGTAGAGTGATAATGGATATATATATAAATATAATTATACATGAATAAAAAATTAATAAATATTTATTATATAAAAATCTTTCTTTCATGTTCCATGGCCATCGATGAGATTACACGTCTCCTTTCAATGGATAAGCATACTAAGCTAGCTAGCTAGCTAGCTATGTACTTGTCTAGGATTTGCTTGAGTTGCGTCTCACCATACATATTCCATATTAAATAAATATATGTATATTTTAAACCAAGAAAAATAAAAGTTAATTTACTTTACATCACGTCAAATAACAGTGGAATTGAGCTGCTGCTGCTGCAGCTGTTTTTTTCTTCCCTCTATGAGAAACCAATAGTCATTGGAAACATTCCTTCTTACCGACATTCTTTTCAGCTCATCTTGTTTTTCCCATTTAATTTAATGAGGGTATGCGGATTTAAATTATTTTTAATATTATTAAAATAATTTAAAATCATGAATTTTTTTAATTTAAAATAAAAAAGAAGTATTTTTTTTATTTAAAATAATATTTTTTTATATATTATTTAAAAAATATGTTTAATATTAGTATATGAAAATAGTTTAAAATCATTAATTTTTTAATTTAAAATAAAAAAAATTCAAAAAAAAATTAAATCGTGGATATTAATCACATGTCCATCTGGATTAAAATAAAATTGACAGTGAGTTCCTTGATTAAATGTGGATATTAATCATTTGACTAAATATTTTAGCTTTGGAGCATAATCTAAGAAGTTCATATTAATATGATATATCATCATTTTAATATAAAAAACTTATATTAATAATCATAATCATTTTTAAATTCTCAAAATCAATCAAATCATGTTGAGATAACTATTATATAATTTCATTTTAAATTCGAGTTACACAAAAATTCAGTGATTTGTTTGAATATTTCTTATAGTTAATCATCAACTTAAATGCAATGACTATTCAATGATATATTTTCATTATTATACAAATAAAAAAAATAGGCAATGAGGTTTAAAGATTAATTCATTGAACAAATGTATTAACACTATCAAAAGGAGATTTATTTTTTCTTCAAATAAAAAAAATAAAAATAAAGAGGATAATACTAAACAGGCTGGAAGTGACAGCATAGCTATAACCTACAAACTACTCCACGCTGATTAAACAGCTAAAGCTTTCGATGTTCCATCAATTTGACCAACCAAACAGTTTAAACTCATAATAATGCCAAGGTTGTGCTTCAATGATTCATAGCCAAAACCTAAAAACTAACCTCAATTTGAGGCAAATGTTTTACTTCTTTAAATATTTAAGTTATGAGATTTAAATATAATATAATTTATATTATTTTTTAATATATTTTTTTTTGAATTTTTTTTAGGTTTAAAATTTATATAGAATTTTACTATATTCTTGATTCTCAAATAGCAAGAGTATGGTAAAATTTTAACTTATGATTATCGGGTTAACAAGTTTCTAATATCATATTAAGAAATCATCTCATCTAAAAATTTAAGCTGTTAGTTGAGGTCATAAAATATAATTTATATTATTTTCTAACACGTTAAATAATGTTTAACAGTATATTTCGAAAGTATTTTTGAATTTTTATTATTTATTAATTTTATATTTTATTTTAAATTAATATTTTAAAATCATTTTGGTATATTAATGTCAAAAATATTTTTTAAAAATAAAAAATATCATTTTAATATATTTTCAAATAAGAAATACTTTAACTATACTGTAAAATAATCGTTTAATTTACAGCAATTTCTTCTTCTCTTCGTCTCGGGCCCTAAACACGCAGACGTGCACAAACGAAGTCCCCTCACTCGAACAGAAGACACTGAATTATATAAGCATTTCCGGCACACAGAATTTTAAGGAAAGGGGTGGACTTGTGGCTTATAGAGGGGACCGCAGCAGGTTTTTTGTAGCTCGGAATCAAGCTTGCCGGGATTCTAATTTGGCCGATGTAAATGAATACCAGGAGTACAAAATTATCCATGTAACTCACTTAATTATATTAAAAAATTGGTGTTGGTAATTTAAATAACGTGTTTATTTTTGTTATTTAATATTCAGAAAAATTAATTTCGAATTTGATTTTAAAAAATCGAGAACAGCAACTCGTTCTTTGATAAAGGTTACATTCCATGACATGTGATATTATCTATGTGATTATAATAAACATGTAAAAGTATTGAGAACCGTAATTCATAATATGATATACATATACGTACAGATTTAGAAGAGAATTAAAGTACAGCTCAGGTCTTGAAATAGAATATATATACACACACATGCCGTGACGTGATAATAAAAATTTGAAAGCTGCATCGTAGATCTCGAGTTTGAATTAGAACGTGTATTTTTTATAAAAGCCTGGGATAACTCACTCATTTGAGCCTACAGAATATGTTTTTTTGAGAGGTGGGTTTCATACACACACACAATTAAAACTAGATAGATTAATTCAAGTTTCAATTTCTTGATGCTCTATGTGTGTGTGAAAAATAGCTATATATATCTTTTAGGGATTATACTCAAACTATAATATTTATATATTTAATTGTTTCAAATATATATCTATATATATATATCTATATATATATATATATATATAATTAAAACCAGATAGATTAATTCAAGTTTCAGTTTCTTGATGCTCTGTGTGTGTGAAAAATAGCTATATATATCTTTTAGGGATTATACTCAAACTATAATATTTATATATTTAATTGTTTCAAATATATATTTATTAAGCCTTTAATCTTTCACTATCCTCAAATCTTTGCCATCAAAATGAATGAAAATACATCATGGGTCTTGCTCATGATCAAGCTTGGAGGTAGCATGCATATATATCCAACATATTCTTTATGAATTAAGAGATAGAAAATAATATTTGAGTTTTTAAATTTATTTTTTCTTAGATTTTTTTAGTGAGTGGTATTAATTTAATTAGATACATACAGGGTAAGTTTTACTCGATGTATTTGGTGCTGTTAGCATTCATTGGCACGTCTATTTATAGGCAGCAAGAATGCAAAACAAATTAAGAGTAAATAATAATATTTCTGACTGGAAACAGAAATGGATGATAAGCAAGATCAGCTGTTGCCGATTGCCAATGTGGGTCGGGTGATGAAGCAACGCCTACCACCCACGGCAAGGGTTTCAAAAGAAGCTAAGCAAAGAATGCAAGAATGCGCAACGGAATTTATAAGCTTCGTCACCGGCGAGGCATCGAGCAAGTGTCGAACGGAGAATCGCAAGACAGTGAACGGAGATGATGTCTGCTGGGCTCTCAGTTCATTAGGGTTCGATGACTATGCTGATGCTATTGTAAGGTATTTGCATAAATACAGGGAGGCTGAAAAAGCTAACCAAAAGAAAGCTACTGACACTGACAAGGTCAACAAAGATGAAGAATCCAGCCATACAGGCAGCCAAGCAGTACAACAGCAAACTGACCAGATTCCTGAACCAACATTAGAGTTTAGGTTTCTTTAAGAAGCTAGGTTCTGCAATTAATCAATGCAAGTTCTCGCAGAAACCAATCTTGCGAAATACCAAGGCCTACGTACTTCTCCTGGAGATGAAGTAGAAGATCAAAACGTAAGCAATACTACATATGGCTCAAGGAGATCATAGTTTTTTAATAACTTGTTACAAAATCTGGTGTAATACATGTATCTAACTGTGTGAAATAAAGGGCTTTAATTTTCTTCTCAGTTGCTACTCTCTAAGGTAAACTTTAATCTTTCTCCTGTAACTTAGGGTTCTTAATTTGTTCTTCGTTCTTACTCTTTTTCACTTCCCTTTTCATTGAAGAAGGAGACAAATCTGTATATAATTTTAAATGTTGATTAGGCTTTGGAATTTGGATTTGCTTGCACAGAAAATTAAAGCTTTTGATTCCCTATATCAACCACCGGCAAGTGATTGATTAGCTTGCAGTTCATATAACAGTTAAAATAGCCCTTTTGTGATTGATCACAAGCAGTCCCATAATTATAAGGTTTATCATTTCCAGTCTATAGCTCCTTGATTTTGTAAGGTACATTTTACTGAGAACTGGATGTAGATTGCCTTCTGCTGAAGAAGAGGGGGTGATTTTAATTTGGGTAGCACATCCAAATTGAACTGGGAGAGAGAGATTCAGCCTAGTCTTCACTCTTGTTTGGGAAAATCCTTATATAGTATGGAGTTAAGGGATTTTTTTCCTGCTACTGGTTCCTGAAAATGTGAAGGGAAATGGATGAACCACAGAACTTGATATTGCTATGAACTATTGTAAGTCTGACTCCATGGAAAATCCCACATTAAATCTGGTCTTGTTGCAAGTTAACTAGCTAATAAAATATTTTAGTTCACCAGTTAAGTGCGAGAGATCTCAAATGCTAAAATGGAATGTCAAGGGATTGTTCATAATTATAAAAGCTTGGTTCTGGGTTTTTCTCTCTGATTGAAATGAAGTACTTGAGTTACTATTGAGCAATCTTCTTCACAAATTTTATTGCAGTAAAGTTATCTTAGTTTGATTTCGTTGTTGTGATTAACTAGATTAATAAATCATCTGATAGGCCATGGGGATTTCATGAGTTCTTCATCCTTGTATCTAGATTTTCTGATCTTATGTTCTGCACGATACTAACTAAGTGTGGCCGATGGTTTTGGAATTAAAACTTGTAACTTTGTAGCCTAACTCTGATCTTTCTAGCTATACAATCTTCCTCAGTTTATATTTCTCAATTCATATGTGTAGATACGTTTGTGTTTCTTTTTCACATGTTTTTAGTGTTGTAATGCAAGTTAATTATTTTTAGGCAAAATTCTCCCATCATGTTAATCAGATAATTTTATTGTTGTTGTTAATAGAGAAAGTATCTTCAAGTTCTACGTTATACATAATCTTTTTAGTTTATATAGTCAGAATTTTTAAGTTGTTTTTTTAATTAAATATATTTTTATTTAAAATCTTTTTAAACTAATTTTATCATATATATATATGTGTGTGTGTGTGTGTGTATAAACAATGTTTAAATTATGATTCAAAGTTAAAAGTTATAATTTAAAACTAGTACAAACATGATTTACTGTAAAAGCTTACTTGAAATAAACCTTTTTGAGCTAAGATGCTGACTTTGAAAGAATGGTGATAGTAAAGTCTCGACCTTCCCTTTTAATCCTTTTGTTTATGAGATTGTAATTATTATTTTATGGAACAATAAATCACAATAAACGTAGCTAAACAAGAACACATTAATGGCATTATATCAACATTTTCTACGTTTTTCTGTGGTATATTGTGGTTTATTACGATTACCAATAATTAATAAATTAATTTTTAATGTTGCTGATCATAATTGGGATAAAATTTATGATTTAATTTCCCATCGTTTAGCTCAATGGTCTCAAGATATATATTTTATAATTTTTTTATACATGTATTGATCTTAGCTTAGATGTTTAGATTGTGTGCTAAGATGGTTTGATGCTCATGATCAATATATATTTAATTATTTATTTATTTTAGTCAATTTGCTCTGATGGAACCGGCTAATCTTGATTATATTCTTCTTTAATTACTATAAAAATATATATAATTAGCACTCTATTCCCATTCCAAACAATAAATTGTATTATAAACTCACACTTTTTTAATCACTACTCCACCATTAATTTTGTGACTTATTGAGAAATTATAAATTGGTGAAAATAATAATTCGTACCCCTTTTCTTTGGCTAGGCTTCATACACCATGTCCTATGTACGAAGTTCATATATAATTTATACACACACACGGCACGAATAATATGATTTGGAAATACTGATCATGCAAAGTGGGGAGTTTCTCTCTCCATTGACTGACGAGTATGACCCATCTTGGAATTTATGAGGGAGAAAAATACTTAAAAAAAAATCAAAATACTCTCAAATTTAGAAATTATTGGTTGATTGGCACAAATGAGAAAGCTAAATTAGGGGTTTTCCCATTCATTATAGCTCAGTACATACTTATTTAGAATATGATTTATAGGTTAAAGAAACCTAATTTAATGTCAAATTAAAGAATAAATTAATGACATCGTACTATTCTCTACGTATTTTTTTGGTTTTTTTTTAAAGAAAATAATTAATTAGTATTTGTGTTTCACTTTAAAGTTGATCATAATTGTTCAACTTGCCTTAAAAATATGCCTGTTTATACTTTTGAGGTGGCATGCATAATCACTTCAAATAATTTATCGTTTGATCTTTTTATGTAAGTTTATAGCTGGATTTCAACCAAACAAAACCAATATTTTAAATTATATTAATGGAAAATACAAAAAAAACTAAAATAATGGGTTTTTTTAATCAATATTATAGCGGCATTAAAATTAAACATCATTTCAATATAGATTGCTTGAACTCCTTTTCTATGTCAATTATTTACTTCCAATTATTGACTCTTCTAATTAGATTTTTAAATGATATAAATATTGTTTTATAGTTTTTTAATCAAAATAAAATATACATAAAATACACTCAAACTTAAAAAAAACACATTAAATACAAAATAAGATTACATATTAAAAAAAATCCGAAATTAATATTGATTGATCTTTATTTTAATATTTACTTGGATTAATAAAAATAGTAAGATATTAATTGATTGATTTTAAGTTTCTGATTTTTTTTTGAGCACACCATGCATTTACCAAAATGGGTTTCTGCATTCAACACCACATCTGGGCTTGGATGTGTGAGCACTGAATAATTCTACGAAGACTTGTGTTTGGTCCAAAACATAGCTTGAATCTAAGAGCCCTCTAACAGTTTGAAATGAGCCTAGGTCCAAATATTGTTCAGTATGTGAAAAAAAAAAAACCCTTTAACAAAATGAATTTAATCTCATTGTTCATAAACTAATAACTCAATAATTTTCAAAATTTGGATTTATATTGTATCAATTAACCCCAGTCAATCTAAACAGTATTATTTTAAAATTAATCTATTTTTATCGATCATCGAATTACAAGTTATTTATAGGGGTTAATAGGTTAGATTATATCAACCTGAAATTAAAATTTGCTTACAATTAGGGTAGAATTTTATAGTTGACCTATGTTATTGTAAGAGAAATGGAGTTGGAATCAATCGGCTTCTAATCACCAGTATACATGGCGTTCATGGGAGCAATTTGGCAGCATAAAATATCACACCAAACCCAACATGGCTTCCTGTTTCCTATTAGTGACAACATATTCTGCAATCACTGAAATAGTTTTAATCAACGACAGGAAGAAAAACAATTTAATTTCACTTTAAAGTTTTTTTTAAGAGGATAATTTGGCAAAGAATAGCAAATATTCTTCGTACAAATGAAGACATGATTTCTATATAAAAAATAATAACACAAACAATTCACCAGAGGCATGCAGGCCACACATCGAAGACAGGACAGTACTGATGAAAAAAGATGCATTAGCTGGGGTGATTCGAAAGCTTTGGTCGACTAGCTAGAACATGACTGGGCTAGATAGAAGTTGACTAGGCAAGCAAATCTTACAAGACCAAATTAATCATACAAACTCTAATTTTAACGAGGATGAATTGTGTTCAATGTATTTACAGATATATATGCATATATTCATGGTATGCAAACTAGCTCGTCGAGATTACTAACTTTGACGAAAGAAAAGGGCTAGGTTGGGAGAGAAGATAATGTTGCTGTCTACAAGTTCTTGCCTTCCACTTTGATGGGAAATTTAATATAAACTCCAGCAAATATAAAAAGATTATTCCTATCCACTAGGATGGAGTTCATTAGTATTTTCTCGAACCTTTGCAGGCGAGCAAGAGTGAAAGAAAGGATCCTGATTCGCCAAGAGAGCAGAAATAGTTTATCCAATGAATTAATTTCTATAAACTATAAAAAAGGGATTTCGAATTGGTACGAGAACATATATATATATATATGGAACTAGACCACATTAGATGCCCATTTGTGTAAGGTGCTAAAAAGAAAGGAATCTCAACAAAGTTTATGGCCAACATAAAAGGTATTCAATTCCAAGTCCTTAAAAGATGACTTCCAAATATATCTATAGCTAGCTAGGGTTTGTAAGATATTTAGTGCGTACAACCATTTGTTTATCCATTTCTTAGCTAGGGTTTGTAAGATATTTATTGCGTACAACCATTTGTTTATCCATTTCTTAGCTAGGGTTTGTACAGATATTTATTGCGTATAACCATTTGTTTATCCATTTCTTCAGTACTCCCTTGTGCGAAACCCTAAAAATGTCAGAAACTCTAGTTAAACTTTTGTGTATCTCCATCAAATACTTTTAAGTGTTCCTCTAATAAGTGCCCTTAATAAAGCCTCGAATAGTTTATTCGACAAGAGTGGTACCTATCTAGATTACTCAGCAAAATTTCCATTAATTAACTTCAATGGCTATGTTTGCTGATAAGTTGACCATTGAAAGATGCCAAAGCCACTGAGAGCATGTGTGCTCCTGCTATGTGTTCTTGTTTTTTTAATGCCTTTTCACGGTTAATTAATCATAAATTCTTGAGTTGCCATCAAGTGATTTGTCAAGTTGGTAAAAAGTGACCTCTAAAGTGTAAGAACACCATTTCAATCTCCCATAAACACACTTATTGAAGAGCTCTCATCTTCACGCTTCCGGTCCGATTAGTCTCCGGCCAAATCGACCTAGAAATTAATATATTATTAAGTTACCTTTCATGTATCAAGATTAGGTTGATTTGTATTTAATCAACGTAAGGTTTAGTACTATCTATAATTATATTTATGGGAAATTTATTTCTTCCACCTTCTATTTTAATTAAAACCCAGTATAATAAATTGAATAACAAGCCTAAATAATGCAGGTTAATAAATAGTATATGAAAGAATATTTAATTTTGGGCTACAATTAGATGAATTTCACAAAGTATATGCATAGAAAATATTTCTTATACAACAAGAGATATATTCAAAGCAATGAAGTTTTTTAAAGTTTGCCAAAATAATGATTAAAGTTAGCATGCATGTTTGAATGATCATGAATTGGAAGAATTTAGATTATTAATGGCTGACCCCAATGTTACTACTTTGGTCTAACACATTAGTGATAAAGAATTTAGATTATTAATGGCTGACCCCAATAAGATTACAAGAATATGGAAGAAACTAAGTATTAATTTATCCAATCGGACGGTTGTTAATCAACCGTACTGGATTTTATTCAAAGATATATCGTGCCAAAAATCTAGATTGCAAGCCCCACCAATATAATATCTCACCTTAATTATAAATTAAAGAAGCACGCTCAAAATTAAAAAAATTATAATTAAGTGCAATATTGTTGAATATATTATATGAATAATTGTACCATTATACCTTTTTTTAAAAAAGAAATGAGCTTTATTCGATTCCATATATATTTATAAAGCCTGAAAAACTATTTACCAAAAAAAATAAATTAATTAATGTTTGATCACTGCATAAAAAAAAATAACCCAGAGAAAATGAGTTAGAGAGGACATGTTTTATTATACTTTATGTTTTGAAAATATAAAAATTCATTTTAAATACTAATTTATTTCTATATTTTTCAACCGAACATTTATTTTGTGTTTTGTATTTATCTTTAACACCGACTAAATGCAAATAGAGATAATGAGTGATTAGAGAGGCCATGTTTTATATTATTTTGAAAATAAAAATCATTTTAAAACAATAATTTATTTTGATATTTTATATTTTTTTCATGTTTTTGTATTTATTTTTAACACCGACTAAATGCAAATAGAGATAATGAGTCATTAGAGAGGCCATGTTTTATATTATTTTGAAAATAGAAAAAATCCATTTTAAAATAGTAATTTATTTTTATATTTTTTTTCATCATGTTTTTGTATTCACTTTTAACACAAACTAAATGCAACTAATTAAGATGTGAAATATTAAGCATTACGAAAGCAGAATGTTATCTACACACACACACACACACACACACACACACACACACACACACACAAACTAGGCAGTAGCTAGCTAGCCATGAAAAAAAAAACATTCCTGCCCATTTCAAGATTTGACAGCACTGATCAGTCCTCCAGATTCAAGAATCTGATCAATTCTAACCACTTAAAAGTCCCTTTGGAGACCTAATTTCAGTTCACCAGAAAACAATATCTAAAACTTTGAACTCCCTCTAATTCGACCGACCAGACTCATAATGCAAATGCTTTGCTGCAAGATACAGAAACAAACCTAAGCTTGAGGTGATCAGACACCAGCACAAGCTAGTGCTTCAATCTGTTCTTTTTAGGTACTGCTTAGGTTAATCCCAAAAATGCAAACGTGCACAAACGGAGTCCACTCATTTGGACAGTAGAAAATATTATTTATATGAACAATCATGAGACACTGCAAGCAGAAATGGTTGCAGATTTTATGGATTTTAAAATGGAGGTTCCATAGGGGGACCATAAAATAAGGTTTGCAGCTTGGGTAGTTGCTAGGGTTTGTTTATTGTTTATGTTCACCAAGCCAGTTCTCGGATTTAGCTGGCAAAGAAGACGTACGCTGCTGATTAACGATTAGGGTTTTCGTTTCTTCTGTTCGTGTTGTTTTTTCTTCGAAAATCATAACTAGGTTACATAATAATTGGACATCAATGGGGGTAAAACCCTTTCAGTTGTATATACCACCATAGTCTATCAGATTTAACTGGTAAAGTAAAAGTGTTTTATTATTATTATTATTATTATTATTATTATTATTATTATTATAGCTTTTATAATAATAAATAGATGGAATTTAAACTCTATTTTAAAATCTCGAGAATCAAGAATTTATAATTTGATGATGGTTATTTTGGTAACATTTTATCTGATATCGATATCATGTGTCATGATATGTGACATAAACACTTTATAATTATTTCGATACAGATACCGAGAAACATGACTCATCATTCAATTAAAAAATAAATAAGAAAAAAAATCAATTATTCACTTAAAGCACCATTATCTATGGAGACTTTGGGAATGTTTCTAATTTAATCTTGTTTTTTATGATACATACAATTTATTATATGGTTTTGTTCCATTTAAACCGCATCTTTGGATTAATGATATACATGGCCATATTAAAAACATGGCATGTAGCCTCAATATGTTGTGTCACATGGTATGTGATGCATAGCCATGTGAGTATTTGCATCTATACACACACACGAGAGTTTGCTAAAGCAAAGAAGAAATTCCTGAGCAAACCAAGAAGAAATGGAGGAGGAGCAGGATAAGCTGTTGCCTATCGCCAATGTGGGTCGGATTATGAAGCAAATCCTGACACCGAATGCAAAGATTTCCAAGGAAGCAAAACAAACAATGCAAGAATGTGCGACGGAATTTATAAGTTTCGTAACTGGTGAGGCATCTGACAAGTGTCAAAAGGAGAATCGCAAGACAGTGAACGGAGATGACATCTGTTGGGCTCTCAGTTCTCTAGGGTTTGACGACTACGCGGAGGCTATAGTAAGGTACTTGCATAAATATAGAGAAGTTGAAAGAGAGAGATCAGCTAATCAACACAAAGCTTCTGGCCCTGAACAAGAAAACATTGAAGATTCCAGCCATGTAAGTTGCCAGCCACAGCAGCAAATTGAAGCTCGTAAAGGGATAGAATTTAGGATTCTTGATAAGGGCAACGGAAGCTCTTTCACAAATCCATCCTGAGAAATATTTCTCAGCTCTCCTTATGAATATGAAGATAATGAGCTGCAGGAAGATGAAGATACTGATGAACAAATTGAAAAATTTGGAGATTTACCTGCTTGATAAAGATCTGGATCTCTCGACAAGGTGCAATGTTTTGGTTTTTGACTTGCAAAAGCTTTGACCCCCTCTTGTGTGAATCCAGTTACTCCTCTGAGGTAATGTTTGATCTCTTTAGGGTTTCTTTCTTATTTTCTCGAGGAGAAAAATCTGTAAAATTTTAGCTATATTATGCTTTAGATGGTATACTTCACTTAATTACCATAGATTTTGCTTCTATTATATTATTTTCACATAATTTCTAGCTTGATGCATATGATGGTGATTGCTGAACACTCGCACCATTAACAAGTTAGCTTGTTCATGAGAACTGAACATGTTAATTTGATTTTAGAAGTCAGGACGATAAGGCTAACCACACTACAATAAACTATTTTCTGTTGCTTTCGAGTAAGAACACCTCTAATTTTCTCTCCATTGATTTCATATAGGAAGGTGAGTGCCTCAGATTGCAGTAAAAAAAATTGTTCTGTGAAAATACTTTGGAAGCTAATTTTCCAGCTTTAATTTTAACCCTTACCATTAATCAAAATGATTATGTTTCTTCTTAGTTTATATCATCAGTCCAGCGTTCTCCTCCTTTGTGTATTGTCTCCCTCCCTCGATTTCACACGCACACACACATATTGGACACAGAATCACTCAAGAATCCAAACACTGCCTTGAACTAGTTTTGTGGAATCAGAAGATGGAGAAGTAAACTCATTGACTGATGTTCAGCTAAAAATGCTAGCTGTCCTTGCTTTGTTTTGCTTTCTCCATTCTGTAGATGGCATCTGATTTTGATCCCTTTTAATCTGATTCAATCTTGGTGATATTCAGCATTAAGAAAATCGGCCACGGGACAGCTACAGCAGCTTGCTGAACCAGCTTTTGCGATCATTATTTGCTCATCTATTTCCATAAATCCTGATGTTAAATCATGCTAATCAAGCAACATGACGACCTATAAGTCAACTCCATTAATAACCTTCAAACCGAAACCCCAACTAGAGATGGAATTAAAGAACCTTAACGGAGAAGATGGAATTCAAGAACCTTAACGGAGAATATATACATTTCAATTGGTCTCCAGCTTTAACCCAGGAAACAATTAATGATTGCATCTCCCGTTGTTGTTGTTGTTCTTACTGTGTTCAGATTTGCATCTCTCGTTGTTGTTCTTGTGAGAGAGTAATATAAATCATATCCTACGATCTTATCTAATATGTTAAATTTTTAGGTGAGATAATTCCTTAATATGATATCAAAATCTTTTTGATTAAGCAGTCATGAATTTGAATCTTATCATCCTTGATAAAAATTAAACACAAGATAATGTGAACTCGTATATAAGTTTCAAGTCTAATGAGCTTTCACTTGAGGATGTGTTAAAAAATATCATAAGTCTTCTACTCTAACCTCACCTAATAACTTGATAGTTCTTACCGAGTTCAGATTTGCTCTTTTGGGCACTCCTGTTGCTCACCCTTGTCTCTCCCTTTCTATTTACATACTGAGGGGAGAAAAGGATAGATTTGATCAAGTCATATGTGCAGTGGCATTAGTTTTTAAGATTTCCTTCTTGTAAATACCTACTTGATTCCTGTCGGTCTTTTGCACGGCGCTTTCCTGAAAGGGGAGTAGCTGAACCTGTTTTTTTTTTATTCTTTCTCTGGAATACAAGTGAAGTTACCAGATGCATAATTAATTTGTCAGTTTAAGGCTAAAAAAGATTACATATGTTCTGGATTCAGAGTTTGCATAACCCTAGAAACGGGACCACTAATATTGAGGCTTTACATAACGTGTTTTGTCGAGAAAATCCTATCAAAATCCGAATCATGCTTATTTTTAACTATATCAGCAAATGGATTGGTAATCTCCCCATAAAAAGATGATCGATAGAACCCTGATAAATTAATGTTAGAAATTGAGTTAGGGTTTCAAGCCTCAGTAAGGGCTTCATCAAGCTCTTTGGGACCACTTCTCAACTATCATCTGTTTCAACGAAAGATGGAATCTTAGTTTTTCTTAATAGAAAAGGGAGAGGAAAGGACAGACCCACTTAAATTTGTTTCCCAACAAAATGAGAGAAATCATACATGATATAAGAAAATGTGACAGACAAAAGCTGAAACTCGAAAACATTCCAAGCACCAGCTTATACCAATGCAAAAACATCATTAAGTGTTTTCTTGATACGATGAATTATTTTAGAACCTCGAAACTCCAGGACCAACTACATGTCAATATTAGGTAATGACATTCCTGATAGAATGATTTCAATCAATGCCGCTTCCATGGGCACTGACCTCTGACCGTGAATCACGGCATTGAATTTCACAACCTGGTTGCACCACATTGCGCATTTGAAAGTACAGGGCAACAGAGAATCCAAATTAAACTAAACTGAAGAAGCGTTTGACCACATTCTGTGCACCAATTTTACAGGACAGAGGACAACATGATCATGGGTTGTCCATGTGCAATACAGCAGCTTGCCATGAACAAGTGCAGCATTGTTGCAAATTGTAGCGAGCCCTACGACACAAAAATTCACATGCTGCGCTCGTCTTTCAAGTTTAAAAACAAAATCCTCACCTTAATCCTCAATGGTCCCAGGAACTAATTTGATGCAAGCTAAAATGCACCAATGCCATTCAGCAATGACAATGGGTTTGCACAAAAAATAAGTATTCCATCCACAGCATGAACATGCCAATACTTTTGCAATATTGGAACCAAGAAAATGATGCTGTTATAATGCAGCTCTGACTGAAACAAACAGCTGAAATCACTTCAAATTGATTTTCATAAAAAAAATCACCATCAAAACAATGCCAAGAGCTTAAAACAGAATATCTTGGTAGGTGTGTAAGCAAGCTTTTGTTCTTTCTTGTGGTTTGGGCAGAAGTAGGCTCCTTTCAGCACACCATCCTAAGATTTCAGAGGAGATTCATATGCATAATGAAAATGTTTTCAATAAAGCAAAGGGATGGTTTCATAATTATAGTACTTCAGTCTAATTATCAAAAGCAATTCACTATTCTCTGATATTTCTCATTCAACATCGATTCTACGGTAAGAGAATTAAGTGACAAGCCATTCAGGGCATTCATGATTTTAAAAAAATCAAGAGATTTGATAAACAAAAGCTTCTACAAATCCGCAACCATCATCTATATTTGGTCCCACCCAATACCCGGTTATTGTTTTGTGAGTACAAGAACTTACATGTATACAACTAGAAACAAGTTCGCAATAAAGATTGGTGGGTGTTGTTAGATATCCACAGAAGCTCTGGTTCACAGAAAGTATATCTCTAATTGAGTTGCAAAGGACCAAGCGGTTGGTTGCTGTAAACAAAATTTGAAGTCATATAAGAGAGGAAGTAAAGGGCAGGCCTATATGTTATGCATTATCTATTAGCATTTCCAATGATCGTTTTCCTTTTTCTTTCCTTTCCCTTTTTATTTTAACAAGAAATTTTCCTTGCAGAGTTAAAATCTTACAAACCTCACTCCATGGTGCACTTCAAATTTAAATCAACATGTCATGTTATAACAGTTAACTAACTGAAATCAACATGTTATGTAATAAAAGTTACTTATTTTCAAAGTATATGTTACGGTGACATGCGAAAATGATTTAAACTATGAACTGGATATGATAAATCATCCTGCTTCAACTCTTTTTGGTAGCTGGCGTGAAACTAAGATACCTGTCCTGGTTGTTGCTTGGCTTGATAGACTAGTAACAGCTGACTTTCTCTGTTGTAATTCCTGGAAGGAAAATCACATAACAGTCACAAAGAGCAAACTTGTTCACCCAATTGTTAGTTTTCAATACAAGAATTGATAATTGATTTCCATGCCGCCAAGTACAGAATAGCTAGAAACAAGAGACAGACACGGACTTTGCAATTAAACTACCAATCAACTTCTGTAAGAAAACTACAATTATACTTAATATTGTGCTTAAATTTGTTCAATCTCAAATCTTTTAATTGGCTTCTAATGTGAAAACATTTCTCCTCTCTAAACTTCAGGGAAGCAATAATTACTGTGCCCATAGACTACTCTACATGCTCCCCCGTCATAAATTTTGTTCTTTCAATGCCAGCTATTTCATCGTTTCCAACAACCAGCTATTACTTACATTCAGTGGTTTGCAATGTTGTATTAAAAAATTTCAAAAGGAAAAGTAATCTACGATGGTTCATCTCTTTTCACACAATATGCATTCATAGTATCCTTCAAAAGAGCCATTAGGATTATAATTTTCTCTGCACTTACATGTAACATATCCATATCTTTAAGGAAACAGAAGGGCAATCAAACTCCGAAGCCTACAAGATAATAACCCTTAATTTTCCTCAATCACATCCAAAACACCAACTAAATAAAAAAACACTAACCCAACAATTTTATAAACACCTGAACCTCGTTATACTCTCTCTAGCACAAGTTTCCACCATAATTTCGCTCCTTTATGTCAAAACCCACTCTTCTTAAAAACAAAGTAGAAAAATAAACAAAACAAAACCCACTTAATTATTAATTAATATCATAAGAATAAGCAACCAAAATTCACAGTCACCAGAGAGAGAGCCTTTTAACTATGAAACAAATTCCAATTCTCGCATCACTAAAATGAAATTAAATCCAGGAAGAACAAGTTAAACGTAAGAATTGTTGGCTTTAAAAAGATGGGCATGAATGATTTTTTACCCTGGGTGAGAATTTAGGGACGGAGAGAGGCATAGAGAAGTTGATGGAGACCAAAAAGGATGCCATCGAAGCTCTTTTCCAGTGTAAGTGAAAATGGAAATTTCTGGTTTGTGTGGTTTTTGGAGGGGTTAAGGGAAGTGTTTTTTCCTAGGAGAAAGTGAAAACGGCATCGTTTAGTGGACACTACTAGAATTCTCGGACGACAATAAACATCGCTATTTATTTTTAATTTTTATAATTTTAGTAGCTAATATGTAGATTTATAAATCTCTTTTTATTTCTTTATTGCGTCATTTTCATATGATAAATGGAAAGGAGAATGACAAAGCTGTAGGTGATAGAAATTCGTAGATAAGAGGGAAAAAAAAAAAAAAAAGTAAGAAATTTGAGCTAATATTGAAGCCTTTTAGCTAAGGCCACAGGGTCCAAATTCAAATCTCTAACTTCCAATGGTTAGAGTACAATTCAGTTGGGCTAGGTTTGGGCCTTCTGTCGATCTAATACTGGGCCAAGGAAGCCTTATAGATATTTTAAATGATTTCAAATTAGCCATTGTTTTTTTTCCTATTCTTTGATTTTTATTTATTTTTTCATGATCAATATTTTTCATATGTGTGTGTCCATTTACTGAAGGCCAGAGAAGTAAGGAAAAAGATGTTCGATACAAATCAAAATCATTAAAAATCGATTTTTTTTTTAATTCGAAAAAATCTTATCTTCAGAAAAATGTATTTTATATACTTAAATGAGTGGATAAAACCCCGATTATTTTAAGTTTTACAAGAGGATACATGTCCTGGCTCGAATTCAAAACTTGTTATGTAGATTTTAAATCTTTTGTCATCACGTCAAGTTCCTTGAGGATAAAAAATCAAGAATATCAAACTCTTTAAATATTTAATTTTATTCTTTAACTTTAAGTATCACTTGAGAAAATATTATTACAATTTTTTATGTATAAAATATTAGAAAATCCTAGCAATATTGAAGAAAAAAACAATTTGTATATAGAAAACAAAAAAAAAAAAAAATTGAGCTTTGAAACACGTCTTTAATAAACACCTACCAAAATTATCAGAAATTATTAATTTCTAATATTAACTAACACGTACAAAAATAAATAAATAAATTTTTTTGCTACAAATCAAGATATTCAAATACTAAGAATACCATAACTATAATAATGAATCAAAAATGATTTAAAAATCCAGAATAAGTTGTTCATCCCTTTGTTTCAGACATCTATGTTTACAGCATTCCCAATACATTTTCATATCAGCTCAAGTCTTTCACAAATATAACGACAAGCTCTTTACTGAGTTTAACAACGTTAAAATCACTGGATTTTTGTAATGGTGGCAATCTATATATGTCGTGATTCTATTTTAAAAAATAAATTATGATAAGAACACGAAGAGGGGATAGAAAAAACCTGCAATTTTGACAAGTGTTTATGCTGTTTTTTTTTTTTTAAAAAAAAGAAACATGCTAATAAGCGAAAATATCCTATGAACAAGTTACGGTTTCTTGGCGTGACTTGTTAGTGTGTCATCTTTGTTTGCATCATGCTCTCTCCTTTGTTAAACAATGCTCCTCCATTGTCAGATCGTAATTTTGCATCAGAATCTTGAGGCTGAAAAACAATAAAGAAATTTTTAAAAATATTAATTATATGTATTTTTTTATTATAATATAAATTTAGTCAAAATAATAAATTTATACATAATTCTTGTCAGGTGCAGGTTCTCTATAAGATATATAAATTTTAAATCGATATAAATTATGATTTTCAATAAAAGTAATCAGCATAAATTTCTCATCATCATTAAAAAAGTAAAAAGATTTGGATATTTAAATTATTGAATTCATTGCATTAAGATTAATTCATTTTATAATTCAATAAATTATATATATATATATATATATATATATATATATATATATATATATATATATATATATATATTGTGAAAATACCTATAATAATCAAATAAAAAAAATAATTAGTTAATTTCTATCAATAAAAAGACGAAAACATAAATTGAAAAACCATCTTTATATTATTTTCATTATTATTGTTATAACATCTAAAATTATTATCAACAATACTATCAAAACAATTAAAATAATTAAATTGCCCTGAAAAATTATAAAAAAGCAAAAGATTTTTATAAAAAACCAATAAAAAGGGAGCAATATTAATTCTAAAATAATTACCATAATCAATTAAAATTTCAGGATTGAACCGATTAAAAAAAAATCCAATAACAAATCAAAACCTTGTGATCGAAAAATAATAAAAGAATTTTTAAAAATAAAATGCAGTGTAAGCAATATAAATTAAAATTTTAGAACGGAACTTAATAAAAATAAAACCTCGAAAAAAAAATAAAATGATAAAAAATAGAAATAAAATCTAAAAGCATAAATGAATAAATACGAATAGAAAATAAACACTGTTTATGAATGATTGAGAAAAAAAATACTAAATAAAAAAAATAAAAGAATAAGTTCCATAATAAAAAACAAAACATATAATTAATTCTAATTAAATGATAAAACTACAACAAATCAAAACCTTAAGATAAAAAAATAATAAAGAGATTTTATTATTAAATGCATTGTAATCAACATAGATTAAAATTTCATAATGGAACCTACTAAAAAGAAAACTCCAATAAAAAATAAAACAAAAAAAAATAAAAAACAAAATCTAAAAGTATAAATGAATAAATACATACAGAAAACAAACATTGTCAAAGAATGACCAGTTAAAAAATGAATCAACAGTAAATAAAAAAAATTAAAATAATAAGTGCTATAATGAAAAATAAAATATATAATTAATTCTAATTAAATAATAAAATTGAAATAAATCAAAATTTTGAGACCGCAAAACAATAAAGAGATTTTAAAAAAAAAAACAGTGTAATCAACACAAATTAAAATTTTATAATGGAATCGAATAAAAAGAAAATCCCAACAAAAAATAAAACAACAAAAATTAAAAACAAAAACAAAAGGCACAAATGCATAAATATAGACAAAAAAAAAAGTGTCTAAAGAGAAAAAAAAAACCAAAGGAATTAATATAAAAAAAAACAATATTAAAAGAATAGGTGCCAAAATAAAATACTAAATATATAATTAATTCAATTTAAGGATAAAAATGAAACAATTCAAAAATTCAGGACTAAAAAGTAATAAAGAGATTTAAAAAAATATATATTGTGCTATTATTGAATAAATTAAAAAAATAAGGACTGGAATGAAAAGGTGAATATATAATCAATTTCAATTAAAGAACAATTTTAATTATTTTCAAATTAAAATTAATTAATAATACAAGATAGATAGAGTTTTCATGTGTAAAATATGAATCAGCAAAGCACTAGCCCTTGCAAACTTCTTCCCCTTGGTCCCCTTAACGTGAGTCTTCCCCTTGGTCCCGTAAAATATGAAGCCAGCAACCTTGCATTTCCAGTTCATGTATGGTAGCTAAGCTGATCCTTGTAGTGTATAGCTAAATGCCAATCTTCAACTTATTTCATTAATTAATAGCGTTGCATGCCTTGTTACATCATGTTTTGTTTTGTTTTTTATTGCAACAGAATGACTACAACAATATTTTTTTAATCGTTTTAATATATTAATATTAAAAATAATTTTTTTTTTTTAAAATATTCTTAAACATTTCCAAGCAAACAATGTTTGCTCTTGATTCAAATATACACTTTAGTCTCAGGATTAAATTGAAAGTGTATTTAGACAAAACCATAAAAATTGGTTCTGTTTTTTTTTTTTTTTATTATTTAACTTAATTTAATATGGGCAGGAAAAATCATTAGGCTTAAAAGCTATTGAGTAAAATTCTAAATGGACCTGGACCTGATATTGGGCCATGATATAGCCCACTAGGCTGTCATCTCATTCGTGGAGGGAAAAACAAAGCCCACTGCCTTCTGCTTAATATCATAAATACCCCTCTGCCAGCGTCTTTCGCCCAGAGCCAGTGACTATAAGGAGTCTTCCAATCCAAGAAATCTCTCTCTCTGACATACACGTAAAAACGCACCTCTAAGTTTGCGTTTTACCGTTTCTCTTCCTTACTTGTCTACAAACATTGCTTTCTTTTGCTTCTTTACTTGTTCCAGTAATTCCTTTTAACATTTTCATAATCTTTTATTTTCTTTTCGTTATTAATTCCTGTTTGGTTGCTGAGTAAGTTTTCGTTACCTGAACAAATTGTTATCCACGTTCTATTTCTTTTTATATGGAGTAATATGTGACGTCATTTAATAATCTTCATTTTCCTTTTAACATTTTCACGATCTTCATTTTCTTTTCGTTATTGATTTCTGTTTGGTTGCTGACAAGGTTTTCGTGAACTGAAAAACTTATTATCCACGTTCTATTTATTTTTATGCGCAGTGCTACGTGTGATGTCATTTGATAATCTTTATTTTTAGCTATTATGTTAATTAATTAGGATTATTTATAAAAAAATCGCTCTTCTTAAGTTTTTTCCTTTATTTTTTTTTCAGTGTAATGAAAATTTTAGTGCGTTTTTATTTTAGTTGAGTGTTAATCTTTACCTTAATTAAGAACTTATTTATTTAGTTGAAAGAATGATTAGTGGTTAATTAGTCTTGGCGGGCAAATGAGTGACCCGATAATCGAAGATATTGAAAGTGATGGGAATGTGGACCCCACCATTTGATGGAAGTGGATTTTTCGTGTTTGTGCATGGATTATCCTGCTAGATAGCAATGCTCATTGTTGTTGATTAATGATTAGTGGTAGTGATTAGGTGAAATCTCTGATGTACTTATGGTGGATGATTTATAGATGGCTAATAATGTAGAGTTTTGGACGGATGCAATGTTGATGATGGTAAGGTATGGTTTGTGTATTGATAGGTGAATTTGGAATCAAGGTTTGAAAATAGTGAGGAAAGATGTTGGAACCTGAAGAAGAGCTAGTGATAAAGATGGTACTTGAAGAGGGGATAATGAAGACGAAGATGATTGTGGAAGGAAATCAAGAAGTGAAGTTTACAACTGAAGAATGCCAGAGGTTTCATCAGTATCCTCTTTGAATACATATCTAATTCTTTAATACATTGTTGTTTGCTGTATTCTTAGCTAATGTTGTTTCAATGGATTAGATTCCCTTCCTTCACTACTTCGGTAGATGTGTTTTTGACCTGCATTCTGCAAGCTATCGTAATAACTCACACTGGCTTCTTGAAAGATTTGTTAAGAGCTTGGAAGAGAGCATCAATTCAGCGGTGAGTTTATCTACTAGACGAGTTGATGGTTTAGTCCTTGGTAGAAAGAGTTTCATTGTGTTGAATTGCGTTATTGCATGCCGGAGTTCAAAGTTTGGTTCCTTTCAAGTGTGCTGTATCGTTTCGGCCAAGAAATTGAACTTTCATAATTGTCTAAATGTTGATATATGAATGCATGCATTCAACCTTTACTTTACACAAGTCGAAAGCTGCTCACCCTGTCTGTCATGCTTTCTGAAAAAATATTTCAGTCATAAACATCCACGACTGATTTATACCACGGAATGAGAGAGTCTTGTTTGTTTGTGCTAAATTATCTGATTTTGCTTCCTGTTTTTTCTTTTTTCCTTGTCAAAAATTACCATGAGAAGCTCTCTCCATCAATTAGCAGTGATGAAAGTCAAGTGGACAAAGCCATTGAATCATGATCATCTGGTCGATGGTCTATGGAATGATGCCTGCATCAACACTTTTTGATCTTTGGATTCCTTCGTGTTTTCTAATGGTGTAATATAAACGTTTGTGTGCTGTTTGTAGAGTTAAATTTTTTCCAAACTCATAGTTGATGCCATTCAGCAAGTTGCTATTGATGTGGTCTTGGAAACCAGCCTACTTCCTTTACATGAGTTCCGAAAAATAAACCATTTCTGGTTTATTCCGTAATGTTGTCTCTAATTTGTCAACTGATCAATCACTAGCTAAAACTCAGCCTTGGTATAAATGGAAACAATTGCAACTGTATGTTAATGATGCATGGATTTGTTTGCTATTCCATTATCAGGTATTGCCATCTTTTGTGGACAAACACGATGCGCTTTTGTTGAGAGAATTCATCTTGATGTGGTCCAATTACAAGTTGATGACAAAGTGGCTCTGCAAATTTTTTGAATCCATTGACCGCCACTTTGTCCCCAAGATCTGTTATTGTTCACTCACTGACATCTCAAACAATACCTTCCATGACCTGGTAAAGATAGTTGTCATATTCTGTGTTCACTATGTTTTATTTTGCAATTTCAACTAACATTTTCCCCTCCTTGAATATTTCTTTTGAATTTTGTTTATGTTGGTATTTATTTATTTGTATCTAAACTTTCAGGTTTTCAAGGATTTTTATGTCAAATTCCAGGATGTTGCATTATCATTGGTATGTAAAATTTAAGTTTAATTCGGAATTATTTCTGAAACTCACATTGAATTGTTTGGCTACAGATCAATCAAGAACGTATGGGATTGCACATCGACTGCAGCTCACTTAAAAATGTCTTTCTTGTGTTTATGGAAATGCATAAACATACAGGAATAACGTATTATGAAGGTTTCGAGAGTGTTATGCTAGAGCAAACCTCTAATTACTACTGTCAAATGGCTCAGCAGTGGCTATCACATGGTTCACCAGCGGATTATGTTCAAAAGGTTTTCTTTTCATATTTTTGTTTGGGATTTCAGTGGTCTTGATGTCTGTCTGGGACATGAAATACAACATTATGCTACAAAATATTATTTTGGTATTCTTAGGTTTACTGGTGCTTGGAACAAGAGGCAGAAAGAGCTGGTCGATATTTGCCCTCTGGTACACAACCCAAGTTATTAAAGGTACTTCCATTGTTTGTAGACCCTAACCATTGTTGAAATTAAATCAACAATTTTCCATATGATGATAAATGATTTTGCCACTAGACAACTCGACCTATATTTAGCCGGAAGTTTTGTTGAACTTTCTAAGCTCCAGTTCCTTCCACAAATCTATATTATACTGTTCGCTTCCAAGAAATTCAGCGTCATTCTTCCTTTTAGGTCAATCTCTAGCATTTGAAGTAAACTTGACTTGAATTGAGTATAATTTTGTAACTGGCAAGCTAGCATGCAGCGAAAGATGTTTTATTAATCTAAAACTCTGTATTATTCCGATAAGTAAACATTGGTCAACAAATTTCTGCGTGCTGAGATCACTTTGTGGGTGAAACATAAGACTACTTTGCAAACTGCAACACTGATGGTGAATCAAATTGGACAGGCATTAAATGTTAGTCCATTTACGGCTCTCTCTTTCTGGCTCCTTATGCAGGTTGTCAAACAACAATTGGTTTATGACATATTGCACAAATTGGTGGTTAAGCAAAGACCTGGGAATTGCAGCTTTGTTACAGATTTTTATCAGGTGTGGTGAACTTCTAAAAGATCTTTTTTTATATCACTTGAGGAACTCGATCTGTATTTCTGGCCTTCCTTTTGTTGTCAATTTGCACTGAAGGAACTATTTTTGGAAGGGGCTGAAAAAAATTAATAAGCATATATTATTTTCTGCAACAATCTAAATTTACCATTGCCCATCTTGAGGGTCTGTTTCTTTTGTGTTTTTCCTATCCATTTCGTAGAGATGAATGTTTGATTGCTGTATGGCTATGCTTCGACCAAATGTAGGAAATGTTGTCAAAATGTGCCAGCATGACTCTTCAAGAGGGAAGCTCTTGGACAACAGAAGAGTGGTTATCTGCTCTGTTGACGTCATCTTCGGTTTTTCCTTTGTCTTAGTCTTCTCGATGGTGGTATTTGGTGAGATGTATAGTTTACTAAGCCTGACTCTGACGTTCATCCTACATGAATAATAGCTAATATTGACGGCTTTCATATCATTTTTTTTGGCCCGGGGGGAGGGGGAAGGATTAGTATATGATATTTTGTCAGCCTTTTTCTCCTGTTAAGCCATATTTTGTTCTGTGGGTGGAAGTCGAAGATCTTTGACATCTTATCCTCATAGATCTTCAGACCGGACTTGGTGTGATTAATGTTGAAACTATCTATGTGTGTGCATATTCCAAGTAATGCTCTGTCATCAGGTCTGCTATACTGGCAGATTGATCTGTTATTTTCTTCGGCATGGTCTGACCAATATTTTAGGTTATCACGTGATAATATGATTTCTTCTTTGCTAGTTTTGTCTATATATAGGTTGACTTAGATATGTAATTTATGTAAAAAAAAAAAACTTAACTACATTCTCAAATATGTAATTTATGTACTTGGGGAAGTAAACACAGCGTATAATGAGAGAAAAAGGACGCTAATCACTAGTCTGACTGTTTCAGAAGAATAATACGATAATGATATTCAGAATTGTACAAAAATAATATAAGTAGCCAGTCATGGCTGACGAAAAGCTAAACAAAGCAGTAATATAACCCAGAAATATGAAATTGATAAGAGAAATACGAAAGTTAGGAAAAGAAACTAAACGGAAACTGGGTTGATTTTGTAGGTTTGGAACACAAAAAAAGGTCTCAAAAAAGAATGTGACAAGGACATTTGATTTTTTGAACACAAAGACCTAACTGATTTTAACTTAATTATACACACACACATCAATCATCTTGATGAAGTGAAGCAGCATATTTTGCGTTGACTTTGTTTTGGATGCACATAACTGTTCTCCTCGTGTATAGCTTCTTGAAGTCTCAGGCCATGATGCCTTTGATTTGCAGGTTTTCTCAGTAGAATATATATGTGAGCGCTCGCTTATCTTGAAAATTGTCAAGATTAACATTCAATCACTTCGATGCATAAAAGAAATAACCCATTTGAAATGGATTTTATCAGTGATAATTTAACTAATTAAATATTTAATTAAACAATGAAAACATATACAATAATCAATTAATCTGTTATATCAAAACAGTCGAACATAGCACGCGGGTAAGGAATCTCGTTAGGGCTAAGGGATGAAAGTCAAAGTATACTGCCCAAGTCTTTGAAATGAAATTTCCTCTGCCATACTAGTGCTTGAAAGAATCAACCCTATTCATTTCACACCTTGATTATCTTTGCCCAGAAATTTGATCCTCTCCCGTTTCCTCTCTGTCTGCACGAGCTCTTTACAGGTACACCTGCTTTATCCTTGGTGTTTTTGCATATTAATTCACTTGCCATGAACTCAATTGGCTTAGAGACTTTTTGTGGAAGATTAGGGATTTTTTTCATCTTCTCCTCTGAATATCTTATGCAATATCAATTATAGATATATTCGTTTGGCCATTATGGAAGGTGTATTCTGCAAATTTCTGAACCGGATAGTGACATGGATCTTGAAAATCAATTGACCTTATTTTTCTGTAACTCATTCTCTGCTCTACTGATTTCCGGATCTATGAGGTTCAGAAGGAAGAATTTGAAGGCAGATTTCCATTTTAGCATTGTAAATCACCACAACGACCTAACATGTAAGGGATCTTGCATCAAATCCTACCATTAGCGATATGAAAAGATTCATGCATCACAAAATTGAAATACACAGCTAGAGAAAGCAATTTTTCCTATCAGTAACCAGAAAAGGTTACAGTTGATTTTGAAATGTTTTCTTATACAAGTATAGCCTATGTATGATTCATTTGGTGTTAGAACTTAATGTGAATTCCGAGTTTAATGAACAGAATTGGTGGCATGACTACTTGTTGGGAGACCAATAAGGATAAGAAAGTAAACAAGGAAACTGCATTCATAAGGAATGGAAGCAAATTGTTGGAGAAGCTAGTTGACATTTGTGATGGAAAATGCAATTCTATTCGTAGTTTCTCTGCCACAGAGCTCGAGAAAGCAACGAGCAACTATGATCCACGGAAAGTGTTGACCAGCGATTCAGGCTATAAATTGTACAAGGGTTTTTTGCAAGGCAGACCTGTTTCTATTAAGAAATTTAAGGATGACGATGAACAGTATGAATATTGTTTCAATGACATTGTCTATTCATCAAAAGTGAGTGTACACAAAAGTTTTGTGAAGTTGTTAGGCTGCTGCCTGGAGACTGAGATTCCTATTCTAGTTTTCGAATACGTTGGAGATCGGACACTTAAAGATTGCCTATGGGGCTCTGAGGAAGCCCGTTGTCGGCCTTTGCTATGGATCCCAAGGTCAAAAATTGCAATGGATATGGCTAATGCAGTTGCTTTTCTTCACGCTGCGTTTGCCAAACCCATTGTTTTTAGAAATATCAAACCTTCGAACATCTTACTGGATGACAACCACGAGGCCAAACTCTCAGATTTCTCCATCTCTATATCGATTCCTGAAGGTGAATCTCATGCAAGGGATGTAGTTATTGCAGGGGCATTTGGACTCATCGCACCCGAGTGTTTCACCACTGGTAATTTCAATGAGAAGCAAGATGTTTTCAACTTTGGTGTATTCCTACTTGTGCTTTTGTCTGGACAAACGGTGAATGATTTTTCTCGTCCTGAAGAGGAGATTCTCTTGCAGGATCATGTGAAAAAGTGCATTGAAGATGATAGGCTAAACGAGGTCATAGATTCCACTATCATTGCCGAGGGGGCTTGGACAGGAAAAGAGCAGCAATTGCAGGCTTTTGCAGCACTTGCCCTGAGATGCATCTCTGAAGAAGAAGAAGATAGACCGTCAATGATTGATGTTTCAAAGGAACTCAGGAAAATACATCGGTCTGCGATTTCTTGCCGTCAGCAACAAGGATGATCATTTGTACCTTTTCCATTGACTGATACTACCAATCACTTCCTGTAATGAATACGTTTTCTCATCTTCTACTAGCTGTAAAACTGCAGATCATATTGATGGTGAATAAATTTCCAAGTAAAATTTATTTGGAATTGAACTTATTGACAGATAATCCTGGCAGGTTACTTGCAAAAATACTTGGGATGTCTAAGTTAGTATAATATATTTTAGGATATTTTTTTAATAAAGAGAAAAATGATTGGGAGTAATAAGTAAAAGAGTAAAGAGAGATCAAAGAAAGATCAGATCTCTTCTCCTCCTTCTTCACGCTCTACCTTTCTTTTATAGTAAGAGGAATACCCTTCAATAATATAGGAACATGGAAGTAACTTGTTAGGTATTGCCCCTTTATTAGTTATATCTTTGTCAAGGCTGAAAAAGAGTAAATTCTGATGTGGTGCAGTGTAATACATAATGTCGTCGTCATCAATGATAATAATAATAATAAAAAAAAAAAATGGTAAAAAGAAGATTGTTTTAAACAAAACAAGTTTTGGGTTCAATTAAGTTTGGTTTGACCAAGAGTTTTAATTCGTAACAAAAATAAATTCAGTGGATTCAATCTGATTAGATTAAACTGAACTGAAAGTATAGGCTGAATTCTAAAAATTAGATTCGATCTAGGTTCGGTTTGACCGTGGTTAAACCAACCTCAAAGTCAAACTTAGGCCAGGTTTGGTGTGGTCAAAATAAACCCAAAATAGGAATGTTTCTAGCACAAAAACACCCGCACTTCATGTTGACATTCATCTTTACACATGATGAATAATTACCTTCTAAGCATCATGGTTTTTTTAAAGATGTTTATCTCAAGATTTATTAATCTTCTTTTTTCCTACTCAAGCCAAAAAAAAAAATGATATATTAAAATGATTAGAAAAACAAAAATAATTTAAAACAAAAAATCCAAGAATTTTAAAAAATGTGATCGGACCTCACTCTCAAATACCTTATGTTGGTTAGGTAGTTTCAAAAATAATTTTGAAAAACCACCCAATTAACCCTAGTAATTGTGTCAATTTAGTTACAAAACCACTATAGAAACTTTTTTTTTCTTTCAAATTTACCCTTATTATTCATAGTTTTTCAATTCACACTAATTTCACTAAATTTCAACCAAATTATGCCAAATATACCAAGATGTAGATGAGTTTTTTTTTTAAAATAAAAGTAGAAGGTTTCCATGGTCTTTATTGGCCTCCTCTAATTATCTAATAAACTAAAAGAGGTCAAGGTGAGTTACTGTAGCATGTGAGAAGAATCATTGTGGATTACAATAGCATTGCTCAGTTTTTGGATCAGTTCGGTTCACCGATTTACTTTTTTTTTTTTTTTTTGCGCTGTAAAATAATGATTTTATCCAGCTAAAAAGACAAAAAAAAATGGTTACTGGATGGAGGGGTTCCACAGTAATTTTATTTTCGTTTTGGTTCATTGTCTTCTAATCTTTACCTGCCTCTTTTTATACCAAAGATAAATCTCATTTATTTATACCAACGTTCATCGAATATTATCTGTAGAAATGTTTGATACCGTGTTTTACAAGTATTTTTTAAATTTTATTTATTTATTTTTTATATTTCTTTGTACAGTAAAAGAACTATTTTGTCCCTTAAAATAGACAAAAATCAGTTATGGCCGGGAGTAGTACCACGGGCATTTTATATTTTTTGAAAATGGTTAAATACGTATAAGCCCCCCAATAAAACAAAAAATGAAAAGTTGGTTGTAGGAGTATCCCAATAATTGATCATATTTTATGTACTTAGATGCAACCTTTTAGGCAGCAAACACAATGTAGAATGAAAAAAAGGATGCTAATCACTAGTCTGAATGTTTCAGAAGAATAATATGATAATGATATTTAGAAGTCTACAAAAATAATTTAAGTAGCCTGTTATGGTAGTATTAGATGAATGGAGTTTCTCTCCTTTTTTATCCATGGATATATTTTCAATCAATTGTTTTTCCTGTTAATTGCTTTGTTCTTACTAGCAGTGTTGTTGATCTCATTCCGTTTCGGCCAAAACATTTTGTACTAATTAAAAAAAACAAGATAAAACAACGCGGTTTTTACCTCGTTTAAAATTTTGGTTTGTTCTACAAATTCTGGTTGGAAAATTCTGTTTCTGTTCCGTTTCGTCCAAATAGTATTTTTTAAAATAATGAATAATTTTACGATATCAATTATATCTCTTAATATAACTGTTAGATTGAGATGAAATTTTATGAGAAGTCTCTTGATATATATATTATGTTAAAATTTCAGAGTAATCAGATAATGTAATGACCTTACGAGGTTGATGATAACATTCTCATAATATTATATATGTTCATAATTTTGTTCAGAAAAATCATTTTATTGTGTCTTTTTTAAGATTTATTTTTCTCAATTTCATTATTCAACAACAAGTTTATTACGAATTTAACTTTATAATTTGATTTGATTTGATTTATTTAAGGTTATCATGGTCTTATAATGGAGGCCACACATTTGAAAGATTAATCTAGGTTGACCCGAGTTGATTTAATATATCGTTGTTTCAATATTTTTTTAAGATGTCAAATTGATTTTTTTTATTAAACTATATTTTTATCAATTTTTCATGTTATCTTTGAACTCATCAAGTCGGTCGAGTTATATCAGTTCAACTCTCATTTTCTTACTATGTTTGAAATTTAAATTGCACAATTCTAAATAATTTTATTTTTGAATTTGAACTAATTTTTTTTATTAATATATTTAATTATATATATAGTACAGCCCTAAAACAGAGCATCAAAATACTTTGAAACCAAAACATTCTGTTTCAATTAAAAAAAAAAACACCAACTAAATTGTAATTTATAATAAGATTGATCTAGGTCTCAAAAAAGAATGTGACAAGGACATTTGATTTTTTTGAACACAAACACCTCATTGATTTTAACTTAATTATATACACATCAATCATCTTGATGAAGTGAAGCAGCAAATTTTGCCTTGACTTTGTTTTGAATGCACGTAACTGTTCTCCTCGTGCATAGATTATCTTGAAAATTAATTAGATTATTTATAATAAAAAAAATGAGTTATTTACTATATATTTTATATTTTGATATCGATAATTTATCGATTAAATAATTATTCAAATATTTTAAATAATAATAATATTCATTCACTTCTATACATAAAATAAATAATCCATTTAAAATAGATTTTATTAATAATAATTTAACTAATTAAATAGTTAATTAATCAATAAAAATATATATAATATTCAATTAATCTGTTATATCAAAAAATTTCAGCATATCACGTGGACAAGGAAACTCGTCAGGGCTTAGGGATGAAAGTCAAAAGTAAACTGCCCAAATCTATAAGATGAAATTTCATCTGCCATCCTAGTGCTTGATCGAGTCAACCCGAGTCAACCCGAGTCATTTCTCACATTGATTATCTTTGCCCAGAAAGATGAACCTCTCCCGTTTCCTTTTTAACTTCAAATCTGAAGCCAAGTAGGGTTCTCCCTTTCTCTCTCGTTTACACACAGAGGAGACTGAGAGGGTTTCTGGTCTGCACAAGCTCTTTACAGGTACACCTGCTTTGTCTTTCGTGTTTTTTGCATATGAATTCACTTGCCATGAATTCAATTGGTTTAGAGAGTTTTTGTGGAAATTAGGATTTTTTTTCGTCTTCTCCCCTGATTATCTTATCAAATATCTGAACCGGATAGTGACATGGATCTTGAAAATCAATGACCTTATTTTTCTGTAACTCATTCTCTGCTTCTGATTTCCGGATCCATGAGGCTCGGAAGGAAGAATTTGATGGCAGAATGCCATTTTAGCATTGTAAATCACCACAAGGACCTAACATGTAAGGAATCTTGCATCAAATCCTACGATTAGCGATATGAAAAGATCCATGCATCACAAAATTGAAATACACAGCTAGAGAGAGCAACTTTTCCTATCAGTAACCAGAAAATGTTACAGTTGATTTTGAAATGTTTTCTCATACAAGTATAGCCTATGTATGATTCATTTGGTGTTAGAACTTAATGTGAATTCCGAGTTTAATGAACAGAATTGGTGGCATGACTACTTGTTGGGGGAACAAGAAGGGTAAGAAAGTAAACAAGGAAACTGTTGATTCAAGAAACCAATGTGCCGAGAGAACTGATAATCTTGAGACGTAAGTATTTGGATTTGTAAAAGAAAATGTTCAACTGTATTATGAAAGCAAGCTGGCTTATATAGCCACTGTGATAACAGACTATAACTACCAGTCATGCAACATGCATGCTTTAACAAAAATACAACGGAATAACAGAAATACAAACAATATACTATAACAGACTAATTGAATCCAAAGCTGCTGTTGAATCCATGCTGCTTGCAAAGTAACACCCTTTCAATCCCTCCCTTAAGCTAATTTCTACAAAGCAATTTGCTTACTTCATTAATATCACATACCCCAAGCGAACTCCGAAGTCTTTGAAAGTCATCAACTTTCAGTGGTTTGGTCATTATATCAGCTAGCTGATCTTTACTTCCACAATGAACCAAATCAATCAACCCTTCCTTTGTAAGATTCCTCAAGAAGTGATACCGTATATCTATGTGCTTACTGCGTCCATGCATTACAGGATTCTTCGAAAGCTTAATGGTAGAACTGTTATCGCACCAAATGTGAGTGCAATCTTCATTATTGTATCTCAGTTCCTTCAATACTCTTCTAATCCATATGGCTTGACATGTGCACACCGCAGCGGCCACAAATTCAGCTTCGGTTGTGGACAAAGTGACAATGGGTTGTTTTTTCGAGCACCATGAGACTGCCCCCGAATTCAGCAAGAAAACATATCCACTTGTGCTTTTTCTGTCCTCCACATCTCCTGCATAATCACTGTCTGTGTAAGCACGCAATTCTCCATTTCCACTTCTCTTGTAAAATATACCGTAGCTCACGGTCCCTCTTAGATATCTAAGAGCCCTCTTTGCAGCCTGCAAACGTAGATTAGTGGGTCTCGCCATGTACCTGCTGACAAGACTTGTAACAAACATCATATCCGGTCTCGTCGCAGTAAGATACATCAAACTTCCCACTAATTGTTTAAACTGTGTCTCATCCACACAGATTCCTTCTTTATCCTTGCTAATCCTGAAGCCTGGAATGATTGGACTGTTCACTTCATTACTTTCTGACATCCCAAACCTCTTCAGAATTTCCAGCGCGTATTTTCGTTGACATATGAAAATACCATCATTTCTTTGCAAAACTTCAATCCCAAGAAAGAAATGCATGCTTCCCAAATCAGACATGTCAAATTCTTTTAGCATGGAATTTTTGAACTCCGACAGCATTCCTTCATCATCCCCAGTGAAAATTACGTCATCAACGTAAATACTCACAATTATTACTTTACCAGCTTCATTTTGCTTTGTAAAAAGTGTCTGTTCACTTTCACACCTCCTGAAGCCTCCACCAAGAAAATGTGCCTCAATTCGATTAAACCATGCTCGTGGAGCCTGTTTTAATCCATACAGCGCCTTATGCAATTTATAGACCAGGTGTTTCTTTCCTTTCTTCACATACCCCTTCGGTTGGTCAACGTAAACATTTTCACTCAATTCACCGTGAAGAAAAGCTGATTTTACGTCTAGCTGCCCAATTCTCCATCCTTTCTGCGCAGCCATGGATATGATCATCCTTACTGTATCCAGTCTCGCCACTGGTGCGAAAACCTCTTTATAGTCTATTCCAGGTTTTTGAGAATAACCTTTTGCCACTAAGCGCGCTTTGTACTTAGTAATTTCTCCATTTTCATTAAACTTACTTTTGTAAACCCACTTGACACCGATTTTTTTGTATCCAGCTGGCAACTCAGTCAGTGTCCATGTGTTGTTTTTCTCAATGGATGTAATTTCTTCATCCATTGCCCGAACCCATTTATCATCCTTCACAGCCTCCTCAAAGTAAAAAGGATCCTCAATGGCCACTGTATACTCATCAATTTTTTTATTAAAAACCCCATGAACCCCATGCTCTTCTTCGGCTGCCAATGTCACATAAGCCTCATCTTCATCAAAATTTTCTTCATCGACGACATAGTCCTGCGTCCATGCTGGAGGTCGTCTTCTTCTCCCTGTAGTCACATCAATTTCACCCCCTTTGTTTGCCTCAGCAAATGTTCCACTCACTTCAGCTCCCCCAATTTCACCAATTTCTGGATTTCTACCAAATTCTGGATTTTCACCATCTTCTGGGTTTTCATGAGTTTCTTCAGCTCCCCCTGTCTCAATTCCAGTATCATCCCTGTCTTCTTCAGCTCCCCCTGTCTCAATTCTAGTATCATCCCTGTCTTCTTCAAAATCACTCCCAATTTCACTTTGTTCCTCTTCCCACTCCAGATTGCACTGAATCTGCTTCTGATGCTTCACACTCCAATCCCATTCCTTTTCCTCTTCAAAGATCACATCCCTGCTTACAAACACTCTGTTTGCTATGGGATCGTATAACCTGTAACCTTTGGTCTCTTCACTAACACCAAGCAAAATACAGGTTACACTCCTATCATCCAGTTTTTCCCTTCTTTGATGAGGAACGTGTACATGTGCAAGACACCCAAACACACGAAAATGTCCCACATATGGTTTCTTCTCACTCCATGCTTCCTGTGGCGTCATTTCCTTTACTGCTGTTGAAGGGCATCTGTTCAACACATGACATGTCCACACCACTGCCTCAGCCCAAAATTGCTTAGGCATCTTCTTCTCTACCATCATACACCGTACCATGTTCATCACAGTCTGATTCTTTCTCTCGGCCACGCCATTTTGTTGTGGCGTGTAAGCAGCTGTCAAATTCCTTTTAATTCCATTCTGTTTGCAAAAATCTGTGAATTCTCTTGAATTGAACTCCCTCCCCCTGTCTGTTCTCAAGCACCTGACAGGCAATCCCTTCTCTTTCTCAACCATTTTCTGCCAATTCTTAAAATGTTGGAAAGTTTCACCTTTTTCTGCCAGTAAATAGACCCACGATTTTCTACTGTAATCGTCAATTAAGCATAGAACGTATCTCTTACCACCATTAGAAATGGGTGATATGGGTCCGCAGATGTCTGAGTGAATCAATTCAAGAGGTTTACTTGCTCTCCATGCACTCTTCTTCGGGATTGTTTCTCTCCTTTGCTTGCCTAGAAAACAATCTGTGCAAGCCATTTCTGCAATTTTGAAGTCAGGGAGTCCACACACCATTCCCTTCTGTTGCAATGTTTGTAGACTTTTGAAACTGAGATGTCCATAGCGTCTGTGCCATAGGTTAGATAAATCCCGAGAACCTACATGAAAGCAATTCTGGACACTTGCCAATTTCTGAGTTTGAGTTAACAGTATGAACATCCTGTTGGGACTCATTTCAGTCTCTATGATCAAACCCCTCTGTGGGTGATAAATTTTGCACAATCCTCCCTTAAACAGTATTGCTAGACCATTATCTTGAAATTGGCCAATACTTAGGAGATTATTGCTTAATTCAGGGACATAATACACCTCACTTAGTACATGAACTACACCATTCATTACCAACTTCACATTACCCTTTCCCACTACTTTCATTTTGCTATTATTCCCCAATTTGACTGAATGTTGGAAAGTCTCATCCAAATTAGTGAACATACCGTATTCTCCACTCATATGATTTGAGCAGCCAGAGTCCAAAAACCATGCGTCATTTCCATCCCTTTTCTGCATCTCCACGTGAGCCATGAGCAGCATCATCTCATCTTGATTCAAATCTGCATAATTTGTTTTTCTTTTCTGCATATTCATGTGTGTTAGTAGCAACATCTCATCTTGATACATCTCTGCATAGTTTGCTCTCTTCTGGTTAGGACATTCATATTGGTAATGTCCTAACCTATGGCATTTGAAGCATTCTACTGTATCTCTGCTATACATCTGAGGTGTTCTTCCACGACCTCTCCCTCTATAGTTGTTTCTCCCTCGGCTTCTTCCACCGCTTCTTTCATCATAAATCCTCAGTGCTTGATCATCCCCTCTACTCTTTCGAAATTTTTGCTCATGAACAAGCAATGAGCTCTGCAATTCATCCACTGTCAAGCAATTTATGTCATTCGATTCTTCAATTGAACAGACTATGTAATTGAAATTCTCTGTCAATGTTCTTAATATTTTCTCAACAATCTTCTCATTCGTCATATTTTCTCCAAAATTCCTCATATCATTTGCTATTAACATCACTCTAGAGAAATACTCCTTCACAGACTCTCCAATTTTCATTTCTAATACTTCAAAATTTCTTCTCAGAATTTGAAGTTGTGCACGTTGAACCCTAGCATTCCCTTGATACTTCACCTTCATAGAGTCCCATATCTGTTTGGCAATATCCTTTTGTGCAATTGTCTTCAAGATGGATTTATCTATTGACTGGAACAGGTAATTCTTTGTCTTCAAGTCTTTCAGTTTCATCTCCTCCATACTTTTCTTCTGACCTGCTGTCATGGCTTCTCCTGATGTGTTCTCCACACAGCCTACCTCAATCACGCTCCAATACTCCTTCGAGCGTAGAAGATTCTCCATGAGCATGCACCAATGCTCATAATCTCCATCGAATTTAGGGATGCTGGGTTGTGCGAAGTTGCTTGACTCTGCTGCCATTTTCAAGCTCTGATACCAGATGTTGATTCAAGAAACCAATGTGCCGAGAGAACTGATAATCTTGAGACGTAAGTATTTGGATTTGTAAAAGAAAATGTTCAACTGTATTATGAAAGCAAGCTGGCTTATATAGCCACTGTGATAACAGACTATAACTACCAGTCATGCAACATGCATGCTTTAACAGAAATACAACGGAATAACAGAAATACAAACAATATACTATAACAGACTAATTGAATCCAAAGCTGTTGTTGAATCCATGCTGCTTGCAAAGTAACACCCTTTCAGAAACTGCATTCATAAGGAATGGAAGCAAATTGTTGGAGAAGCTAGTTGACATTTGTGATGGAAAATGCAATTCTATTCGTCGTTTCTCTGCCACAGAGCTCGAGAAAACAACGAGCAACTATGATCCGCTGAAACTGTTGACCGAGGATTCAGGCTATAAATTGTACTAAGGTTTTTTGCAAGGCAGACCTGTTTCTGTTAAGAAATTTGATGATGGCGATCAACATTACGAATATTGTTTCAATGACATTGTCTATTCATCAAAAATGAGTGTACACAAAAGTTTTGTGAAGTTGTTAGGCTGCTGCTTGGAGACTCAGAATCCTATTCTAGTTTTCGAATATGTTGGCCATCGGACACTTGGTGATTGCCTATGGGGCTCTGAGGAAGCCCGTTGTAGGCCTTTGCTATGGATTCCAAGGTCAAAAATTGCAATGGATATGGCTAATGCAGTTGCTTTTCTTCATGCTGCATTTGCCAGACCCATTGTTTTTAGAAATATCAACCCTTCGAACATCTTACTGGATGACAACCATGAGGCCAAATTGTCAGATTTCTCGTACTCTATATCGATTCCTGAAGGTGATTCTCATGTAAGGGATGTAGCGATTATAGGGGCATCAGGACTCATCGCACCCGAGTACTGGACCACTGGTGATTTCAATGAGAAGCTAGATGTTTTCAACTTTGGTGGATTCCTACTTACGCTTTTGTCTGGACAAAAGTTGGCTGATTATTCTCGTCCTGAAGAGGAGATTTTCTTACAGAATCATGTGGAAAAATGCATTGAAGATGATAGGCTAAACGAGGTCATAGATTCCACTATCATTGCCGAGGGGGCCTGGCCAAGAAAAGAGCAGCAATTGCAGGCTTTTGCAGCACTTGCCCTGAGATGCATCTCTGAAAAAGAAGAAGATAGACCATCAATGATTGATGTTTCAAAGGAACTCAGGAAAATACATCGGTCTGCGATTTCTTGCCGTCAGCAACAAGGATGATCATTTGTACCTTTTCCATTGACTGATACTACCAATTACTTCCTGTAATGACTACGTTTTCTCATCTTCTACTAGCTGTAAAGCTGCAGATCATATTGATGGTGAATAAATTTATAAATAAAATTTATTTGGAATTGAACTTATTGACAAATAATCCTGGCAGGTTACCTGCAAAAATACTTCGATGTCTAAGTTTGTATAATATTTTAGGATAGTTTGTATACAAATCAAACACAATTCTAAAAATTAACATACAAATCACACAATTAAAAATTAAGATGGGATTTATTTCAAAATCTCATTCTAATTCCTTATAATAATTTGCTTCCAGTTTCTACTTTTCTAAAATGATTCAAAATTAAACCTTAGATTTTATTCTTTTAAGATGACAACTCAATAATATGAAAGTTTTGATAAAAAAAAAATTGAGTAACTAATTTAATTTGTATTAAATAATTACTATTGCTTATTTCCCCGTATAAGAGAAAATTTGTCATTTTAACTAGAAATATTTTGAGTATTTTTTTGTAGATTAACTTAAACATAGATAATTAGAGACCTTAAACCTCTTAAATCTCGGGAGTGTTTAGTACAATGGTAGATATTATTTTTAAAATATTTTTTTATTTAAAAATATATTAAAATAATATTTTTTTAACTTCAATATATTAAAATGATTAAAAATACAAAAATAATTTAAAACAAAAAAATCCAAAAATTTAAAAAATGTGATCAGACCTTGCTCTCAAACACCTTATGTTGGTTAGGTAGTGTCAAAAATAATTTTGAAAAACCACCCAATTCAACCCTTATAATTGTGTCAATTTAGCAATGCAACCACTATAGAAACATTTTTCCCCCTCCAATTTATCCTTTTTAGTCATATCTTGTCGATTAAGACTAATTTCACTAAATTTCAACCAAATTATGCCAAATATACCAAGATGATGATGAGGTTTATTTTATAAAAAAAATAGAAGGTTCCATGGTCTTTATTAGCCTCCTCTAATTATCTAATATACTAAAAGAGGTTAGGGTGAGTTACTGTAACTTATAAGATATATCCCTAAGGATTACAATAATGTTGCTCAATTTTCGGGTCAGTTCAGTTCGTTCGGTTCACCGATTTACTATTTTTTTTTTTGCACAGTAAAATAATGATTTTATCCCTCGAAAAAGATAAAAAAAAAACTGCTATTGGATGGAGGGGTTCCACAATAATTGCATTTTCGGTCCGGTTCAGGTCACCAGTTTTTTATTTTTTTATATTTCTTTGCACAGTAAACTAATCATTTTATCAATAGAAAAAGACGAAAATCAGTTCTGATCGGGAGGGGTGCCACGGGCATTTTATATTTTTTAAAAATTGCTAAATACATATAGGCTCCCCAATAAGATAAAAATGAAGAGCTGACTATAGGAGTGTCCCAGTAATTAACCATATTTTATGTACTTAGATGCAAACTTTTGGGTCGTATAATGAAAAAAAAGGACGCTAATCACTAGTCTGAATGTTTCAAAAGAATAATACGATAATGATATTCATAATTCTTCAAAAATAATATGAAATTAATAGTAGAAATACGAAAATTAGGAAAAGAAACTAAATCAAAACTGGGTTGATTTTGGAGGTTTGGAACACAAAAAAGGTTTAAAAGTGGGTTTTTGGTGTGGATTTGATCTCGAACGAGCTTTGATGATTTTATACGTGGTGGACTTCCGAGTAAGCTTTCTAAATTGACATAAAACACTTGAATAAGTCACAATTGTGTACTAGGCTTCAAGAATAAGCTATCAATTATTAAATAATGGATAGATGAGATCGCAATAACCAATTAATTAAGGAATTATACGTGAAAAGACAATAATGGTGCCAAATTGAAAGAAAATAGAGAGAAAAAGAGTTGAATAGATCCCTGAATCCAAAACCTTTAGACTATTTATGTAGCCATGAGATCTGATAAAATGCATAGAGAGGAGGGTAGAACGGTTTGTGGATTCTCCTGGTTAGCTGCTCTTCATGAAAAGGATACTAGCAGTTATGGAAATGTTCACTGATTTATCTCATCATAACAAAAGAGATTGATAATGAAATAGGAAACAACATAGAAAAGAAAAGTCAGTGTGACATTATATATAGTCACATGCTTTACCATCAATTGAGCAAGTGTTGAATAAAAGGTGCAATTTAGACAGAAGTTATTGAAGAATCATGGAGAATAATTTAGGGATACGGTTAAGATTACAATTTATGGTTGAAAATCATTACAAATGGACTAGTAAAAGATTGTTAAGTTTCAAACTTTAAATTTGTGTCCAGTTGGAGGGCTCTCTAGACACATTTACACGACAAAAAAGCACAAGTTTCTAGTCTGGGGCAAATCATTCTAGTTTGGGAGCTACTCGGAATCAAAGGTGCACCACTCTATCATCTTCACTCATTTTTGGATAGATTGCATGTGATTTGATCACTTTATGTCTCTTTTGCCAGTTTCAAAGGAAAATTAAGGTTCTGTTGTTTGATATTTGAAATGATTTGGTGTCTCGTTGGTTGTAGATATCAATATTTTTGTGTTTCTTTGTCGCTGCTTTCCTGTTAGTTTCAAAGAAAATAACAAAGATTGCTAGTTTGTAGATTATACATGTAACAACTTCAGAATCACTGATGCAAAAGTTGGAACCAAAAAGAAATAATGTCTTGTTCGAGTTTGGAACACCATTTGAAATGGGGGGCAAAATCATGCTAGTTCAACAAAACATATTGCTAATTGATGATCATGAATTTCTAAATTTCCTATAAGTGGACTCTCTAGTTTGGATATTTTAGACCTCTGTATTAGGCATCTTGTAATCGCAGTGGATATTGGTATGGCACTTGTTTATCTTTACACCGCATTTCTAGGCTCTATGTAAATCAGGATATAAAACCTTCAAAAATTATATCAGATGAGAATTATGTTCCCAAACTGATAGATTTTTCGCTCTTTATAGCTATCCGGAAGGTGAGCCTAATGTAATGATTAATAAGATGAAAGTGACCCATGTGTATATTGCACCTGACACCATGATGGCAGGTTTTTTCAATGAGAAAAATGATGTTTATAGCATATGAGGTTGTGGCCTAGCGGGGAGGGGACTTATTTCCTTCCTGCACCCGAGTTCGATCCTTTCTGTGCATGTTTGTCACTGTCGTGGTGCCTTACCTATTCATTGGGCTTGTAGGGTTTTCAGTGAGTCCAAAGATTAGTCGCGGTGCATGTAAGCTGACCAGACACCCTAGTTATAAAAAAAATGATGTTTATAGTTTTAGTCCAGCTTTTGACTAGACAGGCATGATGTTACGGATCCTACAATGGAGCTGAAATCTATCTTCATTTGGCACATTGCCTGCTGGAACAAGTTTTGGAGAACAGATCTCAGGAGATATTGGATCCTATAATTGTGGCACAGAGACCATGGCTTCAGAAAGAGAAACAGGTGAAAGCTTTCATAGATCTTGCACTTAGATGCACCTATAAATTGAATGAAGTTTATCTCCTTTGTTATCCAATGATATATTTTCAATCAATTCTCTTGCCTGTTAATTGCTTTGTTCTTTAGAGCAATGTCGTTGATCTCATTCCATTTCAGCCAAAACAGCCGAAACGTTTTATACCAGTTAAAAAAACGAGATAAAACAACATAATGTTTACCTCATTTAAAATTTTAGCCCGTTCTGAAAATTTCACCCAAATTCTGGCAAGAACATTCCGGTTCCGTTCTGTTCTGGACAAATCACTAGTATGCAAAGTGAGAAAAATGACGTTAATCACTAGTCTGAATGTTTCAAGAGAATAATATGATAATGATATTCAGAATTGTACAAATATAATATAAGTAGCTTGTCAAGGTTGACGAAAAGCTAAACAAAGCAGTAATATAACCTAGAAATATGAAATTGATAACAGAAATACAAAAATTAGGAAAAGAAACAAAACGAAAACTGTGTTGATTTTGTAGGTTTGGAACACAAAAAAGGTTTGAAAGTATGCAAAATGATTTTATACGTGGTGGAATTCTAAGTAGCTTTCTAAATTGACATAAAACACTCGAATAAGCTAAGAGAGATATTTTGCAGTCACAAATCACAATTGTGTACTAAGCTTCAAGAATAAGCTATCAATTAAAAAATAATGGACCGATGGGATCGCAATAACCAATTAATTAAGGAATTATGCGTGAAAAGACAATAATGGTGCCAAATTGAAAGAAAATAGAAAGAAAAAGAGTTGAAGAGATCCCTGAATCCTAAACCTTGGGACTGGTTATGTAGCCATGAGATCTGATAAAATGCATAGAAAGGAGGGTAGAACGGTTTGTGGATTCTCTTGGTTAGCTGATCTTCATGAAAAGGATACTAACAGTTACAAAAATGTTACCCCACTTGAAATTTCAGCTTGTTCCGAAAATTCTACCCCATTTCCTCCGGAACGTTCCGGTTCCGTTCCGGCCAAATAGTAATTTTATTTTAAATAATAAATAATTTTACAATATCAATCATATCTCTTAATATGATCGTTAAATTGAGATAAAATTTTACAAGGAGTTTCTTGACATATTTATATAAATTATGTTAAGATTTCAGAAAAAAATAGAAAATATAATGATTTTGCGAGATTGATGATGACATTTTCGTAATATTATACATGTTCATAATTTTGTTCATAAAAATTATTTTATCGGGTATTTTTTAGATTAATTTTTTCTCAATTTAATTATTCAACAATGAGTTTATTACGAGTTGAACTTTATAATTTGATTTGATTTGATTTGCTTTATTTAAAGTTATCATGGTCTTATAATGGAGGTCATACATTTGAAAGGTTAACCTCGGTTGATCCAAATTGATTCAGTATATGGTTATTTCAATATTTTTTAAGATATCAACTTGGTTTTCTTTTAATTAAGCTATATTTTTATCAATTTTTCATGTTAACTTTGAATTCATCTAGTCGGTTGAGTTATATCAGTTCAACTCTTATTTTTTACTATGTTTGAAATTTAAATTACACAATTCTAAATAATTTTACTTTTGGATTTGAACTATTTTTTTAAAATTAATATATTTAATTATATATACATATACATAAACAGTACAACCCTAAAACAGAGCACCAAAATACTTTGAAATTGAAAAATTCCATTACAATTAAAGAAACAAACCACCAACCAAAATGAAATTTACAACCTTACTTAAAATTAATCCAGTCTCAAAAAACAATGCGACAAGGAGCATATTTTGATGAAGTGAAGCAGCATATTTTGCCTTGACTTTGTTTTGAAAGCACGTAACCGGTCTCCTCGTGTTTAGCTTATTGAAGTCTCAGGCCATGATGCCTTTAATTTGCAGGTTTTCTAGGTAGAATATACATGTGAGCGCTCGCTTATCTTGAAATTTTTTCAGACAAAAAATATATAAGTTATTTCCTATGCGTTTCGGTGCATATAAAAAAATTATCAATTAAATAATTATTCAAATATTTTAAACCATAATAATATTCAATCATTTTAATGCATAAAATAAATAACCTATTTAAAACGAATTTTATCAATAATAATTTAACTAATTAAATATTTAATTAAAAACATGTGCAGTAATCAATTAATTAATCTATCGTATCAAAAAAAGTCCAACATACCACGCGGGTAAGGAAACTCTTCAGGGCTGAGGGATGAAAGTCAAAGTCAACTGCCCAAGTCTTTGAGATGAAATTTCCTCTGCCATACTAGTGCTTGACCGAGTCAACCCGAGTCATTTCTCACCTTGATTGTCTTTGCCCAGAAAGTTGAACCTCTCTCCCGTTTCCTCTCTGTTTTACTTTTTAACTTCAAATCTAAAGCCAAGTGGGGTTCTACCTTTCTCTCTCGTTTACACTCAGAGGAGACTGTGAGAGGGTTCCTGGTCTGCACGAGCTCTTTACAGGTACACCTGCTTTATCCTTAAGTGTTTTTTGCATATCAATTCACTTGCCATGAATTCAACTGGTTTACAGAGTTCTTGTGGAAATTATGATTTTTTATCATCTTCTCCTCCGATTATCTTATGCAATATTAATTATAGATATATTGATTTGGCCATTATGGAAGATGTATTACGCAAATTTCTGAACCGGATAGTGACATGGATCTTGAAAATCAATGACCTTATTTTTCTGTAACTCATTCTCTGCTACTGATTTCCGGATCTATGAGGCTCAGAAGGAGGAATTTGACGGCAGATTGCCATTTTAGCATTGTAAATCACCACAAGGACCGGGATCTTGCTTCAAATCCTACCATTAGCGATATGAAAAGATTCATGCATCACAAAATTGAAATACACAGCTAGAGAAAGCAATTTTTCCTACCAGTAACCAGAAAATGTTACAGTTGAATTTGAATTGTTTTCTTATACAAGTATAGCCTATATATGATTCATGTGGTGGTAGAACTTAATGTGAATTCCGAGTTTAATGAACAGAATTGGTGGCATGACTACTTGTTGGGGGACCAAGAAGGATAAGAAAGTAAACAAGGAAACAGCATTTATTAGGAATGGAAGCAAATTATTGGAGAATCTAGTTCACATTTGTAATGGAAAATGCAATTCTATTCGTCGTTTCTCTGCCACAGAGCTCCAGAAAGCAACGAACAACTATGATCCGCGGAAACTGTTGACCAGGGATTCAGGCTATAAATTGTACAAGGGTTTTTTGCAAGGCAGACCTGTTTCTGTTAAGAAATTTAAGGATGGCGATAAAGAGTACGAACATTGTTTCAGTGATGTTGTCTATGCATCAAAAATGAGTGTACACAAAAGTTTTGTGAAGTTGTTAGGCTGCTGCTTGGAGACTCAGATTCCTATTCTAGTTTTCGAATATGTTGGAGATCGGACACTTAGAGATTGCCTACGGGGCTTTGAGGACGCCGTTGTCGGCCTCTGCTATGGATCCCAAGGTCAAAAATTGCAATGGATATGGCTAATGCAGTTGCTTTTCTTCACGCTGCATTTGCCAGACCCATTGTTTTTAGAAATTTCAAACCTTCGAACATCTTACTGGATGACAACCATGAGGCCAAATTGTCAGATTTCTCGTACTCTATATCGATTCCTGAAGGTGAATCTCATGTAAGGGATGTAGATATTACAGGGACATTAGGACTCATCGCACCCGAGTACTTCAACACTGGTAATTTCAATGAGAAGCAAGATGTTTTCAACTTTTGTGGATTCCTACTTATGCTTTTGTCTGGACAAACGTTGTTTGATTATTCTCGTGCTGAAGAGGAGATTTTCTTACTGAATCATGTGGAAAAATGCATTGAAGATGATATGCTAAACAAGGTCATAGATTCCACTATCCTTGCCGAGGAGGCTTGGCCAGGAAAAGAACAGCAATTGCAGGCTTTTGCAGCACTTGCCCCGAGATGCATCTCTGACGTCGCAGAAGATAGACCATCAATGATTGATGTTTCAAAGGAACTCAGGAAAATACATCAGTCTGCGATTTCTTGCCGTCAGCGACAAGGATGATCATGTGTACCTTTTCCATTGACTGATACTACCAATTACTTCCTGTAATGAATACGTTTTCTCATCTTCTGTAAAGCTGCAGATCATATTGATGGTGAATAAATTTCTAAGTAAAATTTATTTGGAAAAATGCATTGAAGATGATAGGCTAAACAGAGTCATAGATTCCACTATCATTGCCGAGGGGGCTTGGCCAGGAAAAGAGCAGCAATTGCAGGCTTTTGCAGCTCTTGCCCTGAGATGCATCTCTGAAGTAGCAGAAGATAGACCAATAATGATTGATGTTTCAAAGGAACTCAGGAAAATACATCGGTCTGCGATTTCCTGCCGTCAGCAACAAGGATTATCATGTGTACCTTTTCCATTCACCGATACTACCAATTACTTCCTGTAATGAATACATTTTCTCATCTTCTACTAGCTGTAAAGATGAAGATCATATTGATGGTGAATAAATTTCTAAGTAAAATTTATTTGGAATTGAACTTATTGACAAATAATCCTGGCAGGTTACCTGCAAAAATACTTCGACGTCCAAGTTAGTATAATAATTTAGGATAGTTTTCCTGTAAGAAAAGATATGAGTGATTAGTAAAAGTAAAGAGTGAAGAGAAAAGACCTCTCCTCCTTCTTCACGCTCTACCTCTATCTATCTCCAGATTTATTTATCTTTTTTTCCTGCTCAAGCAAAAAAAAACATATGGAATGCGTCTAACACATATATTTTCTCATACTTCCATACATGTTCTCCTTCATGCTGACATTCATCTTGACACATCCTTCCAGTTATTTACAAATTGTAATGCTAATATTATAATGAATTTTTTTTTTAATAATTCTCATAAATTCATAAAAATCACACAATTCTAAAAATTAAGATGGGATTTATTTCAAAATCTCATTCTAATTCCTTATAATAATTTGCTTCCCATTTCTACTTTTCCAAAATGATTCAAAATTAAACCTTAGATTTTATTCTCTTAAGATGACAACTCAATAATATGAAAATTTTGAAAAAGAAAATGGAGTAACTAATTTAATTCGAATTAAATAATTACTATTGCATATTTCCCCTTATAAGCGAAAATCTTTCATTTTAACTAGAAATATTTTAAGAGTATTTTTGTAGATTAACTTAAACATTGATAATTGGACACCTTAAACCTCTTAAATCTCGAGGGTGTTAAGAACAATGATAGAGATTTAAAAAAAAAATTACTTAAAAATATATTAAATAATTTTTTTAACATTAATATATGAAAACAATTATGTTGGTTAGGTAGTGTCAAAAATAATTTTGAAAGACCACCCTATTTAACCCTTGTGATTGTGTCAATTTAGCAACAAAGCCACAATAAAAACATTTTTTTTTAATTTATCCTTATTATGCATCTTTTGTCGATTCAGACTAATTTCACTAAATTTCAACCAAATTATGCCAAATATACCAAGATGATGATGAGGTTTATTTTATAAAAAAAATAGAAGGTTCCATGGTCTTTATTAGCCTCCTCTAATTATCTAATATACTAAAAGAGGTTAGGGTGAGTTACTGTAACTTATAAGATATATCCCTAAGGATTACAATAATGTTGCTCAATTTTCGGGTCAGTTCAGTTCGTTCGGTTCACCGATTTACTATTTTTTTTTTTGCACAGTAAAATAATGATTTTATCCCTCGAAAAAGATAAAAAAAAAACTGCTATTGGATGGAGGGGTTCCACAATAATTGCATTTTCGGTCCGGTTCAGGTCACCAGTTTTTTATTTTTTTATATTTCTTTGCACAGTAAACTAATCATTTTATCAATAGAAAAAGACGAAAATCAGTTCTGATCGGGATTGTTTCTTGGTTTTAAGAAAAAAAACTGGCATGTGATGCTTACGAAAAAGCAAATTCAGTTCAGGTGGCAATGTGGCGTGTATGATATTTCATGTACTCAGATGCAACCTTTTGGGCAGTAAACACAGCGTATAGTGAAAAAAGGACGCTAATCACTAGTCTGAATGTTTCAGAAGAATAATACGATAATGATATTCAGAATTCTACAAAAATAATATAAGTAGCCTGTCAAGGTTGACGAAAAGCTAAACTAAGCAGTAATATAACCCAGAAATATGAAATTGATAACAGAAATACGAAAATTAGAAAAAGAAACTAAACGGAAACTGTGTTGATTTTGTAGGTTTGGAACACAAAAAAGATATGAAAGTGGGTTTGATCTCAAACGAGCTTTGATGATTTTATTCGTGGTGGACTTCCGAGTAAGCTTTCTAAATTGACACAAAACACTTGAATAAGCTAAGAGAGATATTTTGCAGTCACAATTGTGCACTAAGCTTCAAGAATAAGCTATCAATTATTAAATAATGGATAGATGGGATCGCAATAACCAATCAATTAAGGAATTATGCGTGAAAAGACAATAATGGTGCCAAATTGAAAGAAAATAGAAAGAAAAATAGTTGAAGCGATCCCTGAATCCTAAACCCGAGGACTGTTTATGTAGCCAAGAGATCTGATAAAATGCATAGAGAGGAGGGTAGACCGGTCTGTGGATTCTCCTGGTTAGCTGTTCTTCATGAAAAGGATACTAGCAGTTACAGAAATGTTCTTTACTGATTTATCTCATCATAACAAAAGAGATTGATAATGAAATAGGAAACAACAAAGAAAACGAAAGCCAGTGTGACATTATATACAGGTTGTTTGAGAATGTATTTGGAAAGCGTTTTTGAAAAAGATTATTTTATTTTATTTTATTTTTTAAATTAATTTTTTTTAATGTTTTTAGATCATTTTGATATGCTGATGTCAAAATAATTATTAAAAAAAATCATTTTGATGCATTTCTAAACAAAAAATATTTTTAAAAGTAACTTCAACCACACTTTTGAATAGTTACATAGTCACACGCTTCACCAGAGCCAGTGTTGATTAAAATATGTAATTTAGACAGAAGTTATTGAAGAATCATGGAGAATAATTGAGGGATACGTTTAAGATTACAATTTATAATAGCAAATCATTACAAATGTACTAGTAAAAGATTGTGAAGTTTCAAACTCTAAATTTGTGTCCAGTTGGAGGGCTCTCTAGACACATTTACATGACAAAAAAACAAGAAGAAGCACAGGTTTCCAGTCTGGGGCAAATCATTCTAGTTTGGGAGCCACTTGAAATCAGAGGTGCACCACTTTATCACCTTCACTCATTTTTGGATAGATTGCATGTGATTTGATCACTTTATGTCTCTTTCACCGGTTTCAAGGGAAAATTAAGGTTCCGTTGTTCGATATTTGAGATGATTTGGTGTCTCGTTGGTTGTAGATATCAACAATTTTGTGTTTCTTTGTCACTGCTTACCTGGTATGAATAGGGATTGCTAGTTTGTAGATTATACATATAACAACTTCATAATCACTGATGCAGAAGTTGGAACCAAAAAGAAATAATGTCCTGTTCGAGTTTGGAACAACAGTTGAAATGAGGGGCAAAATCATGCTAGTTCGACAAAACATATGCAAAATGTTTAAGGCTCTTGTCATTCATTTTCTACCCTTTTTTTTAATGTCTCAAATAGTATTTTTTTTAAAATAATAAATAATTATACAGTATCAATCATATCTTTTAATCTGATTGTTTGATTGAGAAAATATATATCATGTTAAAAAATATTATAATGTCTGAATGTTTCAAGAGAATAATATGATAATGATATTCAGAATTGTACAAATATAATATAAGTAGCTTGTCAAGGTTGACGAAAAGCTAAACAAAGCAGTAATATAACCTAGAAATATGAAATTGATAACAGAAATACAAAAATTAGGAAAAGAAACAAAACGAAAACTGTGTTGATTTTGTAGGTTTGGAACACAAAAAAGGTTTGAAAGTATGCAAAATGATTTTATACGTGGTGGAATTCTAAGTAGCTTTCTAAATTGACATAAAACACTCGAATAAGCTAAGAGAGATATTTTGCAGTCACAAATCACAATTGTGTACTAAGCTTCAAGAATAAGCTATCAATTAAAAAATAATGGACCGATGGGATCGCAATAACCAATTAATTAAGGAATTATGCGTGAAAAGACAATAATGGTGCCAAATTGAAAGAAAATAGAAAGTTTTGAATTTGAACTAATTTTTTAAAAAAATTAATATATTTAATTATATATATACACATAAATAAATAATACAGCCCAAAAAATGAGAGTTAAAATATTCAAAAACAAAACATTTCGTTTCATTTTAAAAAATAAAATATCAACCGAATTGACAACCTTTTTTAAGATTGATCCCGGTCTCAAAAAGGAAAGTGACAAGGACATTTGATTTTTCTGAACACAAACATCTAATTGATTTTAACTTAATTATAAACACATCAATCATCTTGATGAAGTGAAGCAGCATATTTTGCCTTGACTTTGTTTTGAATGCACATAACTGTTCTCCTCGTGTTTAGCTTTTTGTAGTCTCAGGCCATGATGCCTTTAATTTGCAGGTTTTCTCAGTAGAATATATATGTGAGCGCTCGCTTATCTTGCAAATGTTCTCCCATTGCAGGTCTGGATTAAACAATTAGGGCTTAAGGGATGAAAGTCAAAGTAAACTGCTCAAGTCTTTGAGATGAAATTTCCTCCGCCATTCTCACCTTGATTATCTTGGCCCAGAAAGTTGAATCTAAAGCCAAGTGGGGTTCCTGGTGGCTGGTGTGCACGAGCTCTTCACAGGTACACCTGCTTTATCCTTGGTGTTTTTTGCATATTAATTCACTTGCCATGTATTCAGATGGTTTAGAGAGTTTCTGTGGAAGATTAGGGATTTTTTTTCATCTTCTCCTCTGATTATCTTATGCAGTATCAATTATAGATATATTAATTTGGCCATTATGCAAATTTCTGAACTGGATAGTGACATGGATCTTGAAAACAATGACCTTCTTTTTCTGTAACTCATTCTCTGCTACTGATTTCCAGATCTATGAGGCTCAGAAGGAGGAATTTGACAGAAGATTGCCATTTTAGAATTGTAAGTCACCACAAGGACCTAACATGTAAGGTATCTTGCATCAAATCCTACCATTAGCGATATGAAAAGATTCATGCATCACAAAATTGAAATGCACTGCTAGAGAAAGCAATTTTTCCTATCAGTAACCAGAAAATGTTACAGTTGATTTTGAAATGTTTTCTTACACAAGTATAGCCTATATACGATTCATGTGGTGGTAGAACTTAATGTGAGTTCCGAGTTTAATGAACAGAATTGGTGGCATGGCTACTTGTTGGGAGACCAAGAAGGATAAGAAAGTAAACAAGGAAACTGCATTCATAAGGAATGGAAGCAAATTGTTGGAGAATCTAGTTCACATTTGTAATGGAAAATGCAATTCTATTCGTCGTTTCTCTGCCACAGAGCTCGAGAAAGCAACGAACAACTATGATCCGCGTAAACTGTTGACCAGGGATTCAGGCTATAAATTGTACAAGGGTTTTTTGCAAGGCAGACCTGTTTCTGTTAAGAAATTTAAGGATGGCGATAAAGAGTACGAACATTGTTTCAATGACATTGTCTATGCATCAAAAATGAGTGTACACAAAAGTTTTGTGAAGTTGTTAGGCTGCTGCTTGGAGACTCAGATTCCTATTCTTGTTTTCGAATATGTTGGAGATCGGACACTTAGAGATTGCCTACGGGGCTTTGAGGACGCCCGTTGTCGGCCTCTGCTATGGATCCCAAGGTCAAAAATTGCAATGGATATGGCTAATGCTGTTGCTTTTCTTCATGCTGCATTTGCCAAACCCATTGTTTTTAGAAATTTCAAACCTTCGAACATCTTACTGGATGACAACCATGAGGCCAAATTGTCAGATTTCTCGTACTCTATATCTATTTCCGAAGGTGAATCTCATGTACGGGATGTAGTTAAAGGGACTTTAGGAGTCATCGCACCCGAGTACGTGATCACTGGTAATTTCAATGAGAAGCTAGATGTTTTCAACTTCGGTGTAATCCTACTTGTGCTTTTGTCTGGACAAACGTTGTATGATCGTTCTCGTCCTGCAAAGGAGATTTTCTTACTGCGTCATGTGGAAAAAAGCATTGAAGATGATAGGCTAAACAAGGTCATAGATTCCACTATCATTGCCGAGGGGGCTTGGCCAGGAAAAGAGCAGCAATTACAGGCTTTTGCAGCACTTGCCCTGAGATGCATCTCTGAAAAAGAAGAAGATAGACCACCAATGATTGATGTTTCGAAGGAACTCAGGAAAATACATCGGTCTGCGATTTCTTGCCGTCAGCAACAAGGATGATCATGTGTACCTTTTCCATTGGCTGATACTACCAATTACTTCCTGTAATGAATACGTTTTCTCATCTTCTACTAGCTGTGAAGGTGCAGATCATATTGATGGTGAATAAATTTCTAAGTAAAATTTATTTGGAATTGAACTTATTGACAAATAATCCTGGCAGGTTACCTGCAAAAATACTTCGACGTCCAAGTTAGTATAATAATTTAGGATAGTTTTCCTGTAAGGAGAAAATGATTGTGAGTAATAAGTAAAAGAGTGAAGAGAGATCGAAGAGAGATCATATGGAATGCGTCGAACACATATATTTTCTCATACTTCCATACATGTTCTCCTTCATGCTGACATTCATCTTGACACTCCTTCCAATTATTTATAAATTGTAATGCTAATATTATAATCAATTTTTTTTTTATAATTCTCATAAATTCATAAAAATCACACAATTCTAAAAATTAAGATGGGATTTATTTCAAAATCTCATTCTAATTCCTTATAATAATTTGCTTCCCATTTCTACTTTTCCAAAATGATTCAAAATTAAACCTTAGATTTTATTCTCTTAAGATCACAACTCAATAATATGAAAATTTAGAAAAAGAAAATGGAGTAACTAATTTAATTCGAATTAAATAATTACTATTGCATATTTCCCCTTATAAGCGAAAATCTTTCATTTTAACTAGAAATATTTTAAGAGTATTTTTGTAGATTAACTTAGACATTGATAATTGGACACCTTAAACCTCTTAAATCTTGAGGGTGTTAAGGACAATGATAGAGATTTAAAAAAAAATTACTTAAAAATATATTAAATAATTTTTTTAACATTAATATATGAAAACAATTATGTTGGTTAGGTAGTGTCAAAAATAATTTTGAAAGACCACCCAATTTAACCCTTGTGATTGTGTCAATTTAGCAACAAAGCCACAATAAAAATATTTTTTTTTAATTTATCCTTATTATGCATATTTTGTCGATTCAGACTAATTTCACTAAATTTCAACCAAATTATGCCAAATATACCAAGATGATGATGAGTTTTTTTTTTTCAAATTATATGACTAATTTCACTAAATTTCAACCAAATATATGCCAACGATGCTTTTTTTTTTTTCATGGTATACTATATACTAAAAGAGATCATGGTTCAATTACTGTAGCTTGTGAGACAAATTATTGTGAATTACAATAGTATTGCTCTGTTTTTGGGTCAGTTCGACTCATCGATTTGCTAATTTTTATATATTTTTGCACAGTGCAATAACCATTATGTCCCTTGAAAAAAATTAAAAATAAAACTGATGCTGCCAATAGGGGTGCTATGGTAATTGCACATTTTCGATATGGTTCAATTCAGGTCACAGGTTTATTGATTTTTTCTTATTTCTTTGCATAGTAAAATAATCATTTTATCCCTTAAAAATAACAAAAATTAGCTATGGTCGGGAGGGTGCCACAAGAATTTCATATTATTTGAAAATGAATAAATATGGATATGACCCCCAATAAGATAAAATTAAAGAGTTGGCTATGGGAGAGTTACGGTAGTTAACCATATTTTTTTTATTTCTCTCAATTATTATGGGCACGTGTGACACAGGCGACCAACAATTTTCGGTCTCATGCCCTCTTCGTGCAGCACGTGCGGCATTGTTTGGTGGCTTAAAATGTCCATCCGGCGTCTCTGTGGATACGTTGCCGTGTCCTTTTCCTCGTGGTGTGGAGCGAGCAATCAACAGGTAAACAGAGACGCGATGGTAGGCAGTTGAACTTTTTTTCCCTTTTCTCTCTCTTTCACCCTAAACTACACAGCAACCCCTCAGTTTTATAGATTTTCATTGCAATCCCTACTCCTTTAATTGTTTTGTGTGGTCCTTATTTCTGATATATATAAGTTTTGATTTGTTTCAATAGTGTCATTGAATTGAAATTGATTATATATTATATTTTCATTTCAGTTCTTATTCTTTTAATTTCTGAATTGCATTTAAATCCCTTAATATTTTCGGTACAAAAGTTTTGATTTTTTCAATTTTATTTTTTAATTGAAATTGATAATATATGTGGTTTTTATTTCGGCCCTTATACTTTTAATTTTATTTTTATTTTTTATATATATTTCTTAAATAGTCCCTATTTTTGTCCATATTTATATATATGTACTCTTAATTTTTATTTTTAATTGTTATTATTTTCTATTTTGTTGAGATAATTTTTTTTTCAAAAATTTTGTTATTCAATTTTAGTTTGTGTTTATGATCATTTGAAAATTGATATTTTTTTTCTTTGTTCTTTCTTTTGATTTTTTTATTAGTTTTTTACTATAATTTTCACATCAAATGTTTTTTTTAGCTAAAAATTTTTTTATCAGTTTTTTATTTTTTTGTTTGCTCTTTGTTAAAGTTTTTGGGCTTTTTTTTATTCTTTTATTGAATTTATTTTCCCATTATTCATGCAATAATAATAATATTTTTAGTTTTTTTCTTGCTTATTTTTTGTAATATTTTCGAGTTTTTTTCTCAAGGTAATTTAATAATTTTTATTATTTTATTAATAGTAGTAATGATATTTGTAGATGTTAAGCCTTCAATGTTGTTGTTGTTTATGATGTGTTGATGTATTTTACTATATCAAATCTTACATATATAGATGTTATATTTATTTTTAAACTAGCAAAATCTATTAATTATTTTAATTTTAATAGTTATAAAAATTATTTGTTCGGTCCGCAACATAGTGCGAGCAATTTAAGTAGTCCTTAACTATAATATGTGATACCTTGTATGTTATTATGCTGTCAAATTAAATTTAATATAGTTAAGTGGATTGATTAAGGAAACTTGTGACTTACATCTATTTTTAAAAATAAAAAATATATTAATTAGGTTAAATTCAATTGATTAGGTAAACTAACTTATGATATTATTGACCTAGTCAAACTTAGATGTTAAGTCGACACCAAAAAAACATAATAACTGAACAGTATTGTTTTGATATAAAAAAAATTGGATTAATTTGATGACTTGTAGGTTGGCCCAATTACTTAATGAGTTAAAAAACCATTTCACCTAAAATCTCAAGCTTATAAGTAAGGTCCCAGAATATGATTTATATTATTCTCTAACACATCCCCTCAAATGAAAACCCTTTGGGCTTGAAACTTGCACAGGCCAACATTACCTTGTGCTTGATTTTTTTTATCAAATAGAATAGGGGTGATGAGATTTGAACTCATGACCGTTAGGTCAACAAGGCTCTTATACCATGTTAAAGAACTATCTCACCTAAAAGCTCAAGTTTATAAGTGAGGTCTCAGAATATAATTTATATAATTCTCTAACATAATGATCCCAATTATGATTAAAGTAAAAATACTCAGATTTATATGTTTCATTTGTATTATTTACAAAAAAAAAATGAAAACATTTTGGTAATAGAAGAAAAAAAATCCACTCGTTTTTTAAATGAAAAAAAAAGCAAGATCAATAATAAGTATTATAATTTTAAAAACTACTTTGGAAAAAAATTATTTTATTTCCAAATTATTTTACAAAAAAAATGAAAAAAACAAGTTTAATTTTTTTCTTTCTAAATTTATTAAAATGAGAAACAAAAATGTTACTAGTTGTACATCAAAATAAAAACACAAATGATACTAAATAAACCCTTAATTTATTCAAAAAAAAAATCTGCACATAGTTTGAAATTCAAGCATAATTCAATATTTATTTATTTATTTTAATTAATTTTATCAAAGTGTAAGGTAAAATTGATGATGAAAGATTTCTTTAGGTACTGTTTTGTCAAATAGACAAAACTATGAAGACTACTTAATGGGTTCTTACGTTTTCCTTACGTATGAAAAGAGAGCATTAACAGAAACTGAAAACAAACAAAGCAAACACAAAACGCCTTCTCTGTTTATCAATAAGGAAAGTTTGAAAATCGAAACAAAGCTCTTTACTCTTTGATCAAACAGCCGTCTTTCACACTTAATTGCTGCTAATATCGTGCCCTAATATTCTTCTCCCATATGCGAGAGAGATGTACATTGAACACTAATAAAGAGCAATATGTTTGCGGTAGTGTTTGGAAAGCATCTATTAGCGTGTGATTTTACTGGTTTTGAGGAATTTCCTTGATGTGCTTTACTGAGTTTTGGATTTTAAAAGTGGGTTTTTAATTTAAATTAAAAAAAGTGGTTTTTTAAAGAATTTTAGATTACTTGTTTTTTTTCTTTTTGTGTGTGTGTTTGTTTTTGGTTAAGTTTTGGGGTTTTGATGACTGAAAAAAGTAAAGGTTAGTGTGTTAGAGTTGAGGTTTGGTTTTGGAGTTTGTGGCGTCGTGGAATTATGGGAGAGAGTGAGATTGAAGAGGGAGAGGCATGTGATTACATGAACAATGATGATCGGAACATTGATATTGATGTGGCTCTCTCCTACATTGTAAGGGTTTTAGCAATATTATAAGAGTTGTTTTTTTTTTATTTATTTATTATTGATTTTAAAGTAAATGGCTAACTAGTGTTTATGATTAGTTTTTTGCTCTGTTTAGTTTATGGGAAAATTTACGAGCAAAGGAAAAAACAAAAACTTGGAATTTTGTTTTTTTTGTCTTCGGTCATAGAATTTTCAATGTGAACATTGTGGTGTTTTGTTTTCTTGGTAAACAATAGGGGTCTCTGTGATTTAGCTTTTACTTTTAACAATGTAGGTCTAGAGTGTCTCTGTCAAGTGCTTTGAAATTCTGGAGCTTGGTGATCAATGTTGATTAATGAACTCGTTTGGCTGGACCTGGATGTCTGCTACTTTAAAAATTCTAGTATCTTGGATGTTGTTCCTGTCTCCACTGCAAATAAGGTTCTCACCACTGAAAAGTTGATTAGTGTCTTAACTCAAGTTAACTTGATGGATATAATGAACCTTTGTTGAATGTATTCAACCTTTTGTGTAGAATCAACATGGCCATTTTATATGCCTTGGTATATGTTATATATATAAAAACTTCTGGAACTGTAGATTAGAAAATCTTCTCCACTGACAATGGACTTGTGAAGGAAACAATTTCTCTTTTATATGAATGATTGACATTTTGAAACCTTTGTGACCAAAACGCATTGTGCCAATTTATTGATGTAATGTTTGTGATAGCCTTTGTGCTGTTTTCACTTTCTTTTTATTTTGTTCTTGTGATTGCTGGCTTTCTTGATTGCATGTAGTCATTGTTTTATATTTCTAGTTACATTAAGCAGTTGGTGCTTTTATAGGATGATAGGATTCAGGACATCTTGGGGCAGTACCAAAAAGATTTTGAAGGAGGAGTTTCTGCTGATACTTTGGGTTAGTGACGCATTAGAGAACTATTAGAAGATGTGTGAAATTCTTTGGTACCAGTTAGGAATTCTTTAAGTAATGGTTTGGCACTAATGCATGTTGACAGGGGCAAGATTTGGTGGTTATGGTACATTTTTACCTACTTATCAGCGTTCTCCTTCTTTATGGTCAAATCCAGTAGCCCAGCAGAAAGTACAAAGTCATGGCATTCAAGCATCTTCTCATGATGATCAGCTGGTGGAGGTAGATTCTAATAATTTTAGAGATCAGAAACAGTAGTTAGTTTCTCTTATCTTCTTCCTACCTGAATATTTTGGTGTATGTCATTTCACAGGGTGCCTTGCAGAACTCCACGGGTTCAATAAGTGAGACTGTTTCTGCAAGACCTGAAGCTGCTTCTAGAAGTGCCTTTCCACTGCGTGTAGCAAAACCTTTTCCTGAGGATAGGTTGGTTAAATCTCATAGTTCAAGAGAGTGCATTTCTGGTTATGAACCACAAAAAGGGCCAGTTAACCAATCGAACCAGAAAATGCTGAAGGTACGAATCAAAGTGGGGTCAGATAATTGTTTGCCAGAACTGAAGACTTCAGCAATTTACAGTAATCTTGGCCTAGACATGTCTCCATCATCATCATCAGAGGACACTGACAGCCCCTCTGAATGTGAAGGGGATTTTGCAGATTCTCTAGAGGAACACATTTATTCCCCATCCTACATTGTCAGGGTGAGGTGTCTTCCACTGTTCTATTATTCAAGCATTATTCCCTATGGATTGTTTCTCATTAGGTTGTTTTTGTTTGCCAATTTTACTGTGATGGAACGAACAGATCATGACCTCTTCTCCCATACCCAGTGGTGCAATGTTGTCACCTCTTCATGATTGCCTTCTTAATTTATCAGAACAGAGATTTTTGGACCATAGAAGAACCGTGCCTGTGAAAGAGTTCTCTGCCATGCAGGCTGATGAGAAAGTACTTGTTGACAGGCAAAAGAAGCTAGCTAATAGAAGTGATAGGTTGGAGTTGAAAAATGAACACTGTATTGATCCAACCAATTCATTCGACGCCTACTTAAAGAATGAATCAACTATGGAGACCTCAAAGGGCAACCATATGTTATCTGACGCTGGGAATCACCCACCTGAATCTAAAACAACTAAAGTGGGCAAAGCTGCTGTTAAAACAGGTACAATATTCAGAGCCAATTTGAGTGGGGCAAAGAAGGAATTATTTAGCCAAAAAGCTTTCAAGATTCATGAAGTGAGTGCAAAAGCTACTTTGACTGGAAAAGTTCGGAAAGATAAAAAATTAGGCTGTGCTCCAAGAGATGATGGGAGCAAAGGTGATAAAAGTCGTGCTTTGTTTAAAGACAATTATATGCCTGAGGGGATGAGAAAATGTGGAGACGGAACATTGGATCCTACAAAACACAAGTTTAAAAAGAAAAAAGCGTCCCACCTACAGGATGATATGAAGGTATCTCATGGAAAACAACCATCTACTGGCAAAAAGAAACCAAAGGGAAGCAAAAATGATTATAGCTCAACTGCGGGGACATCAAACAATAGCATGCCAATCCTTTTGTCTGCCGAACCAAAAGAAAAGATCTTTCAGAAAATCTGTGAAGGGGACAATGCATTGCTTGAAGATTTGAGAAAGGTAAAAGTTAAACATACTGTATCAATTGGTGACAGGAAAGCCAGGGGAAATGAATTTAGAAGCTGTTTGCTGGGAACTTCTGTTGAAGATGAGACAAAGGACAATACGCTTGAGGTGCCTGAGAAAGAACCCCTTGCTTTCAGAAATAAATCGAATGTGAATTCAGGTGATAAAAAAACCAGTTTCATTTCAACTTCTAAAGAAAACTTGAGAGGAAACATCAATGATGTTGCACCATTAGCTAGCCCACTTCCTACAGAGGTGCCAACATTTCTTATACAGGAAGATTGGGTGTGTTGTGACAAGTGTCACAAGTGGCGGCTTCTACCATATGGTACAAATCCTAACCAACTTCCACAGAAATGGCTGTGCAGCATGCTTGACTGGCTGTAAGTGCTTTTGGTGGATATATGAACTTTATGGTTGTGTCAATAATGGTTAGAGATTAATTGGCATAAATTTAGTTGATACTTATGGATCGGCTTCGAATTTGAACAAATATAAAACCAAGTGGAACTTTATACGTAGTGATTGGTGTCTAGCTAGCAAGAATATCTAATACTATACCTTGCTGCCATTTGAAAATGGAAGTTATATTTTCAATGGATGATGATTTTGTCAATAAAATAACTGATTAATGTGAAGGGTGCTTCAGAGTTCAGATGCGCACTATTAACCTCAATGTGATTATATTCTCCAAGCTAAATAATAAAGTATCCTTCTGGATAAATTCAAGTTTTTTCCTGTTGAATAAAATGGCTTTTGTTGTGCTCACTCTCAACTTTTTCTCTGGTGGAAAATGTATTCAGGCCTGGAATGAACTACTGCACTTTTAGTGAGGAGGAAACAACAGATGCTCTGCATGCACTTTATCGATTACCTGTTGCAGGGAATCATGGTGACCAGCTAAGCCATTCTGTCAGTGCTGAATCCTCGATTACCTTGGTTAATACCTTGCATGATCTTGATCAAAATCCACAAGATCCTAGTTTTAGTGGTGGAAAGAAGAAACTTGAAATGAAAGAAGTGTCTCATCCAGCTCAATATAGTGTTAATAAGAAGCAGCTGAACTCTTCAATGAAGAATGAACAGGTCTTTATTGAAAGAAGTTTACATGACAGGAGCTTGTCTTCTTTGGAGACCAAGTTGCAGAAAAGATTGGGTATACCTCATTTAAACTAGATTTGCTTGTCTTGTCAAACACCATAAATTAAAGAATTGTTTGATTTTTTATTGTTAGGCATGCTAGCATCAACTCAAATTCATGTTGGCAGTTCTCCACATTTGGGCCAAAATACATGGTTTCTACAATTTCTGTAAAATGCACTCAATTTCTATGTTGCTAGAGGAATTAACTTTTGAGGTTAGACCATATTGTAATTTCCAGTTATAAAAGAGAATTGGCATTACCTATCAGAGAGCAAAATGAGAAATACGAGAGTCACCTACTCATAAAAAAGATGAAAATGAAATCAATCATTTGAGGCCATGGTCTTTATGATAAAAGAAATCTCTTAGACTTGGATAAAAAACTTAGAAAGAAATATGTGATGAGTGAGGAAGATTAGGGTATTGCCTCAACATAAAGGATGAAAAGTATACTTTGACAGCTATTTGAGGTTTTCCTTTCTTCCCCCCCCTTTCGTGGTGTCAGTTGAAACTCATTAATACTTGATACTTGATGCGATGGTGTTCATGTAAATAAATACCTTGTTGTTTCTCTTTGATTCTAAGTTTTGTTTGTAGACACTAGGAGATGCAGGTCCGATTTGTTGATACTCTGGCAATATTACATCTAGGATATGCTTTTGTTGATAGATGAACAGATTTAGTGCTTGTTTGGCTTAGCGGTTGTAACCGCGTTTCAGCAAAATTTGAATTTTTTTTTTTCCATTTTAAATGAATTTTTTTTTTATGTTTTTAGATCATTTTGATGTGTTGATGTCAAAAAAATAATTTTTAAAAAATAAAAAAATATGTGCACTCTGATGAACTTTCTTCAGCTATTGAAGTCCTTGTGTGTACATAACATGTTCTTTGCAGGTGATGTGCAGCCACAGAAGTTCAAGAGCATGAAAGAAGCTGATCAAGAAAGTTTCAAGCATTCCAAAAAAGCAAGGATGGAGGGTAAGCAATATGCAGTGGAAGATCATAATACTGGTGGAATCTCAAAGAAAGAAATGGGAAGTAATAATAAAAAACATTCATCATGCATAGATGTGAGGTATCTCTCAAAGGATTCCACAAGTCTTAATGTTAAAAAACATCAGTTTCAGAAGACAATGGTTACAGAGGATCTAGATCCAATGGGTATTGAGGGGAAGAAAAGAAAGTCAAAAGACTGGATGAACAATCAGATTTATCCTGGTAACCATTCTGGTAATGGGCAAGATAACAGTATTTCCATGGAGGAGACAAGTTGGAGTGAATGCAGGAAAGAAAGGCACTCAAGAAAATGTAAAAATGAGGAAAAGGACTCTAGCACAAGCAAGGGTGTTTGCAAACTGTTTGGGAAAGAGAAGATTAATTATTCATCCCAGTCAACTGTTGATGGTAAGAATTCAGAAAGAAGAGGTTTGAGTGATGGGCTGCAATGGATGGCAGCTACCTCTAGCTCATCCTTGATATCAAGCACTTGCAAAGTTAAAATCAACTTCCAGGATGTTAAGGACTCGCCTGTGGAGTCAGTCTGTTCTTCACCTTTGAAGATTTCTAAAAGAGTCAGTCCTAGGAGTTTTTCAGGCAATCATGGTAGCACAGATGTTGGTTTCTGTCACTTCAGTGACCAAACAAAATGCTTAGAAGGTGAATCTGTTGGTGTGAGCATCTGGTCTGAGACCTTAAGGAAGGAGACCTTAAGGAAGGAAAATGCCCCTGTTGTTGCACTTATCAAGGAAAAATCAAGGGATATCTATAGACATAATGATGATAAAGTTGAGAAAAAAAATCCTGGTCAGAAGGTTTCTTCCTTCAAAAGTCTAAATAATAGTACTAGAGAGGATGACCAATTCAGATGTGAAGGATATGATGCCTCGCTTAGGAAAATGGATGCTGTTTCTCAGAAGGATTGCAAATCAAGTGCGTGGCATAATGCGCTGCAGAACCACAACAAATGTGAATTTTTGGACTTGTTTCCATCAGACACAATCGATCAAGTGGAAAAATCTGCAGGGAGACAGCAGTCATTAGATTGCTTAGTTTTTGGAAATAAAAAGGAAAATCATTGTTGGAAAAGTAGAGAATCTAATGCATTGGAAGTTGATGGTTCTAGTTGTGATGGCTTGGGAAGGGCTCCAAGACAACTTGGAAAAGATGATGGTCAGAATGGAGCTCAAGATGTTACGCGAAGGCATCATTTGCTTGATGCCAGTAACATTCTTGCATCACATCATCTCAGAAACGATTTCTTTAGTCAGGTAGCAAATGATGCTTTGGAAGGAGTCAAGGATCTTAAGCAATTAGCAGATCCTCTTCAGGTTTTTCCTTCTTCAGTCTTGATTCTTTAGCTCTAGAACATTTCACTTTGGTTTACCTTTCTTTTGGAGAGTGCTTCTATGTATACCATGAATAAAGTCTGACATGTATTTTCTTTGTCTTTGAAGATTTCTGCATCAGGCCTTCAAATTGCTGAGCTATTCTTTCAAGCAGCTTTGAAATTTCTTCATGGGGCATCACTTTTTAATCCTGATAACAACAGTACCAATAATGGGAACATAACATCGGCTGAAATGTATAGTCATGCTGCAAAACTGTGCGAGTAAGTATAGAATGCCAACTGTTATAAGACTCAGTATGTTGTCTTTAAGAGGTCTGCTGAAAGAAAAGATTAGCGAAAAATAATTTATCAATCTGAACAGAGGTAGTAATAATGAATTATGAATGATAAAATTCCAGAACTGGTAAAAGAATTGCACGCCTTAAAATAGATGGTGAACTTGTGCCCCTTGTTGTACTTTCACCTATAGGTCTGGTGTTATCTTGTTATGTTTTGCATATCAACTATCTAATTAAATTGTTTTTATGGCCTGACTAACCACATAACTTAAAGCCCACACAAGCCTTCAATTGACTTACTCTTATAGTATTTAGTATGAGATTGTTACAAAGATACAGAGATTACTCAAAGTATGTAGAGGGGGAAGGAGATGATTATAAGGCAATTTGTGTCACCTCTAAGAAAATCATCAATGAATATAAGCTAAAAGTTGGTGTGTATAGTTTAGAGCAACATATTGCTTTATATTAACTTTATTATCGTGAGAAATGTTATTAGAGTTTTCCATATACTTGCCTTTTATGTCTTTTCCAAGCCATAAACAAAGAACTTAAAGCCTGATAGCAACCTCTTACAGTTACACTGATAATATTTCCAGCTTTTAAACGACATGCACACTATCAAACTTCAAGACAGCTATGACATTTTCCAAAGCATATTTCAATCCAGATGTTGAGCAATACTTTGTTGGGATGATTTTGGAGTGTTGTTTATGTCATTGTACATGCTTCGACAGATATTGTGCTTCAGAATTTGAGAGATCCAATGACTTGGCCTCTGCTTTTTTGGCACACAAATGCATTGAAGTGGCATATATGCGGATAGTGTATTCCAATGACCGCACTGCAAGCAAGGACCGGCGTGAACTGCAAAGGGCATTGCAAAGGGTTTGTCCAGGTAAAAAAAAAGCGGCATGTTTTCTAGATAAATTGAAAATGTTTGAATGAATAAAATCCTGGAAAATTTATCAAACCAAATCCATATCTTTATAACATTATAATTTTCTGAGATAAGAATTCTTGATTGACTTTTTTTCTCCTCTGGTTCCCAGTTAAGTCTCCATCATCTTCCGAGTCGGATGTTGAAAACCTAAACAGTGAAGTAAAAGTGGAGAAGAGACATATAACTAAGGATGTTGGTTGTTCTGAAGCAGCTAGAGATCATGTCATTCCTGCTAGAAACCAGCACAACTTTGTTCGGTTGCTAAATTTTGTACGTATATCTTTTCTAGTATAATATTTCCTTCTAAGTTGACTTTGTTGTGATTGTAAGTATCATATTGATTTGTAAACCTGGTAAACTTGTAGTAGTCGTGAAAAAGTTTAACAAAATGTTCTCTCATATGTTGTGAGAAGTTAAAAGCAGTGCAAGAATTGTTTTTATTTATCAAGGATGTCAATGCTTGATGGAAAAATCCTGAAACTCCCACATAATCATGTAAAAAGAAGTGACATGATTGTCAGAATAGAAATTATATTATGGGGTCTCACATAACAGTTTAAGTTTTTAGGTGAGATGGTTTCTTGACATGGTATCAAAACCTTATTGACCTAGCGGTCACGAGTTCGAATCTCACCACCCTCATTCTATTTGGTAAAAATCAAGCACGAGGTAGTGTAGATTTTTATGCAAGTTTTAAGTCCAAAGAGTTTTCACTTGAGAAGGTGTGTTAGAAAATAATATAAATTATATCCTTGGAACCTCACCTAATAATTTAAACTTTTATATGAGATGATTCCTTGACAACTCCAGCATAGATTGTTCGTTCACTTCCTTTTATGCCTTGTTGTTGCCATATTTTAACCATTTACACATATATGCAGTCTAGCATCCGCTTTGTACTGCATCTTGCATTGTATAAAAATTTTGGCACAACAATTATAGTAAAATATGTTGCAAAATATGTTGCACTATTTTAACCCTTTACATTTGGTTGCAGACTGAAGATGTGAACCTTGCAATGGAAGCCTTGAGGAAATCTCAAGCTTCCTTTGCAGCTGCTGAAATAATTCTTACAGAGACAGGCAATACGGAGGGCATTTCATCCATTAAGAAGGTCCTTGATATGGGCTTCCATGATGTTGAGGGGTTATTGCAGCTGGTTCACCTTGCAATGGAGAGCCTTCGCAAAACTCCTTGATTCCTTGGGGAGAATCTTAATTCCAGGAATATGTTCAGCTTTCTCCTCTTCATGAATTTATAAGGAGACAATCTCCATGCTCATAAAGGACTACGAGGAATGCAAGGTTTCTCCTGAAATTCAGAGGTATGCAACTTGCTGCTTTCTTGTTTTACTGTCGGAGGCTGGACACCAATTTTTTGACACTCCAAACTGTTCATGAAGATAGACCGGTTTTCAAAAATTAAAGATGGCAATAAGCAACGCATTCTAAGTTGACAACTTTGAGCACCTCAGGCATGCTAATGTTAGGAATGCAACTCACTATCATCTCAACCCTTGTGCGCGCGCGCGTGCATGCTTTCGTGTTGCTATCTATACACAGTTAATGTGACTGCTGTTTTGTAAGCAGTTGCCTCGCTGCAGACCCCAGAGGAAATAAGCCAGATAAAGTCGATAAACCTGTATAGGAGAAACAAGGACCTTGCTGACAGATAATAACAACTCTCTCTCTCTCTCTCTCTCTCTCTCAAGGTTCCAGTCACATGTTCAAATCAAGGATGTCAGTGTTGTTCCATTTTGAACACGTATTAATTAAAAAATAAGATAAAATGACATTGTTTTTATTATGGTTTAAATTATGGTTTGTTCTGGATTTTTCAACCAAATACCGGCTGAAATATTCTGGTTCGTTTCACTCGTTCCATTTCGGTCAAATAGTATTTTTTAAAATAATGAATAATTTTTCAATATCAATTATATATATATCTTTTAATTTCACTGCTAGATTAAAATGGAATTGTACGAGTTTTTGATATATTTATATATATTATGTTAAAATTTTAGAGCAATTAGAGAATGTAATGACCTTGTAGGATTGATGATGGTATTCACATAGTATTATACATGTTCATAATTTTGTTTAAAAAAATTATTTTATTATCTTTTTTATATTAAATTACACAATTCTAAGTAATTTTATTTTTTGATTTGAATTAATTTTTTTTAATTAATATATTTAATTATATACATATATATAAATAATATAATTCTAAAATAGCATGCCAAAACTAAAATATTCTATTCCAATTGAAAAAACGAAGCATCAATCAAAACAAAATCGTCAACTATCATAGTTCAAACAATGCTTTATTTACCTTGCCATTTCAACTTTGATTTCTAATAAACTGAAAAATACCATGAAAAGTCAGCAACAATTTCTAAGCTCTTTTTGACCTTTAATTGAACCTGTCAATCCTTTAACACAAACCCTTGCTTGTTTTCTCTCAGCTTTGACTAAAACTCATGTGAGTGTGTGCAGTTAACAAGTATGAATTGATTGACTTGGAGTTCGATTAGAAAATTGCTCGTTAACCTCTTCAATACCAACCAGGTGCAATGATGGCACCCATCAACTTCATCTCCTGTTTTAAAAAAAAATCATTGGAGAAATTCAATGGACTGGCGTGTAAATGGGGCACATACATGTATGCATATGTTGGTAAATGAAGCAAATATGTATTTCAAAATTCTTTTCACAAAATTAAATGCCTTTTTTCCTCCAAATGAGAACGAGATTTCATAATAATTGTGAAGTTTTAATGTTGCTTACAGAGTGATATGCCAAAAAAATACAGCTTGGTTGCCTGCTAAATGGACTGCCTTCACCTTAATGGGCTTTCACAAGAGTATCGCCATGTCCTCTAAGTTATGGGCCTTGGCCCGTCAACAATCCCACTCGAAGATCCTCAGTGCAGGCAACGACACTCCAACTCGTCTGCATTTCATCAAAAACAATTTACCTAATAGAGTAGAATGAAAACAATCCTTAGCCCCAAGGTGAGATGGTAGAACACGATCCCTCTTCCGACAGAAACTCAGATTGATTTTCCAAAACCCACAAGCCTGTTAGCTGTGCGATGAGCAGCGCCTCTTCCGTTGTCGAATGCAGTCTGCTAGCTTGCTGGTGGTTCCATCCATTAAAAGATGGAAATCAAATCTAGCCATCTTCAGCACCTGAAGGGAGGAGCAATCTGCCTCGCTTACTGTTCGTTGTTCATCTCCTTCCACATTCATCTGGAGATTAATGTCAATTTTATACTGCACAACTTCTATCCTATTCTCAGCCAAAGCAAAATATGTTTTTTCTCTCGGCAACTCGACATCTTGCCTTTTCCCATGGCTACAATGGCAGCCAAAAACTGAGACAATATGCAAATTTCTCCGGCTATCTAGATCTCCCTGAAAATTCAACTTCGAGTGCAGATTTCTGTCAAAAAAATGTTTATCAATAATAACAATATATTTCGGCTTTAAAACATTTGAATGTGATTTTCAAGGTTTTAATGTTTATAACCTGTATTAATTCAATAAATATAATTTTAATTTAAAATTAAAAATAAATTAATTTTAAATTATACATTTTAAATTTCAAATATAATTAAAAATACAGGAGTTAAACTAATATGACCTCATCGATTCGATGAGTTTAAAATCAACTTAAATATCTGTTAAAAATATAATCTGATTTTAAAAAAAAAAAATCAAGATGATATATTTAAAAAAAAATTATTGAGACGATAATATATTTGATTGATTCGGGTCAATCTATGTTAAGTTTCAAAATCTATAACTCGAGTCTTGAGACCATAATAACCCTAAATAAAATAAATTATAAAACTTAATTTTTAATTAATTTATTTTTGAATGATAACTTATAAAAAATTATTAAGAAAAATAAAAAAATAATCTTTCAAAATAAAATTATGAATTTGGATAAAAATATAAAAATATCATTAACAATCTCACAAGTCTTTATAATCTGATTGCTCAAAAATTTAAATATAAAATATAACAATATGTTAAATACTCATTGTGAATTTTCATATTGATCTAACCATTAGATTTAAAGATACAATTGATATAATATATCTAAATAACAATTTTTTTTATACAAAAATAATATTTTTTTAGCTGGAATAAAACCGAAACATTACCATCAAAATGGAAATTACAAAGACAAGCAAAGATTCTAAATGGGGTAAAATTTATTTCAATTTGTTACGTTTTAAAAACTAAAACGAGATATATCTAGACAGATATCAATCTTTCATACAGAACAGAATCGAAACTTGCTACCATCAATGTCTGAGATTAACAAACATTGAGAAATATACAATTTTCATCCCTTTTTCAGACGGATGCTAGCAGATGCAGAGCTCATAAAGACAAGATAGAACCTGTCAAATCTGCTCCAATGTTCATTTCAGGGTATCATCAATGACAGGACTCGGTTAATTAAAAAAAGTCAGTTCTCAAACTCGGCGGATATCAATGTATTCCATACACTAAACATTAAGCTAAATCAATTGAAGGATAAACATGTTCCGGCAACAAAATACAGCTTCTTTTTTTAAGGGTGCAAGCTGCCTCCTACATCTAACCTTAAGCCATAATCTTGGCGGACCTCACATAGAGGCTATCAACAACCTTGCCAACATTGGAAATGGTTTCCAATGTAGCTGGGTAGATTGCATCTGTTTTTGGATCATCAAAAATGACAAGGCATCCAGCACCTTGGTCTAAAGTCCCAGCAAATTTTTTATCCAGAATCATCTGAGATAGTTTCTTTTCCACATGATCTACGGGCAGTTCAATCAGATCTGCAATGTGAGCAATCTCAACCCTCGAGAATGGCTCGATCAACCTGCAGAGGTTCTGCTCTAGTAAAGTGTCATATAGGGATGAGAGATGCCGATGCACAATTGGGTCCTCCTCTAGTTGGGCCTTGAAATCCCGAAGTGCAGTCTCAAAGAGCTTCAAGGAGCGCTTCGCATGAGCATCAGCAACAGCTTTCATCGCATCCAGCTCAGGCCCCACATACTGTAGCCCTGCTTTGGACGATATTATTCCTGCAACATCATCAGCTTGGCTCACCATTATTTTGCACAACAGCATATACTTCAGGCTAAATACTGCTCGGGGATCTTCAAGAGCATTGAAAGCTTCAAATGCTTCAAAGAAGTAGCTGTAAGCAGTTTTGTAATCCTTCTCTTCTGCATGAAGGATCCCACTCTGCAAATCTATAGTACCTTGTTGAGCTAGTGCTGCCTTGGCTTTAGGGAGGTTTCTTAGAGAAAAGTGGAGCTTACTCTCTAGCAAGTCTATGTCCACAAGAAGAAGCTTGTCATCCAATCTTCTCACCTCCTTGATCAGCCCAGAAAGCAGGTTTAATGCTTCTGAATACTCTCTATTTTCCATCAAAAGTGCTGCCAGTCTAGCTTCAACTCGTTGCCGAAGAAAAGTTCGCTTCTCAGCACGTGTCCACTGCACCATCTCTTTGCACAGAGAAATCTGGAGATCAGAAGTGCCTGGTATTTTAGCTACTGCATCAATAACCACACGAACAGTTTTTGCAGGCTTCGAAGCTCCTCTGCCCGGTTTTCCTGTCTAAGAAGATCTGAGAGATTCGTGATAGCCTGTTCCTTAATCCTGAGTGATTCAGGAGAAGATGATGAGTTCTCTAGTATGCGGTAAAAAATCAAAATGGCTTCAGACGGATTCTTCGCTTCTAATGCCTGAGCAATTGAATCCGTAGTTGCAGGGAGATACGATGTGGACATGGTGAATGCTTTGGAAGATCCAATTCCTGCAAAATGAAAATTTATTTGATGTTTGCAATCTTGCCTCGAGCAACGAAAACTGATTGTACATAATAAAAGCGAGCACATGCCCATAGAAATGGTGCTTGCAAGATAATCTTGAGTCCAAGTGTGACAAATCTTCGCACATGCTCAAGTGTCAAAAAAAAAAAAAAAACAGGACACCGAAATCACAAAGAGAAAGAAGACTCAATTATGCAACTGGGTGTACTTGTAAAACCTAGAACAACAACAAATTCTCTAAGGGTAAGATATAGTAAGTACTCTGATCACCAATCAATCGAAAAACTAATGTTATAGCATGCCAGTCTTCGAAGAAACTCGAAGGAGGCACGAAGAATCAAGATGCAAGACTTCTCTCAAATTGAATTTTGATAAAACTAATTCAAAATCACACAAGCTCAACAGAGAAATAAGGAAAAACAAAAACATACGCTTGTTTACAATGAGAAGATCAAATCGATAAGGAGAGTATCATGAACCGAACCTGATGAGAGACCCTAAAACCCTTGCCGCGAGGGAGGGGAAGCAAGCAGATGCAAGATCAGGTACCAAAGGGGAGCAACCTGTAGACCTTGTAGGGGTAGACGTGGTTGTATTTTTTAAGTTCTTTTGGGATTGCAAATAAAACAAAAATTAATTACAACTAATTATAATTATAGAAGGAATTAATAAATTCGAACTTTTAAATCTTCTTCCATGGTTTTTAAACTGTTTTTCTCTTAAAAAAAAATATTTTTTAATATTTTTATATTCTGGTATTAAGGGTGGGTAAAAAAACCGATTAAACCAAAAAAACTAATAAAAAATAAACAAAAAAAATTGATTAAACCTTTCAAAAATAATCCATTCTGGTTTAATCTTTGGTTTTTGAAATATACTATATTTTTTTTATTCTTCCATTTCAATTCAATTTGCTTCTATTTTGGTTAAATGGAAAAAATAGAAACATAGTTAAAATAAAAAAACCTAAAAAAGAAAACGGTTTTTTATTAAAAACCTGAACCGAAATGAAATTGGTCGGTTTAAATGTTTGGTTCGGGTTTTTTTTTTTTTCAATTTGATTCTTTTTATTGATAAAAAAACAAACTAAATAAAAAATACTCGCTCCTGCATAGAAAATTAAATAAGATGATTAGATATTAATCTCAAGGTTATTATTTTGGAATCATAAATATAAAAATCATATATGATGTGTGTTCTCCTGACTCAAAACAACTTGAGTTAAATATCAAATAAAAATGTTTTTTTATAAAAAAAAATATGAAAATACTTAGACTCATTACAGATTTTAGCGTTAAGCTAATTCACTAATCGAAAAGCTTAATTAATGTTTGATTAAAATTAATCATTAACCGGGACTAATAAGTAGATAAAAATTCGTGTTCTTTCATTACTACAAAATCCATGCTCTTTCTGCCCACAGAATCATCTCCATGGCATTTAATTGCAGAAGAGTTGTCTGTGTCATCGTACATGCTTCTACAGGTAGAATTTGAGAGCTGCAATGGCTTGGCCTCTGCCTTTTTGGCACACAAATGCATTGAAGTGGCTATACGCGCGCGTTGTTTCCACGCCCCACTGCTAGCAGGGATCGGCATTGCAAAGGGTTTCTCCAGGTAAGAAATAAAAAGGCAGCCATGGTTAAAATCCTGGAAAACATAATGTCAAGCCAATGCTATATCTTTATAACATTAGGGTTCATCGAGAGAAGAATTCTTGATGACTTTTTTTCTCCTCTGACCCCAAATTCGCCATCATCTTCCGACTCTGATGCTGAGAACCTGATAAGCGGTGAAATAACAGTGGAGAAGAGAAGAATTATGTCAAGCCAATGCTATATCTTTATAACATTAGGGTTCATCGAGAGAAGAATTCTTGCTGACTTTTTCTCTCCTCTGACCCCAAATTCGCCATCATCTTCCGACTCTGATGCTGAGAACCTGATAAGCGGTGAAATAACAGTGGAGAAGAGAAGAATTATGTCAAGCCAATGCTATATCTTTATAACATTAGGGTTCATCGAGAGAAGAATTCTTGCTGACTTTTTTTCTCCTCTGACCCCAAATTCGCCATCATCTTCCGACTCTGATGCTGAGAACCTGATAAAGAGGTGAAATAACAGTGGAGAAGAGACCTGTAACTAAGGATGCTGGCTGTTCTGAAGCTAGCAACTAGAAATTTGTAAGTATATCTTTTCTAGTACACTATTTCCTTGCTTTGTTGTGATTTCAAGTATCATTTCGATCTGTAAACTTGCTGGGACCAAGAAAAAGTTTGAACAAAATGTTATCTGCTGTGAGAAGTTAAAATTAAGCGGTGCAGGGATTATTTTCAAATGTCAAGGATGTCAGCTCCTGATGGAAAAAATCTCCTGAAAAACCCACAGAATCATGTGAAAGGAAGAAAAGTAATGACGAAGGAAGATCCATGATCATGCTATGCAACTCCTTGTCATCAACTCCATACACAGTTAATATTTTTTGGATGCAACGCCTAGAAAGCATAGTTTGTGAACCAGGTTACCTATTAAAATTTCCACTCTTTCAAGTTTTTACAAGGAATTTTCATCTTAAAATAAACTCAAGATCTATTATGCAAATCATATATTTTTATCATTGCATCATGTACTTTGTGAGTTTAGGTGAGTGAGTAAAACTCTGACTGTTCCAAGTTTTTACAAGTAGTGCACAGTTTAACTTGAACTCGAGACCTACTGTGCAGATCTTAAACCTTTTATTATTACGTCACGCACTTTGTGAATCCAGGTGAACGAGTAAAACTCTGATTGTTTCATATTCTTACAAGAAATGCATAGTTTAACTCAAACTCAAGACTTATTGTGTATATCATAAATCCTCTATCATTACGTCATGTACTTTATGAGTCCAGGTGAGCGAGTAAAACTTTGATTGTTTCAGGTTCTTACAAGGAATGCACACTTTAACTCGAACTCTAAATCTGATCATAAATCCTCTGCCATCACGTCACACATTTTATAAGTTCAGGTGAGAAGTAAAACTTTAATTATTTTATATTTTTACAAGAAATATACACTTTAACTCAAATTCAAGATATATTATACAGATATAAATTTTTTGCCATCATATATAACGTGTATTTAAACATACACAGTTAATGCTAATGCTATTTGTCAGCAGTTGCCTCGCAGCTGATCCCAAAGGAAACAAGCCAGACTAAGTCGATAACCTGAGTAAAAAGGAGCTTGCTGACACAAACAAGAGCAAGTGTCTATCTCTCTCTCTCTCCTCTTCTGCAGTAGCGTGGATGAATATTTACGATCCTGTCACATTTTTCTTCAATGATATATTTTCATTACCATTTGAACATTGATTTCAAGTACGCTGAAGATTATCACGATCAAACCTGCAGCTACAATCAAACCTCTTTTTTGACATTTGGCTGAATATGCCAACCCCTTGTAAAGTCGTGCACGAACCTTTGCCTTCTTTTTCTCTCAGCTTTGACAAAAAACCATGTGAGTGTGCAGTTAACAAATATGAATTGATTGACATGGAAATAGATTAAGACAATTGCTCCTTAACTTGTTGAAAGTCGACCAGGTGTAATGATGGTGCCCACCAGGTATATGATCGATCTCCTGTCTAAAACAATTTTTCATTCGGGAAATTCAATGGACTACTGACGTAACATGGGCATATATTGTTTTCCAGCTTATGTTGAAGCTTATATTTCAACGACGTTTTAACTCTAAAAATAAATCAAATTCACTTATATTTGATCTCAAATATGCTTATTTATCATGATTTTAAACAAAATTCCAACACATATATGCATTCACAGGTAAAGCACATATATGCATTCACAGGTAAAATTATATATATATATATATATATATATATATATAGCTTTGAAAAATAATTTAGGAAAATAGCATTCTTTAATGGTTTTTTTTTTTTTTTTTTTTTACTTCTAGTAGGGCAATCTAATAAAATTTTGATAGTTAAAAAGTTGTGTTATTCTTCGTGCATATTTAGTAATATGGTTGAAATTATTTTTGAAAGTATTTTTTATTTAGAAATCAAAATGATATTTTTATTTTATTTTAAAAAAAATTATTTTTGACATCAACACATGAAAATGATATAAAAACATTTAATTTAAAGTAAAAAATATTTTTAAAATATAATGTTAAACTAGACTTTACTTAACATACGTAGGAAAAGAATGTGTTTTTAAGGATTGCATAGCTTTTTAATTTTGTTTTTCATATGGATTGCGCTATTTTCAATAGTATATTTTTATTTTTTATTTAAAAAATTATTAAAATGATATTTTTTATTTTTTAAAAAATTATTTTTGACACCAGCACATGAAAATGATATAAAAATATTTAATTTAAATTTTTTTATTGTTTTAAATATTTTTAAAACACAATATCGAACTGAACTTTACTTAACCTACTCCATAGGAAAAAAAATGTGTTTTTAAGGGTTGCATAGCCTTTTAATTTTGTTTTTCTTATGAATTGTGCTATTTTCAGTAATATACTTTTAAATTTTAAATTTCTCAATAGGTTGTGTTATTAAAAACATGGGTATAAAATCCAATTTAAAAATTAATGCAGGATAAGATATGAGTGAGTTGGAAGAGTTGGTTACCATAAAATAAAATAAAAATCAAAGAATAATCCTATGAATTGAGAATTAGGTTTTAACTGGATGAGATCTAGATCATGAGTCAGCAGAGGCTTTTTTCAACTGGATTGGTTTAGGGTAGCCTGCTAGGTTCCAAACAACCACCTATGATAATGTCAGAGAATATTACTAACTATTAAATTTTAGTATTTATTTCCCCTGTGTTTTGAAAGAAAAAAAATATATTTTTATTATGCTTTTTTATATTAAAAATAAATTTTAAAAATATTATTTTAATATATTCTAAATAAAATCATTTTTAAAAATAATTTCAACTCTGATAAGACACACCTAGTTAGCCCACTAATGTTTTATTTTTTAAAATATTTTTGTTGTAAAATTTAAAAATATCATAGTTTTATATATTTTAATATTAAAAATAAAACTTAAAAAATAAAATTGAAAGCAGTATCGCTATGACATGTTTAGAGTATAGTTAGGATTGTTTTTCAAAGTGTATTTTATTTAGAAAAATATCAAATATTTATTTATTTTTTATATCAGTACATTAAAATAATTTAAAATATTATATTTTTTAATGTAAAATAAAAAATAAAAAAAATAAATTATTTTATTTTATTTTATTTAGAAAAAAAAACTGGAAATAATATGATTAGAAAAGGGAGAGTGGTGGGCAAAAGCCAAAACGTGTGGGAGTTAAATGATTAGATTGGAATCTAATATGCGAGGAGGGTCCTGGTCAGGGTCTCTTCTTGTATTCCAACCACCCGACCTAATTGCTTAAAAACTCCTTTCAGACAATCATGGCGACACCAAACATCTCATGTATTTTTCTTTCATTTTTTTGGACATTTCTGTGTAATAATAATTTAAACGCTTTCTGCGTCCTACGTGGGACTTTTACAAGGGACCTCCCTTATTTATTTACATAAAATAATATAAATTATATTAGTTTAATTTTTTTTTTATAATATTAAAATCTTGTGAATCTAACAATTACGAGTTCAAATCTCATCATTTTTAATTTTTTTTATAAAAATTAAGTATAAGGCAATGTTGACATGTGCAAGTTTTAAGTGTAAAAGACTTTCACTTAAGGAGATGTGTTAAAAAATAATATAAATTATATTTTAAATTCTCACCTAACAATTTAAATTTTCAGGTAAGATAATTCATTAACAATGATCTATCCTACTTCCGGTTTTATTATTACTATTATTATTATTATATAATAAATGAATGAATGAATAAAATCTGGTTGATTTTTTAAAAATGATTGTGTTTAACATTGGGAAAAAATGAGCCTGAACTTTACCCTAATTTAATCGTTGGATTTTATTTAATTTACATCATGTTATGTTAAAACCGTGTTTTTAAAGAGTTGAAAATAAAATTATTTAAATATTTTTAATATGTTGATATTAAAAAAAATTATTTTAAAATAAAAAAAATACTATAAAGATTGAGAATGGTCATGCAAGAAGAGAACTAACATAAGTTGATTTGATAGAAATAAAATTGAAAAAAAAAAAACATAGCTTCGTTTTTTATTTTTAATCATTATTTTAAAAAATAAAAATATAAATATAAATATTCCTCTCTTTATTAAATCAAGTGGGCACCCACCAATCATTGCGCGTTCCATTCTCACCTTCATCTCAATAGAATCAACTGCCATGTCCAAAGTTCCTGCCGATCACATCTCATCTGGCTAACTGTATTTTAAAAATATTTTAAAATAAATTTGAATTTTATTTTATAAATTAAAAAAGTAATATTTTTAAATTATTTTTATATGTTAATATAAATAATAATTTTTAAAAAATTATATTATATTATTTTAATATATTTTTTAAACAAAAACATTTTTAAAAACAAGTTGATACATATTCTCTCATGTATTCGCTTACTTGTCAAAACAATTTTCAGTATTATATTATTATTTTGCCAAAGAGCATAGATATTTTTTCATAGTTACATCATTTTATAAATAGTTGGAGATTTTATTTATGCATATATTAAGTTCTGCATGACTTTATATTTTTTAATAATATGAATCTCCACAGTGACAAGCGACATGACAAGATACATTGAACTCAAATATATATATATATATATATATATATATATAAAGAAAATAAATAATTATAGGTGAGAAGAGCCCCCGCAAAATCAGGTACGGAACATTTTGGTTTTAGAGCATTTCAGCGTAGGTGAGAAGAGCCCCTATAAAGTCAATATTGTTCCAGTTTTTCTAATGGTACAGAATATTTTGGTTTTAGAGCATTTCATCGTGCCATTTTGGAATTGTACTGTTCATATATAATTAATTATATATATGAAAAAAAAATATTAATTTAACAAACATAATTAAATTCAAGATAAATTAACTTTAAATTATACAATACAAACACAAAGTCAAACAAACATGATCTCAAAATTAAAAGAAAAAAATCACAAGTTAATTAAAATAAGGAGGATCTTAAGGCCAGAACGGTACCAAGACATTCCGGCTGGAATTTAGCTGGAATTTTCAGAACAATCCAAAATTAAAATCAAGACGAAAACAATATCATTTTGTCTCAGCTAGAACAGAACAATATTTACAACCCTGCACAAAACTATAATAATATTTTGAAATTTATAGTCGAGATAAAATATAAAATATAGAGAGCGGCATGACATGAACATGAACATGAGCAAATAGAGCCAAAATCCTGAATTGAAAGGCACACTAAAAGAGATTCTGTGATGTCGCCATGAACATCTGGACATCATCTCCGGTAAGCAATTTAACTTTTTAGCGAAAATCTGGACAAGAAGGAGACAGAGACACCTGCCATTGTTTTGTAGCACCAATTTCTTTACCGCCCAAATTTCATCTCTTTACCCTGCTGCCTCTGTTGCTCCCCATGTAACTTTAGCAGCCCGTCTTTCCCGTCTGAATCATATTTTTTTAATATAAAAAATTCAAGAATATAAATTTTCAATAAAATATGTGAAGTATCGCATCATTTTAGAATTAATTTATTTTATAATTTAATTTAAATTAATCACTAAAATAAAATATAAATTACGGAAATAATTATAATAATTAAATAATAAATTTAAATCGTTGATTTTCTTCGTTACCATTAATTATCAAAATATAATAGTTAAAATTATTATCAATATTATTGCCTAAACAATTAAAATCATTAAATTGCTCTGAATAATAAAAAGTAAAACATTTTTACAAAAAATAAAGCAAGAAAACAATAAAAAAAAATACCATAATTATTTTTATCATTATGCAAATAATAAAAACATAAAATTATCTTGAAGAATAAAATGATATTTTAAAAAAATAGCAAAAAAACAATAACAAAAAAAAAATTAGGAGCATAAAAAAATTCATCTGATCCAAAGAGCAGATAAAAATAACAGAAAACACTAAAAAAAACAAAGAAAAAAATGAAAAAAAATATTAATTGTAAAATGATCATCAACATAAATTAAAATTTTAGGATTGAATCGAATAAAAATAAAATCTTATCAAAAAATTAAATGACAAAAATCAAAACTAAAAGCATAGATACATAAACACGGACAGAAAATAAACATTGTCCAAGAAAAAAAACAGAAAAATCAAATGAATTAATACTAAATACAAAATTAAAAGAATAAGGGTTGAAATGAAAAACAAAATACACAATTAATTCTTATTGAATGATAAAACTGCAACAAATCAAAACCTTGAGACTGAAAAAAGTTTTTTTTTTCTTTCAAAAAATAACATTGTAATTGTTTAAAAAAAACATTAAAAGAACAAGGACTCTGAATTATGAGGAAAATGACATAGTTGTGCATTTGGAGACACGACGACTTGACATTTTAAACCACTTAAGGACACCTCAGGAGACACTCAAAAAGTGTATACGCATGAAAATTGACAGCATGTCTAAAAGATGCATCTGCACTAACCTTAAGGAAAAATAATTAAAAAAATATAAAATGACCTGAACAGCAGTGAACCAAGAGATAAGCATGAAAAATCCTGGAGCGAAGCACCTCCATGACCCAACATCAGGCCTTTGTTTTTGTCGTTTCTAATGGTATTTAAATAGTTTTTAGCGCGCAAAAAAATATGAAATACCTAAGCTACCCTCGCCTCCAGTGCCTAACTCGCGCCTTGCCTAAGGGCAGAATTGTTAATCCACTATTCAAAATTAGACAAAAAAATTGAAAATACCTCATCCAAACTTTGTCCTCTTACTAGCGCCAAGGATAAATAGGTAGTTTTACTATATAAAAAACAAAACAAAAAAAAACCATGACACTCCCAAATAATCTCAAACACCACATAGGTCCCCTATAAAATATTCAAAATACCCCCAGCATCGAGTGTTAAAATTTTCAAACCGAGAGGCAAAAAGTCATTTCATCATTGAAATCCATCAACGTATTGTGTACGTGTGTGTGTGTGTTTATCAATCTTATTATACTATTTTTGAAAGATTTTTTTAAGAAAGATTGTTAAATTTGGGAATGGCTTGATAAGAATTAACCTGTTGCTGTTGATTTTTGACTGATTGATGCAAAATGATATGGCACATGCATGGATTAACTATTAGTTTTCCATCTAAATAAATAATCAATAAACCTCTGATCTTGTCTCATGTTTAGATTGTCAACCCCTTCCTTGGTGATTAAAATAGCTACATAGCATTTGTTCTTAGGAAGAAATTCATTGTTACTATTATTTTCAGTTAATAAAAACAAATTATTGCCTATTATTTGAAAACTTGTTGTTATAAATTATAAGGATGTTTGACACTGTATTAAAAAAAAAATATTTTTTTAAATTAGAATTAGTTTATTGTTTTATTTTACTGATATGGGATGAAAACCAACCGCATTTATCATCTAAACAAAACTTGAAAAGCTTAGATTGTTATCATTTTTATAATTATTTTAATCCTTTATTTTACTTACTTACACATATTGATATTATTTTATTTAATTAGATGTTTATATAAGTTTTTTTTTTTTTATATATATATATATATAGAGTGTTTTTTTTATATAAAATTAATTTACCAAAAATATTTATAATTACATTTATAAAATTTTCAAATGAAATCCCGGGATGGATGTCCAATTTTTCATATTTTTAAGTGAAATGTGAGAATATCATGGTGACACTCATTGAATTTGTTATATATATATATATTGTATTTGTCTTGAGAAAAATATTAAATTGTTTTTTTATTTTCAATAATTTTAATATGTTAATATAAAAATAATAATAAGAATTTTAATATATTTATAATTAAAAAAATACCTTTCAATGCAATAACAAACAAACACTAAATCAAGAATGGATAATATAATCTTACCATTAATTTAATCTTTTCCTTTTAATCCTGAAATTATTTTTTCTCTTAATTATTCTACATGTCTTTCATATTAACATTTAGGCCCCGTTTGTTTGCTGGAAAGTAGTTTCCTTTTGGAAAGTGAATTCCGGGGAAAATGAATTCCTGGAAAGTGAATTCCTAGAAAGTGAATTCCGATGTTTGGCAGTGTTATGGAAAATGAACTGGAAAACACTTTCCAGTGTTTGTTTATCTTATGGAAAATGATCTGGAAAATAATTTATTAATAAATTAATTTTTTTTTCAAGTTTATTAAAATAATGAGGAATAAATCTTACAAATTAAAAAGTTGAATGAGAATGAAATTGAAAAAAAATATAATTTCATAAATTATCTCAAATAAAATAAATAATAATCAAAATAATAGAGATCAAATCTAAAAATTTTAAAAAATAAAATAAAAGGTGAATAAATTAAAATAATAATAATTAACATTTCATAAATTATTTCAAATAAAATAAGTAACAATAAAAAAAATGAGGACCAAATTTGATAGATAAAAAATTTCAATAAAAAAATGATAAGAAAAAAGAAAATAGCAATTATAAAAATAAGAACCAAAATTAATATAAAAATTAAATTTTAAGAGATGGAATTGAAAAATAAATATTCAAAACAAATTATATATAGCAATCAAAAGTTTGAGGATCAAATTTGATATAATCAGCAAATAATGACATATCTAAATTTTTCACAATTTCCGGAAAGTGTTTTCCGCCCAAATTTTCCGGAAAACACTTTCCTGAAAACCAAGCCAAATTCTTCTTTGACTGGAAAGTATTTTCCGTTGACCGGAAAGTATTTTCCGTTGACCAACTTTCTAGAAGACAAACAAACACAGGAAAGTTTGGAAAGTGATTTTCCGGAAAGTGAATTCCGTGAAACAAACGGGGCCTTAAGTTTGAATTCAATGAGTGAACGCAAAAGAAAAAATATCCCGACAAGTGTACCGATCCAATCATGGATGCTCCACCCAAAAGAAGAACACCAAGAAAGTGTAGGCAAGGTTTTGGCCTGACGATCTGTCAGATAAGGTTTTTTTCCTCTCATCTCAGTTCAAATCCTGCTATATATATGTTTATTATCCTCGTAACGCTTTATCTATTTATTAAATTTGCAGGATATTCAGTGGATCTTATAATTAGTTGAAACATGTGCAAGCTTGCCAGGATATCCGATTATAAAAAAAAAAAATTCAAGAAAATATAACTCTAAAGCATTTTTCTCATATACCTGAACATATATCCAAGAACATGTGAGTTATTTTTTTTTTTTTTTTTTCATATTACAGTTAAGTTTTTATAATTTAAGGATTGTGAAGATTTATTAATAAATTATTTAAATTTTAAATTTAAGTTAAAACTGAAAACAAATTAGTTAATCAAGGTTATTAAATTGTTCAGTTATAAAAATACATGCACATGTATAATGCTGTGTAGGTGTATGAATACGTGTACATGTATGCTGCTAAGCACATGCATACACAGCATAACAGCACAAAAAGATGACGTGATTTTCTGACCATTCATTGGTCATAGATTTTACCACAATCATTAAATATTATTACTGCAACTCTCAAGCTCATCGTTTTCTCCCTTTCTCTGTGTCTTATTTTGTTTTTGTTTGTGTTGGAGAGCTTATGTCATGTTCTTCAATCACTAGATAGATTCTCTCTTCATTTCCAAAATTTAACCACCAAAAAAAAGGAAAGAACGAGAAATCAATCTTTTATTTTTATTTTTGAGATCCAACAATGCTATTTTTTTCCTTATCAAGGTTAGTTTATGGCGCTCTCCTTCTTTCTTTCTCCAACCCTTTAATCCAATCCTTAAATTAACCACAAAACCCTTATTTTATAGTCCAATCCTCCATCTGGGATTTTTTGTTTTAGTCTCCTGAATCCGATTTAGCCAAAAAGTTTCAGTCTTTACACCAGATCAGAGGTTGAAACAGTGTGTGTGATTTTGCTGGTTTTGGCGGGGGATTTGTGGCAGTTTGATTTGTTGACTTTTCGAGCTTGAGTTGATGATCAAAAGAGGATAAGTTTGGTTGGTGGAATATTGATTTGGTTAGTGTTCCATGCTTGCATGTAAAGAGTTGTGGAGTTTTGGCGCTCTCAAAGTTTAATCATTTTTGTTGATTATCATTAAGGGTTTTTGGGGTTTTTAATTCATAGGGTTCTTTTCTTTTCTTTTATTTGTTATTTGTTGAATTTTGCATGTATAAGCATTAAGGGGTCCTCTGCTAAATTGTAGAGGATCCCTATACACCGGTGTTGGTTAGTTTTTATACTTCATAGTTTGAATTGGGAGGGGGTGAAACATATAGTTATTTGAATCGTGATTTTTTTTTGAGGGATTTTTCTAGAATTGGCATTTTATTGATTGGTGGTGTGCTAAGTATCGAGTGTATTTATATAAATTATTTTTTGGACGGAAGATGTTTGGTTCTGGTTCCAGCACTGGCCATGATAATAGTGGTGTAAGTCCCGTACGCTTCGTGTGGCGTTATGGAGGTAGAGAAGTGTCCATCTGTGGTACCTTTACCAGGTGAGTGGCTAAATTGAAACATATTATCATTATTTGGCAGTGAATGTATAAATGGATTTTCAGTCATGTTATTGACTATGCATTCTATTTTTTGTAGCTTTTAGGGTTTTTTGGTTTGTCATGTGTGTATCTAATCGAGTTATAATTTGGGGCAGGTGGACTGATCTTATACCTATGTCCCCGATGGAGGGGTGCCCTGATGTTTTTCAAGTTGTTGTTAGCTTAGCTCCTGGATTGCATCAGGTTTGCTGAACCAACTCAGCTTGTAAAGCATATTTTACAGCTGTTCATGTGATGATATGGTGATTATTTTTTTGTTCCACTGTATAACTATTTAAGCCGGTTTTTCAGACTTGAAAGGAAAGTAACTCAGATTTTGTTAATCTTTAATTGATGTGGTTAGGCTATACAAATATAACCCACGTCTTTGTTAGTTATCCATGAGAATTTATGGACCTTTTGCTCTCTTGAGTAGTCAAAATGGAGAGCATAGAAATGGAAGGCGATAGATTCTTTTTAATATGTAACACAAGGAACATGGTAATGAAAGCTATAATGAACCTGGTCTTATGCCATTACTGAAAAAGGAGGCCATCTTTGAAGAGCATCAGCCCAATGGAACATAAATGGTTCAGGATTATGGAGTTTTCAATTGTTTCTCTTTAAGTTAAGCTTCTGGGACATAATCCATTGCCTTTTCCATTGAGGTCAAGATTATTGTCATCATACTAAAATGAGCTTGTTTAAGTTTTTATGTTTACTAATGAATGCGTTCTGCATTAGCACGTGGTTTTCAACAGGTTCAATATGTTGCTTTCTCAGAATGTTTTTAGAGTTGTCTGATTTGATTAACATACAACATATTCAATCTGCTCTCAGACTAAGGAAAGAAATTCCCTAATTTAGAAGTCAGTTAAGTTGACAATGTTATTGTTTAAGTCTCTAAGAAATTGAATATGTGGTAGGCCAAGCTATATGAGGAACTATAGGAGCTGCTGGTTTCTGTGACATCTGCAGGGTCTTCATTCTTCTTTTTAATATGTTAATGGTTATAGGGATGGAATAGGATGTTAAAGTGTTCTAGCTCTGGTGTATCTATGTTTACTATTTTCCTAATTTATGTTCTCATCGACATCCATGTTAAGAGATTTGTATTTCTGACATCTCCTCTACTGTCAAAATTGATGACATTTTCGCTTACAGTTCAAGTTCTATGTGGATGGACAATGGCGGGTTGATGAGCAACTACCCTTTGTTAATGGGACTTATGGGCTTGTAAACACTGTTGTCTTAACTAAGGATCCTCCACAAATCATTGATTCTGAGACACCTGGGAGATCCAACATGGAGCTGGATGATGTTTCTGTTTGCACGGTAAGATAAATATTTCAGCTTTTACATAAATATTGACTTTCAGACCAGTTGTCAAGCCTTGATACATAGCTGTATTTCATAGTATGCTATTATTTCTTAAGCATCACTTTTGTTTCCCATCCTTGCGGTTTTGCTTGGGAGAAGCCATTTCTTTTTGTACTTTTCTGCAGCCACTGCACTTTCTCAATGTAGATGCCTGTTTATGTGTGTCCATGATGTGTTTCATCTGTACTGCTGCATCTCTTTTTTATTCTTTGTAGACAAGATTTGATTCAGAAGTGTTTGTGTGCCATATTTTGGTGCTGCCTTAGGGGAATGTAAATGTATTGGTAGGAAGGCCCAAAAGGAGAGAACAGATGAATTATCTTAAATAAAAAAACAACTATTTCCTCCCTGCTGTGCTTTGCCTGAAAAGACTTCTCAAAATTTTGTTTTCTGGGATTATTACAAGAGAGAAATAGGGTTGGAGCTGGCAAAGAGGCAGAAATGAAAAATTACTAATTGAGAATCTCTTCACCTTTGGAAAACATCTAAAATGGCTAATTTTGAAATGGATATGATTTTGAGCTGTTTAAGTTTCTTCCGCTCTTGAAACTATGAAACAGAAAAGTAGTCTTGTTGAGATTTTAATTATTTTACGTTTGATACTTCCTGTGTATTTTTTATGTGGCAGAATTGGTCACTCTGTTAGTTGGTACTTTTCAGGAAGTTATCCAGGGGATGTCAGCAGATGACTTGGAGGTCTCTCGTCATCGTATCTCTGCATTCTTGTCCTCACATACTGCATATGAGTTGCTTCCAGAGTCAGGCAAGGTTTGAATGCTTTGCCTTCTTCAGGAGCTACCTGATTGCCCATTTGCTATGTTTTCAACTACAACTGAGATGTTCATCTCTTGCTTGTTGTGTCTTCCTTTTCAGGTTATTGCCTTGGATGTTACTTTACCTGTGAAGCAAGCCTTTCATATTCTCTATGAACAGGTGAATCTCTACTAAGCATGCAGACACAGACAAACATAAGCTGAAAACATTCAGCAAGTTAATGTTCTTGCTAACAAACCCGAAACTAATCCAAAGTGCCTTGAAATTCTGTATTATTTAGTTTCCATTGTTGGAACTATTGATCCTATGGGCTTCTCTGTCAATTAAAATATCTCTGCTACATTTATAGTTGTATATTAGCTCAGATTTCTCTTGCTGATTTAAGCTGCTTTTAGGGCATCCCTATTGCTCCTCTCTGGGATTTTTGTAAGGGCCAGTTTGTTGGTGTGCTTACTGCATTGGACTTCATCTTGATTCTGAGAGAGGTGTGTATTTTCACTCTTTTCAATGCTAATATGATCTGTGATGATTTTAAGGGGAGCTGTAATATACTATAAAGAGAAAAACAAGCCTAATCTATATACAGCATGAAATTGATAACTTTATTTAATATGCATTCCTTCTAGGGCCTAGAGCTATATAAATACCAAAAGTAAATGCTTAGGATCAAGAAGATACAATTCACAGCAAAATAAAATAAAATAGTAAAGCTATTTCCTTCTTTAGTTACATCATGTGTTTTAATGCTAATTAGATTTGTCATTAGTTTTGGCGAATCAAGTGCTGTACATTTTTTTTTCTGTCAACTACTAGAAAGATAACTATTTTCATTTTGCTGAGGAGAATTAACTGAAGAGAATGAATTTTAAAAGGTGGCCCTTGACTGCAAAAACTACACAGAAGGTTGAGTCACGTGCATCACAACCCCGCACTTCTAAGTGGACCATAACATAAGCTTAAAAGAAAGTGGTTGCATTTACATGCTTATTAGTTTTCTGATGTCTTCATTTCATGCATGATTATTCAAGTTTGTCTTGTTTTTCAATTGTAATTTTTCCAAGGTATCAAAAAACATGTGCATTCATGCGGTTGTTCTTACACACAAATGCAAGCATTTTAAATTCACAGCCTTGTCATCATAAGCTTAGAAGATAGTGGTTACATTTACATGCTTATTGGTTTCCAGATGTCTTCATTTCACGCATGATTACTCAAGCTTGTTGTGTTTTTTCAATTGCATGTTTTCCAAGGTATCAGAAAACATGTGCATCCATGCGATTTTGCACACACACACACACACAAGCATTGTAAATTCAGACTTGTCATCATAAGCACCGTAATGTACTTGTTTTTTACATTTGTCACCATAAGAAAGTTTTAGTTTATTTAGTTGTTATGGTGTTGTACATGTTTGGCATTTGTCTCTTGGTCGTTTAACATTAATGAAGGTCACTATTTCAGCTTGGAACTCGTGGATCTAATCTAACAGAGGAAGAATTAGAGACACATACTATATCTGCTTGGAAGGAAGGAAAATCATACTCTAAACGTCTGATCCATGTAAGTGCTTCTTTCGATGCCGTGCTTAGACTCTTTAGCATGCAAAAAATTCTCCCAGCAGTGATTTGTCATTTATTTAAGCATCTTACTTGTTGGGGTTTTCATGTTAATTGTATATTTTGCTCCTATGCGTAAACTTTGGATGCTATGAGTGTCAAATACACTTGGAGAAATGGTTGCAATAAGAATAATCTTTCTATTCATTGTTCATTCTTGTAGCCCCTTACGCAATTTGGATATGGTTTACAATGGGTATATGGGTTGAAATGCTCATTTAGATTGCTTGGAAGTCACCTGTGTATGAGTTTGTGAATCAGATGGTGCAAATGAGAGCTACATGAGATATAGAACCTTAGATTTCTCTAGTTTAGTGACTCCTTATTCTAATGTTGCAATCTGCCGTGACGCTAATTATTTATCCAACACTCCTTAATATGCAGGCCGGGCCATATGACTCACTGAAAGATGTTGCTTCAAACATTTTACAAAACAGCATATCAACAGTTCCCATCCTTCATTCCTCTGCTCAGGATGGTTCATTTCCCCAGCTACTACATCTTGCTTCCTTGTCGGGAATACTGAAATGTAAGCCTTCCTGGTTTGATGCCTGGGGGTGTATAAATTGTTACTAACACGTGCACCTTATTGTCAGGTATATGCAGGTATTTCAGACATTCTGCTGGCTCCTTACCCATTCTTCAACAGCCAATTTGTTCAATTCCCTTGGGTACATGGGTTCCAAAAATTGGGGAACCAAACAGACAACCATTTGCTATGCTGAAACCAAATGCTTCTCTCGGTGCTGCCCTGTCTTTGTTGGTTCAAGGTAATTCACATTTCAAAATAATACTCGTGCTACAACCACTGTTTGTTATCCGTTTCTGTTTGTGCATTGCTGATTGGTCTTCTTTAACCTCTCCTAACCCTGTGCTACATTACCTTCATACAGCCAATGTCAGTTCAATACCAATCGTAAATGATAATGATTCACTGCTGGATGTGTATTCTCGAAGGTAACTTGTGCATCTTTGAGTGCATGTGCATGCATGTTTTGGATCTTTGTTATTGTTGAGTTGCAGGTTAAGCCAACTTTGACTTGAGGATGTCATTTTCTTTACAGTGATATCACTACCTTGGCAAAAGATAAAGCCTACGCACAAATTCATCTTGATGAAATAAGCATTCACCAGGTAACTAGAGATGATCAGCTTGTCACTAGCTCATAGAACTCTAGTGCCATACAATTGTATGCACATTCTTGCTCATTGCCTGAACCCATCAACTGCCACAGCATGCAAGCAAATCTCCATGTTTTAAACAATTAGAACATGCAGTTAATTTAATCAGGAGAAGATACATGACTGTGGAAGAGAAAATAAATTTCCATTTTGGATAAAAATGCATGACATTACCCTTTCAATATTAATCTTTTGTTTATGTTTGTGTAGGCACTGCAATTGGGCCAGGATGCAAATTCTGCATATGGATTCTTCAATGGACAGAGATGTCAGATGTGTTTACAGACTGATTCTCTTCACAAAGTGATGGAGCGATTGGCAAATCCTGGTACTTCTATGTCAATATGATTTATTTTTTTTTATAAAATTTTGAATATAGACATTGTGGTTTGAACCTCTGTTTGCTAATTGCCTCGTTTGCATGATCTTTTCAGGGGTTAGGAGACTTTTTATTGTGGAAGCTGGCAGCAAGCGTGTAGAAGGGGTTATCTCACTGAGTGATGTCTTCAAGTTTCTGTTTGGGGTAGCTTAGACTTTGGGGTTGCTGTGGTGACATTGGAGAGCACCGCAGTCATCACTCATTATTGTCTTAAGTTGGAAGGCCCCCATGATTCTGAGCCACCCTTTTTATTTTTTAGGATAGAAAATTTAAAGAGCAAAAAAGAATTTGTAAATTGTGAGTCTTCAATTTTCCCCCATATAACCTTATTGTTACAAGTCAAATCGTGCTGCTGGAGAAACTGCCATGTTTAGTGCTGACAGAAAATGGGGTTCGAGCTGGCCCACCAAGCTGTTGGCAGTTGTACTTGCAAATATGGGTGGTTGATTCAATTTTAGTTTCTGGTCTCAGCTTGTTAATTCTAGCTTAGTTTTGTCTTCTTCTCTTGTTAAATGACTAAGTTTATGTACTCTGTTTCCAATTTCGCAAAACTTGATTAAAAGGGTTTTAAGAGAACTCTAAACATTGTTCATATTCTCACACAAGTTGATTAAATGTTCGAATAATATTTTGGTAGTGTTTCCTTGAAATAACATAGGTACTAAGTTGAAGTAATTTGGAAAGTACAAAGAATTCTAAGATAATAGAGTGATTTTTTCAAAATATTTTCTAGATCTAATTTGAGAATGCTCTCTACCCCTGTTAGTGTTAGTTGGTCGACCCTTGTAGAAATCAAAGCTTGTAGAATATTTTGATAAAATTTTAGCATGATTCAAATGTAGGATAAAAAATTGTATATATCCTAAAAACAAAACTTGATCAACATCCAAACTTCTTATTAGATTTGGTCTTGCCCACCAATCTTCAAACATATTCAAATATCTTATCTCATGTATATATATATATATATTAAAAAAAAATTATTAAACCAATGATTCATTATAAATTTCAACATGATTCAATGAATGCTTTTATATATAAAAAAAAACTTGTTCAACACATTCAAATTTTATCCTCTATCATGCATATAAAATTAAAGATGTGATAACGCATGTAATTCATAGCAAAGATGGCCACCGTTATTATTTTACGCTGAGGACAGATACTTGCAACCATGGATATGATATTGTCTGTTTGGTATTGTGTTCTAACTGTTTTTTTACCAAAATTTGATTATTATTTTTTTTGCATTTTAAATGAAATTTTTTTTAGTGTTTTTAGATCATTTTGATGTGCTGATGTCAAAAATGATTTTTAAAAAATAAAAAATATATATTATTTTAATATATTTCTAAACGAAAAACACTTTAAAAAACAACTACAACCACACTCTCAAACACCCCCGGAACAACTCGATTGAAAAGCCTGCCATAGTAAATTGGATGGGAACCTATCAATGGAAGTATCTGGCATTCTTACTTCATTACGGTATGCAGTTTTGGGGATCAGAACATTTTGATAGCCTTGCCTGATGTTCAGCTAAATAACAAGACTAATTATTGAAGACATTGTCAAGCTGTTTCTACCTTGTAAAACCCTATCCATCCAAAAACAATACTGTTAGCCTTAAATTGTAAAGCTAGCCATGCATAGAGCAATTCGTCGCTGCAAGCCTGGGAGGGGATGTTTGAGAATGCTTATCTGAAATATTTATGAAAAAAATTAAATTTTTATTTTTATTTTTTTAAAATGATTTTTTTATATATTTTTAGATTATTTTGATATATTTCTAAAATAAAAAATACTTTAAAAAACAACCACAGCTCTCAAATAGGCAAAGCAATGCTATTCTTAGCGATTCAAACCGAGTTTTAACTTGAAAAACATTAAAAAAAATTCAAGCCAAATGCAACAGTAAAAAAGACTGATGCTTGCCGCTCTTGATCAGAGACGATCGGTCAAGTAACTTGATCTCATTATACATATTATACGGTGCAGCTCATTAATATGCTGGCAGTCCATGCACAAAAACCATGTAGGACGTGTTGTACGAGTAGATAAAGGAAAGGAGGAGAATTCTCTGAAAAGCAGTTCTCTGGAAACAATTTCTTCTCTTTATTCAAATGAAACAAAAACTACAAAAATATATAAATAGAAAAGGAGCAAAATTTTCTAGCTGAAGAGGACAGAATTCTAGTTATAGGGGGAATTAGACAGATAAAAGATGGGGAGAGAGAACCACTCTTACCTCGTAGAGATATTATTAAATTCATGATTTTGATAATGCCCATTAGCAATTACCTAAAAATATTAAAGGATGGAGGGGGGGTTTGGGGATGGTGGGAACTGAAGCTGAAACCAAGATTCCCTATATACAGGGGTTGATGGAAGGGTACAACAGAAGACAGCAGATTCATGCTGGTATTAGAGCTAGTATTTGAGTCTTGATTCTTCCCATGCACATTTGTATTTCTCTATATATAGGCAGATTTTGTGGACAGCAGGGATGCAAGCTAGTAACAGCAGAATCGATTATCTGAGCCACATCAGATGGGCGATACTGTCGTTCGGAGCATGTCTGCGTATTATTAAGCATAATATGAGAGGAAAGTGATTCGAAAAAATAATTTCCATATAAGAAGTAGCACGGCAGTACAAAATGTCCAAGTTACCTGTATCATGAGCAAAGTAGCCACACATGATGATATAAGCTCTGAAGGAATTGCTGTGGCTGTTTTGTCAGAATAACTTGATTGGGGTCTAGATGCATTACTGTTGACCTGAGGCTCTGACGTGCTGGGAATCAATTGGTTTTGAAGACGTAAACCACCATTAGCCCCCTCTGGTGCCCTGATCATTTGTACCCTGGATTCTGACCCCAAATGCCTTCTATCCATAGAATCTAAAGCCTCTCCAATTCTCACAAAGGTATCTTCGCCTTCTTTCATGGATGAAATTGCCTGCAATAAATATTACTAGATCAATGGATATATGGTTCTGGTTACACTGTAATGAACACAACATCAAGCTAAACATATTACTTGAAACCCGCATATATAGAACAGTGAACCACCTGAGAAGTATCTTCAAGGACTTGCACAAGAGAGAGTTTCAGAATATTTTGAAAAGAAAGAAAAAAAAAACCCACAAACCCAACTTAGGAATTGCTGAATTCCATCTGATGGGTTGTGTCACAGGCTCACTCAGCAGCACCAATCATCCATGTGGTACATCATGCATTGCCAGAAATATGACAGTCCCATCAATGACATATTCATATAAATGTATAAGAACCACAAAAGAGATTGTTTTTCAAGATTAAATGAATGGTCATAATCAAGGGATTGTAGTACCACTTTCATCATTTATTGCTGAATTGAAAAATGATTTATATTCAAAATTGCTGTCGAACACATTTAAAATCTGTGTGCGGCTACAGAAGAATGGGGAGAGCAGAAGACCGTGAATACCTGGACAGCAACATCTACCATATTATGTGCCTTTAACCTTGAGCCTTGGACAATCTCAAGTACATCAGATCCTGATTCTTGAGAAACAATAGTATGAGGTCTTGGCATACCAGAGAAACAGGAATTGGCTGGGGGGTTCAGCCAAGTAGGTAGGTTGTTTATAAGGTAAGTATTATGTTGCCTCAGATTGAGCAAAGCAGAAGATGCCTGTCAGACAAACAAAGTGATCAGAGGTTGAGGCAAGATCAAAACACATGAAATCTGAAAGCAAACATGCAAATCAAATAAAGCATAGGTGCAAATTTTAGCACAGGCACATGCCTGGCCACTGGCCTCCTTTAGCTGTACCAGTACTGCAGCCAAGTTCTTCAAAGGTTCAGAATCTTTTAAAGAGTTATCTCCATTTTTTGGGTTTTCCATTATGTCATTATTTGTGTTTTTAAGCTCCATCAACCATGCTTCCTATAATTAAGAGAACGTAAAATATGGTCACAAACTTAATGCAAATCCTAGAGTGACTCCATTTGTATACAAGATGGTAAAAAAGAATGATGTTGAATCAAGGCAAGGAATAACGATAAGAACGCTAAAACTGCAAAAACCAGGAGACCAAGATGAAGAGTAAAAGTTATGATTTCATGTCGTGTTCTTCTACAGGAAATTCCAAACCAGTTGGAACAGTGGCATATAATTTCCAGTGCAAGTCCCAAAAGATGAATAATCAGGATAATATTAAAATGGAAGGAACATTGCACCAAAACTAGAAGAGTCGTAGAATAAAATCATGGGCAAACCTCAAAAATACCACCCAACTATATAGTAGACTCAATGATACCATCAAACAATTTTTGGTATCAATTTTAACCTTAAACTTTTACAAATTCTCAATTCTCAATTAAGGACTTATAGAACTTGATGTTTTTTGTCAAGTATTCCAATTGAAGTTCTTAATTGAGAAACCAAAATAGTTTAGTGGTACAACTGATAATACCCCAGTAGTTTGGTGATATATTTGATGTTTTCGCAAAATCATATACCAGAGAAAAGCAAACCCTCCATATACTATGGAAGATAGTGTCAAACATCTGTGCCATAATTGAGCATTGAGCATCACAAGTGTAGCAGGTTGTTCTATTGAGTATACAAGGTTGCACATAGCTTCATCTATACCTTTCTATCAAGAGCACGATTCAGTTCGGATAAAGCTCGTATGTCAGACTCCTTTGGTTGGATCTGCGTTTCCATAGAAGGTTGACTACAGACTCCTTGTGCATTAACAATGCCAGTGGATACTCCCTTGGCAAGCGGGATGGCACAGTGTGCCTCAACCTGAATGAATAATGATATTGCTTGAAAATTAAAAATATTGTAATACCTTTATTCTGGAGTTCAATGGATAGCTGTTCTTACCTGTGCTGGCTTTACCAAAGCATTCTTGGGACTCGGTGCATTACCAAGATGTTCGCTTGCAGTGAACTCTCTGGAGTTTGACTTCACATTCACTAGCAGTCCCCTGGGCAGAGCAGAGATTCTCTGTCTCCTAAGATTTTCTGGCATGTTATCCAGCGGATTTGAAGGCATGCAATCTATGTCCTACATTATAATATTTATTGTCATTGTTCCTGAAGGAGAAATGACTGCTAATTTTATATAAAAAAAATAGATGAAAGATATGGCTATTCCTCAAATAAATAGTGATTTCTAGCTTTTGCAAATTTGATTTCTTCTCGAGATGGCTTATGAACAAAATGAACACATCATCAGGGATTGAATCATGACAAGAACTGTAGCTGAAACACAAGAGTAGGAAACAAACCAATTATGGTTGAAGTGTAAATTCATAAGAAGCAGTTTACTTATCTAAACAAGACTGTTTGAAGACAAATCATTAACTCTTTGGACATGAAATTTGCTAAATTACTACTTCCAGGAAAATAAAAGAAAGCAATTTAATAGGCCTAACTACCTAACAATTACAAATAGCCTGTAGAGGCAGCGCAACTCAAATATCAGGAGGATTAAAGACCAGACAGCTTTATTAATCTCATCTCGTAAGCACTAACCAGAAATTGCGGTAACCAGTGACTTGCAGAAGAACCAGTACAACCCATGTTATGGGCTGCAACCACTCATCTTTGTAGTCCACAAAATTTCAATTGGCATTACAACAACTTGTACCGGAATTGATCATTGTTGACTTGATAAACTAGGATGTCATAAGGATGCTGAACAATTCATAGAGGGCAGCCATATTGATGGCTACCTTTTATTTTACAAACCAATGAACCATGAGCAGAACATTTGAAGCCAATTTTTGTATCGGCATAGTACAAGTAAATTCTACCAAAACAATATAGAATATCTGTGTCTCTCATGTAACTCCAACTTCCAAAAGATCTTTTCAAATGCAAACTACTTTGTGCCGCATGAAAAAAAAAAAAAAAAGCAAAACAGAAATAGCAAAATCCAAAGTACAGTAAACAATATGAAAGCAAGAAAAACAAGAAGGCATTTAAATTAGAGAATACAAGTACCTTAACAAATTCAACTCCTAGCTCAGCGCGATCAAACTGAACCCTGCACTGGTCATGATCCACTGTGAGTACACTTCCATCATGAATTTCTCTTGTTTTGGGATGAATAGCAATTACTCGTTGTCCAACTGATAAAGGTCTTGCTAAATCTGTTGGAAGTCCTTTCCTTAAACCTGTACGAAGCTCCATATAATGTTTTCTCACAGATCCTCGATACTGCTGGAGTTTTTCTCTTTCTTCATGTAGAAAACGTTCAGAAAACCTTCGAGGTCTGCCAAGAGAGCTGTATAAAGAAGAAGGTTTTGTTAGTTTACACCCGATAAATGTAGCTATAATATGCTTAAAAGGATTGGAAAACAAAACATACCTTCTTATGACTCCCCATTCTACACGAGTCAGCCTTGGAATGTGCCCAAGTCCAACATGATTTAAATATTCCACAAACTCCCTTTTAGCAAACCAAGGGTAGTCAACTGCACTGTAGAACCATTCAAATGTACACCATCTGCGAACCATAGGAGACGATAGACTACGAGAAAACTTGCCCTGTAATTCCAGAAAATAATAATAAGATTTGTTAATGAGCCCTTAAGAATCTGAAAACTAAGATAAAAAGAAATACACATGGAGAGTAATTCACCTTGCAGTGGATTTCTCCATCTTGCCTATTAATTTGATTTTTCCGAATGTTTACAGAAGATTGTCCTCCTTTTGGGATCATTGCTCTCTTTAAACCCATCTTGCGTCTGCTTCCTTTTCTGGTTGGTAAGATAACTTGGCTTGCAACAAGAACTTGTGCAATAGCAATATTATTTGGTACATTTTTCTGATCACCACTGAAAGAAGAACCCTCTGGCAATTCTAATGGTTTTAACTGTTTAGAAGGAGAAGAGATTTGACCGTTGTGTCTGCCTTTAACCACAGGTGTAATCTCCTCTTCATCCAGAACCTGTACCAGGTTCATATGGAATGGAGACAAACACCAATTATGACCAAGAGAAAAGAATAAAATGAAGCACCAGTACCAAATGAATTTCAAATTTGCCTATGCCTTCAAGGATTCACATGTATTAGCATTATTTACATAGAATGAAAAAACAAAAAAAATCCATATTCAAAGTGTATCATAAGTCTCGTCTCAGGCAAGCTGCTAAGTGTATCAGAATTGCAGCAATCAATAATAATAGTGTATCCAATGGCAATCAACTGATTAATCAAATGGCATGAAATGAGGTATTAATAATGAATGAAAAAGACACGTGAAAAAATGTGCACACCTTTGATACCAAAGCCCCGCGTTTTCTTTTCAGCATACCATTGCTGATGGATCGAGGCTGTTTATTTGCTTCAGATTCAGGTTTGGTAGAAATTAGTGGGCATCTTCCAAACATAGATTTTCTTGAGGTTATACCGTCAACTCCACTTATTTCCTTTTCTCTCTGCCTGGAGAGTTTAGTTTTTTCTCTATGATGGCTAGTTGATGCAGATTCAGGTACAATACACTTGTCATCCCCAGTTTGTGCAGTTCTTTCTTCATCCAACTGGGCAGATGATTCTAAAACAAACATTCAAAAAAAAAAAAAAAAGGACTTGCATTTTGAGCACGTTTGAAAAGGAATAGCACCACAGCTACCAACAAACACAGACCCCCATGCAGGAGTAGATCCAAGCATAAATCACGTCAAAATAAATTTTATTCCTTTTACATGAATAAGAGAAAACAATCAGTTGGCCCATTTCTGCTTATAATCATTTAGATAAAAAAATCAAGAGAACAGTTGACATTTACCAGATATGTAACAGTAAAACCAACTACATGAAGTATACATCAGAGTTCACTTGATAACAAAATCTTTTTTTTTATCTTCTCTTACTCACCCTCGTCGTCCCTTTTACCCATAACATCATGCGTATATGTGTGGGGGAGAGGGGGCACTAATATTCTTCAAAAGATTAAAGAAGCAACTGAAATACAAAGAGAAAGAAGAAAGGTAAACAAGCTATTGACTAAATTTTCCATGAAGGGAAAATGGTATTCTGATGGAATAAAAATAGTGCTGCGCTGTTTCGGCTGAAATTGAAGAATTTTCAACAATAGCATTTCAGCATAAATGCTTTCTAGGAATGATTTCAGCACTAAAGTTTTCTTGAAATTATCAGTTCTAACATATCAGTATCATTCTGTCATTCAGCACTTAAATGGGATGTTGTTTGACAAGCCATGCAATGTTAGTAAATTAATTACTCATTGCCCTTGAATATATTTATGTCATTTCACACAAGCAAGTGTAAAACTAGACATGTATTTAATATTTACCAAATTCCATTGCAGAAACAAGAGCCAATGTTTGAAGACCAATGAAGTCATCATGTTCATCTGCAAATAAAAAAACAAGTATGATGTAAGAGGTCAGCCATGGAATAAGTTATGCAACATTGACACATCATAAACATTCTAATAATTAAACAGGATTACAGATAGGAGAAGCAAGTCAATTCACAAATTAAAAATGGTAACATGTATTTCTCTCTATTTTTTGTTCCAACAGCAGGCTACCCAAAGATAATCACACTACTCCACCACCCCATAAATAACCCCATGCATTGGTGAAAGCTAGTGTCGATCCTAGGTCTCTGGAAGAACTCCTAGAGATTTACCAGCTAAGCTAGTTGGTATTATATGCTTGAATGGCTTGATCATTCAACCATACCAAATGACGGGATGTGAAAAGGAGGGGAGGGGGAAAATTACATCCTATGACAGCATTTTACACCACACCCATCTGGTGATAGGAGATCAGTTCACATAGCCAGGAAACATCCCCAATATCTTGGATACTCTGGGTCAGCAAAATAAAAGGTTATCCAGGTTCTCAATGTTCAGAATATTAACAGGTTGACAATTCACACCTTTCAAGAGGTTGCTTCTTCAAAGAAGAGGAAAACCAAATAATACGAAATTAGAAACCTAACCCCAAACCCATTAGAAGTCTGTGTAGGAAACTCCTGAATGATAAACCTCCAACAGACTCCAAATACTCAAGACATGGTCCAAGCATTTGCTATAAATAGAACCATGTTGACGGAAACAACTTTCCTGAATTTCCCACATGACAGTTTTTATTATTTTTTTTCAGAAAGAAATTCCATAGTCTCCACTATAAGCATCATCCTATTTGTGTATAAGTTTGTCATCTGAGTATTGAATTCAAGAGCCATAGGTTCCCATCATCTTAGGGTAGATTCCCCGTGCTGAACCCTATATTCTAATAAAGCCCCTAACTAGATAACTTCACATCCACGAATGTCAGCAAAGAAAGAAAAAAAATACAGTAGCCATTGCAAGATATACAATTCTCAGGAGATATGGCACAAAATTTGCTCCAATATAATGTAAAAATATTTCCAACTTCACAACTTAAGAAGAAAACAAAACTGCAAAAGTCTTCAGTAAATAAATGGTGATCTAATGATGAAAACATGCACTTTACATAAATCTCCTCACCCATGAAAAGGAAAGACGATTTGATGATCTATGTATAACACACAGGATCAAGTATGAAAGAACAAAATTACCATCTGAGAAAAGTTTCTTGCTTCTCTTCCTTTGGCCCCGGCGAAAGGTCTCATTAATTTTTGCATTAGACATCTTGATTTCAGCTTTTCCCTTCAAAATTCCGACCTTTGGGTCTTCTTCAGTACCACTACATGCTTCTCCATCACCATCAGACTGACTATTTCTGATCTTTTCAACTCTTACTTTCTTTCCATAAAACTTGACTTTTTGATGAACTTCTACAGTACCTGTACCTTCCATTTCTGCCAAGGAGCTTGCATCCCTCCCATAAGCAAGATCAGTCCCCCCATGTCTTGTGCCACTTTCAGACCAGTGTTCATATATGGAAGCATCACAAAGATTTTCTGGAGATGATTCAGGCTGCAGAAACCAATTGAGTAGAGAGAAAGTTATAATATTGCATAACCAAAGTAACAGTAACAATGGGACAATGGAAAACTGGTCTGCAATGAAATACCATCCTATCCCAGCTTTGAACAGGTGATGATTTCATATGTTCTGTTCTTCTATGGGGTGTTTGAGGCACTTGGGCAGAGTCTCCTCTCTGCAATGTCTCAGTTAATGTTAGTGCAGCAACACGCTCATCATCATTATCATCAGCAATGTTCTCTGACTTTCTGCGCTTCTTCTTTGGTGAAACATAATGTTCTCCATCATCTTTCTTGTGCAGATGAGAGACAGGGAAGCGAGGTGTCCTTTTCCCAACTGAATGAAGTGGACGGCCTAAGTATGAATTTGAATCCGTCAGAAATAAAACCCACACTTAAAATGGTCATAACTGTTGTTAGAAAGAGTTAAATCACACTAGCTGTTCTGTTGTGTTCAAGTATTTATGTAAAAAACTAGAAGGGTAAAGGAAAGGAGCACTGCAGATAAAAAATTGGGTTGCCCGATCACTATAAAATCAATTTCTGTCTAAGCCTTAATTAGAGAAAATCTCAAGAAAAAAACTTCCATGTTATACAAATTAAACCTTTTTTCTGTTATGATTCCATATCCAAGATAATTGTAAGAGTTAAATTAGTTCCTATTCTATCCAATCCCTAGCAATTTTATTTGGAGTTCTGGACATTATAACCACAGGATTTAGTATCAATTTCAATAATAAGATATGGATGAAACTTGCTCCACGTGGATGAAAACTGGAGGGAATTATAGCTCCGTAACAGCATCTGATTCATACAGTTTTCTTGACTCAATTGAATCAAAGCATGATTCACTGTCTGTGCTTCTCTTCCGGCATGTCTTAGATAACATTGTCTCCAATAAGTGACATTTCATTCCACTGCTAAAAAATCTAAAAACAAGTGAACTACTATGTTTGCATGTCAACAAAGTTGGGACCATACTGATATTTCATAATTGTGGCTTTCTATCCATTTATTTAAAAAAGAAAGAAAGGAGCTTGAAATTGCCTCCCCAGCATAGTATATTGCTAAACCATCTAGATGTCACTAGCATAAACCCATGTAAGGTTACAGTTTATGCAGTGAACATTTTGAAAGAATTAAGGTATAAACAGTGGATGGATTGAATTCATTGAAAGTTTCTTTTGGAAAAAAAATCTGAAAAACAAGGGAATGTTAGGACAACAAAAAATGTAGATGTTAAAAGAGACAGATAGAATGCATGAGCCATCTAATGCATGCAAGTTGGGGTCATGATAAAGGAACAAGTGCTCCACAAATCATAACAGAGTGAGGTGAAAGGAAAAATTGGAAACATAGAAAAATAAGGTTTTTCATAAACAAAGCATTTTACCATATCCTCTTTTTAAAAATGATAAGCATCCATCAGTTGATGCACCCATGTGAGACTGCTGGAGATCTTCTTTTGATGCACTACGCTGCACTTTTGGCCGCTTACATTTCTGAAGTTTCCTACGCACTTCAGGTACCTCATTGCTTTCTCGTTCACTCTCACTTGCTTCCTGCAAGTTCACAAACCAGATCCATACAATAAGCATTTTCTTTGTCAATAGACAATAAAACAGGAATTACAACAATTTTACTAGGTAAATCAAAATGTCAAGTATAGTTTGTCAAGCAGTTAACTAAATATCAGATTATGCTACTTAATAATGATATTAACCATATTTATGGTTGATTCTTACTGTGAACGCCCGTAATACATTAAATTAACTGTCTCTATTTCAGTCAAGTGCTGTCACTCTAAAAGCATTCCCCACCATGCCTGGTATAAACATCATGGCTACCATAAATCTAAAAGTATCTGGATAATTAAACTGTTGTTTACACTTCCCTGATCTCCCCCATCCCCAGGGAAAAGAAGAAGAGAACCAGAAATTCAGTTGAACTTCCAGATGTTAAATGCAGCATACCAGGACACTGTAGTGATCGGTCATCATAGCTATAAGCCCAACTACAGAAGCCGTTCCCTCTGGAAGAGACAAGTATGCCTGAAAAAATATAGAACATGGAAGTGTGATGTTGTTAACCAAGGACACTACGACTGACAAAGAGACAGTTTTACTAGGCAAATCATATCCAAAGTTATAGAAACAGCCGACTATGTGTCCTGCTTTGGACACGTAAAATTTCAAAAGTTAATGCTCTTAATCACATTCTAAGGAAGCCCATCCAATTTTTATTCTTCAATTAAGTAAAAATGTTCAACATAAACCAATAAGATATAAATTGTTCAATTAAGGCCAATGGATACCAAGGTTAAGCAGATCCAGATATCCAGATTCCATTAAAACCACATCAAACATTATCACTGTGTTACAATACTGTAAAGGCAGCAGCAACAACTAGGATGCATAAGCAGATAGCCTAGTGAATGATTAAGCTGACTGAACACAAGTACCCGATTCATATTGTAAAGTGTCTCCACCATTTCCACAGATCTGTTGTGCACTTCAGCAGAAACCTAATCAGCAACAGCAGCAAAAATTCAGATGGTCATTACAGTGCATGACGAGCTTAATGTACAAAAATTACATTCTATGGAACATTATCATGCTGACTAGAGCCCATGAATGTAGAATGATGAAAAGGAATCACAATAACACATAAGGCATACTTTCTTCCAGTTCTTTCCATGGTCTCGATATGCTTTGTAAAATTGTCGAAGTTCTTCCTTGCTCCACTGAGTTCCTAACTTGTCAGACAATTTCTTCTTCTGAGTGACAGCACAATAGTCAATGCATTAATATATCATATTATAGTTTCTGAAGAAGTACAGAGCAAACATAAAAAAGATACATTCCACATTTGTTGAACAAAGAAAGGAGAACTGTTAGCCATTTGCTTAAGAAAAATATAGAGAACTGTTTTGATTTCACTATTAAAGCTAAATCAATATCAACGTGCCGCAAAGTTATGACAATAAGGATATCAAGTCTTAACATAACTCGACAAACAGCATAACTCAGCCAGAAAATGAAGCATAAAGAGTCAATCAAACCATTAACAAAATGGTGTAAGTGCACGAACAAACAAAGCCAATTCTCACCCCATTCGTCTGCTGTTTATTTTTGCTTGTACTCTTGACTTCTTTTTCAGGCGATACCTCATTCAGAAGCCGCTTATTCACACTTCTCTTCCTTGTTGGGGCCATGGAGGACTTATCTATATACAGTACATCAAGTGAACAGATTAGCAAAACCAATTTGCTTAAGGCTTTGACGAAGAAATCAATAACCATCAAAATTCACATCATCTAATATATTAATAATAAAAATGTAAAACCCATGACATAGCAGGAAGATCTTTTCTCCCATAAATTGACACAACATACAATCCAGATATTAAATTTTTTTACTGAGCTGCACTAATTGTACAAAAAAAAATTCTGCCCAAATTACAGGAGTGTAAACAACAACAAAATTTATTTAAGGCAAAACATTAAAAAACAAATCTGAAAACTCGGTCGAAACGCTGTCCAAACACACTCTACATTTAAGACCACAGTCTGGCAATAAGCCTAAAAATCCACCTCGAAAATTCAAATCCAAGTAAAGTGCAGAATTATCAAAATCACATTTTTTTAAAAAAAAAATCAGAAGAAACAAATTATATATATGAAAATAAACCAAATTTAGTAAAACAAAATCAAACGAGTCACAGCAATATAAGCAAGCCATTAAAGAAACACTTCAAAAGAAAATCAATAAAGAATTCAAAAAAGCCCCAATTTCAAATTCATAAAACAAGTTTTAAAAATAATTCAAAAAATAAATAAATCAAAGCCCACCAAAATTCAAATAAAACACACTACCAAACCCCTCAAATTTTCAAATTTCACTAAAATCCAGAGTCCTTTTACAAAATCCCCTCGGAAAGAACAGGACAAGAAAAAGTCACAAAAAAACAAAAAAAAATATTTGAAACCAAAAAAATATTTTTTTTCCTTATAAAACCCCTCAAAATTCCCCCGGAGAAACCCTAATCCACAGATCCAAGATTATTCACTTACGGATTCAGAGCAATTGCTATCCGGGTCGGAACCATATGAAGAAACAAGGGTTGTAGAGAGAGAAAGGTGCAAAATTATTGTCTTATAGAGAGGGGTTTCTTAGAGAGAGAGAAAAGAAAGTTTCAAAAAGACCAAAGAGATGCGCTCTTGGAGAGAGAAAGAGGGATATTGCCGCGAAACTTGAATATAAAGGTGAGCTGGCCAATCAGTTTTTTTTGTCTATAAATGTTTTATTTTATATAGCGGGTCCTTTTTATGTTAATCACCGTCCACGTGACAAATAGGAGAGTTGTACGGTAAGATCTTGGGGATAATTGGTTGGGATATGAACGGATTATTATACTTTGAATTTGAATTTGAATTTGTTTTGTTGGTTTTTGTAGGGATGGTCCCTAGATTTATTATTTTTTGTATATGAATCCCTGGAACTTTAAGAAATAATAGGCCTCGAAGTTATTGTTTTTGATCGATAGGGTCCCTCGATTCGTACAATGCTAGAGGAATTCTATGCAATTAAAGAAGTGTTGTCTATTAACAAAATCAGGTCAAATTAAATAGGGGATATTAAGAAGGAAAATACCCTTGTTGTGCAGCCCAAGTACGAAAAATATTTTATAAAATTAAAATATAAAACCATTAAATTAATATTTTTATATGAATTTGTTGTATTGGTATAAATTTTTTTTTTTAAATAATAATATTTCAATGTGTTTTTAAATAAAAATTTATTTTAAAAATTTTTTGAATCGCATTATCAAATACACATTGAATTTGAAGTGAGACGTGGCAGCATTTGGTTATACCACATGTGTTAGAGTAGCTAGAAATTTCTATTCCGACTTTTAAAAACAATTTCTTTTAAATTAAATTTTTTTATAGTTGAAAAAGCATCATTTTAATATATTTTTAAATAAAAATAATTTTAAAAACAACCTTAATTATATTTAGGCCCCGTTTGTTTTCCGGAATTCACTTTTCGGGAAACCACTTTCCAAATTTTCCTGTGTTTGTTTGTCTTCTGGAAAGTTGGTCAACGAAAAACACTTTCCGGTCAAAGAAGAATTTTGCTTGGTTTTCAGGAAAGTGTTTCCGGAAAATTTGGGCGGAAAACACTTTGCGGAAGTTGTGAAAAATTTAGAAATGTTATTATTTGCTGATTATATCAAATTTGATCCTCAAACTTTTGATTGCTATATATAATTTGTTTTGAATATTTATTTTTCAATTCCATCTCTAAAAATTTAATTTTTATATTAATTTTGGTTCTTATTTTTATAATTGCTATTTGCTTTTTTCTTATCATTTTTTTATTGAAATTTTTTATCTATCAAATTTGGTCCTCATTTTTTTTATTGTTACTTATTTTATTTGAAATAATTTATGAAATGTTAATTATTATTATTTTAATTTATTCACCTTATATTTTTTTAAAAAAAAATTTTAGAATTGATCTCTATTATTTTGATTATTATTTATTTTATTTTAGATAATTTATGAAATTATATTTTTTTTCAATTTCATTCTCATTCAACTTTTTAATTTGTAAGATTTGTTCCTCATTATTTTAATAAACTTGAAAAAAAAATTATTAATAAATTATTTTTCAGATCATTTTCCATAACATAAACAAACACTGGAAAGTGTTTTCCAGTTCATTTTTCATAACACTGCCAAACATCGGAATTCACTTTCCAGGAATTCATTTTCCAGGAATTCACTTTCCAGGAATTTATTTTTCCCGGAATTCACTTTCCAAAATGAAACCACTTTCCAGCAAACAAACGGGGCCTTATAAACAGTAAATTAATTTATAATTGTAGTAAAGTAAATAAGAAACATTGAGAAGCAAAAAATAACATGGATTCCCATTGATTTTCGTTGACGACATGTCATCTTTTAGCCGCGAAACGATACACACATGGTTTCTTTTTATCAAAGTTGATAATAGTTAACACGTTAGTGGTTTTAGCTTGACCGACATGTCGAATCCTATATCTCTATCATAAATTAATATTAAGTAATTTTCTTAGAATATCATCAACTCGTCACGACTCACTGACATCCTCAGCCCCGATCATCGTCCACATTCAATGTCACTGGGAACCTGTTTTAAGACAGAAGCCATGGACATCGTTAATAACTCGAAGCTATGATGGCTGCAAAAATGGCGTGTAATGAATTGGAAAAAATAACAATAAGTTATCTTGAATTCGAGTCAAAACATATATTTTTATATGAATACGAGATCATTAAAATTTTATTCATTTATTTGAACTTATAAAATATATTCTTTTTGAAGAAAAAGTTTCATCGCATTTAAAAGTCATGAACATAGTTAATAAATGAATTAATGAGAGGAAATGTAAGTCCTCAAAAGATGTATTGTAATGACAGAAGGTTTGTAATTTGCACAGTAAATATTGAATTCGAGTCAGTGCATTCATATTTTGTTAAAATTTAGAATTGTCAGGATTTTATTTTGTCATTTGGACCCACAAAGTATGTTTTGTAGTGATGTGTTTTCTTTTATATATATATATATATATATATATATATATATATAAAGGAACCGTAAAGCCAGCTTGATGACAAGAATTAATGTTATTACCTTTTCGATTAGCAAACTGAAGTTACCACCGAGGTCATGGCAGCATGCCCAGCAAGCAATCTTGTCACCAACTTCAAAACCACTCTCCTTGACAATGGCAGCCCAGTCATTTCTCAGTAACTTGAAGCTCTTATCTCTACTTTCATGGCAGATCGTCACCACTCTTTGATTTGGAGGATACATCCTGATCTGCAACCCTTTTGTAACCATTTCGTTATAGATTGGTCTTGGGAGGCTAGCCAGGTAATCATACGAATCTCCAACAAGAGCTAAGTCCACCATATCATCCTGAACCAGAGTTTTTGTGAATAAATGTTTCAGTTCCTCGTCAAGTGGAAGTGGTCGTGGCTCCATGTTCTTGATGATCTGTGTTCTATTTCCTGCCCCTTCACGAATCACTCTGATAAATTTAATTTCAAGGACTGTGAGTAGTTAATGAGTATGGAGAGGAGTTGCGCGTGAATGAATTGGCGTAGCATAATGCATGATACATGCAAAAGATGCGAACAGAAACTGCTTCCTCGTAACCTAATCATGTGGATCCTGTTTGCTGCAACTGAATTTTAATTTGCATGGACGAGAAAAAAGATGGAGAAAGTGGAACGAAGACAGCGTGTTAAAATTAATATTTTTTTATATTTTAAAATTATTTTAATATCAGAAACAATCTAGAAAAACTAAAAATTTAAATTTAAAATAAAAAAATTAAAACACTTTTAAAAAAAATATATCGAATAAGTTTTTGTTATGAATTAGCACGCGCTGGCAGAATATTATTTATTTGCATAAAAACTTGAAGATTTAATCTAGTTTTTTTTTTTTTAGATAATTTTAAGGTAAGAAACACTCTAAAAAAAATGTTCCTGCAGGGTCTCGTGGTTCGGGTTGATAATAATTGAATTTCAGACTGAGTGTTTGTAGCGTAGTTGAGGTTATTTTTAAATATTTTTTTAAAATTATTTTTTATATTAATATATCAAAATAATCTAAAAATAATAAAATAAAAAATAAAAATAATTTTTTTAATTTCTCTCGAAAAACATTCTCAACGATTTCCACAGCTCTAAAAGTTCATAATGTACAGTAATTTTTAAATATACATAGACACACACAACCAATGGGCTTTGGTCTACTACCTTATCCGCCCACATCACATAACACTGAACCAAAGGTAGGCCCGATGTATTCTCTCTGTTCAGACCCAAAATATCTCCTTTTCAAATCAATTTCAAACGCTCCATTATATAGCCGTTAGAAAGCAATAAACAGCTCTCTCTCTCTCTCTCATCTAACGGCCATCAAATCTTGCCCTCTCATTTCAAACTTCAAATTCCCAATTTTAAACCCTAAAAATCCTTCACTTCTCGAATTTTCCTTTCCCAATTTCAATTTCAAGGCCAAGAAAATGACTGGTATCATCTCTTCTCCGTCGATTGACATCGATTCTTGATTTTTTTTATGATTCTTGATTGATATAGATCGAAATTGTTCAATTTATCGCAGATCTGACGGTGGACATGATCGAAGAGATCTGCGATCGTATCCAAAATGTTCAAATCTCCGATTCCTTCCCTTCTCCTTCTACCACAGGTTAAGAAAATAACTTCAGTTTCTTTAAATATGATTCGTTGCAATTGAAATAAAACTATGCTTTTTCTAATATTTTTTGAATTATTAGAGATTGATTATTTAATTGCTGATTTGTTTTTTAAATTTTTTTCTTTGCTTCAGAGGAAATCACAGGGACTGAAACTATTGAAGAAGGTATGTGAATTTTTGTGTTAATTTCATTTCAGCCCTTCAACTTTAAAGAAATTTTAAATCGAGTCGTTTCTTTGACTTGCTTGTGCTCAAACATAGAAGTTGTAATTGTAAATTAAGTGTTTGCTTTATTTTTTATCGAATTCAACTGTGACTATTGATTTCAATTGCTGATATCTTTCTAGTTCTAGGGTTTCTAAAATGCCCATTTTTTCTTCTTTATCAGAAAATTAAAATTGGAAAAAAAGTTAAAATTGAGTCAAATTCGGCAGGATTACAGTGGGACATTTTATATTCTCTCTTGAACACGTTTTGATTCAAGTTTAGTTTTAATGGGTTTTAAAAGAAATTTGAAATGTCAGGAGAAACAGTTACCTCGGATGAAGAGAACGAAAGTAGCAGAAACAGAGAAGTTTCTCCAACTCAAGGACACACGCTGCCAATTTTGCAGAAAGTTATCCATTTGAGCAATAAAATCCAGGTACAACTTTTGAGATGTATTGTAGCTAAAATAGTTTGAGGATGAGATGAATTAATAACTCGATTTCAGTGGAAATTGGTGAAGTTTTAAAATCTTGTTCTTGAGCTCTCAACAGAGCCTACAAAAACATTATTTTTGCCGGTAAATTAGGATCTTGAATCAAGCATGCTGATGTTTTTTTTTTTCCTATAGAATCTGAAGAAAGAACATGCAAGTCTTTCTGATCAAGTAAAGACTGCTATGGGTTCTGTACCTGGTCCTGACATTTTAGACAGTTTTCAGAAATTCAGTGAGTATTCAATAGTGAATTGACTTTGATCTCTTTTTTTCTTTAGATATTTACTTGTTAGAATATTGTTGACAGGCATTGAATATGAACTTTTAAAGAAGAAATATCTAAAAGAGTTGTCTGAGAGGAAACGACTTTACAATGAGGTGATCGAGCTTAAAGGGAACATCAAAGTCTTCTGTAGATGTAGACCACTAAATCAAGTCGAAATTACAAATGGTTCTAGCTATGTAGTTGAATTCGACTCCTCCCTTGATAATGAGCTGCAAATCATTTCCTCTGATTCTTCCAAAAAGCAATTTAAGTTCGACCATGTTTTTAGGCCTGAGGATAACCAAGGTAATCTGAGTTTTTTCATTTATATATCTCTAGTGTAGAGAGCTTGTTATATGTTATTTGCATTATTGAAGCTTATAATCTTTTATCCTAATGATATGCAGAAGCTGTTTTTGCCCAAACTAAACCGATAGTCACTTCAGTGTTGGATGGCTACAATGTCTGCATATTTGCCTATGGGCAAACTGGTACTGGAAAGACGTTTACCATGGAGGGCAATCCAGAAAACAGGGGAGTCAACTACAGAACACTGGATGAGCTGTTCCGACTTTCGCAAGAAAGAAGTGGTGTTATGAGATATGAGCTGTTTGTTAGCATGTTGGAGGTTTACAATGAGAAGATAAAGGACCTCTTGGTTGAAAACTCCAACCAACCAACTAAAAAGTTAGTTTAGTTTTTTTATTTGATCTGTTAATCAAAATGTGTTCATTTATATCAAATTCTCTGGTTGCAAAGATTTTATACTGATAATTTGCTACAAGACTGATCTATGATTTTACTTCTTGACGAGAGAAACTATGAATGTCATGCTAATTGCCAAGAAAAGTAGACTGTGCAAATTACTCAACAGCAGGATTTTAATTCGAATTCTGTTTTTTTTTTTTTTTGGGAAATGATAACCGATAATGAATTGTGTTGTACGAATGAAAGCTGATGAAATTTTAGTTTTGTCTATGCATGCACGAAGGTTGGAGATAAAGCAAACAGCTGAAGGAACACAAGAAGTCCCCGGACTTGTGGAAGCTCAGGTGAATGGCACGGAGGATGTGTGGGAGTTACTCAAGTCTGGAAGTCGTGCTAGATCTGTTGGATCAACCAGCGCTAATGAACTTAGCAGCCGTTCTCATTGGTAATAATGAAAGTTGCTGCTTCCTCTTATTTTTTTAGTTTGTTTCTTTGTCAAAACAATTGTTTGTGAACATTGATTCTCGAAGTTCAAGACTGTTTTTTGGATTGATAAATCCCATCGATACATGAATCAAGTTAATGGTTATGACAATGACTATAATATGGCTGCTTTGCAGTTTGCTGCGAGTAACAGTAAGAGGAGAGAATTTAATAGATGGGCAGATGACAAGGAGTCACCTTTGGATGGTCGATTTGGCTGGTAGTGAGCGCGTGGGAAAGATTGACGTTGAAGGTGAAAGATTGAAGGAATCACAATTCATTAATAAATCTCTTTCAGCACTTGGTGACGTTATCGCAGCTCTTGCATCCAAAACTGGTCACATTCCCTACAGGTGGATCTCATACACACCCTTGCAAACCTAGCAATCCAATTACCCACTGTAAACCTACTATCTAATTACCATACTAATGAAAAGATTTACTCTCTTTGCATATCAGGAACTCAAAGCTGACCCATATGCTACAGAGCTCTCTTGGTGAGTCAAGTTTGACATTTAATGTTACTGAACAATTTTTTTTTACCTTTTTTGTCAATGAAAGATGCTAAGTGAAATGTGAAACGCAGGAGGAGATTGCAAGACCTTAATGTTTGTCCAAATAAGTCCGAGCTCTGCTGACGTTGGAGAGACCATTTGTTCACTAAATTTTGCAAGTCGAGTGCGGGGAATTGAAAGTGGTCCTGCTCGCAAACAGGCTGATCTCGCTGAACTTTCCAAATACAAGCAAATGGTATGTATTCTTCCTGTACTTTGACGACATTTCTTTTATTTCAGTTTATTTCGTCTCGATTCAGATTTTTCTTTTTCTCAACCACATATAATCAGGTAGAAAAATTAAAGCATGATGAAAAGGAAACAAAGAAGTTACAGGATAGCTTGCAATCATTGCAGTTGAGGCTTGCTGCCAGAGAACATATCTGCAGAACTCTCCAAGAAAAGGTAATGGTGTCTGAGGTTCCATTTTGCAGCTGCTTCTCATTTATTGTTGTTATGGAACTAGTGGTAAAATACTTGAAACATATTTTCTCTTGCCTTTATTATTCCCAAAATGGCTGCTGTATAATTTTTTGACTATACAAGTAACTCTTTTCTTGCTACAGGTTCGGGACCTCGAAAATCAGTTGGGTGAGGAAAGAAAAATCAGAATAAAACAAGAAACAAGAGCTTTTGCGGCTGCTTCTCAATCTACAAAACAAGTAGTGGAGAAGAACAAAACAGACAAAAAGCCACCTCTGGGTCCTTCAAAATTCAGGATGCCATTACGAAGAATCACCAATTTCATGCCCCCGCCATCTCCCCTACAGAAACAGAAAACCACCATTACTGGTTCTGCTGTATCTTCAATGCATGACAAAGAAAACAATTCAAGAACCACACTGTCAGGGACAAATACAAAAGGCCTTATGAAACCCAGACGAATGTCCGTCGCAGTCAAACCTCCTCCTCCAATGTCAACGCAGATTTTTCAGCCAAAGAGACGTGTCTCCATTGCCACCTTCCGTCCCGAGCCAGCCTCAAACATAAGGACGCCACTTCAAACCTCTCGATATAAGAACGGGAATAATGCAGTTGGCAGGCAGTCATTTCTCAGGGACCCAAAAAAGCCAAGGTACTCGAAGCTGTTTTATCCACTGCCAGAGTTCAGGACTGCATCGGAGATTACACCTTGTAGAAACAGTAGTAAGTTCATGGGCAGTCCTCCAACACAAGCAGCAGGTTCGTGGAAGCCGAAGCACCCAACAGTAGTCGCACTGCAACGAAAATCTTTGGTGTGGAGTCCGCTCAAGTTGAGGAACATGCAAAATGCCCGGAGATCATCTTTGCTGCCTTCTCTATCATCTAATAATGAGGTGCAATGAACCTCCTTTTGTCTTCGTTGTCATGATATAGATATAGGAGTATTTTTTTCTTCTTCTTAATTTCCATCCTCTATCTTTTTTCCTGCATAGATTTCATCTTCTGCTCTGGATCTTAATCGCAATTGTATGCTTCTTGCTTACTCTATAACATGTTCAGTGACTTTTTTTTGTTGAAAAGACAGGATACGGATGGAATAATTTGTTGTCCATGGACTTGTGAAATTATGATTTCATCCCCAAATTTGAATGTGCTTGTGTAAATAAACAATCATTTGCATGGATCATGGAATTTTTCCCAGGTTTGTGCTTTGTTTTAAAAAAAAAATCTTATTTTTTTTATATATATTCTTAAACAAAAAGTTATTTCAAAAAATACCATTATCATAATTTTAAATACAATAGGACTCGAGTTTGAGTTAGTACGTGCATCCCTTGTAAAAACATGGGACAATCAGGATTTTAGCCGCATATCTAGGCCCATAAAATGTCATTTTCAGGGATGGAATTTTCTCGCGTCCAAAATAATAATAATAATCTTAAACAGACCCTTTGATATAGCAACAACGATAAAATCAAACATTTAGAACTACGTTTTAAAAATATTTTTGAGAAAAATTGAAATTTTTTATTTTTTATTTTAAATTAAAAAAATTATTGTTTTTAGATAATTTTCATGTAGTAATGTCAAAAATAATTTTTTAAAAATAAAAAACCATCATTTTAATGCAGTTCTAAACAAAAAATACTTTAAAAAACAATCTTAATCACACTTCTAAACAATCATAGAGTATTAAGACTCAATAAATAATATCACATGTTGGTTGGCAATTTACCATTAAAGGGCAAGCAATAGCTTCAAGTTAAAGAAAACAAATAATTGTGTTGATCTTCTTACTAGGAATGAGATTAAAATTGGTGAAAAATTGTTTATTGGACAATTTGTTGTAGCTATATGATTTGTATAAAACTTAATTGAATAGAGATTTATTTTTTTATGAAAAAATGGTCTAAGAATATTTCATTAGTTGAATTGATGAAAAAAATAAATTTATATATATAAGGATTTTTTATTTTATTTTGACAAGGGAGATATAGAATTTTAGTGTTATTTTAATAGGTTGTTTAAGGGTGTATGTTAAATTAAATTTCAATTAAAAATATTTGAAGTGGAAAATCAAGATAATTTCACTTGACATGCCTAATTTATATTCTCTCATTGTCAACTGTCCTCGCAATTAACCGGATCCCAATTATTGTGACAACATTAAAATAAGAAAAAAAAAAAAGAAGAAAATTTAGATCAATTAACAACATGAAAAAAGTGTATGCCCTCTGATTTTTTTACATAAAAATAATTTTATATGCATTTAATTTTTTTGGTATTGTCTTCAAAGTGTTTTTAAAAATATTTAAAGTGTTTTTTCACTTATAAATATATTTAAATATTTTTTTTAAAAAAATATTTTTAACATCAAAATAATTTCTAAAAAATTTATTTTAAAACTTTTATAAACTAGCAGCAAATAACTTTAGCAGACACTTTCTAATAAGGGTGTGCCCTCCATAAAATAAATCCTCTATCCATGAATAAGGGAGTAATAAGTGAGAAATCATTGGCTAGAAAAAGAGAAATTTACAGTCCCATAAAAAAATAACTCAAGTCAACTTTATTTTTATGCGGCTGGAACAACAGCTTGAAGTCAACAAGTCTCCATTCCTTAAATTTATAGCTATTTAGACATCATTTACCTAAATAGAATTATTTTACACTTAAATTTCAGTAACAAGGGTGAATTTATCCTCTCTCTCTCTCTCTCTCTCTCTATGTTTGTACGTGTCTGCTTTGTCTCCAAATAATTCACATCACATTAAGCTTGGTTTGCTAGCAACAAAGAAAGAAAAATAGCAGCTGCACTGCCCCCCATAAATTCTGATAAAAATCCATGTCCTAAGCAGTCTGGCAGTTGGTAGTTAACTTAGCTTCAATGGCTACTTCAATCCCAAGCTGTTCCTTCTACTCCTACATGGCACCATCAATAATACCGAACAACTCAACCTCCACCACTCACTTTACCTTATCTTTTTCGCACACTAACTCAAGTGGGGTTTCACTTTGTACAAGAAACTCATCAAAAATCTTGGCAAAGTTTGAGAAATTCGAAGGTGATGATGCTTCTCAAGATAATCTCGAAGAGGCTATGGTGTTCCAAGAACAAGCACAAACTGTTCAGGAAGAAGATGACAGGTAATTCAGTTTCTTTTGTATACACAATTTTTTTTGTTTTGGGCTGCTTTTGCTTTTTCCTCAAATTTGATTGAGCATAGCATTTAGTTCATGTAGAGACACAAAATTATAATGATACCCTTCTGTTTCTCTACTCCACTCAGTTGATCCAGCAATAGATCTTGGTTATCAGCTAAAGCCTGCAGTTTAGTGTAGTAACTTCAATGCATGTTCTATTCCACAAATCGAAAGAATGTTGAGTTTTAAATCTGTATCAGTCAAATTGGGTTATAGTTGATCTAGTGTTTTCCAAAGACTTATCAGTACAATGAGTCATTCTTCCATCTGTGTATGTATCAATCTATAGAGAAAACTGTGATTTCTTGTAGCACTAGAAGCAAATTGCTCAGATTCAGTGAGATTGAGTCGGGAGGGAGAAGGTTTTCTGCATGAATAATATGCAATTACTTTGGATTTCTTGTCCATTATGTTATACTGTATTGGATAAGCAAAAGTTAAGTGGATCAGTGGTATTAAGATCTTTCAGCATTCATGTTCACTGACTTGTAATGCTTTATGTACTTCAGAGAAATGAAAGCATGCTGAGTAGTGATATTTTCTTCATGTTTCAGCTGCCTGCCTTCTGACTTGGAGGGTGCAGTCCGGCAATCTAGCCAAGCTAGTGCTTTGTTTGTGTCTTCAGGAGGAATGAGAGCAATAGTATGTGACAAAGGGAAATGTAATCTTATATTTTGAAGTTGAGATAATCTCTGTTTGGAATCACTACGTGATTTTTTGCAGTGTAGTTTTTTGATAGTGCCATCCTTAAGGTCTAGTTAAGTGTAATCAAGAAACCAAAAACCTTAATTTGCTCTACGGGACACTTCAGTAGGGTTTATCTGACCAAACCCGAGTCTAAGAAGAGTTAAGAGAGAATATGAAACATTATTTTATTGCTGGAACTAGGAACTTCAGTCTTAAACCTTTTTGCAAATCCTGTACTGTATCCTATCACCGAGCTTCACATCAATCAACTTTTTCAATCTAATAAAGAAACTTAACATTTAATATGTCCAGGTTGAGCAAGTATAGAACATGGCTCAGTTCACTTTGTCTGCAAGTTTAAAGGGAAGATATCTGATTCTTGAATTTTTGTTGTGGTGGTGCAAATTTCTGCATTTATTACAATTGAATCACTTAGTCTACTCATTTTAATTGCTATTTTTACCTTTCAAGTTTTTCTAACCCTCTAACTCTTTCCAGGTTGAGCTCTTAATCCCCCAGCTTCAGTTTCTAGATGATGAAGGTGCACAGGCTGAGCTCTGGGAACTGTCAAGAATTTTTTTGGATACGCTTATCGAAGAAACAGGAAGTCAGGTATATTTTTACTTCAAAATATTCTTGATTATGAAATTGTCGACAAAGCCACAATATATGAACAGAATTCTTTATTTATACTAATCACGAAAACAGTGCAAGCCAAGGATGATTAATTGCTAGAGGGAGATTGATGGCCAGCGGCGCCTGACTTCTTCCACTTTTATCTTTATCCACCACGTTCTTGATTATGAACCTTGCTTACTAATATTCAATACTCAGAGAATCAAAGCCATTTTTCCAGATGCCGGTGCTGCTGCACTTCTAAAATACCAGTGGAAAGATGCAGCTTTTGGATTTTCAAGGTTGTTTCCACCATGTTGATGAAATACTCTTTTAAGTTCTTAGCTCCTAAAATCTACCTTGTCCAATTAAGTCTAGCATTTTATTGCATCGGACAGGCATATTAAATGCAGTGAAAGAGTTTCATAGTCGTTCCTTGTAAATATGAATCTGTACATTTTAAAGGTTGTACACTTGTTTGAATTGATTCATGTTCTTGCATTTATGTCTGAGACTTTGTGCCTTTCTGTTTTACAGCTTAAGTGACCGGAAGCCTGTTCAGAGCGAAGATGACATTGTCGTTATGGTTGTTCCTGATTATCAGATGTTGGAAAAAGTGCAGAAAATTGTATCTGATCTATCAGATGATCCAGTATGTTACTAATGCATACTTCTTCTTTCTTTCTTTTCTTCATCATGTTCATACATCTCAAGCTAGGAAGGATAGTTTATCTGATGGTACTTCCTCATATACTGCTAGCCAAGGCCTATTATCATGTGGAACCCGCGTCTCATCAGTGAGGATGTAGGAGTTGGGATTAATGTACGGAATCTAAGGAGATACTTTCTGAGGTAATTTTTTTATTCATAAAATATTGCATTAGTCTGTGATTATGTGACAGTAATCCGTTGTATATCATCTATTTTGCAGCACATTCACAACAGTTTATTCAATGAGACCTCTGCCAGCCGGTGCTGTCTTTAGGTGTTATCCAGGGTAAGAGTCACTTGCCATTCAGAACATTTCCACCACCTTCAGGCACATGTGGTCTTAGCTATATGCAATATTCAGTCATATTTTCTGTCGTGTGTTGACTCTCTGATTACTGCATGCACTACTCATTTTCTCCGCTCTAATCATTTCTAGGTTGTGGAAGGTCTTTTATGATGATAAAGATAGGCCAAACAGATATCTTCTTGGACAAGAATTCGTAAGACGTCCAGATGCGGAAGAAATCGAGGTTAGTTACCACCAGAAAGTTTTGAAGTCCCTGCATTGAAATTGCTGGGAAAAACATGATTCTAATGAAAAAAATATGTGTATTGATTACTGATTTTGGTCTTATCATCTACAGATAATATTTGGAAACACAGGAGAGAATTCTGAGCAGGGACCTTCTTTATTCAGCAAGGCAGCAGGCGTTTTCTCTTCACTAAACCGATTCATGAGAGCAATTTCCAAGTAGTTTCCTGTGACCAGGGCATTAATTTGGAGGCTTGGATGCAGAAACCAAGTTTTGTTCGCTTGCTAATATTTGTAGCCTGGATTTATACACTGTTCAATATAAAATTCTTCACCCTTCAGCCCGAGTTCTTCCTTTTTTTATTAGGAGTATTAAGAAATTTTGGCTTGCATTGCCAACCATTACTTGTCACTTGAAAGTTTCGTGATAACCCTCTTTGGTCTTATACTTTGCAGGAGCATAAATTCCATGATAACTTCTGGTTTTCAGCCGCGTTGAACATAAAACACAATCTCAAATCGATAGACTGAATTCTGAAGAAATAATCTTTATAGAGAGGAGGTCATAGTAAAAGGTGTAATTTGTATATATTGCTGTAAGAAATAATCCTTCAGGACACTACAAACACCCTTCTACTCCATGCTTCCCTTATAATTATCTCATTGAAACATTTGAGTGCGATCCAAAATGAAGAATACGTGTTCTTTTTAATGAAATGATAACTAAACAAAAGCTTTAACACCTCGAATTTCACTGCCATCATCAAATACTGTTGTTGTCATAATCATATGATTTTCTCTAGCCATGATTAATCTGTCAAATCCCATTTCTTTCCAAGCATGCTGCAGCTCTCCCGTGACCAAAGAGATTGGTGGACGCCTTAGTGGGTTCTCTTCCGTGCACATCATCGCTGCATTTAGCACATAAAGACAGCATAGCTCCAGCTTTTGTACATCACCACCTGCATCTCCTGAAAGTGCCTCTTGCTTCAATGACATGTCATGATTTTCCAAAATACGGTGAGGAAATGCAGCACCCACCTACTTCCTTGGATCAAATCCATCTGAAAACATTTCGCTTGTTGGTTTCTTCCGCGTTATGAATTCAAGCAGCATGATGCCGAAACTATATACACCTCCTCTAGATGATACTTCAGTACTCTCCATATTCTGTTTACAAAAAACAAGAACTGTCAACAGATAAAAAAAAATAAAAATATATACATCCCTCTCAGATAAATCTTAATTCCCTGTCAAGTGAATGGAGTATATAGACTAGTTTACACAAGTCAATGAATCATTAACACAAGCCAATTAGATGCATACCTGGAGGAATATAACCAACAGATCCTCGCAGAACGCCTGTTGTGGCAGAATATTCAGTTGGTTTATCAGCAAAAATGAGCTTTCCTGTTCCAAAATCAGGAACATGAGCCACCATATCATCATCAAGAACAACACTTAATGGTTTCAGATCACAGTGCAGGACTTGAGTTGAGCGTCCCACATGAAGATACTCCAGAGCATCTGCAATATCCATTGCTATTCCTAATCTTTCCTTCAATGTCAACCGATAATTTTCTCCTTTGGATTCACTTGGATAAAGATGGCTGTTTTTAGTTTCCATTACCTACAAGCTCAAGGATAAGATCCCTGAACTGAGAACCCCAGACTGACCCTATCATTTAAACTAGATTCCGATGCTTAATTCCTGGCAGAGTTTGGCACTCCCGTTTTAGGCTTTTGAAACTCTGCCTATTGTCTTCATTTGGAGCCTTAACCGCAACACAGGATATGCCATCACCAATACATGCTTTATAAACAGATCCAAAGTTTCCTCTCCGCAGGAGATTGGCATCATTGAAAACATTGGTTGCAATTTCAAGTTCTCGTTGAGTCAAATTTCAGCCTCTCTCGCTAATCATCACAAACTCATAATTATGAGTACCTCTTACGCTTGAATTATGTGGCAAATCATTAAATCAGAGACCTTGCCATCCTTATTAAGATCAGGATGAAATTGCTTCACCTTTATACACCGACAAAGCAAAATAATCAATGGCATCAAATTTCACCTTTCAATGATCTCTGAACGGCTCAAATTAGATAACATCTACAGAAATCATGAACACACACAAATCACAATCATCTTCAAACTCTCGCTAATCATCACAATTTCGAGTTCTCGTTGAGTCAAATTTCGGCCTCCAGAAGCACACCAAATCTGGAAGTATAAATGTTGACACTGCTTCACTGAGAGTTTCAATTTCAAAACCAATCTACATGTTTGGTTGAGGTCTTTGGTTGCTTCTTTGGCTTCCTAAACCGATTGTTCTCGAACCTAGCTTTTACGATAAGGGAATAAAGCAAGTCTGCCTCAGCTGAACAATCATAAGGCACCTCCAAGATACTGCATTATCAATCCATGCACAAATTAATGATAAGTCATAAAAAGTAGACCATAATGGATTACGGTAAAGTGGCTGTATTTTCTTTGTTGCGTCACTTCAAAGAGCCAATAGTCATCAGCAAAATCTTCCGGGGACTGTTAAAAACAGTTACCTGTCAAGAAATTCCTCAAGTATAACTCTCTGTGAAGGTGTAACATAATGAATACAGCTTCTGGGGCATTGACCAACTGCAAGCTGAACTTGGTAGTCTTCGCCATGCCCTGATTAAACAAATACCGAATTTAAAACCGAAAATGTCAGTAAGAATTCATGTCCTTAATTGGCACTAAATCACATACCAACATCTCTTTGCCATATCTAACTCCAATCTATAGGATTATTACACTTTTGAACTGCAATTTTTTCATGTCTCGTCTTTTTGCCTAGCTGTTTTTTCGTAGAGGCGACCTCAGAAAGACACAGACACCAAAATATCTGATCACTAGATAGCAGACCAACCTTGAGATGTCGCTCGTGCAGTTCCAGTTGATGAAGCATAAGTGAAGGCATGAGGGGCTCTTTGTACGCATGAATATGGACACCCTGCAAATATTTTGAATGTTACAGGTGAAAAATTCAAAAGGGCTCTGACCCGGTGATGGTCCTAACCAGGAAGTGAAGTGACAGAGAGTTCATCGATAGTCTTGTTCCTCAACATGTAAGCTTGTGAAGATTTGAAACCCTAAACTCTCATTTCAGACACGGTTAGAACATGGCATATGTAGAATTAAAATCAATACCTTTGCCAACACAAAGAACTTCATTAACGAAGATATCAAATGCCTCGCACTCTGGCTCTTCAAATGGATCCAAGCATTCCCTACCAATGCATCTCCAAGCATTTAGCAAGTCAAATAAAATGAAACAATAAAAGAAATTAATGGCCAAAATCCATCAAATTTCACCTTTCAATGATCTCTGATCGGCTCAAATTAGATAACATCTACAAGAAAATCATGAACACACACAAATCACAATCATCTTCAAACTCTCGCTAATCATCACAAATTCAAAATTCTGAGTACCTCGTACGCTTGAATTATGCGGCGAATCATTAAATCAGAGACCTTGCCATCCTTATTAAGATCAGGATGAAATTGCTTCACCTTTATACACCAACAAAGCAAAATAATCAATGGCATTTAAATGAATGATCAACTATAAACATATATTATTATCAAACAACTACCACTAATCTTTGCCTTATCTTTATATTACATCAACTAAATCAAAGTAAATGTCTTAATACTTTAGCCCTGAAAGCTGCTTTGATCGCGGCAGAAGAGCAACCAGGTTCGATGCCAAGTACTGTGTAAGCTGAAGAAGTGGAGAGAGGGGAATCCTCTTCAGCCCTCCCTGAGCAATGAAGCTTGAACTTAGAAGAAGTTGAAAGAGAAGGGAATAAACGAAGCGGGTTTGTTTTGGAGGGAAAGAAGTGGCAGTTAGTGGGATTTGTAACGGTTTTTTGAAATGGAGGAATTTGAGGGAGAGAACTGTAGAAACACAATGACTCCATTTTTCTGCTCTGTGGTTGCGGTGGTGTTTTTACCTGCTTTTAACTAACTACTGGTTTCAAAGAGATGGCGGTTGGGATTTTTATTGGGTGTGGAGGGGACAAAACGGTGCGTTTTGAAGGTTCATCTTCTAGTATTAGTGATTTCTGACTTGGAAATAAATTAAAAATTCAATTTAGTCCCAAACTTATATATCCATTCCCAAATGCATCTCAAACCTGTAAATTTTTCAATTATATCCCAATATTTTCTTATAAGTCTCAATTATCTCCTTTTGTCAAGTCCTTTTAATAATTTAAGTTTAATGTGCATATTTTTTGCACCGGAGAATAATTCTTTTGATGAAAATTTGAGAATTTTTTTTATAAATGTTCACACTTTCGGTCTAATGTGCATATGTATTTATGTGCTAAAGTAGAATAGATTTGAAGAAAAATTGAGGAATATGTTGATGAACATTAGTAGAAAGATGCCATTGAGAAATGTTTGGGATCAAACTGATAAAATTTATAGGTTTAAGTCTCAATTGAAAATGAGATTTTAGGTTTTCCGTGTCTATTTAGGAGTATAGTTGAAATTATTTTTCAATGTGTTTTTTTTCATAAATGTATCAAAATAATAATTTTATTTTTATTTTTAACATTATCACATCAAAATGAATTGAAAACACTAAAACAATATAATTTAAAATAAAAATATTTTTTTGTAAAATTCTTTTAAAAATATTTTTTAAACACAGTGTCAATTAGGAAAATAAGGTTCGATAAAATACAAATTTTTCTTGGATATTTATAATCCATGCAATAAATCTTTCTTTCTTTTCTTTTATATATTTGTTTTTGTAATCATAACACTTTTTCATAAAAAATACTAACCATCTACTTAAAGCTTTTTCCTTCACTCTCGTAAAAATTACTTTTTTTTTTTTTGTCTCTAAATGACAATTTTTATCACAAATTTTAAAGGGAGGGGGTTAATTGGATAATTTAAATACATAGAAATCTAATTGGTGATTTTATTTTATTTTTGTTTTTTTTTCTTGGGGGGGTCTAGTTGAGAATAACATAAAGTATGATCAAGCTAAAATTTAATTTGATTTTTTAAGAAAATCTCAAAATTATGTTGTTTTGATTTTTTTTTTTTTAAAAACAAATTATTAACTTGAATCAACTCGGTAACCTATTATTCATGACTCGATTGTATCTTAGCTGAGGTTTGATAACTATATTGTTAAAAGCTTTGAGATGTTTTCAATATGTAAATGTTCCCAAATTTATTTGACTTTTATATACATGAGTGTATTTATTTTTACCAAAATTCATCTGCCAAATTCTATTTGTTTCCAAAGATTTTAGAGCTCTCGGGTGATCAAAGACATTGATGGACTTTCCTCTGCCCACACCATTACTACATCAATTACATGACCACAGCGTAGCTCTAGCTTCCCTACAGCACTACTTGGACGTGCCTCCTGCTTTAACGACCAAGATATGACGAGGATGTGCAGCAGCCACCCGCTTCCTTCGATCAAGACCATCTATGAGCCATTTCTCCTGTTGATCTTTGCCTTGTTCTCCTGGTAAGCTTTTGTGTATATATTTTTTTTTTTAAAAAAAAAAAAAACTTTGGATAGAAAAAACACTGGGTATAAATTTTCCAAGCGCTCACAAGCATATTGTGCCTCGCCAAGACACCAGGCCAGCAAAGTAACAAGTTCGTTCTTCCCTGGGCTTAGTGCCAACCTAGCGTGTGGAACCTTTAGTGCTGAACCACTGCACAAACCCACATTTCTTAGTGAGCTTATTCTGAAATTTTGGAAACTTCCAATATTTGGAACTTCTCCTGTTAGTCTATTATAGGTGAAACTAAAAATCTCCATCATCGAGTTTTGGGCTATCCAGATGGGAACACTACCGGTCAAATGATTAAAAGACAGGTCCAGGACTTTCAGAAATGTAATTTTCTTTAAGGACTCTGGAATTGTACCTTCAAGCATGCTGTTGGTGAGGTTCAAGTAATTCAAAGACATGCAGCTTCCCATGAGGGTTGGTATGGCACCAGAGAACTTATTCTTCGACATATCCATTTCCTGCACATGTCAGTTTACCAATGCTTGCAGGTGTTTCTCCATCCAGATTGTTATTCGAACAGTCAGGTGAGAGCGCCGACTCTGAAAGAAGGCCAAATTCTGCGGGAACATAATAGCTACGCAAGTAGTTGAGAGATAAATCCAACAGCATCATGACAGGACAGTGAGTAAGTTCGACAGGAATACGTCCTGATAAGTTGTTATGAGACAGGTGAAGATATCTCTACTGTGAGAGCCAAGATGGGATTGAACCAGCGATAAAATTATTTCTAACATCAAGAATATCAAGTTCTTCCATCTGCCCCATTTCATTTGGGAGAAAGCCATGAAGTTTGTTGCTGCCCAAATTCAGTCTATGCAACTGCCTCAGCTTTCCACAAGCTGCTGGAATTGTTCCGTCCAAGTAATTTTCTGGCAGATTTAGGGTCACGAGAGCACCCATGTTGCCGATACCATCTTGAATCTCTCCTCCTACACTGCTATTCAAAATATTGAAAAACTAGAGGTTTTATGAAAGATCTCCAATGGAAGCTGGTAAACTCCCGGCAAATAAACAAGTGTGTCAGTTCAGTTTTTGCGGAAAATGAACACTTTGTGAGGGAAGTTAGAGAACTGAGAGAGGAATCGCTTACTGGGTATTTAGAATGAAGGAGAAGAAACTGAAGATTATTTAACTCACCCAATTCTTCTGGAACTTCACGCTCAAAGTCATTCGCACTAAGATCGAGCAGTGTCAGTTGAGAAAAATTCGAATGTGTCACTGGAATTCTACCAGCAATGTAGTTCGAAAGAAAATACAGCTTATGCAAGTTCTGGAGCTTGCCCATCTCCCACGGTATTCCCCTGTTATTAGTTATTCGATCACCTATGAAGTGTCACTAGCTCATTATATCTCAATAATCTATATACAAGTGATAGTTATGGTTGGATGAGAAATATCTTCAAATTAATGCATCTAGCAACTCAAATACAGGAAAATAAAATATGGTTTAGTTCTGGGGCTGGAACATTAATCAGGAAGCTATCTAGACGGTACTTTTTAGCCTTGCATCTTATGCCACTAACATAATCCCCTTGCAAGAACGATCACTGAGGACCTCCATTGTTGTCAGATTATTAACTACAGTCATAGCTTGCAAAATCTGACTAATTTCCTTAGTTTAAGTCAAGTTGTGTATGATCACTAATTTATACCCCATGCCAGCAAGAGCAAGGAGTCTGGTCCAAATACGCTCTAGCTGCCTTCTAGTTTGAACATTATGATACGTAAGCCAATTCAGCTATCATCAACCAGCTCATTTTGGGGTCGTCAACTCAGCCCAAAACCTGGGTTGTAGATAAGGTAGATCAACTTAAAATAGAGGACTCAACTTACATAATTCACACAGAGATTCAGCCTTTCTTTCCAAATTCTGATGAACAATATCATATCAGTCCCCTTAATTTTCTTCACGGCTTATTTTTCTAGATAGTAATCAATCATCATTCATGAGCAATCACTTTTAATCTTAATTCACGTAAGAGAGAATGTATCTCTTATCTGGCACATAACCTTCATCGATCATGTGCCCAAACAACTTGGCCAAAACTCCATAAATGATCTCAGCTTGTGGGTGCATTTTATCTTCGACAGCAAAGCTGTGCAGATTATTTTCAATCTCAATCCAACTTATTCCAGTTTCTTTGGCAACGCACATTTCTTTCATTCTCTTGATAGTCTTTGCCCTTTCTTTCCATCTACCTTTAGAAGAATATATATTCGCCAACAAAATGTAAGGAGAAGGCTTCTCAGGTGCTGATAAAATTAACTGCTCAGCTGCATATTTCCCCATTTCAGGATCTGCATGAATGCCACAAGCTCCTAGCAATGCTTGCCAAACAAGCACGTCAGGCTTCATAGGCATTCCCTCAATAAAAGTCTTAGCTTCATTAAGAAGCCCAGCTCGGCCTAACATGTCAACAACACAAGCATAGTGTTCCATTCTAGGAGTAAGCTTATGAACTTCAGTCATGGATTTTAAGAACTCCATGCCCTTTTCAACCAAGCCTACATGGCTACACGCATGAAGCAATGAGAGAAATGTAACATCTGTTGGCTCTACACCTTTCAATCTCATCTCTTCATATAAGTGCAGTGCTCTAGAGCCATCCCCATGACGAGCAAAAGCAGCTATCATAGAGTTCCAAGAGACTGGGTTCATGCAAGGCATTCGACTGAAGACTTTGATTGAATCCTCCAAATCTCCACACTTCGAGTACATATTAATAAGCCCATTGCCAACAAAGGGGTTAGAACCAAAGCTCCGTTTGATAACTAATGAGTGAATTTGCTGGCCAAGACCCAAGGACGTATCCACACCAAAAACCCCAAGGATGGCTGAAACCATGTTGGGGTCAATCTCAGCTCCTGCCTCTAGCATTTTCACAAAAAAATGCCTAGCTTCTTCCTCAAATCCATTTTGTGCAAAACCCACAAGAATTACAGTCATGGAAACCTCATCAAGTTGTACTGCAGACTCAAAAATCTGCAAAGCATCTCCCATGCTTCCACATTTCGAATACATGTCCATTAGCGCGCTTTCAATGCAGAAATCTGATTGAAGACCTAATTTCCATAATCGTCCATGAATTTGACACCCTTCTCTCAGTGCCTGCAAACCAGAACATGCCATCAATGAACTCAAATAAGTCAAAGAATTCGGTTCAACCAATCCATTAGTCATTTCCATAAACTTTCTCAAACTATCCCTGTATAATTCACTTTGTACTAGCCCTGATATAACTGCAGTCCAGGTAATAACATTCCTTTCAAGCATCTCATAAAAAACCTGCATTCCTGAACTAGAAAAACCACATTTAAAATAAGATGTTATCAACGCATTCCCTACACTTATTTCCCTCTGAAAACCATTTAAAACAGCCAAACAGTGCACCATCTTGTTAACAAAACCAAGCTCAGGCCTATCGCAAGCTGATAAAATGGTAGTCAAAGTTGCTTGATCTAGCCTATAAAAACCCAAGCTTTGCATCTGTTTAAAGAACCCAAAACTCGCATCAAAATTCCCATCTTTTAAAAACCCAGAAATCATTATATTCCAAGACACGGTATCTCTGGTGAGCATTTCATCAAACAACTTGGAAGCATCAGTTAAGACCCCGTTTTTCACGTACATGGTGAGGAGAGAATTCCAAATGATAATGGCATTTTGCTCTAGGGGGTTAAAGAATTCGTGCGTTTTAATTATAGAGGCATGGAGAGAAGAACCTAAAAGAAGGTAACCTTCTCTTCCACATTTGGATAAGAGGTGGCTTACATCTAAATGATTGAGAAGAAAAGATGAAGTCTTTAAAGATGGGGTGTGATAGATTTTTGCTTTCAATGGAGATGTCAAAGAGGTTGCCCATGAGGGAAGGTGGGAATTCAGTTTGTGGATTACCCATTTGGATTTCATCCATGAAAACTGGAAGCTGAAGACCACCAAGTGCTTGCGTTTTGAATTTTTGACCAGAGGGGAAGCAAGGGTGTTGTTTGATAAATTTCAGCCAATCTCATTCTTCCCCATCTATCAATTCTAAATTATGCTAAGCTAAAAATGTTTTCAAGCAAGTCCCTTAAGGATCAGGTTTTCTTAATTGAGTCCTTTCTGTCCTTATATGTTAGCATTTTACGTCATTTTATGCAATTAAATTTAATGACATATTTTTAAGAGGGTCAGAAAATTCTTAATAGAGAAATTCTATCCATGTGTAATGAATTTAGACCGACGGATCTAAGTGAAAAATATTTGATAAAATAGAATAGAATCAGATTAAATGTTAGGGATAATATAGAATAGAATTAGATTGTATGTAAGGATGGGAATAACATTTAAACTTAAATTTTAATCCAATAAAAAGGCATAGTTTTTAGACCGCCCGATTTTTTACAAGAGTAACATAACGTTATTGAGTTAATTACTTAATTAAAATAATATTATTTTATTTAAATATGTAGGGCTTAAACATATAGAGTTAGTATCTTTTCCGATTCAACATAAAATCATGTTAGGCTTTGTATTTATTGTTGTTAAAATTACGAGTCAACTCGCAAAACTGTACAATTTTACGAGTCAAAACAATAAAACTTGTTAAATTGAGTAAAATAATTGGACCCCGGTAAAATCAGATAAAAACCATAAAAATCAGTTTTGATCATAAAATCGGATTAGATAAGTCCGATTTTATAATCCTACAAATCTTGCTAATTGTGAATTATTGTCCCTTCCCCCACCCCCTAAAACCTAGACGTCTAGCCCTATCGTGTATCCTCTCTCTTTCTCTCTCTTGATCTGTCCCAGTTAGCCCCCCTCTCTCACGATTTAAAAATTAAAAAATCAGTATTTTTTAAATACTCATATATTATAATTATTTTGGAATATATTTTTACTTTAATTGATAAAATTTTATGACCATAATTATGTTATATTATATTTGAAAATATTTTATTTATAATTTTTCTACCTACATGATTTTAATTATGATTTTACAATTTCGATTATACAATCCAAGTTCAGAAATTCTTTACATTTCATGTCAAAATCTTGATTCTGACAATCTTGTTTGTATTATAAATTTAAAATAAAAGGTAAAAAAAACAAAATCATTTTTTTTCCAAAAACAATTTGAAGACACAGTGTCACGCTCACTTAATCTATTTTTAGGTTCCAACTTCGGAATTGCCAGGGCCTTTCCCCTGGGGTCAGACTAGTCGATGATGACATGCAGACATGACAAAGGTCAGCTCAGCCTAGCAGTCCTGCTACAAGTGCAAGCTGATGCTTGTGAAAGTGCCTGTTTAATCAAAGACATAAAAAGGCAAAGGCTTCGTTTTCTTTGACTTCATTCCTCTCCATATCAAGAGATGAATCGAAAGTATATGAAAAAAGCACAGAAAACCACATCAAATGCTGAATGCAGTTATTTGAAACAATCATTTACAATTGGAAATCAAAATATGTGGTAGTATTACGATATATAACCTCAAGCAATAGGAAGTATAGAAAATGAATCTGAAAGCTCTCTGGCACCCCTGCCTTATCTTCGATGTCAACTTTTACAAGCTTTGCTGCAGGAAATGAAACAAGTTCGAGAATATGAATTGAATCTTCTTCTTTTATTTGATTGATCTGAAAGAACACCAACAAAACAATCAAATGGAGAGGATGTAATTATTTGATTGATCTGAAAGAACACTAACAAAACAATCAAATGGAGAGGATGTAATCCTTACCGAGCTCAATAAACTTTGTATCCACTATGGTAATTCCAGCCATGGAGTCTTATCCGTGGGGTGACACCTGGAGGAACTTCAAAAGATATCTTGATGGGCATCACCTCTCCGGGTACAAGTGAAAAGTAGTTGTCTGAGTAATGAACTGGGAGAATTCTTGAATCTTCTCCTTCCTTGTGGCCTGGTTTCGAAGCATGAACAGAGAAATATAGGAAAAAAGCAACTCCTTCATCGGAGCCATTAATTTCAGAAACCTGCAAATCATCATTCCCCCCTGAAAAACGTCTGTAGAACCTCTGGAATAAACTAGCCTCCTGTTTTTTCTCAGTTGCGCCATTTACATGCCCCAATGAGGCCATGTCAAAATCACCGTCACCAATTCTGGTGACAAAATTATTCTTGCAGGTTAAACTTTTTGAGTCTGGTATTTTGGATTTGTTTTCTACGTGCATTTTCATTTCATAAGTGGACCCTTTGATAAAAGTGTTTGATGTGATCTTAAGGGGAACTCTCTTCTTCCTGTATGGCTCCAACAGTTTGTAGTCTCCACCAGGCAGATGCAGCCAGTAGAAGTTCCTAGATATAACCCCATAATCTGACATCTTGTAGAGCTTGAGAAGAAGAAAGTAGACTGGCTTTGGGTTTTTTGATTTTGGATATTTCATCTCAAGTATGGGTACTGTTTTCTTTGATGGAACAGAGAGTTTTTCATGGACTACATAATACGGGCATGTTCCTTCAAGGTCCCATACCGATGCTTCTATGGCTACATCACATAGTTGCTCTGACAGAGTATTAACAACCTGTTTATGGCAAGAGAAACTGGAGAAGTCAGATAAGTATTCCGGAAGCAAGAAGTGGATTGTGTCGTGTAACACTGTAAGAGATAATGATGCAGTTGAAAATTTCAATTAGACATGTGCTCCAATGACCTGGAAACAATACAGTTCTAGTATGGTCCTTTACCTCAATAAAATATGTAGCCAAATTTAGCTGGACATGGACTGGCTCTGCAGCGCTGCGACAGCCATAAAAACCTGCTGTTTGGTCATGGAGATGGTCATAAAACTGGCCTCTAAGACCTGTCCAAGGATTCTGAGTCTTCCAAATCAAAACACCAGTGTATTTGCTCCACATTCGGGACGTCCAGCCTTCCAATAGAGCTCTATATTGAATGTAGTTTACAAGCTGAGCCTGAGATGATGGTTTAAACAGGTCACTACAACAACAACAAAGTCTTAATCCCAGACTAGTTGGGGTCGGCTATATGATCCTCTTTAACCGTTCAGCAAGAACATGCACCAAATTTGTCTCAATAAAAAGTTTAAATCCTTTGGAACCACTTCCATTCATGGAAGTTTAAGTCCGTTGTTTAAACAAGTGGATAGAGGCTTAAAAAAGATTTAAGAAATTGTAAATAGATGAAGATTTTATATACCTTCAAGCAAAAGTCATTAAGATCTGTTGGTGTCCCATATAGTAGAATCTGATTGTGAACCTTGCCTGCTTTTGAATAAGGAATATATTTGTGGTATTCCCATATGGGGTTTGGTACTTCTTCTATGTACCCATTTGGAAGCTTCTTAAACAACGGAATTTTCCATCCTTCTGGAGGCATTGTAGCTTTTATGGTAGCAGCAACTGGCACTCCGACAGAACCAACCTCAGGATTGAATCCATAATGGTAAAAATCATCCTTGAAGAAACTTTCTGGGTATTGTATTTCATAAGGGCCATCAGTGAAGTCCCCCTTTCCATTTGCAAAGCCATCCCACATTGACCCTTGGATATAAATGCGTGTGCCATCAAGATAATTAGTAGGATCTTTCAAGCTTGCAGGCAGTTCTTGCGCAGACTTGCCAGTGTTATGGAGACTCTCAAAATGAGGATGGAGCTTCAGCTCATCCTTTAAAGCATTATTGATGTCAGGTGGTGGAACTTGTTCATTTCCACCCACCCAAAGAGCAAGACTAGGATGATTTCGTAGAAGCTTGACAGTATCTCTTGCACATAGCATAAAAAGGTCATGGTCAAGTGGACCATTTGGGTTTGAAACGGGGACACCTCTTCCATCAACATCTCCAGTTATCCAAAATTCTTGCCACACCTACAAAAATCAACCCGGTTAATGATTCATAGTTTAAAGACTAGGCCTACATATCCCATTATCTTTGATTAGAAAAACACCAATCTAAGGTTGCACGTTGGAATTCAAAGCTGGATGATAGGATTAGAAAAATCATTGTCCATGCAAGCAAAAAAAATTATTAATTTAAAGCCCAGCATAATTCGATGAATTGCAAGTCAAAATTCACTCTTGCAGAGACGTTTCAAAACTTGATTGCATTCAATCAGAGAGAGAGAATTACCAGCAAACCATAGATGTCACAGTAATGATAGAACTCTGGCCTCTCAGCTAATCCACCACCCCAACAACGGATCATGTTAAAATTCATATCTGCATGGAACTTGATGTCTGTTTTGTAGCGTTTTTTAGAAAGCCTTAGCAACCCATCTGACAATATCCAATTACCACCGCGGATAAAAATAGGCTGCCCATTGACCTTGAACAACCTGTTCAGCCCATGAGATAAAAAACATTCCTGGAACCTGAGGCCAAAACTTTTATAATCAATTCATTCCATAAATTTACACATTAAATACCTTCCACCAGTTGCACTATCAATATAGCTCTGAATTTTACGGAATCCATGCATATGGCTCCATGAGTCAGACTCTCCATGCCCCTTTACATCAACAGTAATAGTGACATTGTATAATGCTTGCTTTCCCATTCCATTTGGCCACCATAAATTGGGCTTGTAGAAAAAAAGCTGCAAAATCACGCTGTTTAGCACTCAAAAAGAAGCAATGGAAACCAAAATAATATACATGAAAATAGTTGAAAGTTGAGAACAATGGAAAGTCCAGAAGCTTGTGTATTCAACAGTGTACACATCGGATTTTTATTAATTTTTTCATGGGTAAACTTAAAAGGGCACTTATTAATTTTTTCATGGGTAAACTTTAAAGGGCACTTACTATGTTTAACATATTGGCCTCGGTAGTACAGAACAAAAGACCGCTAACTCTTCATGCTTATATATAAATTGCAAATGTAAATGGAATTAAAAAACAGTGGTTAGTTTCCTCCACTTCATCCCTAATGAAGAATAAAATGCATCGTAGGAAGCCAGGAACTCCCACATTCTTACAGCAACATTCACTGTTCATCTTATTAAAAGAAGAACTCTGTTTGTTATGAGAATGAAATTTGGATCTGGAACAATCACATGATTTTAGCAGTAAAAGATGTTCAAAAGGGAGGATAGTTATCCATGGCAGACATAAAGATAGAAGAACAAAGAAGGGGAAAATAGAGTGGACACAAAAGTAATCCTATAGCGAAAGGACAATAACAATGAACACAAAGAAATGCATTAAGGAACCTCACAAGAGAATCGAGAGGATTATTCAAGTAAAAACAAATTTTCACTAGGTTAGGTTAATCAATAGGCTTTGAGGATTGAATTGAACATGTTTGGGCAAGAACAAGTCAACAAAAATTTTCTTGCCACAAACTACTCAAACAGATGGGTTGCCTTCAATAATCCCCAGCTAGTCATGAAGACCGTTATTATCCTCCAAAGTATTTCTTTAACTTAGAATGCAATGAAAGGGCAGTCAGTTCAGAACAACAAAAATAAATAATGTAATTCACCTGAGGAAATGTATGTTGAACACGATTTCCTGAGGGGATAGACAGATGTTGCGTCTGAAGATGCTCCACTATGCAAACACCTCCTTCAAGTTCTGATGTCACCTGGATGTTCAAATCACACTCGACAACCGAGGAACTTTTGTTTTCCAACTCAGTTGTGGTGTGCAGATATATCCTCTTGTAATCATCATAAAATGTTGAAACCAAGTGGGGGTCTATTATTTTCACTGGCTGCACCAAATTGGAATGTATGAATATATAAGAATTCAAGCCTTCACACCTTGTATTGATATGCTTCTCAAACGATATGAATCGTCAAATGTTACAAGGACATAAATGAGCACATCATGAAGGTCATGAAAGTAAATTCAACACGGTATTAGACTCACCCCGGTGATGGAAATCGATACTTCATCCCATATGCCAGTGTTTCTATCCCTGAAGTAATAGAGAGGAAGCATTAGTTTTCTCATTCACTCCTATAATATAGGTCTGTGATCTTTGCAGGAAAAAACTAGGTGAGAAAAAAGAATCTGTGGCAAACCACAGTTTTGAAGAAAAAACATCATAAGCAGCACAAGTGCAAAAGTAAATTTATTTTGCTTTTCATTGTGAGCTTTTAAACAGAGCAGCTTCTCTTTTCCCAATGCATAAGTGACTTTCTATCCTTATGGTAACCCACAATCAAGATAAAGGATATGGGAAATTAAAAGGAATTACACTCTTCAATTAAAAAAAAAAAAAAAAACCTTATAGGAGCCATCCAATCCCAACCCTCGACATATTGCGTGGCAACATCTTTTCCAATCTGAAATGAGAATAAGAATAAGAATAAGAATAATATTAAATGGATGTTAGCTTGAAATTTCTGCTCTTGTTAACTTGTCGATTTACTTTCAGCTATTAACAACCCCAGGAAAATCAAAATTGCTTTCTGTGGAAGTAGAAAGCAGTTACGAACAGGAAGAAGATATAATTCATTAATGAGGACTACAGAAATGGTAATGCACCTCATGATCACCACCCTGCCCCCCTTCTGGGGGAATTGTACCAGGATGATCTGGAGGGTGAACCAGAACAGCAAGAAAGTTTTGACCATCAGGATGTAGAATATCAGTAACATCAAGAGAATGTCTTCGAAACATCCCCTTTGGCAAGATCTTCTTGTTTCCATTTAAATATAGTTCTGCCGAGTAATTTATTCCACGAAAATTCAGATCCAGATGTTGGTCTGCTGACTGTGAAATGTCAAGTAATTAGAGACCATCCAAAGGAAGATTTTAAAAATCAAGGATGAGATAACGAAAAAAATAAAATGACAAGTCATCGTACATTAAAAAGTTTGAAAGAAACTCAAATTTCCAGCAATGTTCAAATAAGCAGGTTAACCCTCTTCTGAGTTTACATACAATGAACTAATCCAGTGTCCATATTGATCGATTACAAGATGTAGAATATAGAATGAAAAACTTTGGGAGAAAATCCAAAATCAAGATATTTTCCAGTATACAAACCAAACCACAGTTTTAAGTCATAATTGACCCGAACAGACAGCAAAGTATTGCATACCAGCTTACACTGAAAAGTTGTGAAGAACCAGAATGTATAGTACTCCCTTCCAGAATCAGCTATATCAATAATCGCTTCGTTTTCTAACCCATAAAAAGGATCAGGAACAACTTTGTTCTTCACCAGGGTTCCCAACACACTATAAAAAAAAGGAAGGAAAAGATAAAAAGTAGCGCACATGTGTTAATCGCGTTGCTATTGATATTATTAGCAGATATTACATAAAGATAAATCCTGCACTAACTAAACTGCAAGCTCATTAAGCATAATTGCCATCATATTAACTATTTACGATTCAAAAATCTCAGCTACTAAGTTTACAAGCAGATGTTAAAGAAGGAAAAAAATCTGCACTAAAAAGTCAAGCTTATGAATTATAATTTTAACACGCATGTTAATTAATTACAATTCATATAGTATTCACACACAATACAGTTACTTACCAAAAAAAAAGGAAAACAAAAGAATCAGGTATTTACAGGGATTGGAAACTGGATTCAAAGAAATTTCAATACTCTTTAATTGATTACTGATATAATTCAGTGATTTGAGCCATCAAATAAGCTTTAAAAAGGTAAAAGTAAGATGAGACATTACAGAACAATAAAGAACAATTGACCAATGAAGTCAACTGGGTCAACTGATAGAGCATTTTCTTATTAAACAGAAAACCGATTCCACCAACCAGTGACATCGAAATCCAAAAAAAAAAAAAACACAGAGGGGCTACAAAAACATGATCCAATTCAAAGAAAAAATGGGTTCTCAAAAAGTAGCCAAATTTAAAGAAAGACAGCGAATTTAACAAAATGAAAAGCAAAATTTGAAAATTTGGTATCAATGCATTACGTTCCAGGAACAGCAGCTTCCATCCATGGCTTATTAGGACCAGTAGGAGAATGAGTGGTAGTGAGTTGGGTCCCACTGAGATGAACCTCGGTTGATCTAGCAGCTAACCATCCTGAATCAAGCACTGTCTTCCCTATCTCTGCCATTCAGTTTTTCAAAAAATAATTATGAAGGAGCAATCCACTACAGATCCTAGAAAAAGTGAAGGGAAATCCACAGTTCTCAGGTAAAATGTAAGAGGAGATAAGAGAAAACGGAAGAGTAAAGACCCTCTCTCTCTCTCTCTCTGTTTATATACAGTCAGACAGAATAAATAAAAGACGTGTCTTGTGGGCTGTCTTTTGTTCTTCTTTCTCTTGAAGACGGGGATTTCCATAGATTCTATAGTTTACCCGCTTATTATCCAGCCAAGCCAGACAGGATGTCTTTTTTATCGTAACTGGAAGCACATGGAATTTAATAATAAAATAAAAAATTGAAATAACAACAATAAAAACTTGAAAAATATATTATCATATGCAAAATTAAATTAACCTAGGATATTTCTGATCCAGACACGTGATACATTAAAATTACATGTTTGATGTGATTTATGGGTAATAAAATCAGAATAATTTGATATATTTTTTTAATAATAAATAAAAACAAAACAATAAAAGTTAAAAGATAATGATAATAATAAATAAATATATTTAATAGTGTAAATATAGATAATTTATCCAGTTATATTTGATGAATTTATTATTAAAACTGATTTGCGATTGAAATCATGAAGCAAATAAAATTTATTTGATAACAAAAATATATGCAAGGATATTCGAGTTAAAAATATCATAAAAATACATATTTTCTTAAAAAAAACAAAATTTGACTCTCAAAATCTATATAGTTTTACAAGTTATTACCCTGTATTCTGCTACTAAAATATAATTTTTTTTATCCGTTTCAACATATATAATTTCTTATTTTTTATTTTGATTGGTATTTTTTTTATTTTATTTTAATTTTTTATCCCTTGATTTTTTTCAGTTTTTCTAAGATAGTTTTTTAATTTTTTATTTATATTTATACACCTCTATTTTTAGTTTAGATTGTTAATTTTTATTATTATTTTTATTTGTATTCAAAGCAATCCGCATTATAGAAACAATAGTACATAGGAATAAAAAACAAATCAAAAACTCTAAGGAAGCAAGAAAAATAAAACTAAAATCATTATCATCATTGTGTAAATAAAGGAAACAAACAAAATTACATTAAAAAAACCATAACAAAATAGAAAATAAAAAAATTAAACTAAAATATGAAACCAAAATAAGAAATATTAGTTGAAAAAAGCTATTTCACTTGAAGATAATTAAAATAAGAATTATTAAATTATCTCGAGGAATAAAAAGAACCCAAAACTTTATAGAAAAATGAAATAAGAAAAAAAATCTAAAATTATTGTGTAAAAAATGGAAAAAACAAAATTATATCAAAGAATAAAAATGTCTCAGACTATAACAAAGAGCAGAAAAATAAAATAAAATAAATTCATATTATTAGTTTTTAAAAAAATAACTTTAGTTTTCATTAAATAAAAATAATTAAGAAACCAATAGAAAGGATAAAGGGAAAAAAATAAGAAATATTAATTTTCCAATGATAAAAAAAAATATAAATTCAAGAAAAAAATAATTTTAAAAAATATTACCTCAAAAAAAATAGGAAATAACAAAAACTAAAAACTAAAACTAAAAATTGAGATTATTCTATAAATTTTAAAAACAATAAAGGACTTAAATCGAAAATTTAAAGTATAAGGGTTGAAACTAAAACAAAATATATAACTAATTTTAATAAAAAGATAAAATTGAACAAATAAAAATATTTGTATTGAGAATATTAAGAGATTTCAAACCAGTCCGGAAAATTAAAAGAATAAGGACTTAAATGTAAATGAATTATATAATTAATTTTACTTGAAGAACACGATTGAAACAAATCAAAACTTATATCACAACAATAAGGACCACAACGCAAAATTAAAAAAAATGAGATTGGTGTGAAATAAACATGGATAAAGGGGACTTACGTATGATTTTCCATGCAAGAGAAAGAAATGTACACAACCAAATTCAACCACCCACCATCACTTATCAGGCCACCGAAGTATAACACACGCATCACTGTGTGATAGACGACATAGCGGTGTTTTTTGAGAGACGTCGGGCGGATATTTTATATGACCCAGTGACATCGCACGTGTCGTCGAACAGGAGTGTCCATTCAAAACACCCTGGTGCGTCAAGGGACGCACCAGCAATAACCTCGATATTAAATATTATAAAAAGGTTAATTACTGAACATCCCTGTCTTTCTTTCTTCTATTTTGTCTTTATTGGGGTTATATGAGTAATTATATATTTTAAAAAATACATGAAATACCAAAAATAGCTCTCCAGGCAACCCTTAGGTTTTGTCTTACTAGGGGTTAGAATCGTTATTGCACTATGTACTTAAATTGTGCAATAACCAGGACACCCCGTCAGTTTATCTTGTGTTTTGTCTTATTAAGAGTATTTCGGTTATTGCACTGTACATGTTAAATGTAAAAATAAAAAATATCCCTAACTCCCGATGTTTCAATGAAGGTGCACCAAGGCGTAAGATTATAATTTCACTATTTCAATCAATATTGAATTGTTTCTATAGTTACAGTGGAAACACAACATGTTTAAAGTTTTTCTTTAATTCAGTCATTGCCCGACGCTTAAATGAAGGCGCATCGAGAGGTAAAATGGTAATTTTACTATTTCAATCCATATTGAATTGTGTCTATATCCACAATGGAAACACAACATATTTTAGGTTTTTCTTTAATTTGATCATTGCAGTGTACACATTAATGAAAAAGAATAAAAAATACTCCCGATTCAAAGGTTTAAATGAAGGTGCATCAAGGGGTAAGACAATAATTTTACTATTCCAATCATAGTGAATTGTGTCTATAGTTACAGTGAAAATGCAACATGTTTTAGTTTTTTCTTTAATTTAATTGGCAATATCAAAAACCGATAAAAAAAAAAATGTAGGCAAAAAACGCTAGCCATTAGCCTCGACTTCAACCATCTACAATAATAAATAGGCCCGTAAACAAAAGCAAATGGACAGGAGAAGTGAAAATAAAAGCCCAAGGAAAACTCACCCACACGATGGGGCCAAGTGCCAGCCCCTGAATTCTTCCTGGGAAGATCATATCCGTAAAATTTCGAGGGCAAGCCTTGTCAATAACTAATTTTATTGTATGCATGTATGTGTTTATGTATGTATGTATGTATGTATAAAAGATGCACTGTAGATAAGGTTGTATTCATCGTACCTGCTCGGTGTGTATTTTTAGGGTGGGTTTGCAAATTCTCTATTGATTAGAAAATCATTTTCTATATTTAAAATTAACATTTGGTAGTTATTATCTCACGGATTAAATATTAAATTTTATCAATACTCTCTCACACAGTAAATATAAATTCAACAAAAATTTAAAAATTATACAGTAAAGAATTTGAATAAAAATCCATCAATTACTCAGCTGAGATTAAGATAAACCATTTATGAATAATGTTTTTTATTAATATAAATATTTAGGTTAATTTATATATCTCAATTAATTATATATATTTTAAAATTAATAATTATATAATTTTTTAATAATTACTATATTAGTATTCATGTAACTCAAATATGATATCATTTGGAGGTGAATTTTACAGGTTCGAAGATCCTAATAAATATAAGTTTGAGACATCCAATTGGCGTGGACTTGATAGACAATAAACAGTTTATTAAAAAGATTTTTAATTTTTAATTTTATTATTATATTTATAAAGAATATGATATGATGTTAGATAATATATTTTAGATTTGACATGCCCTAAATCAGATCTTATCAATTAATTATACCCGGGCCTTATTGGGTGGTGGACCCCTTTTTCTGTAATCTTGGACCTGATTTAAGAGAGGTTCATTCAACATAGTCAAGCCTATGCTTAGCCCTGGGGCCCCTAGGCTTACAAATTGTTTTTTTTTTTTATAAAAAAAAATTAATCTTGTAATTGAAAGTTATTTCTGTATTTTTTTTCACTCTCTTTTATTTTTATTATAATTTGTAAAAAAAAAGTGAAAAAAAAAAAAAACATGAGTGACGCAAAGACAAGTGAATTGTGGATCATATTTGGACAGCAGTGTAATGTGTTCGGTCACTATGAATAATATTTTTTATGTTATTGAATTTGTTTTATTGATTTTTTTTATAGTATTAATAATGTAATATATTTCTTATTATTGCAATTTGGGCACCTCATTTTATAATTTTTTAAAAATAAAAAATGTTCTCTTACTATTTTTTTAAAACCTTACCAAGCAAAAATATTCTAAGCTTTTTTGGTGGACAGTGTATTTAATGGACAGGGGCCCTTCATTAAAATATGTCCTATTCATGAATGATTTTTTATGACAAGTCTATCAATCTGATTTATTAGCTCAACTAACATTACGGGGGTTGCTTGGAATTCTTTCCAGAGTAATCATGAAAAAAAATTGATTTTTTTTTTCATTTGAAACTATTTTTTTTATTTTTAAATTATTTTGATGTACTGGTATTAAAATTAATTTTTTTTAAATATTATTTTGATTTATTTCTAAACAATTTTTTTTTTAAAGCAACTATAATCATACTCGTAAATAAAAACTATATATATATAGTTCCAACCTGACAAACCAGAAAATTGACCGTCTTCTAAGCAGCATTAACAACTAACTATCTTTTTAGAACTGTGATCAAAGTTATTTTTTAAAGTTTTTTTTTATGTATAAATATATTGAAATGATATTTTTAATTTTTTAAAAATATTTTTGATATCAACACAATAAAATAATATAAAAAAAACCTAAAACTTAATTTAAATTAGAAATAAAAATATAGAAATTTTTTCTATACATTTTGAAACGCATTACAAAACTCCATTTAAAACTAGCTAGAAAAGGACATTTGAATCATTACTCAACTTTCTCTACTTCTTTGTAGGTGTCTCAAAATGTGTTTAGAAAATATTTTTTAAAAATAATTTTTTATTTATTTTTATTTTAAATTATTTTTTTTTTGTATTTTTAGATTGTTTTCAGTGAAAAATCATTTAAAAAATAAAAAAATCATTTTAATATATTTTTAAATAAGAAACAATTTAACTATAGTAGTTATCAGCATTTATTGTCATGACACATTTACAAGAGATTTTAGGGAAGCAAACTGGGCCTCCAAGTAATAAAGGCATCCGGTTCGTGCCCAAGGCTCATCTCATCACATGCTCCTCCTATCGAGTTCACTCAAACTTAATTACAGAAAAAATAAAAATATTTCCAAACGGATGTTACAAAACAGTGAATTTCCACTTGAATTTATATCACTAGATCAATTTCATTCTCATTTTAATTCTATCAATCATATATATACAATTAAAAAAAAGTATATATTATGTTCTTAGTAACATAATTGTAAGTGAATAGGATGCATATGGCTATTAAAATTATAAGATTTAAATAAAATAGTGGATCCAGCAACAATAACCTTGTTGACAAGTGACAATAGCACACTAGGATGCCCCGAGTAGTCTAAATATAATTAAGTAGATGGACCTTTCGTTTTCTCAATTATTATCGTGAAATGCATCCCACGATCCTTATCTTCAAGATAATTCGATTTTTCAGGTCAATTCATATGTATCTCAATTAATAATACATCATAAAATTATTAATTATATAAAATTTTAATGATTATTATATTAATAATTACAAAATAATAAATCTCTCAGTCCTAAGCTTTTATTATGAGATCATCTAATAAATGATTGAGATTTTAGAGTTTTATGTATTTAATGTTTGTTTTTATTTTTTTAAATTAATAAAATAATATATATTTTTTAAAAATATTTTTAATATTAACATATTTTAAGATTAATATTAAAAATCCAATCATCTTGATGTTCCTTTTGCTGCACCATTCCTATGCACTAAGCGGAGACTTAAGAGCCCGTTTGGCATAGAGCAAACTTATTTTTTGTTGTTTTTTATTGTTTTTTTATTTGTTTTAAAAATCATTTTTAAATTATTTTAATATGATAATGTCAAAAATAATTTTAAAAAAATATTATTTTGATATATTTCGGTATAAAAAACACTTTAAAAATCAACAGCAACAGCACTCTCAAACATCCTAAAAGGAAAAGGTTTCTTGCTCCTGAACTGACACATGTTCTCTCGTCTGTTCCATTCCAGAACCTGCTCCTTTTCATTCCTCGGAGGGCCCTCCCCTGCCATGTCACTCCAGGTGCACGAATCTCTCTCTCCCTCTCCCTCTCCTTCTGTCTCCCGCAATCAATGCCCTCTCTCGCTCCCGCTCTCGCTCAATCAACGCATACGCTTGGTTTTGAGGCTCAAAGGTTTGCTTTTCTAGTTCCAGTGTCAGCGAAAACGAAAGACGAGCTGTTTCTGCTCTAGAGCTCGAGGAAGGTGAGTCTTTTTTGAGGTTTCCATGTGGGTACCATCGCATGCGACCAGTTCCAGATTATTTATAAAAAAAATAACCAATACTGCGAGTACACGCAAGCCCATCGTATTCTGAACACCCTCCATGAATGGTGGGCCCTGACCGGATATTTTGACTTTAGATAATATTGTTCAGACCGCGCGCAAAAGCACAAACGGGAGTTGCAAGTCACAACTACTCGATGAGCCATCAAAATGTAGCTGTTCTAGAATGACCCCGGATATCAAGGAATTCCCTTTATTCATCAATCAAGTCCTCGTAAAATTAAAAGTATTTGAAAGAAGTCCTCCAAGTGCCGTCATTGTCAGCAAATTTAATTGATTAATTTTATCAAAATTCACGTGGAGACAATTTTTTACATGCCACATGGAGACAAAATGAAGATAACTCTTATTAAAAAAAAAAAAAAATATTCGACTGTAATGGTAGTTCTTGTTTGACAGTTTAATTAAAGTTGTTTTTTAAAATAATTTTCATTTAAAAATATATTAAAATTATATATTTTTTTAAAATAATTATTTTTAATATCAGTATATTAAAATAATTTAGGAACATTAAAATTTTTTAATTTAAAATAAAAAAAATTCAACTTAAAAACACTTTTAAAATAAAATGTGAAACACTTAATATATATGTTACTAACACCTCATTTACTCAACAAGGTTAAGGCAGTGTTGGTTAAAACATCTCAAGCAAGTAAAATGATAACTTAATAATCACTTGAGAGTATAATTAAGGTTGTTTTTGAAAATATTTTACATGGAAAATAATATAAAAACAAAAAACAAAAAATAAAAATTAACTTTTTAAAAAATTATTCAAAAATATATTATAATTTATTTCGTATAGGGACCACTTAATACTTTTAAAAAAGGACTAATTCGACATTTTCCCAAAAAAGCGTACCAAGGACCCACCTTATCTTTATCTACTTACTGCCACGTCATCACCCGTCTTAATCTCCGTGCCCACCCGTCAAGACTACCTTCTTCAATATTTATTTCCGACTTCCTGAATCGAACAAGCATATCATTTCCAATTATTTTCTTTCCCTCCAAACAAGCAAACTCCGAAACATCATTTTCCCGAGAAAATTATCTTTATTTTCTTTCCATGGATTTACCAGCTCAACGTCGTCTCAAAGCTATCCAGAGTCACATCCTCTCTTCCACCATTGCCGATCAATCCGACCTCCAAGCTAACCTCACCTCCTCACAGTTCGTTCATCGTAATGTCTCTCTCTCTCGATGCTTGCTTGTACTTGTTTATAAGTATTAACTTATGTTTCAAGCTTATAACATTTTTTTGATCGCTAGATTTTAGGCGCTAACTGATTTTGAATATATATTTTTTATTTTTCGCGATTTTTGCGTTGTTTTTAAAACGGTTTTAGTTAATTTAAGCGGTTAAATGCAGTTCCTAACTGTTTTTTATTGCTTGCAAATAAATAATTACTATCATTTGGATAATTGTTTATTTTATTTTTACAGATTTATGTGTTATTCTTTTAATGTTTTGGTAATTGAGTTTATTGTATTTTTTTTTTTTTTTTGGTTTTTATTTGCCTGTGTAGGTCAACAATACAGTGTTTGTTTACCGGAGAAATTGCAAACAGGGAAGTGGAATGTGTATAGGTAAGCAATGCTTAATTTGCTTCCTGTTTTTTCTTTTTAGTTTAATTTCGACTAGTTTGAACCCAATCATTGTTTTTTATACTAATTAATTGGTTAAAAATTGCTTGATAGTGAATTCTACTTGTTTATGTAATGGTAGATCTGCACGGTCGCCAATGAAGATTGTAACTAGGTTTCACGATCACCCTGAGATCGAGACATTACATGATAACTTTGTGTAAGAATCTCAACCATTCATTTTATTTCGTATGTAGGTTAAAGGGTCTATAATTTTGAAATTGAAACATAAATGGTTTGGTCAATGAAAGAGTTTAAGAACAAATAGTTTTAAGGTGCTCATCATTTTAATTATTTTTTTTGTGTTTATAGACATGCTGTTAAAACTTTTGGAGATTACAAGTACTTGGGCACACGAGTTCGGGCAGATGGAATGATTGGAGAGTGAGTTGTTGATTAATGGAGCCTGATTCTGTATTTTTTTCATGGATTAACAATGAAGGATAAAGCTAAACGACTTCTCTGTGTATCATTTTGACTTTTTGTATATGAAAGGTATACATGGATGACATATGGAGAAGCTGGTGCAGCTAGGGAAGCGATAGGTTCTGCCCTTCGTTTTCATGGGTTACAAAAAGTGAGCAATTTTCTAGATGATTTGTATTTGTATTTCTTAGGAGTTATTTTTTTCCTTAAAAAAGCGTGTGCAATTGTTTTCACATGGGCAAGTAGTATTTGATGTTCTGTAATCTGATACTTTGCTTGTGTATTAGCTGACATTATGTAGCTAGCCTCTTCAGTAATACTCAAATGAAAAATCATACTTCCACGTGACATGTTACTTTTAATGTAGTTACTTTGACATCAATTTGTATCTTGTGGAACAGGGAGCATGCATTGGACTCTATTTTATAAATAGACCAGAGTGGTTGATTGTGGATCACGCTTGTACAGCATATTCTTATATTTCGGTTCCCTTGTATGACACACTTGGTATGCACATGACTGATAAAAAATGCATCTTTTTTGATACATTAGTCCTGTTCTTACAATGTCTGATTCTATGCGCAGGTCCTGATGCAGTTAAGTATGTTGTGAATCATGCTGATGTGCAAGGTATCTTCTGTGTCCCAGAGACATTGAATACTGTGAGTTTAATCTTTGCTTTTTAAATCTTCCCTTCTACACGGTAGAACCCATGTCTAGATAGTTAGCATCGCCTGGGTTCTTAGTTCACTGGAAACTTCTTTTCCCATTCTGAAACAGGACTTGGATACATTTCGACCCGGTTGAAGGCCTGTACATTATGAAAAAAACTGACTTGCTGTGAATTATCTTCACTAAATCATCAGTTTTCTGTTCATGCTAATTGTGCATTGAGTTTAACAAACATCGTTAGATGATAGTTAATAAATGAATCAAATTGTTATAAAACTTGTCTCAGGAGTCAGGTGACTCAGGTCTTCTGAGTACCTTTTCATTTCTCTCTCTCTCTCTCTGCATCTCTCTTCGTCTCCCTCTCTCATGCAAGGGAAAAGGCTTAAATTTTCTTGTACTAATTTTTGCTGCATGCTTTTCTTCTAGTTCATCTTGGGAAACAGGAGATATCCATACTCATTACACTTGAATTGACTGTTCTAGATTCGTCTGTTCTCATAACATGAGATGATGATACAGTAATGGGCAGAACTTTCTGATATATAATTGCTAACTAAAGCTGGAATCCTGTGGCATACTTGTATTTGGCTATGCTACATGTTCATATCTCATGTGTATTTGTAACCTATGAGCTTAGCAGATCTGATGTTAGCTTGATTTGAATTTGCAATGTGCCTCATGTTCTCTCCTGGAACTTGCAGTTGCTTAGCTTCATATCTGAGATTCCATCTGTACGACTTATAGTGGTATGTACTTCTATGGTTTCTACAAAAAGTACTTAGTCAACTAAAGAATTCCATGGACCCTATTCTCATTCTGTGTTATTTACTTTATGTCAGGTAGTGGGAGGTGTAGATGAACACTTACCATCACTTCCTTTGGCATCTGGAGTGAAGCTCAGATCATATACAAAATTGTTCAGCGAGGTAAGTTTTATTCTGAAACTTTGCCTTTCTTAGGATAGCTGAATGTGGCTAAAAATATTTGGTATGTGGACCATATTAGAACTGTATAACTTGAGACAAGGAATCCGTGTTAACCTTGAATCTATTTGAAATTCCTTATAGAATTTTTTGATTGTTGGTTGTTGTTCTTAAGAAAAACATTAAGTGCTTGGTTGATTTGACTTGGATGGTTTTTGTTCTTCATATTGCTAACAAATCATCGTGTCCCGTGGTTTAAAAATAAATGATCCCATTCTCTACTTATGTTTTAGCAATGAGAATTTGACAATATAAACTGAACAAGCCAAACTCTTAAGATTATGTTGACGAGTTTAATAAATCAATTGCTTTTCCAGTTTAGCAATACATGTAGTTTATTTTGTGTGTTTCTAATGCTTATTACGTTAGATATTTATCAACAATCCTCATAATATTAGCAATATTTGATCATGGACAAAATTTCTACCTTAATTTAAAACTCCTAAATTGAAATTGAGAATGGCTTTGCAAAAATGTTTCTCATCAATTTTTTTACTGTAGATCAGCTTTATATCTTAATTCAAAATCCACAATCAGACTGGTCAATTCTCAATTTGCAATGCAATAGAAATTGAGCGTTTCTGTGCTTAACTTAGAAAAAATCATGTCACCTTCCAAATGGTTTTTTTTTTAGGGCCACAGTAGCCTGCAACCTTTTATCCCTCCTAAACCTGAGGATGTTGCCACCATATGCTATACGAGTGGTACTACTGGCACACCAAAGGTAAGATGCATGTTTTTTGAAATATTGTTCTCAGCTTTTGCTGCTACTGTCTCTTTTTCACAATGACTGGCCTTGTATTTTCTGGAAGGGAGTTGTCTTGACACATAAAAACTTAATTTCAAGCGTTGCTGGTTTCTGCATGGCAATCAAATTCAACCCCGCAGACATGTAAGTTTCATCTTCAATTCATTTTAGGACTCTGTTGAAAGATAATTTATATACTTTTCTGATTTGACTTTTTTTTTTTTTATCTTGCAGTTATATATCCTATCTTCCTTTGGCGCACATATATGAACGGAGTAATCAGATCCTGTTAGTTTACTATGGTGTTGCTACTGGATTCTACCAGGGAGTATGTGACAATTCTGTGAGATGCACACACACACACACATGTTGTCATGACTCCAATTCCTATTTTAGTTAGCGATTAGTTAAAGAGTTTTTATGGTTTGGCCTAGTTCAAGAATGCTGTAGTGAGGTAGAAACTTTGCCAGTGAGATTTTATAGTCAAGTCATTATGCATAGTAAATAGGTTCTATCATAGTTTTCTTGGGCACAGTAGACCAAAAGAATATCTTGTTAGTAGACTATCTTCTGAACTGATATATTGGTGTCACAGATGTTCTGAGCATGAAATAATCCCTGTAATAAAACTACACATACATTTCAAGAAACTAAAGATGAAACGTAGGTCTGTAGTTATGACAAATATCTCTTTTTAATGCTTACCTAGGTGCATTTTGGGTGTCTTCATGCAAACACATTTATGGCTTAGTTTCTTGAACTTGCAGGACAATTTGAAATTGCTGGATGATTTGGCTACTTTAAGACCAACAATATTTTGTAGTGTTCCTCGGCTTTATAACCGTATATATGATGGGTAAGATTGTGCCTTAGGAGCGCATAATTTATATCGTTATAATCTTTATGGTCATTCAGGCATGTTTGATAAATTTGATTGTCTCAGAATCATAAATGCGGTGAAAAGTTCTGGGGTTTTAAAGGAGAGGCTATTTAGAGCTGCCTACAACTCTCAGAAGCAAGCATTGATGAGTGGTATGTATAGCCAATGACTAGTTTTTAACGTTATAGTTGATATCTTCTCATTGATGAGTGGTATGTATAGCCAATGACAAGTTGTTTAGTCAGCCTACAACTCTACAGAAGTGTTTTTTTCTTAACAATTATTTAAGCCCAAAACACTGAAGTTCTAATAGTAGATTATAAACCTGACTGCTACATTCCTTAAATAGGAGGTAGATAATGTGTGGAGTCATATTTCTTCTTGTTAATGTTTAATATCAATGCTTCAGGCCAGAATCGATCAGCAATGTGGGACCAATTGGTATTTAACAAAATAAAGGAAAAACTTGGAGGACGAGTGCAGTTTATGGCATCAGGTGCTTCACCTTTATCTCCAGATGTAATGGACTTTCTGAGGGTGTAAGTCAATTCCTAACCTAATGCATAATTAAATTTGAATCTCTCTCCCTGTACGTGCACATGCATTTTTTTTTTATCAAACTTCATCATGGTTTATAGGTGCTTTGGCTGTCAAGTACTTGAGGGATATGGGATGACTGAGACTTCTTGTGTCATCAGCAGTATGGACCAGGGTGACAATTTATCTGGCCATGTTGGGTCTCCTAATCCTGCCTGCGGTAAGTGTTACATACCTGTTTGATGATAGCATAATAAGTTTGCCATCTACATGCGCTGCTATATGAAATTATAGCATGGGCCAGTAACTAAAACATGTAGTAGTTAGCTCTAGTTGATAAATATCAATTTTAGTTGGTGCCCCATAGTTTTATCGTTTGTAAATCTGATGCTAACACATAAGAAATAATGAATTTCAAAGATGGCCATCACAATTACATCCTTTTATTTGTACAAATCGTCTTGTATTTTCAAACCGCTTTGATAAAAAGGATTCTAGAAAAAAAAAAAGGAGGATTTACTAAGTAAATTGGTGTGATGTAAACATCTTGATGCTATATGAAGAATAGAATTTTGGTTACGGGGCTTCAGTAGTAGTTTAGCTGAAACTGTTGGAAGACGCTTTAAATGAAAAAGAACGGGAATATGCAGGAAGGAAAGCAAAAGAAAAAAAACCATTACTGATTAATATTATTAAAAATGTTGATTGTTGACTATTCGTGGATGATTCACCAAAAACAAATAATTACTCTTCGGTTGGGGAAGTTTAGTGGACTAAAAACATTTACAAGAGAAGTTCTAGGAAATTCATCATTATGCCTTACAACTTAAGGTTGGATATAGAACTTTTGTATTTTAGGGAAAATGTTAGGACCACTTTGATTTCCTGGTACCAAGTAGTTGGTCTGAGTGCTTGGTTTTATTCATGGTGCTAGGGTAGTCAATCTACTAGACTTAACCATTTGAAGTCAATGGGCTGTTTAATGTATGATCATTTTGCATGATGATTAGCAGATGCAGGACCAACCTGTAGGCTTTGGCAGGCACTCTCTTGTTTGTCCCGTGATTTTCTCATGGATATGACAACAGGTTATGAGTTTTAATTAGCTAATTGACCCATGTTCACGGCCGGCCAATTTTTTTTTCTATAAAAAAATATATACACTGATTTTTAATTGATTTTTTTATACAAAAAAAATCATGTTAATTGAAAAGTTCATGTATACATGGAATCAAATAAATTGAGAACTATATCCGCTAATAAGAGGTGAAAAAATCATTAACAATAACTAAAAATATAATTGCAAAAGTCAAAAGACATGTATAAATCAAAATATTTAATCTTGCAAGACAAATATTTATCCGATTATACTTGTTGAATTTGTTTATAAAATTTATTTTTGCATTCAATCAAAAGGTAACAGAAATAGACATGCACATTAAATGATTGAATAAAATAGAAGAAAAAAAATTATATAAGTTTGCATGTATTAGAAATATTATCTAAAAATAAATATTGTTTATTTTCAAAAATAAAGTTAATCTATATGAAAGATAAAAAAATTTATAGATGAATCACAATGATTTTTAAAAAAAACTAAATACACATGGTACCCTAAAAACAGTTCTATAAAAAAAAAGGTTAAATAAAAAAATTCACATAGAAGGGATATTAATTGAAACATAAATTAAAAAAATATTTAAGAAAATAGACATTAAAAAAGATTTGAATTAAAAAAACAATATCATAAAAAATAGCCTAGTGGCTTAATTTGTCAAACTCGTGTTTTGGTAATCGACTTCATTGGATTCAATAATTTTTTTCATAAATGTATATATAACCTTAAAAAAAATAAAACACTAAAGAGACCCAAAATAGCCCATGCTCCTGGGGCCATTGCAAGGAAAAACTAATGCTCGCGGATTGTTCTTCAAGCCCAGCCCTGCATGGCTAGCTTTATGTTTTTGATAGTCATCAACCCTTGTTGTTTTTGAAAAAAAATACGCAAACGACATGTTGCTTGTGAGTTTAAATTCAAGCCAACCAGTTGTGGCTGGAAAATCAGGGCAGCCTCTATTTTGTTCAATAAACCCAATTTTCAAGTCATTTCAAACCAAAAAACCTCATCAATGCTCTTTAAGCACCCACAAACCAATATATAAACTCGAAATTCATAAAAAAGGTCCAAAAACATGAAATCAATTTGGGTTAGATTTATGTCCCTCGTAGAAATATTGATGTTTAAAACAACCACAATTAAGCTCTTCACATCTAATGGAACCAGTGGACACAATTTTTTTTATTTTGGTGGTTGGAAATGACTTGAATGTCTACTCGCTATCACCACTGAAATCCAATGATTCTTCTCTCTTTCTAACTAGGGATTTAAAAATAACAAAAATAATTTTCTGTACAAAAAATGATCTTGTCTGAATTTTTATACTTTGTTATTTTTTAAGTTGAAGAATTTAAGTGTATTTTTTACATAATCTCTGGCACGCCATTTATGTCTGACATGTTTCTAATTTGGTTCCCTATTCTTTCAATTCTACCATTGCCTAAGAAATCCAAATCAATTGGTCTTCAATCAAGATCGAATTGCCCAATTAAAACTTTAAGAACTAAAATGAATTTAAAAAAAATAAACATTGTCACTCACAATGTTTTGTGAGGGAGGTCATGGTGTGATGGCAAATGACTGATTTATGGCCTATTCAAGATAGATGATTTCTTTTAGATTTTCTGACATACGTGATTCATGATGAAAATTATAATTTCTAAACCTAGCAAAAGGCCATTTATGACCTATTCAGGATAGATGCGGAAGTGATTGTTTGAAAATTACATAATAAAATTCCTAGTAGAAGTTGTTTATCCTCTATCTTATTGTGCCTGGCCAGTTAGAGTGTAAGTTTGTTATCTATGATTATTCACATTTATATTCCTCTTTCAGAAATAAAACTGGTGGATGTTCCTGAAATGAATTACACCTCTGAGGATCAACCTCATCCTCGTGGAGAGATCTGTGTCAGGGGTCCCACTATCTTCCAAGGCTACTACAAAGCCGAAGTCCAAATGTAATTAACTTCAGTATCCTATTAGATCTTGTTACTGAGAAGTTATGCAAATCATTAGTCTACCTGACTGCTTGCTTAATTGGACAGGAGAGAAGTAATAGATGATGATGGATGGTTGCATACAGGAGACATTGGTTTGTGGTTACCGGGAGGCCGGCTCAAGATTATTGATAGGTTGGTTGTTTAACTTGGTTTTGTTTGGAAAGATGAATATTTTTATTACATTGTGCTTTTAGTTTCTATTAATGGAAATGTACTTTTAATATCTCAATATTGGTTGTCCGTGTCTTTCTAGCAATAATCCTGTCACCTTATTGAAACTTTCAGTTAATTTATGACAGGAAAAAGAATATTTTCAAGTTGGCACAGGGTGAGTACATAGCACCGGAGAAGGTTGAGAATGTGTATACAAAATGTAGATTTGTTTCCCAGTGTTTTATATATGGTAAGAGCATGAATTTTACATTGAATATCAAACTTCTCAGTTATGATTTATTCCCTGATGGCTTAATTTGCTTGTAGGTGATAGCTTCAACTCCTCATTAGTGGCTGTAGTTGCAGTAGAGCCAGATGTTTTGAGAGATTGGGCTGCGTCTGAACGGATCAAGGTTGTTGGTTAATTTAATATTTAATTTTCTGTTGGTGACAAATTTCACTCTGGGAAAGTCAGGAGTCTTTTTGAGCGTAATAAAATGAAAGAACTGAAAGAACTTTCGGTTGGGATTCTACTGGTTGCTATTAAACCTAAATGATTGATTCTGGCCATAATTTACTTCATGCTACTCAGATTATCGATGATGTCTTTTGCCAGAAGCATGATAAGAGCAAACTATGAAACAGCACACGATAGATTGAAATGTTGCATCTTTATCTATCAAGTATTATTAAGAGATGTAAATCTCAATTTATTGTCTATCACTATTGTCTGCGAATGTTTTCCTTAACAAGGTCTAGTGGTTTAGAACACCTGTTACTCAATTTTGTGAATGCACATTTTCCATGAATGCCATTGGCCAAACTCAGAACATATTTCACTGTTGAGTGTTAAGATATCATGACAGGCTAGATTCTTGAAAGTGGATTGGTGTCATTAAATACTGTGCCTAGAATTCTTTTTGTGACTGTACGGTATGTTGAGATCATTAATGACCAAACAGCACTGCTTTGCGGTTTTCTTGAACTTTTCTTGTGCAGTATGATGATTTAGGACAATTATGCAATGATCCAAGAGCAAGGGCTGCAGTTTTAGCTGACATGGATCTGATTGGAAAGGAAGCACAGGTAGCGTTTTTAGACAATTATGCTTTGTAACCCTTTAATCTGCATTTCCTTCTATTTATTTTTACTCGCTTACAAAAACACAGTTGAGAGGTTTTGAATTTGCAAAAGCTGTAACTTTGGTGCCCGAAGCATTCACCATGGAGAACGGACTACTCACGCCAACATTCAAGGTAACGCTGTCACAAAACATTTTATCTCAGATGACCTTTAGGCCTGGATAACCCCTCCATCCATATTTTGGATGTATATGAGTGGTTATAACTTGCAAGCTTTCATATCATCTTTTCTTACATGCCACTTCTAGCACCAAAATGTTACGGCAATTGGGCGGAGAATTTCAGCAATTGTGTTTTGATCTGGGTAACCTTGCAGGTCAAGAGGCCCCAAGCGAAGGAATACTTTGCCAAAGCAATATCAAACATGTACGCTGAGCTTTCTGCATCGGATCCAAAGCTGAAGTTGTAACGGGTTCACCATATTTGCAACACACAGAAAAGATCATGCCATTTGATTGTTTGATCTTGACACGTGCAACTCACACACACACGCACACAAAAAAAAGAAAGTAGCTGACTGTTCCCCAACTGTTGGCCGAAGATGGTGATCATGCAAGGATGAAATTAGCTGCTGTTGTCATGTATTTTGAGTTCCGCTGGTTTTTATCTATCAACAGAAAATCAGGAACATGCAAAAACATAGAATCTTTTATCATTCGTGATTTCTTCAAAAACATTGGTTGATATGGAGGATGTTTCCTGGTTCTCTTGGTCTGCTGGGCAGATGATTCTTGTTATACGTACCCGCACTTTGAACATGGGTTTAGGAGCGCGTGCCCCGTTTTGTGGCTTCAACGGGATCTGTGAAAGCATGCTGCTTTTCCATGAGCGCGTGATTTTTTTAGACTTGTCAATCTTATCCATGAACGATACCGCTAGAAATTCCACGTTGCTTTGTACATTCATTTTTTTTTTTTTTGTCTGGATCTGTCAATGTTGTAAAATCTGTTCCGGGTACCGTTCCGGTTTAACAAATATAATTAAAATTCAAGATAAATTAACTTTAAATTATACAATACAAACACAAAATCAAACAAACATAATCTCAAAATTAGAAACATCTCTAAAATTCCAACAATAAAATTATTTTTAAAAAAATAAAAAATAAAGAATGAATTTAATTATGATTAAAAGATCCAAAATATTTGAAATTTAAGCTACTTATTGTATGTTTTTCAAGTAATTCAATGTTTTTTTATGGTTGTTGTATTTGAAATTAATTAATGTTACTTATTGTTGATCTGTTAACCCCTTTTTCTATAAATAAAATAATTAAATTAAATTAAATTAAATTAAATTTATAGTATACAACCAAGTATTACTAAATCAAGCGGGGGAAACATTGTAGCTGCCAACATTGTTTATCCTCTCATGGATTGCAATGGTTAATTTATTCAATTTAGTTCTCAAACTCTTTTCTTCCACGGTTTTAGTATTTTTTTGAGTCCAAATCAGCACCCCATTGCATATTCTTTTGGAAGAAAAGGTTGGATTAAAAATCAAAGAATCATAGTGAAAATAATGGGTAAAATAAGTGGTGATTTTGAATTTCATATAAATAAATTATTTCCATCCCTATCTTTTTAGGTTTATAGACAATCAGCCCCTTTAATTTTTTAAAATTCATTGTTGTTATAAAAATTTATTTTCATTTATTTCTTATCAAGTGAGAGAGGATGCTAACTTTCAGTTTTAAGGAGAGAAAATGGTCAATGACAATGATTCTGACTAGCAAAAAGATTGAAATCGGTGTTAATAATGGGTAAAACAAGTGGTGACTTTGAATTTCTTATAAAATAATCGGTGAAAATAACGGGTAAAATAAGCTGTGAATTTGAATTTCATATAAAAAATTATTTCCATCCCCCATCTTTTTAGGTTTTTAGATAATCGGTCCCTTTAAGTTTTAGCCCAAAAGATGGGTATCATGAGTTTTTATTTCGCAATCAAGCCCTGTATTGAATAATACCAACAATTGTAAAGTATACAGCCATTTCCTAAGCTTTTCATACAAACAGGAATAGATCCCCCTGAATCCTCAAATAAGCCTACTTCTGAAAGCTTTACCAACAGCTGCATGCATGAAAAAAAAAATACTCACAAATTTCCTCAAATCCCACTTCATATTTCAACCAATCAATATTCATGTAGAAAAAACAGCTCTGCATCGTACAAATGATACCTTATATTATATGTACATATAACTTGTAACTTAACAATCCAAAAGAAACAATGGATGGACAGGACAAGATCACTGTTTGACAACCGGTTGCGTGTTATTCCAAAGCCATTCACGAGCAGAACCATCCAGCAGCGGTGAAACCTGCAAGTCTCTATGGTTAGGGTGATTGTTAATGCAAACCACAATGGCTTAATGAGCTGTGCATGATTGATTGGAGAAATGGATTGTGCCCAAAAGCAATTCAGGTTTCAGCCTCGTTGATGAGAAGTGCGAATTGAACTAAAACATTGTCAACAGATTCATAGACCAACTTCTAAGTTACAGATAAAGAAACATCAATGCTTTTCTTTCTTCTCCATTTCTCTCACGATACAATCAGTTATGTGAATGTAAATTGTAACAGCAATAGAAGCATAAGACTGTTTACAATATTGGTTGAGGTGTACTTGCCTTTTCCCAAACTTGAGCGTGGTAATTATTGAGCCAATCAACCTCCGCAACAGAGAGCAGAGATAAATCTACTAATTTAGTCTGCAATGACAAGTAACAGAAGTTCAGGACATGCAAGAAATGGAATATTATTGCTTCGTAAGAAAAAAAAATCAAGGGATTGAGTGTCTCAAAAACACAAATTCAAGAAAGATAAAACCTACAATGTATAAATAAATAAAAATCAAGATGGGAGATAATAAGATACCAGATAAAATCAATTATTCTAGCAACCTAAATAAGGTTATATTCTCACTTTAACTTAGGTTCTGGCCGAGGTTCAATTTCTGTGTTGTGGTGCAAAGATATTCGATACTCTTGTCTCTTTGACAACTTCACAATTCACACGTTAAACTTTACCAGGTGATCACTAGCATACCTGGATGGGGACATAGGTGAGTTTTTCAAATCCCAAATACTCTATTCCTCCATAGCGGTTTGGGGTGTCAACCTCTTTAACACAAAGAAGATTCTGCAAGAAGAGAACTAGGATTAAACACAAGAAAATGCATGAATAATGAGGAAGAGGTTATGTATCAACCATTCAGCAGAACAGTTGACACAGGCAACAAATATCAACTGTACCATCAGCATTATCCAGATAATTGTACAAACAAGGGCAAGCGAGTACACATGTCCAAGTGTGTTTGCAAGGGGCATGAATGCTCACAGGGGTATATGGAGTGTGCTAAGGCATATACTCAACTAAACTAGTAGAATATACAACTCTAGGGCTGGCTTCACGAGTCCCCCTAAACTTTGTGTGTCTACCAAGGATGACATTAACATATGAGCAAAGCAATAAGCCTACTGCCCATCCAATCATGACAAGAAACATAAGAGAATTCAAACAAGTTTCCCAATCACTAACTCAAGTTTTACAGCAAATAAAAATATTGAAAAAGTATGACTATCAAGTATACAGAATTCCATGGGGTAAATGACAGAGAAACCATGCTTCCTTCGATCTACATAAATAATGTGGTTGTTCTGAATCTATTAGTATTACAGTACAGAATCTGTCTTTTCTATCACTGTATTTTTGGTGCATGATCCTTGAGAAAAAAAATAGCATTAAGACCCCAACCAAGAGATACAAGATGCATGATAAAAATGAAACGGACAAACTCATTATTAGAGTTAAAACAATCAAGTGATATTGTAGCTACGGTAGATTTTCTAATCCAAAGAGATGTAGCTGGATTATGATAGTACCTCAATTCGAATGCCAAAAGCATGATCTTCATAGTACCCTGGTTCATTGCTTACAATCATTCCTTTCTGCAAGGGAGTAATATTTCCAAATCGAAAGCTAATACTTTGAGGACCTTCATGAACATTTAATGCTGCTCCCACACCATGCCCAGTACCTAATAGATTGAAGGAAGGAGCAAGTGAATTAAAACTTTATTCTTCCTCCTCAAATCAAGTCAGAAATGCATCCTCTCAAAAAAATTTCCCTTCACAGATTAAGTCCAGTAATAAATTGGCAGGACAAGTACCATGCCGGTAATCAAGCCCTATCTTCCAAAGAGATGAACGGGCAAATGCGTCCAATACAAAACCAGGGGTATTTTCAGGGAAAACCGCCTCATCCAGAGCTATATGACCCTGAAATGTCATAGTTCATTAGAAGATAGCAAACTGATCCATATTCATTGTATATAAATCATAGAGACATATGTATCCAAAGTGGCATGCTTTAGGGAGGGAGGGAGGATTTTATGGCATAAATCTTATCAGTCTAAATAATAATTTTGTAACCTATGGTGCCATATTATCTGTTCCCTTCAAAGTGCCATCATATAATGCAACTCTGGGCATGTATTATGTATGAATTAGACCAAAAAAGATCCAGCACCTGCAAAACCCGAGTGAAGCATTCCTTTTCTCGTGCAGTAGGTTCCCCAAAGTGAACTGTCCTTGTTACATCAGTTGTTCCGTCAACATATTGAGCTCCACTATCTAATAAAAAGAGCTTTTTTGGATCCACAACACTACAACTCTCTGGTTCAGGTTTGTAGTGTATGATAGCACCATTTGCTCCAGAACCTGCAAGATCAGATCATCCTAATAATGAAACAGATTATAATAACGATCCTTTTCAATACGTTACGAGTTACAAAAGGATGAAAAGTCAATATACCACTTATTGTATCAAAGCTAGTATCAATGAAACCAGCCTGCTTTGAACGGAATTCAAGAAGTTTGTCTGCAACATCTACCTCTGTTAGTTTCACCTCCTTGTCAACTTCCTCTTCCAGCCAGACCCAAAACTGTGCCAGAGCAGCTGCATCCCTGCATATTAAGTATCGCATTGAGCATGTGTCATAAACATCATCAGCTATTAATTTTTGTAATAATTATACAAACAGGTATAGAACTGAAGATGCAGATGCTTTTCATCCTTAAAGAACCATTAACCTGTGCTCGCTTACTATCTTTTCTTGAAATTTCATCCAAAACATGATATTGTTCTTACTAAGAATTCCACAAATCTGGCTTGATAACAACAGACATGATGAAAAAAATTCTCAAGGTTAACAAAACCATAAAATTTTATTCAACCCATTTAAGATGGTATATACTAACGAGACGTGGATGAGGCTTCATTTTTCAAGATAATTTTATTGATAGTTCTTCCAAGGAAGATAGAGAATCAAATTAGTAAATGCAGAAAAGGCAGCAGCTTTTACTTCATGTGATTGCGTATAAAACTGCTCGGAAGATTTGACCTTTGATGGACAGCATAATTTTCAATTTCATATTTGAAGGCATGCTAATTAATACAACATTCAAATGTAGAGCAGACAGTAACATACAAGGCAGCTTTTACAATCATGAACACAATAGATTCCAATGACAGAGGTAAGTACCTTAAGTGAGAATTGTGCATGCCTTCTAACTCAGCATGATTTTTCACAGCTTTTGCCAGAGAGATAGGTGATGCCCTGTAAACTCCAGAAGGCCCCCAAGATTGATCATTGGAACCATTATGTAAGTTACCTTTACGATCACTTACATGGATTTCAAAATGCCTATCACAGGCAGACTTATATGTGTTGACTATAGCAGCATTAACTGAAGATGTATCAAACCAGAGTTCAGCCCCTTTTGCAGCCAAACTGATTGAGAAAAAAAAATAAAATATTTATGGTCATATAATAAGCCTGTCAGCATTTATAAGACGAAGCAAGTCCAATTCCAGTTCCAGAGACAAACACACATTCTAGACTATGGTACACATCTGTATAGGCATCAATGTACATATTATGAACATGGCACACTTCATTTTGTCTCACAGGCACCAGTTTAACATAGGCATATAAAACATTGACAGCAAGGCTAGACGTCAACGGCAAAGGCACATGAATTGTTGTGCACATGTGAAAACCATTCATCAATAGAAACAAGGTTCTTTAAGCATGAACATGGAGAGAGTAACTTCTACCTAACAATATCCAGCAATAATACATGGAACATTTCCAGTGCTGCTGGAAAGAAAAAAGTTAAAGCATTTACCTTTCTACCTCAGAAAGGATGGTGTCATATGGCTTCAATTCAACACCTGCATTCTCCAGATGATTCAACACTTCTGGCGTGACTTTAGAGTTGTCTACAAATAATTTGGCTCCATCAACCTCTACTATCAAGTATGCATACATAACAGGTGAATGAGGAACATCGCTTCCTCTCTGTAGAATAAACAGATACACAGATCACCAGTTAGAAATAACATGTACAGAAGTAGGAAGTATAATTGAACGACTAACTTAAAATTGTATTCTTGCTTTGTGTAAGTTAGAAAAATTGGAAAAAAAATTCCAGATTACAACGGCACTGCCAAAATCACAAATTAGTTTTGAAGTAGCAAAGACTACAGTAATGTAAGGATAAGGTTTGCAAGCACCTCTACTGCTGCAATGTTTAAGAGAATGTGTCCAAAAAAGAAGGGGCGGAGGTAATTACCAAATTCAGCAGCCAGGCAATTTCATCAAGCATGGAAACAATGATTGCAGATGAACAAGTATCAAGGAGCTCAGACCTCAGGAAAGACAGCTTTGATGCAACATCTACACCAGCATATTTTAGTTCGTGTACTCTTATTGGTTTGTTTGGAGGCGTTGGCCTAGATCCCTTCCATATTTCATCCACGAGATTTGGATTGTACAAGTAAACCAATTTGTGATTCTTCTTAGCTATAGCTTCTTTCAATTCCTCGGCAGCATCAAAAGAGAAAAGAAACTGCTCCCTTCACAAAGTCAAAGACATGGCATCATACATTGGCAAGGTTGAAGAATGATAGTGCATATCATAACTAAAACAATGGTTCTAGACACAAAGAAATTGGGTGGAAGGAATGATTAGAACAATTAACATTTGGATAGCAAATCATTCCAATAGAAGGAAAAAAAGTCTGCAAGCAAAATGCTCACATGCAGAAACAGAAAATGATTCAGCATGTGCTGAAAAACAATGAATGACGATCAAATAATGAATACCAGAACTTCAACGTAAATTTACACCAGAAACAAAAAACAAGAAACTAGGGGAATTCAATTTGAGGAGATGGAGAAATTGCTCACAGGATCAATGCCAACTTTGGCCCCAGGAGCCAAAACATCATTAAGCCATTCGCTTGTTGTCGGGACTCCAGGATTACCAGCCCGCATGAGAATCCAATTAGAATTCAATTGCTTCTCAGCCTGATCATAAAAGGAAAATAAAAATTACAACTACTATTTCTTCTCCATTTAGAACTACAACCTCTACTTTAATTAAAAACAAACTATTCTTTCAAACCTGGAGAAAATATCGACCATCTGTCCAAAGTGCTGCCTTCTCCTTTGTGACAACAACAGTGCCAGCACTACCAGTGAACCCTGATATATACGCCCTCCGCATATAGCATTCAGCAATGAATTCACTCTAGCAACCACAATGGGAAAGGCTAATTAGAAGTAGTTAAGAAGCCCAGGTAATATCGCAGTAATGCACAAGCCGGACAATCCTAAAGCATATCCAGCAAATGCAGATGCTCAAGTATAAATAATTCGTTAAAAACCTTCAAAAACACAAAATTAGCTAACACTAGTGATTAATAAGCTGAACTATTATAATTCAACAAACTAACACAAAGGGCATAATTCCATTCTTGTAAAAACTCCAAATTCTACAACTAAAAACACCGGAAAGCACCATATTTTCAATACGATAATATAAAACAAAACATCCCATTTCACTTTAAACAAAAATACACCAAAAACAAACTTTAGCAACATATCATAAATTCTAAGCATGCACCACTACAACTTCAAATCACTATAACATTCAAACACCAGTACAAATGCATAAAAAATCCAAAACCCAATTGAGTTCTAACAACAAATACACCAAAACAGAAACCCAAATAAAAGTTTTTCCTAAAAAAATTCTTACTTGGTGAGCATCCTGAGAAGGTATAATATAAGCATCAATACCAATCCCAGGCCTAGAAAACAACTCACGTAGAGCTTGAAGCTTCTTGTCCGGTTCCGACTTTTTTGTACGGTTCCATCTAATTTGTGAAGATGGTTTTGCAGAAACAGGAGGGCTAGTACAATTTCTGATAAAAGTAGGAACTTTAGTGAAATTTGTGTGATATCTTTGGTGGGTTGTTATGAAATTTGAAAAAAAAGAACATGGAATTAAAAGTTTTTGAGAGAGAAAGCGAGATGAAGCTGAGAGAGAGAGAGGATGCATCACTGCTGGTGATGAGATTGAGTGCATGTTAGAGAAACTCACAGAGAGAATTGAAGGGAAAGATAAGGTCTTTTCAGTGTAAAGGGCAATAAAGTTCACTCCTTTTTTTTTTTTCTTTCAGAAAATCATGATGACACCCCATAAACGACACCCTGTTTAGGATCTTTTTGGGTTACCTACAGATTAGTTCTGAGACTATAGATTATTTCGATTATGATACCTAATGATTACTATTTTCACATTGTAGTCCCCCTTTCATTTTCCATTCAGAAAACTTGGCGGAATTGGTTTATTCATCTTTCAAGTCATGAGAAGACTAATTTGAAAGCAAAACGATTTCTTACACTCGCTCTTGTTTGTGTATAAAATCTGAAAAAATATTTAATCTAGGATTTTATTAGGAATATAATAATCATTAAAATATTTTTTTTTTGTAAAATATTAATCAATTCAATATTTATTTTTTAAGGAAGAAAGACAAGTGATATTATAATTAAAATAATATATATATATGATTTTTCCCCTACTCATAATACTTTTTAAGGGGATATTTAGGAATGTATTTAGAAAATGTCTTTGGAAAAAATTTAATTTTTTTTGTTTTTATTTTAAATTAAAAAAATTTAATATTTTTAAATTATTTTTATGTGTTGATCTCAAAAATAATTTTTAAAAAATAATCTCAATCATAATTTCAAATAGATACTAAATCGATTTTAGTGAGTTTTAAATGAAAAATAGAAAGATATTAAGTTGTATTTATAATAACTATCTTGTGTTTTTTTTCATTATTTCTGTTGAATTTTTTTATGAAAGATATACTTTGGCATGAGATATTTTTATAGTGAATATTAATATATTCCACTATCCTTTTTCAAGCCAATCAAAAGATTATATTGGTGGAATGATAACAGTTGGATGGTACAATTACAAGAAGATTTAGTTTGATGATTAAGTTGAAATATTTACCATGGATAGAGACTAAGATGTAAGGATAACTTATTTTTCAAAATGCGACAACTGCTTCAACATTCTTCCCTGTCTTTTACTTTTGTAGTGTAATTTGCAGTTCCCGATCGATAGATCTCTTCTTGTCTCTCAACATTAACAATGGCAATAATCACAGAGGAACCAGAAATACAACCTCAAAATGGCCGAGAATCAGCTGAGGAGCCAACTTCACCTTCCAAAGATCCAAAACGAAAGCCAAAACCAAAGCCAATGACACATACTAAACCACAAACACAAGCACAGACACGAAACGACCCTTTTGTTTTCTGGTTCTATTTCACTGTCTCAGTCTCATTTGTCTCTTTATTAGCTATTGGTTTGTCCTCTCTCTATTCAAATCCAGACCCCAAAAGTTTCTTCCTTTCTCTCTCCACCCCTCTACGCCAACACTACTCAAAAGGGCGTACAATTAAAGTCCAATTGGCTCAAAACCAGCCATCAAGTGAGGTTTTTGTGTTAGAGAGTGGTAAAAGAGAATTTGCGAGTGAAAAAGTTGTGATTGTTCACGGGTTGGGTCTAAGTTCATTTTCTTTTAGGGAAGTTTTAGAGCTTTTGGGTTCAAAAGGGGTTCATGGGGTTGTGTTTGATTTACCTGGAAATGGGTTTTCTGACAAGTCTATGGAAGCTAGTGAAGAGAGAGGAAATGAGGTCTTAGAGAGGTTTAAGGATGCCTATGCACTGATTAAAGAAAAGGGTATTTTTTGGGCATTTGATAACATGGTTGAAACTGGACAGATTCCGTACGAGGAGATTGTGTCTCATTATAGTGAAAAAAGGAGTATTGTTAAGCCTATTGTATTGGGTAGTGAAGAGACGGGCTTGGTTTTAGGCCAAGTGATCGAGACATTGGGGTTAGCTCCTGTGCATTTGGTTTTGCACGATTCGAGTTTAGGAATGGTGGCGAATTGGGTTTTGAAAAATTCAGGATCGATTAGGAGTGTGACTCTGGTTGATACAGGGTTGAGACCGGCTTTGCCTTTGTGTGTTCTGGAAGTGCCAGTGGTCAGAGAGGTGGTTTTAGGCGTTAATTTTGTGTACGAATGGTTGATTAGAATGTGTTGCTCAACGGGGATTGGTGGTTTGGATGTGGCGGCAAATAGAATGATGTTGAATGGGAGGGATGGGAGGAGAGCAGTTGTGGCTACAGGCAAGAAATTGAATTCAAGTTTTGATATTGCAGAATGGGGTGGTTTGGATGGGATAAAGGGAATCCCAATGCAGGTTGTTTGGTGTAGTAGTTGGTCAAAAGAATGGAGCGAGGAGGGACGTAAGGTAGCCACTGCGCTTCCGCAGGCTAAATTTGTCGCACACTCTGGTGGGCGCTGGCCTCAGGTGAGAATTCTTACTGTGCTGTATTGTATGTTTTTAACTGTGTATGGTGATTTGTGAGAGCATGAATTTTAAATTTTATTTTACAATGAATGCATTTGGACATCGCATCATGTCTGGTGAAATGGTTAATACCTATTCTCGAATCATCTGTAACTATTTAGTATAGGTTGAAATTGGGGTTAGTATAGACTTTGGTAGCTGGACCATGTTATTGAACTATTGAATGACATTTGCAACGTGCTTGGAGCCAACATCAATGAAAAATGACCGCTTGCCTAAGTTTCTCAAACATGTTCTTGGTTCTAACCAGATGGGACTAGGAAACATTTTTTCGGATGATTAGACCCATTTTCTAGATGTTATTTAAATTTGTTCTTCTTAACTCTCCTTGTCCCTAATTGATGAAAAGAGCAAATTGCCTGCTTTGTCAAAACTGTCCTCCCATTTCAATGAGATGGTACCAAATTCTGGATGTTCTTACAACAAGATTTCCAAAAAACATAACCTCACAGGTCTTGGAAAAGATTTTCATAAAAAGTGTTAGGTTTACTACAAGATTTACCTAGTCTTTTCACTGAAAAAATTGTACTTGGTCTTGGCTTCTATAATGGTTCTGTTTGTCGATCATGTTATTTGTTGAGGAATTAGAATTTATCTTGGTGTGCGTGACCATGTAGTGTTTTGACTAATAAGTGGAAAGCACAAATAACTCAAAGCCTCCTTTACCTGTCTTCTCAATTTTCCTTTCATTTTCTTAACCCGTCATTTTAACTCATTTTTGTTCATCTCAACTGGAGACCTTGAACCTATCATGTGACGGAGAGAGAACATAATTTAACTTTCTTGTTTGGAGAAATGCGTGTAATGGAGGTAATGATATGAGCCTAGTTGCTTTTAACAAGTTTTTCACTTATTGATGACGGCTAAATCTGCAAATTTTAATCTCTGCACTTGCCTGATCTTAGACATTGAGTGGTTTGAAATAGCTCAAACATACACAGTATCTCTTATGTAGTAATCGGTTGAATGTTGAGTTCAACCAATTGTTGAATCAGTTGTGGCCATTTAGTACAGGTTGAAGTAGAGTGCAGTTGAGCATTGCTGGTAGTTTCTAGAGATGCTTTCATGAACAGATTGCTTCACCAACCATGATGATTTGATTTCAGGTTCTAGATGTTACTTAATGCTCTTCTTGAATCACCTCATCCCTATTTGGTAACTTAACAGGAATTTATCTGCCTTGTTAAAACTGCCCTCCCAATTAGATGAGCTGATTGTGAATTTGTTCCCTGATATTTCTACAGCCAGCTTAAACCTTAACGTGTATACAATAGATTGTTAGAAGATATACCCTATCTTTCCATAGATGCCTGGCACTATGCTTAAAAATAGAATTTGTCAAGGAACATGATTCATATTATTAGATGTTGAGTTTCTGTTGATGTTTTTTAACTATCACCAGGGTTAGTGACGAATTCCTTTTATTCCAAGTCAAGTTTTTTAATTTGTTTTGGTGATCTCAGGAAAATGCTGCTGATGAGCTAGCTGAGAATATTGTTAAATTTGTTTCCTCCTTACCAAAATCAGTTAGGCGGGTTGAAGAAGAACCTATCCCGGAGCATGTACAGAAAATGCTTGACGAAGCAAAGGATGGCCATCACCATCATCATAGTCATGGTGGTCACGGCCATCATGATGGCCATGCTCATGCTCATACTCATGGAGCTGGTTACATGGATGCATACGGGCTTGGTCATGGATGGGGCAGTTGATTTCACCCCCAGTCTTTATTGATTCAGTGGATAGTCAATATTTGTGAAAACCAATGTTTGGTTTCAAGTATTAACGGTACCGTTTTCAGCGAATTCTGGTCTGTGTACCATCGTGATACCTATCCCACCACCTTGATGTACACGATCGTTTCAACCATTAGCAGGAGTTTGTAACTATAAGGCATTGCTTGTTCTTACGTAAAAGGGATTTAAAAAAAAATTAAATTAAATTAATCTTTTTATATTTTATAAATATTTTAAAAACAATTATTATTGTACTGCCGAATCTTGTTGTGATTTGTGAACCTCGTTATTTCGTGATAATTATATAGAAATTCCTTGCCATTGGAGAGAAATGGAATTTATCTCAAAGAAAATCTAGTCTCCATTCTCCTTTTAATAGAAGTTGTATTTAAAATAATATATTAAAAAAATATTTTTATTATCAGTGCAGTTTAGAAACATAAACAAAAAATCTAGTTTATGTTTTTAGAAACAGAACACAATCCTAATGAGCATTTATGATGGTAGAATTTGGTAGGAACGTGTTTGGAAAATATTTTAGAAAAAAATAAAAATAATTTTTTTTGATATTTTATAATTATTTTTATGCGCGTTGATATCAAAAATAATTTTTTTAAAATAAAAAATTATATATTATTTTGATGTATTTTTAAATAAAAATACTCATAGTCTATCATTATCAATGCTTCTTAGGATTAGAATTGTGATTGAGAAGTGTTTTTGAGAAAAATATATTTTTTTTCATTTTAAATTAAAAAAATAAATTTTTTATATTATTTTCATGTACCAATATCAGAAATAATTTTTTAAAAATAAAAAAATATTATTTTTATATATTTTTAATTAAAAAACATTAAAAAAACTTTAACTATGCTCCCAAACATGCATTAAATGTTTGCTTGAGAGTTTGATTGTAAATGTTTTTAAAAATATTTTTTATTCAAAAATATATTAAAATAATATATTTTTTTAAAATAACATTAACATATGAAAATAATATGAAATATTAATTTGAAATATAAAATAAAAAGAATTTTTTTATTTTTTTTAAAACACAGATTTAAACAACTAAAAAATGTGGTGATCCGGTGTTTGAAGAAAACAAAATCCCTAATCTCTTCTTCTTTTTCTTCTTCTTCTTCTCGGAAACCCCGATATTATTTTGGAAAAGAAAAGGCTTCTCTCTCGAGAGAGACCATGAAAGAGACTGAAAACATGGAGGATGAAGAGCCTGCCAAGAAAAGAAGATAAGAGTCAGTAGATGAACGGTCGATGAAAACCTGGAGATTGAGAGCTTACACATGGACGGCTGATATTGCTCTCTTCACCACTAGCTAATAGATATCCCCAAAATAGCCAAAACGACACAGCATCAATTGAAGAGAAATTGCCAAACACAAAGTCAAGTTCCCATCCCCCAACTCAAGTGCTTATTTTTACATTTAAAAAAATGATTTTTTTATATTTTTAAATTATTTTAAGGCGTTGGTATTAAAAATAAGTTTAAAAAAATAAAATAAATATACTATTTCAATATATTTTTTTAAAAAAAACCATATTGAAAATACTTTATGCTAAATCCAATTGATGCAGCTGCCATGAATCTTCCCAGAAGTTTTGCTGAGGATTATTCTTTCGGTTGGAAAACTTATCATCTCAATAATTTCAATCAGTCACATCCTTGTGAGCTTTTAAAAATCAATAAAAGATATATATATATATATATATATAGAGAGAGAGAGAGAGAGAGAGAGAGAGAGAGAGAGAGATGTTTAATTTAGTTTTTATTTTTGTAAAAGATGTATATGTTTTCAATTTTAATTCATCAAATATTATATTCTTGAATTAATTTTCTTTTGATCTTATGAAGATTTTATTTGACTGATTTTTCTATTAAATTAAACCTTTCAGCCAAAAAAATATTTTTATTATATTCTTGTTCTCTTGATTTTTTTTTTGGGTTTTTTTGTTCAATTGATTTTTTTATTTAATCACTCGTTTAGATCAAAGATAAAATTTAATTTGCACTTCAATTTTAATTTTTTTGTTCCGAATTCTTTTGTGCAATTGATATTTCATTATTGAATTAATCCTGCAATATTTAATGAATTGAAAATTAAGTTTCATGATCTTTTTTAAATACATTTAGTCATGAATTTGAAAATTTAACATATTTTGGGATTTTTTTTTTAAACTTATTCTAGTATTAGCTTTGTGCTTTTTTTAATTTTTCTTTTCTACTCTACTAGCTATTTTGTTTGTATATTGAAATTTTCTTTCAGTTCAATTTTTTAATATTTAATTAATTAAAAATTGAATTTTATAATTATAATTTTGAGAAATTAATACGAGTTGACATTATTTTTTCAAAAGAATAGATTTATAATTCTATTTATTTTATTGTATAGAATTATCTAAATTCATAATTTAAACCTAGAGTTTTACAATATTTTCTAAGTTGGCTTAGTTCTGATAACTAGGATTACATGATTATCATGAGATCTCAGGTTAACTAGGCCGGGTTATTTTAGATATTTTTCTTATTCAATTTCATCTTATTTATTGAGATGTGAATAAATATACATTGTTTTCTTCTTTTCTTTCTAAATATTTCTCTTCTAGATTATTTGATCAATTGCTTTACAAAAAAGTAGTATATTTTCTGTTATTGCTTTGATATGTATGTATGTATGTATGTATGTCATATTAATATATATTAACTCTTTAAATTTATAAATTGATTTGTATTTTCTTTTAAAAGAAACCGTTAACAATGCTGATTATTATTATTATATAAAAAAAACCCGATATCGCAAAGCGAGGGGCGGGTATACAGCTATGGTGTTGTGACCCTAAATGACCTCCCCTGTCATCAGGCCTTCTCTCGAAAAAAATAGCATCGCGCACCGGGCTAATCAAAACAAAGCAGAGCTTTGTTTTGACCGATGGATGGCACGGACTCCCTTTTCTACTATTACCCACTTCCCACAAAGAAGCCCCCTGTTTCTCCCTCTCCCTGTCACCCTGGCCATCAAAGCACGACCACCATCGCTAACGCCAACACCGACACAAGTACCACCAAAACCACCACAGCAACCACCAGAAACGCCACCTTCAACAACAACAACAACAACAAAAATTCAATTCCCTTTTACAAACCAATAGAAAATAAAGAGAAAGATTTTCTCTTCAATCACGAACTTTCTCACAAACACAAGGCTGCCCCCACATCTTCCTCTCTCGATTCACCCCCCACCAATACCGAAACCACCAAGAAAATGGACTCACACGTGCTTCTTGAGGCCTTCACTTGCAGGGATACACTAATCATGATCTTCCGAAAACTTGGAGCTCGAGACTTGGCAAATGCAAGCTGTGTTTGCAAGCTGTGGAGAGATATGGCTTCTGGTGATGAGATCGTGAGGCCAGCTTTTATGGAACCATGGAAGTTGAAGGAGATAGTGGGCAATCCCGTGTCTGGAAGATTTTGGAGAGATAGTGGGATTTGCAAGTTTGCTATTTCACATAAGATCGTTAAAGGGGATTCTGTTGCTAGTCTTGCTGTTAAGTATTCTGTTCAGGTAATCATCAAAGTTGGAAACTTTTTGGTACTCGGTTAATGGGTTATATGTTTGTTTTCGTTTGTAGATTTGGAAGTAAAGAAAGGTTGTTTTTTGGTATGTGGGTATCTAGGGACATGCTTTTTTCTTTTTGTAGATTTGGATAAAGTGGATTTTGTGATCTATGGCATCTTTGTTATTCGATTTTCTTTTTTGTAGAATTGGAAAAGTCTGTCTTTTTTGGTATGTGGAAAATGTGGTTTTTGTGGTATGATTTTTTTTTTTTTTTTAGAGGTTTTATGAGCTGTTTGGTATTGCGATCATAAAGTGTTCATGAAATAAAAATTTGATTTTTTTTGTTTTAAATTAAAAAAAATATAGTGTTTTTAGATGTGTCAAAAATAATTTTTAAAAAATAAAAAAAATATCATTTTAATATATTTCTATAAAAAAAAAAACTTTTAAAAATAACCACAGTATTTCCAAACAGCCACTTAATTGTTGTCAGGTAATTGAGAAATGGGATTGGAAAGTTATGGCCTTTTCGTCTGCCTTCACTCATTTTCATATGATTGATTGAAAGGGGAGAATTATGGGGTTTTAATAGATATGAAGTTTAGGGAGTTTGTTACACGCATGCCATTTTGGATGAGTTAAATGGTGATAGCATTGTTTTGGGTATTGTTTCCAAGATTTTGATATGTAACTTAAAAGAAATTTAAGGGATAGATGGTGATGATATTTAGGTGGATTTATGGGGAAGTAGCATGGATGGTAGGTGAAGTCGGCCAGATCATAATAAGCAAACTTGTGTTTTAAGGGTTCGTTTCTGCATATCAATATAATAAGAAGTTAAAAGATAACGGGCTCATTAAAAGGGGAATTTGCTAACTCTGAGGATAGGCAGATGTTTGGCATCCATGACTGCTATTTTTTTTGAAAATTATTTGATGTTTTGTAAAGATTTGGAGGGTTAGATATGTCTTAAGAAATCATATTACATAAAAGTTTAAGCTGTTAAGTGAGACTTTAGAATTTGATTTATATTATTTTCTAACATCTCAGTGAAAACTATTTGGGCTTAAAACTTGTACAGACCCACACTATCTTATCTTTAATTTTTATCAAATAGAATGAGGATGGTGAGATTCGAACTTGTAACCGCTAGGTCAATAAAGTTCTAATAATATGCTAAAAAATCATTTCATCTAAAAGCTTAAGCTGTTAGATGAGGCTCTAGAATATGATTTATATTATTCTATAACATCATTGTAGTCAAATCAATTAGTTCCATTAAAGTTGCTATCACAGAATGTCCTCCATTTTGCACGTGATTGGTTTTGCTATCGAAGAATTTACTCTCTGCAATGAGATTTGTTTCAAGTGCAGTATATATATATATTTTTTTTTATCAAAATGATCAACAGGTTAAGGGGTGAGAGTTGGAACCAGTTACTGGTTTCATAGAGCAGTATATTTTTCATTAAAAGGATATATAAAGGGATTATATTTTCCTGATTATGATGGGAGAGTTTGCAGCTTATATTTTATTGGGTCAAGACTATCTGTATTAGAATGAAAGAAAGAGTTCAAGAGGTTGATCTGTGTATCAACAAGTAAATTACAAATTCTATGTAGAAGCCATGAACGGAAGTCATTTAAATAGGCACAAAGGGTAACAAGCTTAGTGATCCCATTTATTCGACGAACCTGACCATGTTACTGCTCACTCCTGTCAATGTCTTGGTTTGTTGGTAAAGGTGCTGGTGGCTTACTCTCATTGGCTTAGTGGCTGCCAGTGAGTAAACATGATAAGAAGGATTTGGGTTGATACTGATTTTCATGAAGGCCTTGCCATATCACTCGGTTAAACATAGATTTAAGCACATCTTTTGATTATGAGAAGCAGCAATAACAGTGAAACCTTTGTAGCAACTGAAAAATAGTTTATAATTTGCAATGACAATCTCGTGTAATTCCCTCTAGAAGCTTGTACTGCATCATATTGGTTATGTTCATCTTTCTAGATAGATGAGTAAATTATACTGTAAAAAGGATCAACCTGGACTTAAACCAGTGCGTCACTGCATTTTACTGCCCCTGATGAATCCGAGTTGCTATACATTAAAGCTGGACTAAATCCAGGGAATCACTGCATTTCTTTTATCTGTTTCTTGGTTGAACTATGATGTCTTTTATAGTGTATTCATGATATGAGCTTCGGATGTTTTCTTTGTTTCCACAGGTTATGGAAATAAAAACATTAAATAACATGATGAGTGACCACGGCATATATTCAAGGGAGAGGCTGTTGATCCCCATAATCAATCCAAACCTTCTCATAAATGAGACCTGCTACATAGAGTTGGATACCTATGCGAAAAGAGAAGTGGCAGTGTTATATCCAGAAGGCAAGCCTGATGAAAAACTGATGTCAAAGGGATCATCCTCTGATCATGGCAAAAGAAGGGTTATCGATTCCTTAAAGAGAAGCATGCAGGTAGATGATGGAACTGCTCAATACTACTGGTCTATTTCAAATGGTGACCCTCGTGCTGCACTCACAGAATTTTCATCAGACCTTAGGTGGGAGAGGGATGGAGGGCGTAGCTAGCAGGAAATGTGAAAATGCAGTGCACCTAAGAATTACTTCTCTGAATCAAACTCCATACATATATGGTCTGGTATTTTGCTTAACCTGTAAAATGTAAACAAACACAAAGTTGTTATCATCATTTCCATCTTTCCCTGGGGTATTTGCTCTTCAATTCAATCACATGTTGATGTTAAAGCTTCTGTTGTGCCTATGCTGTGATGAACTTGACAGTTTCGGCCTTCCTTTCTCTACTGTGTAATGATCACTCAAGCTTCATATGCTCTGATCCTACAACCGAGTTTGTAATGTTGGATCTTGACCTGCATAATGCAAGTCTTGTATGGATATAGTTTCTCAAGACATGTGAAATGAGTATGCCAAATTTATATTCGAGATGTCGATGGAGATAGTCATAAGTGCTTGTCGAAGGAGATAGTCATAAGTGCTTTACTGTGTCTGTAATATTATCTGAGACACCATTTAGTCAAAAACCATCGTCCATTTCATTTGCAAGGATGGTTTTCTTTGTTTTCTACCCTATTGTCTCCCCTCTTGGCAAACATGGTTTTCAAGCATTTTATTATGTTATTTTCGAAAGAGTTCAAATTGAGGTTACGTATAGTTGAAAAATAAATAAATACTAAAATTTTGAAAGGTATTTGCTGTTGATGATTGACTACGACGAAAGTTGAGCCACTAAAGACACATGGTGATATTGTGAAGGTAGGTTTTTGTCAAACATAATTAATACTAATTAAAGATTATTAATTCAAGAAAATGTATTTTTAGTTTCTTAAGGCCAATCATTTGTTTTTAAATGCTCAAAATACATTTTGTCAATGGCACCCTGGCAAACCTACTGTGCCTTTATGTTTCCTTCTATCGTCTTTTGTACGCTACTGACAGTAAAATTTTCTGCCACCAAAGTTAAAATGACCACATAAAAATAGAAATATATGCGGCTGAAGTAAAAACAAGCGTTTGCGAGCTGGTTCAGATGCTCATATGTTTTTGGACGGGGAAGGGCATGATGCTGAGAAGATTATATCTGATGATGAAATTTTGAATGAAAACATAGGTAATATTAAAGTTACAGATGATGTTGTACCAAACCAGATCATCAGTTCAACGAGAGTGATCAGGGAAAGCAGTTCAAGAGGGTTTTCCATAAAGTACTTAGCTGCAGATGGGGTGAATATTGATTACGTTGGAGAAAAAGGTCTGTACCTGAACCAAGATAAGAAAAAAACATGATTTCTGATCATACTCAAAGCTTTATGCATCAAAAAAGGTGATCTCTACGTATTCTAAGCAGTCAAAATTTACATAATGAAGAACTGGAACGTGAAACTACGAACTTGTTTGCACCTTTCCTTCATTCTAACTCGTTGATATCTGCATGATTATTTTCTTTCGAATCCTTATGAAATTCAAAGAATGATCTCGCGTCATGATTTTCTGCTATTTTCGAGCGAGGGATGTGCTTTTTTGTTTTATGAAAGTCTCTTGTGGATCATCAAACTTCGGTTAATTGCTCGCGTTGAATTCTCTACGGCTATATCATCACCTTAAGATGTGCATTCTCCAGGCAACCCATTCATCAGTCTGGATTTAGATGACTTCAAAGCGGTCTATTTCCTGGCTAAGTTTTGGATAAGAAACAGGTTACTTGAGTCGAATGACCTTGCAAGAGTTCATGGCTTCAAGAGTAAGGAATTCTATGATGTTTGTCTAAAGAGAATTGCATGTATCCCAAACAACACAAGACTAGACCCTTACAGACAAGCACCACAGGGCCATCCTCTCGACGGTACTGCAGGGTGCCTCCATTGAAGACCGAAGATTTGAATTACTGTTTGATCGACTCCTTGATTTGTCAGTAGGAATTGAAAAGTATTCACAGCCGCCTGACCCCATGTCTCGTAGCTAGCAAAATCCATACCCCCGTCTCCAGTTCTCATAAAAATTAATGTAATTTGCCAGAGCTTGCTCTTTTCTGCTGGCTGTCAATTTCAGTTTTTAGCGGTGGCTCCAAGGCGTTGAACAAAAACTAGTATTCTTCTCACAGTTTGATTGCAACACAACAGGCCCGAGCTACATGACGAATTGAATGAATAGCCATAATTCCGTTAAATTCAAAACCACCCTCCACCGCTAATTCTTTGAGGGCGTCAGCGCCACAGAAAAAAAAAGACGGGAGAAATGAAGATGGAAAGAGATATTAAATATACTTGTACACATGCATCAATCTGTTCTATCTCCAGGAAAAAAATTAGCTGTAGCAGTGGGATGCTGAAATGTTCACATCCACTCAAGGGTATGCTGACATTAAAAATAAATAAAAACCTGAAAATTGTTTTTTGTTATCTTGTTTGTGTGATCAAAATCAACTTGAAGTCATTGTAAAACTCGGCTTATAATTGCTTAGTATAAAATCATTCATGAATTCTTATAAAATAAATATAAGTTTTTTAATTAAATTAAAATTTTAATATAACTTTAATGATCATACTCCAATAAAAAACGTAATAAAACTTATATTTATTTTATTTTATTAAATTAATAAAATTCAAAACAATATAATAAAAAATATGAATTGAAATATCAGATAACATTATGGAATATCAAGGAACCATCTCACTTAATAATTTAAGTTTTTAGGTGAGATCTCGTAATATAATTTATATTATTCTCCAACACATCATCTTAAGTCAAAACTTTTTAGACTTGAAACTTGTAAAGATTCACACTGTCTTGTACTTGATTTTTATCAAATAAAATAGAGTTGATAAGATTTAAACTATTAATCACTGGATCAACAAGATTTTGATACCATATTAAAGAATTATCTTACTTAAAAATTTAAATTATTAAATAAAATCATAAAATATAATTTATATTATTCTTTATTAATCAACCAATAATACTTATTGTAAAGATATTACAGTAGTCCTTCAGTAGTCCTTGCAATTATTCTCTTGATTTCTTGCAAGAGTAGCCATGGATACGAAGGTGGCCTGGAAAGCATAGACCCCTCTATTATTTTATGTTGATAAACTATAGAAAGTGCAAATAAATGCGTTTGTTATTGAGTTTCAACTTCTCTTTGCTTCAAATATTTTTTTTAATATAATGTAAATTAATATAATCAAAATCTTAAAAAAAATGAAGTCCATGAGGAATTTTTTGTTTTTTACCTGGAGAGAGGCACTAGAGACAAACAATATATGTGAACAAGATAAGCTTCTCACCCATTACCATATGCATGGTTCTTCTCTATAAGTACCATCACAATGACGCCTCTATCTCGCACCATAACTCGCAACAAACAAAGGCAAGTCTTTAGGTTCCTTAAAACACAGAAGCAAGAGAGAGAGATAGAGAGATGCTTCAAAACATTATCGATGCCATCACTGGTGACAGTTATGGGAATAAAAAGTTGAAATGTGATGATGGTGAGTGCAAGAAAATCAAAGGGACTGTTGTTTTGATGAAGAAGAATGTTTTGGATTTCAACGATTTCCATGAATCAGTTCTTGATCGTATTCATGAGCTGTTAAGCCAAAGAGTCTCTCTGCAACTCATTAGTGCTGTTAACAGTGACCCTTCTGGTGAGTTACGGCACTTCTTTATTTTGCTGCTTATGTTTTATGCCTTTTCTACCTCGAAGGTCATCAATTTTTGGTGGGATACTTTGAACCTGTGCAGTGGAATCGTAGAGATTAAAAGGACGGTGCTTGATTTCTTACATCTACTAGTTTCCATGCATGGTTCACCTCAAGGAAATTAAAGAGAAGTAAAGCAAACAAAATTGTAGCAATTCAAGGGAATCAGATGAGAGGAACCAAGTTTAAGTTCATGACCTGATTGTTAAGGAGCTCATTGATTTCATACTTTTTAATAATGTAATTGGTTCTGGATCATCACTTAATACATTGCTTGTCCTAGAAAAATTACAACTTGTATGCGAGGACCACAGGCAGCTTGCGTGTTGGCTAGGTAGGGCATGAAGCCCGCAACTCCCTTTTGATATGGATAGATCATGGTGAGGACTAGGGACATAAAGACTGGCAGTTTTGTTTTTATATATATAGCTAGGCCAACCAGATCAAAGGCATCAACTCGATCAAGTGACTTTTTCTCTTTCTTTTTTGTATAATATCGATCATTGGTGATCATGTTTATTCCTAGTTTTGACGACAATTTTTTTTTGTCCCTACCATCCCAGTTTTTTCTGTCTTGATAGTGAAACAAAGTTCCTAAGAGTTCATCATAGTACTTGACTAAGCTGAACTAACTTAACTTGTAAGTAGAACATGGCTTAACAAGATCCATTTACAATTTAACTGTAAATGGACCTGCAATTTTTTAAGGAGTACTGTAATTATTAGCTAACTGACAAGGACCTGAAATTCCTGAAGATTGCACTGCTAGCTGACTAATGTGGATTTTGATGCTCCTTTGTAGAGAATGATTTGAGGGGGAAGCTAGGGAAACCTGCATATTTGGAAAAATGGATCACTACAGCCACTTCCTTAGCTGCAGGCGAGGCGAAATTCGAAGTTACCTTTGATTGGGACGAGGAGATTGGAGTTCCTGGGGCATTCCTGATAAAAAATAATCATCACAGTGAATTCTACCTTAAGACTCTCACACTTGAAGATGTTCCTGGCCAAGGCCGAGTCCATTTTGTTTGCAATTCATGGATTTATCCTGCGAAACGTTACAATAAAGATCGCATTTTCTTCACCAACCAGGTAATTATCAAGTAAAATAGAAAGATGAAGATAGATGTGAATATTTGACTGCGATACAACAAATTCTGATACATTTGTACAGACATTTCTTCCACAAGAAACACCAGCACCGCTACGTAAATATAGGGAAGAAGAACTGGTTCATTTGAGAGGAAATGGAGAAGGAGAGCTTAAGGAATGGGACCGCGTTTACGACTACGCATACTACAATGATCTGGGAAATCCTGACAAGGGTCCAAAGTATGTCCGCCCTGTTCTTGGCGGGTCTTCTGAGTATCCTTATCCTCGTAGGGGAAGAACAGGCCGAACAGTAACAGAATCAGGTTATTACCGGTTGATCCAGCATCTCCCATTTTATGTTATCAACAATTTGCATCTTTATTTTGCTTGACATTTGCAAAAAGTTTCCATGATGTTGTTGCAGATCCCAACACTGAGAGCAGACATCCACTTCTGATGAGCTTAAACATATATGTTCCAAGAGATGAACGATTCGGTCACTTGAAGATGGCAGACTTCCTTGCTTATGCACTGAAATCTGTAGCTCAATTTGTCAAGCCTGAACTGGAAGCTTTATGTGACAGCACCCCGAATGAGTTTGACTCCTTTGATGATGTACTGAAACTCTATGAGGGAGGATTTGAGCTTCCTGAAGGTCCCCTACTAGATAATCTTAGGAAAAGCATTCCCTTGGAGATGCTTAAGGAGATTTTTAGAAATGATGGAGGAAACCTTTTCAAATTTCCAAAGCCTCAAGTGATTCAAGGTTTGAAATAAAACACTTAACTCAATGTGTGGACTATTTTATAAACATACATTCACCCATCTCCCTTTTGGAAACTTAAATTATGATATCTTTTGCAGATAATCATTCTGCCTGGAGGACTGATGAAGAATTTGGCAGAGAAATGTTGGCTGGAGTAAACCCTGTTATCATTCGTCGTCTTGATGTAAGCTAAAGTTACAATAGAATTTTCTGTCTCCGAAATTTTTTTTTTTTTTTGTTTCTTATTTGTGTCTAACAACAAATCATTGCAGGAATTCCCTCCCAAAAGCAAGCTAAACAGCAAGCAATATGGTGATCAAAACAGCTCAATAACAGAGGAGCAAATCAAGGACAATCTGGATGGACTGACCATGGATGAGGTGAGCCATCTCTCGATTGGTTTATTCGACAGTTGAGTTTAAGATCATTGGCAAATGGAGATGCTGAATTTAGCAATCCCAATAAAGAAAAAAACTACTGTACCTGAAATTATTTTTTGTGGAACAGGCAATTAAGAGCAGCAGGATTTTCATATTAGATCATCATGATAAATTGATGCCATACCTGAGGAGGATAAACACTACCACGACAAAGACTTATGCCTCGAGGTCTCTACTTTTCTTGAAAGATGATGGAACCTTGAAGCCACTTGTAATTGAGTTAAGCTTGCCTCATGATAAGGGCGATGAATTTGGAGCCATTAGCAAAGTCTATACCCCAGCTGAAGATGGTGTTGAAGGTACCATTTGGCAGCTGGCTAAAGCATATGTGGGTGTAAACGACTCTGGTTACCATCAGCTTATTAGCCATTTTTTGAACACTCATGCTGTGAGTGAACCATTTGTGATTGCAACAAATAGACAACTTAGTGTGCTTCACCCGATCTATAAACTTTTGGAACCTCACTTCCGCGACACAATGAACATAAATGCGCTTGCTAGGCAGACACTCATTAATGCTGGTGGAATCCTGGAATCAACAGTTTATCCTGCAAATTATGCCATGGAAATGTCATCATTAATTTACAAGAACTGGAATTTCACTGAGCAAGCTCTTCCTGAAGATCTGAAGAAGAGGTGACCTTCGTAGTGTACTATTCAAAGGATAATTCATAGTTGTTCACAATTTTCAAGACTTCAGGAACTAAAACTTCAGTAAATGATGTTATAATGCTTTAGGAATTCAACTTTGGTTATATTCGGTGATAATGTTGTATTTCATTGCAATAACATGCTACCTTTTATGTTCAGAGGAGTGGCAGTTGATGATCCAAAGGCTCCACACGGTGTTCGCCTGCTGATAAAAGATTATCCATACGCTGTTGATGGGCTAGAGATATGGTTTGCAATCAAAGAATGGGTCAAAGACTACTGCTCTTTCTACTACAAGGAAGATGACATGATTCAAAATGATCCTGAACTACAATTATGGTGGAAGGAAGTGAGAGAGGAAGGGCATGGTGACCTGAAAGATGCACCCTGGTGGCCAAAGATGAAGACTCGTGAAGAGCTAATAGATTCATGTACCATAATCATATGGGTGGCATCTGCCCTCCATGCAGCTGTCAATTTTGGTCAGTACCCTTATGCAGGATACCTTCCCAATCGTCCAACTATAAGCCGTAGGTTCATGCCTGAAGAAGGCTCTACTGATTATGAGGAGCTAAAGTCGAACCCTGAAAAGGCTTTCTTCAAAACAATCACTGCCCAGTTTCAAACACTTCTTGGCATTTCCCTCATTGAAATTCTGTCAAGGCATTCCTCAGACGAGGTGTATCTTGGGCAGCGAGACACTCCTGAGTGGACAAAAGACAAAGAACCATTAGAGGCGTTTGAGAAATTTGGAAGGAAACTGGCTGTTATTCAGGACAGGATGTTCGATATGAACAAAGATGTGAACCTGAAGAATCGTGTTGGCCCAGTCAAAGTGCCATACACTTTGTTGGTTCCTACCAGTGAAGGTGGGCTCACTGGAAGGGGAATTCCTAACAGCGTTTCAATCTAAAGCCTCTCTACAATTATTGTACTTTTAATACCATTAACTTCTTGTTATGAAGGTTCTTTGTAACTAATGAAGTTAAGCATATGTAATCACCAATATCTGTAATCCTTGTTATATGTTTTAAGGCACATATGTCTTGATCTGATAAATTTTATAAAAAATGAAGAATAAAAGTTCTTTTGTCATCTCATTGGAGCTGAATTTACTTAAACAGTAAGCATTGTACTTGTTGTCATGGGCTAATTTGCTGACGAAAGAGAGGTTAAACTGAAGTTCCAATTTCTTGATTCATGAGCTCAAAACTCTGGCTCATCTTCTCTCTTCCTAGCAGAGGCACTCCAAGTAGAGGTGGACAACTTCTTGATGAAAACTAGTTCTTGTTGCTGTTCTAATGTTTTTCGTAAGTTATTGGTGGTGTTTAGCATTGTTACTGTATTTTTAAAAATAAAATAAAATTTACATGTGTTTTTAAATTGTTTTGATATACTGAAATTTAAAAATATTATCTTGATGTGTTTTCAATTGAAAAACACTTTGAAAAACAACTATTACACTCCCACACTCCCTGACAGATATAATCTAGGTCCATTCTTTGTTCTTGACATCATTTTCTAGAGTGCAGAGTTCTTTTTTAGAAATTGGCAATCAAATTGATTTTTTTTTTCCAGTTTTATATTAATAATTTAACGCGTGATATCAAAAATAAAATATAAATATATTATAAAATAATAAATATATTTTTTTAAATACCATGCACAAACATATACACCAGGTTGTCTGCTAGTGATCTGCTGTTCATGTTATAATCTAGTTTCCTTCTCTGTTCTTGGCATCCTCTGTATGTATTTATTATTATATTTGTCTTTACTCATTGACTACCTATCATAGTTTTAAATGGAGCTCCTCTTGTTTTTGTTTTTATTTTTATTTTTATTTTTATTTTTATTTTTATATGTTGTATATAATGGATTTTTTCTATAATTTAAGAGGATTACTTTCATAAACAATTAATCCTTTGTTAATTAATGTCCAAACTAGTCTTCTTCTTCCTCTGTATATTCCTCCACTGCACATGATGCTCTTCAAGCAATCATATAAAAAAAAGGGGTAAGTAAACCTTAGTCTAATCACAAATTAAAGGCTGATCCACAAAAAATTTCATCTATAATAATGCCCATTTGCCTTTCTTTTATTCACAGAGATATTTTTTTATTCCATTCAAGGTCCCAGTGTTAATATCTGTAGATTCCCCAATCAAATTAAGTTGAATCTGATATATATTGTACATTAACATAGTCAAAATCTTAAAACACAGAAAAATAAACGAGGTTCATGCGGGCTTGTATAGTGTTGTCTTGGTAAGAGGTAGGTCAGTCATTTATGAACATATTAAATGACTGGAGACAGGATGGTTTCGTATGAAAAGAAGACTTAATTGAGCACATAAAAGTCTTCTTTTCCTAATGAAATGTAATAACTAGAGCAAGCTGCAACATGAACAAATGAAGCTGTTCCTCTCTATAAATACTACCGCAGAAACTGTCCCTCGACTCACAAATTGTAGAGCGAGTTCTTTGTTTAGGACCAAGAAGTGAGCATCCAAAGAGTAGAAAAACGATGTTTCAGAACATTATTGATGCCATCACTGGTTGCTGTGCAGGGGACTGTAAAAAGAAGATCAGAGGCACTGTTGTGCTGATGAAGAAGAATGTCTTGGGCTTGACTGATTTAAACGCTTCGATTCATGATCGTTTGGATGAGCTTTTAGGCCAAAGAGTCTCCCTGCAACTCATTAGTGCTGTTAACAGTGACCCTTCAGGTACACGGACGACTTTCTATCATATTTTGTTGCTTTGCATTACTCGATGCCATGCCTTTACAGCCCTAAAAAGCCATTTTTCATTGTTCTTTTTTGGTGGGAGATGCTCTTTTTTCTTCGATCACTTGAGTGGAGATTCATTTTAAACACCATTGAATTATGGAACAAGGAAAAAAAAAAGCCAAAGGAGAGGGTGCAAGCCTTATACCAGAAAGAAACCACCAACAAAATTTAAAACTAGTAGTACCTGCATGTAGGCTAATGATCATGACTCATCTCGCCACAAGTTATGTGGGGCTGTGGAGCCAGAAGACTTATCCACAACTTGGGCACCAAGAAGACCAAATGATGACCACCCAATACCAATCAGTAGGAAAATATCCGCAAAGGCTTTTATCAGATTAATTACTCACAGATTAACTACATCTACCAAGCAGTATCTTTCAAATACAGTTAGCAGCAGCAGATCAAATTCATAAGAAAAAATCTGGGAAACTAAAGAAATAGCAAACAAGACCGTGTATGCTCCCTATAATTTACTGGTTTCAATGCATGGTTCAGCACCTTACGTGGACACAGTGGTTAAACTATGATTTTAAAAAAAAATATTGTTTTAAATTATTATTTTTATTTGTAGATCGTTTTAATATATTAATATTAAAAACAAAATTTTAAAATATTAGTTAATATATATTTTAATATAAAATATTTTTTACTGCCGTCCCAAATAGTTTTTATTTTTACAGTTCTTTTAAAATTGATTTTCATTTAAAAAATATTTTTTAATAGTTTTGATATACTAATGTAAAGAAAATATTATTTTAAAAAGCATGGTATACTATATTACAAAATACCCTTTCATATTTATTTATACATCACAGATTATTGGTTAATGTGTCAGCTTTTATGAGTTATGGTTTGTTTTATTATTCTATAAACTAGAGAATTAAAAAGTTTCATTAGTAGATAACAACCTGATTGCCTGCTCCCACTGTAGATTATAGCCTGATTTAATTATAAAGTAAGATATATCTTTGTTTATTATATTGCTTCATGTTATTTAAAATTAGTAAACATGTTGGTTATCGAATTCGGCCAGGTCTAAGAAGTTAACTTTGTCTCCTGAGCCTGACTCGGCCACTAGGTTGATAGAAAATCATGTTTTTTAAACTGAAAAATGTTGTTTCAGGTTTTTTATTTTCTTAAAAAATCAAAGTTTGAATTGATTCGGGTCAAGTCATCTAAGATTGCACGGCTAGAGTTGAGTAATGTTAACTTATATTATAATTGTTACTGTGACCGGACCTGAAATTCCTGAAGATTGCACTGCTAGCTGACTAATGTGGATTTTGATGCTCCTTTGTAGAGAATGATTTGAGGGGGAAGCTAGGGAAACCTGCATATTTGGAAAAATGGATCACTACAATCACTCCCTTAACCGTAGGCGAGACGGCATTCAAAGTTACCTTTGATTGGGACGAGGAGATTGGAGTTCCTGGGGCATTCCTGATAAAAAATAATCATCACAGTGAATTCTACCTTAAAACTGTCACACTTGAAGATGTTCCTGGCCTGGGCCGAGTCCATTTTGTTTGCAAATCATGGATTTATCATGCAGAACGTTACAGTAAACCTCGTATTTTCTTCGCTAACAAGGTACGTAAGTGACCATAAAAAAGCTGAAGGTAGTTGCAGATGTTATCCCGAGCTAACGTTTTCGATTCATTTGATAGACATATCTGCCACAAGAGACACCAGCACCGCTTCGTAAGTACAGGGAAGAAGAACTGTTTCAGTTGAGAGGAAATAGAGAGGGAGAGCTTAAGGAATGGGATCGCGTCTATGACTATGATGTTTACAATGATTTGGGTTCTTCTAAAAAGGGTCCAGAGTATTTCCGTCCTGTTCTTGGGGGGTCTTCGGAGTACCCTTATCCTCGTAGAGGACGAACAGGCCGAAAAAAAGAAGGTCAGCATCCGGCTGAGAATCTCAATAATGTCATCAATGAAAATCAGATTTTTATACAGTTTAATTGTTTTTATCCTTCTTGTCATTTCTTAAGTTGTTCGGTGATCTTGTTATCTTAAGCAGATCCCAACACTGAGAGCAGGCTGCCACTTCTGAAGAGCTTGAGCATATATGTTCCGAGAGATGAACGATTTAGTCATCTGAAGATGGCAGACTTCCTTGCTTATGCACTGAAAACCGTAGCTCAAGTTGCTAAAAATGGACTGGATATAATTGCTGACGCCACCCCTAATGAGTTTGACTCTTTTGATGATGTATTGACACTCTACGAGGGAGGCATTAAGCTGCCTCGTGTTCCTCTATTAGGTAGCATCAGGAAAAACATTGCCTTGGAGTTTATTGGGGAGATTTTTCGATCTGATGGGGAGCAGTTTTTCGAATTTCCGAAGCCTCAAGTGATTAAAGGTTTGGACTTCAACACCTAACTCTTATGTTTGGACTATTTTATAGGCATACATTCACCTATCTCCTTTTCTGACAACTTAATTTTGATTTGTTGCAGATAATCATTCTGCTTGGAGGACTGATGAAGAATTTGGCAGAGAAATGTTGGCTGGAGTAAACCCTGTTGTAATTCGTCGTCTTGAGGTACACGGAAGTCCCGATACATATTTCTGTTTGGAAAATTTATCGAGACAAAGAACCATTCTGGGAGTTAATGGATTACAAATTTTCTCATTCTTTGTTTCGAATAACAATTCATTGAAACGCAGGAATTCCCCCCGAAAAGCAAGCTAAATAGAGAACTATATGGTGACCAAAACAGTAAGATAACTGAGGAGCACATACAGAATAGTCTGGATGGCCTGACCATCGATGAGGTAATGCTCTATCTCTATTAGTTTGTTTTACAATTGAGTTTACAAACCGGATCGCGGACTCTTCGCAGATGGAACTGCTGAGTTTAATTGCCTCGAAACAAATATTTTAGCTAAAAGAGTGTTTGTTCATAGGCAATCAGGAACAACAGAATGTTCATATTAGATCATCATGATGCATTGATGCCATATCTGAGGAGGATAAACACTACTCCCACAAAGACTTATGCCACAAGAACTCTGCTTTTCTTGAAAGATGATGGAACTTTGAAGCCACTGGCAATTGAGTTAAGCTGGCCTCATGAAAAGGGAGATACATACGGATTCAACAGCGACGTCTACACCCCAGCTGAACATGGTGTTGAAAGTTCCATTTGGCAGCTGGCTAAAGCTTATGTGGGTGTAAACGACTCCGGCTATCATCAGCTTATCAGCCACTGGTATGCTTCATCAAAGAAAAAGCAACTACCACTAGAAAAAATATTGATGCAGTTTATTAATTAATTTCTGTTTCTAACTTTTCCTTTTTTCTTAACAGGTTGCATACTCATGCAGTAATTGAACCATTTGTGATTGCAACAAATAGGCACCTCAGTGTGCTTCATCCGATATATAAACTTCTGGAACCTCACTTCCGGGACACAATGAACATAAATGCATTCGCAAGGCAGATCCTCATCAATGCTGGCGGATTTCTGGAATTGACAGTTTATCCTTCGAAGTATGCCATGGAAATGTCATCCTCGCTTTACAGAAGCTGGGATTTCACTGAGCAAGCACTTCCTGAGGATTTGAAGAAGAGGTAAATCCTAGTCTATTTGTAAAGGCTAATTCATAGTTGTGATATTAAAAAAATAGAGAAATGTGTGCTGATGAAGGCTCCAGGAACTATAACTTCAGTAAATTCCATAACACTTGGGAATTTATTTCATTTCCATGCTGCCTTGCTTTATTCAGAGGAGTGGCAGTTGAAGATCCAGATTCTCCACATGGTGTTCGTCTCCTGATAAAAGATTACCCATATGCCGTCGACGGACTTGAGATATGGTCGGCAATCAAAGAATGGGTCAGAGACTACTGCTTTATCTACTACAAGACTGATGAAATGGTTCAAAACGACACTGAAATCCAATCTTGGTGGAAGGAACTGAGAGAGGTAGGGCATGGTGACCTGAAAGATGCACCCTGGTGGCCAAAGATGCAGACTCGTCAAGAACTAATAGAATCATGCACGATAATCATATGGGTGGGATCTGCTCTTCATGCAGCTGTCAACTTTGGGCAATACCCTTATGGAGGCTACCTTCTGAATCGCCCAAGCACAAGCCGCAGGTTCATGCCACGGCAAGGATCTCCTGAGTACGAGGAACTCGAGTCGAACCCTGACAAGCTTTTCTTGGAAACAATCACCGCCCAGTTTCAAACACTTCTTGGCATTTCCCTCATAGAAATTCTATCAAGGCATTCCTCAGAGGAGGTGTATCTTGGGCAGCGAGACATTCCTGAATGGACAGCAGACAAAGAACCATTAGAGGCGTTTGAGAAATTTGGAAGGAAACTGGCTGTTATTCAGGACAGGATGTTCGATATGAACAGAGATGTGTGTTAAAAGAAAATGAATCTCATTAAGGAGAAAATTGTGGATCAAGATCAATGCACCAGATCAGCCTAGCATGATCTTAGGATCATTTTAATGTACAGTTGACATTCCTAGAATAGCTCAAATCTGTTTCTATATAATGGCTAGCCATTCTGTACAAAGATATATTATTGCAATATACAATTCCTATTCTCATTACTCCGTTATTCCAATTACCATTCTGCTACTTTGTTTATGGTATCAGAGCACCGGTTCTGGTGTCTCTAAGCCTAACACCTTCCGCTACAACCAAAACACAAACATCATTGCATTGACAACATGGCCAACACAGGAATCAACACAACTGAAATCTCAGACAAATCCACAGAGTTCACATCACAGAATAGAGAAGAGAAGGGGATTTCCTTACCTGATCCTTTGGCTCTACATCATTCAGACACACCAGGACTCATCCTGGTCAGCACACTTTTGAATGGACGCAACTATGGGGAATGGTGTCGTTCAATACGCCGCAGCCTCAGCGCCAAAAATAAACTTGGTCTCATCGATGGATCCATAGAAGCTCCACCAACAAATGATGCAAAATTCCCATTGTGGCAATGCTGCAATGATCTGGTGGTGTCCTGGATCCTTAATTCTGTCCAACCAGAGATAGCTCGTAGCGTCCTCTACTCCGATACGGCATCTGTGATTTGGAACGACCTCAAAGACAGATTTTCCCAAGGAGATGAATCCAGGATCTACCAAATACGACAAGAAATTGTTGAATGTCGTCAAGGGTCCCTCTCCATCTCTGCCTATTATACGAAGCTCAAGGGGCTTTGGGATGAATTAGGGTCTTATCAGGAACCCATCCCTTGCTCTTGTGACATGTTAAAGAAGATTGCTGACAGAGAAGAGAAGGAGAAGGTGATGCAATTTTTAATGGGGCTCAACGAACCCTATTCCCAAATTCGTGGGTCGATCTTGATGATGAGCCCCATGCCCGATACACGAAGAACCCATGGCCTAATTCTCCAACAAGAGAGGCAAATGGAGGTAGCAGCACGTAATTCCATCGTGCCAGTCTCTCATGCGATGCAGGTTGCACGACGGGGAGGATCACAGACGGTGACTTCGTTCGGCAGCAAGAAGTTCTGCACTCACTGTGAACAAGGAGGACATTTGGTGGATCAATGCTATTATCTAATTGGGTTTCCAATTGGCCACAAATGGCATGGAAAAAACGTGAAGCCAAGAAACAAGAAGGCCACAATCAATAATATTGAAGTGAAGAGGGAATCGGCTAATGACAGCCCCACCTTCACAGCTGAAGAATATAAGCAAATCATGGCATTGCTGAAAAACGGTAACAATCAACCATTTGCAAATGCAACAGGTATTGCTACACCCAATTGTGATAATATTAATACACATTCAACTTTATATTGGATAGTGGACAGTGGAGCAACAGATCATGTATCACACGTACCACTAACGCACAACAAAAAAGGATTGATTCATGACTTTGTTGGTTTACCTAATGGAGAACAGACACGCATTGAGAGTATAGGGTCTATTCAATTATCATCAGACTTATCTCTTGATGGAGTCCTCCATGTGCCTAATTTTCGTGTGAACTTAATATCTGTAAGCAAATTGACTCGGGCTTTGAGATGTACAGTGATATTTTACCCAAATTTTTGTGTTGTGCAGGACATGGATACGAGGAGGACGATTGGCCTGGGCAAGCATTTTAATGGTCTTTACTATCTCACACCATCCCAAAACCCCTGCCTCATCAATCACATCACCCGCACTTCCGATCTTTGGCACCAACGACTCGGACACCCATCTGCTGCTCCCCTCCACCATTTATCCCAATCCTTCCCTGATATTGTTTTCAATAATAAGCATGTTTGCGAGATTTGTCCTCTAGCAAAACAAACTCGCTTATCTTTCCCTTCAAGTTCAATAAACACTGCTGCCCCATTTGATTTAGTCCATTGTGATGTTTGGGGACCATACAAGATCCATACCCATTCTGGGGCTCGCTATTTTTTAACCATTGTTGATGACTTTACTCGTTTTACCTGGGTACACCTCATGAGTCTTAAATCCAACACCCAATCAATGATAAAATCCTTTTTCTCTTGGGTAAAAACACAATATAATAGGGACATCAAAATTTTACGTGCAGATAATGGGGGTGAATTCACTTCATTGCGTTCTTTTCTTGATGAGTGTGGTACTATTTTCCAACACACTTGTGCTTATACCCCTCAACAAAATGGAGTGGTTGAGCGCAAACACCGTCATCTGTTAAATGTAGCCCGAGCCCTTCGCTTTCAAGCCAATTTACCACTACAATTTTGGGGGGAAAGTGTCCAAACATCATGTTACCTTATCAACCGCCTACCTACTCCCCTACTTTCTCACAAATCCCCATATGAACTTCTATACCACACCCCACCCAACTACTCTACTCTTCGGGTTTTTGGTTGCCTATGTTATGCCACAAATCTCACCCCTGATCATAAACTTGATTGTCGTGCCCGTCGTTGCATTTTCATTGGATACCCTCATGGCCAAAAAGGATATCGCGTTTATGATCTTGAAAACAAGAAATTTTTTACCTCACGTGATGTCACTTTTCATGAACATACATTTCCTTTCACTAAGCTACCACCCGAAAATCTAGATGACAACCCCGTTTTACCTATCCCCAGTAGCCTAGCCTCATTAGCCGAGCCCATCACCCATCCTCAGCCCATACTACCTAATCAACCGTCCACCCAACCAAATCTTGAACCACCTCCTCCCTCTGACAATGCATCTTCTCTCCTTGTTTCCCCTCCGCAGCTTTCACCCCCTCAACCAACCCCACTCAAAGTTTACTCTCGCCGCCCTCAATCCACAGCCATGATCCCATCGAACCCTCCTGTGACAACACCACCATCACCCATCCCACCAACACCCATTGCTCCTTCTGTGACCACCTTAACTGACGTCACTGCACCCCCCATGGTTGACCCAATACAGATCCTCCATGAACCTCGCCATTCAACTCGCCTTCATCGGCCTCCACCTTACCTCCAAGATTTTCAAACCTACCATGCTGCTGTCCTCGGCCCTGATGTCTCCTCTGCATCCATGTCAGGCACACGATATCCACTCCAACGGTATGTTTCCTACTCTGGCCTCTCTAGTTCATATCGTTCTTTTGTGAGTAATATATCTCGCCTGGTTGAGCCAGCAACTTATGAGCAAGCCCGTCATGATCCTCAGTGGGTTGCAGCCATGACTGCAGAGATTACAGCTCTGGAGGAAAATCACACTTGGTCCATTGTTCATTTACCCCCTGGCCAGCGACCTATCGGTTGCAAGTGGGTTTTTAAGATCAAGTACAATGTTGATGGCAGCATCGAGCGTTACAAAGCTAGGCTCGTTGCAAAGGGGTTTACACAACGTGAAGGTATTGATTACAAGGACACCTTCGCTCCAGTTGCCAAACTGACCACCGTCCGCTGCCTCCTCGCAGTGGCTGCTGTTCGGCACTGGCCGTTACATCAGATGGATGTCCAGAATGCCTTCTTACATGGAGAGCTCAGTGAAGAAGTATATATGCTCCCACCTCCTGGGTATCGTCGACAGGGGGAGAATACAGTTTGCCGACTCCATAAGTCACTTTATGGTCTTAAGCAAGCATCTCGTAGTTGGTTTCGCAGATTCTCATGTGCAATCCAAGAAATTGGATTCCAACAATCTCGTGCTGACTATTCACTTTTTACACAGGTCCGTGGGGATTCAATTACAATCATATTACTCTACGTCGATGATATGGTCATTACTGGGAATGATGAAAAGGCTATTAATGATCTCAAGGCGTTTCTCAACAGTTGTTTCAAAATTAAAGATCTTGGACCATTAAAATACTTTCTTGGGATTGAGGTAGCACGATCAAAGATAGGGATCACAGTATGTCAACGCAAATACACGTTAGACATATTAGAAGAAGCTGGGTTACTTGGAGCAAAGCCAGCTAAGGTACCCATGGAGCCTGACTTAGTGTTAACAGATACAGGGAGTGCAACACTTAAAGATCCTACTAAATATCGACGTCTAGTTGGAAAATTGATCTACCTCACAATTAGTAGACCAGAAATCACGTATTCCGTGAACACACTCAGTCAATTCATGCAGGAACCAAAGCTACATCATCTCAAGACTGCCCATCGACTCCTCCACTACTTGAAGGCAGCCCCAGGACAAGGATTATTATTTCCTTCAGATAGCCCACTTCACTTGATAGGATATTGTGATGCAGACTGGGCAAGGTGTCCAATTACACGACGATCTGTAACTGGATATTGTACTTTCCTTGGGAAGTCGCTTGTGTCTTGGAAAAGTAGAAAGCAGACAACAGTATCCAGATCATCAGCGGAGGCAGAATACCGCTCCATGGCTGCAGCTACTTGTGAGCTTACCTGGTTGAGATATTTATTGAAAGATTTGGGAGTATCACATCCTGGACCAGCAAAGTTGTTTTGTGATAATCAGGCGGCTTTACACATTGCTGCAAATCCAGTCTATCACGAACGAACAAAGCATATTGAACTAGATTGTCATACAATTCGAGAAAGAATTCAAAGGGGAGAAGTCAAGACAGCGTACGTTCAAACGGGAAAGCAAATTGCAGATCTATTCACAAAACCATTGAGAACACCAGCATTTCATACACATCTCAGCAAGTTAGGTGTCATAGACATTCACACTCCAACTTGAGGGGGAGTGTTAAAAGAAAATGAATCTCATTAAGGAGAAAATTGTGGATCAAGATCAATGCACCAGATCAGCCTAGCATGATCTTAGGATCATTTTAATGTACAGTTGACATTCCTAGAATAGCTCAAATCTGTTTCTATATAATGGCTAGCCATTCTGTACAAAGATATATTATTGCAATATACAATTCCTATTCTCATTACTCCGTTATTCCAATTACCATTCTGCTACTTTGTTTAATGTGAACCTGAAGAATCGTGTTGGCCCTGTCAAGGTGCCATACACTCTGCTGGTTCCTACCAGTGAAGCTGGGCTCACTGGAAGAGGAATTCCTAACAGTGTTTCAATCTGAAGCTTCTCCACAACACTGTATTTTTAGCTCGATATCATTTGTTTTCATGCAGAAAGTTACAAATAAAAAGTTTGAGCATTCTCAGTCACTACATCTGTAATTCTTATTAGATGCCGTATGGCAGATATGTCCTGCTGTAATAAACTTGATAAATAATGATGAACAGAAGTTAGTCCTCTGTCTGACATCAATTAACTTAAACATTGCATATATTTGGCTAATTTCCATACCGCGAAGTGTTTGTGCTTCCAATGGCCTGTATCGCCAAAACCAAATTCAACTGGACCCAATGGAGGTTACAGGGAAACGCCATTTCTTGCTTCAGGAGCTCAAAATGATGGCATATTTCTTCTTATCAAGACTTTAACTACAAGAAGAGATAATATTTTTTCAGTAAAAACTGTTAATCAATAATATAAATCAGTATATTAAGAGATATTCTTTGATATGGTATTAAAATCTTGTTAATAAAACAATTACATATTCAAATCTTGTCATCCTGATAAAATTTAATCATAAAATAATATTATCTCCTATAAATTTCAATTACAGAAAACTTGTACTCGATAAAAACATGCTTTTGTTAGTTATTTATAAATAATTTATAAATAATAAAAAATATTATTTTAATATATTTTTAAATAAAAAACACTTTAAAAAATAATAATTTTTTCCTTAAGAAAAGACTTTAATAATAATAATAAAACCTTTACATGATAATAATATAATAATGCTAAAAAGTATGGTGTCAAAACAAAATAAGAAAATAACCAAGCACTCAAATGTAAATAGACCAAAGTTAAAAGGTCCTCGAATGTCAAACAAAAACAAAGTAGTACACGAGAAGCTTGGTCTTGCTTCAGTACCTTCACGTCTACCACACATTCCTTATTAGTTATGACACTGAAAGTAGAGTCACGAAATAACTGCACATCTCGTAATGTTTATACTCATTGCTCGCAATTACATTTGCCACGTCATAATAATTCATATAACTTAAGAGCACCATAACATTCCCTATGATTTATAAAGAGGGAACCCTGGCGCCAAATTAAAAACAAGCAAAAAAATAACTGCAGAATTCAAAGCTCTGTATTTCTTCTCTCGATTTTGTAATGGTAGATTTGGTAAATTAAGTGAAATTCAATGGAAGATTCACAGTCTACGGGTTCTTTAAAAATCTTCAGCCTTCGAATCGTATCGATCGATCACTACATGTCGCCTCCGGTTCCCGGCGTCGATGTTTGTTACAGTAGCTTTCAAGGTAACACAGAATTTACTACAAAATGACTTGTCGTTCTGTTAATTCCAGAGGCCTAGGGTTTCTGATTTTTTGATTTGTATGCAATTTTGAAGGTGGAAGAGTGAATGAAGTTCCAGTTATTAGGGTTTATGGCTCTACACCTGCTGGTCAGAAGACTTGTTTGCATGTTCACCGCGTAAGATTTTATTACCTACTTTTCCTGTAATGAATTTGGTTATTAACTCTTGAAAAAGGCAAAAATTAAGGATTTTGAATTTGACTATTGTGTAAAAGTTTAAGCCTTTTGGACTGATTTTTTTTTTTTTTTTTTTTATGATGACTTTGAGCTTAATTTGTTTATTGAATTTTTGTAGGCTTTTCCATATTTATATGTACCCTGTTCGGATATTCCGATTAATGGAAATCCGGAAGGTATGATTTACGATAGGAGTATGTTTTTTTTTTCCTGTTTGTGCATTACAATAAATGTGTAAGTGATTCTTGAAGAGGTTGAATTGATGCAGGTGATGCTTACACACATGCTATTTCGCTTGCTCTTGAGAAAGCGTTGAAGGTATGCTGGAGCAAATCTTGCTTTTGATGGTGTTTTTTTATGCACATGGATGATACTTTTAAAAGATGTGATTCATGTGATCGTTTTTTATTTGAGTGCGCAGCTTAAAGGAAATGCAGATTCAAAAAGACAGCATGTGCATGGCTGTAGTCTTGTGAGAGCAAAGAAGTTTTATGGTTACCATTCTGATGAGGAGTTGTTTGTTAAAATATACCTGTATCCAAGTGTTTTGTTGAGCATATTTGTGCTGTTGCTCTTTCTTTCCATAGTACTTTGGAGTTACTGCACTGAGCTCCTTGATAAATGTTAGATATCATCCACATGATGTCTCTCGTGCTGCGAACCTTCTTCTGGTAAAGATCTGCTACCTGGTGCGGATGTTAAGTTGTAGTGGGATTTTTTTGCTGATGTTCATATCTGTGATCTTTGTCAGGCAGGTGCAGTTTTTGACAAAAGTTTGCAGCCTCATGAATCTCATATTCCTTTCCTTCTACAGTTTCTGGTAAATTTCATATTCATTCAATTTTCATACTATATGATTGGCATGTGTGTATTTAAGTCAAGTGTATGTGCATGCATATTGGTTTCATTGACAGAATTTCTTAATCTGTAATTGGTTTTGTGCTTGCAAAGGTCCAATGTGTACTGTAAAATATCCCTTTTTTAAAAAATAATAACAATTGCGGTGTCACTTAATTCCAGTTAACTTGCAAGAGTTCTTTGTGAGTTGCTAATCTTCTCTTCCTTGTAGGTTGACTATAACTTGAATGGAATGGGTCATTTACATTTATCGAAGATGAAGTTCCGTCATCCAGTACCGGATCCTTTTACCCCAAGAAAATTTAGTGCTAAACATCAAGATGAACCAGAGATGGAAGAATCAACTTGCATTTCTGCTGATTTTCAGGTCATTCTTTTGACTTTTCTGTAAACATTCTCTTCAGATGTTGGCGGACATATTCCTGTAATTCACTTTCTCAGACTTCTTATGTTGTTGTGAATCATTTTCATTAGGCAGATTCAAGTGGTGGTCAGGGTTTGGTTTCCCCAATTTGGATCTCATCTACTATTCCAGGAAGTTGGATGTGGCAATTTTCCAGTCAATTCGATGCTCCATCAGACCAAGACATGCAACGTCTTAAACGTCAAAGCATTTGTAACCTTGAGGGAGATGCCACCGTTGATGGTTTGTTTGCTCCATTGTTGTGCTGCCGAAACTATTTAAATTATGATTTCTTTACTAAAATCATTGTCCATTTTTATGTTAGCAGATATTCTTAATCAGCAAAGTAAAATATATACATCCCTCTCACAAGTACATTCAGATGTGAAAATGGTGCAATCACTTATACCCATTTGGGAGGTTTGTTCCATATTGCTGATGTTTTATACGCAACATGTGAACTTTTTTGTTGTCTAGATATTCCTTTTTCAACATTTCCCTCTGGTGATACAGGAAGAGCATGAAAGGACTGGCACTAATAAGGTTACCATTCTGCCTGATCCAGGAAAACCACTTCCAGGGGATGTTTTGAAAACTATGTTACATGCTCTTGAATTTGAGAGAAAAAAATCTGAATTGTGTATCAAGACAGTTGGGGATTTACCTTTGAGTGAAAGTAAAATAAATTTTTTGCCGACAGTGACTTTTACAACTGATGGAGAAAATTTGGTTGAACATGAAAATCTTAATTCTGATAATGCCAACGAAGAATTTTTAAAGAGCTCTGCAGAACAAGACACTATTCAATCTTCAGCGCAAGGTTCTGTATGTGAAGAGATAGATGCAACACCCATGGAAATGAAGGGTTCGTGTTTGAAACTATCATCTGAAATAATTGGAACAGTGGATCCAAAGGTAGCTCTTATCTTCTTCCCAACAATAATTTTCTTTTCTTCAATGTTACCTGGTGTCTCTCCTATACTTAATTGTAGTGTGACTTGAAAAGGTGTTTTGAAAGTGAATGATAGAGGGATCTTAAGGTTACGTTGAATGCCTCTTGATTTCACTTAGTTGTTATTTCATTCCATATTTGTAAGTACTGACTTGTTGTATCTATATTGGACATTACTTTATAACCATCTTTTTTCATCATTGTTGTTATGATTTTTTTAAAGCTAGCTCAAGTTTAATAGCTGTTAAAGGAGATTGTTACTAGACAAGTAAATGTAGCATTACTCATAGTCATAGAAAGCTAAACTGCCACCACAATCTGGAAAACATTCTCAACAACGAAAATTTCTAGTGAGCAATTTGACTGCTAAACTCACTGTAAATAGTGTTTATATTGTGTTTTCCTAAGTAATGGATCATCCATGATCATTTCAGAACTTACTGAACAGCAAATAATTATAACTATTGTTGGAGAAGAATCAGCTCAGTCTTCTGTTTTCTCATTTTGTGTTGTATATGCTAGAGGGACTTAATGAATTGCTAAACCTGTTTTTCAGGTTGCAGATGAAGAAGCCTTGGGACTTTTAAGGTGGCTTGCCACTTCCCAGGCTGCTGAAGATTTAAACTCTGATGATGAACTTATTTGTGAGACGATTCTGAGTCCCCTTTTACCTGCAGCAACCATTGATGAAGTTCTAGAGAGAGCTAATACAGATTACGAGAGTGAGTCTCAAAAAGAGTGTCAGGATATTCTTGATTCAATTGAGGATTTAGTTAACTTTGAGTATTTTAAGGAGAAACCTTCTCAGTCTGTTGATCATAGTCCTCGAACCTCATTAGAAAAAAAAGTTCCCCAAGCAGATTCTTTGCACTCATCTCCTTATGGATCAGCTGGAAGTTCTTCAAAGGTGGAGTCGAAAAGTGAATGTAAAAGGTATTTGCAGGATCATGTATTACCAGCTACTGACAACTGCATCAGTAATAAGCAGAAAAGGAAAAGGTCATTGTGGTGCTCTTTACCTTTTTCTATAAACCAAAAGGCGAATGATGACCCTGAAGTTGCCAGGTCCAAAGTAGTTGATCTTCATGATGATGAAAGTAAAAACCATGCAGTAACAGTTATGACTGGAAATGAAGAGGGGAAACGCTCTGATGCTATACTAAAAAGTTATAAAAATGCTTGTGAAGCAAGTGTTTTGGTTGGATGTTCAGTGCGTGATATGATGAGAAGAAAACGGTCCTGCCGAACTGCTCAACATGGTGATGGATCTGTTCGAGTTAAGAATGTTCATTTGGGAGGAGAACAGGATGAGTCCTATATTCTCTCTCCAAAACAATTGGATTTACATATACTGCCTAATGATGGGAATGATAAAAGAGTATATGGACCTCTGGACTTTAGGCCATCAGTTAACAACCAACAAACAGAGTTTTTAGAGATTCGTGCCCCTAAAGCCATACCCCATGAATCCAGCAGTGCTAGCTCAATGCAAGCTGGTGCAAATCCTCTCTCAGTGGACACAAGGAGAGATGAATTACAATGCACTTTCACTCCCATGAAGCAACATGTTGTGGTTTCTATGGTTGACTGTGAAATTAACAAAGGCAATGAGTTTAATTTTGGAGGTGTAACCTCTATAGAACCCGTAACATCTACTGTCAATTCCAAGTTGGATTCCTTACCTGATAATTGCTTGCCTAAGCAAATACTTTTGACTGATAAGAGATTAGAGAGAACTGAAGCTGCTGGTTCAAACTGCTCACCAGCTTTGCCTATTGATCATGACACGTTTGCAAGTGATAGTTATAAGCCCAAATATGTTCATCAAGGCAGAAGTTCCTTGCAGAATTTATATGACATACCAACTACGCATCTCAATGGCATGGAAATGTCAGTTGATACTGGTCTGCAGAGTGAGAACTGTGCTACAAACCAGGAAGGAGATTCTGGCTTATCTATACTTGGAAGCTCAGCACCTGTGCCTTTCAAAATGGGAGGAGAAACCATAGGCCTACTTGGGATGACCTTTAGCAAGAAGCCCCCCACTGCAGAGTGGAAAGATGGAGCATCTGAAAATGCTTCATTTTCACCTGCTCCATCATTTCTTCCCTCTTCTGCAAATGTGGAAAACAAAGACAGTACATCAGGTTGCCTTTTCAATTTCCTTGGTAGTACATTTAGCTTCTCTCTCTCTTTCACATACAAAAAATTTGTACATGTTGTCTGGTTTAAAAGTGATCCACTAGTTATGGCTAGTACTGAAAGGGGATTTTATGCAAGCTTAGCATTTTATTAAGTTCATGCTTTTGGTTGTTTTGACTTTTCTTGTTTTCGCATGCTGTCTTATTAGTCCCTGTTGGAAATTATTGCTGAGCAACCTTTTTTCTATTCATGGGAGTGCTTTAGGTGAACATCTCCCTTTTTTTGATGGAGATTATCATGATATGAAAGGAGCGGAAATCAAGTCCTCGTCAAACATTGATTTCAATGCTCAACAAGAAGCTATCATTGGTGTCCCAGCTCACTATCTTAACGATGGTTCAGTCTTGTACCTTTTGACACATGTGTTTTCACCCCCTTCTGTAGATAGTGTCCATAGATGGTTATTGTGTGATAATAAAGGTATGATCTATAATTTGCTACTGAACATGTCTGATAATTCTAGTTACTTGTATAGTTTTCATCTCAAACTTTCCGCTATGAGTTTCCAGATGCTTTGAGAGAACTCAATGAAGTGTCAGCGGAGCCTTTACTTATGAAAGGTAGATTTAAATGCTTTTTATGGCCCTAGAAAAAATAAAATAAAATTCTAACCAAGGACTCTACTGTTTTTTCCAGGATCTTTTGAGATTGGTTCACAAAGCTCATTACCCATTCATTGCGATAAGGTTCTAGCTGAACCATCTCCTGTGGCTCATTTGATGCCTATCTTGGATCAAGCACCACAAGCAACAAATACAAATGATAATGCAGAATCTCGCCTTTATAGTGACGAGGCTAAAACAAAATCGCATAGTGAAGCAAATATCATGAAACTCAATCCTTCACTATGTGATAGCCCCATGGATGTCTCTCAAATTTCAGGCCCAGATAGGACAGCAAGGCTCACTCCCCTTAGTCAAATTGGATTCCGGGATCCTGCCAGTGTTGGTGCTGGGCAACAACTGACATCATTAAGTATAGAGGTATTGATAACAACACACGAATGGTTTGACCACTTTAATATTTTTCTTGTTTCTATAAGTTTTCAAATTTCCTTCGACCTTTATGACCTTGGGCATACAAGTTGGCTTGAAACTCTCCCAATATGATGAGAAACTGTATCATGCAATCTAGGGTTTGGCTAAAAATGTACCTTGTGATTGGAATGAAACATTACTTACAGGTTCAAGCAGAATCTAGAGGAGATCTCCGACCAAATCCTCGGTTTGATGCCATCAATGTTGTGGTTCTGGCGTTTCAGAATGATAGTGACTCTGCTGTCGAAGTTCATGTGCTTTTATGCAGTAAAAGTGAATCTTGCCAAAGGTATGAATTTTTATCTCATCCTTAAATTTGCTCTGCCCATTTTTTTTATATAATATTTGTTAAGTTACATATTTTCTATATCTAATATTCTTGATGGGTTTTTGAAGTGCATGATTAGTGGAAAAGTAGTGGTTCGCATCACATGCTCTAGTATTGTTTGAGTTTTGGAGTAGTGAAAAATGAAGATTGAAATCTTCTGATTGGTGAAAAAAGAAAGAAAGTGTAGACTATACTAAGTTGTACTCCATTTGTCTATTTTGACAATTGATGTTATTTTCAAGGTTTTTAGGTGATACCAATTCTGAATTTTCACAATTCAAGAGCCACATCTTTTTTCCCACCTAAATCACCACACATTCTGTATCCTTATATTTCTGTTTTTCCACAAATCTTCTGCACAAGAATATTTATCACCCTTTTGTACTTGACTTCATTTATTTGCAGGAGTTATGATGGAACATCAGGGTGTAATGTGCTTGTTTTTTCTGAGGAGAAGCATTTGTTTAGTCATTTTACGGCAATTATTGTTTCATTTGATCCTGATATTTTAATGGGTTGGGATGTACAAGGTGGTTCTCTTGGTTTTTTGGCTGAGAGGGCTGCACATCTTGGTATAGGCTTACTTAATAATATCTCTCGGACACCATTGGAAGCCAACACAAACATTGGAGAAAGAGAAAATTCAGAAACAGTAATACTAGATACTATGCTTAAAGAGCCATTAATAACTGATTCTGCACTTGTAGAAGATGCAGTAATTGAGGATGAATGGGGCCGGACTCATGCCAGTGGTGTCCATGTTGGTGGTAGAGTTGTCCTCAATGTCTGGCGACTGATGCGAGGTGAAGTGAAGCTTAACATGTATACCGTTGAAGCTGTTTGTGAAGCTGTTTTGAGGCGAAAAATACCATTAATTCCTTACAAAGTGTTGACAAGATGGTTTGCAAGTGGTCCTGGGCGAGCCAGATATAGATGCATTGAATATATGATAGATAGAGCAAAATTGAACCTTGAGATAATGAATCAACTTGACATGGTACATTTATAAGGACTTATTGTATGCATGTGTAATTGTTCTATCATTTGCCATCTATGTGAAGTTGATGTGAGTGCTTTTGCAGATAAATCGAACATCAGAACTTGCTCGTGTATTTGGCATCGACTTCTTTTCTGTTCTTTCTCGAGGTTCACAGTATCGTGTTGAATCTATGTTTCTGAGATTGGCACATACACAAAACTATCTTGCCATTTCTCCTGGGAATCAACAGGTTATTGCTGAATTGACAAGACCTCCGATATGTTTCTAATAAGATTTTGTCTACTTGCTGTTATGCATTTACAGAAGTTTTAGCACATCAATTCTGTAGAATTCTGTGGAAGGTTTGCGTAGATGTTTTCTGTGCTGCTTTTCTTATTATAATGCCAGCGTATTGAGTTATTGCCTGTCTTCAAGTTTCAAGTTTCAAGACTTGGCCTGTTTGTTCTTCTGCTAGATTCTGGCAATTTCTCCCATCTAATAACTCATAACTGCTTTCCATTGATGTGACTCCACACTTCTGCACTATGTAGTCAAACATCAATGGAAGTTGCAAAAAATGATATCTTTATATGTTCACAAAGTTACTGGTTGTAGTGTAATTAAAATGTTTTTTATCCAGTTCACTCTGAATCCAAGGACCTGATCAAACTATTTTGCTAGCTACCTTAGATTCCTGATCACATATGTCAAGGGTCTTTTGATTTTCTGTTTTGTGGATTTTAAAGCATCAAGCAATGTTTTCTTCATTGTTGGCCCATACTAGTGTTTTGCGTTGTTGGAGGCTGTGCTTGCCTAAATGTGTACTGTAACTTTGGTTATATATATAGGTGGCTTCTCAACCTGCAATGGAGTGTTTACCACTGGTGATGGAGCCAGAATCTGGTTTTTATGCAGATCCAGTTGTCGTCTTGGATTTTCAGTCTCTTTATCCGTCGATGATAATCGCATACAACCTTTGCTTTTGTACATGTCTTGGAAATGTTGCTTCTTCAAAGGCAAATACACTGGGGGTTAGTCCATTTTCAACAGATCCAAGTGTTTTGCGAGATTTGAAAGATAAAATACTGCTTACTCCAAATGGCATTATGTATGTGCCTTCAGAGGTAATTCATTGAATGATAGTTATTTCTTCTGTAAATCTTGAATTTACTTGCTGGGAATATTCATCATTTCTGCATATCCCTAACTGGCTTCGGTTCTTGTGGGCCTTTTTATAGCCACACAAGTTCTCTGAAAGCTGTCATGTGGTTGTGCTGCAGCCTTGAGTTTAGCTACAGTTGTAGGAATGATTATTTCATGTACTGTATGTAGAAAGATTTGACATCTAATTAGAAGGAGAGATTGTGACTGCTTCACTGTGTAGTTTAAATGTGACTCCTACAAGTTTTGATAACAGAACGTTTTGTTTGAACGTTCAAGTGGGAATATATCTTGTTTTATCCCCTTTTTCTCTACATTTGATGCTCAGAGATAAATCTTGCCCATTTCTTTCAAATGCTTTTTGCAAGTGATGTGCAATTTTCTCTATAAATAAAATGAGTGAATACAGAGAATAATTTGTCTCTCATCCATGTCATTCACAGATTCGAAAAGGTGTTCTGCCCCGTTTATTGGAGGAAATATTGTCAACTCGAATAATGCTGAAACAAGCAATGAAGAAGTTGGCTCCCTCACAACAAGTTCTTCACAGGGTATGGCTGTACTGAAATAATTTTTAGTCAGTTGATCAATCTGCTCTTAGGTACTGGCTAAAAATAATAAAATGAGCTGCTTCTTGACTTGCATAGCTTTTCTAATTCTTGTTTGAAATGGTTTAAAACTCCCTGAATTCTGGAGTTTTTGCAAATAACATTACACTGAAGGTAATTGTAAGTGGTAACATTTTGAAGAACACAAGTGAAGGCATCATTTTGTGGGCATCATTTTTTGTTCTCTCTATATGTAATTTTAACTTTCTTCTCCCTTCAACACCTGTCTTAATTTATCCGTCAGATTAAAATATACTCTTGGTTAATAAATCCTTTTCCAATGGATCTATTCTAAATTATATAGAATTTCTTACTGCATGATTTTGTTTGCAATCCTTCTTGAATAAATAAACATGGAGTTCTTTCTTTAGTTGTACCATAAATTGGTTTTATGCGATAATGCTTGGATATGAATCTTTAATACACTGATTTTTTATTCTTTCAGATTTTTAATGCAAGACAGCTTGCTCTGAAGCTGATCGCAAATGTAACCTATGGCTATACAGCTGCTGGATTTAGTGGTCGCATGCCTTGTGCAGAGCTTGCTGACAGTATTGTTCAGTGTGGCCGAAGCACACTGGAAAAGGCTATTTCTTTGGTAAATGCGAATGAAAAGTGGAAGGCTAAAGTGATATATGGTGATACTGATAGGTATGTGATATCTATTTCCAATTCCACCAATTTAGAAGTAATTTATTTTAGTTGGAATTTTACTCGCAAAGTCCGATCACAAGTTGAGGAGACTGGAAGGTCAAATGCTGTTTGCTGGCAGTCAGCATTAGTGGAAAGACACGTTTGGTTGATATACACAGAAACACATGCAAACACACATTCTTCTCAGGGAGTTTACTAGCTAGTGTTGCGAAAATGTCTTCCTAAGGAATAAATTTTGCTCAACGCCTCGCAAGCTTGAGATTTAGTTCTCTTCTTCCACAGTGTCTCTTACATATATGAGGTTTGGTTTATGCAGCATGTTTGTCCTCCTCAAGGGACGCAGTGTCAAAGAATCTTTTCAAATTGGTCATGAAATAGCATCAGCTGTAACTGCAATTAACCCGGATCCAGTTACTCTCAAATTGGAGAAAGTCTATCATCGAAGCTTCCTCCTTACTAAGAAACGCTATGTTGGTTACAGTTATGAGAGTGCTGATCAGATTGAACCTATGTTTGATGCTAAAGGTATCGAGACAGTTCGCAGAGATACTTGTGCTGCTGTTGCCAAGATAATGGAGCAGTCGTTGAGGATCTTCTTTGATAGTCAGGACATCTCTGAGGTGGAAATCGATATGTTCTTTTGCCCCTATTTTAATCAATGTAATTAAAATGCCAAGAATCTACTTTCAAACTGTTGATATTATATATAGGTTTATTGGAAATAATAGTGAATGGTTTGTTCATCATTGAAGATGAAAAAATGAAGTCTTCAGTTACCAGATGACATGGCCAGTTGTGGAACTATATATCAATGAGGACTCCCTTTATGTTTGTTTTGGCTAGAGTTTCTCTTTTGAAGTTTTATGGATTTTCCATCTCTGCTTTTTGAGGGAAAGTTTTCCGTGTCCTTGTGCAGGTTAAAACATATTTGCAGCGTCAATGGACTCGAATTCTATCTGGAAGAGTGTCTCTTCAAGATTTTGTTTTTGCAAAGGAAGTTCGGTTGGGTACCTACAGCACAAGGGCTTCTTCAGCACTCCCACCAGCAGCAATTGTAGCTACAAAAGCAATGAGAGCTGATCCCCGGGCAGAGCCATGCTATGCAGAGAGAGTGCCGTATGTTGTGATCCATGGGGAGCCAGGCGCTCGACTAGTGGATATGGTTGTTGATCCACTGGACCTCTTGGGCATTGATTCCCCGTTCAGATTAAATGATGTATATTACATCACCAAGCAGATAATCCCAGCTTTGCAGCGGGTTTTTGGACTTGTTGGTGCTGACTTAAACCAGTGGTTTTCAGAGATGCCCCGGCCAGCCCGGGAAGCTTTTGCTAAGCGCCCTTCATATGCTCCAAATCCTCAAAGAACCAGAATAGATTATTATTATCTTTCAAAACACTGTGTCCTCTGTGGTGAGATGGTCCAAGCATCAGCACATATATGCAACAAGTGTACACATAGGGAAATTGCTTCTGCAACAGCTGTGATTGGAAGGACGTCCAAATTGGAGAAGGAGATGCAACACCTTGCTGCTGTAAGAATTCCAGTCATTATCTCATGAATTTTATTTGATATTTGGATTACTGGAGTCAACACTTGTGATGTATCACTGTTTATCACAATTAGATCATAATCAATGAAGTCCATCGACTTCCATGATTTGACACGCAATTCAAGTTACCTAGTTAATTCATCTTTCTATTTTAGCCTTCTCATCACTTCATGTGCTTATTTGGATTAAAGTAATGGGTTGCAGCAACTTAAACTGAGTGTGAGAGTTTTCGTATTGGATTGAAAGATTGTTGAAAATCTTGCAGATATGTCGACATTGTGGAGGTGGGGACTGGGTTTTGGAGAGTGGGATCAAGTGTACTTCACATGCATGCTCAGTTTTCTACGAGAGGCGTAAAGTTCAGAAAGAACTACAGGGTCTCTCCGCTGTTGCTGGAGATGAAGGTTTCTACCCCAAGTGTATGGTTGAATGGTTTTGATACCTGTTTCTTGTACATATCCTGTTTGAACCCGGGAGGAGAAGGCCCTTTACGCTTCCCATATCTTCTATCCACTCGTTAAAGCTGGCGGAGCCTGGAGAGTTGTTCTCTTCTGACCCCTTGGTAACGTTTTGAATGTAGATGTGTCCATCACAATCATGTCATCATATTTTCTTTTTTTAATGTTCAAGGATCATGACAATGAGTATATTTGCCTAGGTTTCTTTATATTTTACTCTTTATTTATTTATCATTTAAAAAATTTAGACATATATAAATTAACTACTCGTAGATTTCAGGTATCCAATGATTATTTATTATCTATCATTATTTATTAACTAATAAAAAAATAAAAATAGTTAATATAAAATAGTTAATATCTATATCTATATCTATATATCTATATATCTATATATATATATGAAGTGTGTGTGTATAGTTAATATATATATATATATATATATATATATATATAGTGTGTGTGTGTGTGTGTGTGTGTGTGATTAGTATTATTTATAAGTGTGTTTTATGTCAATATTAAGTTATGTATATTTCATATTCTATTACAAAATCTAAATATTCCACGTGCGCGCGCACACGAATATATTTCGTGTTAGCTTCAGATGTATTTTATGTTGAATTTGATAATATTTATACCATATTTATTGGTTCTAAAATGTTTTTATCTAATCAGATCGGGCCAGGTGGTTATTTATCAAGTTCATGTTGAATTGTCATCTCTATATAAAACGGAGAAGAAGAGGGGTATATTGGATTCCTAGACTAAAATGTTTTTTAATTATGTCCCTTGTGTATCAAACATTCCTCAATTGAGTCCATCCATGCACGTTACTTATGTAACTGCTATAATCTGATGTCTTAGAGGGAACTCGATATTTTTATATTAATAAATTATGATAATATTAACTTAAGAGACGAAGGAGACACTAATATTTGAATAGGTGATAATTCAATATGCATGTGTTATGAGAGAAGTACTGAAAATGTATCAGGTCTACCAAAAACAACTTTTTGATTATTAGTTTATGCACTTCTAAATAATTTAGATTAAAAAAATAAGTACAAATTAAGAATCGATAAAAAAAATATATAAATGTTAAGCAAATATAAATGATTTTGAAAATAAAAACTTAAGAGTTTTGTTCTAAAATTTGAATATCTTATTACATGATAACCCTGAAAAAAATGTATATCTTGAGGATTACATTATTGTTAAAATAAAATAAAAAAATGCCCCCCAAAAAAATTTCATTTAAGAAAAAGAAAAAATACCGGATTAATTTTTTTTTTTTTTCATCATACTGTTTGTATTTTATTTTTATTTTTTTATTTATTATTATGATTATTATTTCAAGTTGCCTGTCTAGGCCCATGAACACAGAGGACACAACGAAAGCCTAAAGGGTTTAAGACCTAAACTAAAGGGTTTATGGCTTAACAAGGATTTGCTCTCTCTTCTTCTTCATCTCCTCTCTCGGTTCCAATGAAGGTGTTTGCTGCCTTCTAATCTATCCTTCTCTCCCTAAAAATGGCACAAACACCGATCTCTCTCCTTCTCTTAAGACGCCTAACTCTCACTTCCCAAAGCCCTAAACCCCCACCACTCTCTCTCCTCTTTAACAACCTTTACCTTAAACCCTACTCAACCACCACAACTGCTAGCCCCCCCACTGAACAACCAAAACCCAGCCCTCTCTCAGCTCGATTGAGTTTTGTCTTTGATCAAATTGATTCCATTGAACGTGAGCGTGCTGAAAAACACCACACCCTCCAAAAAATCCGTGCTTGGCGCCAATCTAAAGACACCCCACAGCAAGAACAGCAAGAGCAAAGCCCAGAAACTATTAGCACCCAAAGCCCAGAAATTGTTGGGACTCAAAACCCAGAAACGATTCTCTCTCAAAATGAAAATCTGGAATCTGGACCAAGTGCTGATGGTGATTCTAGCGTTGATTTTGAAGAGTCTGATTTGATAGAGTTGAAGAGAAAGGAAGTGGAGTTGGTGCATCCATGGCCAGAGTGGATAGAGTTGATGGAGAGATTGGTGCAACAGAATTATTTTGATCATAGAAGGAAAGTTTCGGACAATATGGTAGAAAGTTTGGGGCTTGATATTTCTGGGGTTGGGTATGATGGTGATGGTGTTGGGATTGATTTTAATGATTACAGAACTGTACAGACTGCTTGTCTTAATTTTGGTAAAGACCGGTTTGATATCTTCAGGTTTGTGGAATTTCTGTTTTTGTTTTAAAGTTGGTTGCTTGATTACTGATGGTGAATGAAAATCGTTGTTTGGCTTACTTTCTGTCTTTTGAAATGCATGCGAGTTTTTCTTGGAAGTGTTTTTGTGAGGGTTATGGGAGAAAATGGTCGCAATTGGTTTTGTGAACTGTAAAATACAACCCTTAGGATCTTCTAATATATGCACTGTACCATATTTGCTAAACTAAGCTTTTTGGCTTGCTGTTTCAATCTCTCTGTTTTCTCAAAGTGAAATAGTACTGAGTGTAACATTGCATTCCTGAATCTGAGAGGTGTAGCAACGAAAATATTTTATTTTTTAATATATTTAGCATGCTTACTACGGAAATAAAATCATTATAGGATTGATTTTGAGGTTTTATACACTTCACTGAAGACTGTCTTAATTTCTCTAAAGATCAGTTTCATGTCATGAGTTTGGTGGGCAGAGTTCATAGTCATGTTCTAAAAGTTTCTAAGTTGGTCGCTTGAATGAAAAAAGCATTTTTTTGGTTTAGTTCTTTCGGTGCGTGTCTGGGAATGTATATGATTTTTTTGGTTGAGGTGTAATGGGATATGGAATACATCTAAATGCAATCTAGTGGGATTACACAAATATGATCAAGCAGATGTTTTGAGGTTTGATGTGGTTTCAGATTTTCATGTTTAAGTTTTCCAAATCTGTTTTCAAAGCGCATAAGTATTTTTTGGCCTGAGGCTGTGTTGAATTCTGCCAAAATTTTAGTTCATTCAACCATGGAATCTGAAAGTTTGGGTCCTGTGGTGAACTCAACTGTATTAACGTTCATTAAATTATGAATGCAAGATGTGGCTGCATTTAGCTGGTGAACTGTATACAATCTATTATACTCACAGTTTAATCTTTGATGATCTAAGTTTTTGGCTACATGTTCAATTCTGTGTTCTCCAAGTGTCAACAGTGTCCCACATCCTAGATGCATGAAACAGCAGAAGTTTTAAATTTGTATTTTATTTTGTGATGCCTATCATTGAAATGCATGTTTCAAGTGCAAGATTTTTAATCTAGGTTTATATTCTTGATGTTTTACAAGTGATTCTATTCTAGTAATGGTCACTTTGCTTGACTTGTGACGAGAAAGAATTGATTTCAGGTCATTGTCGAGACAGGATATTCAAATTTTGGTAGGCTATGGATGCCCAAGTGTGGACAAGAAGGTAGTCTTCTCTTCAAAGCTTTTGAGGAAGCATGTCCACCTTGATGAAGGAGATGTAAGTGTTACTTCTTAGACTTGCCTATTCATATTTTAAAATAGTGACATATAATCTCAAGTGGCCCTATTTTGAAACGCATCTTGTGACATGCTCGTATAATTTTTCCTTCCTTTTGAATCTCATTCATCAATACAATTGTTTGCAGGGGCTTCATAGTATATGTGCCCTTGTTTTTTGGGCGTGTCACATTCTCCACTTATTAAACCTAGAAGTGAATATGTAAACTGTTCTTTCTTATGATTTCATATTATTGTCTTCGAAGAGGATAATGTTCTTTCTAAACATGTTATAAGCTTGATGGGGTGTTCAAGTTAAGATAGTTGTATTATAAAGTCCAATATGCATTTGCACTTGGATAAATTTATAATTGCTTAGCAATGTCTATTTTAAAGACAACGGCCTTTGTTTTTCAGGTCTGTAGTAACTGCAGTCTGAGGACCTCATGTGAAAGAGGATATCTAATAACAAATAAAGAGGATGAGGCACGGACTATTGATCTTATGAGGGTTTTTTTAGCTTATGGTTTTGAATCCATAAATGGATCGGTAACCAATAAGTCTCTTCTGAAACAAAAATCTGTCAGAACTGTTGTTCGTAAGTTACTTCATGAGGTTGTAAAGTTGGGTGCAGTTCCAATAGATCCGAATCTCCCCCCTCCAGTGATTAAAAGGCCTCCACCAAAAGTGAAGCAACCCCCTCCTCCTCCCAGGAAACGAGTCGGGCGTGATGACATTGAGATGAAAAGGGGGGATTGGCTGTGTCCCAAGTATGTTCCTCTTTATGAGATTCTCATGTGCAGTTGTGTATTTTTTTTTTTTTTTGGCTCTTAATATAACACTGCTGGATGCCGAATCTGGGGATGCACTTCGGCATTTTCTGAAACTTCTGAAAAAAGTATTGGACTCTTTTTCTCTGCTGCTCTCTAGGTAATCCTATGAATGTTTTGTTCTCTTTGGCTCATTCTGTGGTTCAACCTAGGTAATCTTATGTGCATCCTTGGAATATCTGTAGTTACATGTGGTACATTTGCCAGGAAGATCTTATAAGCAATTGCCATGAGAAGTTCAAGAGCTTTAAGACCATAATTAGCTGGTTGTTTCAACTACGAAGACAAGTTTAAACTGTGTTTTAAACAGCATTATCTAATTTTTCAACTATACAATTATTGTCATAGTCTAAGTGCTTTATTGCTAAGAATGCTGCCTATATTTTCTCAGGTGTGACTTCATGAATTTTGCCAAGAATGCAGTGTGCTTACAATGTGATGCAAAGCGGCCCAAGAGACAGTTGCTTCCAGGGGAATGGGAATGCCCAGAGTAAGTCTTCCATTGCAAATCACTAGTGTATTTCCCCACTTTTCTGTCTTTGTTGCCACATATTTCCAAATCATGTGGTGTTCATAAGTCTGCTTATTCTGTATCATTTCTATACTTGTAAACAATGCAGGTTCTTTGTAAATTTTTCTCTGTTGTGCAGTTTGTTGGTAAAATTTTGAAGTTTTTTGCTATATGCTATGGCAGGTGTAACTTCTTAAATTATAGGAGAAACATGGCATGCTTCCATTGTGATTGCAAGCGTCCACCTGATGCATTTATGGAAAATAAAATGGAAGAAAGGCAGTATGGTAGCAGAACAAGGTCTGAGAAAATTGTCAGCCGCCCAGAAGTTTCAAATGCCTGGAATTTTGACTTTGATGACAATGAATCAGATGGGGCAGATGTTGCTGCTTTTGAGTTTGCAGATTCTGCATCAATGGTTGAAGACTCGCCTATGGAGAGTCAAGCAAAGGAAGGAAATTTTGGACGGAATGCAGATGCTTTAAATGGAACTAGAATAATTTCAAGGGTCCATGAAAGAGAATATTCTGATCCTCGGCTTGAAGGATTTGGAAGGGGGTTTGATGATTTTGATGATGAAGATGATATTGACAGTTATGAAATAGATACCCAAAATGATAAACCTGCATGGAAGGCTTCTCGAAACAATTTTTCTGATCAAGGGGTTTCTGAATTGGAGGACGATGGAGGTTCTGATGACAATTTGGGCAGCCGGCTCATGACAAATCCTTCTGTTAAGCCATCAAAGCCCAGGAGTCAAAGAGATGCTTTCTCGGGCTCAGATGAGAACGAACTGGATATCGATTCAGATGAAGAACGCTCAGTTCATCCAAAATGGAAATCCAGTCATGTCGCTGATGTTAGACACAAAAATAGAGGTAGAGGTCCAACAGGCCCTTCCAAGGGATTAAGTTTTGGGTCAGACGAAGAGCTTGATTCTGATGTGGACGATGATTTTGGTTCCAGCCAGAGGAAACAGAGAACAAAGGGTTCTGGTAGAAGAAATGAGAGAAGTTCTGATTGGGAAGATGCTTCCATTTCTGGCTCAGAATCTGATGGAAATGATCGGCGTTCCTGGAGAAACAAGTCGGGAGGTAACAGAACTGGATTTGGTAGAAGAGATAACAATTTTAGGGATCATGATAATGACTTTGTGAGAGACAACGAGATGAGAACTAATGGTAAGATGGGTGATAGAAGAAAGTCTTGGGGTGATGATTTTGATAGATCATCACCTGGTCCCCATGGTATAAACAGAGGATTTCAAGGCAATGACCGTTCTGGGTGGAAAATGAATGGTGCAGGTGGTGACAGAAGAAAGTCTTGGAGTGATGATTTTGAAAGATCATCACCAATTCCTCATGGTAAAAACAGAGGATTTCAAGGCAATGGCCGTTCTGGGAGGAAAATGGATGATGCAGGTGGTGACAGAAGAAAGTCTTGGAGTGATGATTTTGATAGATCGTCACCAATTCCTCGTGGTAATAACAGAGGATTTCGAGGCAATAACCGTTCTGGGTGGAAAATGGATGGTGCAGGTGGTGACAGAAGAAAGTCTTGGAGTGATGATTTTGATAGATCACCACCAAGTCCTCATGGTAAAAACAGAGGATTTCGAGGCAATGACCGTTCTGGGTGGAAAATGGATGATACAGGAGGTTCAAGGAATTATAATGGACCAAAACGAGAAGGATTTAGAAAACAGCAAGGAGGAAGGTCGCGTGAATACAACATGGACAAGGATCCTGGTGAATTTAGAAATAGCCGACGTGTTATTGAAAGGTAAATTTGAGCAACAAACAACAAGCATGTATCGTTTCAGAACATGATTAGTTTTGCTGCTAATAGCTGCAGCTGTGAAATCAAGTGGTCATGTTGACTTTACCTGGGAAGGCTTTGATCGGAAGACAGATGAAAAATGGAAAAATCTTCAAATGTACTAGTGCTGCTTTCTTTTGTATACGCGGACTGCCACTAGTTGCTCCACCCTCAGGAGTAATGCCATACATGCTGCTTTACCCTGTAAGTGAGATTTGGTGGGTCACCTGTTTTTTTATTTTTCATCGTACTGCTGTCAAATTTGAGATTGGGTGTCGGTAATAAAAGGAAAGAAAAAGAAAACTAATGACTTGCTTTGGTCTTTACATCTAGCATATGATTTATCTATTTATTTTTAATTTAATTTTTCACTCACAGTTGCATATATTTGATTTATATATTGTTTTATTTGTACTATAACAAGAACTTGCATCTCGATGTTTTTTCAAACAATTTACAGATCCATTTTTGTTCATATGTGTGCATGATATTTATGGTTTGAATTAACCTTTGTCGTTGTTACCTCATGTGGATGATGGAATCTACTTTTCCATACTCGAAACCATGGCTTAGAAATGATACTGGTGTCAGGCAGTCTATTAGCAGAGATCAGATGGTATGATGTCAGTGACTAGTATTGTGAGCCTTTTTGACGAAAATGAAAGAATTGCATAAAGATCTCTGCGATACAAGTCCCCAATGTACCGTAATTCGATAACAGAGAGCTTGCGATCTGCATAGTATGACTTGAGTTCAAATCAGAATATGCATTTTTAAATATGATTATCAAAGTATGGTTTTACATGTTGAGTGAATCATTCATTACACACAATCTAACGAGCTTGGTTTTATCACAAATTCTAGTCATAATTATTAATTTAATCAAAGTCTAATGGTTAACTCATGAAACTTGTGAGGTAAAGTTTAATGTACATCGGATTTCAATTTAAATTAAAAAGATATTGAAAATGTTATCCTATGACTCAATTAACACAGGCAAACTTGAAATATAGTCATGTGGACACCAAAGGAGTTATTTTTTATTTTTATTTTTTAAAGACAATAATATTATTTTAATAAAAAAAATTGATCCAAATTAATCTATTATATAGTGAACCAAGAATTTTTAGAGTCAACCATCGAATTTCTTGGTATATTTTTGGAATTAGAAACAAGGTTCTTGATCATCTCTCAAGATTGAAATGTAATGACAACTAAAAATCAGGACATTCAATTTATATTTTATACATATTTCACCTTATAAAAATTAGAAGTAATACAAAAAGGATTGATAAATTTTTGTGCAAAGGACAAAGTAGACCCAATTTTATTACTCAACTCTAAATTGGACCCCAAACAAACAAATTTCTTGTATGGATCCCTCATTTATTTGACATCACCTAATTAACCTGCATCTTAAAAAAATTGCCTTTCAACTTAAGAAATATGCACCTATTTGTCTAAAGATTGTCATTTTTTCCATATATTTTAATGATAATATTTTTTTTTTGAGCAAGTTCAAAATGGATTAAGAATAGGGAGAAAAATATAAAGTGATTGCTAGCTCTGGCACATAAGCTCGGATTTAAAGAGCAGGGAAGCAGTCTGCCGCTTGGGGAAAAGAAGTTGAAAAGCCCTTGGTTAATATGGAAAAGACAAAAAAAAATATTTTTTATTTTCATAGCTTCAAGGAAAGAGTTATATTAAAAAGTTAAAATAACATTTCTAAGTAGAATTATTACATATTGATCAAAAGAGCCAAAAAAATTATTTAATATATTTTTATGTAAAAAAATAGTTTTAATTGTACTTGTATTATTTAGTTATTATTAATAAATAGTTATATTAATATTAAAATATTAAAATAGAATCGACTTTTCTAAATGGTTTTTTTTTCCATTAAAATACAAATATAAAAAAATATTATATTTATACTATTCTAAAAATCATTACTAATTTGATTTTTCTAAATAATTTTTTTCTTTAATATGATATTATACTTTGACAGCTAAAATTTAAAGAATAATCGCCCGTTTTTTAAATAACAAGATCTTAAGAAATTAGAGTTGCCACTTTAAGGTGGTGTTTCGGGCGTGGTTGAACCAGTTTTGAAATAACATGATTTTTTTTGTTTTAATTTTTTGCACTTTTAAATTGTTTTAATATGCTGATATTAAAAAAAAACAAAAATAGAATAATATTTTGAAGTAAAAAAAACACTTACAAAAATAACTTCTGCTACTTCCTCAAACACCCTAAGCCAGCTTGTCAAAGATTTGCTACCAAGCAAAGAGGGTTGGGTGGCTGCTGTCAAGAACACAGTCGGGTTGCTAAACCCAGCTCGGAGTTTAACATGGTTCAAGATTTAGACTGTAGGTTAGGAGTCGTGCCATGCTGTTGTTTTTTGCTGATATAGTCTATGAAGTTCCTTTATTTTTATACAGAACTACAACCTGTATTCACAAGTTCATAAACCATATGCACTAATCTGAAAGAGATGGTAATGAGATAAGCCTAACAAACTGCAGGTCTCCTTGGAGCAAGCAAAGCCTTTGAACAAGCAATCAAAGTTAAAACTATTATTTATTTCAGATATCCTTGGAAAGACTAACAGGCTACCACCTTGTCGAAAACTCCTGTGAAGGTGAAAATGTAGGACACGCATAGAAATATAACATGAAATGTTTGCTTGGCACCAAGCAGATATTCTTCCAACTTGCCACTGAAAGGAGACAGACACAATCAAATCACCAATGCCCTCCTTCATGTATATATTTTAAACTGCACCTTGCCATGTCCACAACATATTACTCTTTTCATTGATAGATAAGAACATGAAAACCCCCAACACCACTCACACACAAAAGGTAGGAAAGAGGTAAAAGAAACCGGTAGAGCAAAAGGAACAGCTCAGACAAGAAATACATTGAGGCAGCAAAAACAGACGATCTCTAAGGCACATAAAAGGCATTAAACTATAAGAATTTAACGGTCAAAACTTGGATTAGAGAGAATAGCTTAGCTAGACAATAAATAGATAAACAAGCAATCCTCAATTGTCTTCTATGATTCATCAGTTTCTTGATCTACCACCTCTTCCATAACCACGGCCTCGGCCTCTCCCACCTCTTCCACCAGGACGACCTCTACCTCCACCTAGAAAGGTGTCAGATTTTACTTTCATGTCCTCAGGCAGCGGAAGTATGTGATCCACACACTTCTTAAAGCTGAAATCATCAACAGAGTCATCATCCCTAATTAGGAAGAAGCACCGACTCTTAAACCTTGGATGAAACCGAACTTGGAAAGCTTGGATGCCACAACCAATCTTTTTGTCAGGCTCTGCGTGACCAGTCTTAAGCAAGTCCACCAGCACCATGTGCTCATATTTGTTGACTTTAAGATTGGGAGGCCATTGATTGAGGATATTGTAGAAATAATCAAGCATCTCCACTGCTGAACCAAAAGTCTTAGGACCCAAGCTGACCGGACCAGACCTCTCCTCCTCTTCCTTCTTCTCTTCCTTCCCCTCTCCCTTCCCCTCTTCTTCTAGCTTCTCCAACCGCTCTTCCTCCACAGATTTATCCACCTTTTGCTTCTTCGATAAATCTTCGTTTCCATCCTCCTCCTCTCCCTCTCTAGCTCGCTTTGCACCGTTTTCTTCCACATCCTCCACCATATCCATGTCCACAGCAGCTGAGTCAGGTCTCTCCAGGTTAGCCTCAATGGCTTCAGCTACTGTCTCCTCCACCATCAGTATATGAGAAAGCAGTCCAAGATTGTAGCTCCTATTTCATAGACAGAACTCTGAGTTTAGATTGGCAGCAAAGAATAGCACACAAAACAATAGAAAACAAATCAGAAGGTAAATTATTAATAGTCCACACAAAGCAATCAAACATAAACGAAACGTGGCCAGCCTTCTTTTTCCATATCCTAGAAAATGAATCAGTAAAAATAATATAAAGTAATGCCATCTCACAATATGTCCCCAATCTTCAATTTTCGTTTAAGACTTCAATTTGAATTCCCTCAAAAACCAACTCCTCTGCTTAAGTAAATACTAAAACAGAAGCAAAACTTAAAAGGATCATCTTAAATGAAACAATCTACTACATTCATATTTAAATAAAATAAAAAAATCAATACAATCCAAACAGACTCAATCAAACCAAAACTTCTAACAATCACTAAAACCCTCATATCCGTACAAGAAAGCTGATAAAGCAAACCATCTTAATATCAAACCCAGTACCTCAACACAAAAAAGCTAACAACTTTACTAGCTTCATCAACAATTAGATTAATATAGCTTTCATAACTCACTCATCAGTCCATAAATATAAGTATATTGGGGGCAAAAAGAAACCAAAAATTCACCATAACATTGACAACCAACTATTTCTAAACATCAAGCAGACATGATAATATAAGATGCTTCGGTTTAACTTACTTCTGAGAGTGGAAAAGAGGAGCTGCTGTCTGTGTGAAGCTGTAAATATTTTAGGGTTCCTTTTATAATTAAATGCTATTACTGTTTTTAAATACTCCAAAACGGAAAGCTTTTTTCGGGTCAATTAGACTCGGATATTCTGGAATTGGATATTCGGGTTATGGCCCATTTAAATGTATGGATGGGCTCTTGTTATTGTACTGGGCTTGGTATCCTAGCCCACTCAATTTTTGATAATTATGAAGTAAATAGATAATTCTTAAATTAACCGAATTATTTGGAATATTCATTTAAACGAATTTAATATTCATTGAACTGCATGTTTTTTGCGTTTTTTGAATAATTTTATTTAGAGAATATTTTAAGAAAACCAGTTAGGTTTTATTTTGATTTTAAAAACTAAACTTAAAATAAAATCAAACTGGAAAAAAAAATTGCTTTATATAAATTAAAATCTATAAAAAAAATATCTCTGCTAAAAGATAAATAAATTAAGATATATATATATATATCGAATAAAACTAATCAAGGTTAATTAGAATGAATTTGAGCACGGAGTTTTTGTGAGTGTTATTTTTGTGCTATATTCAATATTATTTTTTATTTAAAAACAATATCAAATTAATATAATTTTCGATTTTTTTGAATGATTTTGATGCCTTGGTGTTATATATATATATATAACCATTTGTAACATATAAATTACTAAGTATGTGTAGGCGAAACTAAAGAGAACCATTTTATATTTAGAGAGAGAGAGAGAGAGAGAGAGAGAGAAACAAGAGTAATTGCTAATGAATTGTATCAAAATTCGATTTTTCATTGATGAATAATTAAGTTGTTCATACGTTGAATTCTTTTTTGGTTATATCTCTCATATGCTTTTTAAAAAACCCTCTTATATATGAAAATGATTTTGTAGCTTTAATCATTCACTTTTTTTCTTAGGAACATTTAATCTAAACCCTTATTTCATTAACGTTTTTTCTATGTAAAAGATCCTTTAACTTGTATTATATATTCAAGTAAATAATGATAAGAAACATCTTATAATAATAATAATAATAATAATCATAATAATATGAAAATCTCTTTTAATATTTAAAGCTTTCATACATGCGAATATTCCTGGTTCAAAAGCCTTGTATAGGATTGATATTATAAAGAGTCTTCAAGAACTGTAATGTGATAATAAAGGGTTGAAGAATTGCATAGCAGATCTTTAATTCGAGTTAGGACGTACATCTGTTGTAGAAAAAGTCTAGGATAACTAAGGTTTTGCTTACTCATTTGGACTCTTAAAACGTATTTTCTAGAAAGCGGACGTGTATCTCTTATAAAAATCCAAGACAGTCGGAGTTTTACTCGTTCATTTGGATCCTAAAAATACGTTTTCTAGGAGTGAAGTTTTTTCAAATCTAAAAAAAAATATTACAAAGAGTAAGATGCTAGATCAACATGATCATTTTTTTTTAATACATTATTTTATCTTTTCAAAAAATAATATTAATTTTAACTTGGTTGAGTTGAATTGCATGGATTAATCAATTCAATATCAAAATATAATTAAATTAAAACCCTGTTTAAGTCCGGCTTTTGAATTACAAATTTGCCTGATCAACCCACTCAATAAGTTTTAAGTATATGTATTTCTATTTATTAGTAAATAAATGATAATTATATACCCCTTTATCATTTTAAACTGAGAGCAAAAGTAGCCGTTCGCATGCGTTTATATTGAGGATGGATTCGACCGTTGGAGGACATATCCGTTATTCTAAGCCCTAAAGTCTTTCAGTTTTGACTTCTGAACTTCGAAGACAAAACTAACATGCGAAGAAAAGGAAGTTATCACCTGTGAGAGACTTTTGGGTAAAGAGCAACACTCCCGAATGTTGTGTCTGTCCCCCATTTTTGAAGTCTCTGATTGGATGGTTATTTAGAGAGAGAGCTTTGAGACCCACTTGTGTAGTTTGTTAGCAATCATGGTTGCAAGAACCCCACCAAAGCAGAGGAAAATGGTGGCTCCTCTCAACCCAGTTTTACTCAGAGAAACTGTAAAGAAGGTACATGTTTTTTAGCTCAAAATATGGTTCAAACCCGCCAACCACTCCTTTTTCTTTTTTGTTGTTTGGCTCATAGAAAACTGATGAAATAGATGAGAGAATTTTCAAGTCTGGGTTTTTGATTTTCAATGAGCTTACTTCTCTGTTTACAAACTTGGACCATGGAGCACTCTGGTGAGATGAAAATTATCAGATTTTCAGCCCCTGAGTTCTTTTCTCCCCGCCAACACCTTTTTTTTCCTCTCAGCGACCAAGCACATAACTTTCTTTTCTGAAACTGGGGTTTTGATTAGATGTTTCTCTTCTACAAGAATAATGGGTTTGCTTTGTTTTTTTGTAAATTCTGTGAAGGTGGAAACATGTATGGCTAGATTGCAAGAGCTTCAATACACGGTGGCAGGTGGGAATAAGGTGATAGATGGGGTTAGTCTCAGTCCTAGAAGTACCAGGGGGTATCTAAGAACTAGTCTTAGGTGCAAGCAAGAATCTTTAAGGTAAACTAGGTATTAAGCTGTGATCAGATTTTAAATTTTGCTGCTTCCTGTTCATTTCTGTGAATATTTACTAAAATGTGTGGTCTTATTATACTTTTACCACTTAGAAGGATCAAGAGCAGTGCCCCTAAGAAATCTCCAGTGGGGAAGCTGCCAGCACCTTCAATAGGTATCTCTCTTTCTTATTGATTTCAGTTTTTGTCTGTGATTATGTTGCAAGGACATTTCTTTTTCTGAAAATTTGAAGTGCCTAACAATCGTTGATTGAATTATCCGAATGACTAGAATGTTTTTATGCAGGCGAATGGCGACAAATGTCCTTACCAGCAATGCTAGTAGGTGAAACAGTGGGAGAAATTCTACAAGCAAGCCGATTTGCAAGAGAAATTGTTGCAGCTGTTGCTTGCAAAACCAAGAAAACTACCCCTGAAGACCCCAAAACTCCATTGACTCAACGGAGAAAACAAAAGCCTCGCCCTGAAGACACTGAACTCAAATCCAGAAGGAAGAAGGAAAAGAGAAATAAATTACAGTCAATTCGATCAGAATCCGGTTCTCCATGTCTTCAAAGAGCTCGATCGCGTATTAACTTCAAGGTTTCACCTCCTAAGAAGAGTGAAGTGGATAAAGAAAATGCTCGGTATTTGGCGAATAGAGTGTCTCCTAGGAATAGGCCATGGGCTAAAAAGACTGTACTGTTTCCAAACCCTTTGTTCCTGTCTACAGATTCTACACAGCAGCAAAAGTTTTGCAAGACAAGGTCTCCAGTGATTGGAAGAAGCAAAAAGCAAACAACCCCACATAAGTTCTTGATTAAGTCCCCTCCATCAGGTTCAAAATTCCAAGTAAAGATCAAGAACCCACCAGTTGTTTCCCTATCACCTACAAGACCTGCAAACTTAACCAAGAAATCACCCAAGTTGTCAACTGCATCGAAGTTGCGTCGATCATTTTCACCTTCAAGGCTGGCCAACAAATTGGTGTCTCCATTGAAAGGCAGAAAAATTGTGCAAAAGAGTGATGGGTTAATGAGTGGACTAAAACAGCGTCCAATAGCAACACCTAGACGGTTCTCACTGGGGAGAATTTGAGCGGTGTTGTTTTCTTTTGGTTTGTTTGAAGATTGAGGATTCTATTTCAGATACTTCATCAATGTCCACAGTTGATTCTAATAACACAGTTCAATTCATTTCATCAAGGGATATTCTTGTTGCCTAATAGGAATTGCTTCCTTGGCTTTCAGATAAAGGATGAAAACAAAAAATCGAAAATTTGAGCTGTGTTATTAGCTAATCTACTTTCTTTAATCCACAGAAATCCTAAATTTTAAGATAAATTATTCTCTAGCCCCTAAGTTATGAACCTGATTAGTACTTAGTCCTTTGACTCGTGTGGACCACCCTCGTAGCCTCCACTTAGTTTGTTTTTCTCTAAAATATAAAAATTGCCTAAGGGTTACAACTGGGATTTAAAAAAACACCAACATATGAAGGATCAAGTAATGATAAAGAGTCAAAATCGAGGGGAAAAGGATAGTTGACTCTAAATTTTCAATGTAGTTGTCAGTCACATATTTGACGACAAGAATAATCCATAGATATAAAACTTAAACCTAGCCCGACTGACTGATCTAGAGATCCTTGCCCAAACTGGGTTTCATTTTGTTTTACTGAAAACTGTTATGGTAAAAATAGGCTGACCGGTCAACCCGTAACCCGACCCTTGGGCCAAGTCAGACGCGCTGCACATGGACATTCCATCCCAGATGGAAGTACAGTTACAGTAAGCCTTCTCTTTGTCAAATTTGCAAAGCTGCACAAATAATGTGGTGTAGCAAGATCAAAAGAACACAAGGCAGAACAAAGTGTTGCAAAATTTCAGATGCTTGTGAATATTTCACTCAATATGATTATTGTACACTGATGCTACAAACCTGAGAGGCATGTATCATTCTCTCCACCCTCGAAAAGTAGGAGAAACAAATATTATCTCCAAACATTACCACTCTTTTCAAGGTGCTCTCTATATGGTACAATATAACAAACAAACACCATTCAGGCTGAACAATGAGAAAAATGCTGCAGTATTCACACATCTGGCAAACCTTCCACACTGAGCCATATTTTTACCACTCCTAATGAAACTGCAAGTCTTGCATTCAAGCTCTAAAGGGGAAACATGGAATCCGCCCAGGCAAGCAATCATTTACTTGGAGATGCAAATCTTGTTCGCTCTCTCTGCCGACCCAAGGCTCTATCCTTGGGGGATGATGTCTTGCTTCCCATGGCTGCTTGGCGCATCATCTCTGCAAACATAGTTTTCAGAACCACACAATAATATCATTATTCATAGAAGCCTGAATGCAATTGCCAGATCTACCATTTTTTTTCTTTGTTTGGGAAGAGGAGGGAGGGGTTGGAATAAAATCAGATATATTTGTCTAGATGAATTACATGTATCTTGTTTTTTCTACAAGTTTTTTGACAGCATAGAAATTTTTTAATAAGCTAATCTAAACACATTCCCACACCTAGCAAAATGTCATAACAGAAATTCAGCTGGCGGATAATTTCCCTAACTGTATTCTTGCAGGAATGCACATGAAACAGAAAAGCATTGGAATTGAGAAATGTGAGAATGCCATTAATCAGTTGATATTTAAATACACAGGGAAAAGCAAGAAAACTCTACCTCTCTTTCTCTCAAGCTCTTGGTCAAGCTCTTCTTTCCACTTCCTTTGTCTCTCAGAAAAGCTCAAACTGTGAGTAGCAAATCATCACACTTCAGATTAATTCACACTGAAAAGAGAATCATGGAAGCGCAAGGTTAAGGATGAGACATGGGCTAACCCTGGGCTACTTGTTTCTGGTTGATCATCAACTTGAAGCCCTTTCCGATCATTGCTCTGAGGGGAAGAATTGTCCTCTGAAGCTTGATCACTTGCATTGCCAACATTAGATGCACGTCTACTACTCCCAGGGCTTCCAGTACTAACAGCATCGGTTGCTGTAGATGGACTTCCAACTGGGATCCTACTGGGTGACTTGCTTTTAGGAGGTAATTTCAAGTAATTTGGAGGAGTTTCATCACGTGAACTTCCACCAAAACTTGGAGAGCAAGATGCATTCAAACTGTTAAAGAACTCTTCATATAAAGGTGTTTGAAGTTTCTTCAGTTCTAAAGCCTGAGAAATAAAATTACAGTCGAATATCATGAAGCTGTAAATCCAGATCCAAACAACAGAAGGAAATGGATAGTTTTCAATATCAGAGATAAGCAGTGGCACCTTTTCACCAAGAAAAGCTCTAATTTTTGACTCAGTAAGTTCCTCATCATCCTCAGAAAGCGATGCCTCACAGGAAAATGAAATATTTTGATCCACTTGAACAGGTTTACCAGTGTCCACTTTGCTTCCTGCTTGTTCCAGGTCTGGACTCTTGTCAAATTTGCTCCTCCACTCTCCAGACAGCTCACATTTGAGATCAGAACTCTAAACAAAGCAAAATTAACAATGCAATGGTAAAGCTGCCAGATGATTCAAAAGCTATACCAGCAATGGGAATGATTTCAAAGCAGTTTCTCACCTTATTGAAGTCATTAGAACTCAAACGAGAATTGAGCTTTATTTCATCTATAGAAAAATCTTGGCTTATCAGACACATGTCATCATTGCTGTTTGGTATTTCCCATGCATCCTTACATTCAAACAGTTTCTTAGGGTCAATTGAGCAGCCTAGACTACCCAAATTACAAACATCCATTGATTCATGGGCAGATGGCATTTGACTGGCAACAACAAATTTTGATATTCTTAGAAACCTTTACAAGTGCAGCACATGCAATTTAATAATACAGAAAGGGAAAATATACAAAGGTACTTACATGGTTTCAGGGTTAGTGGCGCATAACTGCAAAGGAATTCCAGAATGTTCCTGAAGGTATCTTCCATTAAAAAAAATTCAGAGAATGCATGAAAATCAGAGTACAGAATCAGGTCCAACTATACCAACCATGACTGGACTAAGGATAACATGATCAGATGCGCCCATCTCCCCAGTAACAAACGGATGCTGTATTTAAAAACAATTTAGGGTAATGAAATGTTGATAAATACTAACCAGCAATAAAACAAATGTAATAGAACATAAAAGATGCCCCTACCTGCAATGTGCTTAGATAAATAAAAGACAGTAAATAACATGAAAATCACCTGCAGTAATTGAGATGCCTCTGGCCTCATATTTGGTTCCCTGCATTAGAAATTACATGTCAATGAGATTCAGGAGGAAAAAGACATCAGCGGCCATACTAATTGTATCTGGGGGTTGGATGTTTATTTTAAAGTTGGAATGCAACCCACATTTTTTGTTGATAGGATTTGATAGCACTACCCACCTATTTCACATTAAGAAAGCTAAACCCAAAGGATGAATCATCCAAGTCATCGCAAATTTCATATTGATATTGCACAAAATAAAAGAGAAAGAAACAGTACTTGTGCAAGCACTTGAGCAGAAAATCTTTGGCCTCTGGAGTGAGATGCCCTGGGATTTCCGGATGAGACTTCGTCGACCCTATATGAAAGAGTGCAGCAACCTAAAAGAAACATTGTCAGTGAAATATATAGGAAAGCACCTTATGGAATGCCATATTTACATATGTTCAAGAGCTAGAAAATTAGGCACCTCTTGGTATTGTTGGCTCCAAGGTGGCTTTCCAGTGGCCATCTCAATGACTGTGCATCCAACACTCCATATATCAGCAGAGCTAGGGAATAGTTTTATAGTATATTAGTAGGTTTCAGTTTTTATTTTAATTTAAACAATCAAGAAAAAATCCCAACTTATCATGTTAGATGAAGAAGTACTTGGATACATTATGCACAGACCAGCAAATTCAAATACCATGGTTCACTTAAACTCTTCAAAGCCTTCATATAAACCTTTTATGTTTTTGCATATAGCACACATGGCAGAAAATTATCTGTAGAAGCTTCTGGATTAAACAGATCACAACAATCAAGAATATAAGATCTGCAACTAGATCCTTCAATATTTATGCCACATCATTTAATGTCCAAAAGAAATTATTTTATGGCAACAGAGGTAATGCCAAGACAATTTGTTTGATATTCTAGTGTAATTCAACCACATGAAGCTTCTGGATTCTTGGATTTTATAAGACTTGGTTTTTTCTATATTAATATGTATGCATGGCACTTTGCTTTCAATGCTACAACTTTCTTCATGAATTGTTTTTCCCCAGTCCTTCATAGCTCATCCAAATTATTTTCTGTTTCTTATAAAGTAAAATGGATATGAGAAGAAAATGCGCTGACAAAATCATTATAGATTTTGGCACAAGTAGATACTCTCTTGGATATACGGGAAGAGAAAAAGACAGCTGTCTTTAAGAATATATGTACACTTTAGAAAATGCAATGATCTGGACTAATCAGGCACATCCAGTGCCTCTTAAGATTCCAGGACTTTTTAAAACATTGTAATTTGTACCATTTAATGTCAGCTCTCAGAAACATGTGTATAATTAAGTAGGGTTTATACTTATTCTTCTTGTTCATTTTTCAGCAAGACATCTTTCTAAACCTAATTTCTATGGTCTTTATATCAATAAATGTTTTTTTTCCGTCAACATGTAGAAAACAAAAACCTTAAAAAGGACTTATTGTGCCAAATTCAGTGGGTACTGTACTTTTCTAAGCATAATGTAATCATGTAAAATTTCAGAGGAACTTCGTTGTCCTTACAAGCCATGGCCTGTCTGCAGAATGACTTCAGGAGCCATCCAGTATGGCGTGCCCTTCATCGATTTAGCCCCTGAAACAGTAGCCTTCAGTGACAAAAGCCTCAATTAGATGGATATACATATTACAAGTGATTTTTGGAAATACTTCCTGCAACATAAAGAACAAGGTTAATATAGTAGATAGAGGATCAACCATGTGCATACCAGCTCAACAACCTGTTTAGATGCACCAAAATCTGCAAGTTTAATGCATCCTTTATTATCCACAAGAATGTTTGCTCCCTAGGAGAAGATGAAGAAGACATGTCATTGCTCAAAAAATAAAGAGAAAAAGGCTAAAGACCTTTTTATCACATGTAGCATCAAGGGAAGGAAATTCAAACTTCAAAGCTACCTTGATGTCCCTGTGCATAATTCCATTGTTGTGTAAATACTCCAACCCCAGCAATAATTGCTTGGTATAGGCTCTTATAACCTGTTCAAATAAGCACGCATGATTTACCCCAAGTCATGTACTTTGAACAAGCTCATTTGGCAAAGATTCAAAGACTTACTGGCTCAGGGAAGGATCCAAATTTCCCCAGAAGAGATGATATTGATCCACCCGGAACAAACTCAAGCAAAATATTTAAGGTTTCCTCCTCCCTAACTGTACCCAAGTATCTCTGAGGACCAGAAATGACTTGCAATGTCAGAACTATAGTAGACTTCATCAATTCAGTAAGTAAACCGAATACCAGTCTCAATACTCACAACAATGTTAGGGTGGGAGAGATTCTGTAGAAGCTTCACTTCTTCCTCAAGCTCTCTGATGTGAGCCTACTTATAGCAACAACCAAATGAACTAAGACAAAAAAAAATTGTAGTATTGACATTGAGAGAGCCTATTACAACAACTACCATGCTTACACCATCTCTACATAATTCTGGAATATTAAACTTCATATTATATTTGAATGTTTAGGTTTCTAAGTGCATGACAATTGACCAAATTAAAGCTCCCTCACCCAATCATGCACAGAAAATATTATTTTCTGTTTGATGTCATTTTCTGGTTTACAGAAACCCATAAAACACATGAATTCTTCCTGACAAAAAATGCAGCATAAGACAGGAAAACAATCATTCAATATACAAGGAAGAGGAAATAATCCTTCTCGTTTCTACTACAATGAAGCTAACCACTTGCGTACTAATCTTAAATATTATAGTGCTAGATTGAATAGATTCTCATTCTTCATTGAACTTTAAATAATCAGAATCCTAAAACACTAACTTCACTTTTTCGAGGAACAAGATACAACTTATTGTTTTAGATTCATACCTGAGCTCTCTCCCTTGTAGCCCCATTAGCTGCAATTAAAACCTAAGAGATAACAAACAAGGAAAAAAGGCTCAAAATCACATCCAAACCCATCATTTTCGAGAACAACAGAAAGAACACTTTTCCGCGGTCAAAGTTAACATAAACATAGATACTACCTATCAACAGTCAAAAAAGTGCAAAAGTAACAGACTCCATCCCAACTATGAATCAATCACTGCCAATTACCAAATATAAAAAACCAGACTCGCAATCGTTAAAACCAACACTAATCAACCCAAAATCAGAATAAGTGCGAATACTATCAAACTTGAAAGTCTCCAAAACCCATTTCAGCATCAACCCCCAACCGATGGCCCAAAAAAATCAAACTTTAAACCTTAAATAAAAAAAAAATCCCATTTCAGATTCAGAACCTGAAACCAAAATAAAAACAAAAGTACACCAAAAACAATTCCACCGTCAAAACAAAAAACTAACCAAAACCCATTTCGAGAAACCCAATGAAAAATCAAAACAAACAAAAAAACCCAGATAGAATCAATAGAAAAGTAACCTGCTTTATCGCTAGAAGCTCTCCAGAATCAAGATTCATGCCCATATAAACATGGCCAAATGCACCACAACCAATCAACTCCCCTTTACGGTACCGGATCGGAGGAGGCATTGGAAGTGAAGACGGTGAAGTGGGTTTGTTAAAGATTCTTGATTTACGAACGCAAGAATTGAGCTTGTCAACTAATGCTGAAGTTAATGGATTGTTTGGAGTGCAGTAATTGGTTTCTTGATTGGGATTGTGATCTTGCGGGGGTGTACGGAATACTATTGATCTCCTAACTGATCCCAAGAAGTCTTGCATTGTGACATAAAGAGCGATAGAGAGAGGGAGTGATTGATGGGTTTACTTGATGGCTCTTCTTTTGATCAATGTATTATGTATAATGAAAAGGGGGGGCAGAGAGAGAGGAGGGAAAAGCTGGGGGAGATTTTGTTTTTGAAAAATAAGAAAATGAAGAAATCATAATTGAAGGGCTCCTTGGTCCTTTTCTTTTATTTTATTATCGGTCAAAAGTAAGTAAATTAATTGCCTTGACTAGATTTCATTTCAAATATATTTTTTTTGTTATTTTTTTCAAATATGAAATGATGATTCGGTAAAAAAACAAAGTTGAAAAGTAAATATACAAGTTAATCTATAATTTAATTATTTATTTAAAAATAAAATTATTGAACTTAATATTATAACTATGAATTTAATGGTTTATTGCATGTAAAGGTTATGTATAGCTAGTTTGAATGTAAAGAACAGTCGGAACACTATTGTAAGGCAGTGGCCTTTGAATGAGGTCCATGGCTTGTTTAGTTCAATGGAATCTATACAAAAAGGTCGGACTTTTTTCAGGTTGTCAAAAGGTGGTTATGAGGAAAGTATTCTGCTCACGTGTAATTGCTACCTTGGATACCGGATTTCCTCCTTGTTTTTTTACTACCTTTCAAAAATAATTTAAAAAAAAATAAAAAAATTAATTTTAATTTTAATTTTTTATTATTATTTTTATATCATGAAATTTAATTCAAAAATAATTTTAAAAAAATAAAAAATATTATTTTAATATATCTATAAATAAAAAAATAATTTAAAAAAAACCTTAAATAAAAAAATATTACTGTAGTAGTATGTATATATTATTGTGGTTAGTTATAGTATAATTGTTTTTTTGTCCTTTAATGTACAAAATTTAATTCTTAGACTCAGTAATATTTTTTTTTTTACTTTTTTATGGAATCTGTTGTCATTACCTGATTGCTTTGGGGTGTTTTAGTCTTTTTTTATTTTTTGTACAGTTAAACTATATATTTACTTCTGAATGCATAAAAAAACAAAAAAATGTCAAGGATATTTTTAATTTTTTAAATTAGCCATGAACAGTAGATTAATATTTTTTCCCTCACATGAGACAAAAATAGTTATTTGACAATGATGGCATTTCGATTTTTCACGGTTGGGTGAACAATCAAACTACAAAAATACCTTCTAAAATGACAAAAGCATAAGCCTGCAAATGGGGGCATAATGGTATTTTGATTTTAGTTTTTTTATTATTATTGTCGCCTTATGGGTGTTGAGATAATTTTGTGTTTTTTAAATATTTTTTGCTTAACTACAGGCATGTCTTCTTAACATACTAGCTATTATTTGCCTTACATGCCTCTTAGACTGCGCGTTCGATGTCCTGTAACTGGTGAAAGATTTTGTTCATTATGCCCTCATATGCGTTGACATATTCTCTTCCATATGATGATGCACTTGTCAACGCAAGGAGGAAGGATGATGGTTGGTAGTTGTTTTTTCTTTATTCATTCCTTTTATCTCTCATTGTAGCGACGATACATTTTAGTCCTCTTTGTTGATGAGTTGTTAATTTCAGTTCTTGATTTTTTTATTTTTTTTTTCTTCCTAATTTTTTTATTGAAGTTTTGGTTTTTGAATTGTACTCTTAAATTAACTACATATGTTACTTTTTATTTTAACCCTTATTTTTTTAAATGTATTTAATTATTTGGTCTCAAAGTTAAAATATATACAATGCCTTTATTGTCTCAGCCCTGTTAGTGCTCACAATCTACTTGCTCTCGTACTTTGAGCAACTACTTGTATTCAAGATTGATCACTCTGTTGTTCAGGTATGGGGATAATTTGTTTACGAATTAACAGGAATATTTAAGATAAATGAATCATAATTTGTCGAGAAATATGGTGAGTTACCATGCGTTGAATGGTGTTTAATGTCCTATAATTTTAGTATCGGTTTAAAAGTATGATTACAGTTACGGTTATTTTTAAAAATATTTTTTATTGAAAAATATATTAAATTTTAAAAATTATTTTTTGTATCAGCACATAAAAATAATATAAAAATACCAAAAAAATTATAATTTAAAATAAAATAAAATTCTTTTTTTTTTTTTTCCAAAAACATTTTAAATGATAATATATACTATAATCCCAAATAAGCAAAAAGTATAATGCTTGTGCTTTTTTATTGTTTTCTTTTTTAATAAATAATAGATCTCAATAAAAAAGAATGCAACTTGGAGACATGGTTGTGTCTGCGGCTGTAACCCAAAAAGAGATCCGAGTTTTTGAATTATTGAGTTAATTTGGGGGTCATTAGATCAATCTAGACCAATTTTTTTTTTATTAAAATGATATTATTTTTTAAAAAATAATAAATTCTTGGTATTAATCTTAATTTCTTTTCTGATTTAAATTAAAACTAAGTTAGAATTAGTTTTCTTAGTCATTGATCTAATTAGGGTTTAATACCCTATGCTTGTACTTAGAAAAGTGAAAGTTCATCTATTCCTTTACAGGTTGGGATCGAATGGCATTCGCCTAATCATATTCGTATGTTCTTCACCCAACTTTTTGCTGGATTTATCACTCTGCTTTACCAATGCATTAATGAAAAAAAAAACTTGATGGAGCCTGGCTAGGTGGGGGGGAGGAATACATGCTGCATATAAACCCATCTTTTATTATTATTATTATTATTATTATTATCACATCTTCATGAATAAAATGCTGAAAAATACCTTTAACATTACTCATACATTAAGTAAATTTTAAGCTAATATAAAGATAATTTTATTTTTGAATTTTTCCGGAGATCTTAATCACACTTCTAAACATGCACTTAACATGACCAACCAAGTCTCTGTTATGGAGATATCACCTAAAAACTTAAATTGTCACGTGATATTTCATAATATAATTTATATAATATAATTTATATTATTTTCTATCAACCTTAACTCTCGTCCATGATTTCAAAACACAAACAGAAATCATGATTTTTAAATTTGTGAATGCAATGAACACGAATACAATGTCAAACAATGAAACCCAATTTTATTATGTATAAAATGGATTCAAAATACTAAACTCAAGCCAACCAATAATTGATGGATTGGTTTATTCTCTGAAAACAGAATTTCTAATGTTGAATTTGTCAAAATCTTAGTACATATTTAATAATTTGATCAGGAACAATAATTAATGTCCTAGCTAGGTAGCTACAAGAATATATATATATATATATATATATAGCAATTAATTTATTTATTAAGAGGGTATTGTCTGGGATCTTTAACGTTAATCTTCCAATGACCATCTGGCAAGTTCGCATTCTTAGCCTTCCCTCTCCATTTCCTTATCCTCGCATCCATATGCTTCGTGAGCCCACAATATTGCTGTAATTTCTTCGGCATGGCATCATAAACCCGCCACCAGCTCCGGTGAGCCGAGTCACTGGCAAAAACATGGCGATCCACCATGTCCCAATTACAATCATAATCTCTGTAGCATGCCCATGGCTTTAATCCCAAGAAATGGATGGTGTAGGGACCCTTCTGCATTTCATGATCTGGGTTTCCCCGTGTTTTGAAAATCTTAAGATAATTCAGCCTCGTAGGCAGCCGATGCCACCATGTGAAGACTTCATTGAGAAAACCCTGATCACCTCCATTGTATGAAAACAACTTATCTCTCTTCGACATCATTTCTTCAAACAAGCACGTCGATGGCTCAATCACCATGATCCCCGAGTTGAACAGCACCCTGTCGTTCGGAGCTGCAGATAATTGCGGGTAAGCGAAGAACTTGTCAATATTTCTGAGGACTATAAGGTCAGCGTCTATGAAAATAACTTTGTCATATTCTGTGAGCTGCCATAGTCGAAGTTTGCTGTAGTTCCATTCGTTGTACGAGTTTTTTCGAGCAAAAGGGCTTCGGATAGGTTGGATGAGCTTTGTCTTCCACCCGGCAGATCTTAGACCAGCCAGAGATTCTGGACTTAACGATGAATCATGGAGGAGGACGAGGTCACGAGTAGAGTTGTTTTGTATTATGCTTTGGGCCAAAGCAATTGCTCCACAGACATAAGCTTCTGAGGAATGGATTACTGTTGCATAGGCAACCCTTTGATGATCATACAGGATGTTGTCGATGAGTTTTCTTGTTGATGAATATCGTGCAGCCATGGGATGTCTCTGAATTCCTTGGCTTCCTGCATATTAACAAATTATTTTTTTAAATAAAAAATAAAAAACAAAAGTACAGCACGGATTCAAGAACGTTAATTACAATGTCATGTGAGTGTATAATCAATTGTTTCAAAGTTAATATCACATGCTGAGAGTTGGTTTCAAACGTAATTCTGAAAAAAAAAATATTTTAAATTAAAAAAATTATTGTTATTAGATTATTTTGATGTGTCGATGTTAAAAATAATTTTTTTAAAATAAAAAATATATAATTATAATACATTTTTGAACAATAAAGGTTTTAAAAAATAACTATAACCACATTCCCAAATAGACACAAAGTGTGAACAATATAAAATTTAGCAAAACTAAACCCATTTTTAATTCACAATGGCATTTTTTTTCATGATTTTTTTTAATTAACCAGGTTTAAATAGATTATATCAAGTCAATTTTTAATTCACAATGGCATTTTTTTTTCATGATTTTTTTAATTAACCAGGTTTAAATAGATTATATCAAGTCAATTTTTATTTAATTTAATATAAAAATTATTCCAAATTAAGTTTTAGATCAGCGATCATTAAATGAACCCTTCAAGTAGAATTAAGTTTAGTAATATTAATAAATATTTACAATTGTGCATACTATATATTATATATATAACAACACAAAAATCCTAATAATTATATTTTCTCATTTAAAATTTCAACCCTATCCAAAATGCCAACCTTACACGTAAACGACATTCCAACCACATTTGTAAGCTTCAATAAGACTGTTGGCTACTTGTGGTCCTTAATTTAGAGATTACCAAATTAATCACTGTATTTTAATTAATTAATAGTGTAATCTAGCAATTGCCTAAGGAATATGGCAATAAACACGCTAGCTGTTCATCGTTCTTTTTATATTTTAATTAAGTTTGATTAGTCAATGATATTAAATACAGATATTTAATTGTTAGGTGTTTGCACTTATTTCGTGCTTAACCATTTATTAAAAATAATGTATTTAATTAAGAAACTGGAAAAATGGTATCTTCATGATCATGAAGAACACTCATAATTTGGTGAGTACTGAAGATATTATTAATCTCTTGATTTAATTAATTTTTATATTTGCTACTTAATTATCATCAGGATATTGTTTGCTCCTAATTAACCCAATAAAATAATTGAATCAAATTAAACTAAAACACACCTGTGAATCTATCAAGAGGAGCAATCTGGCATGACCCAACAGGCATTTGCACCTTCTGTCTAAGTCTCCTCAACTCAGGCTTGTACACCCAGTAATCTCCTAAACGAGTTATCAAATCATCGCACCTGAAAATTTCTTGCATGGGGCCGCATGATCCCATGAAAATAACATACACCGTTCGATCATCACCGTCCTTGGTCAATCCATTGGTCACTGCGAGGTTAGCCACCACCAGGTTCACTTGCAGCCTGAACACATCCCTAATCCCCTGCTTCTCAGGTCCGCTACCACAAGGAACCCTAGCCAGAATAACATCTAGGTCACGGTAATCCTCCAGCCTAGGCATTGGGACCTCCGGGCACGACGGCTGGTGCCACCTGGCGTCTTCATCGATCCACTCCGGGAAAAAACTCTCCCATTTTAGATCCTCGGATACAGGCCTGAAATCTACAGTAACAGTCTCTAACTGTCCATGCATACGATCATATGCATGCTTGACGTGATCGTCAACATTAACCAAACCAATCTTGATCGGCTCGCTATCGATTTTCTTCTCGATAAGGTCATCGAACCACGATTTTTGCTTAATGATTGAAAAGGGTTTTTTAACGTTACGGGCTGCTGTTTGAGGGTGCTGATCGAGCTCGTGGCCAGGTTTCGGCTTGAAAGAGAAGACCAGGAACATGAGGAACAAAGAGAGGAATAAGATGGAGGTGATGGAGAGTTTTTGACACGAAATTTGGGGTTTAGAAGAGGCCATTAGCTTTGATTGACCTACACACATAACGTTTGAGTGTTATATATATTTATTTGCAAATCAAAAGAGTTTGGTGAGAAAGAGAGTGCATGGCTGCACGTCTGTGTGCAAATTTGTCTTCTTGACAATATATTAATATGTAATTACACTCACTCTTCATATAACCAGCTTGTATATCACATATATAGCTTAGAATGGATAGTTTAGTGGTTCAAGATATATATATATATATATATATATATATATATATATATATATATATAGAAATTTTAAAAATTAACAAGGGCTTGAAGTCTTCAAGGATTCTAGCATGATAGGAAAGAGTTTGAAATTTGTATAGCAAGTTTCAAGTTCGAGTCAAAGTGTATATGTTTTATAACAATCTAGAACAATTAAGATTTTACTCACTCACCTGAACCCATAAAATATATTTTTTGAAAAGTGGATTTTTTCTCAATTCCAAAAAAATAATTATATGGCTCGAAACTAAAAATTATAATAGCAATCTTTGAATTGTCAAGTTGTTGGTCATCATTATTGTTGTGCTGTTTTTTATATAAAAAAAATATATATTCATTGGAGTTGACCCTACTAAATTTGTATTGAGTTTTGATTAGGGCAATTAAATTGATCATTAGAAACTCAAACAAATATAATAACTATATAAAAAAATAAATCATCATCTGCTATACATTTTATTCTATACTGCATGTAAGAGAGGATGTCTTGCACACATTAATTTATGTTCTTATATCAACAAAAAACCAAAGCCCTAATCATGTTTCTTGGAGGTTGAAGCATGGAATTACAGAAAATTCCAGTGACAGAAACCCTGATTAACCAAAGTATCGAACATGTTACCCAACTAAGAAGAGACTTTATTCGATTTCATAGCAATTTATTTATTTATTATTGGAAACATTATTCCATACTTAGTGTATAAAAATTCTAAGTAGAGGTGGGTTCCATGAGCCCACAAGTGGGCCGCGAGTTTGGTGTATATACATTGACCCGTTACTTGTGGTATTGTTTTCTTTGGTTTAAATTATCATAGTGGGGTTGCATAAATTTATTCAATACATGAACGTGCATGAACAAATCAATTCTAAGAACTTGTGATGTATATATTGATAATCATGTATTATTATTTATTTATTAATGATAATGATAATAATAATAATCATACATAGATTGCTAATCTATATTATTTATTTATTTATTTATGATCATGATAATCATATAAATAGGTTAGGTCCTTCGCATCCTATGCCAGAAGATAAATGTTGGACATATAATTTTGTAAAATATTTTTATGTTATTAAAAGAATTAATTAGTATTTTGTTGTAATACACTTTTATGTTTAAGAACTGTAATATTTAACTTAATTACTTATATATGACATGATTTATGACGTTGTTATGATTAATTTAGAATATAGTTGGTTATATACCTATCTTTTAGATGGAAAATATTTAACTTAGTTACTTATATATAACACTTTTATGTTTAAGAATGTATTTATTTATTGACTATTTTTTAGGGGTATTTAGCATCGTATTTTAAAAATAAATAAAATATTATTTTAATATATTTTTAAACTAAAAATATTTTAAAACCAACTTAAATAGTAATTTCAAACAGTCACTTTAGATTATTTGACAATATCACAGTTTTATGTGTGCCTCTAGATTGTGTTTGGGTTATGGGAATTTTTTTTGGAAAAATCCAGCCCCAATTTTCTGGTGACCTGAGGGTAGCCGGAAACTAGAGAGGAAGAAGATGAGAGAAAAAAATGATTGGGCAGAGAATATATCATCCACCTTGAAAGAATAAAATAAATCTAGAACATAGTTTTCGAGCCCAATTATTAGATCAAAAGTAGTTTAATTACTCCCAATATGCTTAGTTTTTTTTTTTTTTTTTTTTTTTTGGGGTGTGAGAGAAGAACATAAGGACATCCCACCACAATTTCTACTGGATTTTATGTTGTCCACGTTTGATGAGTTGTCAATTTGTCCAACGAAAACAACAACATTTGTGTTAAAAAGAATTTGGCCACCATGACATGAGAGATTCCACCACGTTCTAATTATCTCCAAGGCTAATCTTTGATTATAATTAAATCTCTTTCTTCACCTTGTTTTAGTCAACATTTGATTAATTTAGAGCCCAGGGTGGTGTTTCAAAAGCTTTTGTGAATACAAAATTGGAAGAGGGCTGCGAAGCAAATTTAATATGTGTTCATGGCTTCGGACAGAACAGGTTGGATAACTATGTTCTATCCTCAAATCGAACATGATGGCGTTGCTTAGAAAATTCATAGTACCATGTTTGAACATTGAAGTCTCTAGTTCATGCAACAAGAATTCTTGTTCTTATTCTTTCTTAATTATTATCATGCATGGCGTGGTAATCACTCAAACCTATATAATATTGATTTTGAAAGGCGTTAATCATGGCTATTAAATCTAATTCAGCTAATAATTCAATCTGAAAAAAACCCATAATTTGAAGTTTCATCTGGATATGATTTTGAATTGAATTGAAAAACATATTGATCATACAAAATTTTGATTTACTTGCCTAGTTGATCCATGACCTGGTTGATCTAGCCAAATTCAATCTAAACTTGATTGAATCAATGTTTAGAAATAAAAAAAATCTAACTCGAAGTTTCAAAATTAGTTAAGGGAACATGTGATATCCCAAAAGGATCAACAGATACCCCTCTAATTATATAAAAAGGAAAAAAACAAACAAACCAGAAACTAAGAACACCAATCTGATTCATCTTCTTCAAGAAGCGGCAAGTCAAGACCGACGTTACAGAAAGTTATCCGTGCATGACGTGGGCTGTGCCTGAAACTTTATCCTGATACTCCTACTATACCTAGAATCGATGTGCTCTGTTTTTTCTACTCGTGTGCAGCACATGTATGCACCTCGGTGCATAATAGTGGAGCATTCCTTTGTGCTGCTAGTCTCCGAGAAACTTCTGTAGTGCAATGAAAAGGCTTGAATTATTGTTCCAATTGGCCCACTTGGAATAGAGTCTTTAATTTCCCAGGTCACATAAGTATGTTCGATGTAGACCTTATCTGAAAGAAAAGAATAACTTGGAAAAAGATGCACTTTATGTTTATCTCTGGTTTTGGCTATGACAAAGTTCTTGTCAGAATAATTTTCAGACAGAGAAGCTAGCTTAATTATGGTTGAACCCTAATCCTTGCAGCACGATTTGCAGTTATTTGTAAGAATCAGGCAGTAGTGTTAGCTCCATGGTTTTCACTGATGCACGTATATACATATTTGCAGGTTTGATTCAAAAGTATGGCTGCTGGATCAGAAACTTGCATGGCTCTGGGTCTGTTAGATGAATCCAGCGAAGGAGTTTCGGGAACTCCGCGAGTGCTGGTGCTTATTGCATCTGTTCTCGAAAAATCCCTTCAAAAGAACGAAAAGCTGCAAGAAAAGTCAAGAAGAGAAGATGCCATCACCATCTTCCATGGCTCGGGATCTCCCAGCTTGAGCATTAGACAGTATATCGAACGCATATTCAAGTACGCGAGGTGCAGCAATTCTTGCTTTGTTGTTGCCTATATATACATCAACAACTTCCTTCAACGAACGGATGCCTATCTTACTTCCCTGAATGCTCACCGTCTTCTGATCACAAGCGTCATGGTAGCTGCAAAGTTTTTGGATGATGTGTAAGTAGTTGCATTATGTTTTAATATTTAGTGTAGTTTAAAATCATTGCTCAGCATTAGCCAGTCCATGAGTATCTTTCGTGATCGTTTAGCTTCTTATTTCTTGAAATGCCATTAGCTTCACGGTCAGCTATATAGGAAATAAATAAATTCTAAAACAACTAGGAAAATAGACAGCAATTTATATTATGTAATCACCATTCTTGGTACTGAAACCAAGATTTGTGAGGTACTGAAATACAGTGATTGTTTGAAAATATGATTAAAATTATTTTTTAAAATGTTTTTCGATTAAATATAGGTGAAAATGAAGTCATCTTTCAATCTATGGCCCTCTGAGACAGGGTGGTTGATGGTGTTATGGATGCCACGTGTACTACTATTTTTTATTTTTTCTGGAAGAAGAGAACTAGAAGGTGGAGCTGCGCAGTGGGAGTCGAGTTGATGGTTAGAATAGGGATACAGAGCTATTCTAGTAAATTGGTTCGCTAATTTTCGGTGGCAAAATGCTCATCCACATTTTATTGCAGGCTTGTCATGAAATTTGATCTGAACCCACTCGATCTTGCAGGTATTATGACAATGCCTATTATGCCAGGATTGGAGGTGTAAGCACTGCAGAGATGAATAGAATGGAGATGAAGTTCTTGTTCAGTTTGGATTTTAGGCTCCATGTTACAGCTGAAGCATTCATGAACTGCTGCTTGAAACTGGAAAATGAAGGTGGGAAGCACCAGAATGGCGACGCCGATCCAAGACTGTGGCCTCGAAGAAGGCCGGCAAGACAAAGATGAGAGGAATCATGCTCCCATAATTGCAGGTTACAGCAACAAAACCATGGTGAAAGCACTCTTTTCTTCTGCTAAGCAAGAACAATTAATTTACCATGGAACTGAGTACATGGAATGTGAACGTATCCTGATCTGCAAAATAAATAATCTCACCATGTTTTAGCACATGGCGTCAAGGCGGGAAAATAAATAATGACAGTGTTCATATCATAAAAATCTGTAGCAAAATTTTTATTATTGTACAAGCCCTGCACAATAACTGATTTTTCATGGTATATCTAATGCTTTTTTTAATAGCTAAAACTCTTCCATCAAGCCTTGATAAAACCCTACTGGGTGGCGAATGAGTTGGAAGGCAAATCCAAAGAACAAATAGGTCATATTGCAAATTCTCAGCAGGCGAGTGATACAACCAAAATGACAAACTGGATGCGACCATGAGTGACTTGCATCTCATTAATGGGTAAATCTTCGATCTTCAACCAGATGAGTTCTTTCTTGCAGCATAGACTCGGTAAGCTGCTAGCCCAACAATGGCCACCGCAGCTCCAACTGGAATGGTGAACCAAAATTGTCAATATGGTAGATGATTGACAAGACAGACAAGTGAAAGATTTCATTTAACAGCAATAAATTGATTTTTATCCAACATAGACCAGCAGTCAGATGAAGTATGAAGCCATCATCTAAAACAAGTACCAAAAGACTGATATTTTGTTAATTTGGAGTCAGTACATAAAATATTTTGAATGTCTGCTAATCTGGCCATCCTGAGTTCAATTAATTCCTGACAATTACATCAAAATCCTCTAAGTCAGTCTCGGTAAATAAAACAAGCTGAAAATAATCGTGTCATCCTTTAGACTTTTAGTATTGACACCTAACATAATTGTTAAGCATCCTACTATAAAGAAGAATGGCTACACAGCTCCTAGAACAGAATAAGCTCATTTTCTATAGCATTCAATTCAGAGCAAGAGCATAGAGTTAAGTAAAGAGTTAACATGAAGAGCATGATTGCTATGAGAGAGTAACTAAAATGCACAACACCCAGAGATCTATTTAAAACCGAGCAACCTTACATTTCCAAGTGCGAGTAATTCTAGGAGTTCCAAAGACCAACATACCTGAAACAATCATAAGAGAGCGGTTGACGAGTCGATTGTATTGCTTGCGACTTCTCCCTGCTTCAGTTTCAGGAATGCTCAAATGTGGGTGCTCGGCTGCAGTAACAATCCTACGAAACACATTATTTGTGTCACCCATCTTTGAGCTAATGGGGACAGGTGCCTCTATTCCCATATCCTGACTAACCTGAAAACTCAAAAACTTTTAGATCACTTTTAGATCCCAGAAAAGACTGCAGAAAAAACCCTTCAGTGAGTCTAGTGCCCAGGAAAAGAGAGAGAACAATGAAGGGGGAATCACCGCCCAGCAGGCAAACAGGCAACTTGTAATTGATACTAACTAACATCCAACTAATAATCTAAATGTGAAGAACAGGGCCTGAATAACCACAGAGCACTATTAGCTAGTCATAAATTGTAAACCAAACTAGAGAAATCTGCAAATTTATAATAAAGCAAAAGGTTTTGAAACAAAAACGTAGACTGAATTTTCACGATAAAAAATTGATGAAGTCATCTGTTGTACTTAAATCTACAACCAAGGGAAAAGAATCAGCTAAGAAGTTAATACCCTGGTAGATTCCTGTATTGCCATTGGAAATGAGTTCAGATCATCTTTAGCTGCAACAATTAGGCATGGCACCTCATATCCTGTATCCTCACCATGGCTGGCAACTTCCACAAGCAATTCAGTTGCTCTCTTCCAGGAGGACTGATCAGAGCTGCAATAACATTTGATACCTTAAATGGATTGAATTTAATTCTTAATAACATTCCAAAGCAACAAGGTCACATTACATTCTCAGCCTTTAAAATCCTTTGGTCAAGGTTCTTAACTATGTTGGAAGGCATTTTCTCCTATAAGGCAGCCATGAAGGCATCAGCCTATGAATTTGTTTACAAGCTTTAAAATCCTTTGGTCAAGGTTCTTAGCTATTCTCAGCCTTTAAAATCCTTTGGTCAAGGTTCTTAGCCATGTTGGAAGGCATACAAAATCTAATATATGCAATCAATAACCTCTATATGGCAAGCATAGAAGAAATATGGAAAAACAAACTCACATTACACAAACTATTGAATTCCCATCCCATAAAAATTAAGAAATGCACCCTTAAAAGAGGTGATTGAACTGAATTCAACAGACACTGCTCGGTTACCTGTCATAAACAAACACTGCTATGTCACATGGTGCCAAAGACTCCTTGTTCAATAATAGTTTCTTAACCCCATCCTCAGGAATCTCTCTCAACACAAGGGTTTTCTTGATTCCCTGTGAGCAAATTAAATTGGAACAAAAAACTGAGCTACAGTGCGATTAGATAATGTAAATAATCCAAGGTAAGAACCAAAATATTCTGATAACTGTAATAGCACTTACACCAGGTAGATCAACAACATGAACTGCGTAACTTTCCTCAGTGGTTGGAGCATAATTATCATAAAATGGTCTGAACATAAAATTAACAAGCTTGTATTAATTACAAAAAAAATATTTCCAGGAAGAACACAGACAAAAATAAATATTATTAACATGAGTTTCTCAGAGATGGGTTGAGTTGAACCTTCCAATAAAAGAATTCACTAATGCAGACTTTCCTGATTTTTTTGGTCCAAAGACAAAGCAATGGAAAACATTTCTGTCTGATTGTTGCTTCTTGCGATCTAACCGTCTTCTCCTTGTCAAGCGGACAGCAGCAGCAGCATCACCAGGGTATCCAATGTAGATCAGATTCTCCACAGCTCTAGATGGATCTAGAAGAGTCATAAGGGCCCACTGGAATATATATTTGTTAGTAGGCATACACACTTATCAAGAAACTAGTGTTCCAAACATTCAGCCGAAACTATTTTTGTAAGAAAAAAGTCAACATTACATTAATTAGCAAATTGCAAATTCCATCTGATATGTTTGTCGCAATCTTACACAACTTTGAACTGTTTAGACCTTATATCAAATCTCACGGCATGAAATACCAGAAAAGGAATTGTACAGAAGGAAACGAGGAAAGTCAACCTCACTCACTCTCTCATACACAAGAGAGGGGGAGGGGTAGAGATACCTCTGACAAAAAAGCGTTAACTGATAGTCCGTTCAATGCAGTTTTCTCAGCAGCATCTTTATATGGAGGTTCCTCCCACGGGCTGAAGTTGAGAAGCCAAGAGTCAGTGTAACACTAATAGTTACAAATTGACAGAAAAGTTAATTTTTTTGTTTTTGAGAAAGCATGTAGACAATAGGATTAGGGCATAAGTTGATTATTATAGATATAACATGCTGGTTCATTCTTTAAGCCAAATGGAGAAAAAAATGACAGTACATGAAAAATGCATGTTGCAAATTATTAAGGGAAATGACATAATGTAATTTTACAAAAACAAACTAAAGTACCTTTCTGGTGCAGTAGAGAAAATATCCTCTAGTTCTGCAGGTCGCAAATTGTTATCCTGGCAGTACATTTTCAAACAGTAAGATTTAGAGAATTCAGAATTGCTTAGCATGTTGAAAGACTACAAGAAGTCACTCACTAATGATATAATTGCTTAAAACAAAACAGAAGCTTGGTTAATTACACTTTCTTGGTTAATCACACTTTTGAGACCTCACTCACTAATGATTAAAGCACAGAGTGAAACATACATTATCACTGTCAAACAACTCATAGATATTCCTCAAGTACTCGACAGCTTCACTTGTGAGTTCTGCACTCTGCATAAATGACAACAAGAGATAAGCGGTTTGGTACAAACAATGGAAACTGCAAACAGACCATAAAATGGCCATCAAATAAATCCTTTTTCATAAAACTCCTTGTAAGGAACTAAGATTAGAAAATACCTTCTTCTCAGTTAAATAAGCCAAGTAGTTTATATTAGCATATGTCTTGAGTCCAGGGATGATCAATGTCCTAGACAAAAATAAACTACAGCATGCATCTTAGTTTCAAAAAAGGTAAACTACAGCAAGCTCCTGTGAATGCTATTTTGATGCATCAAGTGCAAAATTAATTAATTGTCCAGAAAAACAAGCCAGGACAAAGAGTAGATGCTAGACTAAGAAACCTATTGGATGGTTTTTTAACTCATGGAAATCATCAACTTTTACAATCTAGTAAGATTAACTATAATGCATGAATGGTCAGCCAGTATTACCTGATCAGGAGCACGTTTGAATGAGGGAATTATTTCATCAGCAAGTTTGATATCATTGTTGTACCCAAATTTCCTTAGCACAGTCCATGTTGTCTCAAGGCGCCCTTTTTCTATGAACAATGCATGGAGAAAGAGGAATCCTGTCAGAGTAAGGCCACGTTCATTGACTCCCCTATCATTGATTCCTCCACCTGGCAACTTTTCTTCCACAACCTTCTTAACACCAACTATCTCGGAAGGTTGTAGTGGAGCATTGAAACACTTGACCTGATAAAAATTAAAAACTATTAGATCCTTCAAACACCCTAAGCCCAAGAAATCACAACTAATAATATTTGAAAATTAAAAATTGTATCTATGTCCAACCCATCCCGCTGCAAGACTTGACTTGAGCTTTTCTGCTTACCAAGCACAAGAAGTATATGCCAATTAGCCATTAGGCCATTGACAACATAACAAACATCTGAAGACTGTTTTCAGATATTACAAAGTCAAGTTTGAGCAGCTAGAAATACATTTCCAAGCAATGGAATAATTTAGAGGTAAAAAATATATCATAATCCATCTCCTTGACCCAAGATATAATAAAACAAAAATACAAACAACGAGGATAGGAACATGAATATACACCTGAAATTCATTTAGCTCTGCATCACTAAGGGCACCATCTCTATCAAGATCACAAAGAATGAATATACGCTTCAAGGCCCTTACACATCTGGGCTTCAAAGTTTGTGATTCCTGATCAAATAATGGACCAGTAGGGTGAAGCACAGCCTTTTGAGCATAGTAGAAAACCTCAGGAATCTGCAGAAAAAGGAAACCAAAATCAGAAATTGGATTGTCAATTCCAGAACCCCACCAACCATAAAACTTCAAACCAGAGGAATCCATCTAACTAGTTCAAAGATTAACATAAATCAGATCTTAGTCACCTTTGGTTAAAAATAAGGCAGTAAGAAAATAAATGTTACCATTATAAGGGGGGAAACTTGAAACAGTATAGGAAGTCCCCATTGAGGAATCAATATGAAGTAAGGCATACTATGATAAAAGGGGACAAAAAATGCCTTCAAAGTGCAAACTGCACATGCTGTTGAAACAATGTTACACCGCAATGGAAAAATTAAACTACTGACGAAGATTTATACAACAATATCACATTGCAATGATCAGCAGATTAGGTAACTCCAAAAGATGCATGCAATAGCATCTATAAAAGCAATTTGACAACCAGCATACCTGAATATGTTTGAATGCTGAGCACTCGATACAAGTTTCAATCTCTCGGAATTGTTGCATTATTGGTGACATTACTTGTTCCAAGCTCACCTGCTGGTTCTCATCTCTTAAATCCAACTTACAACCCACAACTATAACTGGTACCTTAACCTGATCATCATTCACATTACCATCAGAAACACATGTTTCTCTCCACCAACAAATTACAATGAAAGATATTCCAAGGAAAAATAGCAACAAGTTTCCAATTGCTCCAAATGACTTTACATTACCAGCGAAAACTCATTACAAAGAATTCTTCTCGCAGCAATACATGACTTAGTAGGATTTGGCTGAAAACATGTATGTTGACATTTTTTATGGTGATGGTCTCTTCACAGACTAAGAACAGATCTTTTACAGAAATGTGCCAAACAGCATAGTGGAAGTCAGGTAATATGTATAAAGACACATGCATACAAACACAGAGGGATGAGAACAACGAATTTAAACCTCTAATTGACGAAGCTCGGGAAGCCAAAAGGTACTCAATCGGTCAAGAGTTTCTGGCCTATCACATGCATATGTGAGAACAACTGCGTCAGCTCGCTTCAATTCTTCAGCAACTTTGCCAGCATCCTCTGCTCTGAAACACACAGAACAATTGCACAATCATTATTTAATTCAGAATGTTGCTTTGAATTAATGAATGAAAATGACAATGCACCTTCTCTTCCCAACAAATAAAAATGGGCTGCAAGCAATCTAAAAATTTAAAAGAAAACAAAACTTGAATGTGGAACTTCATGTCCAACATTTATCAATCCTTCCAAAAAAGATCCCCTTGATTCATTCACATAGACATATCCAACCCCAATGAACATATAATTCTACCTAGCTCAGCCAACAAAATATACAAAACTGAAATGCTAGTTACGTGTTTTGCACAGATAATTATCAATAACCATACAGAAATTTAAGTAGGGACACAATTTACCATCACAAAACTTTGACTCCTTTTCCTTTACACTTCACACGTTGGTTTTTGCTTTCCAGTCATACCAGCTTTCACGAATTGAGAAAACCCACTAATTATATTACCTCCACTTCACCCGGAAAAAAAATCAGCTCTAGTACCAAACAGAGTTCACAACAAGCTTTAAACATATCCACAATTTCCCCCAGAGATAACAGCATTACAGAAATTCCCATTCTTTCCGCACTCCCAAAACCAAATACACTATAGTAACTCAAGTAAACAAGCTGTAATTAATTGACAGAAAAAAAGAAAGATACTTGGCTATTTTAGCAAATTAAGCTTACCACAAGCAAATAAAACCATATTTCTACACATAAAAATACACATTGATAGTAGTGTGAGTGTGAATTACTTGGATGAGGTATCAATGATGGTGATTGGAACGCGGTCGGGGTAAAAATCATCGGGCATCCGGGTAGGTGGCAGAACAGGAGGAACACTGGACGGAAAAGTATCGGAGATAGCAGTGACTATCAAACTAGATTTGCCGGTGCCTCTGTCTCCGGCCACCACGATTCTCACTCCACTTTTAACTCCTGGATTGGCTGCGGCAGCTGCTTTCGCCATCTAAACGACAAAAACACAATCACTACAATAAAAAATCAGATATCCAAAACCTTTACTAATCAGAATACCCACGAGAATGGAAACGGTGTAAAAAACCTGGATTCGAAGGGACAAAAATGGAAATAAAAAACACGAGAATTCTATCAGAGGAAAACTGTTATACAGAGGCAAAGTGAAATTATAGTTTTCTTTATAGAGTTTTCTGGATGGGTTGTTGGCGGTGGCAAAATTGTAAATAGGTGAGATTAGGGGTAGTGAAGAATGCAAAATCATAAACAGAGAGGATTAGGAAATACCTTGAGGTTTTGTTAGACGAGGAGGTTAGAAAGAGAGGGTAGGGGACCCAGAGACCCTAGATTTTAAGGGTTTGTGGTTGTAGGGAAGGTGGCGCGGGCGGGAGCTTGGAGATGAAGAACGGGAAGCGTAGGCGAAGGCGCACGAGAGAGTGACAAAGAAGGAACACTGCGGGTTTTGTGTTTCTTAAAAAACAATATTTTTTGTAAGTTTATTAATTATTATAAAATAAAGTGAATGGAATTAAATATTCTTATTTTTTTAGTCATAAATTCTATTTCTTTTTCATACTTTATTTGTGTTGGAGAGTTTAATTCAAGAGAAATTATAATTAATATTCATTCAATAGATAAAAAAATAAACAGGAAAAATGGATAAAGAAAAAATAAAATATTAAATTAATTCTGGAGAAATATTTTTTTTTGTTAATATAATCATTATTTAATTATTTTTTCTGGAATTCATTTATCTTCTTATAAAATAAAATAATGGAGAAGGAAAAATATATGTTGCACCTCATTATTTAATTTATGTTCCTTATATATCATTTTTCAACTCTTACCCTCATTTATTTTAGCTTTATTTTTTATAATCATTTCTCTTTTTCTCTTTTCCAATGTGGCAAGCAAATGAAACTTGAGTTTTTTTTTTAACATATAGTATTTTTAGTATCTGTTGGGTTTTTAAATTATTTTAATATATTGATGTAATAAATAAATAAATTTTAAAAAAATATTTTAATATATTTTTAAATAATAATAATAATTTATTAGTATTTGAATATCTAGGTCAGGAGGTTTATAATTGAAATTGTTTTTTAAAATATTTTTTATTTATAAAAATATTAAAATAATATTTTTTATTTTTTTAAAATAATTTTTATATCAATATATTAAAATGAATTAAAAACATAAAAAAATGGAATTTAAAATAATATATATATATTTTTTTTTTCAAAAGCGTTGTAAACTTAGTGACAAACACTCAAATTAAACCCAAGGCTTGCTTCTCCAGTGAGCCATAACTTCAGCTTTATGCTGCTTCCATGCTCATGATTTAGGTTCTCAAGTAGAGGAGGAGCCTTTGCAGAAAAAGAAGAAACAAAAAGCTGGGAAGCAGTGGCCATAAACCACAACGACAGCCACGATCATGCTCCATTGCTGGGGACTGAACAGCCCAGAACCACCGGGAAAAAAATGACACGCTTGCTCACCCACTCTGTACTGGACCATGGCCACCAGCCCCCCACCAGTGGACATGGTTCCACCGATCACCGTTTTTGCATGTCGTTTGACAATGATGTGAATACGAACAAAACGAACAATCTACTCGAATACAATCAAAATCCAAGGCACATCCTTGTTTCTGTCATTATTCATGCAATCATGCCCCTGCAAAGGGGATTTTCCTTGAATTAAGTGCTTTCAGGATCGCAAATATTGTTGACCTTGACAAGAAACCCTGACAACATGCCATAGAGCATCTAGTCCAGTATATAATAATATTCCTGGTGTAAAGTTCATCATCTCTTTCTTTCTGTATTCATGCACTGTTACTACACAGACAAATGATCGGTACAATATTGAATTTCATGTCTTGGTTTCGCTCTGATGCAATTCCTCTTCCTCAAAGGCAATGTACCATAAACGTTGTAGCCAATGACTTCTGCAATCCATGTAATTTCATGCTTGTTAAAGAATAATATAAATTATATTTTTCGAAATCTTACCTAACAGCTTAAGTTTTTAGGTGATATAGTTCCTTAACAAAGTATTAGAGCCTTGTTAACACAGAGATCACGAGTTCGAAACTCACTCCCCTATTTTATTTGATAAAAATTAAGCATAATGTGATGTGGGCTCATGCAAGTTTCAAGACCAAAATGTTTTCACTTGAAGGTTTGTAGTAGACAATAATATAAATCATATTCTGGAATCTCATCTAACAACTTAAACTTTTAGGTGAGATGGTTCCTTAAAAATGCTTATATAGAGTTCTTCAGCTGCACAATGTCTTCTCATAGTTTTCTTACAAGTAAATAATTCTACAACGGTTTAGAGCTCATTAAAAATTGTATCTTTTTCTCTATTTTCATTTTCCTTGCAAATTTAAGAGCATGAAGTTGTAGCTAATGGCTTCTGCAACCCATGTAATTTCAAGCTTGCATCGAGTTCTTCAGCTGCACAACGTTTTCTCATATTCTCTGAAGTCCCAGATGGAAGTTGTCTGCTTTTGATATAGTTTTCTTACATGTAAATAATTCTACAATGGTTTAGAGCTCATTAAAAATTATATCTTTTTCTCTGTTTTCATTTTCCCTGCGAATTCAAGAACATAAAGTTGTAGCTAATGGCTTCTGCAATCCATGTAATTTCATGCTTGTATCGAGTTCTTCTGCTGCACAACGTTTTCTCATATTCTCTGAAGTCCCAGATGGAAGTTGTTTACTTCTGATATAGTTTTCTTACAAGCAGCCAAGTTATATTGATCGTCACTTCTCTCTTCTTCTCGTCTCTTGTCTCAGAATGTGGACTCGGTCCAGCTTATAGCTCAAAAAAAAATATGCTCAAAATATTATTATTGTCACACTGAGACATATTCATTCCAGAAATTATTATTAGAATATCACAGAAAAATTTCTTGAAAAGTTGATGAATCGTGAAGCAACATATCGTAGTAATATAAAACCAACAAGAAACACACGACTGTAATTAATAAATTCATGAGGCCATCTCGGCTGAAAATTTAGTTTACATTGTAACGTAGAAATATCAACTGTTGATCCAGCTGTTTGGATAATCTCTTTTCCATTTATCCTTGACCTTTTTTCAGCAAGGAAGAGATCATATTAATCATGTATCTCTCTGGATACATGGCATCAATGTGTACCAGAATCCCAGCAAACTAAGTTCTTCAACCATTCCCAGCAGTGGCAATCATGCCTCAGGCTCTTGCTAAATCCCTTTACTTAAAAATCAAAACTACAATCACTTTCAATTTTCAACTTCTTCAAAAGTTTTCATTTCTCTACAATTTTTGAATAATCGATGTTGAATATATAGGAGTACTGATCTGTGAAATACAGCAGTGACAAAGTACCTATACCAGGAAAGCTGGCCAGAACTCGTTCCTTTTAGTCAAGTTATGCTATGAGATATGACACGATAAGAGAATCTGAACACAATTCAAAAAACAGATTATAGCAGTTTAGATAACTCACCAGTGTTCACAGAAGTGTAATCCTTATCCCAGCAGAAATCGTGGCAGCCATGTTCAAACTCAAGTTCTCTGGCATTTCCTTGCTCAAGTGAGCAGGTAATTTGATAAATCCAATAATAAATCATTGAAGTTGAGCCCATATCTGTTCATCAATCTAGACCAGAAGATTTGCACACAAATAGGACATCAAATTGATTGCAAGCCAACTCTTCCAAGAACATTCACTATAAACTTTTTGTTGCTAATAGATCAGATCAAGCAGTCATTGAGTTACTTCACATATGCTTTCTTCACATTTCCATGCTGTTAAAATAAATAAATAATATTTTTAAACCTTTTGATTAGGGAAAAAGTTCAAATATTTTTGTAAGAAAAAACTTTTATCTTAATTATAAAACAGATTTTATTAAATTGAGTCAAAATTTTGCCTAAAAAATTAATATTTTATATTTTAACTAGTTAATTCTAATTCATTAATTTATCTTCCTCAAAAATATCTGCTTTTCTTCATTTTTCTCAAACATTTTCTTGCTTTAAATAATTTTTTTATTATAAGTTATTTCATAAATGATTATTAAAAAAAAGTTAAGTTCTGCTTGGTATTTATTAAAAAATGGCTTATAAAATTAAAAATACCAGTGGGGTTAAGAATTCATAAGTAAATTGTTAATTTCAGAAATTAGGTCATGCGTTTGTTGCTTTGTTTTTAACCTTACTCTAAATAAGGACTTAATTGAAAGATTTATTGTTTTATTTTTAAGCTCACTCTTTTTCCACTTATATTCACTTAAGTACACTATTGACTCCGTTAAATCCCCACCGTCCAACCTCCCGCGTACACCGTCCACGATATGAAAACAATTGTAAACTTCAATTTCATATCTTTAGTTCAAAAACATTTCTATAGTACCCCTAATCGTTGAATAGCCAACTTATTTAATATATATTTTTAAGAAATTATTTACTATACTTCTCTCATTTTCTATATTTTGTAAAATTTATAAAACACATTTTCCCAACCACCACCCCTCCTCAAAAAAAAAAAAAACCCTCTAATACCAACTTACATAGCTTAAAATAATAATAATAATAATAATAATAATAATAATAATAATAATAATAATAATAATAATATTTCTTTAAATATTTTTTATTCATAAAAATTTAATTTTTTTATTCAAACAATATTAAAATAAAAATTATATTAATACGAATTAGAAAAATAAAAATTATTTTCCTCAAATAAAAAAACTATAAAAACTTAATAATACAAATAAATCTTAAACTAAAAAATAAAAATATTTATTTTCTAAAAAAAATAATCAAAATCACATGATTATTTCCTAACAAGCTCCTCGTGGCTATTCTAAAACTCTTAGAAAGTAGAGAGCAGTGGTATATAATTATATATAGAAGTTTTAGATAGTAGGGGCATAATTGAATCAATGGTGAATATATAGGGATTAAAAAAAAATAGCAAAAAAACTCTAACCCGTAACTCCAACAAACGCCACGTTCTTACAATTCCGAAGAAAATCCAAAAACCGGTTTCTTTCATTTTGATTTCTCCATATTTGTAATTCCACTTACCAGCTACCAGCCAAATTCTTGTTTCTTCCCCCTCTTCCTGTATATAAACACATTTTAAATCACTCTGGAGATCCCATAATCATAGAATCTTTATCTTTTAAAAGAATTTTGATTAGAAAGATGGGTGTTGATCTTGAATCTTTGTCAGAGGCAACATCTGGTGCTATTGGTTCATTACTAAGCACAACAATTTTGTACCCTCTTGATACGTGTAAGACCAAGTATCAAGCTGAGGCTCGTGCTCACGGAAAACAAAAATACAGGTTTTTAAGTCTACCCAGCTCTTAATTTTCTCCTTTTTTTGGGTTTTTTGATTAGTCAACAGGGTTGGTTGCTTTTTTTAATTTTAATTTTTGATGATTGTGAATTTTATGGACGGTGGTAGCTGAAAGTTTCAATCTTTATGTATGGTAATTATTGATATTTGTAGTTACTAGGTAGGCAGTTCTGGGGTATAAAGTTGGTCGCTTTCTGCTTCATAGAGCATTTGTTTTGAATGAGAGGTATCTGCCATTGTTAATTTTTAGTAGATTAGTTTATGCCTTATTCTACTGTAGCTACCTGATCACTGGGATTGACAATTTTTGTTGTGCTATTATCTACCTTGTCAATATTACTTTATTAGGCTATTTATATAAAATCTTATGTTTTCCTCATCACGATGGATTTTTTTTGTTATCCAAGTACTTATTTTCACTTCCTTATAGATTGGTTTCACCGTTTCAGATTTTCTCTCTCTTTTTTTTTGCATTCTTCTTATCAATTTAGTTTATCATAACATGTTAGTGATGTCTACAAGGGTATCCTTGATGTATTTTCTAATTAGTGAATGAAGTGTTGAAACATGTCCCGGTCAATCTCATTAAGAGCATGTAGCATTGAGCATTTGTATTGAAATTCTTTTAAATTCTCTGTTTCGCCTTTTAGATTGAATTGTAGCATTGGCGAATGGTAAGTTATGTTTATAAGCTTTAAATTTTCTGTTTTTCCTTTTCCTTTGCCATTTGCCTTATGGACCATTTGTTAGTTCTACAGCCTTGCGCACATATTACTAGACCAAGTAACATCCTTGAGAATGTTAAGCTAGTGTCTGCTATTGTAAGGCTTATTGTTTAGTTGGTGTTGCTTTTGTGGCTCATGTAGGAACCTTTCTGATGTTTTATGGGAAGCAATATCCACTCGACAAGTTCTTTCACTATACCAGGGCCTAGGGACGAAAAATCTGCAGTCTTTCATTTCACAATTTATCTACTTCTATGGTTATAGCTACTTTAAAAGACTATATCTGGAGAAGAGTGGTTCCAAAAAGATTGGAACAAATGCTAACTTGATTATTGCTGCTGCTGCTGGGGTTTGCACTTCCGTTATCATTCATGTGAGTCACTAATTACATTTTGCAAGTCATGCTATCATTTCTTGAACACTATCGAAGCTGTTAAATATTCTTTCTTCACAAATTATGCATATAAAAGACCACAGATGAATTTTTAAGTGTGAGAGAGAATGAGAGGGAGTTTCCATAAAGATGGATTTTACATCTATCAATGCCATGATATACAGAGAACTGTAGTGGATAACTGGATATGCAAGTAAAAGAAGTGTTCCAATCTTAGTTTTCATAAAGATGAATTTTCACAAACATAGAGATTTGCAAATGTGAGAAACATGAAACTCTTAGTTTCACTGCCTTTATTGGTATTTCAAAATGTGATCTCTCCTTGTAATTTGACTATGGATCGCAATTTGGCATAATGCTCAACTGATTGTTGCGATGACAGTCTTTTCATGAAATTTCTCATGTGTTCTGGTTTTCTCTCGGTTGTCATTGTTAGTGTTTCTTCTCTGTTTTCTTCTATCAATATTAATGTTAAACTTAATATCAAAATGTTTGGCTTAACATTATGTAGCCCCTGGATACAGCCTCCTCAAGAATGCAGACAAGTGCCTTCGGCAAATCAAAAGGACTTTGGGAAACATTGACAGAGGGCAGTTACAGTGAGATGTTTGATGGCCTTGGCATATCTCTTTTGCTGACCTCAAACCCTGCAATTCAGGTACTTGACCTGGCCTTGTGGTCTTATACTATAACACAAATTGCTTCAAAATCTTCATCTGTTCTCTTGCTTAAGAGAATCAACTTCTCTGAGACCAGAGTTACATATATTGCAGTTTACAGTATTCGATCAGCTCAAGCTAAAACTATTGAAGACAAACCAGAACAACTCAGAAAAGACTGTGGTAACCCTTTCTGCCTTCACAGCATTTGTTCTGGGTGCGCTCTCAAAGAGTATAGCCACCATTCTGACATATCCTGCAATCAGGTGCGCAGCTATAACCTTAAACTGTAGTTTTAAATGCTTGAGTAGAGCCAACTGATATTTATATTATTGATACAGGTGTAAGGTAGTGATTCAAGCTGCCGACTCAGATGATGACGAAGCTAAGAAAGCTCAGCGAAAGTCTAGAAAGACATTGTCTGCAGTCATACGTGCTATATGGAAAAAAGAGGGAATTTTGGGTTTTTTCAAAGGATTGCATGCCCAGATCTTGAAGACTGTACTGAGCTCAGCATTCCTTTTGATGATCAAGGAAAAAATAACCGCAACCACTTGGGTTCTTATACTTGCGATTAGAAGGTATCTCTTTCTCACAAGGGGTAAACTAAAAAGTGCCTGATGATGATTCATCAATGGTAACATGCCTGAAAATCTTTGTAGACGGTGTTGCATATTAGTATCAAGAAAACTTGAGGATTTCACAAGACCTGGTTTCAATTTATCTTATAAGAAGCTTAAATTGAGATGCATTTAATCCCAGATTTTCTCTCCAAAGATACTTATTAATCTGTGTAATTTATGACTTGTATTGTTTGTAATGCAATTTAAATTCTCCCCTGTAATACCTGTTTTTTTTCCTTCGAAAATCCAAATAAATGATTTGTAGTTGTCAAGTGCTTTTGAAAAGAAATTGCAGCAAGTGGAATTCAATGGGAATGTCCCTTTCCCCATTCTAAATACAATTCTAGTTTACTTTTACATCAAGAATCCATGGTTTTTGCAAATTCTGTGTATCGCTTAGTTGAAGCTGATGTTGAGTCACTCACGAAGGACTTGTTCTGATTCCGGTCTACTTCCTTTTTTCCCATTACCCTAATAAAAATATGTCAAATGCTTAGAATCATCAAGTGAAGATCATCATATTTTGTGCCGGTTGCAGTTTGCAGTAGTTTTTTAAAATGTTTTTTTTTAATATATTAAAATAATATTTTTTATTTCTACATTAACATTTTAAAATAATTTAAAAATATAAAAAAATTAATTTAAAAAAAATCCAATTTTTAAATTTAAAAAATATTTTCGAATTGAAGTTATGAACACTCCCTTTATCGAAGTGTCTTGTATTTATTGACCTAGTCTATAGCGCAAACTAAATTTACCTAACAAGTTCTCTTTAATGCATCGAGTTAATACAAAGATGCTCTTAAAAATTGTCTGATAAAAAAAAATGAACTTAGCTCACACATTGTTTTAAAAAAAAAAATGTAAAAAACTAAATCATTTGTAAAAATTATCTTGATTTGATCTAATTGTCTGAATAGCTGTAAAAAAATAGTTTTTACTGTAAAAAAATTATGAGAGATGATAATTTATTGGATGATCTAAAAAGGGTTTACAATATAAAATGTATAAACTGAATCATGAAACTATAATAATTTTATATAAAATATATTAAAAAACATGTTGAAACTTCTCTCTATATTGAAAAATAAAATATAAAAAAGTAATTAAAAATAATAATATTTGGTTAATAGACTTGAATTATGAGATCGAAATAATTTAATAAAAAATAAATAAGAATAAATTATAAAATTTAATTCTTACAATATTCATATAAAAAAAATAACCTAAAGAAACCATTTAACCGGTATTAATGATAAAAACTAATAAAAACTACATTAATGAGAGAAAAATCTCCATGCTAGTAGTTTATGTGACTGTTTCAGAGTGTAATTGCAATTATTTTTAAAAATATTTTTTTGTCAAAAATACATTAATTTTTTTAATTTAAAATAAAAAAATTGGTCTTTTATTTTTTAAAATGTTTTTAGAATTAATATTTTAATTTAATAAGTTGGTCAAGTTATTCATGTTATTTAAGCTGAAAGTGTTTAGGAATATGATAATGGTTATTTTTTATTTGAAAATATATTATTATATTTTTAATTGAAATTATTGTTAATATTAACCTATCAAAAACATTAAAAATATAAAAAATGCTTTAAATTTAAATTTCTAAATTACCCCTTAATCTAAATTAATTTGAAATGAAATTCAGCTTCAGTAAATTTATAAACTATCAGTGAACCAAATGGATAACAGCTGAGAAATATATAAGCCGAAACAACGCGGGAGCATCAGAGACAGAAAGCAGTTTGGAAAAGAGAGCGAAGAGAGGAGAAGAGAGAATCGGAAGGAAGGAAAGATGATGTCAGGAGGAGTAGGCAAATACACACACATTGATAATCAAAAAGTCTCTGGATCTGTTCCTGTAAGTCTCTCTCTCTCTATACGTGTCTTCATACGTATATCTATACGTACTTTTTCGTATTCAGATCTATTTCTCAGCTGTTATCCATTTGTTTCGATTCTCTAGTCTGTTCCAGATCCAGGCCACGTCACCGTTCAATTCACCGGTAAGCACAAGTTTTTCTCTTTAATTTTCATTTCCTTTATTGTTTGGTAGTTGAGAAAATGCTGTAATCGAGAAAAAAATTTCAATTCTCATGTTATCGAGATTGCTGCTGCTGCTGCTGCTTATTTTTATTTATGAGCCAATCAGTTTGATTACTCTTTTAATTTTTTTAATTCTTGTATCTGCTATATAAAAATATTGATTTTTAATGTATTATTTATAGCAGATTCGAATCTGCAGACTTTTCCTCCATCAGGATCGCAGGGGAAGATTTCTGGTGGAACCCGTCCGCCACTCGATGCTGATGGTATGCTATTATATTTCATAATTCTCAGCTATAATTAGCAATATGAACTTATATTGAGTGGTTTAGGAAATGTGCAAGTTCAGCTAGGCTTTATGGAATCAATGCAATGCTATATCTTGTTGAGCACCAAAAATGGATTCAGGCTTAGGCTATAACTTGTCAAGAGTTTTCAGTTTATCCGCTGACAAGTTTTAACTAAGGAGATCGCATTTGTGTTCATGTTGAAAATAGGTGTTTGGCTTAACTTTCATTGTCTTCCTTTTTTTTATGCAAACTATGAATTGTTGATTTCTTGTAATTTGTACAAGCTTTTCAATTTATAAGCATGAAAATAGGCATAGGTTCTGTTCTTAAGTTTGAAAATCAGATGAATGGTAGTTGAAGGAGTGTGATGTGTGAAGTAAATGATAAGTCAGTAGTTCTAATGATGCAGATTTTCTGCCAATTTGACTGACTGCAACTTGATGGAAGCTGTAGTTAGAAGAGGTTGTGACTGCCTTTTTGTTGTTGCACCCCTGTTAGCTGAATGGTATGATCATTGAACAAAAAAAGATGGTTTTCAAGGGAAAGGCCTGGGATTTGACCTAGAACAACTTGGTGGAAGCTGTAGTTAGATGTTATGACTGCCATTTTCTTTTTGCACCCCTTTTTATTTGAATAGTTAGACTGCTAAACAATGTTGGAAATGGTCTTCTTGGAATAGCTTGGCAAACTAGATTTGTTACTGTGACGAATCCCTGAGGAACTAATCGATGGTGAGGATTAATGGCGACTCATGTTAATTTTCAATTTTGTGGGTATTTTTTTCTGGCCTGGTCTGGTGAAATCTTGGAAATAGTGTTGTTACAAGCTGTTAAGACTGTTTGAAATGTCATATAATATTCACTGTTTTCAAGTCAATTTATTGACGTGGCTTTTGATAATGTTTAGTTTTGAATGGCTAAATTTCTTCTGGTTCAGATACATTTTCAAAACCTGTTTCTGGTTCTGAGGAATCCCAGCGAGGTGGTTGGTTTCAAACATTCACAGTTGCTGCATATAAGCCATACTTTGATGTTGACACTACTGATGTTTTGGAAAGGATCAAATATTCACTTTTCCCATTTAGAGGAACTTTCACTGAAAAAACAGTCAACAACCCAGATTTGTGAGTTACCTTTGCCTAACCTGACACTTTTGATATATGGTCTGAACTGATTAAAATGTCAAATTGTTTCCCAACATTGAATTTGTGAGGAACTTTTTGTTGTGATTGTCTCACTTGTATGTTTATTAATACCTGACTAGGAAAGTGTAACAATGTAAAAAGAAAGAAAGTTTACAGCTATTACAAAGAAAGAAACAATTGACATGATCTTGTCTTTTATATTCTTAGTTTAATAGTTGAACATGTGTTAAGAGGGCGAACCATATGTAGTCTAATATAGTCATGGGCAACACTTTGTATAATTTTATGGTTTTCTACACGGTGATTATTAGAAGTTGGTGCTCTCTAAAATTGTTGAGGTATGATGTGGCTAGTACAAAGCTCTTACCGAATGCTTGTACAATTTGAGTGTTAAATCTCTAAAAGATAAACCTCACAAGATGTTCCTAGGAAATCTAATGTAGTTTCCAGCTGCACCAGCCATTTCCTTATTCTTTATTGCAGAAACCATAAATGTTACTGTGCTGTTGATGTTTTATGAGGAAACACCTCTCCAAATGTTTTTAGGGAAATAAAATGTGGTTTTAAGCCTTTTGGCATTGCTTGGTGATGATAAGCTATAGAATTTAGTGATAATCTTGATTTTTTTGTGGTTTAAATGTTATATTTGAGTTCTCCCCTATCGTAAGTCAGAAGCCCTTCAGAGGACCTTCTTATTAAGGTTCTCCCAGGACCTGACTAGTCTCGTGGATTGTCAAGATGATGTTATGAAATGTGACCATTAGCATATCAGCCTTTTGCAGTCTGATCACTTACGGTTTCTGCAATAAGTAATCATTTTTGCAAATCCCTTGTATTTGACGAACAAACTAAGCTCATTTTTCCTTCTCCCATCTTCTCCACGTGTCAGAAACATGTCATTTTAAGCTAATATCTCTGCAGGTACGGACCATTTTGGATATGCACTACCCTGATCTTTGTAGCAGCCTCCATTGGCACTTTTGTGACATATATAGCACACAAGCTGCAGAAGAAAGAATGGAGCTATGACATAAATCTGGTGACTTGGTCTGCTGGAGTGTTTTACGGCTATGTCCTTCTGGTTCCTCTTGTGTTGTATGTCATCCTCAAGTACTTCTCAGCACCATCAGGCCTTGTCCAGCTATTCTGTCTCTACGGCTACTCCCTATTTGTCTTTATTCCTGCTTTGGTAATGTTCCTCTCTTCCTTTTAACCATGACTAATTGTTATTCCTTCAGCACAGATCTGATATCATCCTGTCACTCCATGGTTAACAAGAGATATTTTTACGAATGCGAACTTAAATTCTCGTGTTTCTGGCTGCAGTGCCTCTCAGTCATACCCTTGGAAATTTTCAGATGGGTGATTGCAGGTGTGGCAGGGTTCATGTCAGCAACCTTTGTGGCACTTAATCTCCGAGCCCATATCATGTCTGCAGGTGAAAGGTGGTTTTTTATCGTAGCAGGCATCTTTCTATTGCAGTTGGCTCTGTCCGTTATATTGAAGCTTTATCTGTTCACTGTCACTGTATAAGAAAGAATATTGTTCTATAAAGAGAGGTATGGACAGGTTCTAGATCACACACAAAAAAAGAGAGTATTCTTGCAACAAAATTTAGCAGAAATATTATTCAACCAGTAGGACCCACGTGTGCCCGTTCATTCGTGGCACAACATAATTCAAATCAACAATGTGTCATTGTGTTTTGTTTCTGCTTGCTACAGTCTGTTCAAGGACATTGACAGTGGTCTAGACTTAGCCTATGAATGAGAGATCCAGTCTTACGTGTTTATGTATTTTCATACAGGAATTCGTAAATGCGAACTTATTTACTCAAGGCTTGTCTACAAAAATGTATTTCCATGGTATGTTTCTCTAATTCCTGCATGGATATGTTTTTGTTGGACCAGGGAGTTGGGTTTAGAATCAACTGCAGACTTTGACCTGCGCTAGAATATATTTTTTTTCTCCAACAAAAGACTTATATATAGGTTTTGTAATTTTTTTTAAAAAAAAAACTAAGTTAAAATTAAAAAATAATAATGCAATTAAATAAATTGAGAATTATGTGTTAATAAATCTATTTGTGACCTTAAAAAATTGTTACAAAAACTGAAATCAATTCGAAATCAATATATCTACTTAAGCTCAAATATGTTTTATCACAAACTTAAAGGTGATAAAAATATCTAATATGAATTCTTTATTAAATAAAATAATTTGACACGAACTATTGATTGTTTTCTTTACTGTTAGGATATGATAACTTTTCTCTCTTTTTTCAATCAAGAATTAAAAATAACAAAAATAGATTCTTACATCAAAATTGAATTGTAAAAATATTGAGCTAATATAATTGTATAATATGTATAATGTTTAAAGTTCAATGATTAAATCGTGTCTTTTCAACAGATAATTTTGGCATCCATTTCATGTCCGACATTTTGTATCTCTTCTTTCAATTTTACTGTTAAAAGCAATTGACTTTTTTTCAATTAGAATGGAAATTGCACAGAAAAAAAACTATAACAATCAAAATAAATTATTAAAAAATACACAATATTTTGTGCGGTGATGACCGACCGCCTTAAATTAAAAAACCCCACGTTTTAGACTTTAGTATAATGTTCGAAAACTAGCCGGGATGGAACGTAGTTTTTCAGGTGAGTGGAAACCGAGTGGAAACCAGTGATTAGTGGGAAATGACTGCAAATTTAGCTGTCGATGTTTTACGTGGTGTCCCCAAGTCAAACAATTGAGCTTCATATCTCCCCATGGGGCCTCAAGTTGGAGATGCTTGCAATTAGTCTCTGCCTAATCAACATTCATTCAAAAACATCTGACTTGGTGGTATGCAGCCGTTTCTCACCTGCTGACCAACTTCTTCTGTGCCACTATTAAATCCAGTTCCACTGCATCATTTGTTAATCCGGAGCCTGGCATGGGCTGGTTCAGAATGATTTGGTCAAATTCAGTGACTTGCTAACCTATTTCATAGTTCACCTACCACCAAGTTAAATCCACATAATTTCAATATGTTTTTTTTATTTAAAATAACCTTGTTTTATTCTTGTAACTAAAATGATATTATTTTAGAATGGTAAGCTCACAACTGTAAGTGTTACTGTGCGTCTCAACCCCATACACAACTATAATAAGATTTCAAGTTGACAAACTCTTTTCTGTTATTTGCTTTTTGAAAGTGATTACACCCCCATGGACAGCATACAGTGTATGTGTGTATAAGCCCTCCATGTATCAACTAGGGTTTGATGAGGTGATAAATATGTTGTATGAAAATAATATAAATTATATTCTAGACTTTTACCTAAAAATTTAAGTTTTTAGATTAGATAGTTATTTGACATGATATTAGAGTTTTGTTAACTCAGTATCTACAAGTTCAAATTTCACTATTTTCATTCTATATGATTTTTCACGAATTTGAATTTCAACACCCTTGATCTAGTGATAAAAATCAAGTACAAAGTAGTGTGAGTCTGTGCAAGTTTAAAGTCCAATGAATTTTTATTTGACGGTGTGTATTAGAGAATAATATAAATTATATTATTGAACCTCATCAAAAAATTTAAACTATTAGGTGAAATCTTAAAATATGATTTATATTATTCTCTAATATATTTAAACATAAACCTCCTAGTATCAACTAAGATTGGATGAGTTGATGAAGATCCAGGCCTGAAATCTGATGGTGATCAAACATACAAAGTGTATTCTATATATATATAAACTCTCTGAGTATCAGATAGGGTTTGATGAGGTGACAAGATCCAAGCTTGAATCTCCGAGTATCCACTAAGATTTGAAGAGGTGATGAATATCCAAGCATGGTGGTCAATTAGCACAATCATTCCTTGCACTGACATGGACGCCATGAATTCTGTTGACATTATAGTAAATTAATTAGGCCTGTAACTTCCCACAGAAAATCTATTCCTCCCTCAGGCGATTAAACAAATGAAGGACCGTTACACTCAAAATTGGAATGAAACTAGTTAATTACCACTAAAAAAGATAGAGGTTGGTCAATTTCTGAAGAAGCATACGATCGATATCATTATGGAGTAGTGAATGTGCTTGGGTGACTTCCATTTTATTGGCCTCAACTTGTCCAACATATTATAAGGCAGACAAAATCTTGTAATTTCTAGTTTGTTAATTCATTTCAAACAAAAAATTCTCACTCCTGATGAACAATTTTTTTTTTTTTCTTGCTTTGAAGCATCCATTTTTGTCTCTTTTCCCTTTCGTGTATGTTATGATCATTTCGAAAATGAAAGTAACTAAATAGTATATGGCAATAAGTTGTTTGTTTAGTGGTATAAGATTCGTTGCTCAAACAATAAATTATAAACAGGTTAGAGAAGAAAAACTTGGTGGCCAGCTCGAAATATTTAGTCTGATTTTTTTTCTCTCGATAGGCAAAGATGGCGACGACAACCCTAGAGTTTGAAGGCCAAAACCTCGTCAACAAATCATTAACTGTAATAAGAAAAAAGGGGAAAGAACTTGTAGTTGTTGCCCTAGGATATTACTATATGGATATGAGCAGTAGCAATTATAGGCCTTGGAAAAAATTAAAAGCAAAAACGACAACCAAGGGAGGAGTCAAAGCCAAGATCCTGAAATTGAGGTCTTTTTGGAGACAATATTTGAGACAGAGTTGTGTTAGGTTTAGAAAATATTTTAAATTATTGGATTTGAATAGTATTTTCTTAATTGGTCTTGGACTAAAGATGGATGGTCGGTGGAGATCGGTCATGGCTACCGCTCTACATTTCATCATCATAGACTATCTTGAAGTCCTCGCTTGCCCCTGTAAGCATTTCTTGCCCTAGCTGTCGCCATGCAAGTGCTGCAACTTCGTATGAAAGCATTGAAATTGACAACATGGGGATGGAGAAAGTAAGTGGGACACAGCTACCTCAACATTGACAATACTCCATAGCCATTTCATGTGCTACCGTCTTTTCTTCGTTTTTATGTGACTAAAGAGTGTTTTTTTCCTTGCAAAAAATAATTTTACAAATAATAAATGGATTAATTATACATGAAAGTACTTCCTTTTTCACATCCATCCACGCATATTTGAAAGGACCTACTACAAAGTTTTTCACCTTTACAGACAAATCCTCCACTTGACTATTCTTCAATCTTTCCCTTTTAAATTCCACCAGCTACTTACACCACAAGTCTCAACTCTCTCCCTCTCTCCCCCTCAAGATCCCTGTAGTGGTTTCCGTCTTGAAGGAGAAGCAAAGCCTGTAGTAATTTAGAGAAGTCATGTTTATGTCAAGGAGTCAAGTGGGGTGTCTCTTGTTGGTATTGCTGAGCATTTCAGCTTTTCACCATGGAGTTGTAGGAGCAAGAAATCTGAAAGAGAATTTGAAAGCTATGGAGAAAACCCAAAATGAGAAAGAAGGTGCTAATACTGAAGATAATAATGGCTATGTTGCAAATGTCAATAGAGAGGTACCCTCGTGTCCTGACCCCATACACAACAGGTGATCTGCAAATCAGCCAAAACATTCAAATCTTTTCAGGAAATGTGTATACATATATATAAACTGGATCACTGCTCATGCCATGATTGCAATAGCTTCTACGAGATATATTAATGAGCTCAAAAACATGTTTTGTGCTCTTATAACTTCATAGTTAGTATTGTTCATACATGTATCAGAATCAAAACAAAGATGTGAAACCGATGCTGCTTTTTCAGTTCATATATATATATATATACATATAGCTCTGTTTACTATATATGCTCTTGTTGTTCATATATATATCCCAGTTCGGCACTTCCTCTCCCTCTCCCATCGTACATGTGTGTGTGTGTAGTGAATCAAATGGAGCTCTCTACACGATTACTGTCTGAACACAACCATTGTAAAAAGTGCAACTTTGCAGATGAAGGAAAAAGTTAAAGATGAAAATGAAGTTGGCTATATATCATCCATAAGGTGGTGGTTTCTCAAGGAACTCGATCATGAGTTGAAGCTTTGTGGTTTTGAGACAGCTGCTTCTGGGCTGCAGCAAAGAAATAATACTAATAAATTGAGGCTATATTCTCAAGTGCATAGAGACAACAAAGAGAGTGTTGGCTGAAGTAATACACGGCTTCACAGCATATGCTTTTGTTTCCTATATGTCGATTTTCTCAAAGGTGTCTTGTCTACATCTGGAGTGATTGATCTCCTGCATCTCGAGCAGTGACCATCAAACATTAACCGACCTACATGGCATGCAAGGTAAGATCAAAGTGCGTGTGGTGACAAAAATCTACTTATACATTAGATAAAGAAAAACAAATGTTTGGATATTAAATAAAAATAATTTTATTATTCATGTATTCTTTTTATTTGAAAAACAATAAAAAGTTTTTTATGAAATCACAAAGGATGTGTTTCCTGAACTCGCAGAAACTTGAAAAACTAGAATAAATTGAGAAATATTGCATCTGAACGGGAAACTTTCGTTTTTCTTTTTCTAACTTTATTTCTTAAACTCATAATAACTTTGATTGCAAGGCTCTCTCTTAGCTCATACTGTCCTATAAAATTTATTTTGTGTATGACCATGAAATCTCTGATTTTCAAGGAAATTAAAAATATTTCCAGCACTAAACCAATATAGCAATATTAATCTGTTATATCACGTTGCCTCCTGTTTCTAGAAAATAGATGGCGAAATATTTGATGATCAATTCAAGCCTTTAAGGGTCGATGTTGAACGAATAAATTCTTGATTCCATGTGAGATTTCGCATCTGGTAGACCATGTTGTGAATTTAAAAGCAAACTGAAATATATTTAATAGAAAAAAAAAAAAAAACAAAAAAAAAAACAGGGGAGATGAATTCCTTCAATGCAACAACTCCAATGCTCACCTTCCAACTTTAAACTCGATCTTCATGTTAATTTTCCAGTTTCTTTGAAAGGAATTATGATACTTCAGAGCAGTGGATATGAATGGTTTTCCCTTGCTGTTAGAGATGCCTTGTTGCATTCCTTGACCCTTGGCATGTCAAACATCTTCTCTTACAGTTAGAAGCATGCTGGATGGAGCCGACAACACTCTTTTTCTTTCTCTAAATTCTTCAACAGTGGACAAGCCAATCGTGTTATTTCACACTAGTTTCCCATCCCTGCGACCTAGCTAGTAAACCCGGTATTACTTGATAGATTAGCATGAAAACCCTGGAATTTTGGAGATCGATTGGAGTCAAGTTTGTAGTTAAATGAAACAAGACATCAACTCAATTAAACCCAATCAATTTAATATGATTTAAATCCCACGAGATGGATGATTCTCATGAGTAGATTCGATGATCTATCAACCCAATAATGTATGGAGCTTGTGGATACCTCCGGGTGGATGGAGACCCACGATTCTGATTTGAAAAGTCAACATTTCTCTAAAAGATTGCTAGGAGAGAGGAGGAGTATAATCCTATAGGCACAAAACAAAACATGAAAATGCAAGAGCATAGATACAAATTGAAATACAGTTATGCCTGCACGTATATGTGAAAACATCACTTGCATGAGTCCTATCAGCGTGATTGTGGACCCTTGGATTACGCTTGATTGAGGGGAAGCAAAGATTTTTAATTATTAGCAAAACAAGCATTTATGATATACATGTAATCGAATGTTATCCCCCATCATTGACTCCTAAAACTCAATAATGCAGGATACTACTTTCCAACTAATAATTAAAATCTTGATTGAGAAATCTTAACAGCCTGTCTAGGTTGAATTTAATCAATCTATAAAATATATCCCTAGGTGCTCATTTTCAACGCATGGAAATTTGCCGACCATGATTTTCAGCGTGCTTGTAGCCACAAGAAGGGTAAATTTCTCTTGAATGCATCAGTTTGGATGCAGAGAGCCTGCCTAAGATTCAAACCAAGACCAAAGAAGTAGATCGATGCTTATGTTACTTAATCCGAGGTTTAACATGCGTCTCCTAAGAGTGGAAAAGCATATACCTATTTCAAGATTATGCTGGTAATTGTAAGGATGGACAGCCAATGGAGGCTAGTTAACCTCCAAGTCGTCCTACCCTCTTTTACGAGGACGACAAAATATGCATGCTTTCTTTATATAAATAAGTTGTAAGTCCCAGAAAATATTGCATCAGCAAATAACTAGTAGAGCAGCCAAAGCAATGGTTAAGTTCATATTTCTAATCTTCATTGTAGCATGCTGAAAAGGTCCTGTATGCAGGCACCCTCTGCAATGTCACAAACATGTTCGTGCAAGAAAATCTGTTTCTTTATACAATAAATTTGATGCCCTTTATTAATTGACAAAAAAAATGTCTGGTAACTTGAAAGAATGTAGCACTTGACAACAAGCACTATGACTGAACCTGTGATAGAGCATTAAAAAGGTAGAATAGAATGGGAGGTGGATCTAGAGAAACAAATAATTATACATGTATACATGCCAAAATCCTATTTCTAGGTAAATGGGTTTTGTATGATTCACTCATTTCACAGCTAAATAACACACCAAAACAACTCTAGACCCAATTGATATGCTAGAGCCTTGAACGGCAACCAATGAAAATGCTGGCTTGGTACCTGGCTATCAGATCGAGTTTCAAGGAGGCAGCATTTGGGTCTTTTCTTCACTGAGCGGTATCCTTGTGACAGTGCAACTGTGGCTTATGCCCTAGAAGCCTCATCATGATCGAAATAATTGGACTCAATTAGACAACTACAGTCTCGGACAAAAAGCTGCTAGTGAACATTTTCAACTCATTCTTCCAACCTCATCATCCAACATGTATGTGTGGCAAATTTGGAGGGTTGCAGCTTACTAAATTCGCCCACAAATTAGCGAGGGTGAGAAAGTAGTGTTCCCCATTCCACACCACTGTTTCCATGCCTGTTCAAGGAAGTCTAGATGGTTAAAATATTAATTTGTTCAACCTAGTTTATAAGCTCTATGAATGCATTTCAGCATCATCTTATAGTGCAACGCCAAAAAAAGGTCTCCAACAGAGGCCAAGAAAATAACAAAAAAGCTATCAAACTACTACTCTCACAGTTCCAAAATAAGGGGCTACTACAAAAAAAAGTAAAAATTATAATTTATTTTTTAAATAATAAAAAAATTAAAATTTCCGTTCCACTCACAAAATCAGAAAATCCATGATTTGTAATGAAAAAAAAAAATTTTGGACTGATGAGTAAATTACAACTCTTATTCTTTCCACAGGAGTCACTTATTTTGGACTCTGTGTGTTTTGCAAATTAGAACACTTCAATTTTCTCAATTTATAGAGTGAAAGGCGACAATTTCTAAGAACTCAAAATTGCAGATTGTTGATATGAGTTTAGGGACACTCAAAAAACACAAACTAGTATCTTGGCCACTTCACATTTCATGATCGATATGAAGGAAACTGATTCTTTCAATGGCCTAGACTCATCCAAAAACAATATGAAAACAATATTCTGCATACCTGGCACTGTTCCTGCTGTTAAAACTGACAGTTGACAGATAGGACCTTGTCCACCGAAAACATGGTTATATTGCGTACGAGTATCAAGATTATGAATATACTTAATCGATTCAATTAATGTAGTGAGACCTCCATTATAATCAAGACCGGCTGGATCAGAAATGCTTTGCAGAGCTTCTTCAAGTCCAGAACTTGACCATATGGTGAAACACTCACTTAGAAGAGTGAGCAAACACATAGGATTTGTAGAGCTCACTAGTAACCATGGCTTATAAAGTCTAGCTGAGGACCCAATAACTTCAACAACTCTATATATTTCTCCAAGGGCAACAATATAATTCTTGCCTGCAACATCTCAAACAATGTAAGTTAAAATATCAAACACATATACAAGGCATCTGTGACCATAACCAGATCTCCAGTTACACATGAATGATAATGCAGTACCTTGAGGTTTAGATAATATTTTATCATGGACATCTTTTTGTAATGACTGCGTCCAAATTGAGGCACCATGTTTCAGCTCTCGAGCACAAACAGACAGGATTTCAGACCAAGTGGAAACATAACTGGATTGCTCCGTCCCTGATGCCAACGTCAAAATCTTTATTGTTGATGCCACATGTTTGAGGAGTTCCATGGTCAATCTCAAATCATTCTCAACCTGTCAACATATGATATAATATATCACTAGCATGAAACCAGACCCAGTAAAAAGCCAATCCAGCATTAAAGAGGTCAAAATGAAAATACTGTTCCCAAAATGTTCTGCTGAGTTTTAAATATACACAACTTCAAATAAATGAAGCATTAGCCAACTTATAGTGTAGATGCCACAAGAGAGAGATGCCAGATTCTCCAGTCCAAAGGTTCTTTCATAATAAATTAAGGCAAAAAAGACTTACTAATGACAATTTACTTGTTAACTGATATTCTGATTCAAACACTTGGAACTTCGGTTCTTGCAAAACCTCAACAAATTCATCAAGGCACAATTTTCTTGGGGAGTGATTCACTGTGTCAACTTCACCAGCAAACAAACCATCCTGCTGCAGTTCATCATGGAGATTCTAGAAGAGCAGATAACAAAGCCATATTATGAAATTTTACACCCAAATATATTTCTTGCACTATAAGCATAAGGTATAGGTATCTAGAAGAAAAAAAATGAAATCTGAAAGAAAGGGGTAACAAAATTAAAGCTTAATTTCCACAGTTAAATTCATACTGAGGCAGCACAGAAAGAAATATAGTTGTAACAGATGCTAGATAGAGAGAATGAATACTGAAGTGAAAAAAACCAACAAAGAAAGTAAGCGAGAGACAAAAAAAACAAAGCAAGTATCTCCAGAAACTTCCCAGATACAGATTTATCACCAGTTCTGAGGGTAAATAAAAATATCTTCTAAGAAAAAAGAGACAAACAAGTAACCGGATTATGATGCTTTTTGAATTAGTTCATTGATCTTTTCAGTGCAATGTCTTTGAAACAGGAAACAAACCAAAGAAGAGATTGAGCATAACAAAACAAGTGACCAAACAGAGCTACCAACCTGTATTTCCTTTCCAAGGGCTTTCACTTCAGCATCATCACTAGCAGCACCTTGAGCTTTCTAACAAAAATCATATTTCAAAATTCAATGCCATTAACTTAACCTTTAAGAGAAGGGAGGTGAGTAACTTAACAAGGCTATTACTAACCTTTAGATTATCAAGATGACACAGGGCAAGGAAGTGTAATTCTTCCTTCAATTTGCAAAAAAAATCCACACAATCATTTAGCTCTATTTTGGTGGAATATTTTGAATTAGGCTCTCCAAGACCAATAAAAGAGGCCTGATCTTCAGCTCTGATCACTGAAGAGGCATCTTTAAATTCCCAGGAATCATCATCAAAATCATCACTATTGCCTGCTAAATTAGACTCTATTACAACATTGGCAGGGCTCAATCCACTACCACTGGGAATTTGACAAAGATTAACAGCGGTATCATGCTCAGCTTGACTGTATAAACTTGATATAAGATCGTTGATAGAAATGTTTAAATGAGGACTCTTAACACCATCTATTGGCTTCAAACTGGACAGCTGAGGTGAAATGTCTTGATCACTCACAGGATCATTGGAATCCTGTTCTTCTTCACCAAAAATGGACAAGGGCAGGGCTCCTTTATGACTGATTGACCTTGCCATGCTTCCCTGATCAAGAAGGAAAGATCATTATATAACAGAACAATATTGGCTCATGAATGCATACACTATTAGCAAACTTCAGGGTGTCAAAGTTTCAAACATAAATCAAAATTAATCAATTTAGCAAAGATGGAAAATAAGGGTTACAAGTCTCCGCAAAGGCATATTATATCTACTAAAAACAAAAATAGATGTCCTGGGATGCACTAGTTATAGTTTTTATGCTATATGTTTAGACGCAAACCACCATTTTATATAATTAACCACATACAGTTTTATAAAAACACGAAGCATTTGAAGTGAGGAAGCACCTTAATTTCACCATCAAATGGAAATGCTTCCACAGCAGCAGAAACTTCAACAACCTTTGGCTCTTCCTATAGCCAAAAAGAAAAATGAGGTTACATATATCATGCTATTCAAGAAATTTATACACAGTTGAATCTCAAAAATAAAATCAAGTAAATAAAATTGTCACCTTTTCCTTTGATCTAGTTTCTGAAAATGCATCTTTAAATTCCCAAGACTCCTCATCAGAATCAACTCCATCATCTGGGGAGGAAAGCAAGATTTTTTTGGCATCATTCTGCTCAGTTTTAGTGTATGAATGGGACATGTTGTTGTCTTGAGTCAAAGAGGTGCTGAAATCAAACCCAAAGTCCCGTCCAGTAGATTTATTAGAGGTCTGTTGTGATGCACCAAATAAATCACCAGCACCAAGCACTCCACTGCCAAACCCAAGTGCATGTGTGGTTCCCTCAGGGTTTTCCACCTTTCTCGCATCACCCTTCACACTAAAAAGAGTCAGACTTGATGAATAAAATGAAATCACTGAAGAAATGCACAAATCCTTGTTTAATGACCCTTGTCAGAATTTTAGCCAATGGCATTAGATGTACAAAAGTTTAGCCATCTCAAGGGTACATAATAAATGCAAAGCAGCACTTATGCAAGAATGCTCAAAACGAAAAGAAGGGAAGAAACTAGAACCAAGCTTAGAATAAGATTTCGTTATGCAATCCCAATTTTGTGTTTCTGTGTGTTCTCATGAATAAAGTATCTATCAGCTTGTTCTGATTTCCTAATGATTTTCAATCTTATTAACTCAGAGGACCCTAACCCCTACTATGATTCACAAAACAATAAAAACACTATCATGTTATTTTTAGTTGCTGAGAAGTGAAACGTCAATAACAGCTGCTTCATTGTTATTTAGGACTGAGAACCAAACAAGACAGTTTAAATTTTAATTTTATTAAACTGAATGGAAAGTGAACTAAAATTAAAATATATCTAGTAAGTCATGAGAACTGTGCTACCTGAGCATCCTTGTCTCCAGCCCCATATTCTGATTCTGCAGCCTTGAATTCCCACTCATCATCGCCACCAAAATCCTCATTTTCATCAGGTGAATTCAGAGTCATCTGTTTTCTATCTGAATTCGCTTCATTTAAGTTTGAATTCTTGAGTCCATCCAAACTCAATGAATTCAAGGTTGAGTTGGATCCATCAAAACTCACCGAATTCCAGGTTGATATGGATCCTTCAAAACTCAATATTGGCTTGATTTCAGCTTTCAGCTGCTCACCCTGAACATATTGCAGATGGTATTGTTAAACCACATGCAGAATAGAAAACAATAACTTCCCAACAGCCATTTTATCACTCTATGCCAACATGGTAAGCAAATATATATAATACTCAATAGACAAACAATCTAGTAAATACCAGGTAAATGTTCATATATTTCCTCAGTTGTCTCCACATGCAATGCAAAGGGACACACAAGAAACTTCAAAAGTCAATGAAATCCTGAGAACCACAGAAGTGCCATCTCAAAATGCAATTCTGATTCTGTACCACACTCGAACATCCATTCACAAAACTCCACAGTTACATTGACTGTATTAAATTGTTCCCTGTCTGAATTAACTCCACTTAAATTTGAACTCAACTTATCCGAGATCAACACACTGAAACTAGGTGCTACGTATTCCAACTCAAACCAGACGTGATAAAATTCAGTTATAACACATTTTTAATCTTAATCAAGACAGCTATCATTGTTCCCATCAAATCAACAACAAGATTTCAAAACATCATCTAAATTTTCACTGAGGAATTCAAATTGCATTGAAGGTGGAAAAAGTTAATCAACACCTTTCATGGTTTGCAAGCTGAAAGTACAAAGTTCTTGACTAAATGTGCCTGACACAGCTACTTAGCCTAGATGAGGAGACATCCTAATTGTTCAGAGACAATCTACATCTAAACTTCTATTTCTTGTCAGAGAATATCGTATTGGTGCACGTGTCTTCATTGTCACTTCATTTTAATTTTTAATTTTTGAAAAAATGAGAGCAAAGTAGATAGTGAAAAGAGGTAGATATCGTGCCCTCAAAAGAGAGGAAGCTACAACAGTCTACGATCAATAATAAAAGTTAACATTACCTTCTCCTTCTCATCTTCAACCTGGATTCTGGAACCTGTTTCTTTGAATTCCCAGCCATCACTATTACCAAGTGCTGTATTTCCATCAACCTTACCCATGTTCAACCACTCCCAACTTGAATCATCTCTATTAACATGCGAGGTCCATCCATTCAAATCCAAGCTCAAAGGATTCCATCTTGAATTTAATCCATTAACATTAGACACAAACCCATTCACAGTCTTCATTTCACTAGCCTGATTCAATAAAATTTTATTAACAAACATCAATGAAACAAATCCCGCATTCAGATTCTATTGTAACAAACAATAAACAAATACACTTTCCAAATCTAAAATGTATCACAAACAAGTAGATGAACCATATAATCTTAACTGCCTAACTCAATTAATACCAACAGATAAAAAAGTTGAAACTTTACCTTAGAAATCTCAACCTCAGCATCAGTTTCAGTGCCTGCACCTTTAAATTCCCACCCATCGTCGTCGTCGTCGTCGTCACCATCACCATCACCATCACCACCACCATTAAAAGCGAATGGCGCCTTACCATTAACTAATCCCGAATCCACTCCATTTCCACTCAAATTCTCATCTTTTTTAACCAAATCCGATTCGGTTATATCTGAGTTCAACCCGTTTTCCTTCAAATCCAAATCCAGCCCCTTGGAATTCATTTCATCCTTATTTACACCATTGACGTGCAATCCATTACCATTCAAATTTGCCAAATTCATATCCGACCCGGATCCGAACCCGTTATTTCTCTCCTTCTCTTTATACAAATTAGCTATCAAATCAATCATATAAACACCTCCTGATCCCTGTTTATTTTTCGAAAAATGAGCACTTTCATTTTTTGGAGGCTCGCCCGCGCCTGATCCTTCCTCCTCCTCTTCGATTTCTCCAAACAACGAAAGAGGCAAAGCTCCAGCTGGCTTTTTCCACTGAACCAAATTATTAACTCGACTCGGTGCCGATCCAGGCTGAGTAAGTGACTCGGCCAAATTTTGATTTTTGGTAGAGAATTCAAAACTGGTAGTCGAAATTTTGGGAAGTGATAAGGTGTGGCTGAACCCACTGGAATTACTGCTGACAAAATTGAAATCTCCCCAATCATCATCATCATCAGCATCATCGGTATGGGTGAAATCTGAAACGTTGATCATGGTGGAATTGGAATTATAGACGTGATTTGTCGGAGCGAAATTGAAGTCTCTAAAGAATTCTTCTTTCTTCTTCATCGTCATTGTTCATTGCCATTGCTGTTCCTTCGAGAGCTTTCTCATGTTCTTCCGGGGGCGTTTTATTTTTCTAAGTGCGCAGGTTAAGGGCGAGTTCACATGCGGTTTATTTTAGATTTTGATGGGGAGAGCATAAAATTCTAAATCTGCTGATTGGACCCAACTAATGGGAGCTTAAATAGGCTGGGTATATGATTTTATTTTTATTTTTATTTTTATTTTTATTTTCTCATTTTAACAATTAGAATTTTCTATTCATATGTGTTATCATGGGGTAGATCAATTTTTTTTATAAGAAAAATTCAAGTGTTGATAATATTTTTTTCTAGTGAAAAATAAAATTATGTGAAGGTTAATTTGATTAGTTTTATAAATTCAAATATAATTAAAATAATTATTAAAAACAACAGACTAAAAATAGTTTTAAAAAAATATATTGGAATGAAAGTATATTGAATCAACTTAAATTAACCTAAATTAACTTATCAAATTTATGATTTGGTTTATAAAATTTGAATAACACAATGAAAAACAAATTTAAAATATATTATAAAACACAATTCTCAATCAACCAATAATTCTCCTGATGAAATTGAAATAAAAAATAATTAAAAAATAAATTGGTGCTTTATGAATTCCCCCATTCGAATATTTTATTTGATTGAATAATTATTCGTGAGGGGAAAAAAGTGATTTCCTCTTTAATTTTTTTTTTTAATTTAACCTTAAAAAGTTATAACATTTTGATAATATGTGAATTGAATTTAACTCAAAGGGATAAACAAGTTTTTGTATTTAAAATTCTTTTAAGGGTATTAAATTCAATTTCAAATAGAACTTAATTTATATAAAATAAATGCAACATTAAATTAGATTGATTTGTTACACCAATCTCTTTTGGAATTAATGATGAAAGCAATTTTCTAAAGATACTCACATGCTAACAAAATTATATTTTTGTTTAGTCTCTTTCATACAACTCTTTTTACCTGACAAAAACCTATAGTGCACATGGGATTTTGGCCTAATAAAAAAAAATTATTCTCTTTCCCCACACTAGGATTCGAGCCTCTTTGTGTATGTCTGTCATCCCACAGTGTCTTACCTATCTATTAGATTTGTAAGATATTTAGTAAATTCAAAAATTAGTTGTAGTACATTTAAACTGACACAGACATCTCAGTTATATATATAAAAACTCATGGCAATACTATATATATTTTTTTAATTCTTAACATTGTAAAAACTATATCAATCATTGACTTGTCTATTTGGTAATAATGTGAATTGTGATAGTTTGATATTTACTTTTATTTAATTTTGATCTGAGAAAAATGTTATAATTTTAATTGGAATATTTATAGAATTTGTTTTTTTCCTCTCAACACTCCAATGGAAGATTTTGATCAAGGATTTTGAACAAACATATGTTTCTTGAATTGTTTTTGAAAATATTTAATAAACAATTAATATGAAATATGTTTATTTATATCTTCTTTAAAATGTCTATATTTATATTATTTAAAAAAATATAAGTGTCCTTGAAATAAATAGAAATGATTTCTAAATTAATAGTTAAAATTGCTAACTCGATTTATTTCTACAAATGTTCCAAAAAATATGATTGAATTCAATTTAGTAGTTTAATATTTTATTCCAAACATAGTAATTGCAAATATATTATCAATTGAACTTAAATTTACCAATAAATTGAATCTAATTGTGATTTAGTTTTTTAAAAAAAGTGTTAAATCTTTTATAACTTTAATTTATTTAATTATTTTATATATATTCTTCCACCTGGGCAGAGAGGATGGGGTGGCACCGACATTATGCATTATATTTAATTTAAACAATACATAATCTATGCTTAGGAATTGAATTTCACTTTCATTAATCTTAATATATATTTGATAAACAAATAGCGAGTCATCATGCTTGGTTGATATATGAGTACTGGAATTAGGGTTAAGAAAAATTATTTTTTTTTAATGTTTTTGGAATTTTTAATATTAAAAATAAATTTTAAAAAATAAAAAGAATATTAAATAAAAAAAAACAACATCACCGTACTCCAAACAAAATTACAAGGCAAGCTGGAACCAGAAGCAGCCATGTCATGTCTTCGAGAAAACAGCTCATCTGGGATCAAACTTGTCATCATTAACCTATATTAAAATAATATATTTTTTTATTTTTTAAAATTATTTTTAATATAAATATTAAAATATCTAAAAATATTTAAAAAATTAATTTAAAATAAAAACAAAAATTTAATTTTTTTAAAAAATACTTTTAAAATAAAGTGTCAATCATATAAATCATGGATCTCACTTATTCACTTTTTAACAATTATTTAGAATAGAATTATTTAAAAAAGAAAAAAAATTATTTTAATATATTTTTAAATAAAAAATATTTAAAAAAACAACATGAAAAAAAACTTCCAAACAATGACTTTAGTTGGACACAATCATGAAGAAAACTATTGTTTCTTTATTTATTTTTTAATATATAAGGAGTTTAGAAGCTATATTTCAGAGGTTCTTCATTCATTTTATTTCATGCTTTCAACTTTATTTTTAAATAAAAAAATTATGAATATTAATTAAAGATAGCTATATTTGCATATGAATTATCATCAACGTCCTTACATTTGAGGAGAATAAAAAGATAGCCCGCCCCTGCTAGCTTGCCCGTAAGCAATTGTCTAGCTGGGCAAGCGTGAGCCGCAGGAGGCCTGGTCCCGCATCCTGGCATGGCCGCGCTGTCCGCTATAAATTATGTTCAGTAGTTATGAGTGGGGGTGACAGAAAATAGAAAAGCTCGAGTAAACATCCTACGAGGAATTCATTACACGACTGTAGAAGATATCTAGAGAGAGACGAAAGCAATTAGATGAGAAAATGACATTGTTGAAGCGACAGACATAGTGGGATCCTAGAAAGAAGTCATAGAACCAGATGATAAGAGAGCAATATCCCTAGCAACATAGACACCAAGCCATGACCAAAACCAACCCCTGAAACCAAACTGTGTTCTGCTCCTGCTGAAGTCCAGCTTGTGTTGTTTTCGACAAAAACAATCACCATCCAATTCTCATTAGAACCAACTCCTGCCCCACTATAACTTGACTCATTTGCATACTTTTCATACTGACTGCGACTATAATTCTGAAAATTTACAAGTGTCTGCTCATCATTGCCGGGTATGCAAATAGGCAATATAGCAACATCTGTGGTGTGGGTGTTATTGCCATAGCAGTGTTTTAATTCTGTAGGGTAGTCGTCTAGCTGAACCACCTCAGCTGGGTCATCAATAGTATTACAAGGATTCCATAGTGTGTCAGCAATTTCTCTAGCAAGGCAGGATGCTTTCTTATTCTTGGTCAGGGCCGGGAGGCCTAAAAGTGATGTCCTGTATGAATTGATGCTTTCCAGAAGGTTGTCTTCTCCACCTGCAAATTGAAGGATATATCAGCCTATGGAGTTAACATTGTTGTCCCCTCAGTGCTACATCAAACTTGTTAGCAAGACAGGAGAAAAAACAAGGATTGCAGCCCAACAACGGAGTAATTTTGGTCAATTTATGACAAAAAAAACCATCAGCAGAGATAAAGAGAGACAGATGGTACCACCACAACGCATCACTGATGCAGAAGAAAGCAAGAACATGGCATGGAAAAGCAGAAAGAGAAAGAATATTTTAATTTTGATAGAGGCCATTTCTTGCAACAATGCCAAGACACCCTTGTGAATCCAAGAACATAAAATGATTCACTAGAATAAGAAATGAAGAAAAATGGCAGGTGAACTTTCTACTGTATAAGCTTCTTTAGAATCGAATAGTTCTTTACTTGTCTAAAAAGTTCATCCATAAATGTGCCTTGACTGTTAAGGGAGGTGCCTCTCTTTACCCTGCCTGACAAAACAACTTACCTTTTTATCAATATGGAAAAGATTGCATTTTTTGAGTTTTCTCAGGAACCGAAAAGAATAAGCTATAGCCTGAAGGATCAATCAAAATCTACAAAAATTAACTAGATCTTACCTTCGAATTTTCCCCTCGAAATGGATTTCGATTCTGCTTCCTTGATTCCCATTAAATGAATCCAAGCTCATTTTCATCCCAACTTGAATTGAGGTCATCAAGATTAGACAGCAGACCATTTCTCGGAGTCAATAACAAACAACAGTTTAATGTGCTACTGGTGCCTGGTTGTGCACTTCGCACCCTTCATTTCAACTCCCACTCCATCGTTATTTTCTCTTCCATTGCCATCATTCCAAACACTGTTTAACCTGGTTAAACTTCCTTCAACAGAAGTGGTTTTCCTTCCCTCTCCTTCACCGAGAAGGAAGGGCTTATTCTATTCAGAACAAACGCTAAAGAAGGGTAGGGTGGGATCTCTGTTCCTGACCCTGAGTGGAGAGGTTGGCCTTGAGTCCGGTATTCATTGATCACAGCAACAGCAGAAAAGACCAGCAGAGGCTTCCCGAAACCGTATTGCTATTCCTTCCCTTTACCTTCCTTCTACTTTGACCTTGTACTAGCAATTCCGACAACAGGTGAAATAGCTGACCTTATTCCGACAGAGCAGCTTCTTTTCTTATGTCTTATGAAAGTGGCAACGGATCCATTTTAAACTCCGATAATCTCCTTTAAAAGTAACAGTTTTTTAGTCTAATAACATGAAAATGATCTCAACTAATTACATTAAGATGATTAACTATATGTTCTAACTAAATTTTTAAAGACAATAGAGAGAAAAAATTAATTTCAAGCCCAGCAACCCTTGAATGCAAAGCTGTTAGCAGATTCTTTGCAGTTTAATTAAAAAAAATCTTGTTTTCTTGTTCATACATGCATTTTCCTTGAATGTGAAAGCTGTTAACAGATTATCCTTTGTGTCTTTGTTAAACAACAAAGCCGGAGACACTAAACTATTCTGGACAAAAGCATTTGGTCTGGCTTCTATCAGCTGAAATTGTCTGTGCAGAAACCAAAAGTTTCTGCTTGGAACGATTTATCTGCTTCTCCTTTTTCTTCCATATCCTTGATACCAAGACAACACAATAAAAATTATAATTATAATTGAAAAATATTATCAGTATTAGTTATATCCTATTAAGACGCACTGTTCGAGTGAAGACCTTGGCAATGCTGCTGTTCCCTTAGCTTCCCAAGTGAATTTATTCATGGGGGCAAGCGAGAACTCGAGGTTTACCTGGCCTCAGGCCCAGCCTGACCCTTGGGTCAGTGGATCATTATATGTATAAATGAAGTTGTGTGAAGTAATGGAATGTATAATTCAGCCATGTAATACTCCAAAAACTAAACGCGTTACTCTAAAAAGTTTAGCATTTTAATTAGCAATGCTAACCATTTAAGGGTGGCCGGGGTAACTCTCAATAGTTGAATAGAAGTACATTGAAGAGGTTTGTTGTCTTGTATAGGGTGTGTTTCATATTACAGTTACTGTTATGATTGATGTTAAAAAAAATAACAGTTTAAAAAAAAAGTTTTTACTGCGGTTCAAAATGAGCAGTGAAGTGTTTGGTTAAAGTTGTAGTTGAGTTTGAGATTGAAAAAAAAAAACAGTTTTATGTGTTTGGTTACCAAGATTTTCATTTTACTTTTAACTTGTGAAATTACAGAACACACGCATGCGCGCTCGTACACACACGCGCGCTCGTACACACACACACATATTGCTTTTTAAATATTTAATAATAATAATAATAATAATAATAATAATATATAATTAATAATTCAAATAAATTAAACACTTGTTTTTATTTTCCCATCAAACTACTTGCAATTTCATTTAAACTAAATCCATACATGAAGGCCTTTGCAATCTCAGAACAATCGTAAAATATCATTTAAAACAGAATTAGAATTGGTAGATAAAAATTATATTGTGATATTCTACTAATATATTTATTTATTGTAATTAATTTTTAAATTATTTTAATATTAAAAATATATATTTTTTTACAATCTATATATATATATAGAGAGAGAGAGTACCCTTCTCTCCCCTTAATTGTAACTCACAGAAAACAATAATTTAGTGTTTTCTATGAACAATAATTTACTGTTTTCCGTGAAACGTGGTTTGAAACTTAAAATAAATGGGTTTCATAATCAAATCAGTTTTTTAACTTAGTGTTTTCTGCGAATAATAATTTACTGTTTTCCGTGAAACGTGGTTTGAAACTTAAAATAAATGGGTTTCATAATCAAACCAGTTTTTTCTACACTTATCAAATACACATTTCAACAAAACATAATTTGCATATAGTAAACAAACGGAAATTAGTCTCAAGGGCTTATGCATGGATAATCTGTTTTGTTAAAGTAGAAATTTGTAAATTAGGTTGATGAGATCTGGAAAATAATGAAAGAAATTCTTTCAAGGTATGTCTGTATATGTTGTGGTGGATAGCAGCCAATAATTTTGAGCATACTGGGTCGTTTTATTTTTTTGAAAAAAAAATTGAAATAATTAGTTTAAAAAACTAGTTTTTCTAGGTTAACTGGATGATTTGAAATCCATCTTGGTCTTAGGATTCAAAATTGTAAATTTGAGTATTTTTTTTATGGCATCACTTCAAACAACATTTTGTGAAAATTATTAATGGTCACAAAAAGTTTTGTACATTTAAAAGGATCTTACTATTGGCTCAAACGATCAAAAAGTCAGCGAGATAAACTTGAAGAAGATACAATTACAATGCCTGAGATTTTCTAAAAGAAATGGAATGTTCTTCATCACCAATCAATTTGACAGGTCAATATGACATTCCATAATGATATGTGAAGCATGCTAATATCATGCATGAAGGATCAGGTACTATTATTTTCTGAATCTTTCCCAATAACGAGCAAATTCACTCATCATTGATGAGTATGATCAAGGTTTACAGTAGCTTGGAGTAGCAAAGACGAAAAACATTCACAAGGAAATCAATTTGTTTGCAAAGTTCCTTTATCGGCCACAAACAATAGCAAGAATGAAGGTTTAATAATCCCAAAACATTAAAGTTCGGACCAACTCAAATACGGTGAAAAAGATACAACAACAAACTGATGAATAATAGAACATGGATGAAGAGTTTGAAGAGCAAAACATACATTTTTAAGCTGTTATTTGACAATTGACATTAGAGATCAGATCTTACTCAATTTTATTTCCCTTCCTTTCTATAATCAGGAAGAAGCACTAAAGCAAATCTCAGCACCGTTCCCACCAATTCCAGCAATCAAACATTGGAATCCGCAAGACTCTAGTTCAGCAATTACTTTGTCTACAATGGTTCCTGACAGTACTGATTCATATAGTCAAGGAAATATCTAACAAATATGAAATAAAATGGCATGATGTCAGTTATAAGATGATTTACATTTTTGTATTGATCTTCAGGATGGTAGGTGGGTGGTCCCTCTTTAGGATAGTGACTCACAGAAATGCGTGACTAGTATCATTCAAAATGTTATATATCATATCTTTAATCACAACCCTTAGAAATGGTAATGAAAGAAAATATGAAGCTATTTAATAAGCAAGCAGGTAACGATACTTTATTCATATTAGAAACACCAATGGTACCTCCTATTAAAATCAAACCACTGCATTTCAGCTTTCAAAACCATGGCAACAGGAAGCATTACTTTCTAGTTTATCCAATGTTCTACTTCAAAAGCATAGATCATAACAGATAGGTGTATGATTATGTGTTGTAACTTTTGAGGGGATGCAGCATCTATTATCATTTTATGTAAGAAATCACATCAAGCAGGGCAAACAAGAAGAAACTTTTGCAGATTCCTACTGTAATGCAATGTTTCTTAACTAAATATCCAAGTCATTCATATAGAAGAACGCCCAAACATAAACTAGAAAATAAAAACAAGAATTAGAGACCTGCATATGCATAGAATAAAAATTAAAAGAAGTAACTATAGAGGATACAGGTCGGCAACAGTGTCAGCACGCAACCACCACCCCCAGCTCCAGTCAACTTAGAAACTAACTTGTATTTCAATGTGGTTCGAAGAACAGTTTCTATTGAAGCATGGCTTACCCCCATGCATTGGAGCAAACCCTGATTCATTTCCATCAACTCTTCTAGCTTTTCTTCCTTTGCAGTTATGGACAGATCATCTGGAGTAGGTGTCTGGATGACACTAGCCAATTCCTTACTGATCGAATCAACAGCATTAAAAACAAAACTCATGGCATCAGAGTGTCTTAAAGTTCTCTCTGATACACCAGCAACCAATGCTTTTGTGTTCCTCCCAACTTTTGTGTTAGTGATGAGCATTTTGAGTGGCATGCTGGATTTGATGCGTGTTAGATTACCTGACTTGAACTTTATCATGTTGCCTGTTGCATGAGGAGTTGAGGTTAAAACACACACACAAAAACAGAGCCTACAGGTCAACATACCTCCTCTACTTGCAAATTAGAAAAGGAAATACTTCAAAAAATTTGGACATGCCAACATGAATTTGTCGCCACATTTTATTTTTTGTTGATGTTACAATTTCAGCAAGAGAAACACTGTATTTTATCCAAGTAATGCTTAACTGCAGAACCTAGTCAATAGTCACTACAATGCAAAGGACACACACTACAATGCAAAGGACACAGGAGTGTAACATGTAAACATCGAAAATCTGGTGCAAGAAGATAGATTTAGCTAGCATGAACGTTTACCTACCATATGTACTAACAGTGTTGTCGATCCCAGATGGCTTTCCATGAATTATCTTTTCGCCTTCAAAAGCCCATTTGTTCAATAATTCAAGCTCAGACTCCCCAAACACTAACCATCCTTCTTGCTTCATGTCCATGTTCACAGTGTCCGTGCAAGCAAGAAGAGTTGCAGTGAATGCAACACAAAGTGCGGCAGATGAACCTAGGCCGGAACCCAGTGGAAGGTCAGAAGTGACAACTACAGTAGCAGGTTTAAATCTGATGCAAGGAGAGGACCACCTTAGAAATCAAAATAGCATAAGAAAAGTAGTCAACATTGAAAAGGAAGCACTACATACCCTAGGATTGATGTGTATAGCCACAGAAAAGCAGACACTCCAGAAGCAAGAGATGTTTTTGCCTCTGGAATATTTTGTTCTTCAATCATAGCTAACATTAAATTTAATGATTCTGATGAGCAGGACGTGGGAGTTGATGGGAAAGGACCTCCCAAGCTTGACAGTGCTTCTTTGATTCTTCCAATTGGCCATGAAAATTCTAAAGCCGTATCCTTGAGCTGGAGTATCAGTCTATCATTATTCTCTGTGGGTAGAAGAATATCAATGAAAATCCATTTGAGAGAAGTTGTATCATCACATATTCAAAGAAGGGTGGAACCAAAAATAAGTTATATGTCAATAAATGAAGTCCATGATATTCCACATTCCTCAATGAATAGATAAGAAATCAGATGGGATTGCACATATCAAATCCTTAATAGCGTGTGAAATCCAAATCTGATAGAACATTTCCTGATCATGAGATAATGTCTTATTTTTATTTTATTTTTTTCTAGAAATGAAATTTGGGAAACCTTAATTGTGCTTAACAGTCATTAGAATCCTGGCAAGAGCAGAACTTGATCATTTGTAATTCAAATGCATATAGATTGCAAGTTGATTATTCAACCCTATTGGATTTATAGTGTTTTGGCATTCTTCAAATGGTGAGATTAATAGTGGCATCATTTTCTTTTACAAATTTGAGTTTGTAGAATACAAATTTAAAAAAGAAACCCCGCCTCATTCAATCAATAGTATCAATTAATACGTTCAATATTATGAAATGTCACCAGTATTCCACGTACTGAAAACAAACTCTAAGTTTGATGCACTTTAAAGCAAATCAATTACTCACTGACCACATAGAAAATAAAATTGTATTACACTTTGCAATTCAGGTAGCCATTCTTATTTGTGATGGTTGCTTTATCTTAATGGATCCTAAAAGTTTACTTGTGTGGGGCTTGCGAGGGCAGAAATAGTTTCGAAAAGATCCTTGCCAGACATATAGGAAAGGAAGCTAATTGGTAAAAATTACCATTGACAGATCGTGTACCATGGCCCTTTGTGTCCAAGAAACTTAAATGACTTGCTATGAAATATAAAGTAAATCCTGGAAAGCTCTTATGGTGAAATAATAACCAAAAAGAAATGACTACTCCAATTGGAACAGTAGGAAACAGACTTGTAATTCCAATCACTAATGAAAATAAGTGGGCAGTAGGGAACAGACTTGTAATTTGAATCCCTAATGGAAATAATTAGGCAGTTCTCATTTCTGAATCGCTGTGATGGGGACCCTCCCTAGTCACTCATCACAAAAAAAAATAAGTCTAAAATCTAAATTCATTCGACCATGTGTTGACAAACCAGCACATTCCAATCTGAAATTCTTCCTTCTTGATAAAAGGATTATGAGAAAGAGACGAGGGATCACGCAAGAACCTCAAACGCTTTTCCTTCAATCACTGTGAAGTTTGAACAACTGACCTCAACCTCAAATGCCCAACTTCCATAAAGTTTAGGTGCAAGATATGTAAGCATTCAAACCCACAGGCATTCGAATCAAAATCTTGCAGAAAACATACACCTACACTCAAACGTCAAAAGATCCTTGCAGGAGAAAAAACCTCAAAAAGGTCTCTTCCAATCAGTTGTTCAATACCACCCCAATAGACAATGATCCAAGAAAGACCAAAGAACATAGAATCTTGCAGAGATCGGTATACACCTTCAATCGAGTTCGAGTATCAATCTCAAGTTGTCAAGGCAACAAAAACTATTAACTTCCGAAAGGAACCTCAAATCTACATTACAAACAATCGTTGAAAAACCAAGCGAAATATCCAAAGCTACAACACACATCTTCATACCATCTCAAAAGGGTATATCAATCAGCAATCCAAACAATTCCACTACAAAAACAACCCCAAAGAAAAAACTTTTATGCATATTCACCTCAACAAAACATCAAATTCTACATCTTTCAATCAATAAACAAATAAAAAACATATGGAGTAATTGCTGGTATAAATGTGTTAAAGCTCTGTTTTTTTACCATTAGAAGGGGAAACTTGAAGGGAAACATAGGTGTATAGACCAATGGATGCAGCAACAGCAGTGGATCCATGAACAACTGCATGTTCACCAGCGAGAATGATTTTCCCTGGAGCTCTTGCTTTCACTTCCATATTGTCTTCTTTTCTTTTCCTTGTCTGTTCAAGGATATTTGGTTAACAGTAACACCATTAGCTCATTGTTATTGTTAATTAAGAGTAACACCAAATGTGGAGATTTATAAATATCAATAAATTGATTTGATTGACAAATCGAGTGGGTCAAAAAGAGGCATCAGCCCTTTTTTTTTTTTTTTTTTTTTGAGTTTGGCAAATACAAACAAAAAAAGGTTATGAAATTCTTCTTCTTGTTGTATCCCATTTCTATTAAATAAACACTAGGTGAGGTGGATTTTGTACCAACATGTATTTTTTGTATTTATCCATAATTTGATATTATTCCTTAATAAATAAATATATTTTTTAACTAAAATATTTTTTTATATCATCACATTAAAAATCAATTTAATATTTTTTAAAAAATATTTTAAAATAAGAGTCTTATTATTAAGATAAATCAAGAGGGTATTTTAAAATTATTGTATTTGGATTTAATTGGGGTGATTATATTTATCTTATATATTTGTGATTTTTTTTCTTGATCTCATTTTTTAAAAAATTATTATTATTATTATTATTATTATTATTATATGAAATTAATAAAAATTATTTCACCAACCAATCATGGAAAATAATATATATATATATATATATATATATATATATATATATATATATATATATATATATATATATATATTCTTCTCCAAGAGGTTGAATTCTTAAGTTGTTGGTGAATTGACTTCTAATGTCTAAATTATTGGAGATTTAAAAAAAAATCATACATGTACCTAATTTATTGGACCAGGACCACCACTTTGTTTTAATTTACTATATAATTTCGTTATGGTAAGAGATTTTTTTATTCCAAGAATATTTATCATCCAAAAAATATATTTTTTGAGTCCATATAAATGGGTAAAATTCTGGTTATCCTGGATTCTTATAAAAGATATATGTCTTGACTCAAAGTTTAAATCTATTATGCAGATCACAAGTTCTCTGTCATCACGTCACGTCCCTTGAAGATACAAGAGATTCACAACACCAATTAATTTAATTATTTTTATTTACATAAATTTATATTTTTTAAACTAATACTAGCAAATTACATTGTAGAAAAGCTTATATTGATTGATGAATGAGGTTATTTCTCATCTTCTCATTTAAAATTTTAATATAGTTAAATCGTTCAAAAATTACATTTATTGTTGAAACTTGAGAAATTATGAAGATCTCATAGATTTCATTGTATAATAATGATAAATGTCATTTAATTCAATTCAGCTCACGTTTAAAATAAAAATAATTAAGAAAAATGTTTAATTATGACAGTGTTGACCATGATCCCACAATTTTGTCTCACGATGAAGACTTTAGAGTGAATTATTATAATAATAAAGTTGTTCTAATGCCGTTGTGTTTACTTTGTTGACAAGGCCAAAAAAGTAAATACAGGAATCAAATTTGTCACTTTTTGAATATTTCCCATGAATAAAATATATATTAGTCCTTGATATTCATCAATGTTACTTTTATAATCCCTAAAAGTTTCAATTTTGCCTTGGTGTGTGGTACTGCGATTCAAAAATATTTTTGAAAAAAATTAATTTTTTTTATTTTTTACTTTAAATTAAAAAAAATTGATATTTTTAAATCATTTTCATGTGCTGATTTCAAAAATAATTTTTAAAAAATAAAAAATATATCATTTTGATGCATTTCTAAACGAAAAACACTATAAAAAACAATCTCAATCACACTCCCAAATAGACATGGAATAACTTTCAAAATGATAATAGTTATAAAATCTAAAATAGAGGCACACTCGTAAAAAAAATTAAAGTCATGGATTGTAACTATCAATTCAAGTTGATCCTATGTGATTTTTAAATCATCAAAATGATATTATTTTGTTATATTTTTTAAAAATAACAATCACTAGGTTATATTGAAGTCGAGAGTCAACTTAGATTTTTAACAAGGCTAAATCAAGTTAATTCTTTTTCTATTTTTTCCTGACTTCAACTAGTTTAAGTTTCAGGTGATTCTGGATTAAACTATTTCTAAATTTTAAAAGAGTTTCAAATAATTTTTACTTTTATTTTTAGATATTATGTAAAAGTGTGTTTTGGCTTGAAAGTGTATTAAATTAATGCTTTTTTCGGTGATTTTAACTTGTTGATTTCAAAAATAAAAATAAAATATTTTAGTATATTAATAAACTCAACGCTGCAAAAAAAACCACCCTAATTCTTGTACATGCATCGTTATACCTCACGAAAATACTTAAATTATTAAAATAAAAAGAAGAAAAAAATTCAAAAACTGAAATAAAACACTTAGAATTTTTAACATTAGGAATCATGTTTAGAAGGGTATCTTTGGGAAAATTGAAACTATGTGGGTATAGGTGGAATTTTGATAAACCCATATGGGCAAAAATGAAGCTTCCCTTTTTCTTAAATAAATATAAATAAATGTGATACATACAGGCTAGTTTGAGCCTTGCTGTCTTTTTGTTGAATATATTCAATCATATTTTTATTTTATCTTTAATTTTTAAAATTTAAATTAATTTTTTTAATATTCTTAAATCATTTTGAAACACTAAAGGCAGTCCGTTTGAAATTATTTCATGTTTATCTTGTTGATTTGTTTAAAATTAATCAATTATCTAGTCCTTTTACTTCTGTATATTTTATTATGTGGCCTTTCTATTATTTTTTAAAATTTAGTCTAATAATACTAGTTCATTTTTCTACACTTCACCATGGGCTGGATTATTTAAGAAAAAACATATTAAAAACAAAGAGATTTCATGGTTATGCTTTTAAACCCAAATAATAAAAATAAATCTTTAAATCTTTTAACTTGTATCTTTGTCTAACAAGAGTTTTAAATTCTCATATTGAGAGACTAGTAATTTTTTTTAAAAAAGGTTGAAGCAGCATAATAAAAAGATGTCAAGGGTATGGATACAAAAGATAGAAGTCAATGTTCTTGGCCATTGTTAGACTCAGCTGGCAAATTACTCTGGAATACAGAACCTGACCTTAACCGATCAAAGTAAAATCTTGATAAAGATTTCAGAACTTTGTTTGACTTGACTAAATCTAGTTCAAACTTGACCAGATCAATACAATTTTTATTTAAAAAAAAAACAATTTCATTTTAACAAAAATAGTTGACTAAATAGCCCAACAACCTATACCTTTATCAAAATCAACACCTAAAAATTAATACCACAGGAACCAGAAAAACTTACTAATTAATTAATATATTATTTAATTTTTATACTAAACCATAGTTTATTAATAAACCAAGAAAAGAAAAGATGGAGATGAGATTCAATAAGAGATCAATTTCAAAGAAAACAACATTGCAATCATATTTCACGAAGTTTTCTATTTGATATATGAATAAATACGATTTTGATGCGTGAAAAAATAATCTTTGTTTTTTTAGTGTTTTATCTTATGAATTTAAGCTAAATCTTGGATAAAAAAGAGATAGGGAGGGAGGGACCAAAAATAATCATGATAGAGAGGCCAACAGCCTTAAGTTCTGAAAGCTAATAAATAATTTATCTCTTCTTCATGATAGATTAATTCCCATATTCAGTAACCTTCTGCTCTTAATATTGGATATGGTATGCATGAAGTACTGCTGCAGTGAACATTCTAACTTTGATCAAGTGCCAGTCGATATATAGAATTTGGATGAAATATAAGCATTTCCAAATGTTATAGATCAAGTAATTTTTCGATCGTTAGGTTAAGCTTACAGTCTTAGATTCTCGGTCAGCGAGTTATTTTTCAGTGATCTCAACCTGTTCTTTGAGGGTACCATAAAGACTCTCAACAACATTGAGCAGGAAAGCATCTGAACCTTGTTTTGCCAACAATGAAACAGCTACAGGAAGATTCTCATACATCCCCAGCGGTATGCTAACCTGTTTATTGGTATGGAACCCGCATAAGGAAATAATCCGGAATTTCTAAAGAGAACACTAAAAAGTAAAATTTACCTGGCAGAATCCTGATACTCCAGCAATGGACAGCAAGCTAAAAGCCTTAGCACGGAAGATTTCCAGTGTTGTTGGATCTGTTTGCAGTTTCGGTGGAGGCCCTGGAACGGTGGGGATAGCTAGGATACCAAAATCCTGCAAGTGTAAGGAACTCACAACTGAACAGGAGCATAATTTGTAGCCTAATAAAATATTAACTACAATAGATTATAAGTATATGATTTCTTCCTTGGCTAAATAAATCCATGCTTTCTAGTCACTTGAGAGAGGTACCTGAAGAAGAGTTGCAAGGGCAGCGTGTAATTCAGTCTTTACAGAGTGGCAGGCATCAATGTTTTCCCCAGTTGTTCTAACAGCTTCCCATACCCTTTCTGATATTCCTGGACCCAATTCAGGTTTGACTGCAGTGATCCATTCACCATGGTTATCCTTGAATTCATACCTGCACATCAAATAATAATGAAATTCAGGAGTCCGGGATTGATTAGGAACAGCTTCGTAAAGAGTATCTTGATTATCATTTAGGTTGATTGATCAAATCCATTCCAAGAAAACTCTGCTGAGTTTTTTGCACCTTTGAAGTGACCTCAAGACATTTGAGAGGGCTGCCAAGGATGGAATGTTATACTCTTGTTCTTTTATTTCTTTACTCATAAAATGTTTCAGACTTGGAACTTTTTCCATGACATAGTCCCCGAGGACCATATGCTTCACAATATGGCCTGTGTAAAAAAAAATAATAAGTGATATCCCAGAAAATGATAACAAACTGATGCAAATACTAAAATGCTTGTCTTTATTACGTGATGTTCTAATGGTCATGTTTTGAATCAAAACTTAAAATAAGTCTTCAAATACTTTCAAAATTAGAACAGTTATTTTAAAACTTCTGGTTTCGGGATTGGACAGTAGTAATGGTATCATAATTACATATTAACTGACCTCCATATATCTTCTCAATTGATTTCACAAGAACTTGACCTAGTTGGTCGTTCGGAATGATTGAAAGCTGGAAAAGATCTTCTGCAATAATAATTTGACTAGGTTTGGCAGGACCCATAACAGATTTTTGGAGTAGAATATGTCCTACCCGACTCAGAATGACAGGGTCCCTGGCAAACCATCCTGGTTGAGGAATTGGTGTCAAAACAGTTAACCACCAGGTCAGAGGATGATGAAAATTATAAAGCTCTTAGAATGTTAAACAACTACTACTTTCATAAGAGTTTATTACAAACAAATGTGGACAAAACTGTATGGGCAACCTCAAACAAACTAGAAAGAAGTAGTTTGCTGGGGATTTAACTTTTATCAATCCAGTAAAATTCAAAACTTCCAGATGGAACATTCTATTTAAAATGCACAGTTGTCTTCTGCAGCCTATGGTTAACAAATCTAGAATGCTGTCATGAATATTGGAAGCTCAAATTAGTTTGCAATACATTTGTCAAGAACCTTTCAAGGTACTACTTGCTAGTTGATTTATAGATTCACTTGTGTGCAATCAAATTCAAAATGAATCCAACACATACTCAGTTTCTTACCCACAGTATCAAAACTCTGTGCCATGGGAATAACTCCTGCAGACGGAACAGCATCATGTGAAGGTCGAAACCCCAAAATTCCACAATATGATGCAGGGACTCTAACACTTCCTCCCGTGTCAGTTCCTATTGTAACATTTCACTTCACTTTACATACGGAAAACCAAAGTACATCAAGAATCATTCATATTGGAGTACTTACCTAAGGAGAAGTCTACTAGTTTTGCACCAACTGCAACAGCAGAACCACTTGAAGATCCTCCGGGTACACGATCGGGAGCACACGGATTTATAGGTGTGCCATAATGTATATTTTCTCCATTTATACTGCCTCATATAAAGAAGTTCATAGAACAACAACAACTAAACCTCAATAAAAAAAAAAGTGGTTTATAAGTGATGAATGTTATGTGAGGTTTCATAGGACATTTGACCTTCTAAAAGGTGCTGCAAGACACCTGAAAGACAAGAAGCTAACTAGAATTCTCAACTCTTGTGTTTATAATTGAATTTACATGTGCTATTAAGATGAATCACAGGATTCAATAAGATGGTAAAATATAAAAATGATTATACTAATCATTTCCACACAGCAGAGCAAATAAAATCATTTCAAAGAAACAGCAAGCTCAAATGCAGCAAAAACTAGTAAAAGGATTCATTTTCAGAAGATTTTAATTACTATGAAATTGAAGTTGAGCATGACTGGCATGTCTATGCCATCTGTTGGTGGTTACCAAAAAGCCACCAATATCACTAACCTAGGAACTACCTAGTCATTAACAGCTGCATTAGCATGGTAGAATATACTGGTAAGATAGCCTAATTCTGCAACTGATAATAACTTATAACTGAGCTATCACATGAACACTGCCGTCTAAAAGGATAGTTCAACTATGTCTAAAAAGTTCAGGTTTTAGAGAAAGTAAGAGTAGCAATAACAGATATCAAAAAGTTCCTCTTCCTAATAGTACAGTTTTGTGAGTAGCGAGTGTGTGTTCATTTCCAACAAAGTGGTATCAAAGCTTTGTAGTTCCTGGTAAAACTGCAATGGCAAGTGTTTCACTTCTATTTCAATTTGCTAGACTATGTGTGGAAGCACTACCAGGATTCCAAGATTCTGGGATATTATGGAGAGATGCGATGTAAAGCCGGAAGATGTGGAAACCTAGCCGAGATCAAGAAAGAAAGCCTAACAGGGACTTACACTCATCCACCAGTGTTTGGATGATACTATGTTTGAGATAATTCCCAATGTAACCAATTTTAAGCAGGCTCGGGACATTCTTCAAAACACCAGCACAGGTGTTGACAAAGTGAAGAAATTTTGCCTTCAAACTCTTGGATGGAGAGATTGAAGTCCTTTGTATGACGCAAGCTGATTTAGTTTCATATTATTTCATCCAAGATTCTCTGCTCTATTACTGCTTTGTTGGAATAAACACACAAACTAATCACAAAAGTGGATTAATTGGAAGAGGAGTGTTTACAGAGTGCTTTTCACTTCTTACTCATAGTAAGAACCTTACAAGATCTCCCTTGTATATGTTCATAGTCCTTTCAACTTTTAATAAACCCACAACTTCGCTTCAATTACTTAAGGTTATGAGACCCCCATCATTTATCTTCAAAACACTGATGCAGTGATAAATTATTTTCCAACAAGGACTAATGGAAATTCGTAAACTCTATAGAACTTAACTCCATAACTAGTTTTTTACATGTTGATCTTGTGTGATTTTATCGGGGTAGAATCCAATATTCACCAAATGAATCCTGTTTAATCATATCCTCTGATAGCATGAGCTCTTGTTTAAGAAAATTGAAAAAGGAAAATGCTTTCACATTCTCACCTGTAAGCCATTTCATCCATGACAGTTTTACCAACACATGTGGCTCCTCCTCCTAAGACGGCCAAAACAGCAGGAGCAGTTGATGTGGCGGCAGAATGAGTCCTTGCCCAGTCAGGATTACCAAATCCAGTCACATATCCCTCCACATCAAATCTATTTCCATAATTCAACTCACAAAAAACAAATTCATCAATCACGACAAGAAAAAAGAACCCACAAAGAATTCATATAAAAGTTAGCAAACACACAAACACCCCATAAGCAAAAACATAAACCCAAGACCAAGAATCGGAAACTTGGCCTATAAGCTTGAAAATAAATAAAAAAGACAACCATTCCCTTTACTCTTTCCAAAAAGCATTCATAAACGTAAGAAACTAACAGTATCTTTGTCGAGGAAATGGAGGCAAACAAAAAGGTGAATTGAAGGAACTTACATATCTTTAACTGCAAAAGTGAGGCCATGCAATGGTTGATCATGAGCTGAAGAGGTAGGTTCAAGCACAAATTTGTCCGTGAAAGCTCCATAATCCGGGTCTCTTGCCATGTCTTGTTCTGTTCTAGTTATTGTGTGACTGTAACAGGACTCTATCCCAAACGTTGATTAAGGCAGAAAAATGCTGTTGACAGGTCAGCATCTGTCAACTAAACTTCTCGCCCAGAAAACTTATTAGATGTTGCATGACCACGCTCCGTTTAAGTGTGATATTAATTATATTTTAATTATAATAAATGATACTAATAACAATAACACTAAAATCCAACCGTGATATTATATTAAAAAAATATTTAAACCAAAAATTTAAGTTATTAAATAAAATCTGATTTTATATTATACTCTAATAATAAAGTTAGAAAAACATAGTTGTAACTTGTAAGACCGAATTAGAATTATTCAGGAAAAAACAGAAAAATATTGTTCATAAAAAAAATCAACGGAATGAAGATTGAGTTTTGACTGCATAAGAAGATCAACTTAAATTTTTGACCTAATTTGGAACATCTTGCATGATTTTGGTGCTAGTAATCGTAGCTGTAATGTGCATAATTACATATCGTTAATTATGAATCATCTCATCTAAAATTTAAATTATTAGATAATTTTTAAGAATTATTTCTTAACACATATATTCAATTGAAAGTTTTTTGAGCATGAAACTTGCATACGAATTCATATTATTTTGTGTTTAATTTTATCAAATAATATAAGGATGATAAGATTTAAACTCATGATTGCTAGATTAATAAAACTTTGATATCATAAAACTATTTCAATTAACAATTTAAATTGTTAAATAAAATCTCAATATATAATTTATATTATTATATAATTTTACTTTATTGAAGTCCATATTGATACTTTTACTACTACTTGGACAGCTTTTACAAGCTTTCCAGCTTCAGATGGCTAGAGGGTCTGTGTGCTTCATTTCCTTCTGCAATTTCTAGTTCGAAATAATATCTTGAATGCTTTTGGAACGCTTCAACGACAAATTTGTTTCACCATTCATAAAATTTCATACTGCTTGCTGCTTAACACAACGGGTTCTAATCTTTACAGATTCATTAGAGTCAGCATTAAATACATGATGTAGTTTAACCCATTTCTTCTTCACTGTTCAAGGTTAGCATCACCACATACCCCCTCAACTTTGGCCAACCACTGAGCCGTCAGCTCAGCCAGAAACAGTGCTGCCAAGGCAACAAACTCGTCTCAAAACCCTTCCTCACGATGCTAGCAAGGGATCAGTAGTAAAAAACTGCAAGCTCTAGCCAGCCACCACACACAAACCCTGCGATAGCCATGGCGACTCAATTGCCAGCTTCCTATCATTCTTGTTTGACCCGAATGTTAACCATCAAAACTCAAACCACCAGCACACAAGCTCTTTTATCAGCTCATCAATCGTGAGCAAGCTTCAACCAGAAGCAACAGAATTTTTTTGGCATACTGTAACTCCCTTTAACTAACGCATACTTTCTTCAAAATGGCATCTCACTTTTGTTATAGAATAATTAAATCATATCTTGATAACTCACCTAAAAGCTTAATTTTTGACATTATATAGTAGTTCAGGTTCAGAAACATGTAGGAATTTTGCAATATCTTGGGGTATTAAGATAAAGAAAAATAAAGATTCTATGCTACAGAATGCTCATAGAACCGAAAATTCTCTTTTATATCAAGCATCCTTTAGCTCTTCTCTGGATCTGCATTTTGCATTTTTGCAATTCATTTAGTTGCATCTTCATGCTGTCAACCTCTTTTCTCATCATCTTTATCTCGTTCCTGGATGTCATCCATTGATTCCCCAAACATTTATTTACCTTGATAATTGCCTGTGTCTTTGTTCTTTGGTAATAGGATCCAGTAGATGTCATTGATCTTGCCATATTTACTTGTTCCAGAAGGATAAGCCGTGTTGTAATATTTACAGGCAGCCTGTCATTCCTCGTTGCGTGCTTAAGACCTTCTTGCGATAGTTTATGGTAGTCCATGGCTGTGCACACACTTACTCTTTCTTCTTCTGTGAGTCTAGGATGTGCCTGAATCATTGGCAAAGTAAACATATAAACAACGCTGCTTTCTTTCGTGAGATGAAACAGAATTAGTGAAGAGACAAAAAAAAAAAACTAGATTCAAAGTTTATTTAAGATAAACATTAACATGCTCCGAAAAGTTTCTTCCTTGCAGAACTGATAAAAAAATAGCTTACACATTAGTTTGATAAATCTAAACAGTTAAGGCTTAAGAGTAACTCCTGACATACCTTTAGGTATGTGTCTATGGCAGTATAGAGGGTGTCATGGCAGTATCGAGCATCGTTCGGCAATGCTTCTGCAAGTGACCGGAATTGTTCAACTGAAAGCTTGTCGTCCCGTGAAACTAGTGCGAGATACCCATCTACCAGCTTTCCGACAACAGGTAGTTTTGGAGTTGGGTTCTTCAACATAGAAGAAACATATGCTTCCACCACCCTGGTAACAGTTCCCACATCATAAACAGTACAGTCATTGCCATAATTCTTGACCAACAGATCAGAAACCCGGCAGTTTTCCAATTTGAGAGCTATTTTTTTTCCTACCTCATTCAACAGATCAAAACTAATTCTCATCATTATTCCCAACTTGAGAAGGTGAAGCAGAAAATTGGCAGAAATTGAATTTTCCTCCTCGGGGAGTATCCTAATCAAACTTTCTGTTGTAACTCTCAGTAGATGGTGGGTTAGATGATTTGGCAGATTTTCTGGTCCAGAGATCCATTTTTCTGTCCAATAAGCTACGCATGATCCAACCAGTTTTGACCTCACTCCTTTCTTCTTAATGGATTTAATGACCTCAACAAAATGATCTATTCGAAGGCATGAAACATCTTCAAACCACCAATTCTCCGCTATGCCTTTATGTATGAAGTTTTCTGCATCATTTGCCAGAACATTCAAGCTAATTGCATCATTTTCGCTGAGAGTAAATAATTTGGGGTCTATGCAGGCCTTCCAGGCAATGGCGTCAGAGCATCGTTGCAGGATTTGTAACTTCATCGCCCACAAAGAGATTGGTTCACAGCTTTTCAAAACCCGAAATATGTCTTTCCATGCTGTAAACAATACAAAACTTAGAAAAGCCTCTGTCTTGGAAATCAGATTTCCTTGTTCCAGATCATCACTCATTTCCAAGAAATGTGCAGCACAGTGTACTGGTGCAATGTTGGATGCTGTGAGATCAACCTTCATTCCATAGCAGAACTTCACTACTAACTCAAAGATTTCAGATCCACCAGGACAACTTTCTATTTGAATCTTGGGGAGGGTATCTTTTGCTCCATTGCTTCTTTTCTGGAATACTAATCTATTCAAGTATTCACTTTTTGAGACCATGGCAAGCTGAGCACACAAAAAATGACTGGAAGTTCAAATCTGAACGATGATTTGTCAAAAGAAAAGGAGAGAGAGATAATCCATTACATCATTTCAATGCTGAGAGGATAGAAAGAGCTTGCTAGAACTGTTCCCTGATTCCAATTTTTGTAACCTAAATATTCTTTTCAACCATACCTTTGTATGGATTCTATAATATCTAACAACTATAAGATTTCCTCGTCTTGTTGTAATATTAATCCATAGCTTGTTTCCATACTATTACAGAGAGGAATATAGTCCAGCCTTAGGATAAAATTTCCAGCAGCTCAACCAATAATTAAACACAAATTTATCCACAATGATAATGCATATGTTCATATAGATTTCATTTCCCACAGGACTAGTGTGATTCGATTTCATACTACATAAAGAGTGGAAATTTTCACTGGGTCTACTTGATTAAGGCATGTTCACTGTACCTTATGCAACTGAAAGCTGGAATCTCCAACTTGTATGATCAAATCATTTGCAACTCTTGTGCGAACCGTCCTGCAGACAAGAAAAAAAAAAACATCAGTTATTATTGCAGAAGAGATTTTTTGCAGATTAAAGGGGAATTATGGGATTTTCAGTGCCAATTTTCAGAAGAACATGTATATTAATTGTTTGCACAGCAAGAAAAGAGAGACTACCAGTTCTGGTTTCTTTTTTCTAGAGCTTCAGGAACCATATTCTCATTAGCTGGAAGAATAACACACTTGCTATACTTCCTACCAGATACAGTAGCTTTTCCACTATCAAGACTTCTGCTTCCCATGTTAGCCTTGCCTTATCAAAAGGAAAGAAAGCAGTGGTGATCCAACTTATAGATCCACTTCAGGTTACAGCCACTGCAGGAAATAATTTGAAGGAAGTGGTTAAGCCATTAATAGGGTTAGGTGACTTTTGCTGTCTCCTGTCACTACAAGCTTAGGTGTGGCCAGTGGAAAGATAGAAACTTAAACCAGGATGATTGCTGTTCTAAATTCTCATCCACTAATGTAGAGACATAAATTCCCCTTTTCTCTATCAGAGTTGTCACCACAAGACTTTACACCATAATGGACTCCATTTCAAATCTGAATAAGATCAACTCAAATAATTCAGTGGTTTTTACGTACGTATACTTGAATGCAATAAAACCCTAGGGATTCAGGGTGAAAAAACTCAACCTGGAGGGGTTATAAACTTATAATACATGTACAAGCATTATAAGTTCAAATGAAGCTCATCTCCTACAGTCTTGAAGTGTGTTTTGGAGTTAGATCCCTTGTTTTTTTAGTGTTTTTTAATGGTTTTAATATGAAAAAATAATATATTTTCAAGTAAAATTTACTTTTAAAAAACATGCTACTTTACAATGTCAAATACACATTTAGTTATTAGATATAATATAGGGACTATGAAAAAAACCAAGATCATTAAATCATTATATCAAAACTCGTCAAATTAACCTAGATTAAAGTGTTTTTTTTTTTTTATCAAAATAACATTTATTTATTTTTAGAAGAAATTAAAATTGATTTGATTTATTATAAAAAAAATAAGCAAATCATTTTCAAAAAGTCACTATGAAAAAAAAAAGAGGGGGGGATTCCAGAGACTTTTAGGCTATGACAAATATTCACAATCAACCAAAATAAATGGCCCACATCTTTCAAAATCCATCAAAATATTATACAATTCATTTGGGAAATTCAAAATAAACCCCTCTTTTCCAACGGTCACCACTTCTTCTTCTTCTTCTTCTTCTGGTTCTCGCATCTCACGCGAAATACAATAAAATGCCTAGAGCTATTCACTTCAAACCCCAACCTCTTCTCTCAAAACCATCCTTTCTCTTAAACCCATTTAGTGAAATAACCTACTCTGACCTTAAAAGCAATTTTTTTACATTTAAAGCTCACATTTTTCACTCTCCCCTTTTACTTTCACACAGGAACCATGTCCAGAAACCAATCATTTGTGCAAGAAAGAATAAAAGAGGATCTGGGTATAAAAAATTAATCAAAATTTTGCCAAAAATTGTGACCTTTATGGCATCTGATCTCAATATTTTGCCAGAGCCTTTGGGTTTGGTTATTGAAGAGTTTTCTGCTGGTGGTGGTGATGGAGGGAATTTAGGATTTTGGAAGGGTTTTGGAGGTGGAAGATTTGATGGGTGGGGAAGAAAAGGGAAGATGAATTCAGGGTTTTTAGGGGTTTTGGTGGTTTCTGGATTGGGATTGATTTTGTTTTTGTTTGGAGGGAAGTTAAAGATTGATGTGATTTCTGGGGTTCTGGTGTTAAGTTTATCAGGGGCTGTTTTGATTAAAGGGTTTAAGAGAGGGATTAAAGATTGGGTCTTGGGGTTTTGCTTTTTTGGTGTTCTGTTGATTTTGGGATTGAAGAAAGGAGAGATGCAAACATGGGTTGAGAGATGTAGGGTTCGTTCACCAGTTTTGGTGCTTCTGAAAGGAAAGAGAAGACATGGTAGGAGAATTTGGTAACAAAAGCTACAAAGGAAAGATTTTACTTTTGTATAATCTTTGATTTAGTTAGACTGGTTTTTCATTTCAGATTTGAATTTCATGTGCACTAAGTACAAGAAGACCTTAATTTGGCTAGTTATAGGAAAGTTTTGCGGCTTTTTACAGTTTCTCCTCTGAGGTTTGATTGAGTTGCAATACAATAGAGTTGCAAGTTTTGATTTCGTTTTGTGGTAATGCTGCTTGAATGTCTGTTGATATTTCCTCTTATGATATACAAGTTCAGTATGATTCTCAAGGCCCCCCTAATGCTGCTTGAATGTCAGTTGAGCTTGTGTGTGTGGAATCATTTAAATGAAATTATAATACTGAAAGATCATCAATGAACTCTCAGTCTCTTTCTGCAACAGAGATTTGTTTCACGGAAGCCAGGGAATGCTCTTGGCATTTTGCATTCCCATTTATGATCATGCTTACATGTTTGGTAGTTATGACCACAAAATGTGTCCATGGTTGCACAGTGAATGTTTGGTTTAAGATAGCTATATATTATTAGAGTTTGTGGATGGAATCAGGCTAGAATGGAAGTGTTTGATGGTCTGTCAAAACTGGAATATGGTCACTTGGACCAACTTGATTGCCAGGTTTGCTTGATATTGACCAGACTAGTGGGCTGTAACGGCGGTTAATTATACTATACACGATTGGAATGGAGAGCCTGTAACTTTAGCTTGATGCTGGATAATCGAAGTATGGACATACTAAAACAAAAATATATTTTTAGTATTTTTAAATCATTTTAATATATTGATAACAAAAATAATTTTTTTTTAAAATAGATAAAATATTATTTTAATGCATTTCTAAATAAAAAAACATTTTAAAAAGCAACCACAACCAAAACCATAATCCTAAACACCCTCTAAGTTCTTGCAGATTTCTGGGTTTCACACTGAAAGCTGTATATAGCTTTCAGATGCTCTGGCATTGCAGCAATGCAGTTTGTGTACTGAAAGACCCCATTGTCAATGATATTGCTATGGAGAGGGTGGAAGTGGACGCCAATTGCAAAAGGTACCGGGCATATTTCAGAATAGCAGACAAATGAGATGGCAGGGACTGTCCCTGTAGCTGGCTAGGCTATGTATGGATATGCTGAGAAAGCACTAGGGATTTTGAAAAGAATGAAGTCGCTTCTTGGAGCTTCATAATAAGTGCATCGATGCTAGGTCAAGTTAAACACAGAGCCAACATATCCCGGCTGATGAGAGTTAAGTACAAAAGCTTTGGCTAGTATTGTCATGACTAGAATAAATACATGTAAGAGGGAACAGCTGTTTGGTTGAAACCTTGTAAATAAATGCTTGGGAATGAATATCTGAAATGGAAATGTAGATTCCATAACTTTCCAGACTCTGTTAGGATACTAAGCAAGAGCAATAAGAAAAATAAAGCTATGATTTCACTTTTCAATATCTTTGAAAAATGCAATGAACACTCATGATTTGACAGAGACGCTATCAAACAGTCTAATGGAAGCTGGCCAGACTAAAACAGAGTCATCCATTTCATAAATGGCTCCTTTCATGTTTCAAGCAAGAAGCCTAACCACCTACTTCTAAATAACAATCTTTACCTAGGAAAAAAAAAGAATTCTTTCTAGAAATTTGTTATGAAAATTGCCTTGAAAAGTATGGTATGTAGTCAGGAAAAAGAAGAAAATCAAATGCTGACATTGGAAAAATCGGTCATTCTTGCCCAATGCTATAAAGACTTGCAGCAAAGTTGCGTTGGAGTAGACAACATTTTTTTGAAATGCTGGTTTAATTTCATAACTAAAATGTACATGAGACATTATCTTGCATCTCGACCAGGCTCTCTGGAAGAACATGCAGCAAATGGAACAAACGAAATTCTCTAATGGTTGCTAATTTTAGCATGTTCTCAACTCAACAAACCATTTTGACAAAATTACAAGGTTACAGCTGCGCAAATTTGTCAATCTTTATTGATATTCACTTCTTCTCAAAAGGGGCGGGGGTATGGTGTCTTCTCTCAGCAAGCTAACCCACAAAATTATGAGGCTTAAGGTTGTACTGGAACCCAAAAATCACAAGGTCCTTTCTTCTATGGAAGTAAAATAGGCAAGGGAGTTATCTGATATGAAGAAACAAGGAATCCAACATACTCTATGATCATCTTTTCTTTACAATCCCCTCGAGCATCCCATCAATTCCAAAATTACCTTTGAACTGTTGGTGATCAACAGGACCAGGTAGCTGGAAAGTGATGGAGAAGTGACCTGGTGGACATAGATTTCGTGTTTGCATTCTGAAGATCTGAGAGTGCTTGCAAACTGTATTCTCACCGGTTGTGGTCACTCCTTTTATGAGCACTGTACCATCGGGATTGATGTCACAACTGAAATCTTCTACCATTGGGACAAAGATCAGGTCAGTTAACCACAGCTACATCAATAATATGACAAGGCATATGAAAATATACTGCCTAATTTTTTAATATCCATGGCACATGAAACTCAAGTTCAGATCAACCAACTAATTGAGTTTTTGATAGCCTAAATCAAGACTTCGATTTATTAATTAAATTTACAGCTCTAACACTTCAAGCAGCTTGCACTAGTTTGCGCCACAGAGCTAGTCACACCCAAATCATTTTATTAGTTAGAATGAAATAAGTGCTATCTCTTCTAGTATTGTTTGTCAGGATGTATAGCAATCATGAATATAGTAACTAATAAATGTTAATATTTGAACAAACTTACTTTCATCCCTTGAAACTCCAGGAAGTGAGACTCGAAACAAGTAAGCATCATCGCTTTCACCAATGTCCATTGCACCCACAACCGGTCCCACATTTCCTGCTGCAGCACTCCCAGCCAGCCCAATTCCATTTCTGGCAGAATCCATGATATCATCCAACACCTTTTGAGTTGTCTGAGATGGGAAAAATACCATAGAAGGCCCAGCTTCTGCAGCTTTAGTATCCACATCCCCTCGGGTTGGAGATTCTACCTTGTGCATTTGAGATTGAACTCCAGGGATTGAAGATCCAACCCTGTCACCAAATGGAGCAGGAGGACCAATATATGGCACACTATTGAGAGGTGCCACCTCAAGGACCTGTTGATGAGGATTTATGAGCTCAGGTACACTATTCCCTCTTCGTATGTCAGAAGCCCTGAAGTCCATCAGAGCTCAACATTTTTAATTTTCAATACCACATGAAAATGTAGCAGTGCATCAATGATTAGAAGTAGTGTTTGTCAAGGAACCATTTCACTTAATAGCTCAAGCTGTTAGGTGAGACCCCAGAATATTATTTATATTATTCTCTAACATACCTCATCAAGTGAAAGTCCTTGAGCTTAAAATTTGCACAGGCTCACTACCTTGTGCTTATTTTTTATCAAATAGAATAGGAGTGGTGAGATTCGAACTCATGATCGTTGGGTCAACAAGGCTCTGATACCATGTTAAGGAAACATTTCACCTAAAAACTTAAAACTTTTAGATGAGACCCCAAAATATGATTTATATTATTCTCTAACAGTTTTGTATAAATTGTTGCAGAAAACTCAAAAGTATAGAGATATGTTCCTAATGCAGATATAACTACAGCCAACAAAATATCTGATTGACTCATTACAAGAAAAGCAAAAGCTAAAAAAACATTGATATAGATCGTTTGATGGATAATATCCACCAAAATTCATACGTCAACAAGAACTCAAATAATGATTCTATAAATTATGATTGTAAGCAACATCAAAACCATATCTTTTGTAAACTAATTCTTCTGCATTACACCCAAAAATTGTATTGACTCACTGCTACAAAAAGTTTTTGACAAACATGTGTATTACTTTAATACAACATCAGTGTCATATATTATAGGGCTATGTTACAAAATTCAGCTAGTCTAAAAAACCATTTGATTTCAAACATGAAAAAGAATAAAGAAAAACACAGATTGTAGTTACTGCAAAGTTAAACAAGATAAAGATAAATCTAATTTTTTTCTTCTTTTTTTTGAGGTGACCAAAAACAGGCAAGAACAAGAAAAAACTAAAAATTACTCATTTCAATGATAACTAGAAGGACAAAATTTAAGACATGGAATAGAATTAAATATGGAGAGATCACTAAACCTCTTATGACTAGTCTTCCTACATTGTTTATATCTCTATTGTTCTCTGATTTTCTTTATCGAGGAATTCAAGTCTAGAAGTTAGCATATAATAATCCCCTATTTGTCATTTGGCATATAATAATCCCCCCTAAGGAAAATAATCTTCATACTAAAGAAGTTAGCCCTTTGTTTTCATTAAAACCATAGGCACAAGCACAACCTAACAATTGTTTTGTTTAGTAAATGACACCTAGGTGAAGGCGCACATGTGGTTCTCCACAACAAAATTAGCACTTTGTTTGAAAACAAAAGGTGCCCACTGTTAATGAGCAATCCAAGTCTAGAAAATGAAAAGCTTTGAGAGTAAACATGACTCCTCCATAAAGATGTTAGCCCCTTGTTTTTAACAAAATCTAAGTCACATGTAATCCATGCCTAAGAAATGAAAAGCTACGCGAATGCAAATGTGATTCTCTCTCTGAGGAAGCTGGCTACAAGTTCAATAAAACTTAAAGCACAAGCACATACATTATTCACATGCAACCCATGTCCAGCAAATCAAAAGCTATGTTAAAACACAAGCATGCAAACACAGAGGAACATGGAAAAATAAGAAGTTAAATTTTAGAGAAATCCTTTATGAGGAAAAAAGACTGCAGATAGCAAGGCTGAATCAATATGCTTGTTATGGAAAAGAACATATTTTTAAATGGGATTTGGTTTCTATTGTCAGTTGGAAATCACTTCATTAGAAAACATTATGAAAATATTGCTGCATTGAGTTGAGAGTGTGTGAGTTGGGAGTGCCATCTTATTAAAATGACAGCAACAAATCTAGTTATAATACTATCAACATGTGGTGCCTTGAATCTCCCAAATACAAACATGAAATCTCAAGCCACTGATCTTTTATTTCAGCAACCATGCTACTTTTTCCATACAAACTATTATACTGTATCTATCATGCTCTGAGATGATAGAATGATCTGAAAATAAGTCTAGAGAACTTGAATCATCACAATAATGTCCTAAACTTCTGGGTTTAATTAACTTGATGGACTCAATTTTATGCTAAGAAGCACCATTTTGTACTTGTGCAGCTTTGAGCTGAAAATCACCATTTTCCATCACATATTATCCTACATATTATACATTTCCACTTCAACTCATCCTAGATTCACACTGCCAAATATATTATTTTGCTTTATCTCCCTTCAGTATCCTTCTACAACCTCCTAAATTTTATTCAATTGTTTATAGATTCTTGTTCTTTTGAAAAAGGTTTCACTTACCACTGTCTTTTTCTTTGCAGGAATAAAAGAACAGCATAATACTAGAAAGAAGCAGGATAACAATTGATATTTGAGAATATGCCATTCTTTGAAAGAACATAAACTAGACAGTAACAAAAATCGACATAAATGAGCACCCTAACCCTTTTGAATAACAACTAGCAAAGTGCTCCTAAAAAACCTGCAGCATTGTATCTAAAAGAAACAAGAATCTCTGTTATTCCCCAACTTCCTTGATGACAAAAATTTTGCAATTTTGCATTTGTCTCCGTCAAATGGACTAAAGATTCTCACCTTCAATGATTATCATACTTTGATTTCTATAATTTTGAATGGCTACCAAAATAATCCTTGAAACCTAAATTAAAGATATCTGGTGGATACACTATACCATTTAATTTCTAACAAGTGTCCTATTCTGTTCTGAAGGTAAGGAAAATAATTATCAAATCACAAGTTGATGCCAGATAATGGATCCATGGACTAACATGAACCTAATTGAAGCCACTAACATAACATCACAATCATTAAAGTCAATTTGGCAGGACTGAAGAATCCTGTAAACACATGAGGCAAACAGCAAGCATTCTCTGTCAGGCCATGCTGCCATTTTGCGCTGTATACTTTTCTTTCTTGAGAATTTGGCAGGAGGTTTTGAAACCATAAACGAAAAGGGGGGGAAATGGTGCGAAACTGTTATAATGCAAAAAACTTTTAAACTCGTTTCTAGAAAATGGGATTCATTTTTAAATTTTATGTACCCTTTGGGCGGGAAAAAATTTAATCCCATTTCAAGAAATTGGGGTCCATTCTCAACAAAAGATACCTGAACACAATACAAGAAAAAACGAAGATCTACAGCACCAAACATTCAAGACCCTGAAACCACACCATTTCACTCACTATAACATCATTCCATCTAAATAGAAAACCTTTGAAGCATTTTTAAAAACTACCCACCTCCCAATACACCACCATAAACATCATAACATCAGTTCAATTTTCTTTCTCCACAATTCTTATAACAAAACCATAAATTATTTCTGAAAAAAAAAAGTACCCTCATTGTTTACTTTGCTGATTCTGTTATCAATAATTACATGCAACTAAACAATCCATCTTTACAGAAAATAAAGGCAAGCCCATATCAGAAAACACAGCAAAGTAGAAATGCATCTATAAAAATCCAGCTTTATCAACAGCACCAGATATAACACTCTTAGAAACCAAAAAGAATGAAACTTTATGCATGTATAAGTAAATAAAACAGACACCTGTATGGAGAAGCCATTGATGGCAGTCAGGGAAGACTAGTTCTGTAATAAAGAGAATTATTTGAAGTTCTGAACTGTCTTATGACCGTGTTTCTTTCGGGGTTACAGGGAGGTATTCCTCCTTAATGTGTGAATGACTAGTCGTCGAGTAAAGTCATTTTGGTCGATGTTAGAACTTGAGATCACTTGAATATCGATTGTCCATCTGAAAAGAGAGAGCGAATATTTTTGTCTATATTGAAATAAATGTATTTGGTCATGTCTATTGATTTAAAAAAAAAAAAACTCTATTGGTTATACGTGTGTATGGGTTTATGTAATGCTACAAGTTCGTGTTTTTCTCACAAATCATATTCTATTTTAGAAAAATATTATTAAAATATATATATATATATATATATATATATATATATATATATATATATATAAAAGTAAAGAATAAGAGAGTATGTCAGTATATATTAACTTTTCAAGCTAATAACCAAGTTATTATACCAAAAATATTATACTTAAAAAAATAAATGATTTTTTTTCAACTAAAAAATGATTGAATATTGCTATTACTAAAAAAAATTTGATAAAATTTGTTAGAAAATTTACTAAGAAGGTGAAATGATTTGTTAGAAACTTGTTGTCATGGAAACTCTAGTTAAAAAAAACACAAAACAATAAACCCGTTTAAAAAAAAATACTTGAACACGACGGTTATTAAAAAATAAAAAACAAATGTGAAAAAAAAGTTATCGTTTATTAAAAGAACCAAAAAAAGAGTATAAAATAGAAATTTAAATTAAAAGCTAAAGCCAAAGTTATATTTATAAGATTTATTAATCATATTATTATATTAAATGTATTTAAGAATACCGATATTAATTTTTTTTGCAAGAAATCGTAGGTCATTTTTTTCTCTCTCTATATATTTTTAGGCGATAATATTCAATAAATATTAAAACATATAATCAGTCTTACATATTTTATAGTATAATCGAAATGGGAAGTGGGTCGTATATTTTTTAATTGTAGATAATTAAGGTAAATTTGTCAAAATAATTTTATGAGTTGTCTTTTTCCTCTTGTAATATTAGATCTGACACGTTATAAATAAAAATATTGTAATTTATTTTTAGAAATAAGCCTCAAGTTTTTTGCGTGCTATAATTACTTATCTGTTGTCTAAAAAAACAGTGCAATCAAAACGGGAAGTGACTCGAATATTTTTTAATTGTAGATAATCTAGGTAAATTTGTCATTTTTTTTAGTTGTATTTTTTGCCCAGTAATATTAGATATTAAATATTAAAAACCAAAATATTATAAATATTTTTTAAGAAATAAACTTTCAAAAAAACAAATTTTGAAAAAAAGAGTTTTTTGAAAAGATTTATTCTTTGTATTATTATATTAAATGTATGACACTGTTGAAAAAAAAAAGATAGACGTGCGCCGCGATGCATCGGAGCAAATTGCCAATGAATAGTGACTATGAGTCACGGGCTACAGTAGAAAACTGAGTTGTTTTAGCTCTTTAGGTAATAAAAGAAAACAATAATGAGCCTAGGGATTATTCGCGGCGTGCTCAGTTGGCTAGGAAAAAAAATATACTTGGGAATAAAGAACCGTGGTGCGTGTAAGCATACTTGGGGAAAAAAATGTATAAGTAGCAAAAAAATATAGAAAAAAAATAAAAACAACAACCAGTTATTAAAAAAAATTATTATTTTTTAAAAAAATATTTTTTTTGCAAAAAAATAAAAACAACTACCAGTTATTAAAAAAAATCATTTTTTTAACAAAAAAACATTTTAAAAAATAGTTTAAAAAAAAACAAATCAGATTTGTAAAAAAAACAACAAAAACCATTTTTTTTTAAAAAAAAATTTCTTTCAGTTCTTAAAAAAAAAATCACATTTTGGTGTCCGAGCGGTTTGAACTCGCGCGCGCCTGTGTTGGCAGCGCGCAGACAACCGCTTGACCAAAGCTTCTGCTATGTCATTTCCACCATAAAAAATACAAAAAGTGTCCTTGTGTAAAAGAAATTATAAAAAAAAGTTGATCCGGAGATTAGTCGTGGTCCACGTTAGTTGCCCTGGACACTTTAGTTATTAAAAAAAAATCTTGTTTTTTGTAAAAAAATAAAAACAACAACCAGAAAATAACATTTGTAAAAAACAACAACAACCAGTTATTAAGAAAAAACACTTTTTTCAAAAAGAAATCATTTAAAAAAAATAAAAAAAAATATATTTAAAAAAAAAACGGTTTGAACTCGCGTGCGCCTGTGTTGGCAGCGCGCGGACAACCGCTCGGCCAAAGCTTCTGGTATGTCATTTCCACCATAAAAAAATACAAAATGAGTCCTTGTGTAAAAAAAAATTATAAAAAAAAGTGGATCCGAAGATTAGTCGTGGTCAACGTAAGTTGCCCTGGACGCTTTAGTTATTAAAAAAAAATATTGTTTTTTGTAAAAAAATAAAAACAACAACCAGTTATTAAAAAAAAATTAAAAAAAAAATTGTAAGAAAATAAAAAAAACAACCAGAAAATAACATTTGTAAAAAACAACAACAACCAGTTATTAAGAAAAAACACTTTTTTTAAAAAAAAGAAACCACTTTAAAAAAAATTAAAAAAAAAATCTTTTTAAAATAAACATTTAAAAAAAAACAGTAATAAAAAAAACGATTTAAAAAAAACAAATAAAAAAAAGGGAATCAGAATTTCAATTTGGTGCGCCTATGTTGGCAGCGCGCGAGACAGCCGCTCGGCCACACCCTCTCATCTGTCCATGTCCACCATAAAAAATACAAAAAGAGTCCCAGTTTTTTTTTTAAAAAAAAAGGTGCACAAGCTCGCGCGAAGCAGGGAGACAAATATCCACTCCACAGTGTTTTCAGTCTGCGTGAACAGTGTTTTTCTGAGCTGTTTTAGTTATATGCGAGCTGATTTGCCCGCTTCGCTGGTGTTTTTTATCTATATAGAAAATTGATTGATTTTATACATGTTGTATTTTATTATTTTAATATTTAATTAGTATAATTGTAATTGATAAAATCTGTTAAAAATAGTTTTTTTCAACCAAAATATGATTGAATATTGCTATAGCTAAAAATTTTTTGATGAAATTTGTTAGAAAATTTGCTAAGAAGGTGACATGATTTATTAGAAATTTGTTGTCATGGATACTCTGGTTTAAAAAAAAAACAAAGAAACCCGGTTAAAAAAGAGCAATTGACTTGGACACTTAAAAATAAAAAATACATGTAAAAAAAAGGTCACCATTTCTTAAAACGGAAAAAAAATAGTCTAAAATATAAATTTAAATTCAAAACCAAAGTTTTTTTTTCATAAGATTTATTCATCATATTATTATATTAAATATATTTAAGAATACCAATATTAAAAAAAAAATTGCAAGAAATTGTAGGTCATTGTTTTTTCTCTTTATATATATTTCTAGGCAATAATATTAAATAAATATTAAACATATATATTTAGTCCCACATACTATATAGTGTGATCGAAATGGGAAGTGATTTTTATATTTTTTAATTGTAGATAACCTAGGTAAATTTGTAAAAAAAAAAACTATAAGTTACCGTTTTCCCCTAGTAATATTAGATTTGACACATTATAAATAAAAATATTGTAATTTTTTTTAAAAAGGAATATAAATTTTTTGCGTGCTATAATTACTTATTTGCCGCCTAAAAAGAATAGTGTAGTCGAAACGAAAAGTACATTGTATATTTTTTAATTGTAGATAATCTTGGCAAATTTGTTTACCTTTTTTTTTAGTTGTATTTTTTTCCGGGTAATATTAGATCTTAAATATTAAAAATCCAATATTTTGTTTTAAGAAATAAACTTGAACAAAAGAGCACAAAATTAAAATTCAAAACCATTTTTTTTTTAATTTTATAAAATTTGTTCATCATATTATTATATTAAATGTATTTAAGAATGCTAATATTAATTTTTTTCCTGGAAAAAATCTGAGGTCATTTTTTTTATTTCTTTATATATTTTTAGGCGATAATATGCAATAAATATTAAAACATATAATAATGACTTGTTTGCCGTTTAAAAGGAACAGTGTAATCGAGACAAAAGTGACTTGTATCGTTTTTTAATTGTAGATAACCTAGGTAAATTTGTGTATTTTTTGTTTTTGAGTTGTCTTTTATCCCCAGTAATATTAGATACAAAATGAATATTGCTATTATTGCAAAAACAATTAAAATTATCAAATTATCCCGTAAGAAAAAACACTCAAAAACATTAACAAAAAATGAAGCAAGAAAAAGAATATATTATTATTAATCTTATTATTATTATTATTATTATTATTATTATTATTATTATTATTATTATTATTATTGTGTTAATGATGAATAAAGAACATAAATAAATAAAAGAAAAAAGAAATCATAATAACTTTAACAAAAAAAAAAAAACATCATAATTATCAGGGAAAAAAATTCATCTAACTTGAGAATAATAACAATAAAACCAATTAAAAAATAAAAGACAGAGCACATAAAAAAGTATAATAGATGATAAAACAAAAAAAAAAATATTAGGCTATTTTTTTATGAATGTTTTATATAGGTTTTTTTTTATGTAGAAAATGGAATGATTTTATACATGCTGTAAAATTGTAATTAATGGAATATGTTAGAAAGGGTTTTTTTCCATCTAAAAGTGATGAATGTTGCTACTGTTAAAACTATTTTGATAAATATTGTATCAGTAGATTGTACAGTTGGAATTGAAATTTTTTTGTTGAAATGAGTCATGTGCTCCGTGTAACATACTGATTGATTGTTATGTATATTTTATTTGTTTTATAAATTTTTTAATTAGCAAATAGTAATTGGTTTGATATACTTAAAAGAAAAGAAAACCAACAAATAATCATTATTTTGAATATTTTATCTATAATGATTAGAAAATTCAAGACCTAACAATACTAAAAAAAAGCAATTTAAAAACAAAATAAAAATAAATATTATTATATTTTAAAAAATTATCGGACTTGAAGGAAAAAAGAAAAATTCAAGACCTAGCAATACTAAAAAAAAAGAAATTTAAAAACAAAATAAAAATCAATATTATTATATTTTAAGAAATTATCTGACTTGAAGGAAAAAAGAAAGAAAAATCATAATAATTATTAAATTTCAAACGACTACCAGCACATATTAAAACATGAACAGTAAATAAAAAAATCTTAATAACATTGAGAGAGAGAAAATTAAGAGCGTGTATATATAAATATGGACAGAAATAAAAACTATAGAAGAGACCATAGGGCCCGAGATAAAAAAAAAAAAGAATTAAAATAAAATCTAAGATTAAAAGGTATAAGGTTTAAAATGAAAAAACACATATATAATAAATCTAAAAGTTGTCATAGATATACCACGTTTTACACGATAGATTTCATATGGCAAGTGGCCGTCAAAGAGCGCAGTGGAAAAGAAATCAAAGAAGCCAGTTTTATTCATGTTGCCATTGATTTTTTTGGAAAAAATCAACATTATATATATATATATATATATATATATATATATATATATATATATATATATTAGTCCATACCTTGCACCCTATTGCAAGTGATATATATTTTTTTAAAAGAAAATAATTAATTATGGGATTTTTTTATTTTAATATCAATTTAGATAAAATAATAAATTTGGGTAAAATTCATGTCAAGTGCAAGTTTTCTAAACAATATATGAATTTTAAATCGAAATAAATTTATGTATTTAGTAAATTTCAATGAAATAATCAACATAAAATTATCATCATCATTAAAAAAATAAGAAAACTAGGATGTCTAAATTATTGAATTCACTATATTAAGATTAATTTATTTTATAATTCAACTTAAATTCAACATAAATTCAAAATAATGATAATTAGTCTAACATATTTATAAGAAATTTTTTTTACAAATAATCGTTATCATTATTTTGAATGTCTTATATATAATAATTAAAATTTTTAACACCTAAAAATATTAACAAAAAAACAATTAAAAAATAAAATAAATGAAAAAAAAACTATTATGAAATTTCTTCATATGAAATTTTTAATATATATATATATATATATATATATATATATATATATATATATATATATATATATATATATATATATATATATATATAAAACCAAACCGGTTTCCACAAAAAATAACAAAGAAAAAGGTGACAGTGTGGGGAAACAAAACCAACCGGTTTTTTTTTTTTAAAAAAAAGAAAAAAAAGCCAAAACCAAAATCAGTTTCGCTGATTAAGGTTCGAACTCGCGCGCAGCAAGTCCACCAACACGGAGAGAACCATTCGGCCACAATTAGTTTTATGTCTATTTCCACCATACAAATTAGAAAAAGAAGGTCAGTGCAAAAAAAAAAAAGGAGCACATACATACGTGAAGCACCGGAGCAAACGACCAGTACACAGTGTTTTGTGTATGCGTGAACAGTACTTAGCTACAGTAACCGGGACCATTTTGTTTTAGCTATTAGGTAATGTGGATAAAAGATTTATTATATATATATATATATATATATAAATCATATTCTATTTTAGAAAAATATTATTAAAATATATATATATATATATATATATATATATATATATATATATATATATATATTAACTTTTCAAGCTAATAACCAAGTTATTATACCAAAAATATTATACTTAAAAAAATAATAAAACTCAATTCTCAATAAATTAATTATTAAATAATAAATTCTCATTATTATCATTATTATTATTACTATTTTCATAGATATTATTATTATCAATAGGTAATATTATCATAATTATTATTGTTGTTGTTTTTATTGTTATCACTGATATAATATAATTATTGTTTTATTATAACAAACTATTATGATTATTATTGTTATCATAATTATTACTATTATTATCATCATTACTATTATTACACTTATACTACCATTATTGCTATTATTTTTACCAATATTATTATTATTATCATCTTTATCATCATCATCATCATCATTATTAATACTATCATCATCATCATATTACTATTTAAATAACAAAAAAATATAAATTTGATTTGAAGAATAAATTACTATTATTATTAGTAGTAGTAGTAGTAGTAGTTGTAGTATGACGACCACCACCACTACTATCATTATCATATTATTATTACTAATATTACAATTGTTATTATCATTGTCACTATTACGGTCATAATAAAGTATTATCACTACTATTTTTATTTTTGTTATTATCATTATTATTAACATTATTGTTATTGTTGAAAAAACAAAACCCATAAAATTGATGTAAAAAATAAACTTTAAAACCATAAAAACTTTAATAAAAGGGCTAAAAAAATTAAGAAATCAAAAGAAAAGAAAAGAAACCAAATTGAAATTGTTATTATTATTAAAATAACAAAAACATAAATTTGACTTGATGAATAAAATTAAAAGCCATAAAAACTTTGATAAGAGAAAAAATAACAAAATAAGAAAATAAAAGTAGAAGAATTAAGTCAAAAAATAATAGATTAAGTTGGAAAACAACAAAACTTCAACAAAAAAGAAAAGAACAAAAATCAAAACTAAAAGGATTGAATATAAAGAACCAATAAAAAGAAGGACCTGAGTGCAATTTATTCATGTAGTAAAGAGAAGAGAAGAAAATAGAGAAAAATGATCATTGTTAGATGACAAATATTAACCATTAATAAAGAGAACACGATAAAGAAAAGAACACCGAACACGTGGAGACTTAACAAGTGTCGTCCAAAATACAAGGTGAGTGTCGTCCAAAATACAAGGTGTCACAATACGTTTTATTATTTTTTCAATTAAAAAATTATTTATTAAATTATATCACCCTTAACCATTGTAATTACAAAGAAACATGAGAAAAAGAAACCAATAAGCCCATTTAAATGGCCCAGTTTTTGTAACTCAAAAGATAAATGTGTAATTATACTATGCAATTAAGATAAAAATACTAAAACACCTTTATCCACCCATGTTAGTTTTTTTTATTATAAAGATATTTATTTTATTTTACCATGCATGATAAAAATATAGAATCAATAAAAATACCCCAAACAAATTAATAATGATTAATTATCTTATAAAATAACTAAAATACCTCTAAATCAAAAGCAACCATCTTTTTTTATCAAGTCTGCAGATATTATTTCATTATTACAATAACACCTAACACGTGGAGGCTTAACAAGTGTCGTCCAAAATACAAGGTGTCACAATACGTGTCATCATTTTTTTAATTAAAAAATTATTTATTAAATCATATCACCCTTAACCATTGTAATTACAAAAAAAACATGAGAAAAAGACACCAATAAGCCCATTTAAATGGCCTATTTATTGTAACTCAAAAGATAAATGTGTAATTATACTATGCAATTAAGACAAAAATACTAAAACACCCTCATCCACCCATGTTAGTTTTTTTTTATTATAAAGATATTTATTTTATTTTACCATGCATGATAAAAATATAGAATCAATAAAAATACCCCAAACAAATTAATAATGATTAATTATCTTATAAAATAACTAAAATACCTCTAAATCAAAAGCAACCATCTTTTTTTCTCAAGTCTGCGAATATTACTTCATTATTACAATAAATAGTAATTTGAGTCTCGCATTCTTCCTCTTTTTCTTTCTCTCTCTAGTCACATCTCTTCATTATCGTCTGCACAAAGTATTTTTGTTTTTTTTTAAAGTATTATTTATAAAAAAAAATATAAATTGAACGTGTATATTTTCCTTAAAGAAATTATTACCATTTCTTTCTATAACCATAAATATTAATATTAATGTTGGAAAAACAAGCTATAATCACACTTAGATTTGTTTTACCAAAAATTGAACAATTTCCACTTAAAGAGCCATGATACTCAGATTTTGTTGCCAAACAAGGAAGAATTGTCTAGATTTTCTTACCCAATAATGATTAATGTTAAATTAACAGGTAACAGTACTGTAAGAAAATTCAGGTTAAAAAAAAAATTATAATAGTAGTTGGGTAAGGAATTATGCACTTCATTATTTTTCAAGTAGAATAACAAAAAGAATATATTTTTACTCTACAACTATAAAACAGACATGAACTTGCAACTCATCGCCTCTGCCTTTGATCTCAGCCTCTTTCTCACACAGACATATGTACAATGTCTGTGAATGTGTTTTTATCAACCTCTGTCTGGTGAAGTGATTGTTTTTTTCTGGAAATTTACAGTGTGTTAATGGTGCTTTAGAATCTGAATTTAGGATTACGTAAAGGCAAGGATTTTGAAATAATATTCTTATTTTTTATGCATACATTTCAGTATTTTCATAACTTCTTAAGATATCATAAATTTTAATTATATGTTTTTTTCTTCTTCGAGAAAACACCATTTCTTGGAAAAGCACGTTTTGTGAGCTCAAGTGAGCAAGTTAAACCCTGACTATCCCGGACTTTTACAAAAAATATACATCCTAACTTGAACTTGAAATCTGTTGTGCAGATCTCAAATCATTTATCATTACACCATTCTCTTGTACAAAATTCACCATTAACAATCAAGTTCCTAACTATTAATGGTGAATTTGTCTTGCAGATTCTGATTCATCATATCGCAAGCACCATGGACATTAATCCCTCCCAGGCTGCGAATAGATCTCTTTCTGCTGAAAGAACAGAATCCTTTCTCGATTCAAAAGTGATTGCCAACACTGGCAGGCTAGGTAACTATTTTGGACCTGATCTGAAAGGGGAGGGACCCCCAAAATCACTTTTTCAAAGAGCTGCGGAGGGCCTGCCTATGTTTGATCAACTTACGGGTTCCCGCATGGGAACTGTAGAAATGGAGAGGATATATTACTATGCTGTTCGGAAGGCAGAAAAACATCTTGCTGTCAAATTGCTGCCTCTGCAACAGTTTTTTCTAGGCAATCTCCTTACTCCGGGAACTAACAGATACCCACAATTTACTGATATGTTTCCTGCTCATCTGCATCCGCATTCAGTAATGGAAATGGGGATAAATTTGTATCAATTAAGTATCATATTCATCAACAACCCGGATACGTCCCATATTGATTTGAAGGACATTGAAAGGTTCAAGAGACTAACTGGTCTTGAGAACCTTTTCCTAGATAGAGATGAAGCAACATTAATCCGATCAATGTAGACGGTGCTCTATATGATGTGATAGTCCATGAGGCTGGACATGGAATAGAATTTCCTCCTACCAGTAATCGTTTCTCTCGTGATAGAGCAGAACCTGCAGATAGAATCCCGCAGTCTTGGCATCAACATATTCAAGGTAGTGGCAGTTCAACATCTCGGCAGGCCACAACTAGAAGGATTGGCAGAGGATGGTCCTGCATTGCTTTTTCTCCCCTCACGCGCAGATAAAGACGAGTTGAGTGCTCTAATGGCTGCCATTAAAACTGGCCTTGCATTGACTGGTAATGCTGCAATGGGACAGGTAGGACAAGTTGATGGGCCAGTTGATCCTCGCCAGCTTACAGGCAATCTTGGCGATGATGGGATTTTAGAGGCTCTTATAATGAAAAGTAGGGAAACCACAGTCCTGAATTCATCAATGCATGCCAAACTACAACGTATAACAGCCAGTAAATGGAAAAATTTAGGATTGTTTTTCACATTTTCACCATTGTTGCCACCTTTTCACGTTGTGGTCGGTCATTTGACAAATGAAATCTTCTCCATTGCAAGCAAAACCAAAGATGATCAGATCGATTAGCCACGTCAAGAATCGGCCATATAATGTATAGTATCCAACTCAAAATTTAGATCAAGGGAAGTAAATTACTGTTTCGCAGCGAGGTGATCAAAAAGCTATTTTTTAATGTAAGGAAAAAACATTTGAGCATTATTAATGTGTTTTTCAAGTTTCATAAATAAAAATGTGTGTGTGTGTGTGTGTGTGTGTGTGTGTGTGTGTAATGATAATTATATATACATAATAATGATAATTTTGTGCTAAAGCAATTCAAAGATAAATCAAAAGGCTGATAGATAATATTAACAATTATAACCACATGCAAGAGATAATTATGGAGAGACCATTGTGTCTTTTATTTGATAAATCATGGTTTGAATTTTAGTAGATGTTTAACACTGCGTTTCAAAAGTATTTTTTTAAAAAAAGTATTTTATATTTTATTTTATTTTTCACTTTCAATTATATTTTTTAGTGTTTTTAAATTATTTTCATGTGTTCATGTCAAAATTATTTTTCAAAAATAAAAAAATATTTTGATGTATTTCTGAACAAAAAATATTTTCAAAAATAATTTCAATCATACTCGCAAACACCGATTATCATGACAAAACTCATGAGCTTTATCTTCATTTTTATCCTCACCTTCTTCTACTTATTGAACAACATAAGATTTCACCACAGTATTATTAAAAAGAAAATACATGTCTATATGAGTCTATGTGTTCTATGACTAAACCTTAAGTGTTTGTTTATCATTGTATTTCAAAAGCAAATTAAAAAAATAAAATAAAAATTATTTTTATTTTTATTTTAAAATTAATTTTTTTTAGTATTTTCAAATCATTTGATATGTTAATGTCAAAAATAATTTTTAAAGCATAAAAATATTATTCTGAATGAAAATTATTTTGAAAAGCAACTCAATCATACTCTTAAATAGACTAACTCGATTATGACTCGATTATATAGATTGTGTTTGGCTCTTCATTCCAAAAGTATTTTTGAAAAAAAAATATTTTATTTTTATTTTTAACTTTAAATTATGTTTTTGATGTTTTAAGATCATTTTATGTGTTGATGTGAAAAATAATTTTTTTTTTAAAATATGATATATTTCTAAATAAAAATATTTTAAAAAATAACATCAATTACACTTTCAATCAGCCACATATCACTAATAGGTCAATGAAAAAAAAACCTTGGATTTTGGTTTCCTAACAATAAAAATAATTATTATAGCATTATCGTTGTCAACTATGAAATATAGAAAACGGATATGGATACGATATAAATATGATGTTATGCCAATTCTTAAGAATTTAGGATATAATTAATAAGAGAGGGATGCATCGAATTTATGAATATTCTACATATATCATAAAAGATAATAATAAAAAAAAACACTCTAAAATTAATATAGTAATCAATTGATACATCTATGTAAGAAGTCGTAAAAGAAAACTAATAAACATCATGTGATCTATATTTACTTAACAATGAAATAATTTTGGATGTATAAGAATTTGGTGATATGTCCTCCAAAGAGCATGGTGTGTTTACAAAGAGCTTAAGACTTGTATAGCAGGTTTTAAATTTAAATTAAGGCGTATATCTCTTGTAAAAACTTAGAACAATTGGGGTTTTATTCTTTCACTTGGACCTATAAAACATATTTTTCAAGGAATGAAATTTCCTCGAATAAAAAAAACACTTAGTGATAGCAAATTAACAAATCACCAGTTTTTTTTTTTTTATGAAAAGCATGTTTTTTTTATTTATTTTGCAATCCTAAATTGCGATATTTAATTAAATTTCTTGTTTATGAACTATGATATCGTCCCCAATAGGCGTGGTGTGAGGGCTTGTAATTTGCAGAACAAGTGTAGAGTTATAATTAGAACATGCATTTCTTATAAAATCCTAAGATAGTCAGAGTTTTACCCACTTACCAAGGCTCACAAATTATATTTTCCAAATAATAAAGTTTTCTCACATAAAACAACTATGAAATCAATTAAATAACATTGTGTTTGGAAATTATGATAAAATTATAATTGATATTGTGGTACACAATTATAAAATAAATTAAATTTAAGATTAGCTGGTATATCGGTTCATAATGATCAATTAAACCATAAAAAAAACCAAAAATATAATTTTTAAAATATAATGATCCTAAGATTGAAGTATCAATTCCATCATTGATACTTAAAAAATAAAAATATATAAAAAAAACAACAATTATTGTATCAATTATAATTGTTTGAGATTTTAATTAAAATTTATTTTTGAATCTATAAGTTGAATCTTTTTAAAATACATATCTTGACTGATATTTTTATTTTCTTTAAAAAAATATTTTTTACTTTAAACAATCAACTATATTGTACAACTAAATTAACTAGCGGATCAATTAAACTAAATTAGAGATTTAGCAATGAGGTTACATGGTGAGTTTTTGCAATTGAAATACACAAACATGTTCAAATATCACATTTAATGTATTATTTGGTAGTATGGTTGTGATTATTTTTGAAAATATTTTTTATTTAGAAATATATTAAAATAATATTTTTTTATTTTTAAAAAATTATTTTTGACATTGAAAATAATTTAAAAATATTAAAAAAATTTAATCCAAAATAAAAATAAAAATAAATATTTTTTTTCAAAAATATTTTAGAAACATTCTTTTAAAAATAATAGTTTTTTAAAAAATATTGTGATTCAAATGTTATTATTTTATCAAAAACTTTCTTTAACAATCCCTTTGTCCTTACCTCAGTGGACCCCAGAATAGTTTTTTCAAAACCCAAACTACCCTTGTCATGTTATGGTCACGCTCCAGACCAAAACAGTGTTGTGCTGTGCTGTGCTGCAGTTACCTTGTATGGAAAAATGGCATGGCTTCTCTTCCTAGCTGACAAAACTACGAAAAGACACAAACTTTCTTAAGTTATACACAGCAAAACCCCAAACAAACAACGACCCATTATTTCGCTTCATTGCATTTACTCTCTCAACCTCTCTTTCTTCCTGGTTAGTTCCTCTTACTGCTCTTTCTCTACATACATTATGTATGCATGTGTTTTGATCACCTATTGCTTTGTTCTTTCTTTTTAAATTTTTACTATTTGTTATTCAATTTGTTAAAAAAAAATTAGAATCTGAACTTGGGGTTTGTGTTTTTTTGTATCAAAAGCAAGGATTTTGAGGTGGAGCCCAATTTTTTATTTTCTTTACTTTTTTATGTTTAAGGTGATAAGTGTTGTATTGCATGTATAATTTCATAGATGCTGATTCTCCCTCTCTCTCTTTTTCATGATTTGATATCAGTTTATATATGATACAGTAAATGAACCTTTGTTATATTAATTATGTGATTATTTTTTTTGGTTGTGTTCCTAGCAAAATCTTGCTCTTTAAATAACTGATTTTCTTTCATTTTCCCCTCATCTGAATCCAGTTTTGCAGTCACAACAGTCAATGAGACGAAGACTGAAACTTCTTTTGCCTTAAATTTGCTGAGTTTTTTTTTTTTTTGGATAAGCAACCTTGTTCTGGTAGAACTATACACAAAAAGGAATTCTAGTTTCTCAAAAATTGGATTTTTTTTTTATGAGGTGTGGCTAAAACTTCCTTCAAAGTAGACGCCTTTATTTATTTCTCTCGTGATTCAAAGTTGGTATCCTTGATTGGTTGCCAAACTTAAACGAGTCTTGCTCTAATCAGCATAATAGTCCAGAATTGGAATGAATTTCATGTCATGTTGAACAATCTTTTTATTTGTATCTTATCATTGTGGCCAGTTTTGCAATTTTTCGTTCACTAAAGATGAGAGAGCTTTTGTATTCTTTAGATTCCATCCGGACTTGGTGGCTAGAAGTTTGCAGATCATCAAGCACCAAATCGCGGGAAAGATCCTGACTCCTGAGTTGACCAAATATTATTGTAATCAGCCCCTTTATGTTTTCCTTTTCACTTCAACTCTTGATTTAATGTTGGTCTTAGCACGTCCAATGATTTTATTGTTCAGTTATGGTTATTTCACGCTTTGGTTTATTGTTATTATATACTTGTCTGCTCCTTGCTGTATATTAGTGTTTATTACCCTTAGTTTTTTGTTCCTTGAACCACCAAGGAAAATGGAGGGCCCTTGCCTTCTTAGTATTATGTACTATCCCAATTGTGCTCATTCTTGGCTATTGTTAATGACTGGTTAAATCTGTCCATTGTGTGGAAGGTGAAAGGAACAATTCTGGTCCGGGTAATTGGCAAATTGATTTGCTTCATTCATATTCTGTGTTTGTATTTATTTGATTCCCATCAACTAACTTTACAACTGGAAGAGGTTCTGGTACATTTTTAAGAGTAGTTCTTAATTCACAGAACCTGTGAGATCAAAAAAAATAAAAGGTGCCAATTGTCAGCCATTTTTTAGGTGGATTTAGCATCCCCCCTATATTTGTTTTCATATTTCTTCTTAAGGACCTTTGTGTGTTGGGCCATTTAAAAAATTCTGCATGTAGAGTTTTCTTTTTCATTGTTTTATGTGATTCTGCCATATCTCTTCTCAATCCAATCTATCTTGTCAGCGTTCAGATGCCTATGGACAGATCAGATTCCCTTTTGATGCCCTTCCCATGGTTTAAAGCACTGCAGATACTCCATCACACCCTTGGACATGGATGTTTCAGCTTGGAGTGATATTTGTTATATTCCTACTTCAGTGATTGACTAAAGATAAATATCTAGTTTGAGCCATTATAAATAACAAAGATATATAACTTGAAAATATTTTCTTGCATTACTGAAACTTTTGTTCCAAGGAATTGTTAATGACAACACTTTCCCCATTCACTGGAAAGATTTCGTACATGCATGGGATTGTTTGCTAAAATTTATAGGCAAAAACTAGCTATAAACTTTCTTTCTTTTGTTTAGAAGTTGCATTTCCGTCTTGATGTCTTCCAACTTGTAAATGAATCTTTCTAATTACTAGAAACATTTTGAAATATGTGAAAGTATATTGGGATTGCCATTTTTTATGGGTCCAGAGTCTTAATGAACTGCAATTGGCTAGCATGATCCAGGTTGTGGTTCAGCATGGGACCTAAGAATGCTAGGGTTCTCCATGGTCATGGTCTAAATCAATGTGGTTTTTTTAGAGTGTTGATCTATCTAGGATGATGATGACATCTTTCATTCCACAGACATGGTTATTAGACACGTTCTCTACATCATGAGAGTTTGATTTCAAATATCAGTAGAAAAGAACTTGTCCAGAAGTTCTTGTGAGAGAAGCATCAGACATCAAAACTCAAGCTCATAGCTGAGGGCCTAAGAACATGTTTTTATATTTTTAAACAAACTTCTATGCAGAAGTCACTTGGTTTGAATGTGTAAACCTAACATAGATGTGCTGCCACTTTGTGTTGAAATTTATTGTAACATTGGGGGTTTCAGACCTGAAACATCTGACCACCCATTCATACTTTCTCTAACACATCATTAGAAAAGTACTCAACCTAAAAGCTCAGGCTTTTAGTTGAGGGGCCAGTTATTTGTTTGTAGTTGAGGGATCAATTGATTTGTTCATAACTAACCTTTTATCATTTTCATCTTCAGTCTCACTACTCATTTTCTTAAATATCATCTGTTACGGAAGGTAGTGGACCCTAGGGAAGGATCTTTTTTTGTCACATCTTGTAACAGAATGGGCTATGAGAGGCATGTAAATTAAGAAGTTTATCCTGCAATGCTAGTAACCCATTATGAAAGTTCATGATGGCATGCATCCCACGAACAAAACTCCATGCACAATTTAAATCATCAAAGTGTGCTATATTTGTTTGAGTTATCTTTTAAAAGCATGCGTTGTTGTTAACTGCTATGATTGCTCCTTGTCATTATCAGAAAACATATATGCTATTATTTGATTAGCTATATATTTCAGGGCTAGCAGATTAAGTTGAACTCTTCCCCCTTTGGATATAAACTGAGAGAGAGTGAATACTTTTGCTATTTGTTATCGTTTCCTGACAAGTGAAGGAAAAGGGCACCTGTCGACAGAAAAACCCATTGAAGAATTCAGCTCTATCAAGTTAGCAAGTTGACTTTTCACCTTTCATAGCTCTTTGCTCTGCCTAGCAACCTTTCTCCAACCCTTTGATATCTGAGACCAGGCTAGTCATGATGAAAAATCCTAGCTGCTGAAATGGCTGGTGACCGTGAGTTGGTTATTTTTGGAGTCAAAAGATACAGTTTCCTCAGCCATTTCCTCTGGATTTGGCATTCCCCTAAACTTATTTGCTTTTGGATTTTTAATATATTTACGTCAGTTAAGCCATAAATTCAAGGAACCTTTCAAGTTAAAAGTTTTATAGCTTGCACCATACCTTGCCTAATGGAATTTTATCCTGTAACTAAAAGTGTGGAATTTCAAATGATAGTTAGATTCCCTTTTAATCATGTTAAATAAGGAGTAAAACATAGGCAGTTATGTTGCTAAATCTCTGTTGATGTTAGAATAGATTGATCCAGATTTTATCTATGAGTATCAATGATATGTTACCATTTAAAAAGTTATTTTTGCTAATGAACAGTTGACACTCCAATATTTTCCAAATGAATGGGTAGATGTTTGCATGCATACGATTATGGTTTCTTGTCAATTGTAGAAGTTTGGTAGTTCATGTCATTGATTAGAGGTGTTTGGCTATCTTTGATACTATACGGTGTACTTGATGTATTTGCGCTGAACTAACACATGGTTGTATCATAGCCTTCCAATCTGCCATCCATCTTATGATATAACTTGAGCTCATAAGTTGTTTTAGTAATTCAGATATTAGTTCATGGCAAAAATTTCAACAAATATGGAATGATATGTAAAATGATGCCAGGAGCATGTGTTCCACTTGAATCATATGAAAACAATACGATTAATTTAGTTTCAAACAAACATTAATCCCCTAAACACGTATTTTTTAAGCAGTGACCTGTCATCATAAAATGAAAATAATATGATTAGCGATGATAACGTCAAGTATATTTTAGGCACTGGCCTGTCAGCATATTTTTTTATATGAGTAAATTGAATGATTTTTTGTCAAATTTATGAGAATCATTATTTGTTCTTTTCCTAAGTGCTTTGAGTTCTTAATGCAGATTCCGATTTATTATATTGCAAACATATGGAAACTCCATCTCAGGCTGCAAATTCTATTTCGGCTGCGGGATCAGAATCCTTTGTTGATTCAAGTGTTGTAGCCAACAATGACCAGCTTTTCCTCCTTTATTTCATCATCGGAAACTTTTTAGGGCCTGATCTGAAAGGTGAAGGACCAAAAAAATCACTGTTTCAAAGAGCAGCTGAGGGGCTATCAACTTACTCATTAGAACAATTAAGTGGAGGCTACATCAAAACTGAAGAAATAGAGCATATATACTACTATTCACTTCGAAAGGCAGAGAAGTATCTTGCTCTGAAATTATCCTTGTTGCGCCAGTTCTTTCTAGGCAACCTTCCTGCTTCTGGAACTGCTAGTTACCCGCAGTTTCCCCATATGTTTCCAACCAACCTACACCCTCATTCACTAATGGATAATAGATACAAAATTGTGTTAAATGTGATATTCATCAACAATCCAAATACCTCCCATATTGGTTCAAAGGACATTGAGAGGTTTATAAGATTAACTGGGCTCAAGAATCTTCAGCTGGATAGAGATGCAGCAAGATTTCATTCATATTTGGATGGCAGTGCTCTATATGATGTGACAGTGCATGAGGCTGGACCTGGTGTAGAATGGCCTCCTACAAGCACTCATCATTTTCATAAGAGAGCAAAACATGCAGATAGCATCCTGCAAGCCAGGGATCTGCATGTCTATGATGTGCAACCTCTTAACTGTGTGCCATCTAGAGGTGTGCCTCCTTCGCACAGCTACACAGCCTCTCTACCAGCCAGAGATTCTGGAAAATCTGTTGAAGAAAGTCCACGGATGGTTTTTCTTCCATCAGGAGCTAAAAAGGAAGAGTGGGACAGTCTGATGGCTGCATGTAAAGGTGGACTTGGATTGACAGGTACTGCTGCAATGGGCCTGGTGCGACAGACTGTCGGGCTTGTTGATATTGGTGATTGCGAAGATGCATACCTTTTCCGGGTGTCTCTTCCTGGAGTGAGACAAGATGACAGTAAGTATCATTAGGATGATTAAATGCTTGCTTCTTACTGAATTTCCTTTATCTTTTCATGATGCTGTAGTTTACCTTTAGTAGATATTGCAAGTATAAAGTTCTCATGAATCTCTTAATTTTCCTTTTATATGTTATCAGCTTGTTATGCTCTAAATTGTCTGTGAAATGGAAAAATCGAATGATGTTGTAGCTTGCCATGTGCATACCATGCAGTTATGACATTCAACCGGTCTGATTATATTTCCAATTCCATAGAAAACATCTCAGCTTTCACATGGGTAGATAACATTAACTGTGTAACCTACACTTGTCACCACCAAAATTCATAATATAATTGAAGGGAACATCTTTAATTTATGCTGGTCATTCTTGTCATTAAAATTTCTGTGATGGTTACTTCTTTGCTTGAAAATGCCAAACAGGTAGGGGTGGCCAGCATTGAACCTTATTAATTTTAGGTTACATCACCTCAATCATAATGGTGTTTCCACTCTATTAGCAAATTTTGACACCTTTTCTTTTCCTTTACCCTTTGCTAAGTGTCTTTTTTGAACTATCCTTCTTTCTGCAGATGAATTCAGCTGCAAAATCGAAAATGATGGTAAGGTGCTGATAAAGGGCATCACAACAACAGGTGAGAAAACGGTGTCAAGGTTCTACCAAAAGTTTGAGATGCTATCCAGAAACCTCTGCTCACCAGGGCAATTTTCTATTTCATTTCAACTGCCTGGCCCGGTTGATCCTAGTCATTTTTCAGGCAAATTTGGTTTTGATGGGATTCTAGAGGTGATTGTCATGAAGAGCAGATAAAGTAGTTGATAACTTAAAATCCCTGTACATTAGCTAGAAATGCAAGGTTCACAAGGAGCTCTCCACCAACACATGGAAATATTATTACCATTATATGAAAAAAATTGAGATGTTTCTCTTTTTCAACAAAATTTTTTTTCCTACCTTTTCAGATTCCGTGAGGTCAAACAACTTAATGTTTTAACGCATATCTTAGGAAGCTGCACTTAGCAGATATGTATCAGCTGAGCACATGCCTTTCGAGAATGGGGATATGTTGTTCAGCAACATAGGATCAGTTCTTAAAGGGGAACAGGATACTGCATGGTTTTGCAGTGACACAATCCACCCTGGTAATAGTAGAGCTTGGAGATTTCAGGGGGCATATTTATTTCCCAATAATGCTGTACTTTTCACATTTTAATCATTCTATGATGAAGGTACACGAGAGCGTTTATAAAGAGAGAACCAAACAAAAAAACAATCAATCTGTTCAATGCTGAACAAGGATTCGAACATAAAAATGAGAGGATAACATCCAAGACAGAGAGAAAAGCTCCATCAAGATCAGCTATAATCTTTTCTGCATGTTATTTACAAAAAAGTCGTGCTTCTTAACAGCTCCTTTTCATGAGGAATATTCCTTCAAAAAATGTTACAATCAATGAAAACATTTATGGAGCTAGGAAAAGAGAAAGTTCAGAACGTGTAAATATGGACATGCAGGTTTCGAAAGAATTTTGGGGGGTAGACGAAAAGGGAAAATTCAGATCGAGCAACCACAGTTCACATATCATAACAGAAGGATGATGCTCATGGCTCATCACTTATCACGTACATATAGGAAAGGGAAAAAAACAACAAAGTCTGGTTATTACATGACACCATTACTAGAATTTCCAACATCAACTGTCATCTCCATGAATGGCTTTTACTAGAAAAGGAGTGTGATAAGCTTACTAAAATCTGGTGGAAAGGCAAGAAATATTGGTACTATCAGTTACATGAAAGCATTTCTGTACAACATACTCATCTGATCACCCTGGTCTGCTAATCAAACACAAACCAGCAGTGGATAAGTTGAAGTGAGCTTACATTTCTTAACTTCCATGCTCCAGTTACTAATGATCTGAGGGTGACGGCTGCTGCTCTGATCCCTGAGGCCACATATGCTGTGCCATATAGGGGTGAGATTGCTGGGCATACATAGCTGGGTCTGTCACAGGCTTGCCCATTATCATCCCAGGATTCCCGACCTGAGATGCATGTGGATGTGGCATATAGCAGTAAGGGAGTGCATCAACAGGCCCTCCAACAGGAATTGTTCCTCTTGGGATTGATGCAAGAACTTCATCTTTCATATCCTCCCTAGGTACAATGTCAACCAGGAAATCAAAGATATCAGTCCTGGTGATAGCTGCAGCAATATCATTCTTCTGTAGTGTCCTCCTCTTGTTCTCCTCCGTGTGATTCCAAGACTGCAAGGTCAACTCTAAAATAAACATTTCACAAGCCCTGGCGAATATAACTGGTGCCTCAGCAGATATCATCTTGACATCCTCATCAGCCTTCATGATCTTCTTGATCCTTGCCAGGGGAAGACTATGATTTTTGAAATCAGTAACCTTGTCAATTTCTTTATACTGATTTGTCCAAAAAGACTGCCGTTGTTGCTGGAGTTGCTGTTGCTGTTGCTGGTGGATCTGCTGATAGGCAAGTTGATGCTGTTCAAGCTGAGCTCCTGCAGGCTGACCAGTTACTGATCCAGGATTTGAGGCAGCAGGCATATGGTTTGGCTGATATGGATTTGTTCCATACCCTTGCTGATCCATTTTGATCCAACTAAACACAATAATAAGCAACTTAATGACTCGTTGTTTAGCAAGATACAAGAGGAAGCATGAAAAACTAAGTTTGGCATTTAATTTGCAAAAACTAGATTCAACATTTAATTTGCAGTATATAGATATACATATCATGCAGTATATAGATATACATATCATATGATTGCATGCTGAAAGGAAATGTCATGATATAAATTGGCTACGCTATGAATAGGAATTCTCTGAGGTGAAGAACAGATGCAACTAAAAGGAGATGCAAATTCAATTTACACTATCCAATCAGGTGTTTGAATTATTAAAAAAAATGCAGCAAACCAAGTTTGTCTGATTTCAAAAACATAAACAAACAAAAAATTCTCACCAACAATATCCAAGATGCAGAATACCAGCATCATCCTTGCATTTTATCATGGATGAGCTTTTACGGATATTATCACTTCAATTAATGAGGGTATATCTCAGTATCGATCAGTGAAATCAATCACACTTAATTAACATTCAAGCATGGTAACAAATGGCTTACACTAGCCAAGTTTTGATAGGAATATATCCTCTTAATGCTAAGAAAAGCAGAGAACCGCATAGCTGTAATGGTTCCCAGTTAAATTCAAAAGGTGAAAGTCTCAAAAATTTATGATGCCCACTTTGATGATTTGATGATGAAACTACTTGGAGACAGATGCATTTGGGAAGGTAGAAGGCCCGCCCATGTCCTGACAACAACATAGTGCAGTTGTAGAAAGAAATTCATTACTTGCTGACATTGTTCAGCTCCCAAACAGAAACAGAATATAATTAATTTCCCAGAGCTTTCCCAACACATCTTTGATCTGCTTCCTATCCTATCCTAGAAGTAAATCGCCAAGATACATGCAAACAGCTACCTCTTCCACAGCAGGACCCAGACAAAATACATAGTTGCTAAAATTGCCAAGTGTTAGTATAATATCTAGAAAGAAAAGAAAAAACCCAGAAACAATACCAACAGTACATCCATAATCACCAAAATATTGACAGAGATTCAACCGACTTGCCTTTTCTTCTTATTATTTTTATTTTTAATGAAATACAATTTGTTTTACTTCCAGTATTACATCATGCTTTAGGCAATCAACCATGAGCCCAGAGCATACCAGTGATGATCTTGATCTTCTTCTGGTAATTTTGGGTACGGGCCAAAAAGGTAAAGCAAATTCCAAGTATTCTTCTTACAGAAATCAAACAAAAGAATTGCAATTCATTTCTAGAATCACAAGCAGCATCACATCACATACTAATTTGAGCTGAACAAACAACAGCTCAGTAAGTTAAAAAGAAAAAATATATCATACTGATACACACACAAACTCCAAAAACCAAAAATTCAGACTTGCCTTGATTTCTGACCAAACAAAACAAAGCCTTTGTAAGAACACATGAAAAAAGAAAACCCGGGAATCTTCTGGGATGGTAAAACACAAGATCGATAAAGCAAAACAACAACACATAGTAAGTGACATGCATGTGTGTCTATGAAAGAAAAAAGTTTGCGGCGCTACCTTTCTTTCTGTAGAGCTTGTTCTTTTGCTTGCAAGATCAAGAACCTGAAGAAAAGTAGAACTTTCAGCAAGAAAAGAAATATGGGATCTACTTTTTGTAAAATCTGTGTCCGTATACTTATTTTTTTCTTTTTAGTTTAGGGTTTGATGATGAATCAGCAGAGTTTTAGTCCCGAGTGATGACGTTTTTGTATGTACAATGAGTGGAGCTTCTTAAGAACAAACCTCAGATTGGAAACAGCAGCTGCTTGTGCTTTGTCTCGTGTTCTGACTCTTTAACTTATATATTGTCAGAAGTTTAACCTCTTATGGCTTCTCTCTCTTTTGTTTCTTTTTGACGAACTTACCCTTTTAAGGAAATTACCTTATCTTCCTAAGGTCAATCAAGCTGTACCTGGTTTTGTTTGTTTCATTAAGAACGACCTGGGTTACTGTTAATAATTTATTTCTCCTACAGGGCTTGCTTTCTGCTTTGACTTTTCCCTACATTTGGCTGCCGGTTTGCATGTTACCACGAGTGGCGGTGTTGATCTTACTCGGGGGGTTCTTCGATGAGGATCATGTAAAAAAGATAAATAAATCTGTTTATGATGACAACCAGAGTTCAAGAAAAGATGTCTTTTTGTTAAATAATAAACTTCGACGAAGCAGGCTCATATCTGATCTTTGAATCTTATTTAAATTCGGGTGTAAGATTTTACTAGCCCGGTTCTATTGAAAACTCGGATGGTTCTTCTACCCCTTATTGTTCGAAAATCTTTTGAGAATGTGATAAAAGTTCATTTTAAAAGTTTTTTTTATTTATAAATATATTAAAATTATATTTATTTATTAAAGAATTGTTTTTTTATTTCAACACATAAAAATATCTAAAATATTAATTTTTTTTAGTTTAAAATAAAAATTAAAAATATTAATTTTTTTTAGTTTAAAATAAAAAATTAAAATTAAAAATATTAATTTTTTTCCAAAAATATTTTTGAAATATAATGCCAAATAAGATCTAGACTTGTATATATTGATTATGTCATTTTTGTTATTTTACTTTATATTGTGGATTTGAGGTTTAATTTATGATTATTATTTTTTTTACTATTTTTCTGATTTAGAATTCTAATTATTATTATTTTACCTTGTTTAAGTTTGTTTTTAACCTATTTCAAAAGTTATAATCCACTTAAAATAGAGAAACTATTACATATGGGGAATTTAATAATAAAAATCCATAAGGATTCTTGTACTTGAGATCTAAGGGTAATATTATCATTTTTTAAGGATCCATCGGTCATTGTCATATTAATCGAAGAAGAAAAATCTTGCCTTTATGACCAGGGCATCGAAAACAACTAGATCATAAAGTAACATAAAGCTGCACACTTGTGGATTGGGCCATCAATGGCTGACAGTTACTTTAATCTGATTAAACCTCTACATTTATAACACAAAGCTCAATAAACATGACACTGTACCTGATTTTGAGACATTCATAAGCTCTATTACTGTCTTGTCCAAGACAGCTCAGCTCTCTGCAAACATGTTTTCGCAAGAATAGAATTTTACATGTCGTACGAACACCAATATTAGTGGATAAGCAAGACATTCATTAGCCAAAAGAAAATAACAATGATAAGAAATCAATGTCAGTAATAAGCAACTTGTAGCTAGCAAAGTTTCCAAAAGGAAGTTAAGACAAGGAAACATAGGCAAAGAGCAAAGATCAGCATATCGATGAGAATTATGATGCAAATTGACACAGAAGTATCGATCAAATTCAAGACAATATATTACTATGGGTCTCAGACATTTCCTGTCACAAATATATTTGTATATGCATGGAAATGGTGCTATAATAAAATTCAGAGATTAATGGGAAATCTGAGGAAAGAAATGAATACACTCACCTCTGTAGATACAAACTATAGCTATTTTCAGATTACAGATAAAAAAGTTCCATAATCTTGGCACTCTTTATCATCCAGCATCAAGGCTTGTATATTTTCCCTCCCCTTTATGGATAACAGAATTGCAACATATTTTCAACTTTGCGAATCAAAGCAATCACCCTGAGAACATAGCTATTACTAAGCTAACTGCCACAAAAAAGACATAAAGCCCAACAAGGCAGAAACCCCAGAACCTTGGCACCCGAAATCTGGACCATGTGATGACTAACAGAGATCCCATCAGTCCGAAAAGCAAGAACACAAATGCAATCACAATACTAATGTGGAAATGGAGTCTATAAGCTTTTGGATAAACATCAGCTGTTAGTATCACCAAAGCTGATCCAAGCCCAACAAGCATGTTGAACATTGGTCCAGCAAAACATCCAGCCATGGCCATAGCTGGCTGACCAGCTTTGGCAACTGCAACATCAGCAACTAGATCACCCACAGAATTTCCCCAAGCAAGTACTGTAAGCCCAAGGAGAGATGGGGGCACTTCAAGAAGTATTCCAACTGCTTCCAGGCAGTTGAGAAGTTCTCCAGCAACAGCAGATATCCAAAAGACACTCATTACAAATGCCACAAGCACCACCAATATTTGCTCGTTCTTTGGGGGTTCCTTTTCCAGTATAAAGTGCAGAACTGCGAGTGAAGAGCTTGCCAAAAGTACTATGAACCAGAGAGGGAAATGAGTGTTTGGAAAGAGGAATACAATGGGATGATCTAATGGCATGAATGAGTTGCAAGCATACAAAAGAGCTACTGGGCAAAGAGCAATGTTGGCAGACATGTAGAACCGGTTCCATTCCAAAGGTGCACTTTGAGGAATAGTGAGCTTCAGAAGAAAAGAGACAGGAAACTCCCAAACTTTTGAGATCTGTGCAAATGACAGAAACATAAATCAGAAAAGATGGCTTCTAATAATATATAAAATGATCTAAATATAAATAATAATTGTGTAATATCAATAGAGGAAAAATAGGAACATTTGCAATCTTTTGCGCTGGGTATTTCTTATGTCAAAAGACTTAATTACTTCAGGAAACTCGTTGCGAAGCAAGAAACATATGCATGAGAATTCATGACAGTAAGAGATGAACTGGATTGCTTATGAAGCCAAAGAGCCTCCCAAAATAACAGAAAAGCAACACAAAGTATTCTTGGGCAGCATGACAATAACATGTTCCTCTGGGTCAAAAGGTAAAGCCCAAAGTTAAAAATCAGCCTTCAATACAGTCATAGTTTATACAAATGGTTTGTTAATGTTTGCCCTCTGTATTAGTCACTTTATATCAGTCCCTAGGCATAACTTACGCTAAATCTGTTATCTTGAGTAAAGCCACAACAGAGGGAGCCCTAGACTAAGATGAAATAAAAAACTCAAAAAGAATGAAACCCCTGAAATATCAGCACTTTTTACACCAATCTGAAAACAACATCAGACATTTAAAATCCTCAATTTAAACCCAATAAAGATCCTTATTTATATGTTGAATGAAAATTATCACAATGTACATGGAAAATCAAAGATCCCCATTGTTAAACATTCCTTGCATCAAGTGATTAAACTAACACTCAAATATGCACCATTTGGTTGCAAGCCCAGGACATTTTAAACTTCATGAAATGATTTATTCACATTTTAAACTTCATGAAATGATTTATCCAATTTGATTGAGAATGCCTTGAGGGCCATCGGTATTCTATTCTAACACTAACCGAACAAAATGAGGTTTCTCAGAAATGAAAGAAACGTTACAAATTCCCTTCATAAGTGGCTAACAAAGTAAACTTCATGAGATACGAATTTCATCTCTCTCCTCCAATGTTGACAGAAACAGAAACTCCAAGAATTTATTATGAATTAGTAAAAGTTCTCTTTGTATCTATCTGTTTGAATATCAAGAACATTGAAGAGCGAAATACAGAGGATAAGTTTTATAACCAAGTCCATGTTCATAATACAGGTTCGCCCATGTTACAAAATTTATTTTTAGCCCAATCAATGATAACTTCAATCATGTTAAGATTTCAGAACAAGATCCACGTGAATGCTTCAGTTTTTCATTGTCAAATCACATGATAATTCACATTTAACCAAATGTAACAAAACTAAATTCATTAGCCTCTCTTGGCTTTAACTTCGCAGACTTATAACAGTCAAGACAACACAAACAACATTCCATTTATCTAAAAACAGGATAATCCAACAGATAAAAAGAAGAAAGGAAAAACACAAGCCAAATAACAAGGCATTACCATTCCATAAGCCCTCTCAAAACATCCCGAATGCTCCTTCTCGCCCGCCAAACTCCCCAACACCACTTTACCACCTCTCTCGCAATCCATTTCTCTCCCATCCTTTCCATCATCACCACCGGCACCGCCAGAAGCAATACCACCACTTCCCAAATCCATCCAAAACACAAATCCAACAAAAAACAAATAAAACCCAACAAAACCAACAGCCTGCCAGAAGAATATCTCCCCACTCAAATAAACATAAAACAAAATCAAAGCACCTAACAAATAAAACCCAACATCCCTTATAAAAGAAGCAGGATCCACATTAAATGGTGCAGCATAAATAGCAACAAAACCAACAACAAAAGCAGAAACAAAAGTCCCAGCAGACAATATAGCACCAAACCCAGTTCTATATTGCCCTGACCTAACAGCAGCAAGTGATGCAAAAACATCAGGTGCCCCATTACCTAAAGCCAAAAGGGTCACACCTCCCATACTTGGAGATAGATTTAAACGATGGGTTAACTTTGTTGTCACTATAGAGAAATGAGATTGTGCTGTTTCAATAAGAACATAAAAATGAAGAAGTACAAATAATGAAAGGCAAGGAATTGAAAGCAAAAAAATCTCTTTGAAGAGGCAAAAGTGAAGGGAAAGGTAATCAATAAGGCCATTTGAGGAGGGTAAAGATGTGCAAGAGAGAGTAAAGTTTTGATCTTGATTTTGAGAGAGGAGGGATCTATGGGGGATTTGAGGAGATGGGGTGGGGTAAAGTTGGGGTTTTGAGAAGATGAGAGTGGAGATAAGGGTTATGGAGATTGCTACAATGGTGTTTAGGAGAGGAGGGAGAGAGGAGAAGGCCATGCCATTTCATACAAAGTTTAGGCCTTCAAAGCTGATTTGTTTGCCACTTTTCATCGAGTCAGTGAGTGGGTGAGTAAGTGAGGGAGAGATTGCTGCTTTGACTTGTTAAATTTATGGATCTTTCATTTGATTGAGGATTTTCTTTTTGGTTTCAGATCTTGTTAGGATGTGATTAGTGATAATTTTTATGCTTAATTATGATAATAATCTTAACGCGTTTACAATACATGACTGAAAGATAGAATTCAATCATGACACGGAATAGAATAAAGCATAAGAAAGGATAAAGGAACTTTCTTTAAGAATTATTTTTTATTTTATTATTTTTTTTAATTCAAGAAAATCTTTCTAAAAATATAATTTATGGACCTAAATAAATAAATAAAATTTTAATTATTTTAAATTTTTATAATAATATATATTCCGTTTCAAATTTAAAATTCACTGTACAAATCTTAAATTTTTTATTATTATATCAAGTACCTGGTAAACTTTAATTTTATTATTGGTAAAAGGTGTTTCAATCCTTTTGCAATGTTCTTATATGATTAAATTATATAATTACCATTTGTAAAATAACAATGAACTATGTTCTAGTGAATTGTTTTATATATTCTTTTTATTTTTTAAATCATAAAATCATAATGTAATAACTTTATTACTCTTAAATTTAAATTTTTTAAAGTATGATTGTAGGGGCTTATTTGGATTTTCACAATAGTTTTTTGTTATAATAATTTGGTTACATGAGTAATATTGTATTTTAATAATAAAAAGAAAAAAAAAACTAAAACATTATTGAGCTTAGTTCAGTGATTAAATGCATTATTTTGCAGTTTTATTTTATTCATTTGTTATATTAAAACCATTATTTTCTCTTTCTTTTACCTCTACTTATGAGGTTTTTTGTTGATTGGAAAAAACTTTATCTCTCAAAAATATATTTTATAAATTTAGATGAACAAAAAAAAACTTCGGTTGTTTCAAACTCTTATAAAAAATATATATAAAAAACTTTATCTCTCAAAAATATATTTTATAAATTTAGATGAACAAAAAAAACTTCGGTTGTTTCAAACTCTTATAAAAAATATATATTTTAATTTAAATTTTATCATCACACCACACTATTTAAAAACTCTATTTATGAATTGCCTCTTAAAAAAACTAACAATAACCCTTCAATTTCTTTTCTCTTTAGATTTGGTTAATATTCTCTTAATTGTGAATTTTTTATTTGAAAAAAACATTTCTAATTTCATCCTTCTCTAATTTTTTTCATCTCTTACATTTAGTTCTTATTTTTGTATTGCTATTTTTTTGTTATTTTATTATTATTATTATTATTATTATTATTATTATTATACCATGTTTGATCCTCATTCTTTTTGTTGCTATTTTTCTCCCTTGTCAAGTTTTTTTATAAATTTTTATTTTATTTTAATATTTAATATTAAATTGATTGGAAATTAAATTTTTTAATTGAGACTGAGTTTGATATACTTGTTTTTCATAGTGTGTGTGTATTAACTGAACTTATCTCTTACTTATTTAGAAATTACATCGACACAGTCTTTTCACTGTATAACAAATTTGAAAATGTCATTCATGTCCCTTGAAAAATTCAAAAATACCTCGTCTCAAGGGTTAAAAAATCACAGTCTTGAGATAAAATAGTATTTTTATTGTGAATTCAAACAATAAAACCAGGACATATTTTATATATTTTTATAATATATTAACCGAAGTTGTCTTTTACTTATTTAGAAATCCCATCGTCGCATTAAGTTTTTTCTTCTTACACTTGAGAAAATTTGCCCCAGCTCATGGTGTTGCATTGACTAAGATATAGGTTTACCATTTTTTTATTTTTAAAATATAAATTTATTTTTTTCTCCATATTTTGCCCTATAATATTTGGTTCATTATAATTGAGTTTTTTTATTTGTTTCCGTATGAATTCATAATTTATCACAATCTTATATCGCATATCACATGTCTTAATATAGTTATTTGGTTTGATCTTGCTTTAAAATCCTGTTGCGAGCTTGTTGAATCAACTTTATTGCAATATTTTAGACAATTTAAAAAGAATAAAAAATGATAATATTTTTAAAAAATTAAAAATAATTCACACCAATTAGATCATAAATTACCAGGTCAATGTGGTTTAACCATGTAAACTTTCAGAATAAAATGGAAAAAAAAAAACACTTCACTTAGATTTAGGTTTTGGATCTACCAATCATCATCCAATAAACCTGATACATCAGACCAACAAGGTAAGTTTGCAACCACTTTTCATAGGATTTCTGTTTATACTTCCAAAACCTACCCAAAATGTTGGTGGCAAGTCTCAAGTTGGAATCCTTCTCCTCACCTGAGGGAAGATCAGGTTTCAGTTTAAGTGGCAAAAGAAAAGTGAAAGAAATTGCTTGAAAAAGCTGGGGTCCAAAGCGGGACTTGAAACATAGAAGAAATCAGTAGATTTCGTAATCCCTTATTGTGTGGAGATCGAACAGCAGATCACTTCAAAGAACTGCTTTACATTAGCACTGGACCTACTATTTTACACAGACCAGACTTTGAACTGTACAATGATAATCACAGTAGCTAAGTCAGATATATGATTATGCTATCTGTAAAGCTTTCTAAGTAGCCATTTTCTTCTCTGTTTTACGTTCATTGCCACAAATACCTTGGCTTTTCCCTCATTTTCTAGAAGTTTACAAGCTTCCAAGAAGATCTCGTCGTCCATGTCTGGTATAACTTGAAGTGCATCAACAATTACTTCAATTGAGATCCGTTCTTCATTGTGCTTCTCCATAACTCCCATTGGTTTCAGACCAACTGGTTCTTTAGCCTCTCCTTGCTTAGGTCTGTGAACTTTCCTTGAAGCCGCCGTGGAGGAAGACGGAGACTTCCGTTTATGCCTTTGATCCGATATTTCAAGTTCTTGAGTAGGATGTGGTGCATCTCCAAGAACACCATCAATCCCCATATCGAAGGCATTGTTGTCGATCACCGGGTTTACACCCATGTAACTCGCATTCCCTCCTGCCATGCTATTACCATATATTACACAAAGATCGTTATAACTACCCAGGAACCTGTCTTTGTATTTCATTGCACCTGGGTGTTCCTGCAGAAAATTTTCATAAAATGAGAAGCTAAAAAATTTTCTGGGGAGGAATTGTTAGAAATGAAATCCAGGTTGCAATCTCTTCATCCAGAAAGTACCTGTACAGATTATTATTTTTTTATTTACAGCTACAACTGCTATTGTAATTTTGCAAGCAAAAGTACAATTATCTAGCACTACTTGCTAATTTCTAATGGTTAAGTGACATAAAAGGCCAGCTATACCATGCTAGGGGAAATAAGGCTGGCAGCCAGGACGACATTTTTATGTTGACAAATGAACATACCTTGATATAAGCAGACCAGTCATCATCATCAGCTATCACCATCTGCTCTGTTTCATCCCAAGCAAAACCATTCTGATTGAGAATATTTGCAATGTTGCTAAACTCTTTCATCAAGCTTAGATACCAGCTTTCAACAGCATCTCTCTCACATTCAAGTCCAAATTTTTCATTGAATGCTGCAACTATCCGGGCCCAAGCTTGCTCATTGAAAGTCTCATGGTTTTTGTTCCCTTCAAGCACCTGCTCTGACATGAGTTTTATAAAATATATTTCCATCGGTTTTGTCCAATTTATCCATGGACGATTAGCATCAATAGGGGATAGTCCATCTTCTCCAGCTGTCAATCCAAACGAAAAAATAAATAGTTCATTTAGGGTATCTTTAACGAGAGTGATTGTATTACTGACAGCAATATCTTCACAGTTGCAATGAATACAGAATACTTATTTCACATGGCCCAGGCTCATATTGTGCTTGTATGTCTTGTTCATCATAAGAAACTGAAAAGTAAAGTAGTGGGGAGAGGAGAGAGAGATGTTCATACCAACATTTGATCTGAAGACATGGCCATTGCCGACCACTGAGTGATGGTGGTTACTCTCATGATTGTTTACATCTCCATATATCAAGAACAGATCATTGTAATTAGGAAGAGCCTTAATGCGATATGGATGTGCATCAGGGTAATCCTGCACTTGCAAGGTGAAATTTTATATTCATCACCACATAATTCGTGTGGGCATTATTAAATTCAGAAAAACTACCTTCAGATAAGCATTCCAAAGACTGTCACCAGCAATTATCATGTGTCTTTGCTCATCCCAAGTGAACCCAACCTGATCAAGTAAATTTTTCATCTCACCAAATAGCTTCCTTAAATTCATAAAACGCCTTTCTAAGACATATTGGTCATGCTGAGACCCAAATGCAGCATTGAACTTTGAAACCATATCACTCCAGGCTTGTTTATTAAATCTTTGATCAACCATACTTCCTTGATGAACATGCTCTAGCATTAGATCTATAAGTAATTGGTCCATTGGTGGAGTCCAATCAGCATTCCAGCTGTGGCGATTGCAGTTTTTGGCTCCTTTAAGAAATTTCAGAACGAAAGCAGTTAAAGATTTTAGCCATGTCAATAATTAATTAGTAGAATTGTTAATGCATAATAGCAAGATGTTTCATGCTCATTTGACAACTATAATAGAGCATCTTACAAGTCTATCAGTGAGCAAAAGTGGGTGGGGGGACAAAAAAACACAGTACCAAAACACTTTGGAAAAATAAAACTCACAATCACCAATATAGCCAGTACCTTGACTTGATTGGTTATGGCCTTCATCTGAAATTGAATTTCCATAAATCAGGTACAGGTCATTGTAATCTGGCTTTGGTGTGGATCTGTATGATCTGGCATTAGGATGTTCCTACAGTGTACCATATGTTAGCGATTTGTGAACTGTAAACAGTGGTTGTAAGATCAAAAACAAACAAAGCACCTTCGTATAAGCCTCCCAAACATCATCATATGCTTTGACTAACTGCTGTGTTTCATTCCAAGAATACCCTTTCTGGCAAAGAAGATTCTTCACGCCATTAAACAACTTCCCCAAACTTTCATGGCGCTGCTTCAGGATATCTTTTTTATGTTTTGATCCAAATCTTTCATTGAACATAACAGCCATATCAATCCAATCTTGATCATCCAAAGTGTAACTGCTCTTATTCCCTCTATGAACATGGTTCAACATGAGATCGATAAAATAGCGGTCCATTGAAGGTGTCCAATCTGGTTTTGAACAATCACCATTTGCAAGATGCCGATCTTCTTCTCCTGAATAGAATTTTTTTTGTAATCAACAAATAAGATTGATGATCGCATATTGATACTTTATTACAACTTTCTATCATTTGCATCTGGCATGCTAGGACTCTTAATAGCATATATATTAAATAAATTCCAATTCTGATGATAAAAATAAAAAAATCCAATTCTCTAGACTGATTCATGTCCATTCTAGGCGAAGCAAAATTAAGGGTGAGGTTTGAAATTGCGAGTTTTGAAGCAATGAAACAGATAGTATCATTCTCACAGAAGACAGAACTATGGTGTAGAATGCAACGTAAGAAAAACAGTAACTCAAACCAAAAAATGTCACTCTTACACCATTTTAGGAATATATATAGCAAAATCTAACACATGTTATTTTTTGAAGGATAAAGAGTACAATTTTGTTAGATAGATTACCTTCTAAATCGGAAATAATGGCATGCATTACTTCAATGATATTAGACAACACCATTAAAGTAATATTCTATAGCACAACGTTCTAACCAAAGTTGATAATATTATAGGGGCATGGATGATTAATCTATTTTCCCTTATAAATAGGATGTATTTTCCAACATTAGCCTTTCCTTCTTTTACTTCTTCTGTGCAAGGAAAGCAAATGCCCCCATCATGAGATAACATTCAAATTGACCTTTCAAAGTAAATGAAAATTATTGGAACAGAGGGGAAAGAAAAAAGAAAGAAAGTTGAAAGCTTTAGGGAAAGGGGAATATTTTAGAGACAATAAAAGAAGTTATGCAGCAATTATACTGGACATACTAAACAGCTTGCATTACACAACATTGTCCTCATTCAGACTTGATATAAGAGGCACCTTCACTCAATTTTTACCTGTCAGTTTCACTCTTTGATATAATATGCTTTGAATTCCATGCAAAATCATTTATCCTAATTTTCATGGCTGAATAAAAAACATACCACTCATCAACAGTGGGGGTTTGATGTCAACATCCGCCTGATGAGCCCTATCACTGTATCTTTCACTGGAACTTTCTTCCCCGTATATAACACATAGCTTGTAGTAGCTTGCAGCAGATTTATTTCTGTATGATCGAACATGAGGATACACCTGCATATAGTACTTGTAAGTTACAATATAATGCTAAAGACATTTCAAACAAATGAAAAATGGAAATTTACCTTGGTATAAGAATCCCAAACACAATCTTCTGCAGTTACCATGTCTCGAGTTTCATCCCAAGAAAAGCCACTCTGCTCGAGAAGAAATTTTATGTCATTATACTGCATCCTCAAATGGTTGAACCGGTTTTTCAGGATGTTATCATCATATTGTGACCCGAATTTTGCTTTGAACAACTTGGTTAATTCAACCCATGCTTCGGTTGTCAATTCATGACCAATTTTATTCCCTATAAGCGCCTGGTTTTGCAACAAATCAATAAAGTAGCGATCCATTGATGATTTCCAACAATGTCCCATGTCACTTCGGGCGGAGTGATGGTGATACTTATTTTTGTCTGCATAAATCATAAAACTGGTTTGTATGTGAAATAATTCATTTGCAAAATATATAGTGGCTTCAATAAAGCATAAAATTAATTTTAGAAAGAAAGATATCAAACATCTCGCAAATCAGTTCCACAAACTTCATAAATAAACCTGGGTTTTTAAAAAAATACATTAAACTTACCATTTTTAACTTGTAAGGCTGTATCTTCAAAGTTTTCATCTTGGTGCATGCAACCTTGGTGTCCATTGACGAGTTCATTTCCATAAACCAAACTCAAATCTTGATAGTTTAGTAAGGTCTTATTTCTGTATGAATGCATATCAGGGTGTGCCTACATCTAAAGTAGTGAGTGCAAATGTACCAGTATGATGTAAAATCTCAAATAGGATTTAACATTATATAGCCTGATATACCTTTCTCTCAAGTAGACCTCTCATCTCGCAATAGTATTTGAAAAGTTTCTTATAGCGGCGCTTCAGAACATTTTTGCCATATTGAGAACAAAATTTTGCATTGAACAAAGTAAGCATGTCTTTCCATGCTTCTTTGCTGAATGTATTATTGTTTTTGCTTCCTTTTTTGACTTGGACCAACATAAGCTCAAGAAAAAATCGGTCCATGGCTGATGTCCACTTTGCCTTCATGCAATTAGTGCTTTCTGAGGGAAAGCCACCCATTCCAACATCTACATTTGGGAAAGAAATTGGTGCGTTAGACATTTCTTTGTAAAAAATGAAAACTTGCTGTGAGATGTAAATACTACTAGCTAAAAGAAATGTGATCAATCCCAAAATATTTCTTATTGAGACAATGATGCACAGTTTCTTAAAAAAAGAACTAAAATCTTGTCATAAAATATAAACTATTACGTTCTTATTACAAAAATGTTAAGAAAACTGTAAACATGGCTGATAAAAGCCATGGCACGTGAAGGTATTTAGCTTAGCTTCAGGCATTTGATCATGCTAATAATACACTAAAAAGTAGAAGCCTATGGTTGATTTCAAGTGAAATGAAGGTTAATGTGTTGGAGATGATAGATGGCTGTTTGCCTCAAGTACTATAAATAATAGCAGCAACATTATCATGTAAATTCCTTAAAGAACTATAAACGACCAACAAGGTGAGGATCTTAAAACAAGAGCCTTGGATAAATAATCAAAGACATTACTCAAGTTCAGATGCCAAAAGAAACACAACCTCACTGCACATACATTTTAAACAAAAAGCATACCAAAGTGCAGGCCTTGAATATCATCATCCAAGTCGATGTCATGACTTGAACGGCTGTATCTACCATCTGCTGCTGTATATGCATATATCAAGCACAAATCATTGAAGTTCACCAAAGACTTCCTCCAGTAGTATTGTGCATCAGGGTTCGCCTGCACACATACTTCATCAGTTTATTTTCCCACAAAGCCAGAGGAAGAAAAAACAATAACCTGTGAAAAATGGCTTGCCAGACCTTGATAATGGTTGCCCATGCATCGTCACTAGCTACAACCATTTTTCGATTATCATCCCATGAAAATCCACTCTGTTCAAGAAGATTCTTCACATCATTGTACTGCTTCCACAAATTTGAGTAATGACTTTTCAAGGTGTCTCGGTCATATTTAGTCCCAAATCTTGAATTGAACGTGGTCAGCATATCTGTCCAACCTTGTTTGTTGAAGGTGTGACCCATTCTATTTCCCCTATGCAACTGATCCAACATAAGATCGATGAAATACCGTTCCATCATTGATGTCCAATTAATTCTCATTCGATCATTAATCAGAAGCATTTGGCTAGCCATTTTCTTACCCTACAACATCCAGTTCCAGATTTTCAATATAACTACAATTTTGGCTAAACATATATACGTACTAATAACACAATCAATTCATCAATTTAGTAACTAGTAAATAAAATGATTACCAAGCAAAAAAGAAGAAGCTAAAACAAGTTCCTTTCAAATGAATGTCACAATTCCAATCAGCACCAATAATTCATACAACGCAAAATTACTAATCCATTTCATACAACAAAAAAGTGGTCTTTGTTCATTTACTCTTTCAACAGTTTGACGTCAAGTAACTGGAATACTCTCAGACTCAGACACTACTACTATGCAGCAACCCAAGATTTCAACCATTATAACCTCCAAGATCAAAAGTTTCATTGGAAACCAAACCTTTTGGCATGAAAACAAAGCTGACGCTAGGGGGAGCTGGGTCTGTCGAGACTGCCCCATCTGGGTTGTCCATTGCCCACAAACGCCAATGGGACCTGAATGGATCAGGTGGGGCAGCTACCTCTTAACATCTAAAAGAAATACTAGCCAAGCAATAACCAAATAAACTCATTGCATAAAAGAAATGGGATTTTAAAATAACTAAGATTTAAGCTCTTTTTCAACAAAAATGGATGCTCATATTGGAACAACAAAATTACCCACCAAAAAAGCCAAACAGGACATTATTAATTAAATAAAAGTTCATTGATTTAAGCTTTGCAGGACCAAACTGAGTGTGTAGTACAGAAAACAAACAAAGATAAAATTATTAAGATATCCTTACCTTTAATTTTCCTACATCGGCGAAGAAAAGGGCAACTGAAGAACGGTTGGAAAGAAGTGACTGTTTAGATCAGTACGTTCTGTTGTTGGAATGAAGTTATCCTAGAGGTTATTAGGACTATTCTTCTATTTTTGCAATTGGAAAGTATTTTTATTAAAAAATGAGTTTTTTTAATTATTATTTGAATATTTTTATATTATTTTGATGTGTTATTTCAATAATAAATTTTAAAAAATAAAAAAATTATTTTAATATATTTTCAAATAAAATATACTATGAAATATAATTGTAATCACAATATCAAAATGGCTCTAAAACAATGATATTATGTATTTTATTGTTTATATAAATATAAAAAAATTATATCTTATTTTCATCTATATGTAATAAATTCAAGTTACAGTTTAGTTGGTTGAGGTGCAAGTGAAAGTAAAGATGATAATTGGTACTAGTTGGTCTTATTTCTTGATATTTATACTTTATTTATTATTTTTTAAATAAAAAAAATAGATATTTATCAATAATATATCGAGTTTCATGTATATAATAAGTATTTATTATCTATTATTATTTATTAATCACTAAAAAGAAATAGGTTGATGTGAGTCGGTAGTATGCTTATAAGAGCTTGGACTTGGATGATAGACAATCCAAAGCACAAAGCAAAAATAACATATTTGACAACATAAAATGATAGTTATGTAGAAGTGTGATGGGTTGTTACAACATTTAAAATCATGATTTCATGGTAAAAATGGGTGTCTGGATCATAGAGGCATGGTTACTGACATGGGAGTATGACTAAGATTGTTTCTCAAGACACTAAGATCATGGAATCAGGAATCAGGAATCAGGAATCAATCATTATGTTAATAAGAACATACAGAAAAAAGTGCCTCATCACTTTCTAAAATATAGAGATGATAGCCTTATGCTTCATAACCTTTAATATACTTGTCTATAAATAGGCTAAAGAGCCTTTATTATATAAAAAATGCTAGTTGAGTATACATCATGCAAGTTTTATGCATAACACACACATATATAAATTTGTGTATTTCCTTTGTTATTGAGATTAATAAAATCTACGAGATTTTCCTATAATTAGTCATGTGTTATATATGTTGTATCTTTTCTACTTGCATGTTATGTTTGTCTTGCAGTAAAGGAAAATATAGGAAAACCTCTAGGTGAAATACTTAGTTTCTAGGAAAATAAAAGTGAATAAAAAGATCCATTTACCTTGCATGTGTTAACATCTCAACATGTTTTTTTTTCAGTCAACATATAAAATTTTATTCAACATTTTAATAGACAATAATAACACTCCATTTTTATCTTTAATATCACACATTCTATCATCAAAGAGTAATGAATAGACGGACTCCATTAGCTGCCCCACACTAACCAAATTTTGATTTAATTGAGGTACATATAACACATCGTTTATAAATTTTGTACATGTCATTTTTATTGTAATTGCTCATTTTCCTTCAACTTTCACGGTCTTCATTACCAATTCTAAATCTTGATATGTAGCTTTTATCCATATTTCTGAACAACATGAGATCTGTAGGCATGTGGTTGGTGCAGCCACTATCAATGAGCCATGATAAATCGCCTCTTTTTGATGTATTACACATCTGTTGTATTGTGGCTACATATAAAAATTCATCTTTGATTTCTCAAGTGTCTTCTTGAGCTAGTTTTACTTCATCTACTCTGGTTTTGCAAAATTTCTGTATGTGACCAAATTGTTTTCAATTTTGACACTGCATATTTTTTAGTCAACACCATGCTTCAAGGTGATTGGTTTTCTGGAAATATTTGCCAGGAGGGAAGTGTTCATTTTTTTCCTTTCCTCTGGTGATGAGATTGTTTTGGTTGTGTTGCCATTATTTGTTTGCCAGTTCCTCCCCTTTTCTCTTCTTTTTTCATGACTATTTTTGTGGAGATTCTTAGGTTGAATTTTTTCTTAAAACCTGCAACAAAAGCCTCTTCATTTGTTCCTTCTTGCCTATAAGTATGTCTTTACTCCACTGCTTGCAAAGCATTCACCAATTCTTGAAGACTCATCTATGTAAAATCCTTAAATCTTCTAAAGAACAAATCTTATGTTCAAATTTTTCTGGTAGGCTTCCCAGAACCTTCTCATCTACCCTTGAATCCATAAACTCTTCTCCTAAAAATCTCACTTGATTTACAAGTTCTGAGATTTGTGAAGAAAACTCTTTGATGATACTTGTTTCCTTCATCTTCAATCCTTCAAAGTATCTTATTAAATTTAAAACTTGTATTTTTCTTGATTTTTCATCCTCATAAAATTTTGCCTTTAACTTGTCCTAAGCTTCTTTGGCAGGTTTGCATGCCACGATCCTTGTGAAGATATCCTCATTCATGACATTATGAAGACAAGTAAGTGCTTTGAATCTCTATTTTTTTTCTTCATTGAAAAATTTCATTTGTGTAATAGTTAGATTGTTTCCAAGTGGATTTGGTTGCTTGTCACTCTACACTATTTCCCATAAATCAAAAACCTTGAGATAGGTCTCCATTTTCATAGCCCATACTCCATAATTTTATCCAGCGAAGACTGGAGTTTTTGCTGAAAAAGCTGCCGATTCCATTGCAAAAAAAAAATCTTTTTATACTCTTAATCTCTCTTTTTTTCACTCACCACCCTTCAAAGTAATGCTTTGAAAAACAACCTTTCAATCTCTCATGTTTCACTCAATCCTTTCAAAGATCTTAATAGCTCTGATATCAATTGTTGGATTGTAGAGGTGCCCAATATTTCAATTGAAAAATTCTACCCCTTTGCTAAAGAACATAAAACAAAGAACAAGTAATTGTAGAGATTATGGGGTAAAATTCAAGGGTGTGATTATTGTCATCCCTTTAATTGTATTTATAGAAAAAATAAAAGCATTACAAGAAGAATTTTAATCAAATACAACTTTCTACACTAAACTTATTATAGAAAAGATTTAAAAAGAACAATCAAAACACATCACTAAATGCTGGAATTAAATGACTAACATTAATATAAAAAAAAACTTATAATTAATTTGTAGCAGAATTGGAACCAAATTCTTCAACAGTCTTTTCGCCATCTTGATGCCAAAATGCATTTCATAATGGTGTTTTTCAGGAAGAGACATGTTTATATGGAGGAAGAGGCATGTTTATATGGAGGAGACCCTTGGTTATGTTCATCCATAGTTCCCAAATCATGTCTGTAAGCTTCAACGTGCTCTTTATGGGTTAATTAAAACATGCCTCACATGTTTGGTTCCAAAGATTCAGTATTTTAATTTCTCCTTAAACTCGGTTTCTCCTGCAACTGAGTAGATACCTCTTTATTTGTTCTTAAGTGGGAACATCATCTCATTTATCTTCTACTGTGTGTGGATGACATTATTGCCACGAGCAATTATCACTCACTACTAGATAATTTTCTTCCTCAATTTCATGTTGAATTTACCATTAAGCTCTCTCTCAATTATTTTTTAGGACCTAAGGTAATTGATACTCCCACTAGTCTTATATCAAGATTGATAATTTGTATCAACAGGGGTTGTGGCTCAGTGGTTGTTGGGGGGGGGCACCCTCTTTCATTCGAACATGGTTCAAGTCCCTATGGGAGTGGGGTTGGAGGGTTCCTCCCTTCAAGTCTCTCCTGGGTCCATCTCTGCACAGTATGTCTGTCACCCCTGCGGTTCTTTACATGGCTATTGAGCTTACAGAGTGTTCAGTGGGCCCGGAAAATAGTCAAGATACGTGTAAGCTGGCCCAGACACCTTGTTTATAAAAAAAAAAATTGATAATTTGTTTATTTATTCACACACACATCAGGCCATTAAAAAAGACAACCTGCCACCCACATAACATAAACTAGACTAGACACCAGTACAAATTGCATAGTAAACAACCAGCTCACACCTAACCATCCCCTTCTCTCACTCTAGGGACTAGTGGTGAAGTTAAAGTTGGCACAATAAGTTGTATGAAAAAGCAATGAAGAACTAAAAACCAATCCTGCATCAACAAACCTAGGCATACAATCCCAGGACTTGCCTCCACCATTGAGTTGGCACCAAATATGGCCACTTTGATCACTAAACACGACTAATTTTGGGAATTCCAGGACAAATTCGTGTGCTTGAAACTTTTTTTGAGTCATAGCATAGCTCAAAAGCATGCTAGCTAGGGGTGTTGTTGAGAATCGGCTAGCAAAAACTCTCTCATTCTTGGTCCAATCAAACCCTATCATCTTCAACTAAACCAAGCCAGGCTCAACCGATCCCTCTTCAGTCTTGGCCCAACCAAAACATGCACCTAGTCTCTCTCTCTCTCTCTCTCTCTCACTGTTCTCACCAGTAGATATCCCTGTAATCCTACTCATGTGTGATGATGGCCATTAATGTCAGATTGATTCATGTTCGACCAAAGGAATCTATATATTTACAATGCATGAAGATAGAGTGGGCTTGAAATGGATGATGATACAGAGCCCTCTTGCCTTGACCAAGTGTGGAGCACGATGGGTCTCCACCTTCATGGATTTAAATTAAATTAGAATGAAGCCAGTAAATGCAGAAGAAATTTATGAAGCCGCAAACATGTCAATCAATCACAATAAAGCAGCAGCAGGGAAGGAGACTGTTGGATGTAAGCATGGCAACCTGTCACTCTCGACAAACGAATCCCCATGGAAACATCTTTATTTTGGGAAAATAATTGCTGTGTGAATTTATAATAATAATAATTATTATTATTCTAATCATTAAAGTGAAAAAGGATTAACCAAAGGGACCCAGATCTTGAATACTAGGGTTCCCATTCAAGTGATTTTCGAGATTGCCCAAGTTTTCATTTTTATAACCATTGATTGCTTTGGTAGCGTGGAATATTAATTTTGAAAATAATTTTTATTTCTAAATATATTAAAATAATAATTTTTATTATTTTTTAAAATTTATTTTTAACATTAGTACATAAAATAATCTTAAAACATAAAAAAATTAATTTAAAATAAATAATAAATATAAAAATATTTTAATTCTTTTTTTTTTTTAAAACACCTCTTAAACATAATACCTGGTGCATGTTAATCTACTATTCAAACATTTGAAAATATAATAATTTTTATTTTTATTTTATATATATAAAAAAAACTAGATCCATATAGTTGACATGACTTGACTTATTTCTCATTTTATATTTAAAATTAAAGATAAGAATTAAATTAAGTTAAAATTGATGAGATCAAGCTGATATAGATAAACTAAATTTCCAATAAAACTTAGAAAAAATGTAAAATAATATTATTTAAAATTATCTAGCTAAACTTTAATTTTAATGTTGGAAAACAAAATAAATACCCACTTAACTTATTATATTAATCCACCTTTTAAATCACAAGTGCATGGAATCACCCTTCTAAAATAGTTGATTAGACCTTATACATCACCAACATTGCATCATCCAATTAGAATGTAATTGAGATTATAATTGGAAATCATTTAAAAAAAAATATTTAAAAATAAAAAAAAATCATTTTAATATATAATCCAAATTCTAAATTTTCCAGCTATGGTTGAACTCAAATTCTACCGAAATTTACATGAAATTGTAAAGAAGTTGAAACAAGCAGTGTAAGAAAACAGAGGATTTGAAGGAGAATATATCACAAGGAGTGAAAAAATAAAATAAAAAATGGCCACCATCTTTTTGAAGCAGGCAAACCATATTATGAAGCCTGAGCAGAGCCTTGTATAGCAGCAAAGTACACATCTAACCCTTCAAAACAAGACAAGGACATGATTTAGCTAACTAGTCTAGCAACTTCACATTATACTGCAACTCTCGGTATTCTCGTCGCTGAAGAAGTGGGTGTACTGATCGGTCGCCGTGGACGGTGGCATCTGGGGCGGCATCGGCATGTAGTTGACGGCCGGTTGAGGGCGAGCGTACATCATTGGTTGAAACATATCATTTCCATGCTGCTGCCTCTGTTGATTCATCATCATCGCCATGTATTGCTGCTGATTATAAGGATTCCCCTGTCCCATCCCCATCCCTGGATAATAGCCTCCGTTCATTGCTCCCGGTGCCGGTAGTCCTTGCACCGTGGGTACAGCATTGCTCATCTTACCATAATTGCCAACCGGGCCCATCGGTCCCATTGGACCCATTGGGCCCATATGTCCCATCTGGGCTGGATTCTTGTGACCGCCTTTACCTGCTCCATCAATTGTATGGATCCCTTGTTTCGTTTTGTTTATGTCATGGGCCCCGTCATTTTTGCCTTTCTTGGGCCCATTGCCATTATTGTGGGTAGCAGCAGCCTTGTTGGTGGTGCTACTATCATCTCCTTTTTTACTCTTCCTGCCAAAGCCCAGGAACCCACCGCTTTTTTTGCTGTCTTTTTTGTCTTTACTGTCTTGTTTCTTGCTCTCCCCCTTGCTTTTACCGTTCTTGTCATCACCACCTCCACCTTTCTTTCCTCCCTTGCCGTCTTTATTGTCTCCCTTGCCCTTCATCACCACAGATATCTCAAAACCATCGTCGCCGCCACCTCCTTTCTTTCCCTTTCCTCCTCCTCCTCCTCCGCCGCCGCCGCCCTTTTTATCATTAAAACCAGGCCCATTCATCATACCATGAGGCCCATGCCCATTGCCCATCATGGGCATCGACTTGTTAGGCATACCTTGACCATTACCCATCATAGGAGGCATCATCTTGTTAGGCATACCTTGGCCGTTACCCATCATAGGAGGCATCATATTGTTAGGCATACCATGACCATTACCCATCATCATGGGCATCATCTTGTTAGGCATCCCATGAGGATCCTGACCGTTACCCATCATCATGGGCATCATCTTGTTAGGCATGCCATGAGGATCCTGACCGTTACCCATCATCATGGGCATCATCTTGTTAGGCATGCCATGAGGACCTTGACCATTACCCATCATCATCGGCATCATCTTGTTAGGCATGCCATGAGGACCTTGACCATTACCCATCATCATGGGCATCATCTTGTTAGGCATGCCATGAGGACCTTGACCATTACCCATCATCATCGGCATCATCTTGTTTGGCATGCCATGAGGGCCAGGGCCATGGCCATGACCAAACTCTTCCTCGTCGTCATCATACTCATCATCGAACTCATCATCGAACTCATCGAACTCGTCATCGAATTCATCATCACTCGCATCAAAATCATCCTCATTCAAATTGAACTTAACTGACTTCTGGTCTTTATTTTGAGGCATCTTTTGATCCTTAGACCCTTTCAACTGTTGCATCATCTGTACTTGTTGTCCCTGTTGACCTTTTCCACCCTTCTCCGACTTGTTATCTTTGCCGCCGCCGATTTGCATATTCTTGAATTGATTATTGTTAGGTTTTTGGAAGTTGTTTGAACCCTTTTGACCTCCCCATAACTCTGCATGTTTCCCCGACTTCTCGAGCTTTTTTACGAGCTTGGCCGGATCTACATTTCCGGTAACAGTTACCTTCCCTTGCTCTGCATTTACTGTGGTAGTATACACCCCTGGCCAAACAAAATATCACTACCACATGAGTAAAGTTCAATGAAAACTGTCCAGCACTGTTGAGACAATCAAACAAAGTAAGATTTGGAAAACGACACTACTTCTAAGGCGAAGTCCCGTCAATCAAGAGCCCGATAATCTAAACAATGCTTCTGCTTTCTTGAAAGTATCATCTTCCATGACAATTTGACCATCTATCTCTCTTTTTAACTGCTCTTCCCAACCAAAATCCCAACAAAAATTTAAAATTTGTATTTCAAGCATTGGACATGTCAACTCTGCATCTGCTATAATTTTTCTGAATAAATCATCTTTTTTTAAAAAAAAATATCAATGTATTCTAGAATTTGAAGAACTAATTTCCAACCTTGTTGACCATCCATCACATTAAAGCCAAGTCTTCCATAAATCAGGACAAGAGATGTGGCTAGTCAGATTAGTAATTAATTAACACTCCCAGAAGAATACATAGACATAAAAATTAAATCTTTCTTGAGAAAGAGAGGGAGAGAAGAGAGGTCGCAGAGTAAGGAGCTTACCCTCAATTTTTTGAAGCAGTTTCTTTATTTTCTTCTTGCATCCATCACAGTGACACTCTATGTTCACTTTCAAAATATGAGTCTGCTATGAAAAGCAACAAAAAAAACAACAACAGGGTCACACAAAGAATCAAGAACTAGACGAGAAATTGAAAGGGTCCAAACTAACAAGATTTTAGAGCAAGGAAATGGATGAAGAGATACCTGCATCTTCATAACCTCCTGTTTATTCATACTTGACAGCGCAGAATTGAAAAAACAAGCAGACAAACTCAAACTGAAGTTAAAGAGAGTTTGAGTTGACAGAGAGAGCGAAGAAGAAAGAGAACAAATAAATGGGGTTTTGTGTTTACTTGAGAGGTGAGAAATTACAAGAAAGAATGTGCTGGTGGTGGTGCTACAAGGTATAAGAAAGAAAGAAGGAAAGGGTTAAAGTCGGTTGTTGGTGGGCATTTAAAACCTTTCCTTTTTGCTTTCTTCTTCAATAAATCAAATATTTTTAGGGCTTTACTCTGTAGCCATGCCAGTGCTGCTCGTATTTCTCTTGTTTTTTTTATCAGACAAGAGAGACCCGAAGCGGTTGTGCAATGGGCAAGGTATCGTGATCAAGGAGCTTGTAGCTACCACAGCTGGACTGGTAGCTTTATTTATCTCGACTTCATCATATCTCTTGAGTGTCTTACAGCTTAGATAACTAGAATATTGATTGATTTCCATAATTAATTAAGTGTTATTTACTAAAGTAATTTCTTACTATTGAAGCTAATCAAAAGGTGTTCGTAAAACATGTTTGTCAAAGGTTTTCTTGGACTTAACCGCTGTAATAAATTAGTTTATCGTTATGATTCGAATTGTCTAAACAAAAAGATTTGGATAAATTATAAATAACTTCCATGAACACCCCCTCGTTAATAACATGGAAAAGTATTGTACCAGGATGACCATGTAGTGTATATATGAAGGTTAATATATATATATATATATATATATATATATATATAGATAGATGGATGGATAGATAGATATAGATATAAATATTATGTATCTAATGAGATAATTATCTAAAAATATTTAATCATCCTGTCCATATTCATATCATTATATTTGGTATTATCAGCATGTTTTAAAAATATTTTAAGAAAATCAAATATTTTTTTCCAAATTATTTTTTTGTAATTTTAAACTATTTTTATACTTTAAAAATATTTTTTTAAAATAAAAATTATTTTATACAGTAATGGGTGTCAATCTTAGGAGTAGTTGAGAATGCATTTACATAGTGTTTTAAAAAATAATAATAATTTTTTCACTGTAAATTAAAATATTTTAGTGTTTTTATATTATTTTTTATATATTGATATCAAAAATAATTTTTTAAAATAAAAAATATTTTAAAAAACAACCTCAACTATATTATCAAATAATAATTTAAATATTTATTTTACTGTTGACAACGATTCTTATGAACCGAATCCTTGTTTATGCTTGCAAGAAACGAACATGACGAAGATAATTTTTTCAGACCAAAATACAGTTAATTAACTCACCAGATCGAAAGAGATTAGAAGATAACGAAGGTCGGTGGGGTTCCGGCCGTGGTGTTAATGAGCGAAGACGGTACTGTTTACACTGTATTTAAAAAATATTTTTTTTATTTTTTAAATTCTTTTATTATTAAAAATATTTTTTAAAAATTAAAAAATATCATATTAATATATATTTAAATAAAAAATAATTTAAAAAATAAATTCAGGCACGAAACAGTCATGACATTGGCAGGTATCAGTAAGGTCACATGGGTGTTTACAGTTCACACTTAAATTCATGCAAGAGAAAAAATAAAAAAATAATATTCCCAGTACCCCACTACTCGTTTTCCCTGACTACTTTGACTCTCTAGTGTCTTGTTCGGCAATTTTATTCTTCCTCTCTTCGAGTTTTCAAAATGAAAAAAAAAAAAAAAGGTTTGTTTGGAGTATCATTATGATTGTTTTTTAAAATATTTTTTATTTAAAAATATATCAAGATAATATTTTTTTATTTTTTTAAAAATATTTTTGATATCAGCACGTCAAAATGATTTAAAAAACAAAAAAAATTCATTTAAAACGAAAAAAAAAACAGAATTTTGAACAACTGACGGTACAACCGCAATGCCAAACGGGCACTAAATAGGGTTTGTTTGGGAGTATGGTTGCGATTGCTTTTAAAAATATTTTTTATTTAAAAATACATCAAAATGGTATTTTGTTTATTTTTAAAAAATTATTTTTGACATTAACACATTAAAATGATCTAAAAATACAAAAAAATCATTTAAAATAATAATAAAAAATTCATATTTTTTCATAAATATTTTTTATAAGCACTCTCAAACATCTCCTTAAATAGAATGCGGCTGCCAGCTTTCCATGATGCTTGTCATTTTGTTTTGATAATATTGTTGAAAAATATTTAAATTTTTTTTATTTTTTACTTTAAATTGATTTTTTTAATTCTTATATCATTTTTATATAATAATATTAAAAATATTTTTTCAAAAATAAAAAAAAAATTATTTTAATATATTTTAAAATAAAAAAAAATATTTTCAAAAACAAATTTAATCGCGCTCTTGAACATGAATTTGACAGAGACTTGAGATAACATCTAGGTTATAAAGTATATAATCTATCTTATTTGATAAAAATAAAATTTAATAAATAAATAAGTTTTTCATCAATTTATATTTAATGTTTATTTGGTATTATAGTACATAAAATAATCTCAAAGGATGTAATACGGTGATAAAAGACGAGAGATTTACCTTGAAGATTTTAAGTTTAAATTAGAACATATTCATCCTATAAAAATCTAAAATAATCAAAATTTTATTCATTTAAACTTAGATTTATAAAAAGTAATCAAAGAGGATCAGGTTTGCTCGAATAAAAAATTAAAACATAAAATAGTTTTTTGTTTAATGATATATTTAAAATAATTATTATATATGCATTGAAATCACCAAACCATTATAAAACAATTAAACAAGACATCAATTTAATATTATATTCGACATAAATACACTTTTAAAATCCAATCTAGAAGTAAAGCCAAAACACTAGTAAATTGATGAGAATATTGATTTTACAGTCTGTCTTGGTCTGGTCAACTCACAGCATGATACGCTCAGATTTATTACACTTTTAAGTGGAAAGTGCGACGACATAAGCCCTTCCTTTATTTGGTGATTGATGTGTGTTGAAACAAGTAAACAAATGTGTTTCTAGTAAAAAATAAAAAATAAAAAAAATATTAAACTATATACTAAAATGTTTTGGCTTTGATTTATGTGTGTTTGGAAATGTTTCTTTTCTTTTATTAAATGTTTTTTTATTAAAAAAATATTAAATTGATATATTCTTTAGAGTTTTTGTATGGTTTTGATATTAAATGTTGTTAGAGAATAATATAAATCATATTTTAGGGGCCTTATCCAATAACTTAAACTTTTAGATGAGGTGGTTATTTAACATGGTATCAGAACCTTGTTAACTCAACGGTCACAGATTTGAATCTCACCACTCGTATTCTATTTTATAAAAATTAAGCACAATATAGTGTGGGTACATGCAAGTTTCAAGCCTGAATGGTTTTCACTTGAGATGACATGTCAGAAAATAATATAAATCATATTCTAAGAGTCTTATCTAACATCTTAAATTTTTAGGTGAGATAATTTCTTAAAAAATATCAAGAATAAAAAAATCTTTTCATGCATATACAAATAATAAAGCTATTTTAAAAAGAATTCACACCTAGACGCCTTTGTTTTTGCACTTGGAAAGCACTTTTGCAAAAAAAAAAAATAATGTTTTTATTGTTTTTGATATTTTAAAATTATTTTAACATATTAATATCAAAAATATTTTTTAATATATATATAATTTACATGTATTTTCAAATAAAAATATTTTAGAAATAATAATTATTACCACAAAAAATTTACTAGTCACACTTGCACAACCAAGTTAAAATCCAGTTAAACTTTACCTTTTTTTTTAAAAAAAATAATGAATGTTAATGAATCCACAAAACTATATACTAGTCTTTTGTTGACCTCAATTTAATAATACTACTCAATATTTTTTATTTAAAAAAACTATATTTATTTGAAATTTATTTTTATATATTTTCATATCATTTTAATATACTAACATTAAAAATATTTTTTAAAATAATATCATGATACTATTTTAAAGGGAAAATATTTTAAAAAATAACATCAAATACTTCCAAACATGAAGTGTTTGTATAAAGAACACGGTAAAAGTTGTTTTATTTTCAATTTTTATTTTTAATATCTATATATTAATGATAAAAAAACATCATAATAATTCAAAACTAAAAAAATAAATATAAAATAATATTAATTCAAAACAAATAAAAAAAAAAATTGTTGGAAAACATTTTCAAAACAAAAACGAGTCGTTTTCTATTAAAGATTCCAACCTTCTGGGGTAGAGTGCTGTGGTAGATAACTGTGGAAAGAATATTCATGGCCCATCCGTGAAGTCTCCTGGAGCGGCCTGAGTCGCTGCTGGGGTAGAGTTTAACCATGTCGTGCAAAACACCACGCATCGGGAATTGCGAGGATAGAAAAGTAAAAACCGACATGAATTTGTTTAGAAATCTGATGGAACATTACTTCAGTTATTAAATATTGCATTATTGATCTGCAATTCTAAGAGATCTCGAGAAATTGAAAAGAGGGCCCACCCATTTTCCAAGAGGAGAAAAAAGAAAAGTCAAGGATAATTTAAAAAATAAAACCAAATTGCACAGTTTTGTTTTCAACTAGGTTTATTTTATTTTATTGCAGGGCTAACTAAGTAATTTCAATCAAATTACACGCAATATTGCAAGTTTTATTTTGAAGAGATTCTTGATGTATTTCCCATGACAACATATTTGTCGAACCAATTTAGATCTGGCGGGCTCAGGGTATAGCTGATGGGGTGGATCAACCCGTTAGTTAGCCAAGTCAATCTGTAAATTGATCAAATTTTTTATTTTTTAAAAATAGTCTTTGATATTAACATATTAAAATAATTAAAAAATATCAAAAAAATTAATTTAAAATAAAAAAATATCAAAAATATTACCAACACAAGTCGACTCTCAATTTAGCAAGGTTAGTTTATGGAGTCACCATGGAGTAACATGGTAATAAACAACTTGAGATTTGATTTACAAGTATTAGGTTCTAGTCAGAACATAATTACTTTATAAAAATATATAATAATTAAGGTTTTATTCGTTTAATCCAGTCCCGTAAAGAGTGTTTAAATAAAGGTGTCGAATAAAAAAAAAAAAAGGTTAGTTAATGGATAAACAAGTCAACTTGGATCTATCATATACTAATATTATCTTGAACATAAAATATAAAAATTAAAATTTACAACAATGCTCAAAACATAGTCAGAAATACTCTCAGAGATAATAAGACTGTATCCCACCAAGATTTTATTAGGTCAATCAAAGTATAAATTGACGATTAAGCAAAAACTAATCAAATCAAGATTTAAAATAAGTTAGAAATGATAAGCTCTTAATCAGCAAAACACGATCCACTACAAACCATGCTATTCAAAACTATTTGCAGCATATAGTAAATATGGAAGCAATTGATGAATACTATATATTTATATAATTATTAAACATAAGTTAGAAATGACAAGCTCTTAATCAGCAAAACACGATCCACTACAAACTATGCTATTCAAAATTACTTGCAGCATTTAATAAATATGGAAGCAATTGATGAATACTATATATTTATATAATTATTAATTTTAAAATCCATGATATTAATTAAAAATACAAGTCGGTCTAAACATTTACATTGATAAAAAAAAATATGTTGGGAAGAGAATACTGGCACGTCTCAGTGGCGGTGAAGACATCATTTTCAGAAGGGTAGTGGGCATCGTAGCTTGATAATAATGCACTCTAAAAAACAAAATCACCCTTGGTGGCAAAAAGCACCAGTGCCACTAATGAACAAAACAGCTAAAATACGAAGGATTACGACCTATCGTCTAGTTCAAAATATTTTTTGTTTTAAAATATATTATTTTTTTAAATTATTTTTAATATTAATATATAAAAATAATTTCAATACATTAAATTTTTTTTAATTTAAAATAAAAATAAATTAATTAAAAAAAAAACCCTAGTGGGACTACACAAAATTGCCATCCACGAAGGGATATTTCATGGCATGCCAAAAGGGGTGCCCCATATGGAGGAGGCAATGGGAGCAAAAATAGGCAACTTGGAACTAATTATTCCCAGTTGTGCTCTGATGCAAACAAACACTAGGAGCCAAGAATATACAGTATTAAAAAGGTGGCTGAGCAATGATTTTCTCTCGCATCGGACCCTTCTTTGCCAATCGAAATTATTGTTTGTCCACCTTAAAAGCCCAGCCACCTGATCCTTGAACAAAAGAAAATGCTGTCGTCCCTTGTTCTTCCTTTGCCTGTAAAAGATGTTTGAATGGTGACAAAAAGTGATCCTCATGCCACAAGACAATCCCCAGAAATATCTAACTCTGTATATATATATATATATATATATTTGTTTTGCTTTATGGGTGGTGACAGTGTTGGGTTACAAATTGGCTTTTCTAGCCCAATCTTTGACTGTCAAACCCTTTTCATCAAGCTTTGAATCATGGTTCAATTACATGTGAAATGCTTGGAGTTTGATCTTCTTTACTTGTTCCCGAAACCTCGGGTTTGGAGAAGAGCCGATTACCTCGAAGAAATCAACCTAATCTCACCTCGCAGGATTAGTTCTTGAACGAATAGCAGACAAAAAAGTGGGTGTTCTGCTGGCGATCGATGCAAAATCACCTCGCAAGATTCGAAGTTTAAACCAATAAATAAACGGAGTTACACTGCCGCTAATGTCCACTGTCAGCACACGTGAGCATCGCCCGGTGTTTAGGTGAGACGATGACGGAGAAGACTGGTGGCTCGTCGGGAATTCTTAATTCTGGATTTCTCATTAGATTATAGAGCCCGGACCTGACTCACAGTTCATCCTATGCTGCCTTGTGCTCAATGCTGTCAACCCAGTTGAGCATGTGGCAAGACAACTATTAAATTCCTGATCACATCTGTTGCATCATTACTCAATTCTTCTCTCTTTTTTTTTTATATCAATATACTAATATCAAAAATAAATTTTATAAAATAAAAAAATATTTTATAAAATATTTTTTTTAAAAAAAACTTGTACAACACTAACCAAATCAGTAATTTAGGCTAAGGTAATCCAATTGCACCCGCTTATTAATTAATATAGGACTGAGCGCGCTCCAGTATTTCCACAATCAGGACACTGTATGTACCATCAATCTATTATTAAAAAAATGAAGAGATATTTTAAGGTGGGGCTGAGCAGTATAGTGACTTATGTACACGTTTCAGTACTGCTTTGATGTGAAGAAGATTTGACAATCTTCGGTGGGGTCTTTCACCAGCAGAAAACAATTATAGAGGCACAGTACTTGATCAGGGACACTGACTGGCTTTATTCATAGACTTGACCGGTTCAGTTCAGGGTCCCCTGCATGCAGGCCAGGCTGAGCCCTTGTTGCTGGACAAACAACGCAGGGTAGTGGCTGATGACAGCCAGGCTAGAGCCAGAATCTTATAGACAAGATAAGGTTCACAACTTGCTGAACCCATTGCCAAAATGGGTCTCCTCGAGGAGCACACATGGTTGGTTTTGGTGGGATAAGGGAAACTAAACATGTCGATCGAGGTTCACCCTCTACACTGCTCCCATACCCTTCCTTTAATTTTGGATTCCTTTTACTTGTCGTTGTGTTTTGTGGGATTATTATCATGTAAATTTTTTTTTGATATTTTATTTTAAAAATATTTTAAATCAATTTTTTGATATTTGTAGATTATTTTTATACATGACAAAAATAATTTTTAAAAATATATTATTTTAATATATTTTTAAATAAAAAATAAAAATAATTATACCCTCAAACAAACAATTTTTCTTTGAGTAAACTTGTGGATAAAATTTTTTATTTAAAATAATATAATTTATATTCAAGAATTATACGTAATGGTTTAAATTATTAAGAGAATCAAAAACTTGTTGATCTTGCGATCAACAATTCGAATCTTATTATCTCATTTTATTTAATAAAATTTAAATATAAATTTATACAAATTTCAAGTATGATTTTTTTATTTAATAAAATATATTAAAAAATAATATTAATTATTATTTATAAGATCGTATCTAACCGTTTAAAAACTTTACGTGAGATGAGATATTTAACAAGAAGCATGCATCTGGTCTGTGGTTGGAGGTGAAGCTCGGAAGGTACAACTACCTTGCAAATCAGACAGACATGCTCAGTAGTCATCGATCATGCTCCTCGTCCCATGACTTCTAGTGGTTGGGAAATGTTTTTGTATATATTAGCTACTCTACTATTTATTTATTTATAAATAAATAAATAAATTACCAGTAAATTACTGCAAAAATCTCGACGTAAACAGCCCTTCAAGATTCCACCAACATCATCTCGAACGAATGCATGCACTCCCAATTGAAGCCGACGAACAAGAAAACTGACACGATTTTCTCTCGACCACAGAAGAACCGAAAGGCAGAACAAGAAGACAAGAGGTCAAGAGAGAAGAATATTTTTTCCTCGTGTCTCGAACCGAAGCACCCGTCTTCCCTGTGGATAATAGCCATGTAGGTGGTCGGCGGTGCGAAATAAATAGAAATAATTTTAAAGAAAACTTAAAATCTAATATCTAAACGTTTTTTTAAGAATTAAAAAGGATGTATTACAGCTTATAATATTGTAATATGTTGTTAATTATATTTTGAAAAAATCCATCGAATCTTGTAGCTCCAAATATAAGTGGATTTCACCTCTAATTTGTGTTAATTATACTCATTAAGTAGGTGATAAACAAGATTTCCAACGACAATTAATGGTCATGAAAGAAAGTGCCCTAAATGCATTTGAGGTCATGGTAGAGTAAAGCAAGGGATTTGTTCGGTTCCTTTGCATCCGGTTCGATTCTTCTTGTGTATGTCTATTGTCTCTATAATATTTTATTTGTTTATTAAACTTGTAGAATATTCAATAAATTCACGAATTAATTGTAATATATATAAACAGTAAATTGTTCTGAATATTCTATTTATAAAAAAATAAAAAGAAAATACCCTAATTTTAAAGCTGAATAAACTCATATAACACCATTATACTATACATTTTGTTTGCTTCAAAATGATTGTTAAAGTGTTTTTATTTTTTAATGTATTTTGAAAGTGTATTTCAATTAAATTAATATATTTTTTTTTATGATTTTGAGGTATTAATGATAAGAATTAAAAAAAAAACAAATTTGATTCATTTATAACTAGAAAAAAACCTTTTAAAAAACACTTTACACTTCAATGCCAAACACGCGTTAAACCTGACCTCGTATGGTAACTTGTAATGCAAACATTCCAATATCCCTCACCTTTTCTTTCTTTCCCTCTCTCTCGTCATCTCTCTAGACAGTATCTTGTTCTAATAGTAATAGCATGGAGATGAAAATTCCAAAAGAAGAAAGAAAAAGTTTGATCAAGTAATGACTAGAGCCCTCTCTTTTCAACTAAGTGTACACACTTGAAGAAGAAGAAAAGGTACGAGCAAGAAAGGAAAGAATACCAAGATAGATTGTGTCCAAGTACAGAGAAATCTATTGTTTTTCTTCGCTTTTCTTTCATGTGTCTGGCCTCCGAGTGATTGCCTTCGATTTCATTCATGCTAAAGGTTGCTTAACATTCTTATTGGAAAGTATGTATAAAAAAATTTAAAGAAAATTTATTTTTATTTTTATTTTTATTATAAATTATATTTTTTTAGTGTTTTTAAATCATTTTGAAGTATTAATTTTAAAAATGTTTTTTTTTTTAAAAAAATATTATTTTAATGTATTTCTAAACGAAAAACACTTTAAAAAACAATCACAACCGTACTCCTAAATAGACACTAAGTATGTGTTGCTAATTTATATGATTTTTTTTAAATAAAAATTATTAGGTTTAAAATTTATATAATTTCACAAATTGTTTTTATAGAATGAAATGAAGTTGACAAGATTTAAATTTATACGACTATTAGTTTAATAAAATTCTGATGTAATATTAAGTAATTTTTTCATGTAAAAGCTCAATATCATAATATAATTTATATCATTTTTAACATACTTCGCCAAATAAAAATACATAACGTTTGAAACTTACATGACCATAATATCTCATATTTAACTCTTTTTAAATAAAATAAATATAGTAAAATTTATATTTATAATTATTAGATCAATAATATTATCATCGTATCAAAAAAATCATCTTAATTAAATATTTAAATTGATAAACGAGATTATAGAAGGAATGCAGTGAGGTGCATTAGACAGACAATGTCTACGTGAAATTACAAATTTACTTTAGAGAAGAGACACTTTTACATGCCATTCAAAAGACCGCAGCTGACATGAAAGCTGATGGTCCAATACAGATTCAAACTCTTGGAAAAAGTGCGTGGCCAATGATTCTGCCTTCACCTTTAGACTCTATTCACCATCGAAGGCTTCGCTTTTGTCCCCCTCTTTCTCTCGTATGATAACTTGCAATGCAAATATTCCAGTCTCTCTCTCTCTCTCTCTACAATGGCTTGTCTGTGTGTGTATTTGAGATGAGGAAGAAAGGGGAGGAAGTTCAACCCTAGTAACGGCTCTTTCCAGACTGCTATCTTCAGATTATAATCATGGACATTAACTGATACGTGTTGCTCCAACATTCTTTTCCTTCGTTTCTTTTGAAAAAGCTTGCTGATAGTCTTCCCTCTCTCTCCATATGGCAAGAAAAGTGCAGGGTTTTCTTTTCTTAATTACAGGATGAATATTGTAAAAGAAAAGCATGCAATTTTAAGATCAAGAACAGAACCACCTTGAGATCTTGCTGTGACCATGCCATTATAGTTATAATTTTATAAATTATACGTAGTTTGGTTGCTAATTGTAAAGGAATGTTGCTGAGGTTAGTTTTAATTTTTTTTTTTTTAAATTATAATAAAATAATATATATATATTTTTATTTTTTTAAAATATTTTTGATATATGATATAAAAATACTAAATTATTTTAATTTAAAATAAAATAAAAATAAAATATTTTTAATTTTTTTTAAAAACACTTATGAAAACGTCACCTAACACCCTCTGAAAAATCCTTTCGCATGCATGTATATGATTTGATGTTACGCGTTGATGTTTATGTACATTTGAGAATAGAAAAGTTGGTGCATTTCAACTTCTACGAATTCTTTGTTATTGTAGTAGTGATTAATTTTTAAAATATTTTTTTTTGAGATGGACATATTAAAACAATATAAAATTGCAAAAAAAAATATAAAACAAATAATAAATTAAATTAAATTAAATTAATATACACGCCTAGAATTTCTATATTCTATTTTTATCTATTTTTTTTTATTTAAAATAAACTAAAAAAAAAGTAATAAAATACCCCTAATGAATACCATAAAGTTTCTCGATTCCATATGACTTGCATATGAAATTAATAATTTAAATTTATTTTATTTTGTGGACTTCATTCATGGATCAGCACCCAACACCACAGAAGTTACCAATATAATGGAAGAAAAGCCCAACACATTACCCAGGCCCGACAAAATCGACTGTAGTCAGAGAATAAAGGCCTAATATGATGAATCAGTATCTCAACAGTTATATTATTTAAATATTATAATATTTATTATGACATTATTGAGTATTTATTACTTCAGTACTATTTACTGTTAATATAAAAAACACTCACACACACGAAATGATAAAATTATATATATAATTATTATCAAAGTCAAATTGAAACATGAATTGTATATATCAAATTCAAATGGTATAATATCTATATTTATTAATTTTTTTATTCAAAAATATATTAAAATATTTTTTTTTTAAAATATTTTTAACATCAGTTCTCAATCTAAAAACACAATTTTTTTTTAATTTCAAATAAAAAATAAAATAAAAATTTATTTTTTTTCAAAAATAATTTTAAAAAAAATTGTGTCAAACACCCTTTTAATCATATAGGTAAAATAAAAAAATTGACCAGCTATGTTTGTAGTATCAACACTGTATTTTTTACACAGAACAGAGAGGCACAAGCAAGCAAGCGACTTCCTCATTTGGAGTAAATTACCAGAGCACTTGAAATCATTGTGGATGTGTTAAAGAGATTATACATTAATTAACAGAAAATAATTTATCCTTTTTGTGAAAGTATATACAATACAACCTCAATAATAAAAATAAAATAAAATAAAATAAAATTGATGATGCTCTTCCCTTTATTAAAGATGTATCAAATTTATACAGAAAAAAGGAAAAAACTATATCAGCCTTTCATTGTATAAAGAAAATTGCCATCTCACAAACCCTGAGGCAGCTGTAGTGTACAAAACCAGGGCTTCATTTCTTCATAAACATTTTCAGCAATCCTCACTCAATGGTGTAGTGGTTATTTACTCAGGATGAGCTATAAACAAGCAGGGGAGAGCATAAGTCAAATGGAATATTGCTACGCAAGAATGTGAGAAAAAAGACAAGGGTAGGATTTCATCTAGACAAATGAAAAGAGAACAGTGGCAAGAAATAGACATTCTGGAAATTTTGCATGAACTGAAATGGTCAAGAACTCTCACATTTGTTGACCTTGATCTCCATCAGTTCCTGGATGGGTTGGCGACATATGGGACACGTATCTGATCGAGACATCAACTCCTTTGCACATCCGCTGCACAAGCACTGCCAGTGGAGAAATTTGTTGTTTGCTTGATTCAGTAACAGATGCAAAAAGGGTGGTATTCAAGGATAAAAGCTTGATTGAAGGCTAACAAATTGGATCCATTGCAAGATCAAGGATATTATTGCAAACAGACATTTTTCATGATACCAGATTGAACATGGCTCATCTGGAGACTGGTTGTTAATAAAAATCATAAAAAAGTCCATCTTTGGTTAATATTAAGAAGAATCATGACACAAATAAATAGGTGAAGTCCAGCAGAATACTCACCATATGTCGACAAGGTAAGACGGCTGTATCCTTCGGCTCACTCATGCAGATAACACATTCTGTTCCTGAATCATTCTCATCAAAGCCTTTACTGTCAGAATTGGCAATGCCATAGATCTCTCGCAACTCATAACGAGTCCCATCAATCCATAAGATTTGCTTGACTACTTTTACTTGGAGATGGCCTGCGTTATTTTTCTCCAGGACAGCTTCAGTTATTTGTGCATGAATAGACATGGTAGGCAGAGGCTTGTCAGGCTCTTGACTCGTAGAAGTAGAGAGAGAGGGTAAGCATGCTTCAGCAAAGATAACAAGCGGGAAAATATCTTCCTCTGGAGAGGGCTTTGATAGCTGATCCAGCTCAAAAAATCCAAGGTCAATGCCAGTTCCTGATGGTTGACAGAATTTTTTACCCACTCCTTTCTCAAAGGGGATTTTCCTTGGCATATAGATTTCAGGGTATACTGGCATAAATGTACAATTGTGTCCTTCCTTTCCGAAATAAATTATGGTGATGCTGCCATTGAAAAACAAAGGAAATTTCACATATCTATGGAGGAATAATTGGACCTATGCTGGATTCATATAATTTAGAGATCTAAAACGAGATAAATATCACCAAGTAATCAACACATCAGCAAATCCAAGCCAGTAAAAGAGCATCTTAATCACCGAAGCACCAGGCCAGAGGCCCACAAGGCAACTCTTGTGAATTCATTAAACTTCAAACATCCTTCAAATAATTACCATAACCATCCAAAGCAAATTTTTTCTTGAACTCCACAAGTCAGCATAAAAACGAGTATATTCCAAAGCCTGAGCATATTGTAAAAGGCAACTTGAAAATCATAAATCAAATCTTCATTATTAATGGCCTTAAACCAAGAATTTCAAATTTCTTTTGTAGCAGCCACTTGTATATAGTCTAATAGCAGTCACTGCCAATAGAACTTGGAGGGATAATAACAGAAAGAATGAAAAAGGAGCTAAACATCAATTATAACAATTTAAATTTTCTGAACATTGAAAACTAACAAGATCTTAATAAGCGAACTGCTATGAGTTAATCAAAATTTTAAAACAAAAACTAACTAGCTCGAAACACAATATTTACAGGAATGAGCCATGAGTCCCATCCACACCCCACCAAGGAAATTTGCTCTTACTTCAACTCCTCCAATACCCTACTAGAATTGTACCTGAAAGGGCTCAAGCACCCTCAAAGTTACTATCCATTTTCACAATCAAGCTGTCACTTCAGCATGGTTCCAACTAAAAAACCTAAACATTGAATGGTTAAATACCCAAACATCAAATAGTACTTGAACCAAGGCCACTGCTCTTACTTTGAACTCCTTCAAATAATCAACTGGAATAGTACTTGAAGGCTCAGATCTTTATTTGAGCGCTGAGAATGGTGGTCCACTTCTGCAAATTAAAGTCATCGCTCCAATTTGGATGTGATGAAAAAACTTAACATAAACATCACTTACACTACCCTAGATGGAAACAAAAGATTTACCGGAAGTTATTTCATAATCTACTACAGATGCGAGTCCAGCCAACACCATTCCACAATAGCAACCTCAGTGCCAATCTCCATTCCCATCACAAAAAAGCTAGCTGGCTCACAATCATCCATCCAGCTATTCCCAAAAGTATATTAACATGATCAGCATGCCACCTTTATCATATGATGAATACAAGCTCTTCTATCACAACTGCAAAAGGATCATTACCAAATTGCCTCTATACCGGCCCCAGCTAATTGCAAAGAAAGAACTACCACCGCCACAAATTAAAATCAACTAAATTCCGTCCACCAATCTAAAACCAACCAGAAACAAAATCCTTATCCCTTTCTTATATAATTATAACCAAAGAGGACTGATGTTTTGTTCCAACTAGGAAACCAATAATAGCCTGCAACTTTATAAACCACGATGATTAATTATGTGAATAATTAGTCTGTACACATACTGATTCGCTCATCGATTTGCTCTCAGCATAAAGTCAAGGAAGGATTTTATATTCTAAGGCTCTTTCAGAACAGTTTCAACTCAATTTACCAGAAAATTCAACAGGAGGATTTTTGAAAGTCACAACACCAAACAACATAAATTCTAAATCTTTCCAGCGCCAATTCCACTACAAGGATTTTCAATTACCAAACATAAACTATTCAACTTCACACTTCATATCACAAACACACAAAAAAAGCTTTAATCCTAACCACATACTAAAATCACAAAACAAACACAAGCTTTATTAAAAGAAAGTAATTTGAATAGTACCTGCCATCAACAACAGCATCAAAAGTGAAGGAAACCAAGTGAGAATCCAGATTATTCTCATCAGCAACAACTTTAATACTAGCCTTGTTCACATTCACAACATTCTTGACTGTCTTTGCGTGATTATGGTCAACATAACGTGGCTGCTGAACCATTCCTGAATTATGAGGCTTAACCTGTGGTGGTAGTTGTGGGCCCATGAAACCAGGTTGATGATATTGATACGGGGCCCACCCATTATTATTGAAAGGAAGAGGTTGCTGTGGAGGAGGAGGGTAATGGTAACTGAAAGAACCGTAAGCAGAACTTGTGGGAATCACAGGAGTAGTAGTATTATACGGAGCATTTGCTGCAAAATAATAACTTTGTGGCCCTTGTAGTGACGGTGATGATGATGGCGGCATAATATTTGTATAAAAATTATTACTAGATGGTATCGAATTGTTTTGTGAGGGAAGGTTACTAGTATTGTTGGTGGAGAAAGAGGTAAGCTGTCGAATTGGGGTGGTTGTGTGGGAAGGTAGGGAAGTGTCTGGTTGGTTTTGACGGTGGTGAGGGTGGTTGTCTTGGGGGTGGTTTCTTCCATGTCTACTCGAGGACGAACCCATCTTTGAACTGCTTTTGTTCCAAGTTTTCTTATGGAGACTTCTGCTTTGGTTTGGGTGGGATCTACATCAGTTCGCAGAAGATCTACATCAGTTATGTTCATATTTTGATATTTTTTAGAAAATTATTTGATCATATTAAATTCAATATAATTGTTAATTCTGAAGAGAACACTTTTTATTGAAGACATTTAATAAAGAAATTTATATAAAAACAGATTCAATGTTGGTGTCTGCTAAATGATAAGATAATTAATAATTGATGTGATTATTATTATTATTATTTTATTTCATTTGAATGGCAAGGCAACAAAATTTGGTTGACTTTTCATTGAACGGGAAAGTTCATGGAGAGAAGAAGGCAAGAAGGCTTGTCATAACAAATCCACACACGGTTTCGTTACACGTCCATCGCTGAAAGAATCCTCGCTATGATATTAATTTCATGACGGCAACCTCCCTTTCTTGATTTTATTTTACCACACACGGTTTCTTGATATTAATTTAAAAGTTTTTTATTGATGTTTGTTTATATAATTTGTATTTCGCATGTAGATTTAAGCGTTTTAGTTGCTTAATAATAATAATAATCTAACTGTGTTAATATATAATGCTGACGAAATATTCTTCTGAATGATGAAACAGAGAATCTCGCCGAGCAAGTTTTCGACAGCAGTATTCAGTCGTCTATTCTGTTAGAAGAATTGAAAAACACTACTTGAATTTTTACTAACAGAAGATTTATGGTGCAGGGAGCAGTAGAGAAGCATTCTGTTTGTTTCGGTCTGCTACATTCCGAGTGCAGATTGCTTGTATCTGTCTTTGCTGAAATTCTGTCATGATGCTTCACTCTGTGGCCCTTTTCCCTGAAGCCGGCACAAAGATGCCCAGCACAGTTTCCAATGATCAACAGAAGGATAGTGATTTGATCCATTAGAGCCTCCGTCAATCCCTGTTAAACCATCTTCACATATATAAAAATAAAATTTTTAAAGAGAAACAGGGTCCAACCTTAATTCCACGCAGCGTTGAGTTTACAGCATGAAAAGCTCCATCTATGCTTAGAGATCTCCTAGCAAGAAAGCCTTGCATCTGTCCTGCCAAGCTATTGAACACTCTCAAAAACAGGATTCGACCCTGGTGCTGGTGGGATAGCCTCACTCTTAACATAACTCCCACGCATGTGAGTTGTCCCACAGCCTGTCATATTGTTTTTTGTGATCTGCAACATTTCTGTTCTTGAAATGCCACCCACAATTATGTTTTCTCCTGTATGCTCCAACCTGGAATGTCTCCTACCAAAGTCTGCAGCATGAATGCTCCAGCCACACCTCTCTTTATATTTAGCAGTAACTCTATCCTTGCCACCCTACATGTATCTAAAGACCTAAAAACCTTCATACTTCCCTAAATACTCTCTCCGGTGGAAAATCTGAGACCATTGGAATGGACATGTCCTTGGTATTAAACTCTTCAATTTTTCATCTCCAAATTCATATGGAGATTCTAATTTCTTACTCTTCAAATATCAGACCCATAATCATCATCCACTTCATTCAATGCTTCCCTGACATTCTGTTTTGGGATTCTAGGCTTGTTATGACCACTGGTTTTGTTAAATTCATCATGGACAGTTTAACTTGCACGTCGAAATATGTCCTCGTCCTCGGAGGATTCATCTACGAACCTTTCCACCTCATTCTCCTCCTCACCCTGAGCATAATAATCACCGCCATCATTCTCTTCATTCTACTCGTTATCATATTCTCCTCACCAACCCCACTCCCTCTATTCTCTTAACAGTTCTTATCAACTACAGTAACCTCATCATCAACTACAGTAACCTCTGGCCTATCAACCTCAAATTCATCAAAAACATTATCAGCACTATCTATATATTCACATCCATCTGCCTGGTAACCAACTCATCATTAATTGCATCAGCAACTATATTGTCAGCTGAATTTTCTCCATGACCAGACATAATAGCACCACCAGTAAAGGTAATATCCTCATCCACACCATTACCACCCTGAACAAGCTTCTCATTATGAGGTAATGGGGACATCATTATTATCTCCAATAGGAGTGTTGGCTGGGAACAAGGTCTTATTGCATTACAAGCAACGTAATCTTGTTATCAGGGCCCATCCACTCCGCTCAGAATCCTTACATCCACAGCCCCATTAATATATTACCTCACTGTGTTGTCAAGGATAAACTATTTCCTACCTGAGTCCGTGTGTCACTCTGAATACAAATTACGTCATGTAGTAAATTAAAACATGTTTTCTTTATCAGATCTTCAATTATTATAATTTCCCAATTTGTTCACTGTCCACCATTTTAAAATTATAGCAGATGTTTTTAGGAAAAACATGTTAAAATTATCCTTAACCTAGTGTTGTCTCATCGTATAAAATTTGCATCCTAAAAGCAATATATTGAATTATTGATGGATCTTCCTATCGGTGAGAGACCCAAATGAATAAATGTTAGTTGAAGGACCAAATATAAGGTTTCCCTACTTTCGAATTACCTGTAACCAATGACAAAACAGAGTTACCTCTGCTTCTCTTCCTCATCAACGACAGGCTTCCCCACTTTTAACTGTCCCCCCCTCTCTCTGTCGAAGGAGCTAACTAAAGACTGAGGCTAATTCATCTTCCGTCAAAACAAGGTAATCCAAAGTCAAAACCCCTATTTTTTCACTGTCATTAGTATTGCATTTTTTACTTATCAAGAGATGTAAAGATTTAAACTTTGAACAAAATATATAAAACCCAGCTGCTTATATCATCATCTGCATTCATTTCGATCTTCCTTTTTCTGCTTTGAAGCAACTTTTAATATCTAATTAGCAATTGAATTCAATATGGATATAGGATTATATTATTTCTCATGGTTTCAAGTTGTGGGTTTTGCTATATATATAATGTTCTTTCTAAATTTCCATTTGGTGAAATTTAATTTGTTGTTAGATGAAAACATATTGAAATGTAAAGTGGAAACTTTAACTTTAAAAAACATAAACTTTCAATTTTTAAGGAAGAAGTAGTTTGATTTGTGACTTGTAATTCCTCCACCTTGATAAACTGGATGTGATTTTTGCGTTGAGTGTGAATTTGAACCTAACGTTGTGATTATTTTTATTTGAATCGGCCCCGCTGTTAATGATTGGTTGGTGATCAAAATGATACCTATAAAAGTGTAAGGTATTATTCTCTAACTTTATGCTTAATAATCTGATACAAGGTTATTTTTGAACTGTTCATATCTATAATTTGTACTGTCCTGCTAATTTTATGATTTGATCTTCTAATTTATTTTTTTTAATTTAAGAATGACATAAGATGAGAGATTATATTTATAATTTTCTCAACGTGTAGGATGTGCATGTGGGAACGTGCAAGTTTAAGGAATTACCGAGAAGTTGAATGAAGACCCGTTGTTTCTAACCCGTACTCGTTTTGTAATGTGTTCCCTTGTTTTTTATTTGGGTTTTGTAGTAGGCTGGGTAGTGAAAAATCATCAAACACGGTGAAATGGGAGATGCTGGGGATAGTGTGAAGCAAGAGAAGAAAGTGGTATTTGTAACTGTAGGAACAACATTGTTCGATGCTCTTGTGAGAGCAGTGGATACTAATGGAGTCAAACAAGAGTTATTAAGAAAGGGTTATACCCACCTTGTTATTCAAATGGGTCGAGGATCCTACAATCCTACTAAGGTATTCTCTCTTATAGTTCATTCTTCATTCCCTTTTCACACTTGTCATTTGTCCTTCTTGGTTTCATCAGATGTTGAGTTTTTGTTTCCTGAGGGTGAACGGAGTTTTATAGAGATGTCTTGTCATAAATATGTTAGATAATTGGCTCTAACCTAAACTCTTATACAGGCAGCTCTTTTCTCCTTGAGATAATGCATCTATAATGTCAGGGATAATGATTTATATTTACTTGGGATTTACATGCAAATAAAAATGCATATCTGTGACTTTTATTACCTGCCTTGAAAATTATTGAAAACCATGTGAGATAAAAGGTTCAAGAAAAGCAATGAATCCTTTAGTGCATGTTTTTAAGATTCTTTGTAGGCTGGTTTTATGGACATATTACTCTTCAAATTCATGTTTTCTTCACATTTCCTTTAAGTTCCTTTTAAATGCAGTGTAATGGAGAAGATGGATCTCTGGCTGTTGATCACTTCACTTTTTCTCCAAGCATTGCTGACCATCTGAGATCAGCATCTCTTGTCATCAGCCATGCAGGCAAGCTAGTATTTATCTTTGATATTTGGTGTATGTCAGGGTTATATTCCACTTTGTCACAACTATATTATTCACACCTAAGCTCACATAAACTATCAAATTTTAGCATGAGAAAATGCTGGTAAAATGTACCTATTTTTAGCAATGGAGGATTACCTGACAGTGAAATGCTTGTGGGGTTAAGCCAGGTTCCGTTGTGGTATACAGCACCATAGGCTAGGGCTTGAAAGTACTAGACAATAGTTAGACATAGGTTAATTAGTAAAAATGGGGAAACATCATTTTTTAGCTGGTCAAAACTATATGATGTCTTGATATATGCAATGATGTCTTCATAATTTAGTGAAATTTTGTAAACGTAAAAGCTTTGAGATAAAAAAAAATAAAAAAAAGCCGGGTAACTATGTGCAACCAAAGTGATAAGCACTTAATTTGGATGCTGGAGTGTCATTAATTGGTTCTGTCTGCTAGGCAGGGTCTGGGAGCATATTTGAAACTCTGCAGCTTGGTAAACCTCTAATTGTAGTGGTTAATGAAGATTTGATGGACAATCATCAAAGTGAACTTGCAGAAGAACTAGCAGAGAGGAAGCATTTATATTGTGCTCATCCTCAAACGCTTCATCAGACAATATCTGATATGAATGTGGAGTCCCTCCTTCCGTACCCATCAGGTGATGCCACACCGGTTGCCAAGCTTATAAACACGTTTCTTGGTTTTTCAGATGATTGATGAAACTGTAAAACTCTGTAACTGAAGTAGATACTGATACTATTCACCCGCTAATAGAAGCATTGCCAGGCTATTGAGTTGCTTGTTTTGATATTTACTTTCATGTCACATTGTTTAACAGTTTTGTTTAATGTAATGGTAAACATGTGGTGGTTTATATGGCTATTCAATTGGAAGAGGTAGAAACTAGAACGGTTAATGCCAGGATTTTGCATGGCAATTCGGTATATATTGATGCGGTTCCATTTTGCAAATGTAAAAGATGGCAACGTGGCATTTGACGACACCATTGACAATTTGACATCGATCAATGCCGGAGCCCTTGGTGTACGACGATGGCAACGTGGTGGTTTAGGTAGGTGAGAATATTATACTGGATTTAAAATTTGAATGCCTTTTCTGATAGAGGTAACATGAGACGGCATTGTAGCACAGTACCAACTTCGATTAATTATTTCGGACTTGGTCCCAACTCGAATCTATTTCTTTTCCTAAACCTAAGGCTTGCAGTTCTGTACCAAATTGTGATTGCCTCATGACCTGTGCGACGACTAACAGATGAGCATTCACAGCCCTTGATTATCTCTATCTCATAGATCGGAGGGTCCCTGTTTTGGATACAAGGATACAGAGTGATATCCTGCTATAGCTGGAGTTGAGTGGGGGTGGGAGGGCAGGTCTTGCTGTCTTTCTCAGTGCTCAAGTGGGAGAGGAGGAGCAAAATATTAGGTACCTGGAAAATTTATGACACCAAATTTAACTAAGGTGAAGAGTCCGCTTTTGTAGTAGAAAATGAGCTGGGTTCTAGTATCATAAAAAATAAAAATATTTGCCATGGCAGATTGACTTTTGAGTGGGACAATATAAGGATATGATTTTAGCTTCATTGACTAGCAAGCTTCCTGTAAATTAAAAAAAAGCTTTTACATATGGGCTATGGCCGCTTGATCACGGGGTATTTCTGGTTTCCCTGAATTCAATGCAACAGGTGAGTCTACGATCACAATTCTTGGAATAATCCTGCAAGACAACTTCAACCATAATTAGGAATTTTTGACCTATGTGGTAACTTAGCCATGTGCAAATTGGATGCCTAGGGTTATGACAAAATTTGGTTTATGCCATTGCTTATGAAACCAGCAATATCAACTCCAATTAGGGATACAAGCCATGATCTTTTTGTCTTCCATCAAAGAAATGTATTGATTGAGCTAATGAGTATAAAAGTGAAAATGGTGCAAAAAGTTCCAATCTTTTTTCTGCTACAATACTGACAACGACTACTCCTTGGAAAATTTAAAAGAAGGGACGAATGAAGTACACAAAAGACTCAGTACTCACGAGCAAGAGAGAGAGAGAGTGGAATTTTGTGTCAGCCTAGACAATGTGACCTCCTAGGAAGGGAAGCTCAATCCTTTCTTATACATTCCTGTACCGCACATTATCATTCCCATCTCTCTCTCTCCTTTTTTCTTGCTCTTTGTGCTCATGGAACCTAGCAGCACTGGTGAACCTGCAAAGTCACATGGAAACCATAGCAATAAGCACCATAGCTTGAATTCTCAGCTCCATGATCACCATCATGGCATCCTCTCTTCGACCTCTATCCTCATAATCATCATATCAGCTGTTTCTGTTGTTCTAGCTCTCACAATCTTTCTTATTATAGCAATGCTAAGAAGACTCAAACCTTCTAAGAATGGAGGCGGTTGCAGAGACTTGAGCAGTTGCAATACCAACAAGTTCATTGCTCATACCACCATAAGCTTCACTTCAAGCCCAGGTAATTATTGCTCCATGTCAAAGTTCTTGCTAAGGTTTTTCTTCATTTTGATTTTCAGTGTGTTTGGAAAGTGAATTTTCAACATCTAATCTTCAAGACCATTTTGTTTATAACTAATCATCTTAAAATGTGAATTACGTGGTTCACGCATAGTTTCTCTTGTGCTGTGTATGTTTGGAAACATGGCAGATGTTAACGGTGGATGTCTATATGGAAGCAATTTGGGTCATAAGCCTCCGAGTAAATACAAAGGGGTCCAAGTTTTCACATTCAAAGAGCTTGAAATTGCCACAAACAGATTCAGTGCATCAAATGTGATAGGGAGCGGAGGGTATGGCGTGGTGTATAGAGGTACCCTAAGTGATGGGACTGTGGCTGCAATTAAGATGCTCCATAGAGAAGGGAGGCAAGGAGAACGTGCATTCAGGGTAGAGGCAAGTGGCTTCATTTATTAACTTTTGGCCCCATCTGTCCTCTCTTCCTGTTTCCTAATTCAATATATATTTTCCAGTTTAATGCGCTAGAGTGACATGAGTCCATCGATGATAAAAAATTTAAGATTTATATAATATATTTTTAGTTTAAATTAAGATATATAGTTTTAATAAAAATTTTAAATAATTAGAATTTTATTCATTTATCTTAGTATATAAAACTTGCTTTACAATGAAAGGAGTTTCCTTTAATCCAAAAATTAAAATAAAATTAATGACCTAAAGAGGCTTAAAAGTCAAAACTTCAGATGCTCTCATGGGATTGAAAATTGCTTGTAGAACTTAAAATACATGCATAAATATTTCTATCTGCATATTGCAGGTAGATTTGCTAAGCAGGCTGCACTCGCCATACTTGGTGGAGCTACTTGGTTACTGTGCTGACCAAAACCATAGACTCCTAGTGTATGAATTTATGCATAATGGTAGTCTTCAACACCATCTCCATCACAAGCAATATCGACCTTTGGATTGGGGGACGCGATTGAGGATAGCCCTTGGTTGTGCCAGGGCCTTGGAGTTCCTTCATGAGCATACTATCCCACCAGTTATCCACCGTGACTTCAAGTGCAGTAACATTTTACTAGACCAAAACCTTAGGGCTAAGGTTTCTGATTTCGGAATGGCTAAGATGGGTCCGGACAGGATCAACGGTCAGAATCCGACACGTGTTCTGGGGACCAATGGTTATCTAGCACCAGAGTGAGTGATCCATCATCTGTCCTGCATCTCAGTTTTCACGAACAAACAATGTCAATTGCACATGGGCAATGGGTTGTCCATTAGGCAGCACGTCATTTTCTTCATCTTCTGATCACTGTTATGGAAAGCAAAGTGTCATGCTCAAAAGACAATTTCACATGAGATTTTTAGCTTCACTGCCAAGTTTTTTTATCCCAAATATCTTGGGATAGCATCAAATGATTTCATCAACCAACAAGTTTATTAGCACACTTGAAAGTAATTAGCTGGTTCTGAAGCTCCATGTGTTAGTTAACGCTTGCTTATTTTCTGTCATGTTTAGGTATGCTTCAAGTGGCAAGCTTACCACAAAATCAGATGTATACAGCTATGGAGTTGTTCTTTTACAGCTCTTAACTGGCCGTGTACCGGTTGACACCATGCGGCCCTCTGGTGAACATGTTCTTGTCTCCTGGGTTAGTGTACCAACCATTTCTCCATAGTAAAAAAAAGGCACTAAACAAGCTATGATAGATAATTAGCAAGGATTTTCCAAGGTTATTTGCTACAGATTCTCGGTTCTAGTAACTATATATATGAATTCGCAGGCTCTTCCAAGGCTAACTAACAGAGATAAGGTGGTGGAAATGGTTGATCCAGCAATGCAAGGCCAGTATTCAATGAAGGATTTGATTCAGGTTTCCTCTTAGTTCTAATCCTTTCAGCATCTTGACGTGTCCCGAGAGCTAAAATATCCAACTAAGCTAATTTTTCTCACAGGTAGCTGCTATAGCAGCAGTGTGCGCGCAACCAGAAGCAGATTATCGGCCTTTGATGACAGATGTTGTTCAGTCACTCATCCCTTTGGTCAAGAACCTCTCTTCTGTATCGTCCTCTGGCTCCTCCAGATTTATGAATCAGACAAGTCCAAGGCCGATGCAGATTTGATAAAAGACTCACAGAAGAAACTCTCAACTCAAAGATTTGAGTTTGGAAATTGTTATTTTGTTATGCATTAATTTAAAGTCACCAATTGGCATGCAGTTTGCTGGTAATCATCTTGCAGGTTCAACCAGCTACATCACCGACTATACCCTAAATTTGACTATGCTACCCGTGAAGTACTACAGCTCCAGCACCAAAATAAGCAGCAGAAGCTGATGCCAGTGGAGACGGCGAAACCTTTTCACTGCTTTGACCAGAAAAACACAATTAACTTCATCACAAAAAAGCCACTTCAATTCCCGGATCGAAAAAACAAAAGAAACCCATTACTTTACAGCACCTGGTGGCTGCATAATCATTAGGCCCATGTTCAGACTTTGAAGGTGGAAGGGGAGGAGGAGGGTCGAATTCACAGTGTTTAATAACGGAGAACGCCTTGAGAAAAAAACATTTGATGGTTTAGTTAATGAAGATCCTTGTGTTTGTGATGGTTTTATCTGTGAACTTCAAGTATTTGTATGATCACTTTCTTGTTTATATCTGATGGCTATGTGCTTTGCTCTTCACCTCATCTTTCTTTCCCATCTTGATTACTCATTTTTTGTTTAACTTTTACAAGAATCTGTTTTACAATATGCAGCCTCCACTACTTCTCCTTTTACATATTATATTCGATAAGTTTTTTATTTTTAATTCATCTTCATTTTTTTTTTTTTGACAATTCAGTTCTAATTAAAAATTAATTGATTTTGATTTTTATAGAAGGATAAAATTAAAAAAAAAATGAAAAGAATATCAAATATGGATAGTGTGCTATATGTTTTGTAAGAGATGCAACTTGGTCCTTGAACTTTAAAAATATCATGTAAATTTTACAGTTTCAGATTTCATTTTTTTCAATTCAAATTTGAAAAAAAAAGTTCATTTTTTTTTCTTAGTTTCTAATTGAGAGATGAGAAAGAAAGATAGAAGGATTCCAACATTAGAGAGAGAGAAATGTTAATGACACCGATTTATACTATCAAAATAAATGATATTTGAGCTAAATTATCTCTTTTGTTAATGTGAGTTTATATTAGGTGTTTTTTTACCTATAAAAGTATGAGAAAACATATTTGAATTCTGATTTATTTTTAGTTTTAAGTTGATTTTAGTTTTTTAGGTCAAATCTATCATGATTTCAAAAGTATTTTATAGTTTTTTTTAGTAAACAATATGTTTAAAATGGATTTGGGTTCAAAATAACTTAAGCTTTGATTCTCCAGCCATTATAGTGACTAGAATTTGAGTTAAATTAAACAATATATTGTCTATTTAAAAAAAAAATAGGGAGAACAACATATTTTTTTCCACAGGGAGAGTAAAAAAGTGACCCAATAGCAAGCCCACGCATGGGCTTTGACAACATGAACTAGGCAAGCTGATTTGACTCGTCAAAACCTACAACTCCTAATTTTTTTTTTCTATTTTTTAAGTATTTTTTTAACATATATTTGAATTAAAACAAGTTTGGAGTTCAAAATAACTTAAGCTTTGGTTTTTCAGCCATTTCAATGACTATAATTTGAGCAAAATCAAAGAACATCTTTTCAATCTTCTTTTAAAAATAGAGTGAACATGTTATCTACTCGAGATAAAGTGAAGAAAAAAAAAATTCATACGGGCCTGCTAGGGCCTTGACAACATGGGCTAGGCACACTAACATAGCTTGTCATGCACTATTGCTCCTAGCTATTTTTTTTAAATAATGTTTTTTTATATGATTTTTTCAAAAAAAAATAAATTTAGATTAATTTTCTCTCTCTTCATTTAAAGAGTTTTTTTTTTTTAATGATGATCATTGTTTGGTTAAGTGTTTGATTTTTAAATATTTGTTTCTAATTCTTCTATCATTTTTTATAATCTTTTGTATATTTGAACTATATTTTTGAAAATAAAAAATATTCATTTTAAGATAATATTTATAATATGTACAACTTTGCATAATATTTATTTTATTTATAAATTTAATATGTTTATTCATTTCTATTATTGCTTGATTGAGTAAAAAATCATTTAAATAAATACTTTTTAGCATATATAACCAAGTGAATATTTAGTCTTTTGAGATTTAATATCTTTATCTATATTTATCTTTTGATTTTTCAAGTCTTCTTTGTAAATATTGTTAATGATTTTTTTTTTATTAACAAGCATAATTCTTGGCTTATAATGCATAAACTTTTTAATTTGTTCATTAATTTTTTAAATTAAGAAAAAATATTTTAAAAAACCTAGATATACTATTCTATTAGGGGAAAAAAATAAATTTGACCCATAAAAAAGCACAATTTATGCAGCATGTGTTAGACTAGAAAACCACAAACGTTTTTGGTTTAGGTTTCAAATATATAAAGCTAACTGGAACAAAACGCACCGGTTTAACAGGTACTTATACCAACCCTAATTAATACAGAAGTAGCTGTCGTGGCCCCCACTTTTCTCTTTGTTTCTTTCCAAGATCGAAATCAAAGTTGTTGTGTATAAAATTTAATGTATATTTTAAAAATAAAAACATAAATTTACACCTTGATGTTATCAAATAATGTATTAATTTTAAGGTATTTATAATAATTTATGGTAATACTTAATTTAAAAATACCAAAATACTCTAATTAAAAATAAAACCATGCCCTTAACCTCTAACAAAAAAGTAAAAGAAGTTGTCTAATGAATTCAAAATATTTTTTTTCTTAATTATGCCATGATGATAATATTTCGATGGATTGATATTGGGTTTAGATTACGAAGTAAAATTTTAATTGTTCTAGGTTTTTATAAAAGATATATATTTTGACTTGAATTCGATACATGTTATGTAGATATCAAGCTTTTTACTGTCACGTTATGCCCCTTGAAAACATCCTGCAATCAATTATTATTTAGCAGTGTGATTTGTATTGTTTTTGAAAATATTTTTTGTTTGAAAATATAATAAAATAATATTTTTTTATTTTTAAAAGTTATTTTGATATTAATACACGAAAATAATCTAAAAACATTAATTTTTTTTATTTAAAATAAAAAATAAAATTCTCTTTTCAAAAATAATTTTAAAATACAATATAATGATAGCATCCAACAAATCTCTGACCAAGCGGCTGCAGGCTGAAGCTCTTGTGGACTTTGATAGTCATCCTTGATATGCTCGGTACCTGGACATTATGATTTAAGCGCTTTATGCAGGCCAACAAATATACTAAAATGCATGACAGCATGGTTGAATTTCTTTTTAAAATATTTTTATTTAAAAATAAATTAAAATGATATTTTTTTATGTTTTAAAAATTATTTTTAACATCAATATATCAAAATATAAAAAATTAATTTGAAATAATAAATAAAATAAAATAATTATTTTTTAAATTAATATTAGTAGAATGCAGGAAAATTGTAAAGATCCAGAAGGCTACCAAAAATCTCCTTAATAAAAGCTGAAAGAAAAAAAGTATCCAACTTGGCTATGAATTCTATGACTATCCATCCATTCATCTCTCTCTCGTGAGCATAGCCCCTTGTCATCAAAACAATTCATTCTCTTTATTATTTAATTGATAAACAATTTAATTCAGTTTAGTTGTTCATATATATATATATATATATATATATATATATAATTTAATTCAGTTCATATATATATATATATATATATATATATATATATATATATATATATATATATTATCCTCATCATGCTTGTGTATTTGTCTTTACCAAGAGAATAGTAAAGGTTGAAAATAATAAAACTAGACGAGGGCTTGGATTTTAAATGAAAAAAAAAGCTGTTTTTTTATTTAGTATTATTTTTATAGTATTTTTAAATTATTTTAATGTGTTTATATAAAAAATAATTTTTTAAAAATAAAAAAAAATATAATTTTAATACATATTGAAAAATACTTCTAAAAAAACTTTAAGTGCACTCCCAAATATATTTAAAAAGAAAAAAAACTATTTAAACATTAAATTTTCTTTGGTGTAATAAATAAATAAAGCTAATATCTCCGAATATATTTTTGTATTATTCTCAGTGATTAAATTGACTTGCATCGGAGGCTAGAATTGGGTACGTTTATGGTCACGAAATTGCAAGAAAATAGGTGACTGATTTTTTTATATTAAAATAAAATGGGAGCCCTTTACCTCTTCTATGCCGATGATCTTATATTAAATTACATTAATCATCAAAAAATTAAAAAAAATACACATTTTAAATATGTTGACAAAGTCAACAAAAAAGAAGAAGAGAATTCATGGTAGCATCCTAAAGCTTTGGACACACAAAGATTGCCCTCCTAAACCGGCGGTCTGCTAGATTCACCTACGTCGGATCCCCCTAGTCTCGACGAGCCACCTTGGTTCTCACCAGCCGCCACTTTTGGCGACCTAACCGATGATGAAGCTCTCGATAGAAACGACGACGCTCTTGCTAAGAATGACGGGTTCCTCACAAACCCCCCCCGGTCTGGCCTCGGTTCTTGCTCCAGCTTTTCAAGTCTCTTATAATTTAACCCCTTTCTTGAACTCCCTTCACCAACTCCGGTTCTATAGCCCTTTCTTGAACTTCCTTCTCTAGGCAGCACCACCATGCTCGTAGCCCGGCTCAACTTCCGGTTCATCACTTGTTTCCTAACCTCAACCGGCAATCTCAAAGTAAAACGATCAGTGTTTTCTCCCTGCTGTATCAAAGAATGCCCGGTCGAATGTGACCGAGGAAACCTCATTGGCCTACCCGATCTTGACCCACGTGTCCGGTTCCTATTCAAAGTTCTATTCACACTCGCACTCCCATCGCCAGGCTCCGGTCCGATCACCTCCACCTCCACTTTAGCATTCCCGTTTTCTGGCTCGATCACGGTGGCGCCGTTTTGGGCCTCGAGGTCCAACTCGAGGTTGTGCAATTCAGCGAGCTGGTATGCCGAGTCGGCGGGTTTGGTCAAATCAGCTCTACAAACAGGACAGGTAGTGTGAGACTGGAGCCAAGCATCGATGCAATCAGGGTGGAAGACGTGGTCACAGTGCGGAATCAAACGCAACGTTTCATCGTCCTCGAATTCGTTTAAACAAACGGCGCATTCTAACGCGCCTTTACCGATCTTCAAGCCTTTCACCACCGAGTAAATTAACGTCGGGAACGTCTCGATAACTCCAGGATCAAGCCCGCGCGATGCGGCAGCGCGTCGAGAGAGTCCGACTACACCCAATGGCCCGATACTCCCGTTTCCGTTGGTTTCGTTGCAGTGGCGGATGTAGATTGAGAAGAACCCCATGAAGAAGAGAGCAGCTATCAAAACGACAATGATAATCGCCATCGACGGTGTCACCTGCGCGTAGTTGTTGTACATCCCCCTGTCGTTCGAGCTGCTGTTTTGCGAAACGACACCGCAAGGAGTTGTGAGGAAGAAGAGAATCAAGAGAGGAAGGATCCTGTGTATGAACGAGTAAGAATCCATGATGGCAGATATCGAACAACCAAAAGACAAAACCGTGATTTTCAGACAGGAGAGTTCAGCTTAGGTGGAGTTTTTTTCCAGGGGCGTTGTGGTCGCTAAAGTGCGCCGGGGAGGGCATAGGGCGAGCTGTAGAAATGAAGAGACAGCGGGGTGACAGTGGGCTTATAAAAGAGGGATTGGGTGGAAGAGGGATCGGGTGTCGAACGGAAGAGGGAAGACAAAGAAATGGGGTCCATTGATTTGTTTGATCTGTGGTGGCGGTGATGTAAGTGCTTGGGTCAGACATGGTGAGCCCACGTGGACAAATTGGCTTACTTAGAAGGTTCCGAAGAAATCCAATGAAATTACTGGACGAGTGTTCCGTGAGGTAATTAAACCTCATAATTTATCAATTTTATCAATTTACAATATAATTTTAATCAAGTTTTATTTAAAACTGTTTTAGATATAAAATCGATAATTAAGTTCATTTTAAACTAATTAAGATGTTTTTCTTTTGTTTAATCAACATTGTAGGCTTTTTGGTTGAAAGCTTATTAAATTAATTTTTCCTCTAAATATATCAGAGATATCTCAACTACAAGGTTACAACCTATAATTATAGAGAAATATAGTGAAAACTCCAAGGTTTTATTAAAAAATGATATAATCTTATTTTATTATTAGTATTTATAAGGATTTGTTTACTTTAAGGAATCTTAATGTTGATTGGAATTTTATTAGTCATAAGAATCATTTTTCTTTAAGGACTTTAGGTTTACAATTAATATAAATATAAATATTAAGCTTATGCTTTTATTGGAAATTAAATCAAATTATTGAATTTTTAATCTCGAGAACCCTAATTTTTATCATAGTTGTCAGTTTTGTTTTGTTTTAGTCGAAACACCTGCAACATTTCGTACCGGTTAAAAAATAAAACAAAACGATGTCGATTTTATCTCAGTTTAAATTTCAGTTCATTTTAAATTTTTCGACCAAATATCGGCCGAAACTTACCGATATTACTTTGTCTATGTTGTTTCGGCTACAAGAATTTTTTTTTATCTTCCATCGCCTGACAATTTATTGTTGCTTTTTATATCCACGGTACAAATTGTTTGTTTATATATATAAATTGCTGCGTCGACTTTAATTTTATAATAAATAAAAATTATATGTATTTTTTTCTTTTTAATTTTATATATAATTAATTAATTAATTATATACGAACAATGTAATTTTGAAACGATACATCGAAATACTTTAAAATCAAAATATTTTATATCAATATAAAAATAAAACATCGAAATAAAATTGATGATTATATTTTTCATAGCCATGAAACTTTAGATATTAAAAAAAAAAAAACTAGTTTTGTTGGTTTGTAAATGAAGAAAGACGAATAGCAACCCACCCCGAGATACAAAACAGTCGGGCTATGCCAACAACTCTTGGTTAGGCGAAGTCTTTAAATAAAAGAGTCAACTCCATGACATGTAGTTCAACAAACATTACTTATTGGCCGAAGCATTTTACACGCTCACACGCTCTTCGGGGCCAAGTTCTATATCATGATTAAATTTAATATTAATTATTTTAAGGATATATATATATATTAGATAAAATAATTAACTATAATTAAATCGGGTCTGAAACCGAGTGGGAAATCTATAATCTGTGCAGGAATACCCATTAAAGTAGAAATAATAAAAGGGAAGCTTTCTATCTTGTATATCAAGAATGTGATTCTTGAACGACGAGATGTCACGGTCAACAAGTCTAGAGGCTCCATAGAGTGGTCACAAGGAATAGGGAGGCATAAATACCTATAAAAAAAAAAATTATGTTTAATAATTAAAAACATAAATAAATATTCGCGAAGCACGAAAATAAACATATTCTAAATCCCATTTAAAGTCAAACGATGGGAGCCTCACAGGCAAGGACGCCATTGTTGGACCACTTGGGTGGTTGTCGTTGTTATGAACTGCATCCATTTGACAAGTTCAGCCACCTACAGCAGCTTTACAAGCTCTTTTTTTTCCTGGAAAAGATTACTGTGTGCTTTCTTCCTTAGGGCTGCGGTGGCTACGAGGGTGTGGGTCTCAGGACCCAGAACTAAAAGCAGACAAAAACTATCCCATCATTCTTTAATCTATAGTTAGGGATAGGTATGGCAATTTTTCTAGATGCGAAGAAATTCCAAAAACATAATGATTGATCCAGGCTTTATATGAGATATATATTATGATTAGAATTTAAAATTTATTAAAATTTTAAATTTGATATACATATTATAAATTATATGTATTATACGTATCATAAATTATTTATCATAATGTAATGAAGTGTACACTTCAGCGCTGCAATGCTTTTGCTTTCTAGCCAGTTCAATGTCAGATATATTTTTAGTGTCTATTTAATAGTGTAGTTGGGGTTATTTTTAAAAATATTTTTTGTTTAAAAATATATGAAAATAATGTGTTTTTATTTTTTATAAATTATTTTTGATATCAGCACATCAAAATGATCTAAAAACACTAAAAAACTTTAATTTAAAGTAAAAGATAAATTTTTTTAAATTTTTTCATAAACACTCCCAAACACCCCCTTAATCATTCGTGCAAATATTTTTCTCAATGCCAAGGATAAATGTTCAGTTTTATTGATAAGATTGAACAAATGATTTTAATTAAACCTCAGTCTCTTTTTTAATAATTTTTTTAGATTTAAGAAAATTTTATTATCTGAAAAATATATTTTATTAGTTTAGATGAACGAATAAAATTCTAATTATTCTATATTTTCATATTTTATTTATAATGTTATTATAAGAACATCGAAGTCTCATCTTGGATGAGGTTTCCCCCTTTTTTATGACAAGTCTCTTTCTTGAATCCATGTAGTTGATAGGGAAACTTCAATTTAGCCCTTAAAATATTACACATTTGAGCTCTAAATCTTTTTATTTTATCATTTTTGTCCTAATATATTACAAGTTGTTGCCCCATAAGATTATTTTGTTTAGCATGGAATAGCAGTAAATTCCCTCCACTTTCCTTTCTGTACACGCTAATGAAATGGAGCAAAATTCATTATAATTTAATACTAAAGTTGCCACCAAGCTTACTAATTTACTTAACAACTCTACCCCACTTGATGTTTTTTACTATAAAAAAACTAAATAATAAGTAATAAATATATAATTTGACTTTACACAAAATTCATAATGATATTCTTTTATTTATTTTACTATTAAGACAATAATATATCAAATCAATTTATGATTAATCCCTTTAAACCCATGACTTAAATCATGGACTCCACTGAATTTAATATTTTTTTTTTTAAATTTTACAGTAACAAAACACCAAGATATTTGTTTAAAATTGCAATAATATTCATAAAAGTTAAATTAAAATAAATTATGAAATTAATTCAAAATAACCCAATAAAAGTTGTTAATTTATGAAGTGATATAAGATACTCCACATCATGTTTGCAATGACAAAAAGAAGATATGCTGTTCTTGGATCACAAAACGAGAAGCCTTTAGTGTTTAAATGATAATGCCCACTTACTTGGAAGCTTTTAAAGTAGATGTACGTCCTCTTCATCTCTATCTTCTCATCTTTTTTTAATGGTTATCCTTTCTTCCATGGAATTTCGCATGAAGGAATCTGTGCATATTAAAGTAAGGCAGGCTTCAATCACAAATGTTGATGTAGATTCTGGCATCTTGCTTCTCATAACGCGTAAAGTGTATCCATTCAGAAACTTTACTGTGCTGCCATGATAATAACTTGAAATTAAAGCTTGTTCTCTATGATTGTAAGCTATGATAGTTATTGGAGGTTTATATAATTATTAATTTTAAAATTTATAGAATTATTCAAAATACACGTAAGTTAATTTGAACATCTAAGTTAATAATAATAATAATAAAGTATATCTATTCAGTAAATATTAATAGCTTGTTTACGATGCTAATAGACTCTAATATGCTTTCCTTGAAGAATAAGGTGCTTGTTATTTTTTCCTTTATTTTTTTATTCGATGAAACCTTACTCCTATGAAGTGTATTTTATAGGCACAGGTAAACGAGTAAAATCCTAACTGTTCCAGACTCTTATAAAAGATATAGGATCTGACTCGAACTCGAGATCTACTGTGTAAATCTTAAATGTCACCTCTTGGGAACAATTATTTTTTCCTTCTCCCTTTGACATTTTATTTTAGTTTCAAGCTTCCAGCAAGATAGAGATCGAAATGGAAAAACACTTTATTGAGTAAAATCCTAACTGTTCCAGACTCTTATAAAAGATACATGATCTGACCTGCTGTGTAAATCTCAAACACCACCTCTTGGGAACAATTATTTTTCCTTCTCCCTTTGACATTTTATTGTAGTTTCAAGCTTCCAGCAAGATAGAGATCCAAATGGAAAAACACTTTATTGAGTAAAATCCTAACTGTTCCAGACTCTTATAAAAGATACATGATCTGACTCAAATTCGAGACCTACTGTGTAAATCTCAAACGCCACCTCTTGGGAACAATTATTTTTTCCTTCTCCCTTTGACATTTTATTGTAGTTTCAAGCTTCCAGCATGATAGAGATCCAAATGGAAAAGCACTTCATTGACTTGTCAACTCGAGCTGCATTCTAGATTATAAATCTCAAATCATTTATTATCACGTTATATTCTGAAGACAATTTGCATTCTAGATTATAAATCTCAAATCATTTATTATCATGTTATGTCCAGGATACAATTATTTTTCTCTATCTTGCTGGGCAAAACACTTCATTAACGTGGGCAAGGAGTTAATCACGCATCTTTAAAGCTTTTGTGAATGTATTTAATACTTTGACGATGCATCTAGGATGAAATGGGTCCTTTGATATTGTAATAAATTTGGTTTTTTTAAAGTGTTTTTCAAATTATTTTTTATTCAGGAAAAAAATTTATTTTTTTATCAATACCAAAAATATTTTTTTTCAATTAAAATATTTTTAAAAAACATCTTATACTATAATTAAAATAATTAAAATGTGATCAAGCAATATGATATTGGGGTCATAATTAAGGCAAGTCGATAACAATTTCTAAAGTTGACCATTAAATTCAAAAATGAAAACTCAACAGAAATATTACATCATGCATGATATAGTGAATCCAAAGGGTTTTGAGATCTACCAGGTTTAAGTCAAGATATATTTATTTTATAAAAATATAAAATAATTAGAATTTTACTAGTTTAATTTAGAGCCACGAAAAATACCTAAAAGAAAGTGAGATTTTCTCAAAATCAAAACCAATAAAAAAAAAATATAGTGAATATCCGAGTCTTTTCAAGAACTCAAAGAGAACAAGAGAATTGACTTTTGATTTTCAATTTTTTAACAATAAAGTTTTTCATTCAATGTTTTTTTTTTTTAATTAAAAATCCAAGTCCTCCAAATTCATTGATCAATCTACCCTCAAGAACTCGATTCTATTGAGGTATTTGTGGGTTTTATATCAAAATTGCTCTTGAAAAGTCTCGTGCACCATGATCAAATGGGTTTTTAGTATTTTCTTTTCTTAATTAAAAATCGAAGTCTTCCTCCAGAATCATAGATCATTCCACCCTCAAGAACTCGATTCTATCTGGGAATTTGTGGTCTAAAATAGTCCAGATAACATAAATTCCGATCTCTAGTTTTTGTTTCTAGATCTGATCCCCAATTTCATATCATAGACATGGAAACCATACCGTCCTCCTTTTCTCCCCCCCACAATAAATTATAGAACTTTCCATGACGAGTTTGAATCAAACTCTGCCTAGCAAAAAGGAATCCACCCTCCCTAACCTTGTGTTCAAACTGAGTTCATGATGAGTTTGACATCTAAAGGATAAAAATTATTAAATTAATGTTTGTTTCTAGTTTTTTTCATATAGTTTTCAAATATTTCAAAAAATATTATATACCACGTTAACGTTGTTAATGTGCGGCAACAATAAATTGATTGAAAGCTTATTGATCAATACGGTCATTGTGCGGCAACAATAAATTGATTGAAAGCTTATTGATCAATACGGTTGGTAGGTGTATTTGAAGGGTATGTTTGATATTATTTTTGTTTTTGTGGTTGAAGTTTTTAAAAAGTAGTTTTATGAAAAGTATTTTAGTTGTTATTCAAGATATTTTTTAAAATGATTGGTTAAAACTGTTGTTGAGTTTAAGATTAATGAAAAATAATTTCAAGTGTTTGGTTACCAAGCTTTTCATAATGATTTCAACTTGTGAAATTACTTTAATATATATATATATATATATATATATATATATATATATGTTGTGATCTCCTTCTAATATATTTATTTATATTTTAATTAATTTTTAGATTATTTTAATATTAAAAATTAATTTAAAATAAAAAATTTTAATTTTTTTCAAAAGCACTCCCAAACACCCCCGAAACGCATGGGAAACAACAATTTATTGCTTTCCGTGAAACTCTGTTTCCACTTGTTTTTGAGATGAAACCCACATGATTTTTTCAACCTATCTATATTAACCAAACACCCAAAAGAATAACCTTTTCTATATCTCTGGTTACACCTCACTCCCAAACACTCTTAAAGTCAATTTAGGTTTAGCCCTATCGTCCTGAAGACGTCCATTAAAGAAAAAAAGAAATTTGCATACACAAATTAGGTTAGACAAAATAATTTATTTTGTTAGTGTACTTTTAGGGATTATATTTTTTTCAGAAAAAAAACAAGCAAATAAATACAAGTCATTGAATCTCTTGAAAGTGTGTAAGAAAAATGCAATGGATTGTCATAATCTAATTTTGAGTTATTCCTCAAATCTATCCAAAAATAAAAAATAAAATAAAATGAAAGGGGTTGGTGTCAAGGCGGAAATTTTGGACGTTTTCGAGATCTCGATCGTACCTTTTTTGTGCCTAGAAATGAAAGAAAATACAGATTCAAGGCTAATGTAGAGATTTAATGGGATGGAGCTCAACCCCCTAAATAAAGAGAAAAATAAATAGAAAAATAGAAAAAATAATAAAAAATACAAAATTTGCACAAAAAATATTTTTATTTAAAAATGCGAAAACGTGTTGTTTTCTTGCATACGACCAATACACTAGCATATTTTAAAAATTCTTTTTGTTTCAAAAAATATATAGTGTCTTGGAGTTTGAAGGAAAAAATGTGTTTTAGCATGGATTTCGGAAAGAAAAATCATTTCTCAGTTTTGGATTCTACAACATGTTTGTAAAATCTAAAGGGTATTGGTCAGTATTTCAAAAATATCAAAATCTTATTTTTGAGAACTCATTATTCACTGTTGATGTTTGGATAAATAAATCCTAAGGGGTTAATATCTAAAATATTCGGCGGAGATAATTTGCTATTATTCAGTGTTGGTGTTTGGATAAATAAATTCTAAGGGGTTAATATCTAAAATATTCGGCGGGGATAATTTGCGATTATTCACTATTGGTATTTGGATAAATAAATCCTAAGAGGACAATATCCAAAATATTTGACGAGGATAATTTGCTATTATTCACTGTTGGTGTTTGGATAAATAAATCATAAGGGGATAATATCCAAAATATTTGACGAGGATAATACACCACTATCATTTAACCAACATATTCTTTCAAAGATCAAAACCATAACAAATAATAAACAAACCAAAACATCAAGCAGCTTACCTTAGGTAAGGCGTATTAGGGGTGTTAAAACCTTCCTTTTACGCAACTAATCCCTTGCCTTAGAATCTCTGAAAGATCAGTTTTAGGTTTTCTAGTAACCGTAATACTAGGTGGCGATTTTTTTTTCCACAAAAATAAAGATAAAACCCTGACTTGAATTTCCCCGCTCGCGGGGAGGGTCGCCGCGATGCCGCGCTCTCGCGTGGGGTGCAACATGGACAATGAACATTTATGGCTAATTGATAGAAAATGCTCTCTATTCCATATTCTTCTTTTTCTTTTTCTTCTTCTTCTTCTTCTTCTTTTTTTTTTTTAATATAGTGATGGACTAATCCCAAAAAATAGAAAAAGGGAAAAACCTTGTTATTAGTGCTGATCTATGATCGACGTTGATGGATTCACGATCTAATATGTTGACTTTTATAATAAATAATAATAAAATTTACCCGATATAACATACAATTTAGTTAAAAATTCGTTGAATTTTTTTAGAATAATTTTTCAAAACAAAATAATTTTTTTAAAAATAAGTTTAATTTGTATAACCCATAACTTAAGTTTTATGTCTAATTACACATCATGTTTAACAACGAAGACAGGAAAAGATTTTTACTTAACTTTTTTGTTCTACACACACATTTAGGAATGTTGCAACAAGTTCTTGGTCTAAAATTAGAGTTTTGTTTTAGCTTGACCCAACTAAGTTAGCTTTCATGGCTATTAAAGAGTATAATTGAGATTATTTTTGAAAATATTTTTTTTTAGAAATACATTAAAATGATATTTTTTATTTTTCAAAAATTATTTTTGACATTAGCACATGAAAATGATAAAAAACATTGATTTTTTTTAATTTAATTTTTTTTTCAAATTATAAAAATAAACTGAAAGTGTGCGTGTGTGTGTGTGTGTGTGTATAAATTTCTCAAAATGAATTTGACAAAAAAAGTTATTTAGATAAAGATGATTCAACATATTATTTTTTTTTCCTCGTAAAATCCATGTTTAAAAGGGCTAAAAATAGGTTGATAACTTAACATACTATAGGAGCAAAAAAATGTTAAACACTCAATCAATTCCCATTGTATGGTCTAATTATTATTGAAAATTTAAATGAGTGTATCATTATAGTTATTAGTTTCAACTAATAATTCTCAATTATCTGGTTGCAGATATTATCAATAAATTATTCTCAATTCATTGTTGATATTATATTATCAAATACATGCATACAATATAATAAAACTTAAAGTACATAATTTATGCAATTCAAAATAAACAACTAGTTGTCTTAAAAAAATACAATATTAAACTTCTTAGAATTATCTTATATTATAGGAACATAAGTGGGGTCTCCAATTACATTATCTATTTCATCAAAGCCATTAGCCATCTTCTCCAAGTTCAGTCAGCTCAAACTATGGAATGAATTTAGCAGTAACATCCAAATGACCTGCGCTTCTTCCGGTGCGTCGTATACCCTTTTCAGTAAATAGATGCTCTCTCTTAAGCAACATTCATCAGCGAGATTATTGAAAAATAAGGATTTCAACCTATATTCCAATGATTGGCACACCGGATACCATTCCATAGGCAGATAATTGAGAACGATTAACATTTGATATTCAATGTAGAATTTATAAACACCACTCATAGCCAATCTAAGCATTCAATGATACATATAATCAATATGCTCTTGGATTTTATGAAATAGCTTAATCACATAACACAATAAATGATCAATTTGTTGTTATCTATCCACTACAATAAAATATTCTAGAAACACATAAATATTACAATCAATATGTAATAAAGGTATGTATCATCATTGTTTAAAATTACTAACAAATTTAAGCAATTTAGTTTAATGATAAATAAACTAACATCATATTTTAAATAATTTATATATATTTTTTATTTTAATAATAAACTGCCATTTGACAGTTAATGACAAATGTAGAAATGTAGAAGACACACGTTCAGGAGAACATATATGTCTTCTCCCCCGCCCTTATATATATATATGGCTAAATGGAGAATGCAGGCATTCGATATCATTCCACTGCCCATTTTGGCAATTAAATAACTACCCTTTGATATAGTTAATTTGTATTTTGGCAGACATTCGGTAGCCTATAAATGCCTTTTTCAAGCTCTGTCTTTCTGTAGAGCTGGCCAAGAATTTTCTTGGGTCATTTGGACGACCCATTTAATCTGACTCACTGTAATTTATACATGGCATATCTTGATCATTTAATTATAAATATTTATAATCCAGGCTCTAATACCAATGTAGAATTGATAAGGAAAACTTATGAGATTGTGTTTCCTTGTTTCTTGATTAATAGCTTCAGGGCCACTTTAATTACTAAAACCAAAATGATGTTTCACATCATGAATATTTTAACAGATCTTAGAAAGTTTAACGTAGAGTATTGAAAGAAAAAACTATCTTCCAAATATGGAAAAAATCATTTTTTAACATGGAGAGGGAAGTCCATATTTATATATAAAGAGGAGCAGTAAATTCATTTTTAATTCCATCTCTACTTCGCCATCTCCTCCTTGCAAGCATTGATCTTCAGTTACCCACAAGACCCATCACAACCACAACGAAGATCAACTTTCTCTGGTGCACGATACAGTCAGTATTTCCATGTTGGTTGCATTTCATTTCTTGTATTTTATGAACAGGCCAACTGATTTCAGTTTCTCCTTTGATTTTCTGTTTCTTGTATGCCAATAGCTTTAATGGTGAAAGAATGAAATGTAATGCTTGATTTATTCTTGAAATAAACCATTTTCTTGTATTTCCATGTTGCCCACAAGACCCATTACAACCACAACGAAGATCAACTTCCTCTGGTGCACGATACAATCAGTATTTCCATGTTGGTTGCATTTCATTTCTTGTATTTTATGAACAGACCAACTTATTTCAGTTTCTCCTTTGATTTTCTGTTTCTTGCATGCCAATAGCTTTAATGGTGAAAGAATGAAATGTAATGCTTGATTTATTCTTGAAATAAACCATTTTCTGCACACCTCAGTTAAAATCCAAGATTTGTCAACTCAGTGGAGCCACATCACACTCAATTTCACTATTTAATCTTGAATTTTGTTAGAATTCATCCGGTTTGTTTGCTTAGGAAGATGTGCTTCACAAACCAAATTTTTTTACTGAACTAGATTAATGGATTCAATTTGCTGGCATTTTGCATTGACTGTTCAATTCATTATGCACAAAAAATTATTGAGTTCCTTACACACACCCGCGAGTGAATAAAGTAAATTATGCCGGTCTTCCTTGTCATCTTAGATGTGATTTGCACTATTCTTAGGTGTGCTTGGTGTTAGACATAGCATAGACATTTACTGTGTTCTTGTAGCGTGAAGCCTTTTGTATAAAAAAACCCTTTTATTAACATTTCTTGCAGGTATAGGGTGCAAGATCAATGCTGAGCTGTCTCACAGGATCACTGGCTCTCTCTAAACATGTTGAGACTACTAAGTATTTCAGCATAACTCTCAATTTTGGTAATCATTCTTCCTACTCAAAGCTTCTCATGACTTGGAAATATTTTGGGGGGTAATTTAAAATCTAATTGATAAAACCTCAGAGATATCTGCATGGTGAAAGATTATGTTTGGAGATACAGAGCACTATTGTGTTTGCATGTTAGAATTTGAATGCATGTCCACTTAATATGCAACCAAAGATAATGAAGCTGAGAAAAAAAACACCAGATGGATTTTGGAAACAACTTATTCCTTGTGTGTATTGAAATCTTAGATCTTGAAAGTACTAATTTTATGTTTGGTTTCCATACCTCATAAGATATTCAGTTGATATTCAATATCACCATAACCTATGCATCTCATATTTTTTAAAAGCTAAGGTTGTGGATCTTGAAAGTTCTATGAGAGGGCATTCATTTGCTCGAATATACGCTTGCAGCAAGAGGCTTGGAAATTTAATGTCTGCCTTTTGTTACTTAGCCTTCAGTTTTAAAATCCAATCTATAAACAGTATATAGATAGGGATTATCATGTTGCAAACCTGTCTGATCAAACTGAAATGATTGTGAATGTTTTAAGAATTGATGTTTTTTAGCTCGCGCTTGGTTGCAAGCTACTTCCTTATCATGTAATTTCTATTGTAGGGAGTGTCAAATCTCTTATAAGCATGCCCTGCTTCATGTCCCATGCTAGTATACCAGTTGCTGTACAAGAAGCCAGAGGTCTTACTGAAGATCTTATTCGTATCTCAATGGGGATAGAGGATGTCAATTTTCAATGTTTTTTTGAACTAAATTAATGGATTTAATATGTATTTTTTTTATTCCATGTTGATTTACTTAGACATGTAAATGTAGTTGAATCTTTGTCGTATTATGAATTTTAATTTACTAATTTTTTTATTTCAACCATATTTATTTAGTTTTAATATTAATGATATTTCAATATATTCTATTAGTTTTAAAATATTTATTCATAATTAATTAAACAATAAAAAAATTTAAAATTAAGTAAAAAATTAATTACCATTTGCAACGGAATTGCCTTTGCAAAGTTTGAATTTGCAACGGAAAATCCGTTGCAATTGAATTTGCAACGGACAATCCGTTGCAAATGAATTGCAACCGTAGAATTGCAACGAATTATATCAGTTGCAAATTCTGTTGCTAATATTAATTAGCAACGCATTCTTTTATTATTTGCAACACATCAATCGGTTGCAAATGACCTTCTTTTTTAGTAGTGTAAGTAACACCCTTAAATAAATAGACTAGGTTCATTCTTCATGGGCGAAACATGCCAAACCACATCTCGAGATAAATAGACTGAGTTCATCTTTTATGGGCGAACCAAGCCAAATCCAATAACCAACAAGAAACAAATCAAAATGATATTTATGAGTTTATTCTTCATTATTTGGAAATTCAGTTGAGAAACTTTAATTGAATTTTTTCCCATAGATACTCAGCAATTTAGTTGAGAAATTACAATAACCTTCTGTACTTCGAGACGCGATCTTATACATGATGATCTTGAGTGATGATGTTGGTTTAAATTCGTCCTATGGTTAGTTTCTGAGAGATATTATCACACATTCGAGCTCAAAGTTTGAGAATGATGAGTTTTGCCTTAAAAATATGGAATTTATTAGTCCTTTGACTCATTAGTAATTAATGTGGGATATTGATACGATCTTAGTCCTGAGAGATATAATTCATATTTTCGTAGATGGCATCACTGCTGATATGAGTACAAATCCATTACATAGCTGGTTCCTCAAGAAATACTGCCCTCTGTTGGGACTCAGCCTATCTGTTGATTTTGTCCTCAAATAACACCTCTTGAGAAAATAAGTAATGCTGGGAGCTTATAAATTATCTATGCCTCAATTTCTGACCAATATTGGATATTAGTATCATCAGTAATATACTGGTGAAGCATAACCAAGCTTGAATTAAGTCTCGTGGATTTCTTCGAACCACCGAGTAGAGTGCAATAAGATGCATGTTTTGATGGCCCAAATTAAGGCTATATTGGGCTGACTTTTATCCATTCTGAGATCCCCCAACTCTTACTTGCAAAGTTTCTTCCAAAATTTTATTTTACTTGAACTATGATGCCTATTAGTCCCAGTCTGATGGGATTGAAAGATGTTGTCATTGTTCTAACCTCTGTAAGAAGGCCTGAACCATTGATGGGTGGCTTACGAATTGTGGGTTTGATTTGATTCCATCCAAAATACCTGTACCTCGTCGACCAGGTGAAGAACCAGTCGATAAAGAAAAATAAAACGCAACCTGGTAACTTGATCAGGATCTAGGGTTTTTCTTCTTCGTCCCTAGATTTTCTGTTTGTAATAGAGTTTCCTTATAGAAAGCAAAGATTGCATATACGTATAGTAGAAAGGTGTAAGATGGCCCAATACTAGTGGCACCTGTCTGCATTCGACTACAATAATGCAAAGGATTACTACTAGAGCTTCTTCCCTTAATTAAAAAAAAACGATCAGTTCTTATCTTTCAGGTGTTTCTTTCCTTGCCATTATATATAGTTGGAAATCTGTGCACATATATAGGTGCTAGCGCTAGCTAGTTCCATCTAAAATAAAAGAAAATATGATAAAAAATTTGTCATCTCCAAGAACATGCACAAGTGCTTTGTAGTAAGAAATTATGACTGTAAAAGAATTATTCTCTGTGTGATGTAAATTTCAAATTGGGGGTCCATAAGCTAACAGGCTGGAGGAGGAACGAGACATGCAAATTCTCTCTAGGTCTCTCTCTCTCTCTCTCTCTCTATATATATATATATATATAAACGTTGTTTGGAAGTTTGTTTCGGTTCAATGTAACTATCATTGCAATCGTAATCATGATCTATAATTAGTGATCAGTGAAACTCATTTCTGCATGGCCCTTTAACTCGTTTTCACCTTTTCACCTCAAGAAGAAGTGCAATTAGTAATCTATCTCATAATACTGGGGCAAAGAATTCAACTTCTGAGCTGATCCCAAGTGCATAAGGCCCATGTCTAGTAGCATCTCTTGTTATTTTGTAAGGAGGAGCTGTAGAAGAAGCTTGTCAATTGATTGGTGCTCTCCTTTTTGTTATGAATCTTGGAAGGGAGGTTCTAGCCCTAGCCAAGCCCTAGCCAGTCTTATGGCAACCTTTAACTAATTAATAGCTCCATGAACAGTGAGTCTAAATAACTTGTTATGAATTTAATGCGGGCAATTATCAATAAATTCATAGGAAATTCATGATGAACACCAGCTGTCAGCCGCCATGAAAGATCAAGAATAAAAAAATGGTACTCCAGCTAGTTTACTTAGAGAATGATTTCTTGATATTTCTCTGTTGTCAACGTAAGTACATGGAATTATCACTACGTTTCGAGTGTGATCTGAAAATCTTGAGTAAAAGTCATCGTATGACATTCCGATGATTTAGTGACATTAATTAATTTGTAGTGTCAACACGATCGACAGGGAAAAAACAACTGAGTCACGAAATTACCATTAAGGGTTTTAAAATTAAATTTGAAAAATCAAATTAATCCAACATAAACTAATTAAAGAATTAGAAAAATAAGTTATCAAAACTGAATAATATTAGAATTTGATTATTTCTTGGCAAACTAAGCCGAATGGAAAGCAACTAAACTCGGTCTATTCTCCATTAATTCACCTAAATCCAATCAATTTTCTTTTCTTAGATTATTTATTTTGCATGAAAAATTTTATCTTAATATAAACAAGCAATAACATTTCAGTCTCGGTTTTTTTAACTGCATGAAACGTTCCGACTGAAATAAAATATTATTAACTACCTTGGTTTATTAACTAAACATACTTTTATTTTTTTTTATTATCATCTTGGGATACTTACCGAACACAAACTATGCTCTCAAATATTTATTCGAATAGTTTCGTATTAGTTTTTGTTTTAAACATTATATTTGCTATGAATTAAGATGTCGAAATTGAATTCGAAACAGCACATACAGACGCACAAACAGATTCAGGTTTTAAATAGTAAATGCAACATGTGAATCGAACATGCAATTTCTCAAGCTGAAATTTCTAAAATAACTACAAATTTTGAGGTTAGCATGCAATGGTATCGAAGGGTACTCATGGCTCAAGCAACCGACCAACGAGCTGGCGCCCATAGATTTCTATCGAGAGATGGAGCCCACTGCTCTCATGAATTATCACCATATCAAACCCATTATCCAGGTGAGCATGATAGGTCACAAGTGACGTGGTAAATTCCATGCATGGGTCCCACTGGCTCTAAAGCAAAGAAAGTCTCAGCAGTCAGCACCAAACCCTAGCTAACCATCCTCATCGATCGGACGAAGGAGAGGGAAGGGATGAAAATGAGGGCAAGAGCTATGACCTAATACTATTTCCCTTGAAAGAAACTACACGTCGTTCAATGCCCCACATATGTCAGCATCTATCACCCTCACAAACAATAGCCTAAGAGGTTATTTCTTGCAAAAAATAATTATCCAAAAATCGAAACCACTCTATTTTGAGAAGGTGGTTTGGCTTGCGCCGTTGTTTGTCACACAGTTTGCTGCTAGTAATTGTTTCATAGGTTAGCAGTGCCAAGCAAGAGAGGGAATTGTACATTTGATTGATGAGTGCAAGGACTCCATCAATGGCCGTGGTTGCTGACACGTGTATGGATGACAATGAGCGATTAGGTGCTCTTCCAAATGCATGATGACAAGTTTCTTTATGTCGAATCAGAAAACATTGTCTCATACTAGTAAACGTTAAGCAGGTAAACAAGACCTTCATCGGCATTTTTGCATGAATTTCATTTTGCATGCATAAGCTAGCGAGCAGAGACCCATCTGAGGGGACAAACAGCGCACGAATAGATTTGATGGCCGACTTGAGATCATGTTATGTTCGTCAAAACGAAAACAGAAAAAAAAAAAAAAAAACAGAGAAGTTCTTGGGCTTCATTTTTACGGGAAATTAACATTTATACAATAGCAAAAGAAGAAGAAGAAGAGGAAGTTAATCATATGAGATTACGTCCTTTAAAGCATAGATTCTAATTCTCTCATTTGTCATAACAGGAATAATTGTGTGTGTCAAATTCTAGTTAATTATTGTGCTCAAATAAATGGTTAAATGCTTTTAAAAAGCTGGATACTAACTAATTAAGCAACACAAAATCATGCAAGTATCTTGAATGGGTGGCTCAATGACAAAAGGGAGAGCTAAAGTTGAAGTGCTGCGTGGGCATGTAATTTGTTTGAATCTTTTTCCAGTGAAAACAATAGAACTCAGTCGCTGGCTAACATGATTTTCATAAATTCAAAGAGGCTTAAATCAGACAGAGGATCTTCGAAACAAAATAATAATAATGAAAGATGTCAATTTCAAGAGTGAAAGTGTCATTCAAAATGGACTAAAGACACAGGGAAAAGGAGCTTAGAAGGGTGAGGGTAATAAAAGGAAGGTTTTGTGGATGTATTTATGAGCTAGATAGACATGGTAAAGTCTAAGAGAAAGCTCACATACACCAAACATGAACCAGTGTGATAAAAAACATTTACAACTTTAAATTCAACTAGTGAATTGAAATTAAATTTGATAAGAAGATTCTATATGTCTAGTTCTATAGAGAGCCAAATTGCTATAATTAGTTGAGGTTGGGAAGGTCCTCAAATTGAACTCCAAAGATGTTGTTTTTGTAGTTTTCATTATTTCCCTACTTATCACTCTCAATTCCTACATTAATTGATGCGATATTCAGTCGGTGGTTAGATATGAAGTCCTTTCAGACAAGTTTTACTGATGGACTCACTAATAAAAAAATTTTATCAGAAAAACTTTCCTTAGTGATTCCTGTTTTGTTTGCAGTTTCATTGGTGAAAAATAATCAATGAATTTACTGACGTGATAAGGACACCAAACAAAAAACTTTACCTATTTCATTATGTCGGTATATCCCTCGATGCATATAACATATCATTTATAAAGAAAATTATATGTAATGCTCAGGCTCGATTGCAAACATCTAGCAATTGAGACATTTTAGACCATCCTCAAGTCCTCGACTATAGTGTTTGAGATAATATAAACCCGATTTTTATTAGGTCCACCTGATGATCCTACCCTTAACCACAATTCTAGATGAGTTATATGTTTTACGAAAAAAAAATAGCAAATTAAAAAAAAAAAAGTAGTTTAAGAAAAAAAGTTGAAAGCTCGACCATCCAAGAGTTGTTATACCTTTTTTGAAGACGATCATCTTTCTACATGTTCATCTCTATAAAAAGCCTTATTGGTCATGTTTCATGTCCAAGAACTATAGCCTTTAAGAGAAAACTATTGTTAGTTAAAATATTCATAAGAAACAACAATTTTTTTTAAAAATAGATTTAATTATATATGAATCTTACAATGTGCTTCATATGCGAAATGGATCGAGTTGATATGCATGGTAATGAAATCTATTTTTTTTTAATTAAATCTATTTTTTTAAAATAATGGAACCATAAACTTGCTAGTTTTGGTTCCCCACACTACACACTAGATTATAATTGCTGTATAAAATGATCGAACATCACATGTTGAAAATAAAATAATATTAATCAATGTGGAACACTATTTGCATTTCACAATAATTTCTTGAATAGTGATTTTGCTATGCCCCATGTTCAGTTTTTTTTTTTATATATATATAAATATAATTTGTAATTGCATGTAATTAGAAATAGTGTTAGTATAATTATATACGTTCATTTATTAATTTACTAAAAAAAGTGCATAATTATTAAGAATTACAGATGAAAATGATCACTGTGATTATTACTCAAAGCCCACGAAAAGTCTACAATTCAAGATCATGAAAGAAATTATAATTTAAATTTGCAACTTGCTGGGTCAATCTTTTTCATTTTTTTTTTATCAGCTCAATCCAAATGAAATCTTAAATCCAATCTGTGGATGTGTGAGAGACTTTAGAAAACTATTCACTAAGACTTCGATATGTGTGAATAGCCTTCAAACATAGAATTTCAACGGTCGAAAGTGAAAGTAGATTTCAAATAATCCAAGCTAAAGTAATTCCAATATTTGTAAGCAATCCAAATTAATATCATTTTATTCTCCAATTATTTTTTGTCTTCTGACATCTTTTATGGTACCGACCATGTACTCCTCTTGCTGGTCACATTCCCTTGCTGCAAGGTAACATGAGCCAACCTTGGACACATTGACAATCCAAAGATAATTATTATGCCTTAGACAATAGGGTAGGCTATGTCAAACATTGCATGCACATCCCTAGAATTAACCTCGAGAACAAATTCAATATTTTTCTTTCCTTTTTTTTTATAAAAGAAGAAATTGATTAGACGGGGGATCAAATTTTTGCTATAGGATTCAAGAAATAATGAATAAAAGCTATATCAAATGTGGGGTTGGTAGGTTAGAGTTGTGAGAAATAGATAGATTTGATTAAGGTTTTAGATGACAATGATTTTGCCAGGTTGTTAGGATTGATATGGAAAAAGTGTCTCTTTTTGAATTAATTTATGATTAGGTTTCTTATAAAATATTTTACATGCTTCTGGTAATTAAGAATTACATTAAACTGTATCTTTTTTCACCCGTAGAAATATATTATCGTGGATTGTAATAGTATAATTATAGTTTTGTTTTTCAGTGTTGCGTTAAAATTTAATCTTTAGACTCATGGGTATTGTTGATTTTTTCATGGTACCGGTTGATATTCTCTTATTATTTAGGGGTATTTGTTCTCTTATTATTTGGGGGTATTTGTATCTTTTTCAGGGTATTTTTGCACATCAAAAATACAATTTTACCCCTATCAGGAAACAACAACTTTTTACCTACAATATTTTTGAGTTTTTTATAATTTTATATATAATAAAATAACTATATTACCTTCAAATAAGATAAAAATCAAGGTTGCTGGGGGTAATTCTGGTAATATAGTATACAAGGACGTTTCAAGGTTTGGTTCAATTAATGTAACTAAATACAAATGTTTTTGGATTTCTTTGACTATCCAATGAGAAGAAGAAGGTAATGCATAAGAACTCACATGAGCCACTAAGATCATGAGAAAGACAAAAAGATTGAGGGAATATATTAGTATAGATTACGAGACCCCACGAAAATTTGTGCTTTCACATGATGAAATGACTTCAAAGGAAGGAGTCTTTGTCACCTAATTCCTTTTTTTTTTTTTTTTTTTTTTAATCTTCCAAATCAATCCTTTGTTTTCCCACATGAAATGGGTGTAAAGCTCTCATTTCTCTCAACAAAGCATGGGTGGCAATTGGCAAGACAGAAAATTAGTAATGCATGGTGATTAGTGAGTAAATCATAATTACTGTTAGTAGGGACAGCTTTAAAATGAAATATGTTATTTATGTATGCTTGATATTGTGATCCATGCTCTTCAAGATTTAAAATATGTCTTGCAGGTCTCAGATTCGTGTTAGGACATATTTATTTTATAAAAATCTAAGACAATTGGGATTTTACTCGTTTAATCCCATCCCTAAAATAATAATAATATTGTGATCCAAATATAAATTTCAAAACTGTATTTCACTTAAAAATATATTATATAAAATTAAAAAACCTACAAACAGATACTACCATAATATACTAACCTTTTCATATTCCGTGTGCAGCCTTGTCTTAAACAGTGAAAAAAATAACATTTAATTGGTATTTTTTTTTTGAATTTTAGGTCTTGTCTCGTAGAAAACTTGACATTACAGAGGAAAAAAACATTTTTGAAAGGTACAATCGATGATTATAGTCCTTACCTGGAAGTAAGGTTCTCTGCCCTTGATCAAAAAATGGACGGCCCATCCATGAATCCTGCAGAGAGCAGAGACATTATTTAGAAGTGTCACAAAAATCATGGGTCTTGAAAACTTTAATAGAATTGGAAAACGAGCTTTGCAAAAAGAGAAAGCCTTCCCCATTTCATGTTTATCTACTTAAATTTTGATACACATAATAAAAAAAAAACACAAAAAAGGCATAAACGAAAAACATAAACAAGTTAAAATATATATATATATGGAAAAAAATATAACCAAAAATTAAAAGAATTTCCCATAAAAAAATAGAAAAAAAACATAATAAAAAAGAACAAAAAAAAAAAAAATACAATAAACCAAAAACTTATGCTGAAACTGGGATTTGAACACGCTCACTCTAACATAATGGCGCATGATGCAGATCATCTCGGCTACCTCAATATTGCTTTAATTGGTTGCGACAATATATATTAATAGGTAGCTCTACTGTGGGCAAAATAAAAATATGATAAGAGTGAGATTCAAACCCACGCTCTCTAGGAAGAGGGTAATAACTTCGCTCTCCGAGGATCAACTTGACTCTTTAAATATATCATTCATGCTTCCCAACAATATATATTAATAATAAAAATTACTGTAGATTAGTACAGTAAAATTGAAATGCGTTTTATCTATTTATCTATATATATATATGCACGCTTTTTACATGAATATTCAAATATAAATCTTGAGTTGTCGTGGATAGTCTTTTAATCCACGATTGTTGATTGGCTAGAATTAATTTGTGAAAAAAGATTAGAAATCATAAATTAAAATGAAGATGGTGACTCTCGTTGAATTTATCCAGCATGCACGTGCCGATTCTGCGATTACGATATCGTTTTTCTCACTTAGCATCACTGGTCACATTCGTTGTCTTTTCAGCTCCATCTTTAACCCACCACGCACCACACAACTTCGACTCTTTCGAGAGTGGTTTTGCTTCCTTTTCATTGATCATCCTGCTGAAATAATTCAAAGAACTTCTCCCTGCATGCCCTAATCTGCCATTAATTTTGTGAAACGATTCCTCTGTGTGCTTTAATGCTTTTGAAATTTAACTGCTGCGTGACTGGGAAAAGAAATCAAAGCATCAACTTTTTTGTTTTTATGGATATATAGCGACTTATTAGCTACCTGGTTGACATATCCAGCAAGAATTTACGAGTCTCTTTTGCTAATAATGCCACCCAAATACACACACACACTAATGGAGAGGAAGAGAGAACAGATGAACAATTGAAAATCCAAAATTTTAATTCTTATAAAGTGTTCCTGATGACATCCCATGAACTGTCAATGTCACCACGTACATAATTCCTATTTTCAGAATTATTTTTATACCTAGATTATGGATAAAATAATAGCCAACCTCCTTTGATTCTTCGCTAATCTCTTTGAGTAATATTTCTCCGTGTTACTGAATTTCTTATTCCTGAAAGAAGTTTTCATAATACTATATTATATCCATTCTTTTTTATTGAGTCTAATAGAATTATTTGTTAAGGAACTATCTCATCTAAAAGCTCAAGTTTATAAGTGAGGTCCCAAAATATGATTTATATTATTCTCTAACACCCTTCTCAAGTGAAAGTCCTTTGGGCTTGAAACTTGCACAAATCCACATTACTGTGTGCTTGATTTTTATCAAATAGAATGGGGATAGTGAGATTTGAACTCATGATCACTGGGTCAACAAGGCTCTGATACCATGTTAAGAAACCATTTCACCTAAAAGCTCAAGCTTATAAGTGAGGCCCTAGAATATGATTTATATTATTCTCTAACATTATTTGCTTTTCTTTTTATGTATGCCATGCATTTATTCACATAAATAACAGTAAATGGCCAATAATGTTTTTTTCAAAAACAAATTTGTCGAACTAAACTGGCTTGGCATAATCTATCTTTACATTATACACAGTTAATTTTTCAATTTTAAAAGTAATAAAAATATTCTCATATGTATATCTTACTTCCAACATTGTGTTGAAATCAGAAAAATAAAATAAAAAATGAGAAGTCATCGCCTTAGTTTATGGTATTTAAGAATCTTAATTGGATTTTAAAATTTTTTAGATATCGAGTTGATTATACTAAAAGGAAAACACATTATGTAGAGTATCGTATATAAAATAAACTACTTTTTATTTTATAAACTAATGATGATCTACCTATTAAGCCTTTCTAATTGTTTGTCTAAACTCACAAGAGTTTAACAAGTAATTTGGGAACAAGGTCTAGTTTTAAAGCTCAACATTCACCTCTAAAATACAAGTGTTGGAACCGAGGGGATGATGGATATTGGATTGGGATTTTGAGCTAGTTGAAGTTTAAAGGAGAAATAGAGATTTAAATATATTGTGGCGGCTATATGTAAATGCACAACACTCCTTAATGTGCTATATATATAGGCATAGGGTGGTACATGATATCTACTATGTGGTATAGTACATATGATCATAAACCTATATAAAGTAAATACAAGATAAATATATATACATAATAACAATCCATAATAGAGCCCATTTTCTCTATTATGTTCTAAACTAGGCTTATAAATCATCACTCACTCTCAATAAACTTTTTGAGATCATGTAGACGTAGTCACAATCGACTCGTGATATGTATAAAACCCAAAAACTAAATAATATATATTCTCAAAATTGTCATTTCATGTTCTAACCATGTTTATTAAGTTATCATATTAATTAATTTGCAATTCTTCATGTGCAATAGTTCAAGTTAGAACTCATATTTTTTACAAGAGCTTGAGATAACCAGGTTTTTACTTTCTTACCTGAGTCCACAAAATACATTTTCAGAGGGTGGGGTTTCTTTAAATCCAAAATATAGAGAGTTAAGGAGCTCCAAGTAAATTAACATGTGCATCAGTAGTAAACCAAGAACATATCAATTATATAAAACTCACACCAAAGTACACATGGAATTAAACAATTCAGAATAAAAACAAATTAACTATTGGGTTTAGGGATTAACCTTCACTAAAACAACAGAAAATTGATCACCAAAAATCTAGAAACCAAGAGAGATGAGAGGTGCATGCTTTGTATGCGATGGGGCTTATGCCTGGCTTGAATAATGGTGGCACATGTAAGTCACGTGCAATTGTTGATCCTGCTAGAACCACTATTTATAATAACATGTTTAGAATTCAAAATCTTGCACAAAACTTAAATACTCTAAAGAATTAGCTAAATCCAAAAGTTGGTTTTATCAAGAAAAAAAAGAAACATTGTCAAACCCTTTAGCGAAAATGAATCTCTACTTTTTTTTATTTCTAATTTTAACCCCACAAATTAAATTAAATAAAAAACAAACGTTAGAGATTAGATTATGATATTTGCCAACAATAAATATATATTTAATTAAGATATATTGCATTTACAAGGAAAAGGGAAACTGCTCGCAAGTTATACGTAGTTGTTGACTGCTTGGATCAACAAAGTTTACGATATGGGAATATAACATTACCTTGGGACTTTGAAATTGGATTCTTACATAGCTATGAGCAAGAACCCTTATATTCTGGAACAGATTAGACATATGTATCTTGAATAGTTGCTTTTTTCTAAACTACGTTGGACAATAGCTGAAAAAGAACTATATTATGAAATTTCTAGGGTCATTTATTGACTTAATTGCTCTGTAGAATGCGTGTTTGTCGATGATAATGTATATTAATTAGCATAGACCCTATAGAAAATACAAAAAAAAATTCAATGAAATGTTAATTGTTAGGTAAGTTAGTGTGTCTAAACATGTTTATGTATGGTCTAATTAATTAGAGGGTGAGCTGTGATTCGTAGGGGTCATTTCCTTAGTTTTCAAGATTTCAAAAAGGGACAAACCCTAAAATAGACCAGTTCAGATCTTAGGAACACAATTCACCCTCCATCAACAACAACAAAATCTAAATCCTTGAAAACAATTTGGTCTCATTCGCAGCTTGAATGGATACTGCCAAAGTTGCCAGTATCCCTATCGATCCATCGCCATTTGGTCAAACCAAATCCTTCTCAATTCTTCAAAGTTCAATCCTACATCTCTCTCTCTCTCTACACACACACACACACACACACACACACACACACACACACACACACATGTATGTATGCATGCATGCATGGAGACAACCTGATGGCAAGCCCTGTGCTTTCTATGAACACCAACTCGATCCCTGAGGAAGGCGGCAACCATTGCATTTGAACTGTAAGCCTCACTAAAATCCTCAAAAGATACGTGAGTTAGCTGATGCAGTTAATTTAATGTTGACTTGGTTCAATAACTTATTTGGAGAAGGTTTTGACTTGGATTTGGAAAATCGTCTCCATTAGTGGCATAGCTTGTTGCATCCTACTTTTCGTTTACTGTAAGGATCAATTAATCTTGGAAGTAGTCTAAAGATTGATTGGCCTCAACCCTAATACCTAATGCCTAATGTAATCGGCCTAGCTAGTCTCCATTATGGTCACTTTAATAATAATAGAAAGCAAAGGGCTTTACCTACTCGATTTATAGGATCCTCGGACCGGTCAGCCAATCCCTTTTAGACACTTCATTTTGTTTTCCCTTATTTTATTTTTTGGTGGTGGTCTAGTGTTGATTGTTTTCTCTTTTATTCATTGTATGTGTGTGCTTGGTTGACAGGCAGTGATGAGTTGCTGATGATATAATTATAAAAACTATTAGGGAGCTAAGTGTGTATTTTTGTAGACTCGCAGGAGTCTCTCATTTCTTGTACTATGAACTTCGAGAAATCAGAAAAATTAGGTTAACCAAGCAGAATGAAGATTGTCAAAGCTATTCTATTCCCAAGTTTGATTTTGCTGGATGAAGGTATAAAATATTGAATATATGGTGGCAGGGAGGATGGAGGTATACAGCATTGGATTTTGTGCTCCAAAGTTTATTGAGTTTTCTAATAAAGAATAACGAAAATTAGGCAGAAAGTTCTGTCGTAACTCATGGCAATGCATGCATCAGGACATTGCAGGGTCTAGAATCTAGCAATTTCAAAAATTACAGGATCCAATGGACTGTGCATGCCGCTTAGCTAACACCTCTGACAGACCAATTTTAAACCAGAAGAGGAAAAACCCAAAATTTTATACCTGCTAACTTAGCAGTCTATGATATTTGTTGGCCCTTTCTCAAGTGCTTTTAGGTTTTCCACTCGCACTAGTTTCGAGATGATCTCTATAATGAGATAGGAAAATGTCTTGAGAGAGTTTGAAACTTACCTGAATAATTTATACTAAACTCTGTAATAAATGGCTGAGTTATATAATCTGATGCTTGGCATATGGTATTATGTCACATCTTTTTAACCAAATATTTCAGACATCAAATTCAATAAGTATTAACAGAAGACATTACGTTTGTTTTTAGCATGATTTATTATCAAACCATGCCTTTTCGTAGTTTCAAAATGTTTTCTTGGATGAGATAGAAAATTGTCTTGATATAGTTCGAGCTTTTTGAATATTGTCTATACATTTTTAATATAGAGATATTGTAGAACCATGCATCTTCATAGTTTGGTATGTTTTCTATAGTAAAATAAAATAAATATCTTGAACGATAGTTTAAGAATTTTTAATATTACATGCACAGAAATCAATCAATAAAATTAAAACGTGAAAAATTAAATAAACATTCAACACAAAAAAAATTACGTTGAAAACCCCGATGTGAGGAAAAACCACAAGACCATAATCAATACAAAATTTTCTACTAATTCAAAAAATAGGATCACAAAGCTCTTCCCTGGCTTAACTAGAGAATATATACCAAATCACTAAATTCATCATTAAAAGGATGAGTTTGATAAAAAATAATACAGAAAATAACTAGATCTTACCAATTAGTTTTTTTTAATATCAAAAGGTGAAGTTTATAGATGATCAACATTGTCTATGTTGAAGAGCTCATCATTGGAAATAATATATCACAATATTATTTTAATTGGGTAACAAGTCATTGTTCGAATAAAACACAAAGAGGAAGAACATATTTTTTCTCAACTCTTTCTCTTACTTTCTTGCCAAAAGCTTCCCCTCTCTCATTTTATTTTGTGTATGTTATTTCATATAGAAAATAATCCAAAGTTATGTTTTTATATAGTCACTTTTATGACCTAAAAGTATATAAACTTTCATCCCTCTTTTTTAGTTTTAGGGGTTATGGTCTAAAAGAGGAGGGACTGAACCTATTGATTCTCTTAATTTCAGCTCCTTTATAGAGCTTCACGAACCTCGTTTGCCTTCTATAGAACTCAAACTTCTCTCATGGTAAATGCTTGATCATTAATATAGATATTCTCAACAACAAAAGATTTCATCCCCATAGCATCTTAAATCAGTTGGTATTTAACCTCAATTTTCTTTAATCAAGAATGAAAATTGGGATGGTTACTAAGATGGATTATACTTTAACTATTATTGTGAAATACAAATTTCTCTTGTACCAAGAAAAGTTCATATAAGAACTTTATCATTCATGACAATTATTTACCTTTTTTTTTAGTAAAAACAACCACCTTTGTAATGGGCAATGCAATATCTTTTTGCAAGCTTAATTTCCATGAAACTTTTCCTCTATAAAGGTCATTAAATACCTCAATGTGGACTTTCTAAGTTTAACATCACTAGCCATATTTGTATTTATAAATCCATCCAATACAGATTATGCCAAGCCATTTTTGAGATATGTGAGGATCCATTTTAGTGTTGAGTAATGTTATTTACTAGGATTTAAGAGGAACTATTTAACCACACCAACAATAAAAGCTATATTTGGCCTTATGCAAATAGTAATATATATCAAGCTACTAACTATGGTTGTATGATAATCTAGAACAAGTAGTTTGTGACCTGGTCATATTGAATCTCTCAAGTATTTTTTAAACATACCTCTTCTAAGATAGTTAAAATTTACGATTCATTCCATCGTAATCTTTATGCCATGGATTTATTTTATATGTTTAAGTCTTTCATTACAAAAGACTGACTTAATTCTTCTTTTTTTTTTTTTTTTTTTTTTTTTTTTATAACATGATAGCCAATAATCAACATAACATCTATATATATCAAGAGAATAATAAAGTTATCATTATGAAATCTTTTTATACACACATAGTGATCATGAGTGGTTATACCACAACCATGTTCTACCATGAAAGAATCAAGTTGCTCCATATAGATCTCATTATCTTAGTCATTATAGATAAAAAATACTTCTCACATCAAGTTGTTTAATTTCAAGATCCAAACTAGTAATTAAATCGAGCACTACTCGAATTAATGAGATCTTTGACATCGATTGAAAAGTATTGCAAACAAAACTAGTGTGAAGGGGTGTGTATTATTTTCATAATGATTTTTTTTTTTTGTGTTTTGGATTTAAGTTAAGGGTTAATTTAATATTTTATAAAATATATAAAGAAATAATTGTACAATGAAATGATAAAATACCCTTAAAAATAAATCTAAAGACAAATGGTTTTTGTATTTATTGAGTCAATTCAAGATAAATCATAAGGGGATAATATCCAAAATATTTAACGAGGATAATACACCACTATCATTTAACCAACATATTCTTTCAAAGATCAAAACCATAACAAATCATAAACAAACCAAAACATCAAGCAACTTACCTTAGGTAAGGCGTATTAGGGGTGTTAAAACCTTCCCTTTACGCAACTAGTCCCTTGCCTTAGAATCTCTGAAAGACCAGTTTTAGGTTTCCTAGTAACCGTAATACTAGGTGGCGATTTTCTTTTCCACAAAAATAAAGATAAAACTCTGACTTGAATTTCCCCGCTCACGGGGAGGGTCGCCGCGATGCCGCGCTCTCGCGTGGGGTGCGACATGGACAATGAACATTTATGGCTAATTGATAGAAAATGCTCTCTATTCCATATTCTTCTTTTTCTTTTTCTTCTTCTTTTTTTTTTTTTTTTAATATAGAGATGGACTAATCCCAAAAAATAGAAAGAGGGAAAAACCTTGTTATTAGTGCTGATCTATGATCGATGTTGATGGATTCACGATCTAGTATGTTGACTTTTATAATAAATAATAATAAAATTTACCTAGTATAACATACAATTTAGTTAAATATTCGTTGAATTTTTTTAGAATAATTTTTCAAAACAAAATAATTTTTTTAAAAATAAGTTTAATTTGTATAACCCATAACTTAAGTTTTATGTCTAATTACACATCATGTTTAACAACGAAGACAAGAAAAGATTTTTACTTAACTTTTTTGTTCTACACACACATTTAGGAATGTTGCAAACAAGTTCTTGGTCCAAAATTAGAGTTTTGTTTTAGCTTGACCCAACTAAGTTAGCTTTCATGGCTATTAAAGAGTATAATTGAGATTATTTTTGAAAGTATTTTTTTTTAGAAATACATTAAAATGATATTTTTTATTTTTCAAAAATTATTTTTGACATTAACACATGAAAATGATAAAAAACATTGATTTTTTTAATTTAATTTTTTTTTCAAATTATAAAAATAAACTGAAAGTGTGCGTGTGTGTGTGTGTGTGTGTATAAATTTCTCAAAATGAATTTGACAAAAAAAGTTATTTAGATAAAGATGATTCAACATATTATTTTTTTTTCCTCGTAAAATCCATGTTTAAAAGGGCTAAAAATAGGTTGATAACTTAACATACTATAGGAGCAAAAAAATGTTAAACACTCAATCAATTCCCATTGTATGGTCTAATTATTATTGAAAATTTAAATGAGTGTATCATTATAGTTATTAGTTTCAACTAATAATTCTCAATTATCTGGTTGCAGATATTATCAATAAATTATTCTCAATTCATTGTTGATATTATATTATCAAATACATGCATACAATATAATAAAACTTAAAGTACATAATTTATGCAATTCAAAATAAACAACTAGTTGTCTTAAAAAAATACAATATTAAACTTCTTAGAATTATCTTATATTATAGGAACATAAGTGGGGTCTCCAATTACATTATCTATTTCATCAAAGCCATTAGCCATCTTCTCCAAGTTCAGTCAGCTCAAACTATGGAATGAATTTAGCAGTAACATCCAAATGACCTGCGCTTCTTCCGGTGCGTCGTATACCCTTTTCAGTAAATAGATGCTCTCTCTTAAGCAACATTCATCAGCGAGATTATTGAAAAATAAGGATTTCAACCTATATTCCAATGATTGGCACACCGGATACCATTCCATAGGCAGATAATTGAGAACGATTAACATTTGATATTCAATGTAGAATTTATAAACACCACTCATAGCCAATCTAAGCATTCAATGATACATATAATCAATATGCTCTTGGATTTTATGAAATAGCTTAATCACATAACACAATAAATGATCAATTTGTTGTTATCTATCCACTACAATAAAATATTCTAGAAACACATAAATATTACAATCAATATGTAATAAAGGTATGTATCATCATTGTTTAAAATTACTAACAAATTTAAGCAATTTAGTTTAATGATAAATAAACTAACATCATATTTTAAATAATTTATATATATTTTTTATTTTAATAATAAACTGCCATTTGACAGTTAATGACAAATGTAGAAATGTAGAAGACATACGTTCAGGAGAACATATATGTCTTCTCCCCCGCCCTTATATATATATATGGCTAAATGGAGAATGCAGGCCACATTCGATATCATTCCACTGCCCATTTTGGCAATTAAATAACTACCCTTTGATATAGTTAATTTGTATTTTGACAGACATTCGATTGCCTGTAAATGCCTTTTTCAAGCTCTGTCTTTCTTTAGAGCTGGCCAAGAATTTTCTTGGGTCATTTGGACGACCCATTTAATCCGACTCACTGTAATTTATACATGGCATATCTTGATCATTTAATTATAAATATTTATGATCCAGGCTCTAATACCAATGTATAATTGATAAGGAAAACTTGTGAGATTGTGTTTCCTTGTTCCTGGATTAATAGCTTCAGGGCCACTTTAATTACTAAAACCAAAATGATGTTTCACATCACGAATATTTTAACAGATCTTAGCAAGTTTAACGTAGAGTATTGAAAGAAAAAACTATCTTCTAAATATGGAAAAAAATCATTTTTTAACATGGAGAGGGAAGTCCATATTTATATATAAAGAGGAGCAGTAAATTCATTTTTAATTCCATCTCTGCTTCGCTATCTCCTTCTTGCAAGCGTTGATCTTCAGTTACCCACAAGACCCATCACAACCACAACGAAGATCAACTTTCTCTGGTGCACGATACAGTCAATATTTCCATGTTGCTTGCATTTCATTTCTTGTATTTTATGAACAGGCCAACTTATTTTAGTTTCTCTTTTGATTTTCTGTTTCTTGCATGCCAATAGCTTTAATGGTGAAAGAATGAAATGTAATGCTTGATTTATTCTTGAAATAAACCATTTTCTTGTATTTCCATATTGCCCACAAGACCCATCACAACCACAACGAAGATCAACTTTCTCTGGTGCACGATACAGTCAGTATTTCCATGTTGGTTGCATTTCATTTCTTGTATTTTATGAACAGGCCAACTTATTTCAGTTTCTCCTTTGATTTTCTGTTTCTTGCATGCCAATAGCTTTAATGGTGAAAGAATGAAATGTAATGCTTGATTTATTCTTGAAATAAACCATTTTCTGCACACCTCAGTTAAAATCCAAGATTTATCAACTCAGTGGAGCCACATCACACTCAATTTCACTATTTAATCTTGAATTTTGTTAGAATTCATCCGGTTTGTTTGCTTAGAAAGATGTGCTTCACAAACCAAATTTTTTTACTGAACTAGATTAATGGATTCAATTTGCTGGCATTTTGCATTGACTGTTCAATTCATTATGCACAAAAAATTATTGAGTTCCTTACAAACACCCGCGGGTGAATAAAGTAAATTATGCCGGTCTTCCTTGTCATCTTAGATGTGATTTGCACTATTCTTAGGTGTGCTTGGTGTTAGACATAGCATAGACATTTACTGTGTTCTTGTAGCGTGAAGCCTTTTGTATAAAAAAACCCTTTTATTAACATTTCTTGCAGGTACAGGGTGCAAGATCAATGCTGAGCTTTCTCACAGGATCACTGGCTCTCTCGAAACATGTTGAGACTACTAAGTATTTCAACATAACTCTCAATTTTGGTAATCATTCTTCCTACTCAAAGCTTTTCATGACTTGAAAATATTTTGGGGGGTAATTTAAAATCTAATTGATAAAACCTCAGAGATATCTGTATGGTGAAAGATTATGTTTGGAGATACAGAGCACTATTGTGTTTGCATGTTAGAATTTGAATGCATGTCCACTTAATATGCAACCAACGATAATGAAGCTGAGAAAAAAAACACCAGAGGGATTTTGGAAACAAATTATTCCTTGTGTGTATTGAAATCTTAGATCTTGAAAGTACTAATTTTATGTTTGGTTTCCATACCTCATAAGATGTTCAGTTGATATTCAATATCACCATAACCTATGCATCTCATATTTTTTAAAAGCTAAGGTTGTGGATCTTGAAAGTTCTATGAGAGGGCATTCATTTGCTCGAATATACGCTTGCAGCAAGAGGCTTGGAAATTTAATGTCTGCCTTGTGTTACTTAGCCTTCAGTTTTAAAATCCAATCTATAAACAGTATATAGATGTGGATTATCATGTTGCAAACCTGTCTAATCAAACTGAAATGATTGTGAACGTTTTAAGAATTGATGTTTTTTAGCTCGCGCTTGGTTGCAAGCTACTTCCTTATCATGTAATTTCTATTGTAGGGAGTGTCAAATCTCTTATAAGCATGCCCTGCTTCATGTCCCATGCTAGTATACCAGTTGCTGTACAAGAAGCCAGAGGTCTTACTGAAGATCTTATTCGTATCTCAATGGGGATAGAGGATGTCAATTTTCAATGTTTTTTTGAACTAAATTAATGGATTTAATATGTATTTTTTTTATTCCATGTTGATTTACTTAGACATGTAAATGTAGTTGAATCTTTGTCGTATTATGAATTTTAATTTACTAATTTTTTTTATTTCAACCATATTTATTTAGTTTTAATATTAATGATATTTCAATATATTCTATTAGTTTTAAAATATTTATTCATAATTAATTAAACAATAAAAAAATTTAAAATTAAGTAAAAAATTAATTACCATTTGCAACGGAATTGCCTTTGCAAAGTTTGAATTTGCAACGGAAAATCTGTTGCAATTGAATTTGCAACGGACAATCCGTTGCAAATGAATTGCAACCGTAGAATTGCAACGAATTATATCAGTTGCAAATTCTGTTGCTAATATTAATTAGCAATGCATTCTTTTATTATTTGCAACACATCAATCGGTTGCAAATGACCTTCTTTTTTAGTAGTGTAAGTAACACCCTTAAATAAATAGACTAGGTTCATTCTTCATGGGCGAAACATGCCAAACCACATCTCGAGATAAATAGACTGAGTTCATCTTTTATGGGCGAACCAAGCCAGATCCAATAACCAACAAGAAACAAATCAAAATGATATTTATGAGTTTATTCTTCATTATTTGGAAATTCAGTTGAGAAACTTTAATTGAATTTTTTCCCATAGATACTCAGCAATTTAGTTCAGAAATTACAATAACCTTCTGTACTTCGAGACGCGATCTTATACATGATGATCTTGAGTGATGATGTTGGTTTAAATTCGTCCTGTGGTTAGTTTCTGAGAGATATTATCACACATTCGAGCTCAAAGTTTGAGAATGATGAGTTTTGCCTTAAAAATATGGAATTTATTAGTCCTTTGACTCATTAGTAATTAATGTGGGATATTGATACGATCTTAGTCCTGAGAGATATAATTCATATTTTCGTAGATGGCATCACTGCTGATATGAGTACAAATCCATTACATAGCTGGTTCCTCAAGAAATACTGCCCTCTTTTGGGACTCAGCCTCGCTGTTGATTTTGTCCTCAAATAACACCTCTTGAGAAATTAAGTAATGCTGGGAGCTTATAAATTATCTATGCCTCAATTTCTGACCAATATTGGATATTAGTATCATCAGTAAAATACTGGTGAAGCATAACCAAGCTTGAATTAAGTCTCGTGGATTTCTTCGAACCACCGAGTAGAGTGCAACAAGATGCATGTATTGATGGCCCAAAGGCTATATTGGGCTGACTTTTATCCATTCTGAGATCCCCCAACTCTTACTTGCAAAGTTTCTTCCAAAATTTTATTTTACTTGAACTATGATGCCTATTAGTCCCTGTCTGATGGGATTGAAAGATGTTGTCATTGCTCTAACCTCTGTAAGAAGGCCTGAACCATTGATGGGTGGCTTACGAATTGTGGGTTTGATTTGTTATCATCCAAAATACCTGTACCTCGTCGACCAGGTGAAGAACCAGTCGATATAGAAAAATAAAACGCAACCTGGTAACTTGATCAGGATCTGGGGTTTTTGTTCTTCGTCACTAGATTTTCTGTTTGTAATAGAGTTTCCTTATAGAAAGCAAAGATTGCATATACGTATAGTAAAAGGTGTAAGATGGCCCATTACTAGTGGCACCTTTCTACATTCGACTACAATAATGCAAAGGATTACTGCTAGAGCTTCTTCCCTTGATTAAAAAAAAGGATCAATTCTTATCTTTCAGGTGTTTCTTTCCTTGCCATTATATATAGTTGGAAATCTGTGCACATATATAGGTGCTAGCGCTAGCTAGTTCCATCTAAAATAAAAGAAAATATGATCAAAAGTTTGTCATCTCCAAGAACATGCACAAGTGCTTTGTAGTAAGAAATTATGACTGTAAAAGAATTATTCTCTGTGTGATGTAAATTTCAAATTGGGGGTCCATAAGCTAACAGGCTGGAGGAGGAACGAGACATGCAAATTCTCTCTAGGTCTCTCTCTCTCTCTCTCTCTCTCTCTCTCTCTATATATATATATATATATATATATATATATATAAACGTTGTTTGGAAGTTTGTTTCGGTTCAATGTAACTATCATTGCAATCGTAATCATGATCTATAATTAGTGATCAGTGAAACTCATTTCTGCATGGCCCTTTAACTCGTTTTCACCTTTTCACCTCAAGAAGAAGTGCAATTAGTAATCTATCTCATAATACTGGGGCAAAGAATTCAACTTCTGAGCTGATCCCAAGTGCCCGAGGCCCATGTCTAGTAGCATCTCTTGTTATTTTGTAAGGAGGAGCTGTAGAAGAAGCTTGTCAATTGATTGGTGCTTTCCTTTTTGTTATGAATCTTGGAAGGGAGGTTCTAGCCCTAGCCAAGCCCTAGCCAGTCTTATGGCAACCTTTAACTAATTAATAGCTCCATGAACAGTGAGTCTAAATAACTTGTTATGAATTTAATGCGGGCAATTATCAATAAATTCATAGGAAATTCATGATGAACACCAGCTGTCAGCCGCCATGAAAGATCAAGAATAAAAAAATGGTACTCCAGCTAGTTTACTTAGAGAATGATTTCTTGATATTTCTCTGTTGTCAACGTAAGTACATGGAATTATCACTACGTTTCGAGTGTGATCTGAAAATCTTGAGTAAAAGTCATCGTATGACATTCCGATGATTTAGTGACATTAATTAATTTGTAGTGTCAACACGATCGACAGGGAAAAAACAACTGAGTCACGAAATTACCATTAAGGGTTTTAAAATTAAATTTGAAAAATCAAATTAATCCAACATAAACTAATTAAAGAATTAGAAAAATAAGTTATCAAAACTGAATAATATTAGAATTTGATTATTTCTTGGCAAACTAAGCCGAATGGAAAGCAACTAAACTCGGTCTATTCTCCATTAATTCACCTAAATCCAATCAATTTTCTTTTCTTAGATTATTTATTTTGCATGAAAAATTTTATCTTAATATAAACAAGCAATAACATTTCAGTCTCGGTTTTTTTAACTGCATGAAACGTTCTGGCTGAAATAAAATATTATTTAACTACCTTGGTTTATTAACTAAACATACTTTTATTTTTTTTATTATCATCTTGGGATACTTACCGAACACAAACTATGCTCTCAAATATTTATTCGAATAGTTTCGTATCAGTTTTTGTTTTAAACATTATATTTGCTATGAATTAAGATGTCGAAATTGAATTCGAAACAGCACATACAGACGCACAAACAGATTGAGGTTTCAAATAGTAAATGCAACATGTGAATCGAACATGCAATTTCTCAAGCTGAAATTTCTAAAATAACTACAAATTTTGAGGTTAGCATGCAATGGTATCGAAGGGTACTCATGGCTCAAGCAACCGACCAACGAGCTGGCGCCCATAGATTTCTATCGAGAGATGGAGCCCACTGCTCTCATGAATTATCACCATATCAAACCCATTATCCAGGTGAGCATGATAGGTCACAAGTGACGTGGTAAATTCCATGCATGGGTCCCACTGGCTCTAAAGCAAAGAAAGTCTCAGCAGTCAGCACCAAACCCTAGCTAACCATCCTCATCGATCGGACGAAGGAGAGGGAAGGGATGAAAATGAGGGCAAGAGCTATGACCTAATACTATTTCCCTTGAAAGAAACTACACGTCGTTCAATGCCCCACATATGTCAGCATCTATCACCCTCACAAACAATAGCCTAAGAGGTTATTTCTTGCAAAAAATAATTATCCAAAAATCGAAACCGCTCTATTTTGAGAAGGTGGTTTGGCTTGCGCCGTTGTTTGTCACACAGTTTGCTGCTAGTAATTGTTTCATAGGTTAGCAGTGCCAAGCAAGAGAGGGAATTGTACATTGATTGATGAGTGCAAGGACTCCATCAATGGCCGTGGTTGCTGACACGTGTATGGATGACAATGAGCGATTAGGTGCTCTTCCAAATGCATGATGACAAGTTTCTTTATGTCGAATCAGAAAACATTGTCTCATACTAGTAAACGTTAAGCAGGTAAACAAGACCTTCATCGGCATTTTTGCATGAATTTCATTTTGCATGCATAAGCTAGCGAGCAGAGACCCATCTGAGGGGACAAACAGCGCACGAATAGATTTGATGGCCGACTTGAGATCATGTTATGTTCGTCAAAACGAAAACAGAAAAAAAAAAAAAAAAACAGAGAAGTTCTTGGGCTTCATTTTTACGGGAAATTAACATTTATACAATAGCAAAAGAAGAAGAAGAAGAGGAAGTTAATCATATGAGATTACGTCCTTTAAAGCATAGATTCTAATTCTCTCATTTGTCATAACAGGAATAATTGTGTGTGTCAAATTCTAGTTAATTATTGTGCTCAAATAAATGGTTAAATGGTTTTAAAAAGCTGGATACTAACTAATTAAGCAACACAAAATCATGCAAGTATCTTGAATGGGTGGCTCAATGACAAAAGGGAGAGCTAAAGTTGAAGTGCTGCGTGGGCATGTAATTTGTTTGAATCTTTTTCCAGTGAAAACAATAGAACTCAGTCGCTGGCTAACATGATTTTCATAAATTCAAAGAGGCTTAAATCAGACAGAGGATCTTCGAAACAAAATAATAATAATGAAAGATGTCAATTTCAAGAGTGAAAGTGTCATTCAAAATGGACTAAAGACACAGGGAAAAGGAGCTTAGAAGGGTGAGGGTAATAAAAGGAAGGTTTTGTGGATGTATTTATGAGCTAAATAGACATGGTAAAGTCTAAGAGAAAGCTCACATACACCAAACATGAACTAGTGTGATAAAAAACATTTACAACTTTAAATTCAACTAGTGAATTGAAATTAAATTTGATAAGAAGATTCTATATGTCTAGTTCTATAGAGAGCCAAATTGCTATAATTAGTTGAGGTTGGGAAGGTCCTCAAATTGAACTCCAAATATGTTGTTTTTGTAGTTTTCATTATTTCCCTACTTATCACTCTCAATTCCTACATTAATTGATGCGATATTCAGTCGGTGGTTAGATATGAATTCCTTTCAGACAAGTTTTACTGATGGACTCACTAATAAAAAAATTTTATCAGAAAAACTTTCCTTAGTGATTCCTGTTTTGTTTGCAGTTTCATTGGTGAAAAATAATCAATGAATTTACTGACGTGATAAGGACACCAAACAAAAAACTTTACCTATTTCATTATGTCGGTATATCCCTCGATGCATATAGCATATCATTTATAAAGAAAATTATATGTAATGCTCAGACTCGATTACAAACATCTAGCAATTGAGACATTTTAGACCATCCTCAAGTCCTCGACCATAGTGTTTAAGATAATATAAACCCGATTTTTATTAGGTCTACCTGATGATCCTACCCTTAACCACAATTCTAGATGAGTTATATGTTTTATGAAAAAAAGTTAGCAAATTCAAAAAAAAAAAATAGTTTAAGAAAAAAAGTTGAAACTCAACATTCTGCAAAGCACTAAGCTCGACCATCCAAGAGTTGTTATACCTTTTTTTGAAGACAATCATCTTTCTACATGTTCATCTCTATAAAAAGCCTTATTGGTCATGGTTCATGTCCAAGAACTATAGCCTTTAAGAGAAAACTATTGTTAGTTAAAATATTCATAAGAAACAACAATTTTTTTTAAAATAGATTTAATTATATATGAATCTTACAATGTGCTTCATATGCGAAATGGATCGAGTTGATATGCATGATAATGAAACCTATTTTTTTTTAATTAAATCTATTTTTTTAAAATAATGGAACCATAAACTTGCTAGTTTTGGTTCCCCACACTACACACTAGATTATAATTGCTGTATAAAATGATCGAACATCACATGTTGAAAATAAAATAATATTAATCAATGTGGAACACTATTTGCATTTCACAATAATTTCTTGAATAGTGATTTTCCTATGCCCCATGTTTAGTTTTTTTTATATATATATAAATATAATTTGTAATTGCATGTAATTAGAAATAGTGTTAGTATAATTATATACGTTCATTTATTAATTTACTAAAAAAAGTGCATAATTATTAAGAATTACAGATGAAAATGATCACTGTGATTATTACTCAAAGCCCACGAAAAGTCTACAACTCAAGTTCATGAAAGAAATTATAATTTAAATTTGCAACTTGCTGGGTCAATCTTTTTCATTTTTTTTTTATCAGCTCAATCCAAATGAAATCTTAAATCCAATCTGTGGATGTGTGAGAGACTTTAGAAAACTATTCACTAAGACTTCGATATGTGTGAATAGCCTTCAAACATAGAATTTCAACGGTCGAAAGTGAAAGTAGATTTCAAATAATCCAAGCTAAAGTAATTCCAATATTTGTAAGCAATCCAAATTAATATCATTTTATTCTCCAATTATTTTTTGTCTTCTGACATCTTTTATGGTACCGACCATGTACTCCTCTTGCTGGTCACATTCCCTTGCTGCAAGGTAACATGAGCCAACCTTGGACACATTGACAATCCAAAGATAATTATTATGCCTTAGACAATAGGGTAGGCTATGTCAAACATTGCATGCACATCCCTAGAATTAACCTCGAGAACAAATTCAATATTTTTCTTTCCTTTTTTTTTATAAAAGAAGAAATTGATTAGACGGGGGATCAAATTTTTGCTATAGGATTCAAGAAATAATGAATAAAAGCTATATCAAATGTGGGGTTGGTAGGTTAGAGTTGTGAGAAATAGATAGATTTGATTAAGGTTTTAGATGACAATGATTTTGCCAGGTTGTTAGGATTGATATGGAAAAAGTGTCTCTTTTTGAATTAATTTATGATTAGGTTTCTTATAAAATATTTTACATGCTTCTGGTAATTAAGAATTACATTAAACTGTATCTTTTTTCACCCGTAGAAATATATTATCGTGGATTGTAATAGTATAATTATAGTTTTGTTTTTCAGTGTTGCGTTAAAATTTAATCTTTAGACTCATGGGTATTGTTGATTTTTTCATGGTACCGGTTGATATTCTCTTATTATTTAGGGGTATTTGTTCTCTTATTATTTGGGGGTATTTGTATCTTTTTCAGGGTATTTTTGCACATCAAAAATACAATTTTACCCCTATCAGGAAACAACAACTTTTTACCTACAATATTTTTGAGTTTTTTATAATTTTATATACAATAAAATAACTATATTACCTTCAAATAAGATAAAAATCAAGGTTGCTGGGGGTAATTCTGGTAATATAGTATACAAGGACGTTTCAAGGTTTGGTTCAATTAATGTAACTAAATACAAATGTTTTTGGATTTCTTTGACTATCCAATGAGAAGAAGAAGGTAATGCATAAGAACTCACATGAGCCACTAAGATCATGAGAAAGACAAAAAGATTGAGGGAATATATTAGTATAGATTACGAGACCCCACGAAAATTTGTGCTTTCACATGATGAAATGACTTCAAAGGAAGGAGTCTTTGTCACCTAATTCCTTTTTTTTTTTTTTAATCTTCCAAATCAATCCTTTGTTTTCCCACATGAAATGGGTGTAAAGCTCTCATTTCTCTCAACAAAGCATGGGTGGCAATTGGCAAGACAGAAAATTAGTAATGCATGGTGATTAGTGAGTAAATCATAATTACTGTTAGTAGGGACAGCTTTAAAATGAAATATGTTATTTATGTATGCTTGATATTGTGATCCATGCTCTTCAAGATTTAAAATATGTCTTGCAGGTCTCAGATTCGTGTTAGGACATATTTATTTTATAAAAATCTAAGACAATTGGGATTTTACTCGTTTAATCCCATCCCTAAAATAATAATAATATTGTGATCCAAATATAAATTTCAAAACTGTATTTCACTTAAAAATATATTATATAAAATTAAAAAACCTACAAACAGATACTACCATAATATACTAACCTTTTCATATTCCGTGTGCAGCCTTGTCTTAAACAGTGAAAAAAATAACATTTAATTGGTATTTTTTTTTTGAATTTTAGGTCTTGTCTCGTAGAAAACTTGACATTACAGAGGAAAAAAACATTTTTGAAAGGTACAATCGATGATTATAGTCCTTACCTGGAAGTAAGGTTCTCTGCCCTTGATCAAAAAATGGACGGCCCATCCATGAATCCTGCAGAGAGCAGAGACATTATTTAGAAGTGTCAAAAAAATCATGGGTCTTGAAGACTTTAATAGAATTGGAAAACGAGCTTTTAAAAAAGAGAAAGCCTTCCCCATTTCATGTTTATCTACTTAAATTTTGATACACATAATAAAAAAAGAACAAAAAAAAAGCCATAAACGAAAAACATAAACAAATTAAAATATATATATATGGAAAAAAAATATAACCAAAAATTAAAAGAATTCCCCATAAAAAAATAAAAATAAAATTAGAAAAAAAAACATAATAAAAAAGAACAAAAAAAAGACAATAAACAAAAAACTTATGCTGAAACTGGGATTCGAACACACTCGCTCTAACATAATGGCGCATGATGCGGATCATCTCGGCTACCTCAACATTGCTTTAATAGGTTACGGCAATATATATTAATAGGTAGTTCTACTGTGGGCAAAATAAAAATATGATAAGAGTGAGATTCAAACCCACGCTCTCTAGGAAGAGGGTAATAACTTCGCTCTCCGGGGATCAACTTGACTCTTTAAATATATCATTCATGCTTCCCAACAATGTATATTAATAATAAAGATTACTGTAGATTAGTACAGTAAATATAAAATGTGTTTTATCTATCTATATATCTATATATATATATATGCACGCTTTTTACCTGAATATTCAAATATAAATCTTGAGTTGTCGTGGATAGTCTTTAATCCACGATTGTTGATTGGCTAGAATTAATTTGTGAAAAAAGATTAGAAATCATAAATTAAAATGAAGATGGTGACTCTCGTTGAATTTATCCAGCATGCACGTGCCGATTCTGCGATTACGATATCGTTTTTCTCACTTAGCATCTCTGGTCACATTCGTTGTCTTTTCAGCTCCATCTTTAACCCACCACGCACCACACAACTTCGACTCTTTCGAGAGTGGTTTTGCTTCCTTTTCATTGATCATCCTGCTGAAATAATTCAAAGAACTTCTCCCTGCATGCCCTAATCTGCCATTAATTTTGTGAAACGGTTCTTCTGTGTGCTTTAATGCTTTTGAAATTTAACTGCTGCGTGACTGGGAAAAGAAATCAAAGCATCAACTTTTTTTTGTTTTTATGGATAAATAGCGACTTATTAGCTACCTGGTTGACATATCCAGCAAGAATTTACGAGTCTCTTTTGCTAATAATGCCACCCAAATACACACACACACTAATGGAGAGGAAGAGAGAACAGATGAACAATTGAAAATCCAAAATTTTAATTCTTATAAAGTGTTCCTGATGACATCCCATGAACTGTCAATGTCACCACGTACATAATTCCTATTTTCAGAATTATTTTTATACCTAGATTATGGATAAAATAATAGCCAACCTCCTTTGATTCTTCGCTAATCTCTTTGAGTAATATTTCTCCGTGTTACTGAATTTCTTATTCCTGAAAGAAGTTTTCATAATACTATATTATATCCATTCTTTTTTATTGAGTCTAATAGAATTATTTGTTAAGGAACCATCTCATCTAAAAGCTCAAGCTTATAAGTGAGGTCCCAAAATATGATTTATATTATTCTCTAACACCCTTCTCAAGTGAAAGCCCTTTGGGCTTGAAACTTGCACAAATCCACATTACTGTGTGCTTGATTTTTATCAAATAGAATGGGGATAGTGAGATTTGAACTCATGATCACTGGGTCAACAAGGCTCTGATACCATGTTAAGAAACCATTTCACCTAAAAGCTCAAGCTTATAAGTGAGGCCCTAGAATATGATTTATATTATTCTCTAACATTATTTGCTTTTCTTTTTATGTATGCCATGCATTTATTCACATAAATAACAGTAAATGGCCAATAATGTTTTTTTCAAAAACAAATTTGTCGAACTAAACTGGCTTGGCATAATCTATCTTTACATTATACACAGTTAATTTTTCAATTTTAAAAGTAATAAAAATATTCTCATATGTATATCTTACTTCCAACATTGTGTTGAAATCAGAAAAATAAAATAAAAAATGAGAAGTCATCGCCTTAGTTTATGGTATTTAAGAATCTTAATTGGATTTTAAAATTTTTTAGATATCGAGTTGATTATACTAAAAGGAAAACACATTATGTAGAGTATCGTATATAAAATAAACTACTTTTTATTTTATAAACTAATGATGATCTACCTATTAAGCCTTTCTAATTGTTTGTCTAAACTCACAAGAGTTTAACAAGTAATTTGGGAACAAGGTCTAGTTTTAAAGCTCAACATTCACCTCTAAAATACAAGTGTTGGAACCGAGGGGATGATGGATATTGGATTGGGATTTTGAGCTAGTTGAAGTTTAAAGGAGAAATAGAGATTTAAATATATTGTGGCGGCTATATGTAAATGCACAACACTCCTTAATGTGCTATATATATAGGCATAGGGTGGTACATGATATCTACTATGTGGTATAGTACATATGATCATAAACCTATATAAAGTAAATACAAGATAAATATATATACATAATAACAATCCATAATAGAGCCCATTTTCTCTATTATGTTCTAAACTAGGCTTATAAATCATCACTCACTCTCAATAAACTTTTTGAGATCATGTAGACGTAGTCACAATCGACTCGTGATATGTATAAAACCCAAAAACTAAATAATATATATTCTCAAAATTGTCATTTCATGTTCTAACCATGTTTATTAAGTTATCATATTAATTAATTTGCAATTCTTCATGTGCAATAGTTCAAGTTAGAACTCATATTTTTTACAAGAGCTTGAGATAACCAGGTTTTTACTTTCTTACCTGAGTCCACAAAATACATTTTCAGAGGGTGGGGTTTCTTTAAATCCAAAATATAGAGAGTTAAGGAGCTCCAAGTAAATTAACATGTGCATCAGTAGTAAACCAAGAACATATCAATTATATAAAACTCACACCAAAGTACACATGGAATTAAACAATTCAGAATAAAAACAAATTAACTATTGGGTTTAGGGATTAACCTTCACTAAAACAACAGAAAATTGATCACCAAAAATCTAGAAACCAAGAGAGATGAGAGGTGCATGCTTTGTATGCGATGGGGCTTATGCCTGGCTTGAATAATGGTGGCACATGTAAGTCACGTGCAATTGTTGATCCTGCTAGAACCACTATTTATAATAACATGTTTAGAATTCAAAATCTTGCACAAAACTTAAATACTCTAAAGAATTAGCTAAATCCAAAAGTTGGTTTTATCAAGAAAAAAAAGAAACATTGTCAAACCCTTTAGCGAAAATGAATCTCTACTTTTTTTTATTTCTAATTTTAACCCCACAAATTAAATTAAATAAAAAACAAACGTTAGAGATTAGATTATGATATTTGCCAACAATAAATATATATTTAATTAAGATATATTGCATTTACAAGGAAAAGGGAAACTGCTCGCAAGTTATACGTAGTTGTTGACTGCTTGGATCAACAAAGTTTACGATATGGGAATATAACATTACCTTGGGACTTTGAAATTGGATTCTTACATAGCTATGAGCAAGAACCCTTATATTCTGGAACAGATTAGACATATGTATCTTGAATAGTTGCTTTTTTCTAAACTACGTTGGACAATAGCTGAAAAAGAACTATATTATGAAATTTCTAGGGTCATTTATTGACTTAATTGCTCTGTAGAATGCGTGTTTGTCGATGATAATGTATATTAATTAGCATAGACCCTATAGAAAATACAAAAAAAAATTCAATGAAATGTTAATTGTTAGGTAAGTTAGTGTGTCTAAACATGTTTATGTATGGTCTAATTAATTAGAGGGTGAGCTGTGATTCGTAGGGGTCATTTCCTTAGTTTTCAAGATTTCAAAAAGGGACAAACCCTAAAATAGACCAGTTCAGATCTTAGGAACACAATTCACCCTCCATCAACAACAACAAAATCTAAATCCTTGAAAACAATTTGGTCTCATTCGCAGCTTGAATGGATACTGCCAAAGTTGCCAGTATCCCTATCGATCCATCGCCATTTGGTCAAACCAAATCCTTCTCAATTCTTCAAAGTTCAATCCTACATCTCTCTCTCTCTCTACACACACACACACACACACACACACACACACACACACACACACACACATGTATGTATGCATGCATGCATGGAGACAACCTGATGGCAAGCCCTGTGCTTTCTATGAACACCAACTCGATCCCTGAGGAAGGCGGCAACCATTGCATTTGAACTGTAAGCCTCACTAAAATCCTCAAAAGATACGTGAGTTAGCTGATGCAGTTAATTTAATGTTGACTTGGTTCAATAACTTATTTGGAGAAGGTTTTGACTTGGATTTGGAAAATCGTCTCCATTAGTGGCATAGCTTGTTGCATCCTACTTTTCGTTTACTGTAAGGATCAATTAATCTTGGAAGTAGTCTAAAGATTGATTGGCCTCAACCCTAATACCTAATGCCTAATGTAATCGGCCTAGCTAGTCTCCATTATGGTCACTTTAATAATAATAGAAAGCAAAGGGCTTTACCTACTCGATTTATAGGATCCTCGGACCGGTCAGCCAATCCCTTTTAGACACTTCATTTTGTTTTCCCTTATTTTATTTTTTGGTGGTGGTCTAGTGTTGATTGTTTTCTCTTTTATTCATTGTATGTGTGTGCTTGGTTGACAGGCAGTGATGAGTTGCTGATGATATAATTATAAAAACTATTAGGGAGCTAAGTGTGTATTTTTGTAGACTCGCAGGAGTCTCTCATTTCTTGTACTATGAACTTCGAGAAATCAGAAAAATTAGGTTAACCAAGCAGAATGAAGATTGTCAAAGCTATTCTATTCCCAAGTTTGATTTTGCTGGATGAAGGTATAAAATATTGAATATATGGTGGCAGGGAGGATGGAGGTATACAGCATTGGATTTTGTGCTCCAAAGTTTATTGAGTTTTCTAATAAAGAATAACGAAAATTAGGCAGAAAGTTCTGTCGTAACTCATGGCAATGCATGCATCAGGACATTGCAGGGTCTAGAATCTAGCAATTTCAAAAATTACAGGATCCAATGGACTGTGCATGCCGCTTAGCTAACACCTCTGACAGACCAATTTTAAACCAGAAGAGGAAAAACCCAAAATTTTATACCTGCTAACTTAGCAGTCTATGATATTTGTTGGCCCTTTCTCAAGTGCTTTTAGGTTTTCCACTCGCACTAGTTTCGAGATGATCTCTATAATGAGATAGGAAAATGTCTTGAGAGAGTTTGAAACTTACCTGAATAATTTATACTAAACTCTGTAATAAATGGCTGAGTTATATAATCTGATGCTTGGCATATGGTATTATGTCACATCTTTTTAACCAAATATTTCAGACATCAAATTCAATAAGTATTAACAGAAGACATTACGTTTGTTTTTAGCATGATTTATTATCAAACCATGCCTTTTCGTAGTTTCAAAATGTTTTCTTGGATGAGATAGAAAATTGTCTTGATATAGTTCGAGCTTTTTGAATATTGTCTATACATTTTTAATATAGAGATATTGTAGAACCATGCATCTTCATAGTTTGGTATGTTTTCTATAGTAAAATAAAATAAATATCTTGAACGATAGTTTAAGAATTTTTAATATTACATGCACAGAAATCAATCAATAAAATTAAAACGTGAAAAATTAAATAAACATTCAACACAAAAAAAATTACGTTGAAAACCCCGATGTGAGGAAAAACCACAAGACCATAATCAATACAAAATTTTCTACTAATTCAAAAAATAGGATCACAAAGCTCTTCCCTGGCTTAACTAGAGAATATATACCAAATCACTAAATTCATCATTAAAAGGATGAGTTTGATAAAAAATAATACAGAAAATAACTAGATCTTACCAATTAGTTTTTTTTAATATCAAAAGGTGAAGTTTATAGATGATCAACATTGTCTATGTTGAAGAGCTCATCATTGGAAATAATATATCACAATATTATTTTAATTGGGTAACAAGTCATTGTTCGAATAAAACACAAAGAGGAAGAACATATTTTTTCTCAACTCTTTCTCTTACTTTCTTGCCAAAAGCTTCCCCTCTCTCATTTTATTTTGTGTATGTTATTTCATATAGAAAATAATCCAAAGTTATGTTTTTATATAGTCACTTTTATGACCTAAAAGTATATAAACTTTCATCCCTCTTTTTTAGTTTTAGGGGTTATGGTCTAAAAGAGGAGGGACTGAACCTATTGATTCTCTTAATTTCAGCTCCTTTATAGAGCTTCACGAACCTCGTTTGCCTTCTATAGAACTCAAACTTCTCTCATGGTAAATGCTTGATCATTAATATAGATATTCTCAACAACAAAAGATTTCATCCCCATAGCATCTTAAATCAGTTGGTATTTAACCTCAATTTTCTTTAATCAAGAATGAAAATTGGGATGGTTACTAAGATGGATTATACTTTAACTATTATTGTGAAATACAAATTTCTCTTGTACCAAGAAAAGTTCATATAAGAACTTTATCATTCATGACAATTATTTACCTTTTTTTTTAGTAAAAACAACCACCTTTGTAATGGGCAATGCAATATCTTTTTGCAAGCTTAATTTCCATGAAACTTTTCCTCTATAAAGGTCATTAAATACCTCAATGTGGACTTTCTAAGTTTAACATCACTAGCCATATTTGTATTTATAAATCCATCCAATACAGATTATGCCAAGCCATTTTTGAGATATGTGAGGATCCATTTTAGTGTTGAGTAATGTTATTTACTAGGATTTAAGAGGAACTATTTAACCACACCAACAATAAAAGCTATATTTGGCCTTATGCAAATAGTAATATATATCAAGCTACTAACTATGGTTGTATGATAATCTAGAACAAGTAGTTTGTGACCTGGTCATATTGAATCTCTCAAGTATTTTTTAAACATACCTCTTCTAAGATAGTTAAAATTTACGATTCATTCCATCGTAATCTTTATGCCATGGATTTATTTTATATGTTTAAGTCTTTCATTACAAAAGACTGACTTAATTCTTCCTGTAAGGTTTTTTTTTTTTTTTTTTTTTTTTTTTTTTTTTTATAACATGATAGCCAATAATCAACATAACATCTATATATATCAAGAGAATAATAAAGTTATCATTATGAAATCTTTTTATACACACATAGTGATCATGAGTGGTTATACCACAACCATGTTCTACCATGAAAGAATCAAGTTGCTCCATATAGATCTCATTATCTTAGTCATTATAGATAAAAAATACTTCTCACATCAAGTTGTTTAATTTCAAGATCCAAACTAGTAATTAAATCGAGCACTACTCGAATTAATGAGATCTTTGACATCGATTGAAAAGTATTGCAAACAAAACTAGTGTGAAGGGGTGTGTATTATTTTCATAATGATTTTTTTTTTTTGTGTTTTGGATTTAAGTTAAGGGTTAATTTAATATTTTATAAAATATATAAAGAAATAATTGTACAATGAAATGATAAAATACCCTTAAAAATAAATCTAAAGACAAATGGTTTTTGTATTTATTGAGTCAATTCAAGAGCAGTGTGCACCTTTTAGACAATGTATGCTTTTCCTCTTGGTATCCAGTTCCATCATGTTACCTTTTTTTATTGGCGCAACAAGTGTCACTAATATAGTACAGTTTGACATTGATAGGCTTTTTTTCTTCATATTCTCTCTAGTCCCTTGAAAATTTATTTTGTATTTTAGTTATGATTCTCATTCTTTCAATAACTATCTCTTAAAAAATTGTTATGTGTAATTGAAATTATTTTTTCAATTCCATCCTTCAATATTTAATTGATTAAAAATTGAGCTTCATGTTGTTTTTTTCAAATTAGTTGTTATGGGTCTACTCACTTAGGTCACAAATTTGAAAAGTTAATATGATTTTTTTAAAGGAGGCTTTATAATTCTTTTTATTTTGTTATCGTGTTATTCCAATCATGTGATCTAGGTTATGAGTTTGACATTATATCCCGAGTTGACTCAACCCTAGCTAGTATGGCCATAGGTTTATCATAACTACTTTTTTATGTTCTTTTTTCAACGATATTTCGACACCCAAATATTAATTTTTACATGAAAAATAGTCCGGTCTAACAACAAAACACAGAATCAAGGCTAGTTGTGTATCTAGTTCGAATAATAATGTACAACCGATATGAGTAATTAACAAGTATTCAGTCAAATGGTATATTTATTGTCTAAATGGGTGTGAATGAACTCTCCAAATCAAGTTTGAGTTCCACCATTCTTCTCCAGTAAAATTAGCAAGGAAAAACTCGATATATAGTGTGAAAGCAGATGGTACGGGTTGGGTAGCAGCAATAGGCAACAATGACATTTCTCATATGAAGACAATTGCCCTAAATTTGTTGGATTGCTGATGCATGAACCACTCCATAAAAGATTTAGGTTTTTGATTATATATTAAGTAGACTGGGACAGTTTCTTTTGTAGACAAAATGTTTATTGATTTTTTCTGTCTGGTCTACCAGCTGTCCGATCATTCACATAAGATTCATAAATACTCCAATCTTTTTTCTTCCCTTTCACATAGTTTAATATAATCAAGACACAAATAAAGACAAGCAAGTGATTTATCATCATCAGGCAACGCATATGAAGAAAAACCAGTAGCAGCCAACGAAACGTTCAAGCCGACTGATAAACCCTAATTAATTACCGAAATTCTTAATGGGATTTAATATATATCTGCATATGGATGTACGAAAGCATCACAGTTCTGTGTATCAAATCACAATGCATGGCCATTGATTGCTCACGCAAAAGCAAGAGATTAGCAGTGCAGCATCTGTTTTATTATGTCCTACACCTTTTTTTTTTCTTTTTTTTTGTGATGGAATGTCTGCATACTTTACTACTATTAGTGACTGATGGATTTAAAATGAAAGGATTAGCAAAGTGCCAAGAGCATAACCCTATAAAATACCTGAGTACTCTCCTTGCTGTAGATCTAGGACCACTGAAAGTTGTCAATAGTGTGGTAGCTGAAGAACACTGCGAAGCAACTTGGATTATTGTTTGATTATTGAGCTCAAGATATTTGGAAGAGGATGGCTTAATATATATCTACACACACACACAGTTCAAAATTACTTAAATAATTGATTCCAATGGAAGTTGAACGAAAACCAAAGTAGAAATTAAAGAGATAAAGTATTCATTTGTACTTTCTGTCTTTAGCTGTGGACTTAAATCAATGTTATCGTATCTCTTGCACTCTTTTTTTTTTTTTAAGATAAGAAAAAGGATAAGAAAAAAAAAATCCAAACCAATAAAAAAGCTTATCACCCAAGTGATAATAGTAAAGTGAGAATCTAGTTACAAATTTTTTAAATATTATATTTCAAAAATATGTAAACAAAGAATATATATATATTAAAAAGATCCATTTCTATAATAATGATTCTTGGGCAGATCGATCATGGCCCTCTAGAGATTCAATTTTCCTAGCTGTATGCTCTTTCTATAGATCCCTATGAACAAATTGTAGAAATGAATTAATGATTTACTCTTTTTATTTTTATTTTATCAGATTAATGGATTGTGCAGATATTGTTAGCATTACTTAGCTGGGCATGTCTGCTACTTCCTCTTCTTAATTCAGAACTCAGTTAGTAAACTCAAATTATCAGGATCTCAAGATTGCATCGCTCCTTTTCACAACTAAATACAGCAAGCATGGTGGAAAATTCCCTGTTTCCCAGAAAACAAAGAAATTGATCATATCATAAAGAAGTGTAGCATCTACAGAGGGGCTCACATTCCTTCGGAACTGTAGAAACAGAAGCTGACTTTCGCAGAAACTCTTGGGACAGCAATCGATACATAATAAAATAAAATACGAACAGTGCCCTGCTCGAAATGATAAGGTGAATTGCTTGTTTGCTTCCTCACATGGACTCCTCACGTACAAATATATCAGACAAAGCAAAGCCATGTAACTTTCAGCTTTGCTCGCTGTAAGAATCTTTGCTTTGTCAGCCCTTTTTATTTTCACGTATCTCAATGAGCTCGTACATCCGACCCTTACCAAAATGACGATCTTTCTGTTTCACTTCACAGATTTCGGTGGTTCATGGTGGCGCGTGTCACTCGCTCTCCGTATCTCATATCAAGATGCAGGTACGTACTTTCAGCAGTGTAAAGTGAACTGGTGGTCAGCAGTCAGTGTCTACATAAAATTCAAGAAGGATATAATTTATTACAGCAAATTAATTCCAGCACATGAACAGAAACAAGAGGAAGCTCCCTCTTCGTTGCTACCTCTGGTATTTGGCTAGCAGTCAGTGTCTAAAACCTTTTTAGAGCATTTTAAATTTTATTTTAGCTTTTCTCTTTTTCTCAATATTTTCTAGATATGTAGCCCTTCAAATACCATGTCCACGAAGCCCAAGTCAAGTCAAACATTTTCAGCTGGATACCAAAAATAAAAGACAAAATAAGAAATTGGCTATTGTAGGCTACATGAACAACTCTTATGTCAGTTCTGCCCTAATTCAGATACATATGCTAATATCATTTTCACTCCATTAATAAAACAGTTTTTTTTTGTTTGATAGAATTGACAATTGTGTCGTAAGTGCCACAAGTGTCTACATATACATATATATATATATACATATACATATATATATATATGTATATATATATATATATGTATATGTATGTATGTATGTATGTATGTATATATACACTGACTCTTAAGAACTTGCTTACCGACGTCGATCAACCAGGTAGGAGGTAAATATATGTGGCCAAGGATTCAGATTTCAAGTTTCAGTGTCTGTTGTTATATTTCTTATCCAACAGGATGAAATCTCAATCACAAAGCATGAAAGAAAAGAGAACAGCTTGAAAACTTGTCATGATGGTTAAAGATTAAATTCTTCTAATTTATTAGGATTCAAATTCCAATAAGTTGCAAGAATTTCTTCATGATATCATTTAGACGACAAAAAAATTTTTTTTTTTGTTAAGGAACCATCTCGTCTAACCTAAAAACTTAAGCTTTTAAGCGAGATCCTAGAATATGATTTATATTATTCCCTAACACATCCCTTCAAATGAAAGCTCTTTAGATTTAAAACTTACACAAGCCTACATTATTTTATACTTGATTTTTATTAAATAGAATGGGGTGATGAGATTTGAACTTGTGAGTGTTAGGTTAACAAGGTTTTGATATCATATTGAAAAATCATTTCACAAGAAAATTTAAATTTTTAGGTTATACCCTATAATATAATCTATGTATTATTCTGTAACATACTGACATAATAGAGTTAACACACCAATAACTTTGGTTTTTAGCTTTAATATATAATGAATTTGTAAGAGGTTATAGCTTTTTATATAATCTTAAAAATATCTTAACAAGGAAGAACAAAAATCCTAAACAGAATGGAAAAATAACAAGAAATTAAAAAATTACATAAAATCCTGGAAAATAAATAAAAAAAACTAATAAAATTAGCTCGACCAACATTTTTGAAATCTAATTTAAAATCTCTTACAGAGGGTATGATAAAGGGTGTTGACCCAACCAAGAATTGAACTTTGAAAATCAACTGTAAAATTTTAAACGCAACTTAAAAATCAAATTAAAAATTATAATTTTTTTATGTCAAGTTGTTAGTTTGATGACGAGATCTTTTTATGTCCATGGATATATACTAGAATATCTATATAATTGGTTGATAATAAATTTTCATGTCATTTAATTACTCAAAATCTTTTTTTATTTTTAGTCATAACATGATCAATGGATGTGAATTATGATTTTTTAGAAGTTAGAATAACATTTTTTAAAAATCACACGTCTTTTTGTCCATTGTCAACAAGTGATTGTAATTTATTTTTCTACTTAGCAAAAAATATTAGAAATAAATAAAAATGATAGTAATTATTTTAATACTAGGAGAACTTGTTAAGAAGGAAATAAGAGGATAAATGAAAACCTATGAACATATATAAACCTCTGTCATCTTATAAAGAAAATCCAATTTCTTTGATTACTCTCCTCTCATTTTTTCAACAAAAACTCAATACCATTTTCACGTGCATTATGCTGTAGATAATTTGTTTCATAACAAGGCCTTTAAAAGCTCAGCTTCTCCATCCCTACAAGACCCAAAAAGCAGAAAGCCTCTCTTCTTTTTGGGTGGTTTCTGTGCTGCTACACTTCTCTCTCTGTGCTGCATTCAAGAGGGAAAAAGGGAAGAAATACACTTGAGTTTCTGAAAAGAGAGAAAGAGTGCGAAAGAGATGGCACTAGAGGCTGCGGTCTTTCAACAAGATTGGTTTGGCCACAACAGCAAAGAACTCTACAATTTGGCAGGTGGGAATTGGAGCTATGACTTTGGCCTGGACCAAAATGAAGAAGATCAAGACAAAAGCTGCTCTTCTTATTTTCTCGAGAACCAAACAGAAACATTTCTTCATGGGGATTGGAACCCTTTGCCACCACCTGTTTCCATGGTGCCTACCTTCAATGATCTGCTCCTGACTTGTAGCAACATTCCATCCTTATCAGATGCTAGCATTGATGCAGCAAATGGACTAATGAGTACTACTCCAACCAGTGGTCACCACCACCACTTGGGCGAGTCATCAGAAATGCCTGCTCCTCGTGTTAAGAGAAGAAGGTCGAGGAGTAAAAAGAACAGAGAAGAGATTGAAAATCAAAGAATGACTCACATTGCTGTTGAGAGAAACCGAAGAAAGCAAATGAATGAGTATCTTTCAGTTCTGAAATCTTTAATGCCTGAGTCCTACGTTCAAAGGGTATCCCTCTCATTCCCAATTTCATTTCGTGATAACTTCTTCTATCATCTGCAAAGTTTCTTTCTCTCTTAATTAAGATGTAAATTTCTGTAGGGTGATCAGGCTTCAATTATTGGAGGCGCTATTAATTTTGTCAAGGAGCTTGAGCAAAAGTTACAAGTTCTCGGTGCCTGTAAAGAAATGAAAGAAAAATCAAATGGTGATGATCAGCAACATGTTTCTTCGCTGCCTTTCTCTAAATTCTTTATATTTCCACAGTACTCAACAAGCTCAATTCATTGCGAAAGCTCGGTTGGCAAGGATGAAAAACTGGTGAAGTCTCAATCTGCTATAGCTGACATAGAAGTGACCATGGTGGAGAGCCATGCGAACCTCAAAATAAGATCGAAAAGGCGGCCGAAACAGCTCTTGAAGGTTGTTTCTGCGCTGCATAGTATGCGGCTCACTGTTCTTCACCTAAATGTCTCAACAGCTGATCAAATCGTGCTTTATTGTCTAAGTGTCAAGGTAAATATATTAGAGCAAGTTTCTCAAGGAATCAAGTTAAAACATATCCTTTTCATTCAAGGGGAAAAAAACACCTAATCTGACTATTATTGCAGGTAGAAGACGATTGTAAGCTGAGTTCAGTGGATGAGATTGCTACAGCTGTGTATCAGATGCTAGGTAGGATTCAAGAAGAGTCTATGCTGAATTGTTAGAAAGTTTACTGTTAATTTTCCTTCGTGATTTGCCCTCCTTTTGCCCTTCACATACCATATGTGGGCAATTTCTGCATTTTTTGGCAGTCTCTGAAAGGCTTATTGCAACTAATATCTTTACTATTTTATCCTTAGTGTAGCTTTCTCTGGATGGTCTAATATGGATGTTTCTGTTCCTTTGTTTTGTAACTTTTTTTTACCCTTTCTTTTTGTAGTATTTTTAGAGCATCTTGTGTATGAGCCATACATAAATGCTTGGTCAATTCAAACCTTCTTTAATGTCTTGCCCATGTATATTTTTTTGCTCTAGTGTTGTACTAGTGTTCTCCCTTGACCTCTATTTCTTTTTTAAAGATCTACTGTGTCAACCTATATATATCTTAAAAGATATATGATCAAATTATTATTAAAAAAAAGGATTGCATTATATAGCTCCACCAGCAGCAGCTAGCTAGTACAACAGCAAAAATAATCCAGATGGGTAGATAAATAATGCATGTCCATTATCTTTCAGAAAGTCAGAAGGAAGCATGTCCATTAATACCAGAGAAGGCTTCCATGATTGAACAGCTTTAGAAGAACTAACCTTTCCCTGCGTCTCTGGATTTCTTTTAACACATCATGCACATTGAAAGATTCATGTACCCTTATAATAATCCACTTGACCACCTTCTGTAGGACTAGAATAGGGTATTGATGATCTTATGTTTGTGGCATCAAATCAAAATCATTTGTGCATTGGAGATCATAATAATTATAGCCTCATCAAATTGTACGATATTCACGGTCGAATCCCTAGGCAAAAAGTTGATATGGTGGTAGGGTTGAGTGTTTTTCAAGAGAAAACAGATTCAAAGAGAATAAAGTTCAGGACAATGAATTGATAAAGGGGACAACTGATAATTAAGTATTGTTCTGTAAATCTTAACACGTAGACATGTTTCAAATTTCACTCGACAAAAACATCATAATAATGTCTCAACGGGACCAGGGTTAAAACAATAGTCTTTTGGTTCAGAACAGTGTCTCTATTTCTGTTTTCCTATTATTTTTGGTTGGAGAACATATTTTAAGTTTCGAGTATACATTAGATCTTGATCAATAATTGAGCTTAATCGCCCAAATGGCTTTATGATCAACTGCAAGCCTTGCAGTGCTACATATATTAAGTAGCTTCAGGATCCAGTTTTAATAGAAATGGAGTCAAGCCACATCCACAAGCGAAGGAGTGCAGTAACATCAGTGCTAGTGGTGAGGCTGCCGAAGCAGGCCATTTTACTTGTAGCCTCTTGCAATTATTAGAGGAGAAAACTCACTTTTTGAGGCTATAATTAACGTTATGGCAAAGCTAGCTATTTTTCTGGTTTTTTTATCAATAGCTGCAAGACCTGGAATATGACTGAAATGATTTACTGTAAGTGAATGAATTAAATTGAACCAAAGAGGAATATGATTTCTTACCGTGTAACTTTACAGGTGCAGGACTGTACATTCCATTGTTAAAGATAAGATCATCACCATTGTTTTTGAGATATGATTTTACAAGTTCAAGGACTGTTGAAGGGTCAAGACTCCATATATAGTTAGGTGGAGAAATCATATTTTTTTTAAATCTTGACACTAGCTCTGAGTGTTATTTTGGAAGATTCTAACACTAGACTGACTGACTGACTGACTGACTGACTCTCACCCCATCTGTTTTACTTGCTTGTTTTCTAGTGGGGTAAAATGCAGTCGAAGGATTCCAATCTTAATCATTTGTTCCATACACAAGTACACTATTTCTTAGTTAGATTATTTCTGCTAAAGCTTTATATTTTTAAGCGATCCGCATGTTGTTTCTCAAACCCTGGATAAAGAAAAATACAGTAATCCTATGTAACACGAATACTCTCTTTGTAACGCGAAAAATCATAAAATCTATGAAAGATGAACATGAAATCTATAACAATATAGACGTGTGAAAACAGGTAATTATAGACTGTGATCTGAAACGCTTCCCAGTAAAAGTATACGAAAATGAGCGCAGATGTTGATATCTATAGTGATAATTATGATTCTAATATTGCTGCTGGTAACGCTAGATCCAAGAGTGCGTAGGAAGTTGACTTGGGAAGTTGGTGAGTGCTCAGGTCTCTTTGATAAGATCAACTAATAGCAATTTTTAAAGAGCAAATCCTCAGGGAAAGAATTGAACGGTAAGCCGCAAGGTTTTTGTTAGGCTATCTGGTTTCTGTTACTCCAGGGACTTTTAATTTTCTCAGCTGTTTGTGTGGGCTAATTTCTTTTCATTGTTCCTGGCAATGGCTATGTTCTGTGTTTGGTTCTGAGTTTCTTGCTCAGTCATTCCTAGCTATCTCCATTAGTGCTGCTGTGGATCTTGGGGTTTACACTTTGTTTTTGGGAAAGGTTGTTGGCTTCTTTTTTCCCTTCAGTTTTGTTGGGAAGTCATGTCTGTTCCATGATTATCGTACGCGATCATGTCTGACTTGAAAAGAACCCTTGTTACCGGGGTTGCCAAATCAATTTTGATCATTAATTTTTGTTTGAAATCCTGTTGTTTTAGTTTTTTGGAACTAAATGAGCCGAATAATAAATTAATTTGACCCCAGATTAATAAAGTCTGGTTAAGTTAATATTACAACCAATTTAATTAAAAACTCAGTCCAATTTTGATTCTGAATCACAATTGTTTTGAGTTAATCCACTAGATTAAACCAAGTTTAACTATGGTTTTTGCTAGCCATTCACTTTTGTGGCTTTACTCTATTTTCTTAACTGGTTATTAATAAATTATTAATTTTATTCATATGAAAAAAGCAAGTTCATTTAGAGAGATTTCATTTGGCGTTAAAGATAAAGGAAAGGAAAATATAAAAAATAAAAGTCTTATAATTATGTTGTGATATTGCTTGTAGATTTTTTTTATCTTTGAATTTCAAAACTAAAATTGCAACACTTAAGTAATGATTTAGAGTTCTACAGTTGATTTATAAGTACAAATTAGTTATACAATTATGAGTTAATCACTCAATAAACAAAATCAAATCATATGGAAATTCTGGTTGAAATTCAAGAATAAGAAAATCTATTGTAAATTGAACTTATAATCATGAAATTATTTTTAATCCGAGTGCACAACTACACAAGGAAGATTCTTGATAGGGAAGCATTGTTCAAGCCCAAAAGCACAAGTAATATCATTGATCAAAACAATAAAATATGTATGACAAGACTTTTCCTTCTAGAGATAGAAAAAAATAAATTTGGCTATATTCTCTGGTTTGGAAAACATAACCTGTTGGGATTCAAGGATATTACCACATCAAAGTTGAGATCGTTGCCACAAATTTGTGATGATTTTAAAACTTGTTGAAACTCTTTTTAGGGTGATTGCTATGATTATCAATACTATATTCCCTTTAAAAGACAATCAGGCAACCTTTAGTTTTAAAACACTAAAGGGACTGTAGAAATAAGGAGTAAGTTTTATACTTGGGATGGTAAGCTTCACATAAAACATAGAGGAAGCCTCCTTCATCAGCCTCTCTCTTTCGGAATTAGGGGATACGTCACAGACTGAACCAGTACTTTAAAACCCTTCTCATTCCATTCACGGATGCATTCATTGAGCTGGTCTTGGTTCTTAGCACATGTATGGACGATTGCCCCACGCGCTGCCAACTCATCTACAGCTGCATAACTGTTCATATTGCAGTAGCAATCCAGTGTTATACTGTTTCAACTGATTTCGAGAGATAAATGTCTACATACTGGAGCCCAGAATCAAGATTAGTTATAAGCATATAGAAGCATATATAAGCTAGCGATGACTGTGAGCTAAAACTAAAAGAAGCATGGTGTTCAAGACTCAAACTTTTTTTTCCTTTCACTTGAAGAGCATTTCTCTTGGTTTTGGCTGCCAAGAGTAAGCTTAGACTGAATGCATTCTGAATAAATTCTTCAGACTGTTGAACTAGACTTTTCTCGCTAAGTTCAAGGTACCAATCAATTCTTGAATAGTTAGCTTAGACAGATCCTTGGTTTCTTCAACAGCAGCAACAATAGAGTCAAATTTTTCAGGCCAGCTAAAAGGACTTTCTTTATAGTTTTTCTATCAGATATTTCTTCCCCACATATTCTCATTTGATTTACGAGTTCTATCAACCAATTAGAAAACTCTTCAACCGATTCATTCTCCTTCAATTTCAATTTCAAATTCTAAAATTCTTTTCTCTGTGTTTGCAGCTTAACAACTATTACCTTCACATCTCCTTCATATTCCAGTTGTAGAATATCCAATGCTTGCTTTGCTTTAGTGGCTCTTATGACTCTTAGAAAGATAGGATAAACTGCCCCACTCCGAATTAACCCAAAAGCTCTTACTTGTTCTATGGGCAAGTTGTCTACTGAATTAGGCTCCACAAATTAAGTCTCTATCATCTCCCACAAGCCAGGTGAAGTGAGCAAAGTCTTCATCTTTATGCTCTAAAATTCATAATTTTCTCTAGTAAACATTGGAGGCTAGACAGAACTCCAGTTTAAGTTGCTTGCCTTGGTCATCCCTTGCAAATTAGCTTCTTTTACTTGATTTCACCTCCAAACTTGATACCCTTGAACCTCAGCTCTAATACCACTACTGTTGGCTAAATTATTAGCTTGTGTATGGTCAAAACAACATAGAAATGCAATCTGTATGAAAAACAAGTATGCAATAAACAGGGGACATAATCCTCTTCTTCTTTTTTCTTTTTTTCTCTCTCTCTCTCTTACTGTATTCGACATATTTCAGCCAATATTTTATACATGGAAAATCATCACACATCAGTCTTACACATGTCACTTCATTCACCACTTAAACTAATTTTATTTATTTCGACTTATCACGAGTTAAACTAACCAAAATTAAGGTTAAATATGTAACTTAACAGCATATTAATCTTAAAAGTTTTGTTTAAATATAATTTATATATGCGTTTGCTTTGTTTGGTTGCAAGTTTACCAAGTTCTTATAATATCGAAAGAGATTATAAGCTAAACATATATGCTCGGTTGTTTAACCATCTAATTATTTTGTGATTTTTTGACAACAGAAAACACAAAGCGAAGAGATTTGGGAACTTAACGCATTCTTTCCTTAGCGAGTAAGTATGATGAAACAATGTTAAGATTCATGAACGTGTGTCGGCAGTGAATCATCTTTCAATAAAATTAACAGGTTTAGGCTAATGTATACATGAAGACAATGGAACTAAAATAAACATCAAGCAAGGTGAAGATGGAAAGGAAATGAAGGAGCTAGAATTACCCAGATCCTCAGGTTACAACAGTGACATGGGCACCATTCCTGGGAGACCCAATCCCCATATCCCTGCCTTTGCTTTCTGCTTGAGACATCTTCTCTTTCTCTCTTTCAAGCTCAATACCTATAGGTTATAAATAGGACACTGGGTAGCCAGAATAAATGTGGAAAGTAAGTGAGAGTGTTAGCCACGAAGTTAGCAAACCAAGAAAATTATTTTTATTGAAGGTCAAGACCACCGTCGCTACGTCGGTGTTGACTACGGTAGAGAGCTAGAGCTACCGTTCGGAAGAGGGAAAAAGGTGGGGCAGCGGCGGCGGCAATGATAGCCACTCAGATTAATGAAGTGGCAGACAGCTGCAAGCAATTGTTTACCTCTTTCCACTCAGACTTATTTTTGCACGGATGTTTTTATTTTACAATTTCAATTTCAAAACGTAATTTTTTTTTTATTTTGTATGTACTTAATATTTTGAAAAACTTATTCTAATTCATTTATGTTTTATATAAATAAATTTTCTTTTTAAAAATCACGATTATTTATTCTGAATAAAAAAACATTTAAGAAAATAATAAAATGTGTGAATCAAATAAAAAAATTAGGGTTAAATATCATCTATATATATATATATATATACACTTTTACTTTTACGGTGACAACATGAGTATCTTTTTATTTTAGAGTTTCATGATCATTTAGTTCTATCTTAATTTATCAATTGTATGATTTATTTTATTTTGCTTAAATAATATCTTTACAATTCTAGTTTAAGAGAATCATGATAAAATGAAATATACTTATAACATTGTTTTATTTTTCTATTATATTAAAAATCAACTTGAAAGTCTACACATTTTTTATTAATACACATTATATTTATTTTATTTTATTATATATAAACATGGGGGGTTTTATTGTATACTTTAAAAATGATTTTTTATATCATTGATTTTTATTTTGGTTACATCTTTTAGTATTTAATTGGTTTGATAGTCTAATGACACAAGTAACAAGTTTTAAAAGTTTATATAGAATGAAAAAAAAAATTTCCTCATTTTTTTATGATTTTATTATTGTATATTATTTTAAAAAAATATTTTTTTATCAACTTGTCTTGATCTCGCTATCGAGATAACGAGTTTTGGATAAAGATTTTTTTTTTAAAAATAGTTTTTTTGTTTTTAAATTTTGCAAGTTGTTTTTTATTTTATAGATATAAGGTTTGTTTTGTAAGAACAAATAGTTAATTTAAAAACAATATTTCTATTATATAGACAGGCATAAACAAGCAAGTATTAGTTGCAATAATAGTTCAATGACCATTGAAAACAACCAAATAGAGAGTGTTAAATTGGCTACAAGTCATTGATCAAGATGAGGCTGAAAGAATCCTCTTATTTGACAGGAAACATCATCAAGCTAGCTAGAGGCAACAAGGAGATAGTCTTCTTCAACCTGGCCTACAAGTAGCTAGGTCGATGAATGAGACCTACTTTTCAACCCATGGAGAAGCCATTCACTGACATCCCTCCATCAATGCAGATCACTTGTCCTGTCAAGAAACCTGGTGCTGGTAAGCATAGAAACGCGACAACCGAAGAAACCTCCCCTGGTTCTCCAATTCGTCTCATGGGTGTTCGGTTCAAAACCTCCTTCAAAATGTTTTCATCGTCCAGAGCCTGAATGGTAAGAAAAAAACTCATTATCTGATCAGAAAAAACTAGCTAGCCTGGGAAGAAAATATGTGTTGCTGTGCTAGTTGACGTTAGTTAATCTAGTTCACCTAGCTGATCCGAAGACCGATACACAAATAGCAGTGATGAAATTCGAATGAAAATTATTATGCAGAAAACGAGAAGCGTTGATTAAATAACTTGTGAGTCTGTAGAGTGATATACAGGTGATGTGAGTGGAGTTCGGATGAACCAAGGTGCGACTGCGTTAACCCTTATGCTGTCCTTAGCCCATTCGCATGCCAAATTCCTTGTAAGTTGGCTCATTGCCCCTGCAGTATCCATGGCCATGGAAATATATATCAGACTAGAACGAGCTTTTGCAGTAGAAACAAGAAGAAAATCCAAATGAGAAAACAGCTCTAGAGAAAGAGAGGTCATAGTTTAGTACCTTTAGAAGCTGAATACAAAGGATACTGAGTGTTAACAGATACCACGCTAGCGATGGAAGACATGAACACAATATTTCCAGCTCCTGAAGCTTTCAAAAGGGGATGGGCAAGTTGGGACAAATGGAAAGCAGATTGAAGGTTTGTAGCCATGAGAAATGTGAAATCGTCATCTGTGTAATCTAAGGTTGCTTTATATATGTTTGTCCCAGCATTGTTTACCTAGAGAATTGGGAGATCGAGTTGAGGGAATCAGCAAAAATTGTTTATGCATTTATGTTACAGCAATTATGGCTTCTTAACCAACTCAATTTGCAAATATCAAGAAAATCATTCATCTACAATCACAGACAGCCACCAACTATACGCATCAGCAACTTTCACATACACATATTTATATTCATATTTAAAAATCTATTTTATCAGGGTTCATTTCATATATAAATGGAAGGCTTAGTTAAAGTGAATTAGCATGAGAAACAATAAAGAGAAACACTATAGAGTATAGGAATAAAGATTAATTGTATTTAAATTCGAGATTGTTATTGAAATAAAACAATGTATTTTATCGTTTTTGAATGTTTTGAAACCACCATTTACAACAACAACAACAACAATTGTTTTCATTATCACTCATGTCCTTGAAACTCTATAGGATTACTATGACAACTATCAATCGTCGTACTGTTTTTCAAAAAAATATTACTGTGAATGTGTTGCAACAATTATGGCTTCTTAACCGAGTTATAACTGTTGGTGTAAACTTAATTTGCAGAATAACAATTATCGGCAACCATTATACGGCTACCCACAGCCACCACACACTCCCGTCGCATCATTTTCACATGCATCTATTATTTATGTTCATATTTAAAAACCAAATTTATCAAGCTTTTATTTTATATATAAATGAAAAGCTTAATTAAAGTGAATCGGTGTGGTAAACAATAAAAAGAAACACTAGAGAGCAACGGGAGGAGTTTAGCGGTGTTTAAACTTGAAATTATTATTGAAATAAAATAGTGTGTTTCATATAGGGTTGTCAATATTGATCTGTTCTGTTCGGAATAGCCAGAACGTTCTGTTTCATTAAAAATACTGAGACAAAACAGTATTGTTTTCGTCTCAATTTTAATTCCGATCCGTTCTGGAAATTCCGGCTAGAACGTCTCAGTACCATTCCGGGTGTGCCGTTCCGGCCTTAAAATCTATCTTATTTTGATTAACTTGTGATTTTTTTTTCTAATTTTGAGATTATGTTTGTTTGACTTTATGTTTGTATTGTATAATTTAAAGTTAATTTATCTTGAATTTCAATTATGCTTCTTAAATTAATATTTTAAGTTTCTTTTATATATATAATTAATTATATATGAACTGTACAACCCCGAAACGACATGCCGAAATGCTCCGAAACCGAAACGTTCCGTACCAATAGAAAAACTGGAACGGCAATCGGAACGGTATTGACAACCTTAATTTCATCCTCTATGAGTATTTCGAAACCACCACTAGTGAACTCTCCCACTAGTAGCAGCACCACCAGCACCAGTAACAACAATAACAACTGTTTTCATTATCGCTCATGTCCTTGAAACTCTCTTGGATTCACTGCAGCAACTATCAATCGTCGTACTGTTTTTCTAAAAAAATATTGTTGTGAATGTGTTAAGCAATAAAAAGAGAAGAGTGGAATTAATTTACTTACAAGGATATCAAGCTTCCCGTCAAACAGAGAGGAAACCTCCTTCATCAGCTTCTCTCTTTCAGCATTAGACGACACATCACAGACTGAACCAGTAACTTTAAAACCCTTCTCCTTCCATTCCCCGATGCGTTCATTGAGCTGGTCTTGGTTCCTCGCACATGTATGAACAATTGCCCCTAGTGCTGCTAACTCATCCACAATAGCATACCTGATCAAAATTTATCAGCAAACAGCCTTTTTGTGAATTAAAGACTTTAATTTTTTGGAGTTAATGCAGTGTAAATTGAAAGACAAGAAAACTAGGTTTTTTTTTTGAGTTCTAAGACCACAGAGAAAACAATTAACTCTAATTTAATAAATAATAAATATCAATAATAATAATAATAACAATAATAATAATTTGAAAACTATTATAAACATAAGATTAACATAAACTAAAAAAATTGAATAGCGGTCACTATTATATGAAAAAAAAAACCAAGTTTCTTCTATCTATTTCAATTTTATCTTTTAATATTTTATTAATTTTAAATTATTCATTATAATTTATTTTTTATGAGATTATCATAGCTCATACAATATTATTAATTACAAATAAAACAAAGTTTTAGAGCTTAGTGGAGTGCATGATCTGAGTCATGAATTTTATAAGTTAAGTTGCGAAATTTTTAATATATTATTATCTCAATATTAATAAAAACTATTATATTGAAATTTCTTTAAAATTTATTTTTTTATTGTTTGTTAGTTGTTTTTAAATCCATGAAATTGATTAATTATCGCCAGCAAAAACTTCTGTATATGATGGAGCCAAGAATCAGTATTATAAGTAAGAAGATAGAGGGAGGGAGGGAGGGATAAAAAGTTTCAGTCTATTTCGGAGCTACCTAAATGTAGAAACAATGTTAAGATTTATGCATGAGATTAAGACAGTGGAACGACAATAAACGTCAAGCAACTAAGATGAGCCGGAAAAGGAGATGAAGGAGCTCTAAGTACCCGAGCCCTTTGGTTCCACCAGTGACGAGGGCTGTCATTCCTCGGAGATCCCATCTCTTATCCCTGTTCTTGCTCTCTACTTGAGACATATCTTGTCTCTCTCCTTGCCACTCGATAATACTACAATGAGTAGACAGCCTTGATGCGGGAAGCAGGTGGGAACTTCAGCCACAAGTTTAGCAAATACAAGATAAGAAATTATTGGAGGCGTGAAGCAGGTGGGAACTTCAGCCACAAATTTAGCAAATACAAGATAAGAAATTATTGGAGGTCATGTCTATTCTTATAAATAGTCATCTCTATTCTTATAAATAGTCATCTCATCTAAAAATTTGGGTTGAACCTGGTTCACTCAAGTTGGGTCAAAAGCTCAACTCTGCTGGACTTGGACTAGGCCAAGAACAATCCAGCCTAAGACAAAGCAAATACAAAAAAAGAAGAAGCAAAACGTGAATTAATATTGTTCACTTGTTACGTTAACAATAAAATAGTGGTCAACCGACCACGATGAAAGGGTCACCTGCCACTTTCGCTGGTTAGAGGAGGTCGATGTGGTTCTCCTTGTTGTGGTGGTGTCAAAAATGATGACCTGTAGTGGCCGGAGGAGGCGCTGGAAGCTGCCGGTCTGTTGTTGTTGGTGCTCTATTACTTTTGGTGCTCTCGCTAGAGCTAAAGAAGAAGGCTGAGCTTGCTGCTGGGGAGCTTTTAGAGGTCACCAAGAACTGGCTGGAGGTTCGTTGTTATGTTTTCGAAGGAGGAACTACACTAAGCTATTGCAGTGTGGAGAGAGAGAGAGAGAGAGAGAGAGAGAGAGAGAGAGAGAGAGAGAGATGGAGGGGAGAGAGAGCTACTGTTAGAGGAAGGAGAGAGATGGTGCTGCTATTGTCGATGGAGCTCCAGTCGGGGTTGGTTGAAATCCTTTGCATGTCTATGTATATTTTTTCGTTCTTCTTTGTCTCCCCCCCGTGTCCACTGTCAAAGTTTCCCCCTTGTCTGTGTAAATATTATTTTCCTAGTTTTCGATCATCCCTAGTGTCAAATTTTCCTCCTTAGTTCCCCCCCTCCCTTTTTTGGTTCAATCCCCCTGTGTTGTGTAAATTTATCCCCTTTTATAGATTAAATGGTGCAATTTACAGGTACGGGGGTGTTGTCCAGGGGATGGTGTTGCATGGCATGGCTTCCAATATGGCCACAGCATGGCTCTAGTAATGCCTCGGTAGCTTCAGTTTTTTTTTAATATAAAATTGACTGGAAAAAATAGGTTGCTACAAAAAGAGTTTTTTGACGAGAAGAACAATGTTTTTATCTTCAATTTTGGCTTTCGATTTCATCCAAAAAGCTTCGTCATTGAAAATTCTGATCTTCTCAATTTAACCCAAATTAGACTTCCAAACTTAATTTCTCATCATTTAAGACCTTAATAACATTAATTTGACTCATTTAAAGTGTAATTAAGTCCTTGCGTTTAATTAAATTCTTCAATTGGGCTCTCAATTAATCTTTAAACATAATTACACTTTAAATCGGCCAATGATTAAATCAAATTGGCCCATAAAAATATAATTATGTCTCCCGACTTAATTTTTACATAGATTTATCCAACAACAAATTATTTTAGCCTTGAATTTGCATTTTCTTTCTTTTCTGGACAAAAAAGATGTACGACAAGGCTTTTGAAAACGTTCAAAATTTCCACCATGATTTTTTTGTCGACACCATCCCCTTTTATTTTTTTTTTATTTTGTGGTATATTTTGGGGAATAACCCAGAAATTAGGTTATGACAATGTCTATTAAGTAATCATTTTACTTAGAGTTTTAAGTTTTTAGATGAGGTCCAGAATGGTGAGACCCCATAATATGATTTATATTATTCTTTAATAAATTTTCTTAAGTAAAAGCTCTTTGGGCTTAAAACTTGCACAAATTCATACTACCCCGTGCTTGATTTTTATCAAATAGAATAGAGACGGTGATATTTGAATTCTTGACTACTAGGTCAACAAGGCTCTAATATCATGTAAGTAATCATTTTATCTAAAAAATTAAGTTTTTAAAATATAATTTATATTATCTACCGTTTACATGGAGAAAAGGTAGCTAGCCACTCAAATTAGCTTAGCCGAGAATCCCTCATATATGCTTTTATTTGGCAGTTGGCGGTAGTGACTTGGATTTACATATTGAAATATTCTTTTCAATTCATGTTAAAGAACCAACTCACCTAAAAGCTTAAGCTTGTAAGTGAGGCCTCATAATATGATTTATATTATTCTCTAACACACCCCCTCAAGTAAAAGCCCTTTGGGCTTGAAACTTGCACAGGCCTACATTACCTTGTGCTTGATTTTTATCAAATAGAATAGGGGTGGTGAGATTTGAACTCGTGACCGCTGGGTCAACAAGGCTCTGATACCATGTTAAAGAACCAACTCACCTAAAAGTTTAAGCTTATAAGTGAGACCTCATAATATGATTTATATTATTCTCTAACAATTCACAAATAGTTTAAAACACTATTTTTTTTTAAAAAAAAAAAACATGTCATTTGTTAAAAGTTTTGCTATGGTAATACAGGTTAAAAAATACATGTACAAAATGAGAAATTGAAGAGAATCCAGTTTATTCATCTCATAATTTTTTGAAGTTTTTTAAAGGATAAAAACCTAGAAATTCCAAGAAATGGAGAAGTGATATCGACCTCCCTACTATATAAGCACATCATGAACTCGAAATGTTTTCTCTGATCTCTTAATGGATGCACCACTAATCACGTGTAGAAAGCTTAAATTTTATAAAAGAAACAGGAAAAAAATATATATAGTAAAGCAGGCAGGAGTATTGTTGTTCTCTAACCCTACCTAAAAGTTCCATATACAAAGAACATTTTACAGAAATAAGATTTCATTACTGTTGGCAGGGTGAAAACTGGGAAAGTAATTCCTGTGGACTTGGCAGGGTCAAAGAAGGTAGACAAAACTGGAGCCGAAGGAAAAGTTCTTGAAGAAGTTAAGGGCCATCAACAAATCTGTATCAGCTCCACGAACTGTAATAAATTAATGCTTTGACAAGTGATTCAACTACCAAATCAAGCCATGTTCCTCTTCGTGATTCAAAACTTACCTGTATTCTATAAGATGCTCTTGTTAGCTTCTGCACACTGAATCCATCTTTCTTTGCAGTAATTTCACACATCGAACCATGGGTCAAGAATGAAATGCAAACAGGGTGAGATAGATAAAGTGATTTGGATAATGATGGACTCGGCTTCTTCTTTGTTGGAGAATAAAAGGAAATAGACCCTGAGCTTCATTTAAAAGTTTAAATTTTTAAATTAAAAAATATTTTTAAAAATAATATCAAACACCATTTTAATCCGATATTAAAGTTTTATATATATTTTCATGAATTTAATGTTATTATATTAAAAATAAAATATTATTTATTTTTATGTATTTTAAAATAAGATATATTTTTCAAAAGTACTTTTTATTACCATAAGAACATACACATAAATAGTTTAAAAATTAAAAATTATATGTTGGAGGTAAGAAACAATTACCTTTAAGATAAAAATAAAATGTGTGCATAAAAAAGAGAGAGTTAAGGTTAAATATCATTTTCATTTATCTTTTATTTTTGCACGGATGTTTTTATTTTATAATTTCAATTTCAAAACGTACAATTTTTTTAATATTGTTTTATTTTATTTGAGATAAAATATTCTTGTTAAAAAAAATTAGGATTAAATATCATATTTTATTTTACTTTTACGGTCATTTAGTTCTATCTTAATTTATCAATTCATGCATTGTATGATTTATTTTATTTGAGATAAAATATTCTTGTAATATTGTTTTATTTTTATATTCCATTAAAAATCAACTTGAAATCCTATACTCCTTTTTTTAATAAATATGATCCTTATTTTATTTTATTATACATAAAAATAGGGTTTTTTTTATTAACATTTATTTTTTTCTTCATGTCAAAAAAGAGTCTGCAACACCAACAAATTAATTATTTTATGTTAAACAAATATTCAACCTACAATAAGGAGAGTCAAACAGATGTGTTAACACTTTTTTTTTGTAATTTTTAGCATAGACCTTTTGATTTATAATTAAAAACATTATAATAAGAGGAGAAAAATGGCCTAAAAATTCTTCTTCTTTTTTTTGCTGAAAAAGATTTGTCCAACTCATAGCAAAGCCTGAGTTAAATAGCTTGTATATCTCTATATAATTATAGACATTTTTGTATAATAATTTGCAAAGGGATGTTAGAAATAGAAAATATTCAAATAATTGGTTTTGTGGTTATCTCAAATTTATTTTTTATTTTGTTTTCCATTCTTATTCTTCTAATTATAATTTTTTATGTCGTTGATTTTTATCTTGATTGCATCTTTCCGCATTTAATTTAATTAATAGTCTAATAACACAAGTCATAAGTTTTAAGAGTTTATATAGATTGAAAATCTTATTTACTTATTTTCTCTTATAATTTTATTATTTATATTATTTTAAAAACAATATTATTTTATCAGTTTATCTTGGTCTCATTATCAAGATTACAAGTCTTCTAAGCATTTTTTGGATAAAGATTTTTTTCAAAAAAATAGTTTTTTTGTATTTAAATTTTGCAGATTGTTTTTTATTTTATAGATATAAGGTTTGTTTTGTAAGAACAAATAGTTAATTTAAAAACAAAATTTCTATTATATAGACAGGCATAAACAAGCAAGTATTAGTTGCAATAATAGTTCATTGACCATTGAAAACAACCAAATAGAGAGTATTAAATTGGCTACAAGTCATTGATCAAGATGAGGATGAAAGAATCCTCTTATTTGACAGGAAACATCATCAAGCTAGCTAGAGGCAACAAGGAGATAGTCTTCTTCAACCTGGCCTACAAGTAGCTAGGTCGATGAATGAGACCTACTTTTCAACCCATGGAGAAGCCATTCACTGACATCCCTCCATCAATGCAGATCACTTGTCCTGTCAAGAAACCTGGTGCTGGTAAGCATAGAAACGCGACAACTGAAGAAACCTCCCCTGGTTCTCCAACGCGTCTCATCGGTGTTCGGTTCAAAACCTCCTTCAAAATGTTTTCATCGTCCAGACTCTGAATGGAAGGGGAAAAGAATTAGATAACAACTCATAATCTGATCAGAAAAAACTAGCTAGCCTGGGAATTAAGAACAAACGTGCTGCTGTGCTAGCTGACATTAGTTAACCTAGTTGATCCCAAACCGATACACACATAGCAGTGATGAAAATCGAATGACAAATATTATGCAGAACACGAGAAGCGTTGAGTTCGGATATACATGTGCTGTGAGTGGAGTTCGGATGAACCAAGGTGCGACTGCGTTAACCCTTATGCTGTCCTTAGCCCATTCGCATGCCAAATTCCTTGTAAGTTGGTTCATTGCCCCTGCAGTATCCATGGCCATGGAAATATATATCAGAAAAGAACGAGCTCTTGCAATGAAAACAAGAAGAAAATCCAAATGAGCCAACAGCTCTAGAGAAAGAGAGGTAGTAGTTAAGTACGTACCTTTAGAAGCTGATAACAAAGGATACTGAGAGTTAACAGACACCACGCTACCGATGGAAGACACGAAGACAATATTTCCAGCTCCTGAAGCTTTCAAAAGGGGATGGGCAAGTTGGGACAAATGGAAAGCAGATTGAAGGTTTGTAGCCATGAGAGATGTGAAATCGTCAGCTGTGTAATCTAAGGTTGCTTTATATATGTTCGTCCCAACATTGTTTACCTAGAGATTAATTTGGGAGATCGAGTTCAGGGAATCAGAAATAATTGTTTATGCATTTATGTTACAACAATAATAACTTCTTAATCAAGTTATAATTGTTCGTGTAGACTCAATCTGCATAGATAAAGAAAGGCAATCATCGACTACAGTTAACAATAGCTACCGACTGTAGCTGCAGCTGCTTTTACATGCACCTATTATTTATATCGATATTTTTAAAATATATTTTATTAAATTTTTATTTTGTGTATAAATAAAAAACTTAGCTGAGTTGAATTAGCATAAGAGACAATAAAAAGAAATACAAGAGAGCAAAAGGAGGAAGTTTTGTTAACAAGTACGAAGTAAACATCACAAATTAGGAGACTAGAAATCAGAACAAGATTAGGAAAGTTTATGTATTTTCCTAATTAGTTAATGTTTCCATCCATCAACAGGATTCTAGTACATGTATAAATACATCTGTTATGCCGTGAGCAAACAATGAAAAATTTTGGAATAATAAACACATACTCCTTAATGTTGACATGGTATCAGAGCAATTGATCCAAAACCTAACCAGTTTATCTACCCGGAAAACCTAACCATGACAGAAACAAACCCAGAAAACCTAACCATGACAAGAACAAACCCACCAAACCAGATTACAACCACAAACACAAACCAAAACCATGACCTACCAGTAGCCATCCCGGGAATCAAACTCAATGGCCAAAATTATGATTTGTGGTCGCAAATCATCGAGATGTTTATCTCTGGAAGAGATAAACTAGGACTAATCACCGGTGAAATCACACAACCACCATCGACAGACCCATCATACAGTAAATGGAGAGCTGAAAATGCCATTGTTAAAGGATGGATTATCAATTCCCTAAGCCTAGAATTAATTGGGAATTTTATCAGATTTCCTACAGCTAAAGGAGTGTGGGATGCCATTGTAACAACCTACTTCGACGGAGGAGACAATATCCAAGTGTATGAGCTGAAAAGGAGAGTCAGCCGAACAACCCAAGGAAGTGGGTCTCTAGAGGATTACTATTCCGGTTTACAAACTCTCTGGCGAGAGATTGATCACCGACGCCCAAACCCCATGATATGCGAAGAAGACATAAAGAAATTCAACAAATTAGTTCAGGAAGATCGAATTTATACCTTCTTGGACGGATTAGATGACCAATTTGATCAGGCTCTACGGGATATCCTTCAACAAACTCCTCTACCGTCGATCGAGCAAGCTTTTGCCCAGGTAAGAAGAGAGAACAATCGACGAATAGTAATGGTGGAAAAAGAAAGTGATGGCTTTGGTCTGCTTACTAAAAGCAGAGACAAGAATGGTGAGGAAAGAAGAGGTGGACAGAACATAAATTATAAAAATGGCGAGAGAAGGGGACGAAACGGCAACACTGAAGATGTTAACAAAAAGGGAGCTGATGAATGGCGGGCAAAATTTAAAGGCCTCACGCTCACGGGCCCAAACAGACAAGAGGCCAGATCTGGAGACAGCAACCCAAAACGACTCATTAGCCCATCATCATCACGGCCCAGACTGGGTCTGCAAAGACCAAATTACAGCAAGCCCTCTTTGGCTAGATCGAAAGCCCAAGAGGGAGGATGCACTCATTGTGGTGGAACTAAACACACTAAAGATACATGTTTTTAGCTACACAGATACCCAGAATGGTGGTATGAACTTAAGGGGAAAAAGGTTGAACAAGGCCACACAACAGTCGTTACTAATATGGATCCAAACACACTTGTGCCTCTCAAAAATCATCTAGAGTCAACTAGTCAAAATCCAGGTATTATTGGTTCCACAAACTTGGTATCCCATGAGGAACATGTAAACAATTGGATTATTGACTCAGGAGCAACAGACCATATGACTTATGACCTTAATGACTTTAAAACAAAGTCAATACCTCGACGACAAGCCATATCAAATGCCAATGGTGATATATATCCAGTAATTGGAGGGGGGACAGTAGAATTGTCAACCACATTTACTCTCCCTCACACTCTTTTTGTCCCTTCACTCTCCACAAAATTATTATCAGTAGGCCAAATAACTGAAGAATTAAATTGTTGCGTATTAATGTATCCATTTTTTTGCTTATTTCAGGATGTTCTCACGAAGAAGATTTTTGGTCGTGGTACTAAGAGAGGAGGGTTATATTATGTGGATGATATAGACCTTGGTAAAGTGAACTCTGCTCAATCATTACAACGACAAAGACAAGATATCTGGTTATGGCATTTTCGGTTAGGACATCCATCATTTAGCTATCTACAACACTTATTCCCCTCTTTATTTAAAAATGCACCACTTTCTAGTCTTAGGTGCAAAGCTTGTATCTTGGGTAAAAGTCATCGAACAAACTATCCTATTAGTTACAATAAATGTAATGCACCATTTGAGATTATTCACTCTGATTTATGGGGACCTGCACCCATTACGACTTCTACTGGTTTTAAATGGTTCGTCACTTTTATCGATGATTGTACAAAGGTCTCTTGGGTTTATATGCTAAAAAATAAGAAAGATGTTCTACCCATTTTTCAAAAATTTGTCACTTTAGTACAAACTCAATTCTCGATGAATATCAAAACTCTTCGAACTGATAATGGAGGTGAATATATTGGTCACGAGTTTAGACAATTTTGTGATAGCAAAGGCATCATCCATGAAACTACATGTCCATATACTCCTCAACAGAATGGAGTTGCTGAACGGAAAAACAGACACATACTTGAGACAGTACGAACAATTATGGGGGCTGCTCATATGCCCCAACATTTTTGGCCCGATGCCGTAGGCACATCTGTTTACCTCCTCAACCGAATGCCATCCCGAGTACTTGATTTCTACACACCACTACAAACTTTGGAACGGTATGTCACACTAACTTCAAAACTACATCTACCTCCAAAAATATTTGGGTGTGTTGCCTTTGTAGATATCCCGAAGCACCAACGATCCAAGTTGGATCCATGTGCTATTCGATGTGTCTTTCTTGGCTATGGCTCTCACACGAAAGGATATCAATGTTATGATCCCCTTTCACGCAAACTTTATGTTACTATGGATGTAACCTTTCTTGAGACCGAATACTTCTTCACTAGCCTATCCCCTTCTGCTATTCAGGGGGAGAATGAGACTAAACAACAAATATGGGATTGGTTTATTACTAAAAAAAATATTCCAACAGATCAAGAACATATTGAGGAGACCAATAACTCTGACGCACATATTGAAGCCACAAGAAATGACCTCTCTCCAACGACCCTCTCTCCAACGACCCTCTCTCCAACGTAGACCATGACCAAATTCAGACTCGTGAGAACATTCCTGACACCACAATTGAGGTAAGATCTCCTGACTCTCCTACCTTATCTGATAGTATAAAGTACAGCTTACCTCACAGGCATAATCGAGGGATACCCCCAAATCGGTACTCTCCAGAAAAAGATGGAAGAAAATCCAAATACTCCTTCGCAAATTTTATCTCAGCTCAAAAATTATCAAATGCAGCAAAAGTCTTTATAGGGAAAGTATCTTCAGAACAGCTTCCACGCAGCATCAATGAAGCCATGCTAGATGAACGGTGGAAATCAACTGTCTATGACGAAATGGAGGCTCTCCAAGATAATAATACGTGGGAGCTAACTACACTACCAGAAGGAAAAAAGACAGTTGGATATAAATGGGTGTTTACCGTAAAATATAAAGCAGATGGGACAGTAGAAAGATTCAAAGCAAGATTGGTGGCTAAGGGATACACACAAACATATGGCATAGACTATCAGGAAACTTTCTCACCAGTAGCCAAACTAAACACAATTCGGATACTTCTATCACTGGCAGCAAACCTGGATTGGTCTTTGCATCAATTCGATGTAAAGAATGCATTTCTTCATGGAGATCTAGAGGAAGAAGTATACATGGATGTTCCCCCTGGGTTTACGGGGAAAGCAAGGAATACGGTATGTAGGCTTACAAAATCACTATATGGACTAAAACAGTCTCCCAGGGCATGGTTTGGGAAATTCAGTCTAGCAATGCGTAAGCATGGATTTAGCCAAAGCAACTCAGGCCACACATTATTTCTGAAGAAAAATGGGAGGAAAATTGTGGCCTTAATCATTTATGTTGATGATATGATAGTCACGGGAAATGATGAAGATGGAATTTCAGAACTACAAAAATATCTAGCAAATGAATTCGAAATGAAAGATTTGGGAGGGTTGAAGTATTTTTTGGGTATTGAAGTATACAGATCACGACTGGGCATATTTCTATCACAGAGGAAATATGTATTGGACTTATTAGCTGAGACAGGCATGTTGGATTGTAAACCGGTGGATACACCAATCGTTCAAAATCATTGTTTAGTTGAGTATCCAGATCAGGTTCCCACAAATAAAGAAAGATATCAAAAGTTAGTGGGAAAACTCATCTACCTATCACATACTCGTCCTGATATTGCATATGCAGTCAGTCTAATCAGTCAATTCATGCACAACCCGAGTGAGATACATATGGAGGCAGCTTTACGAGTACTCAGATACTTAAAATCTTCCCTTGGAAGAGGAATTCTTTTTAAGAAGAACAATCACCTCAATCTCATTGGCTATACGGATGCAGATTGGGCCGGGAATCTAACTGATAGAAAATCCACCTCAGGATATTTCACCTTCATTGGAGGAAACTTAGTAACCGGAGAAGCAAAAAGAAAAAGGTAGTTGCTCTATCTAGTGCTGAAGCAGAATTCAGGGGGATGACTAAAGGATTATGTGAAGTACTCTGGATAAAAGGGCTACTTGAGGAACTGGGATATCCTATGGAGAAAGAAATCAATATGTATTGTGACAACAAAGCTGCAATTGCTATAGCCAATAATCCAGTCCAACATGACCGAACGAAGCACGTGGAAGTAGATAGACATTTCATCAAACAGAAACTTGACGAGAAAACCATAGTTTTTCCTTTCGTCAAATCTGAGAATCAACTGGTAGATATTCTTACTAAAGCGGTATCGAGTAAAGTGTTTCACAACTCTATCAACAAGTTGGGCATACGAGATATCTTTGCACCAACTTGAGGGGGAGTGTTAACAAGTACGAAGTAAACATCACAAATTAGGAGACTAGAAATCAGAACAAGATTAGGAAAGTTTATGTATTTTCCTAATTAGTTAATGTTTCCATCCATCAACAGGATTCTAGTACATGTATAAACACATTTGTTATGCCGTGAGCAAACAATGAAAAATTTTGGAATAATAAACACATACTCCTTAATGTTGACAAGTTTAACGGTGTTTAAACTTGAGATTATCGTTGAAATAAAACAATTTATTTTATCCTTTCTGAGTGTATAAAGCAGCAGCCGCCGTCGCAATAATTGTTGTCATTATCACTCATGTCCTTAAAACTCTCTAGGATCACTGCAGCAACTATCAATCGTCGTACTGTTTTTCTTAGAAAATATTACTGTGAATGTGTTAAGCAATGAAAAGAAAAGGCGTGGAATTAATTTGCTTACAAGGATATGAAGCTTCCCGTCAAACAGAGAGGAAACCTCCTTCATCAGCTTCTCTCTTTCAGCATTAGACGACACATCACAGACTGAACCAGTAACTTTAAAACCCTTCTCCTTCCATTCCCCGATGCATTCATTGAGCTGGTCTTGGTTCCTCGCACATGTATGCACAATTGCCCCTAGTGCTGCTAACTCATCCACAATAGCATGCCTGATCAAAATTTAAATATTGTTTAATTTATATTATTTTTTAATATATCCTCTAAATTAATTTTTTTTAAGCTTGAAACTTGTATAGACTCATACTACATTGTACTTGATTTTTATTAAATAGAATGAGAATGATGAGATTCAAAATCGTGATTGTTAGATTAACAAAATTTTAATACCATATTAAAAAACTTTATTATCTAAATTGCTTCAATTTCAAGAAGGTGATTAATTATCGCCAGCAAAAACTTCTGTAAATGATGGAGCCAAGAACCAGTATTATAAGTAAGAAGATGAAGAGAGAGAGAGCCACAGATGGTCAAACAGGATGCTTCAGAGTATTCTCCTGATTGAATCCATCTTTCTTCTTCATTTCATAGCTACATATACATGTATAGAAACAATGTTAAGATTTATGCATGAGATTCAGACAGTGGAGCTGAAATAAACGTGAAGCAATTAAGATGAACTGGAAAAGGAGATGAAGGAGCTCTAAGTACCCGATCCCTTTGGTTCCACCGGTGACGAGGGTTGTCATTCCTCGGAGATCCCATCTCTTATCCCTGTTCTTGCTCTCTTCACTTCTTCGAACCATGGGTCAGGAATGTAAACTGCAGACAGGGTGAGATAGATGAAGTGATTTGGATAATGATAGACTCGGCTTCTTCTTTGCTGGAGAATATGTTAGAAATAATGTTCAGGACTGCTGAGCTGGACTTTTATTTATTTTATTTTGATTTAGTCAATTCTGTTCCTATTCTCTTGTTCTTGCTGCTATTTCGCATTTGTTATGCATCAGCTCTATAAATTGAGCTGCAGTTATGAATAAAGTATTCAAGCTTTTTACTCATCAATCTCTTCTTAAACACAAGCATTATCCTTTGTTATTTTTGTTGTTCAGAATCACTGCAACAACGACAATTGGTATCAGAGCTTTTTGATTTAAAGGGATCTGTGTTATAACGGATGGAGACAGAAGTAAGCTTCTCATCAATTGCTCCACCGGTGTTCAATGGTGACAATTACCAGTTTTGGACAGTGGAAGAAGATTATGAAATCCCTGCACTTCCAAACAATCCCACCATGGCGCAAGTCAAATCACAAAAGGAGAAGAAGACAAAAAAATCAAAGGCAAAGGCTTGCTTGTTTGCTGCAGTAGCATCCACCATTTTCACTCGAATCATGTCTCTAAAAACAGCAAAGGAGATATGGGAGGAGTACTCTGACAGGCTGCTTAATATTGCAAGCCGAATCGGTTTACTAGGCTCATTCCTGCCTGAGTCAAGAATTGTTCAAAAAATTCTTGTAACAATTCCTGAAATCTTTGAGGCTACAATCACATCCTTGGAAAATACCAAGGATATGTCAAAAATTACTTTGACAGAAATGCTAAATGCATTACAAGCTCAGGAGCAAAGGAGGATCATGAGACAAGAAGATGAGATTGAAGGAGCTTTATTCATCCATGCCAGCATTGTAAAAGGAGATCACATCCACATTTTAAGTGTTGGAGAAGACCTGAAGCCAAGTGCAACAAATGCAATCAAATGGGGCACGAGGCTGTCATTTGCTGATCAAGAAGAAGAAGATCAATTGTTTGTGGCCACTTGCATTTCCAAAAATGACTCAAGTGAAAGCTGGCTCATTGATAGTGGTTGCACCAACCACATGACACATGAATGAAGTTTATTCAAGGAGCTGAAACAAACATCTTCAAAGGTTCGAATTGGAAATGGAGAATACCTTGCTGTTGAAGGAAAGTTCTTCTCTGATGTATTGTATGTCCCTGGCATTAATCACATTTTATTTAGTGTTGGCCAACTTATTGAAAAGGGCTATAAGGTGGTGTTTGAAAACAATTGTTGCTTGATCAAAGATGTGAATGGTCATGATATTTTCAAAGTAATTATGAAAGGAAAGAGTTTTGCTCTAAATCCATTGGAGGAGGAGCATATTGCTTTCCCAATCAAAGAAAATATCACAGATATTTGGCACAAGAGGCTAGGGCACTATCATCATAGAGGGCTGATGCTGATGAAATCTAAGATGTTGGCTAAGGATTTCCCAGCACATGATGATCACATATCCAGCTGCAGAGCTTGTCACACTGGCAAGCTAAATAGGAAGCCCTTTCCGAAGCCACATGGAGAGGAGGCGGGCATTCATCATCAGTTAACAACTCCGTATACTCCTCAGCAAAACGGAGTTAGTGAGAGGCGAAATAAGTTCATCTTGGAAATGACAAGATGCTTGCTACATGAGAAGAATTTACCAAAGAAATTCTGGGCAGAGGCGGCAAACACTGCTGTGTTCTTGCAAAACCGACTGCCTACAAGAGCCTTGAAGGATCAAACACCCTTTGAGGGATGGTATGGTTACAAACCATCTCTGAATTTTCTTAAGGTATTTGGATGTTTGTGCTTCACCCTTGTTCCACAGGTCAAGAGGGATAAACTTGACAAGAAAGCACTTCCAGGCATTTTTGTTGGCTCTGACTCAGTGTCAAAGGCTTATAAGATTTTCCAGCCACAAACTGGAAAAATCGTTATAGCGAGATATCAATTCTGGAAGATGAAGAATGGGACTGGAGCGATGCAATCAAAGAAGATTTAGCCTCTCCAAAAGGCAATTATCTTCTGACAGATGACACTCCTGTCAGAGGCACACGGTCACTCCTTGATGTGTATCAAAGGTGCAACATTGCTGTGTGTGAACCAGCAGACTTTGAAGAAGCCAAGCTAGATCAAAATTGGCTTGCTGCGATGAAGGAGGAGCTTCTCATGATCAAGAGAAACAATACGTGGGAGTTGGTTGACAGACCTCAAAACAGAAATGTAATCGGTGTAAAATGGGTGTATCGAACAAAACTCAACGCTGATGGCTCAGTCAATAAGCTCAAAGCCAGGCTAGTGGTGAAGGGTTATGCACAAATCTTTGGCGTGGACTAATATGGATTGAAGCAAGCTCCAAGAGCTTGGTACAGCCGAATCGATGAACATTTGCAGCACTTGGGATTCACTAAAAGCCTCTCTGAATCGACTCTTTACATCAAGCAAAATGGTGATAACATCCTTATCATCTCACTTTACGTTGATGATTTGCTTGTAACAGGAAATAACAACAATAATGTGAAGATGTTCAAGCAAGAGATGATGAGTGTATTTGAGATGACAGATTTGGGTTTGATGTCTTTTTTTCTTGGAATGGAAGTTAAGCAAGCTGAACATGAAGTGTTCATATGTCAAGAGAAGTATGCCAAAGAAATCCTCAAAAAGTTCAAACTTGAAGATTGCAAAGCAGTAAGCACTCCTATGAATCAAAAGGAGAAGCTATGTAAAGAAGATGGAACCGAGAAGGTTGATCAAGCAACTAGGCCCGATATTTTGAATGCTGTAAGTATCTTGTCTAGATTCATGCATTGTGCTAGTGAATTGCATTTCAAGGCTGCTAAAAGAGTGATAAGATATGTCAAAGGAACCCGCAATTTTGGCATAAGATACACAAGAAGTAGAGAGTTCAAACTGGTCGGGTACTCTGACGGTGATTGGGGAGGCTCATTGATGACTTGAATGTAAAAATGATTTCACCTGCAGTGGAACCCATGTAGCCTCGTATTTTACAGGTTTACATATGCGAGGGACTTTCTGATCTTAACACGGAGCACAAGGAAATTCTAGTAGACAATCAAGCTGCCATTTCCATCTCTAAGAATCCTGTGTTTCACGGGAAAACCAAGCACTTCAACATCAAATTGTTCTTTTTGAGAGAAGTGCAGAAAGATGGGAGCATCATTCTTATTTACTGCAAAACTGAAGAACAAGCGGTGATATTTTCACCAAACCACTGCCAGAGATCCCATTAATTAGTTCTTCATAGTTGCAAGGGCCAAAAACACCACTTCTGACAAAAGCCTTCACTTCTTCGAACCATGGGTCAGGAATGTAAACTGCAGACAGGGTGAGATAGATGAAGTGATTTGGATAATGATAGACTCGGCTTCTTCTTTGCTGGAGAATAAAAGGAAATAGACCCTGTAGCTTCACTTAAAAGTTTAATTTTTAGGTTGATATTACGACCTTGTTAGCAGGTAATGCGCGTTCAACCTTGTTAGTAGAACACTGAATCCATCTTACAATGAAGTATCTCATTCTGACTCTCATCATATAGTCTGGGAACTCCAGGATTGCATTTCTGTGTTGTTTCTCACCAAGCCCTTCAAATACATCGGAAACTCTGTCTACACTTCGCTTTGGTACAAGGTATGAAAGTCCAACGTCCACCATATGGAAAGTGATGGAATCGGAAGAGGTGGATGGAAGAAAAAAGTTATGGGCCTCTAGATTAGAAAATTCTTGCTGTCTGAAAGTACAACGATGCCATTAATTAGTTTAAATGATAACCTCGTTGGAAACTATAGATGCAATAATTACTGAATAATCTGTTTATGGCAGTACTAGGTTCCCGCGCATCCTTTTGAGGTGCTTCCATATCTTGATTTCATTTTGGATCTTACGTTGTTGGCAGGGCAAAGCATATAAAGGCATCATCTTTGGTCAGATGCAGAGAAGATAAACATGCCAAACAAACATGGAGAAATTACCCCATCTAAAGATGATTCATGTGATCGAATTCTGTCAAGATGTTACTTAGCAAACAATTTCCTCATTACAGCAGGCAGTAGAAGAGCTGATGTTCACTATAGAGAAGCTAAGTAAGAGTAATTGAGAATTAATCCAGCTCATTTGCAGATGACAGTGGCTGGTCAGCGCTTTTTCCTCTGCTTTCTGGCTGCCTAAACAACATTTTCTAAATCAAGATCAAAATGAAGAAAGACCAGCTGTTTCATTCGTGTATCATGTGATTTATTTCTCACTTCGACATCAAGCAACTTCACCATTTTTATCCCTGAAAGCGGTTCATGACTGCAGTTTGGAGGACTAAACCATATTCAGAATAGTACCATTACTTTCCAGCTTAAGATTAGAATAACCTGGCTCTCAAGGCAAGACTAGCAGATGCAGAAAGGTTTGATGCAATGCACAAGGAGACTGACAATAATGCTGGTGTTCAGCTTAAGATTTCTTATTTCTTAGTTAAAAAAGACAGAAACAGCAATCTTTTTCACATCTCAAACCTAAATTCGAACTTGGGCTTTCTTATTTAGCTGCATGTGTTCCCAGACTCTAATCTCATATTTTCCTCTTCAGTATTTCAAATGAGATATGATATACAGTACGAATTTGTGCCGCTAGCGTGATAACAATAATTACCCATTTGCCATTAACGTGGAGCCCGCTTTATTAAGCATCCAATGATATATTTCTAGTTGTCGAATTGAATGAGACATTTAATGCGCTTTATTAAGCATCAAATGATATATTTCTAGTTGTCGAATTGAATGAGGCATTGAATGCTATTTTGATATTGTATTTAAAAAAATATATATATAAAAAATATTTTTTATTTTAAATTAATTTTTTTTTGATATTTTTAAATTATTATGATATACTGATGTTAAAAATATTTTTTTTAAAAAAATATATAAATAAAAAATACTTTAAAAATTAACCTCAAAGGCACTGCTATATAGAAATGGAAATGTACTAAGTAAAATTTATATGACTTGATTAAGTTTTTAATAATTTAGTTAACTTAGAGGATAATATGATGGTATTTTAATTAAAAATAGTTGACTTTATGAACCAATAATTGACCTAATAACCTAGGGTTTTTTCCGGACCAATCCTTGAATCAAATCTAACAGCTATCTTGCTATTTATATCCATGAGACCTAGCATGGCTCTCTTAACAACAATTCTTGAAAAACAAAAGAAGAGGAAAAGGCGAAAAGACTTGATTGGTGACAAGCTCAAAAAAAAACATCGAATGAATTTGGCTTAATTTGGTTGCCTTTAAGGACTAAATTGAAGATTAATGTAGAAATCAAGGACTAAATAAGAAAGTTTACTTGAAATAAATTTAGAACTTAATATGGTTGCCTCTAAGGACTAAATAAGATTAATGTAGAACCAGACCTAGATTCTGCAGACCTAAGACATTACTTGAGTCTCGAGTTATGGTTCTAACATTACTACTCGTGGCCTAATGCGTGCACCCAACAAAACAATTGGAGTAAATTAGCGAGGACAGGAAACAACACTTCAAAGGATGCTATACAACCACGAAAAGAAACACAAAAACTTGGGTTTTGGGGCAACGAGGCACAGATCTTGCCTCTCCACAACTCCAAGCAAGCATTCCCTGTGCCCATAAAAGCACCAAACCTCTCTCATTTCACTACACAGCTTCTCGAATTCTAGGATCGGGAAGTGAACGACTGACTGATCATGGCTAGCAGAAAAACTGCTCTACAAGTTTTCACCCTCTTATCCATCCTGCCATCTATTGCAAACTCGACTGATTTCAACTACCCAGCAGTGTTCAATTTTGGTGATTCAAACTCTGACACAGGTGACTTTGCTGCTGGTCTAGGCCTCCTCCTTGATCCACCTAATGGACAAACTTACTTCAAAACCCCCACAGGAAGGTTCTCTGATGGCCGACTCATTGTTGATTTTCTAAGTAAACTTTCTACTCTCTAACCATTCCAAAAGATTGCCATTTTTTATGCATTAAACATGATTTTTCTTGCACATTCAATAGCTTCATGCTCTGTTGCTATATCCAGGTTCATACCCTCTAGAGAAAATAATATTTGGAATGCATCAAATATGATTTGTTGAAGTTAAATTTTCTTAATTGATCGGCTAAGCTAAGATAATACCAACCTAGATGGTTAGCTTTAGAAAACTTTTTTCTTAAGAACAATAATAATAATTTCTGATCTCATATAGCGTCACACAATCATTCATATAACCGAACAAGATGATTAATTTTTTCTGTCCTCGTGTCCATTTCAAATAAGTACACTACAAGGATTCTTGAATTGCACACAATGCCCCACCACCATTTTGATTTTTTCATGGCTGGTAACTGTTATTTAAAAGTGAAAGCTACACATGTTCCTGGACCTTTTCTTTTGTTAGTGAAGACATATGCTAATCCTCTGAAGCCCTAGCCTGTCAATGGAAACCAAGAACTGTTTCCTCCATGTTCTAACATTAATACCCATCTTCTTTCCACTGGCACAATCCTTTCACTTCAAGTTCCCTTCTGTTTTCAACTTTGGTGATTCCAATTCTGATACTGGAAACCTTGCCGGGGCTGGCATTGAATGCATTAGACCACCTTATGGGGAAATTCACTTTCAAATACCATCTGGGAGATACTGTGATGGACGTCTCGTTATTGATTTCCTCAGTAAATCTCCCACTATCATTGAAATCTTTCTTGCCTTCTAGTTTTCCAGCATGTCAGATCTGTTTCTATACTCTGTTATTTCTCTGTTTTAAGGAAGACAAGCCTTTCCCTCTGTTTTCTCTGTTCTTTTTCTTCTATTTTCTTGCTCTGTATTCCCCTGGTTCTTCTGATGAAAAAAAATCCCATTTTCTTGTTGATATATTGTATGATTGTTCCTTTTGTGTTAAATACCTTTATTTTTTATGAATATTTAGGATGAAATTAATGTTAAGTACAAGAGTTGATTGAAAATAGCCATGCTGTTAAAAAAATACAAGAATCTGAATTTGTTTTGTTGTTCAGTTTCTTTTTTCAACATTCACCGTCGGTTTCCTCTGTTTTCAAGTAGTAAGTATTGCAATTTGTTTCTTTCACTCATGTGGGTGCGTGTTTTCCAGTGGATGCAATGGATCTTCCCTTCCTAAATGCATATTTGGACTCAGTTGGGGTACCGAATTTTCGGAAAGGATGCAACTTTGCAGCTGCAGGATCAACTATACTTCCAGCAACCGCAACATCTGTGAGCCCATTTTCCTTCGGGGTTCAAGTGAATCAGTTTCTACGATTCAAAGCTCGAGTCCTCGAATTGCTGGCCAGAGGTATGTTCGTGGCTCACTCTCATAGTGTAAGCCGCCATTGTTGAGAAAAACTTGGTTGGCGGTGATGTGGATTCAGTTTGATGAAGCTCTTACGCAAACGTAAATGTCTGATGTATGGCAAGAAGTGCAAGAATCACTGATAGTTTATTTCATGTTTCAAACCTTGTCACAGGTAAGAAATTTGATAAATACGTACCATCAGAAGCCTATTTTGAGAAGGGTCTATACATGTTTGATATAGGCCAGAATGATCTTGCCGGTGCATTTTACTCAAAAACACTTGATCAAATTTTTGCTTCCATCCCAAACATTTTGGTAGAATTCGAAACCGGGATCAAGGTTAGACCGTAGTTCTGTCATTTCCTTTTCTTTGAAGTTTTTTTTTTACACTAACCTGTATTGAAAGGAACATGAAATCTGGAACACTGGTTGATTATTTTCATGTTCTAGAAACTATATGACCAAGGAGGTAGGAATTTTTGGATCCACAACACGGGTCCTCTTGGTTGCTTGGCTCAGAACGTTGCCAAGTTCGGAACTGATCCATCAAAGCTTGATGAGCTAGGATGTGTAAGTGGACATAATCAAGCAGCTAAGCTTTTAAATCTTCAGCTTCATGCTCTCACTAAAAAGCTGCAAGGCCAATATGCTGATTCAAATATCACATATGTTGATATCTACACAATAAAATCCAACCTCATTGCTAATTATTCCCGATACGGTTAGTAATCCCCAGTTCCTTTATTACGAGAGTTTCTAAGCTTTTTAGTTTTCATCTTGTTCGTATCAAAAGAAATGGAAAAGGATTAGGAAAGAAATGACGTTAGATTCTGAGTGAACATGAATTTGCAGGATTTGAGCAACCCATAATGGCATGCTGTGGCTATGGAGGACCACCGCTAAACTATGACAGCAGGATTTCTTGTGGGCAAACAAAAGTTTTGAATGGGACCAGTGTCACAGCCAAAGCATGCAGTGATAGTACTGAGTATGTGAATTGGGATGGAATTCATTATTCAGAGGCAGCAAATCAGTATATTTCATCACAGATACTCACCGGAAAATTTTCGGATCCACCATTCTCTGATAGAATGCCTTTCCTTCTCAATCTCAAGTTCTGAGGAGCTAATTTGCTAACTATGCTGTAATTATTCTATTAATTCTTTTTTCATTTGTTTACCGCTGAAGATTGAATGCAAACTCTAATATTATTAATGAGTTTTGACTAGTGCTCCATGATCTGATTCTTAGCTATGAAAGCTTGATGTTGCAGATTGCAACACCAAAACCCTATTTTCTCAAAGTTCATCGTAGAATAGCACCAGGACAATGATACGATATTGTGAGCATAAGATGAAACAATGGTGATAGGTCCCAATCAGGCTATGAATGTTATAGTGCAATTTGTATTCTGCTTTGGGTGAGAATTAACCGCAAGAGTTTTGATTAGAAAAATAAGCTTATCATTATATACTTTGAAAAGTTTTTCAAGTGCACGAACGAAAAAAACAGCCACTCCGTTCTGAGATCATATCTCTAGAACTTAGAACACTAACAGCTATTGGCAACAAGCCAATAATACATTATTAAAAATCAAATAATACTACTTTACTTATTCCTAAGCAGACAAGCTTTGTGGACATGACCAACAACTTTAGGTTTGCAAGTCTTTGGCAAACCTTCTCCCTGCATGCATTTACGTGGCAAACACAACACCTAATCTCCCTTCGCATTTTCGTAGCATCTCCTAGTCCAAGTTGGGTTTTTTTCGGTCACTCTTACAGATCTTCTTGGTGGTTTATCACATGGTTCTGCACACATTACATGAGCACAAACCAAAAATCTGTACGTATATCCTCTGGTTGCAAGTTTCTCGTCAAGAACATTGCAGACATTTGTACAACTATGTGCTACCAGGTTTTGTCAAGACCTGGAGGAAAGAATTTGAGAAACAAGCCTAACAACAGGGTTATGACCTATGTCTTTGAAACATAAGCATAGTATTGCGCCATGGGAGCATCAAAAGCAATCACCAATAGACCTCCAACCACTAGAGTGAATTGTCCCCTCTTCTCTTCTGTCTCTTCCTTGCTTTTGAAGTTGGATTCTCGTTTGTGTTCTTTAGCTGTTGGACCGCCTGGATCTGGGAGCCCATCGATAGCAGCCACTAACCTCTTGGCACTGCTATAAATCGCTTCATTGTACTTTTCTTCCGTCGCCAAGACTACAATTAAGAACTACATAGTCATCAGCATCACTGTTCTATCTCAACTAATGCAGTTCTTTTGATCATGATGTTAAATGAAAATTGGACAAGAAATTCTATGGTTATAATCTCATCTCTAAAATTGCAAATTAAAGCAGGCTCAAAACCTTTTTTGCACAAATAGTGATTTGAATTTCCCATTTTTTATTTCAAAAATCAATCAATTGTGAAGCATCACTTTGTAATGAAATTTAAGTGCTTAAAGAATTTGAATGTTGTGCATGAGAACTAAACAAAGGGTAGAATCTCCATCCTGCTTAAGCTCTGTCTGTATTTCGGGATCCCTTAACCGTTTGGTAAGAGCTTCATTAGGATCCCTCCACCATCCCACACCATTTCAATTGAAATATCGTCTCAACCAGACCAGTTAAAGCTGTTTAGATTGAACAAAAAGACCACCCTAACAACCATGAAACACAATGAATTTTCACAGACTTGAAAATTGTACAGCAAATGCATAGTTACCAGGAAGGTTCTCTGAGACAGTGGAATATAGAACAGTTTCTCCAACTGCATGGATAAATGCAGCCCCTCCTGTAATTGCCCCTTACTTTTTGCTGGTTACAAGCACAACAATTCCCTTGCTGTTGCCCTCTTCAACAGTGGGATACCATTTCTCCAGAACTTGGTCGGGATATTCACAAGCATCTGCTTTGCTCTGCAACAAACATAATCTTTATTCAGTTATATGCAACTATGAAAGAGTTAAAGGAAAACACACATGCCTTTAAACTTGTCATCTATTAATTTGGCAACATTGTAACTAAGATTGTAAGACTAAAAGACAAATGTCTGCAGGTCAGTTTACTTGCTGTTCCATTTCTCCAAATAATCAAACACTTGCTTCAAAAGAGGAAATATTCATATTTTGTTAGACTAACTACACATTCAAATCTACAAAGAAATGATACCAAAAGACTTACAGTAAGCTTTCTAACAGTAAAGAAATTAATCTTTAAGTTCTTCCTTGATTCCAATCAGATAACAGCTGCATCAGATCAGATTTAGTCACTCTACTAAGCACACCAGTATCATCAAATATATAAGACTCTATTGGTGGCCCTTCATTGAGCACGTCAAATTCAGATTCTTGCTCATTTCCAATATAAAACAGTGGACTAAAGTTGAGTGCCAAAGAGAGAGCTAATGCTGCTAGGTCTTGTTGAGCATGACTGGACCATCTATTTGGCACCGACAAAGATTGAAGTATGCCTTTTGAGGCTAGAAGTGATGCTCTTGTGGGTGAAAGAGAGTTAGTCTGATCTTGTTTGAAGAGAAGGTAGCAAATGGGATTTCGAAGAGGACGGCTTTGAGTTGAGGAGAGGAGAAAGTAGGGTTTCCATGGAAAGAGAGTGAGAGGGCAACAGAACAGAAACGGTGGACAAGGAGAGGTGGCAAATGGTATTATGTTTTCAACATGATTTTCTGGTCTCTCTTTGGTTTAGGAATTTGGGTGTTTTGGATTTCTTTAGTTTTGGATTGGCTGGCTGTTATTTGGAATGGATAACAGACTATAGGGTCACTTCGGTCCATCCGGGATTGATAAATATAATTTCTGTGGCATTATCAGACAATCATAGAGATAATCCAATAAGAAAGAGAATCAAACTGCTTACAAGTAAGATGAATGAGAACATAATGTGGTAAAAGTTACTCCAAATCTCCAAAACACCCTTCCATTGTTGAGAGAATCCAAGATATCAAATTCCAACCACTACCCCACATTATCTTCCCTCCATTTCTTAACTACCATGAAATCCAACCTCACTATCTCATGGCCATTCTCCTCTCCCTCTCTCTTCACCATCATCACCACCCTCTAAACCCTCCACAAAACCCGAACCCCAATAGCCCAAAACCAACCCTTCTAGCCACTAGCCTCCCCAGCACCATCTCTAAGAGACAGTTCACCTTCAAAACTACTTCACTTTGTCTCGTCACCTTATTCACTCAAAACCCTCTTGCACAAGCGTTATCTGAACCTTCTCCACCTTTAAAACCTGTTCTTTCTAGCCTTGCCAATACAAAATCTTGGTTTCAGTTCTATGGGGATGGTTTTGCCATTAGGGTCCCTCCTCAATTTGAGGACATCATGGAACCAGAGGTATATTTATCTTATTTTTTGTTATGACTTCACTATTCTCCCTTACATTCTTGTGTTTTTAACTGTTTTGAGTTCAAGTTTGAATCTTTTGAGTTCCTTTTATCAATGTTTTCAGTTATGGATATGGAATTTTGGCTACCATTGCTAACATTTTGCTCATTTTATTCTTATCAATATGCATTGAATTGGCATATAATTTTAGTTTAGTGAGTTTTAAAGGATAAGGGATACTCCAAATCGACCATTAGTGATAGATACAGTAAGACTTGAAACCAAAACTTTCAAAATCAATTCATTTTTTCTTACAGTTAGATATCTTGATTGAGGGACTGTAAATTATTGGATGTCAAATGTGTTTCCCATTGTCAGAATTGTTTTTTTCATCAACTTGGTTATTGTATCTCGTTATTAGGATTACAGTGCCGGGATGTCTTTATATGGAGATAAGGCAAAGCCAAAGACCTTTGCAGCCCGTTTCGCATCTTCTGATGGGTATATTATTTTACTGCAAGTTCATTCTCTTTGATGTATTTATTTATTCAGTTTTTCATTGGAGTAATGCATAAAGCTTTATAGTAATAGTCATAGTTCATGCAAGTTTTTTTTTGTTCATTTTCTTTTTGTCAACATAGATCTGAAGTTCTAAGTGTTGTCGTTCGCCCTTCCAATCAACTGAAGATCACCTTCTTAGAGGTTTGTCTAGTGAAAATTGTCAAACTTTCACCTTTATTCTTGTATTGTTTTGTTTCTGTATTGCTTATTAAACGTCCTTGTTCATTTGCATGGTTAGATGTGGAACCAAGGCAGTTGCTTTTAAGCATAAGCATTTATCAAGTAATACAACAAAAGGGTTGTGATGATTCTCACTCACTCTGACATATCAACTTCGTCAAATTAGTTTATTTTATAGATAACATCTGCGAGATTAAAAGACTGCAATAATTTAATACCCCCAACTAAACATCTTATTGTCAGGGCACAATGCCAGTATTTTCCCTGATTTTAGCATGGTAGGATATCTCATCCAAGACTAAATTATTTTCAGGTTATCTAGGGTTATTATCTTGTAACTTAACCTCTATAAGAGTTTTCCTGTTGCCATTATGGTTGGATGACAGATATCTCCTTCATTGTGAAGTCCATTATCCTTTTGCTGTTATAATTCTCACAACCTTCAAGTCTTGTACTAATTTCCAAATACGAAAGAAAAGTAAAATGGATGAATAATGCCACCCACCCTGCGCCCTGTTTAGATTGTTCCAATTTCAAGATCTCAAAGAGTAATTCTCTGAAACTATGTACTTTACTAACATGGCAGGCTAAAGATATTACTGATTTGGGATCATTGAAGGAGGCTGCAAAACTCTTTGTTCCAGGTCTGTCTTTGCATTCAGTTGTGTTATTCTTGAAGTTTTGATTCTTAGAACTAAAAATCCTTTGTATACATTGAACTTTTCTTGTAGTTTTTTTTTAAAAAAATTAAATGGTTTCCACTTTTCCTTCTGATCATTTGTCATTTGAAAAAACAAGTAGATTAGCATTCTTCTCAGCTATCTTGTTCTGGTAGCTCAATTTATCTGCAATGGCAGGTGGGACAACTTTGTATTCTGCTCGTACACTAAAAATAAAGGAAGAGGAAGGTTACAGGTAAATTTATCTATCTTTGCTTGCTTCTGGAGCTCTTCAATAATTAATGCTATTGAAGCAGAACAGGCACCTACAGGAATATACAAGTTTATTCAGTGATATATATATAACGCTGAATAAACTGTTGTATTGTGTATAAACATTAGCTGTTTAGAAAATAAGAAATGGTTATAATGGTACCACTAGAATAACCTCCTTCCTTGCATTTATCAGCTATAGAAGTATATATTTTTCCTTCTCCATGGACTTGGAAAATAAACACGGATACCATCACCCCCACAATAAATCTAAAGCAACCAGGATGTCAGAAGGGAAATGATATTTTATTTGAACCAGATCATGAATGTTATAATTACGATACTTTCTGACATGTGTTCCATTGTTTGTTCATTTCAGGACTTACTACTTCTATGAATTTGGCATAGATGAACAGCATGCTGCACTAGTAGCTGCGGTTAACAGTGGAAAGGTCAATACATCCACCTTACATTTAGAATGTTGAATGCAGTGCCCATGTCTTTAGTGGAATTAACTCATTACTGTCAGACTTCTTTGGGTAAAGCCAATATATATTGCTTGCTCTTTTGCTCCAACATGGAAACCATAACTGATCTTATATTAATCCTTGTCCTCGCTGAAAGTTCTCCTTAATCGTGATTTGTTAGTTTCTACAATTCACTAGCTGTAATAATTGTAATTTTCATGCAGGCAATTATCGCAGGAGCAACAGCCCCACAGTCAAAATGGGACGAAGATGGTGTCAAGCTTCGGTCCGCTGCTATTTCACTGACAGTTCTGTAGGAATTTGCCTGGTGTCTGATTTTCCAGGTTCATTAATCGAGTGCTTGGAAAACAAATCATATGGCATATAATGAAATACGTTCTTGAAAATATTGCATGATAGACATGCAGAGAGACCTAAGGTCAATGATACATCTGCTTCTTTGGCTTGCAGGCTTCTTTTTCTTCGGTTAATAATCTTAACGCCAGTAACATGACAATTCTAGTTTGTTTCAATGGCAATCCAAAATCCATTAAATTTGACGGCTCCATCCTCCTTCCATGTAAAAATCCAACACAAGACTTGAGTTATTAGTTGAATTGGTATGAGATTCGAGCAGTGGGTTGTATAGGTCAACTTATCGTTAAAATGTCAATCCAAGTTATGATTGAAAAAATAAAATTGGTTATAAACTACTCACTGCCTATAAGATGGCGATCATGGTGATAAGATCTATAAGATGGTGATAAGATCCACTCAGTTGTACTCAAATTCTATTGTACAAAGCTGAAAAGCTCTATATCAAGTTGTGCATGATCCATGAGTGAGTACAACTGATGCATCATTGTTCATGGAAGGTGAGATTTCATTCAGGCACTGTAGCCTGACATTGTACTCAAATTCTAATGTACAAAGCTGTAAGGTTTTCTGTTAATTTCAAGGAGATATGAATTTTGGTTTGGTGTTTATTTTTTCAATTAGAATAAAATATTTTGGTTTTGAAGCATTTCGGTGCTCCATTTCGGAGTTGTATTGTTTATGTGTATTAATTCAAAAAAATAGTTCAAATCCAAAAATAAAATTATTTAGAAATTGAGCAATTTAATCTAAAAAAAAACTATAAAATGATTTTTCATATATTGAGAATTTCACCATCAATCTTGCAAGGTCGTTATATTTTATGATTGCTTCAAAATTTTAATATCATATATATATAAACATGTTAAGAGACTCCTCATAAAATTTCATCCTAATTTAACAGTCGGATTAAGAGATATGACTGATATTGTAAAATTATTTATTATTTAAAAAAAAAACTATTTGGCTAAAACTGAACGGTTAGAATGAAACCAAAACATTCTGACCAAAATTGGGACGGAATTTTCAGAACGAGCTGAAATTTTAAATGAGATAAAAATTATGTTGTTTTATCTTATTTTTTTAAACTGGTACGTAACGTTTCAGTCATTTCAACCAAAACAAAACGAAATCAACAACATAGATTCATTTGGTATATCCGTTTATGCATGATCTATGCCCAAGTGTAACTGATGCATCATCGTTCATGTAAGATGAGATTTCACTTGGGTTACATTGCCTGACTTTATACTCAAATTCTAATGTACAAAGCTTAAAAGGCTTTGTGTCAATCCACCATATCTAGTTGTACATGATCTGCATGCAAGAATAATTACTCTTTATTTTCTGGTTAAAATTTTACACAGCCCTATGTTATATATTTAAAATGACAGAGTAAATCTTTTATTTTTAGCTATACATATTACGTTCCTGTAATGATACTAACATGAGATGGAAAGAAATTTCTTTCCATCTCTGTTCCTATAATCTCTCCTATCACCAATGTATTACAGCTCACGCCAACACTCCTCCTTAAGTTGATGTATATGGATCCCTTATGCACAACTTGACCAGTGAGTTATGGAAGTCTTTGCTGGATACGACCTTGGTAAGTATATCTACTAGTTGATCTTCAGATTTGACAAACGGGAATTGAATTGTCTTCGTCTCAAGGCTATGTTTAATGAAGTGCAGATCAACCTCCACATGTTTAGTTCTATCGTGTTGGACTGGATTTTAAGAAATATTTATCATAGCTTTATTATCACAAAAGAGATTCATTTTTGATTTAGGAGCGAAACCAATCTCAGTTAACAATTTTTTCTGCCAAAAAAGTTCACACACCTTTAGCCATCCCTTGAAATTTTAATTCGGCACCCGAGAGTGCCACCACCCACCTTTTGTTTCTTACTTCTCCATGTCACCAGATTTCCACCAACAAATGTGAAATACCCTGAGGTTGACTTCCTGTCCAGGCAGTTCCCCGCCCAGTTTGCATTTGTATAGCCTTTGACTTCTAAATTGCCATTCTTGGAAAATATAAGCGTTTTTCCTGAAGATGACTTCAAGTATTTTAGTATTCAAGTTACAACCTCCATGTGTTCCTCACTTGGGAAATGCATAAATTGACTCACCACGCTTACCGTATATGCAATATATGGGCGAGTATGCAATAAATAAATTAGTTTGCCAACTAATCGTTGATATTTCCCCTTATCAGTTTGTTTCTGGTCCGGATAAATCCCAAGTTTGTGATTCAAGATGATCGGGGCGTCTACTAGTTTGCACTCCAATTTCACTTCTGATAATAGGTATAGGATATATTTCCTTTAGGATAGAAAAATACCTTGATTAGATCTTGCATCTTCTATTCCCAAAAAGTATTTTAACCCACCTAGATTTTTCATTTCAAATTCGTTGACTAGTTGCCCCTAAAGTCGTGATAGTTCCTCCTTATCATCTCCTGTGATAATCATATCATCGACATGGATAATTAAGGTTGTTACCTTGCCTTGTTACCTTTTGAGAAATAAAGTATGGTATGAGTTGCTTTATGTGAAGTCGTACTTCTTCATTGCTAAGCTAAATCTTCCAAACCATGCTCATGGTGATTGCTTTAGTCCATACAGGGCTCACTGCAATTTACACATTTTGTTCTCTCATGTAGTTATTGAGTAACTTGAAGGAATATCCATATACACCTCCTCTTCAAGATCACTATATAGAAAGGTATTCTTCACATCAAACTGATGTAATGACCAGTCTAGATTTGTTGTGATAGATAATAATACTCTAATAGTGTTTAGTTTGGCTACTGGAGAGAAAGTTTCTCGATAGTCTACACCATATACTTGTGTATACCTTTTTTCCACGAGTCTTGTCTTGTACCTTTCCACAGATCTATCTGCTTTATATTTGATATAAAACACCCACTTGCACCCCACTGTCTTCTTTCCTCTCGGTAGTGATACTAAGTTCCATGTTTTATTCTCCATTAAGGCTTCCATTTCTTCTTTGATGGTGTGGGTCCACTTCAGGTGTGTTATGGCTTCCTCCATTCCTGTAGGGACTTGATTGGAAGAGGTGTCATGCATCAAAGTCTTGAGTGGTTTTGGTAGTCCCTGTGTAGACACATAATTTACAATAGGGTACCATGATCTTCTTTCTTCAACATTTAGTGAATATCTCCTTAGTAGTTTCCCACAATTATGCTTGTAAGGTAATTCATAACTAGTAGAAGATTCCATGACATTAGTGTTGAAAGGGCTTGCCTCATGATTCTCAGGAGTTGGGTATTCGGGTACTTTAGAGGGGGACGAAACTGCAACTTCTGAAATAGTTTTTGAAACTACATCTTCTGCAACTTCTAAGGCTGTATTTTTGCACCTTCTGTTTCTATAGTAGCTTCTGGAATTTCAACATCTTCTAAACTAGTATTGTCTTCTGCAGCTTCTAGAACTCCACCTTTGTGTGAGGCACAACTTGATTATGTTGATTCCATACGTGCTTGAGACAAACCCGACCAATTCAATTCCATCCACTTCAATTTTTCTGTCTAATCTCCCCCTGAAGAGGAGAATTGGATGGGGAAAAAGTTTGTGTTTCCATAAAGGTGATGTCCATAGAGATATAGGTGTGGTTAGAAGTAGGATCATAACATCTATAACTCATTTGATGAAATGTATATCCCACAAATATAAATCAACGAGCACAGGGGTCCAACTTAGTTCTCTAGTTCTTATGAAAATGGACATACACAACACACCCAAATACACGGGGTGGAAGCATCAAAACCAAGGGCAAAGGGGTATATTTTGCAAGAACTTGTAATGGAGTTTGGAAACCCAACACCTTAGAGGGCAGTCTGTTCAGAAGATGCACAACAATAGTGACTGCATCAAGCTAATACCGAGAAGGAGCATGGGCATTTATTAAAAGAGCTCTGGTAATTTCAAGAACATTATTGATAAATCTGCGTAGAAATTAAGTCGAAAGATATAATTATATTTTTATGGGTCAGTTTGATTTAATCGTTGGCCATTTTAAACGTGTAATTATATTCGGTCTAATCGAAGAATTTAATTAAGTGTGATGATTTAATTATGCTTCAAATTGATCAAATTAATTTTATTTAAGCTTTGAGAAATTAAGTTAAATTTAATTTCCAAAATAAAAAGGCGCGTAAAGTCAAGATTAATATTTGAAATGTCAACAAGGGTATAATTACACAAAATCATAAATTTTAAATCCAATTTGGGTGGTGCAATAGTAGCAAGAACAAATCTAAGGACCAAATTTCACTATCACCATAGACAAAGAGGATTTGAAACACAGAGAGGAGAGAATGAACAAATGAGAAAAATATGATAGACAATAGAGAAAAAAAGAGGAAAAAACGAGAAAAAAGGCTGAAAGAAATAGAGAAAATCTCACGTAAAATTTTGAATTTCTGGTTTCCCTCGCGCCAGCTCCCTTTCACTCTCATTCTCTGTCATTTTTTTCTCCTCTCTCTCTCTAAAAAACGCAACAGACCCGAAGCTCCCTCTCTCTTCCTCTTGGGCAGCCAACTCCCATCACTGTCGACCACCACATCCATCTAGGCACCACCATCGTCTCCGCCAACATCTCCAGCTGCCTCAGCCAATGAAAAATAAAAAATTAGACCCCTTCTCATTGAATCCCCCGGACGCGGGGAGGGTCGCCGCGACGCCGCGCTCGCCATTTTTTGGGGTGCGACATATTAAAAGAGCTCTGGTAATTCCAAGAACATGTCGATTTTTGTGCTCAGCAATACTGTTTTGTTAAGGAGTTTGAGGGCATGATGTTTCATGGACAATGCCATAAAGATTGAAATAATCACGAAATTGATGATTCACATATACGCCTCTATTGTTCAATCGAAGCACTTGAATCTTAGCAGAAAATTATGTGTTTACCATGGCATGAAATGATTTAAACACACTAAAAACTTTTTTTATGTTTTAGCAGATAGAGTCAAGTCATGCGAGTATAGTCATCGATGAAGAACACAAACCATATGAACCCGGATAAGGTATGAATTGGGGAAGGAACCCACACATCGGAATGTATCAAGGAGAATGGAGTATCCTTTTTATTCAAATGCATAGGATAAGAGACCCTATGGCTTTTTGCTAAAGTGCAGGTTTCACATTGAAAATCAGAATGTTGCACTTGAGAGAATAATTTTGGGAACAAGTGTTTCATATAGGTGAAGAAGGACAGGTGTCCTTATCTCCTTCTCTTTTATTTCAACTGAATGTTGCATGTGATATGCTATTCCCGTACTGAAATCTTCCACATAATAGAGTCCCCCTCTCTTCGTACCAAGCCTAATGATCTCCTTGTTGAGAATATCCTGGATAAGACAAAAAGTATGATACATGAGTACCAGACAATTAAGATCAGAAGTCATTTGGCCTACGGAGAGGAGCTTATGAGTGAGGGATGGAACAAGTAATGTATTAGGCAACTGTAATGTATGTGTTAATATCACTGTGCTTGTACTAGTGACTGGAGAGATGACGCCATTAGCATTGGCCATATTGGTACGTCTTGGTAAGGATGTTTGGGTGAAATCCTTGGCATCAAACATCATGTGGTTAGTGGCGCCTGAGTCCAGTAGCCATTCATCACATTCAGCATCACATGATGAATTAACACAAATATAACCGAGGTTACCTGCATCTAAGGATGAAGAACTGTGAACAATTTGTGGTGTAAAAGACAAGCGAGGTTTTACAGTGGCCACTACTGTAGTGCCAAGACCATCTTCTTTGCTAGTTATGTCTCTAGTTTTTTTGGTCTGAAGGTCATTCCACCAATCAGGATATCCATGCAACTTGAAATAATTTTCACATATATGCCTTTGATTCCCACAGTGAGTGCACTTCAAGCCTTCAATTGATGTTCGAGATTTCTTCTTCCCATTATGTATATTAGAAGTAAGGTTGATTGGCTTAAGTTGAAGTGCTTTAATAGCGAGAACATCCCCAGAAATGTTCTTGTTGTCTGAAATCATAACAGTCTGGCAAGTTGCTTCACGATGTACATGAGCATAAGCTTGTTCCATAGTAGGAAATGGATGAAGTTGTAGTACATCTCCTCTTATTTTGTCCAGTCAGTTTTCAAGTCCATCCAAGAAAACATACACCTGCTCTTCTTGAAGGATAATATTATACTTGTGAATATCAACTGCACACTCCATTGGATTAGGATGCCTAAAATTAATCTCGCACCATAACCCTTGGAGGCATTGTAGTATTGTTTCAGAGACACTCTTGCTTGTTTCAACTGCGTCACCCTTCGTCTCAGATCATAAACTTGAGATGTATCACTTCCATTGAAGTAAGTGGTAGCAATGAAGTCCCATATTATTTTTGCAGTAGAAAACCGAATAAAATTCCCTATTAATGAGGGATCCATTGAATTGATTAGCCATCATTTGACAATGGCATTGTTTGTACACCATTTATGAAAGAAAGGATATGTTAATAGTGGTTGTGGAAGATCACCATTAATATATCCCAATTTGTCTTTGCCTGAGATGTACATCTCAACAACTTGGGACCATAGGGCATGGTTGGTGTTGTTCAACTTGATGCCAATCGAAGCTGTAGGGGACTCAATAGACAGGGTCAAAGTTTGGATCTTACTAAGAGCTTTAGTGATTTTTATGGTGAATTCTAAAAACTTGGACTCTGGTTGAGGTATATCATACTGCTCTGTATCAATTTCAGAAGTCATGGTCAGCGAGGTAAAGAAAAAGACAGGAATTAGGGTTAGGGATTTTTGAAGCAGAAAAAAATAGAATGCTCTACTACCATGTGGGAATAATTACTCTTTATTTTCTGGCTAAAACTTTACACAGTTATGACAGAGTAAAAGCTTCTATTTTTGGCTATACAGATTACATTCGTGTAATGATGCTAACGTGAGATGGAAAGAAATTTCTTTCCATCTCTGTTCCTATAATCTGTCCTATCACCCATGAATTACAGCTCACTCCAATAAGAACAACTGATGCATCACCATTCATTCATGGAAGGTCTTGCTCGCATGGGACCAAGTTGTCCCAACGCTCATAAATAGTCTAGCAAGCAACCCTACCCTGTAAGCATCTTTCCAATTCGTCAATTTTGTTTTCCTAGTTACAATGAGAAGAAAATAAATGGCTGGCAACAGAAAAAATTCTTTGCTTGAAATGTTATTTCTTGAGGTCGTTCTCTATGTTATTATTTCATAATTAATCTTAATCAACCTGAGATAAATCACAATTTAAAGCCTAGATTTTGAAGTAAATCATGGGTCTGATGAGTTTATTCCAGTTGAGTTAGCTAAACTTTTGCATCAAACTATCATATCTAACCGAGTAATTCTCATGGATTGATTGCTTGACATAGTGAGCTTCGAAATCATTCAAGAAAAAAGTTTCATCTCTGTAAAGCTGCCATGGAGAGTACTTGAAGTAAATGCTTTCTTGATAAAGATTGTGACCTGAAAGTAAATGGCTTGGTCATTAATTTCATTAACGTGTTTGAATTTCATGGCTGCTCTTAAACTTGATGCGGAAGACAAGACCGAAAGCGACCTTTATCTGTTTTTCTAAATCTTGTTGGGTTTCATGTGTCTGAAACTTAGGTTGAAATAAATAAGTCACCCTTTAAAAACAAACATGGGGATTATACAATAACCTAAAAGAGCTAAGTATTTATTACTAAAAAGTTAAACCGTGTAGGAGTTCATTGTAACTCCCCACACATTTTACTGTAGATTCTAACAGTGTTTTTTTGTTTTTCTTTTTTTTTAACATTTACATTTTTTTTTTCATTACTTCTTTATTTTACAGTGTTTCCTTTTTTTTTATTGTTTTTTTCTATTCTTTTTTTACTTTCGATTACATTTTTCTTTTCTTTTATTTTCTTTTTTAATTTGTTTTTTTATTTTTTTATTTTTTTTTCATAATTTCCCATAAATTTGTTTTTTACTGGTTATATTTTTTTTTCTTTATATATATATATATTTTGTATAATCAGAGTATCTAGCTAGCTTAAACGCACCATGATTAATCCTCATATTAAATTTTTTTATAGATTTTTTTCCTTGATTATATTTATTTTTATTTTTCTCCCATAAAGTTTTTTTTCTAATTACATTCTTTTAATTGTTTTTCTTTTTCCACTTATATATATGATCGAGGTGTCCGAGTTAGCTTAAAAGCACCACGATTAATCCTCGGATTCAATTTTTTTTATTGTTTTTTATTATTTTTCCTTGGTTATGTTTTTTTTCCTGATTATGTTTTTTTCATTTTTTTCCATGATATATTTTTTTGTTGGTTATATTTTTTAATTTTTTTATTTTTCTACTATTTTTTTTGTTTTTTATAATCAGATATCCTGGCTAGCTTAAGCACGCCACAATTAATCCTCTTATTTAATTTTTTATTTTTTTTACTTCCGATTACATTTTTCTTTTCTTCTTTTTCATTTTTTTCCTTAGCTTTTTTATTTGATTTTTTGCTAGCCTTTTTTTTTGTTATTATTTCTTTTTCTATTTTTTTTTTACTTCCACTTACATTTTTCTTTTCTTTTTTTTTATTTGTTTTTTTTCCTAGCCTTTTTTTTATTATTTTTTTTCATATTTTCCCATAAAAAATTTTCTACTGGTTATTTTTTTTTTCTTTTTTTATATATATGTTATTTATTTTGTATAATCAAAGTATCTAGATAGCTTAAACGCACCATGATTAATCCTCAGATTCAATTTTTTTTATAGCTTTTTCTTCCTTGATTATATATTTTTTTTATTTTTTTCCATGAATTTTTTTTCTAATTATATTCTTTTAATTTTTTTTTCCACTTATATTTATGATCGAGGTGTCCGAGCTAGTTTAAAAGCACCACGATTAATCCTCGGATTCAATTTTTTTTTTTTTTTGTTATTTTTTCTTGCTTATGTCCTTTTTCCTGATTATGTTTTTTTCATTTTTTTTCCATGTTATATTGTTTTGCTGGTTATATTTTTTTAATTTTTTTCTTTTTTTGTTATTTTTTTTTATGATCGGGTATCCTGGTTAGCTTAAGCACGCCACAATTAATCCTCTTATTTAATTTTTTTTACTTCCTATTACATTTTTCTTTTCTTTTTTTTCATTTTTTTCTTTGATTTTTTTTCTAGCCTTTTTTTTGTTATTATTTTTTTTTTTCTATTTTAAAATAAAAAATTTAAAATTATCTTAGAATGACCGAAAAAATCAAGAGATCGAAACTAAAATAACAAAATTAAAAAATTAAAATGCAAAATTATTTGTTAAATCTAGATAAAAAAAATTAATTCCTACGGCGGAGCGCGGGTTTACGGCTCGTATAACCTAAAAGAGCTCAGCATTTCACTGTAGATTGTATCTAAAAACACTGTGGATTGTAAGAGTGTATTTTTAAGTCGGTCCGGTTCTCGGTCCGGTTCTCGGTTCGGTTGGTTTACCGGTTTTCTGATTTTTTTTTTATCATTATTTGCACAGTGCAATCATGTTTTTAGCCATCGAAAAAGACAAAAAAAGGGTTATGGGTGTAGGGGCTCTGCGGTAATTACACAACACCGGTCCGGTCCGCCTACCATTTTCATATTTTATATTTTTTTTTAAAATAGCTAATTACGGGTTTATCCCCTAATAAGACAAATTTGCCGACTTAGGCACAGGGGTGTACCGGTAATTGACCATAATTTTTTATTATTTTTTTCTTTTAACTGTCGGCGCGTGTGACACGCGCCAGACGGTTTTCCACCCCACGCCCCCTTTAGACGGCGCGTGGGGCGTGCTCCGTTGGCCGGAGATAGACTACCGGCTTCTAGATCGATGCGCCGCCATGTGGTCTTCCTCCCTGGGCGGCGCATGTTGGCCCCAGGTGGCTGTGGACGTGGCGGTGACCAGTTAAAGCCGGTTCATCCATTTCTCTCTCTCCTGCATGTACAAGTGCAGGAGAGTCCCCCAGTTTTGTTTCCTCTACACTTCGGTCCCTGTAGTTTTAATTTCATTTATGGTCCTGATTTCTATTATATAAGTTTGGATTTTGTTTGATTTGGTCCTTCGATTGAAATTAATTGAAAGTTAATGTTTCACTCCGGTCCTCCTTCTTTTAATTTCCGGATTGAGTTTAAAACGATTAATTTATTCGGTACTGAAATTTCAATTCTTTCAATTTTATCCTTTGATTGAAATTGATAATATATTTGATTTTCATTTCGGCCCTTATACTTTGAATTTTTTATTTTAATCCCCTTATATTTAATTTTCATTTCAACCTTTATACTTTTTATTTTTTATTAATTATTAATCCCCTTAATAATATGAATTATTATTATTTAATTATTTTTCTTGTTTACTCTTTTATTAATGTTTTTAAGGTTTTTTTTTGGGATAATTTGATAATTTTTATTGTTTTGACAGTAATAACAATGATAATTTTTATTTTTATTTGATTATTTTGTTTGATCTTTTGTTAAAGTTCTAGGATTTTTTTAGTCTTTCATTTATTTTTGTTTCTTTCATTATTAATATAATAATAATCATAATAATAATAATAATAAGAAGAAGAAGAAGAAGAAGAAGAAGAAGAAGAAGAATAAGAATAATAATAATAATTTAATTGTTTCTCTTGTTTACTCTTTTGTTAATGTTTTTAAGTGTTTTTTTTCAGGATAATTTGCTAATTTTAATTGTTTTAATAATAAGAGCAATGATAATTTTAGATTTTAAAACTTTCATTTCGCTATTGTTATAATAGGGTGTGTTGAGCTATTTTATTATATTAAATTTCACATATATAAATATTATATTTTCATTTTAATCCAACAAATCCTATAAAAATTATTTGCTCAGCTGGCAACGTATAACATATATGTTTAAATTTTCAAATTAAATGATTTTTCTCAGCTAATAATTTTTATTTTATCATCTATTATATTTTTTTAATTTTCTCTTGCTTTTAGTTTTTTATTGGTTTGTTTTTTTATATTTTTAAGTTAGATTAATTTTTTTTACCTGATAATTTTGATTTTATTTTTTATTTTATCTTTTGTTAAAGTACTTAGGATTTTTTTTTGTCTTTCATTTATTTCTAGTTTCTATTCATTATTAACAAAATTATTATTATTATTATTATTATTATTATTATTATTATTATTATTATTATTATTTTTCTTGCTTACTCTTTTATTAATATTTTTTAGTGTTTTTTCTCTCAGAATAATTTGATAATTCTAATTGTTTTGGCAGTAATAGCAATAATAATTTTAGATGTTAAAACTTCGATTTTGCTATTTTTATAATAGGGTGTAGTAATCTGTTTTATTATATTATATTTTATATATATAGATATTATATTTTAATTGTAGACCAACAAATCCTATTAATTTCTTTAATCCCAACAATCATAAAAATTATTTGCTTAGCCCCCAGCGTAGTGCTGCCAATTTTTTTAATTTTCAGCTGAAATGATTTTTTTTTCAGGTAATAATTTTTCTTTTTGTTTTATCATTTATTTTATTTTTTTTATTTTCTCTTTTGTTAATGTTTTTAGACTTCTTTTAGTGTTTGATTTAATTTTATTTTTTTGTTATTAACGCAATAATAATATTAACATTAAGAATAATAATAATAATTTGAGTTTTTATTCATATTTGCTTCTTTTTTTTCTGTCGAGGTAGTTTAATAATTGTTATTGTTTTTGCAGTAATAGTAATGCTAATTTTAGAAGTGAACACTTCGATGTTACTATTGTTATAACAGGGTATTTTGATTTGTTTCATTATATCAAACTATACATGTAGAAATATTATATTTTAATCTAAAAAGTTATAAAAAATATTTGCTCCGCCCGCAACGAAGTGGGGGCCATCAAACTAGTATTAACTAAAAGATAATTGTCGCGCCTCTTTTACTATGCATTTCTTCACTGTTGATCCAGATTCAGTTTACTATTCATTGCGACCGTAAAATGATGATTTTACCCCCAGGATCGAAAATCTTTAGCCTTCGGGACCAGGGGCAGTTTAGGATTTTCCACGTTACACGGGCGGTATTTTAGAATTTGTTGCACAGTAAAATAACTATTTTAGCTCCCATAAACGACAAAACCCGCCGCCTGAAACTGGGGGTATTACGGTACTTGTGCTCTCGATTTTTTCTTAGATATCACTGTGTCCAGGGGTGTTTGAGTAATTGTCCAGTATATTATTTTTTTTACCGAATACTGCAGGCGCGTCTCACAAACGCGCCTGTCGTTTTTCGCCCGCACGCTCCCTTCTGGAGGCGCGTGAGGTGTCATTAGGAGGTTAAAACTGGTCGTCCGCCGTGTCTTCAGGTGCGCCTCCATGCCCTCTTCCTCCTTAAGTGGCGCGTGGCATGTGAATATGGTCGTAGAATCTCAGGTGGACGGTTTTTATTCCCCACCCTCTTTTCTCTCTCCTGCTGACAACAAATGCAGTCAAGTCTCTCATTTATGCGTAAGTTTCATTTTAGTCCATGAAGTTTTGATTTCATTTTTCTTATTGATTTTTCAATGAAAAATTCGATTTGTTTCAATTATGCCCTTCAATTGAAATTTGATGATATACTTTAAGTTTCATTTCGGTCCTTCATCTTTTGATTTTTAGTGTTTTTTTTTTTCCTTTAATGATTTTGGTATGCAAGGTTTAATTTGTTCTAATTTTCTCCTTTAATTGAAATTGGTTATATATTCAACTTTTCATTTCAGTCCCTTTTTTTTCTATATTTATGCATTTGTGCTTTTAGTTTTTGTTTTTAATTTTTGTTGTTTTATTTTTTGCTAGAATTTTCATTTTATTCGGTTCCATTATGAAATTTTAATTTATGTTGATTACACTGTTTTTTTTTTCAAAAAAAATCTCTTTATTGTTTTGCGGTCTCAAGATTTTTATTTATTGCAGTTTTGTGATTCAATTAGAATTAATTATATATTTTATTTTTTTTTATTGTGGCACTTATTCTTTTAATTTTTTTAATTTAGTGTTGATTCCTTTTTTTCCCGGTCATTCTTGGACAATGTTTGTTTTTTGTATGTATTTATTCATTTATGCTTTTAGATTTTGTTTTTAATTTTGGTGTTTTAGTTTTTTATTGGAGTTTTCTTTTTATTAGGTTTCATTCTGAAACTTTAATATATGTTGATTACAATGCATTTAAAAAAAATCTCTTTATTATTTTTTGATCTCAAGATTTTGATTTGTTGCTGTTTTATCATTTAATTAAAATTAATTATATGTTTTGTTTTTTATTATGGAACTAATTTTTTTATTTTTTTATTTAATATTGTTTTTTTTCTCGATCATTCTTGGATAGTGTTTGTTTTCTGATCGTATTTATTCATTTATACTTTTAGATTTTGTCATTATTTTTTGTCATTTTATTTTTTTGTTTGGGTTTTATTTTTATTAGGTTTCGTTCTAAAATTGTAATTTATGTTGTTTACACTGCATTTTATTTTGAAAAATTCTTTTATTATTTTTCGGTCACAAGATTTTGATTTGGTATTGGGATTTTTTTTTTACCAGTTCAATCCTGAAATTTTAATTTATATTGGTAATCATTTTAGAATTAATATTCCTCCCTTTTTCCCTTTATTCATTTTTTTTTGTTTTCTGCTGTTTTTATTTGCTCTTTGGATTAGATGATTTTTATAATTTTACTATTTACGCAGTGATAATAATAATTTTAGTGATTGGTTTTTTATTATTTTTTATCAAAATCTTTTTGTTTTTTTTATGATTTTTCAGGGCAATTTAATTATTTTAATTATTTTGATAGTAATGTTAATAATAATTTTAGATGTTATAGCAATGATAATGGAAATAACATAAAGATGAATTTTTAATTTATGTTTTCATCTTTTTATGGATAAAAACTAACTATTTATTTTGTAATTTGATTATTATAGGTATTTTCACAATTTATTTACACACACACACACACACACACACACACACATATATATATATATATATATATATATATATATATATATATATATATATATGTGTGTGTATATATATATATTGAAATTGAATTATAAAATTAATTAATCTTAATGCAGTGAATTCAATAATTCAAATTTTTAATTTTTTTCTTTTTTAATGATGATGATGATAAATTTATACCGATTATTTTCATTGAAAACTATAATTTATATCGATTTAAAATTCATATATCTTATAGAAAACCTGCATCTGACAAGAATTACGCATACATTTATTATTTTGATTAAATTTATATTACAATAAAAAAAAATACACACAATTAATATTTTTAAAATTTCTGTATTGTTTTTCAGTCTCAAAGTTTTAATTTACTACAGTTTTATCATTCAATTGGAATTAATTATATATATTATTTTTTATTTTGGCACTTATTCTTTTAATTTTTTATTTAGTATTGATTCCTTTAGTTTTTTTTTTTTTTTTTTTATCTTTCTTGAACAATTTTTATTTTATGTCCATATTCATTCATTTAAACTTCTGGTTTTTGTTTTGAATTTTTATCATTTTATTTTTTATTGGGGTTCTATTTTTATTTGGTTCAATTCTGAAATTTTAATTTATATTAGTGATCATTTTAAAATTATTTTTGTTTTTTTCCCTATTATTTTTATTTGAATTTCGAATCAGATAATTTTATGATTTTTATTGTTTGTGCAATAATAATGATGATTTTTTTTTGCTTTTTTTTTCTTTTTTTGAAAAAATATTTAACTTTTTTTTAATTATTCAGGTCAATTTACTAATTTTTACTATTTTAGCAGTAATATTAATATTAATTTTAACTATTGCAATAATGATAATGATGGTAACGTGGGGATGAATTTTTAATATATATTTTTTTCTTTTTGGAGATAGAAAATTAACTATTTTTTTTAATGCAAGTTCTTTCACAATTTATATTTAATTAATTTAATTTAAATTAAATTAAATTGAATTATAAAATAAACTAATTTTAATACAATGTATTCAATAATTCAGATATCTTTGTGCTTTTTTTAATGATAATGATAATTTTATACTAGTTATTTCATTAAAACCTACTAAACCAAAAAATTTATGTCAATTTAAAATTCATATATTTTATAGAAAACTTGCACTTCAAAAAATTTCTACACATATTTATTATGCTGTCTAAATTTATGTTATAATAAAAAAAATTATATATAATTAATATTTTTTTACGTTGAAAAAAATATGGTTCCACCCGCGACGAGGCGCAGGTACCAAGACTAGTATAGTATAATTGTAGTCGGATGTGTACTTATATCCATTTTTTTATTATTTTATGTTCAATACATTAGATATTACATTCCCAATCTCTTAAATGTAATTAAAAATAAATTATTTATCAAAATCTATGAGAATTTTCGCATGATCTTACTCTGTATTCTAATTTTGATTGTTTAGGAAAGAACTCATCTATAATGTTTAGTGAATGCTAGTTAATATAGTCCAGCGACATTAACGCGATTCAAATAAAAAGTAAATAAAAGTAAAAAAATAAATTGTAGGGAATTATTTAGTATTATTATTAAATATAGTTCAATACGTGGATTTAAAAATTTTCTTACCTAACTTTCTATTTAGTCAGTATTTAAAATTAAATTGTGTAATTTTTTTTATTGATATGTAATTTAGTCGACTTGATGGGTTTAAAAGTAATTAAAAAAACTAGCAAAAAAAACATGGTTTAATTAAAAAAATAAAATCAAGATGACAATTCTTAAACAATATAATCAAGAGTGCTATGAAAAATTAAGAATATTATTATTATTATTCATTAAATGTCAATTCAACAAGAAAGAACATTATTAATGACGATTTCCTTAGCTCCTCCCCAACGGCCATGTCAACTACAGCCAGCAATCGTTCAATACAGCTAGTAAACTGCCCGCCAATGAGAACCCAACAAGACAGTAGCTCCAAGGTGCTATTGTAACTTAACACACTTGTATATATAACGTCAGTCAAAGATACTTGACATTTGATGTGGCTAGTTCCTTTAGTGACACCTTTCAGGTTACAGAAAACCCAAAGTGATCTCAACTGCAGAGAGATAAACCCCACTCCAACTACTATTCTTCCCTCTATTTTCTGAAGACAAAACTATGCTACCACTGTCATTCTCCTTGAAAAATAGCTTCAAACCATAACCTCTGATATGGCCACAAAAATCTTGAATGCTGCTATGTTTGGCCTTACACCTGAAAACATGTCCTCTCATGAACATTTACCTTCGGAATTAGATTCTTCATTCCTTAATACTAGCACCGTAATAGCACTTTGTGTCTTCTTTGCTCTCCTTTGTGCTTGTATCATTATTGGTCACCTTCTTGAGGAGAACCGTTGGGCTAATGAGTCCATCACTGCACTTCTTTTGGTATCTCAGTTTGATTCTTGGTTGAAAAATAATGGGGTTTTCTCCCTTTTGTGCTCTTGATTGATTGTTTAACATGGGGTGGATTTGTTTTTTGTTTTTTCAGGGGCTGTGTGCTGGTGCTGTGGTTCTCTTGATTAGGAAAGGGGATGGTTCGCATTTATTGAAGTTTAGTGAGGATTTATTCTTCCTTTATTTGCTTCCTCCAATCATTTTCAATGCAGGGTATGACTTCATTCTCTGCCTTGATGTGAATTTTGGATGGTTATTGGTTTGGTGTTATGAGGAAAGATTCGGTTTGTTGTTTTTGATATATTGTCTCTGAGAAAACCCTGAGTCGCATGTTTCTTTCTTCTCTCCTTCTAGTTATTGTTTCTTAAAATTTGAGAGTTTGTTGCAGATTCCAGGTTAAGAAAAAGCGGTTTTTCAAGAATTTCACAGCAATCTTGTTGTTTGGAATATTTGGCACAGTAATTTCATTCTGCATCATATCACTAGGTAAGATCATTTCAAAAATTTGTCTTTTTGCAAGTCTGATAATCGAAGTTGTCGATTTATATGCTGATAATGAGAAGCAACAGTACAACCAAGTTTTTATCTTATATCTTGTCAAAATAGAAAGATTCTAAATTCATATTGTTTGTATGATGATCTTGTAGGTGTTTTTTGGATTTTTAGGAAAATTGGTGTCAGATCTCTGAATATCAAAGATCACCTAGGTGATTTATAGAAACTGCTTAATTTAATTTAATTCACCAATCATTGTTGATACTAGCGAATCTTAATTACCGCTTCCTGCACCTGTAGCTATCGGTGCCATAATGTCAGCAACTGACTCAGTTTGCACATTGCAGGTACACAATATAAAGTTAAACGTTAGAAAGAAAACAAGCTTATTCTTGATAATTCCCTTATGCTGTTATTGATTTTTTTCTTTCAAGGTTCTCAGTCAAGATGAGACGCCCTTTCTTTACAGTATAGTGTTTGGGGAGGGTGTAGTGAATGATGCTACCTCTATTGTGCTTTTCAATTCAGTTCAAACGCTGGATTTCCACAACATTGATGGCTTCACAGCCTTAAAATTGATAGGGACCTTCCTTTACCTCCTCTTCACGAGTACTGCTCTTGGTATAGCAGTAAGTCTAGCTATCATAGTCTTTTCACTGCCAAATTTTGACTGCGCCTAGTGGTAGCAGGTTCTTGGCTCTTGCTTATTTTTTGCTTGATAAATTGAGTGTTCATGTTTGTGGTTTGGATCTAAATGAACAAAATGCAAATTTTCAGGTGGGTCTTTTAAGTGCTTTTATCATAAAAACACTATACTTTGGAAGGTAAGAAATGTTTTTCAGTTTTCTTTTTCATCTAATATTGCGTTGGCCTCTTTCATATCTATATGCTTCTGTTTTCCAAAGCCTTCGTCATATCTAAGTTTCTTTGCATAGCATATGGTCATGTTTTAAGTCAAGAAGTATAGGTAAATTAAAACTGTTACCTTCTGAGGGAAAATGATGGTTTTCAATATTATATAAAAAAAAGTAAAGGTTTGTCTAAAATCAATGGAGGAAAATGCCTTAGGTCTTCTAGTTTCATATGTGATCACAAATTTGGAGGCATTAAGCTGACTTTTATTCATGTTGGATTTTGTGTATTACAACTTTAAGTGATTGTTGTCTCATCAACAGGCATTCCACTGATCGTGAATTTGCACTTATGATTCTTATGGCTTATTTGCCATACCTTCTAGCTGAGGTACTCGCTATTAACTTCAAATGTTTCCTGGTATATTTTGTGGTTTACATTATGATGAGAAAAGGATGTGAAGTCAGTGTGGGGGATTATTCTCCCTCTTCCTATTCACCACTCATCATTTAGTAGATTAATACATGCCTCGAAAATTTCATTCCTTTCACCTGTGTAGCCATACCACTCGCCTGCTGTTACTTAGATTAAGTTTGGATTGAGTGTATATCTTCTAACTGGGTGGGGAAGGGTTATCATCTTCCTGTCGAACCATCCTAAAATACCTTTCACCTCAAAATTCGAAAATTTTATCTATTATAGAACTGTGGTGAGCTGATTTCATCAAGATATAGATGGAAAAAAAAAGAACAAAGAGCTTGCACCAATTGGATAAGTTGGTTCCCCACTGGGATGGGATCATTGGTTGAATGTTAATTTACTTTTCTTCTTACAGCTTCTAAATCTGAGTGGGATTCTGACAGTTTTCTTCTGTGGCATTGTAATGTCGCACTACACATGGCACAATGTAACAGAAAGCTCACGGATAACAACCAAGTGAGAATAGAAACCCTTTTCTTTCCTCTTAAACTTTCAGAAACTTTGGTTCGTTTAACAATTGTATCATGAGTTTCAGTGGAAAAAGTTATAATCTTCATGGTGGCTGATAATTTCAGGCATGCATTCGCAACAATATCATTCATTGCAGAAACTTTCATATTTCTATATGTTGGTATGGATGCCTTAGACATTGACAAGTGGAGAGAAAGTAACGCAAGGTAAATTCTACCCATAAACTTTAAAGTTTAGGCCTGAGAGTCTATGGAAATTTAGCACTTGCACAACTTGGTTGATTAACCTAGAAAAAGGACACAGTAGTTAACTTAAGCCTGCTGATGCGTTCTGTAATATATGTGCTCCAGCATGTGCTTGTTACTCTTAAATTATTCAATATTGCTAGAGGTTTTCATTCGACCACCATTTTTTAACTCTAACCCGTTTCGCATCAATGATTCAGTGCAGGAACTTCAGCTGCTGTCAGCTCAACATTGTTTGCGTTAGTGTTAGTTGGAAGGGCAGCATTTATTTTTCCTATGGCAAATATCTTAAATTGTTTTCAGAAAATAGAGAGCTCAAAAATTCATTTTAAACAACAGGTGATTATTGGATGCATGATCTAGCCAATTGCTTTAATGGTGTAGTCATCGGTACTCCAAACTGTGCTAACTGTTTGAAATCTCAGTTTATTATGTGGTGGGCAGGGTTAATGAGAGGTGCAGTTACAATTGCTTTATCTTATAACCAAGTACGTCATAAATTCTTAACATGTTACTTAAATTTTGATGTTTGGTTTCTGGGCTTCTCACTTGTGCACTCTGTAATTACAGTTTGCAAATTCTGTGAAATCGTCCCCAGAATCTGCACTGATGATTACAAGTACCATGATTGTAGTTCTTTTCAGCACAATTGTAAGTTCTGTATTTTACTGGTATAACCGGAAAACATTATTTGCTCTTGTTACTTGAGTTTCATTGGATGTTAAGAATTGCAAGATTATATTTGCTGAACTTGTTATAATCTTAGCACAGATTAGAACAATTCTTTTTTCTAAACAGGTCTGCGGTTCGGTAACAAAACCTCTAATTGAAGCAGTGCTGTTAAGACATAGAAAACCAATGGTTTCAGATTTAGATGATAACGTAAGCCTGGAAGAATTGAGGGTACTTTTACTTGAAAGTGGTGATCCAAATAGCAGCAACAACAATCAACCAGCTCGAAGGGCAAGTAGCTTAAGGTTACTAATAAGTCACCCCACTACAACTGTTCACTACTTTTGGAGAAAGTTTGACGACAGATTCATGAGACCAGTGTTCGGAGGGCGGGGATTTGTTCCATTTGTACCTAGTTCACCCACAGGTGCAGCTGATGAGAGTTCTTCTGAGTGAAGGTTTCATCTTTTTATCATCCCGTCTTATATTGAAGTGATAGAAAGCAGCTGCAAATTTCAATTTCCTTCTTTCTTAGAGCTAGGCTGGTGTAATTATTCAAATGATCACACAAGCATGTGTTCTTTATGCTCTCTGTTACAAAAAAATTTAGAAGAAAATGTTCTTTCCTGGAGTATATAGTAATATAGCATCAAATTCGAATATACAGAAAGGTTTCCTGATGATTCCATGACAAACAAAAAAACACAGCTGAAAATAGTCTCTCTGCTGATTTATGCCCAAATATTTGATGCACATTGAAGAACTAAAAGGTTATCAATGAACTTTGATCAACACAATGGCTAATCTATGGCCTATGGGTTTAGCCCAACAATATATAAAAGCATCATTATGGAAAATGCTAGCTCTGTCTCTCTCTCTGGTTGACTACATGCCATTGCCTGATTGGCTTAGCTACATATAGTCGATAAATTTAAACACAAAAAGCGAGTCTCTTCATGCAAAAAAAAAAAAAAGAGCAAGCAAACCTTTGTTAATCTGTAAACAGGGAGCTGAAACTGAAATGGCTCTCACAAAAATGGATTTCTTTTCTTCTGCTTCTCTAGTGCATCATGCTGCATTTGAGTGTTATCGCTCTACGTGATGACAAACTTGACACTTCTAGATTTCGTGATGACAATTGTGGGCTTGACACACACACATGCCGCCATTATAAACATTAAGCTATTTTTTAAAGAAAAAAGGGGACATCTTTTATATTTATTCTTATGAAATTATATTATAAGAAATGACAAATCAAAGCCTGAAAGACTAACATTTTTCATCCAATATACTCTCTACTGCTGGTTTTCATGACAATAATATAAAAAATAAAAAATACTAGCAGATTTGGCTTGTGAACATAAGTGAATCATGAACAATCTAAATTGTATTCATTGATTTTGTTGGTTTTTATTTTAAAAATATGACCTTCACCGTCAAAAGAAAACCAGTAAAAATGATCTCTAGATTATAAGAAAATAAACTGGCTCACTACATCAAACACATTTTATGCACTACTTGTATATATATAGGTTTTGCATATGAATTTACAGACTTGAAGGGGAAGTTTTTACTGGTTAATAAGTGGTTTTGCAGACTTACAAAACAAAAACAAATGTTCAAAATCCAATCTTTATCAACTCATATGACCTTGAGGAAAATATAACACTCTTTCTCCATATATGGGAAAGTCCATTAACGTAAATGCACATGCCTTTCATAATTATTAGGTTTTTTCTAATATGTTGATATTAATACCAAGTAGCTTAGTTAATAGCAATCAAATTCTTATAAAAACCAAATCTCCAAGCCATAACATTAACTGAGTGATTCTCTCTCACTAATTGTTTTTTCTTCACCGTAGTAACTAGAAACCAACATGAAATCTGTTTACCTTTTATTCTGAAATCTAAAATGAGTTACATTTATCATTATTATTCTTTTATTAATGTGATTGTCCAAACCATATTATTTTCATCTTAACTAATCTCATGTGATTTGAAGTTAATAACCAAGTAAATTTTTAATAGCTATCTAATTAGTAATCATGGAGTTCAAACATAAAACTAAATAGAAAACAAACCCTTCTATCTTTATTTTTGTCATGGCATTAGGAATGTTATGAAGTGCGTGTGAGAGAGCACAATTTCTTCCAAATTTTATGTAGCGAATAGCATATATCCTCCATGCTTGAATATCAGCTGCAGCATAAACCATTTTCCAAAAAATAAAGAACGATATTTTGACATCAAATATAGTATTTATGTAAAAATCAATCTATTAGATTAACTTTAAAAAATTGCGATTTAAAGCCTGTTTCAAATCGAATTTCTAGTTAAACTTGGCATGATATTAACCTTGCTAACCTGATTTACTCATCTTGATTTATAATGATTTAGTTCATCAGATTAAACTTGAGAAAAACCAAACCAGTTTAATATTTTTTAAAAACAAAAATGAACAAAACATTTTTGCTAACCTAAAGTTAACTTAATGACTTTGCAACCAAATCTTTTTTCATTGATAGCCCAGTTCATGAAATTTATCGAAAGCATAGCACATTGCTTAACCTGGTGGTGACCAGCCCAGTAAACAAGGCCAAGCCCATCAATGGAATGCACGCAGACTTTCAGCACTGTATGGTAGCTTCTATTTTTCATCCTTAAACCCTTCAGCTGCAGGAACAAAAACCTCTCTGATCGGATCGGTACATTTTGAAGAGGCTATACATGATCAGTAAAGATGGCTCTATTAAGAAGATTACAGGCAATTCGTGCACTTAATCAAACCATTGGGATTCGAGAATCTTCTTCTTATCTGTGAGTGCTATTCTTCATTTCGTATTGCTCTGTTTGGTTTCTTAGAAAATGCAAGAAAAAGGAAAGGAAAAGGTAAGTTTGAGTTTTGAGTGAAAGTTTTCATCTTTTTTAATTGGAAAGAAAACCCTTTTGGATTTATGTCTTGTAAGGGTGCGAGAGAGGTTTTTGGTTGAGGCTATGTTTGGTTGCTGAGAAAATGCAGGAAAAGGAGAAGTTTCAATTTTGAATTCAAAGTTTCTATTTTTTACAATATGCAGAGCTACAAATAGGCTTATCTGTTTGGCTGTAGTTCATGAGGATAGATTTCTTGTTTTACACTCGACTTATTCGGTTGAAGAGACAGACTGGGAATTGCAAAGAAACTGTTGGATCTGGAAATGTTGTTATGTTGTATAAGTATAACAAAAGCGAAAACAAAGGCTTTGTTGCGCTTTTTTTTCTTTTTTTATATTATTTGCAGCAGAATTGGATAAGTTAATCACGTTTTCAGTCGTCTTTCGAACAAAACGATGTTTTCTTCACACGATTTTATGGGAATTGGAGTTAAATTGTGTTTGAAGGTAGTTTTATGAGAAATGTTGCTCTTTGTCTACTCAGGCTTGGGAGCTCAAGAAGCTACTCCAATAATTCCACTGATATTTCAAATGGTAAATTGTCTATTTTGGCTCTCATTTTTAGTAGTTTAATTTATCTTAAATTTAATGAAGAATTCGTTGATTATATGTTTGTTTTGTTTTAGGTCTTAAATTTAATTCCCCAAGATTTTCTTCTTGCTTATATAATGACCGCAATGCTCTTCCTTGGACTCATAGAAGTACAATGACTCTTCATTCTACGATGGTAAATTTATGGAACATAAAATTTAGGTGAAAACAGGTGTAATTTTTATTTTGTGATTGGAGTTTTTGAAGTATCAATGCTTCAAATGTCTAATTGTTTAGGAGAGGATACTGTTCTTTTTTATTTTATGTGTTCTGTTTCTTTCAGGCCATGGATTTATCAATCTTCTTAAATGGCAAGAGGTCTGCAACAACAAAAGTGAATGCCCCCCCACAAGCACGACAGATGGTGTGTCATCTTTACCTTTTAAACTGTCATTTTTTGTTCTTCCTTACAATTTGATTTTGGAAGTGGTTGCAATTTTCATGATGTAGAACTTTCATAAGCAATTAAGTCAAACAAAAAGTAAAGTCAAGAGTGAAATAGTTCAGGGAGAAGATCCCTGCAACATGCAAGGACTGAGTGCAATAAATAGTATTTAGTATATTAGTCATTAGCTTCAGAGCAGAGATACTTGTATCTTCCTTGACTTTCTTACACTTTAAGTCTTGATGACTACTTAAATAAAAGTCATTCTGAGCTTAGTTAATTGTTCAAAAGGTTTAATGGCCTAGCTGTAAACTAACAATAAACTTCTAAGATTTAAATATGGTTCTTTAGTTGTGAAACTGCTTTTCATTGTTCAACTTACTTGTACCATATCTTGTTGAAGTTCTCTATATAATCTGTTTGCAGCAGAAAAATTTAGAACCAGAAATGATGCTTCATTGTGCCAGATCAACAAAATCTTACAGTTTGATCATTTATATAATGTAAACCCATAAAACAATTGTAGATTTGTGTTTCCCGTGGACATGCCTGATGGAGGTAGAACATGCATTATAGTTTGGTAGTTTAGTTTGGGTGGTGTATATCCCTTCTTCATTGAACTTATTCATGTCCAAGGACTTTCATTTGGTTCATTCGGTGCTGTTTCTGGCCAATCACTTTAACAGATTAGCAATTTTGCATCAATATTTCATTCTTATATAAGAACTCGTGTGCGAACTTACTCCTGTTGCAACTATCTTGGTTGTTCATTTATGGAGTAAGACAATAACTTGATCACTTGCTTATGTAATAATATATGCAGGGATCTCTTAAAGTGGCCATTTCAAGTCCTGGATTCATATATGAACCTTATGCTCCTCGTGATACAATCTCATTCTGGCGGAGGTTAGTTGGATGTTAGAGTGAAACTCCTCTCTGGATGTTGCTGAAGAATGGTTTAGTTGGCAGCCATGCCCTCTCTTCCAAAATGTCAAGCTATTGAAAATTTCTTCCATGTCAAACTAATTATTGTTTGAACCAAATTAATATCAGTAAATGACTAGGTGACAATGCTAAATATTCACATAAAGTCACAGTTTAAAATTTTTGTTTTTGTTGATAAATAATCAATATATTAAATGCGTTTGAGGATTTGACTGTTGAGGCTATGTAGAGGATGAGGTGGGGTGTGCAAAGATTAGAATTCTCAGCTTATTCAGGCCATATAGAAACTCTTCCAAGTTCTTTACATTTTATTTTGATTGTATGGCGGTCAGCTTTCTTCATGTCATCTCCTTATACTGGAATGGTATTCACTGAAATTAGTTCCAAACTTCCAGCTAACTTTACTAGTTAGTGGTTTGCGTTTCTACTGTATTCTCTTAAGAATGTAATTAGGTTTCATAGTTCCTACGACTTCTGTTTAGCAGTTAGTACAAGTTCCCAGCCATCAGCACCTTTTTTCTTCTTCTCTTGTATCAGATGGTTCACAAAAAGCGGCTGGAGAAGAACAAAAAATGACATCATTTTAGAGGTAGTTATCTTGTTTATTAAATTTGTAGCATTCACAAATCAACATTTTGATTGGATTTATTCAGACTTATTTTCTCTTGAAGCATTCTAGAATTGGTTTTCATGTAAATCATATTCCAATGTGGGCTTATTGTCACCTGAATTAACATTTTTTGCTCATTTTTGCAGCTCAAAAATGCCTATGCTATTGTCAAGTTAAGAAAAACTGGATACTCAAAACATAAGTTTTACTTAGAAGCCTTCAAATTATACAAAGAGGTATCCTGATCTTTGTATTTCCAAGCTCGACCTAACCATTAAAGTCTCTCTGGTTACTTTGTTTTGTTACTACACAACTGGATTCAGATCTCATGCTTGTTTTCCTGGTGTCTTCTTTTTTGGGGGTTTCCAGATAAACACTCTACTGGCAAATGGTGACAAAACAACACTCAGAAAAGCAGTTACAGAAAAAATGTACTCCGTATGCACTGTCCCTTTTCCTCCTGTCTCACTCCTGCTTTTTCCAGATTCAACTCTTCATTTTCTGTTCAGTTATGCTGCTATATGCCTTTGCACTTTCATCAAATTTGGCTTAACATACAGCTTGTCTCTTGAGTCATTACTTTCGGTTATGTTACTGACAGGAACTCAAAAATGAAATTAAACAAAGAAAGTCTGAATGGAATATGAGCAAGCTTTATTGGGAGTTGATTGAACCAGCTGTTCTGATACGAACGTTGCGAGCTCGACTGGCAAGCATATACATTTTTTGTTTACAATATTAATATACATCACACTGGTCCTCATTTTGAAGACAACAACTACCAAATAGTTTGCAGCTTACTTTAGCATAGAAAAAGATGGCACTATGCATCTATACTTGTCCCTGAGCTGAGGTCATCTAAATTTGGGACTCGTCCTTTTCCTTTATGCTGACTACACTTGCCTTTCTTTCCTTCCATATTTACAGATTGGTGTTGATAAGAGCGACCTCAATAAAGTTTTCATACAGCTGACACTTGAGATCAAGACAAAGCAGGTACAACTACTGTTTAGGAAGGAATCGTTTTCTGTTATGTTGTGTCATTTTCTACACGTTTGTTTTATTGCCTGAATATGCGCATGATTTGGATGTTAACCAAGGCATATTCCCCATGGCTCAGCTTCTTCAAATACACAGTAATATTGATCCTTGTAAGGCTATTTCGTGCAGTAGTGGAACCATTTATGATCGGTGACTGTAATTTTAGATCTTTGACAGTGTTGTGACCAGCAACATTATAGAAGACAGAAAGTAAATGCAACAGGGTTTATTAATTGCATGTTTAGTTGGTTGCTATACAAGTATTGTCTTTGTTATGCAAGTTTTTCCATGATGTAAATTAAAATTAGATGCAAATTGGAGGATTTTGATGTAACATTGAAATTATGGCCTGATTGTCATGTTTCAAACTACAATCCTCGTGCCTGTCTGCTTTTGCTCATTAAACATTTTTCGTTGATAATTCGGTAGACTTACATATTGCTGCCTATCACTTGCAGAAGTTCGAGGCATATGATTCTAAAGGAGCCAGAGTTGCTGGAGATAAAAATAAGGAGGTGGGCTTAATTGTATAATTATCCTTTTGGTTTTGTCCAGCCTATTTTATTAGTTCTATCCTATAATTGGGACTTATTCTTTTCTTCTATGACATTGCAATTAAAACCTGCTTGAAATCTTATTTGAGAATGTTTATCATTCATTTCTGTGTGGAAAAGTAGTTTTTCTGCCATTTGATTGAACGGACTAATGTAAGATTTGTGTTCTACAATTTGGATGGCTAACCGTGGGATGTCAGGCCCCAGTTGAACATCGAAAGCTTAACCTAGCTCCATCATTTATTTTGGTAGTAGTTAGCATTTTCCCCATCTCCTCCGAATTATGATTGATGTCTACTATAATTTCCAGATCCTTGTCCGTGAAATCTGGGTATTTGAGAAATCCCTTTTTCATCCTGGAGCTTACTGGCGGCTTTGTGGACGAATTAAAGCATAAGCTGGCCTTTTGTGATGAGCGATCAAAGATCAAGTTCTGCCTATGAATAACCTTTACTTCAATTTTCTAAACTGAAGACAACTGTAATAGATCCAGTATCATGTCATACAATTTTTTTTATGAGTTCAATTTGTGTATTGAATTTCTAGGAAATAATAAATTGACTATCTTTGCCAGTTTCACCCTTCCCTTCATAGTTATGTGTTGTCTACAAAAATAATAATCAGGATGCCTTCCTGCATCATGGAGATAAGAAACAGGAACTGGTAAATCTTGAAGACAAAAAGACTAACAAGCAACATTTATGAGTTGTTGGAGGAATTTATTAATTCCTGGCATAATATATATTATTTTAATTTCATGATTAGGAATATCCTTTGATTAATTTATTATATCAATTGAGATTAATTTTCCTTTTCAAACAATCTTTGGAATTAGTATTCCTTTAAAACCCTCCAAGCTGAATTTAATCTAGAGGTTTAAGTGAAATATCATATTTAGAATCATTTTGAGTGTCAAAAATTAAATTTCAAATTAAATTTATTTTCTAAAAATATAAAAAAAATTAAATAAAGGTCAATTCTCTGATTTAATACACTGAAGAGGATAAATCAAAGTTAAAACTAATTTATTTGAAATACCTATCGATCTTCTTTTTTTCTTGATAGGCTTTTGAAGGAATAAAAAGAAAGTGAGAAGGGTAGTATAAAAAATGAAATAAGTTGATAGTTTATAAACATGTGAATTCAATTTATTTATCAGTTAAATATAAATTAAACTCTCCTACGAAATTGAATTACAATTACAGCCTAAAAAATATGAATTTACCTTGGGATTAGATATTAGAAGTGATTCACTCGATGAGTGAATTTATTTGCCTGGCGTGCCTTGATTTTATGGCCATGGCCGATGATAATATTTGCCTAGTCCCTCGAGTGTGAGAAATGTATGAAACAAAGGACGAGGGAATGAAGGCTGCACCAGCCTTGCCACCAACAAGAAGAAGATTATGATGGTGTTTGGGAGAGCTGTTGCTGTAGCTTTTGAAAGTGTGTTTCGTGCTGAAATACATTAAAATGATGTTTTTTTATTTTTTTAAAATCATTTCTGATATCAGCACATCAAAATGATCTAAAAACACTAACCGTCTGTTTTTAAAATTCAAAAAAAAAAAAAGGACCAAAAGCACCCAAAAGCGTTTTTGGGTGGCTTCCCAAATACCCCCTATGTAGACCAGCAAGCGGAGAATTCCAGGTTTGTTTTTTCAGATGCGAGAAATCTCCCTCTTAAAAAAATATATTTTATAAATTTAAATGAGCGAATAAAACTTTAATCATCTTATATTTTTACAAGGGATATATATATATTTTATCTTAAATTCAAGATCTATCGCGTAGATCGCAAATGCCATCATGAGTGTGGACAATTCCAGGTATTACTCTTGAGAAATGGATGATTAGAAGAGCATCTCCATGATCTTTGAAGAAGAAAATAAATATCACCAATCAATGCCCCAGTAGGATGAGTAGGAGTCAGTTTGCCCAGAATAGTTTTAAATTACTAATACTAACAGGAATATCTGATCTTTGTGATTATGAATCTAGTGTTTTTGAATAATTAAGTGTTAAATGTATTTTTTTAATGCAAAAAAATTGAAAGCATAAAACATCACCATAATAAAAAAAATTGTAATGTAGTGAAAATTCTTCTTGCACGCAATCCATTACATAAATGTTCTTTATCGAAATAAATAAAAACAATTGAATGATAAATCCTTGAAAACTATTTGAACCAGCGAGGATTTAAATGTAGATTTCAATCATAATCCAATTCGTTTGCAAACTATCTGGGAAATTCAGCAAAAACTTCCCAACCTCGGTTTCTATTGCAATGAATGCTTAACTTGACTTTTGATATCGTTCAAGCCAGTACCTTTTGCTTTGAGCAGAAGTAAACTTAGCAGACCTCTTTTGTCCTGGGTCATTATCATTTTTCAAGAAAAGAAACGCATTCCTTTCGAGCAACGTCTTCCTGCTTCCTGTTAACCTCTACTTGTAAGAAAAGAAGAGCCCATATCAACGCATCATTCAACAAAATCCCCCTCCCCCGCTCCATCAACTTTGAAATGGATAAAAAAGAGCTCCAGTTCCATTCTCTTGATATTTGCAACAGGCTCTACAACTTTGTCACGAAAATTGTCTCAGAGCATGCCTTCAAGACTGTGAAATTGGGCCATCCTGTGCCTCAAAACTTGGCAAAAACAAAAAATGGAGCTATGGCTAGGGCTGTCCATGAAAGTGGTCACAAGGTGCACTCCAGGAATCAAGAAGTGGCACCAGTTTGTGAAGACGTTAAACAAGCCAAATATAGTTTGAAGAGATCGGAAACTTTTGCCTCATCTTGCTACTCTAGCGATGAACAAGATGGCAAGGAGCTCCCTACCGTTCAAGACAATGATGCCACAAGAGGAAGCACCATTGCCGTATTCACCTGTGCGAAAGCAAAACCAAAACCAGCCAAGATCAAGAAAAATGTTACGCATCAATGACAGGGTAGAAGAGATGGATACGAGGAAGAAAATGAAAAGGAGCCCATCAACTGAGAAACTGCCTTCAAACTGACCTAGAAGAAGATGTGTTCAGCCAGTAAAATCAACTCTCAAGAAGGAATCGGATTTAGGTGGGAAATCAACATCTTTTGGTCACTGTGATTTAGCTGAAAGATCACCTCTTCTTCTTTTTTAATTCATTATGACACTGATTGATGAGTTCATGGGTTGAAACCATCTTTTTGTTTATGTAACGGGCAGTGCTGGTTGCTGATTTGTCCTAGTCGAGTCCGAGGTTATTACCTCGGGTTAATTTTAATCAATTACAATATTATTTTAATAAAAAAACTGTCCTAATATTCTATAATTTAATCAGAATTATATTTTATAGTATGAGTTTTATTTTACAATCAATAAAATAGGTTTGCTATTATTTTTTATTTAATATCCAGTGAGCTTTATAATAAATATTATTAATTTTATATTGAATAAAAAAAAACCCTATGCAGACCCTAGCTATTGTTCACCTTCCCTTACATTCATCAGCTACCAACCATTACCATCAGCAACTAGCTTGATTTGTCAGTGTTAGTCTCAGTGTTAGTCTCTCCATATTAATCATATTGTTGTTCTCATTATGAACTTCTTTTTATTCGAAAAAATTATATTTCTTTTAGTTATTGTTTATGGATTAAGCAGGTAAAATCCGATTATCTCAAACTCTTAAAAGATAAACTCGCCGAAACTCGAATCTAAAATCTACTATACAAATCTCAAACCTTTTATTGATATTAAAAACTCATCTCTTCTCAGTTTTTTTTTCAAAACTCCAGTTATACACTTTAGAAGTTTAACACTCACCATAATTAGAGCTTCGACGTCAGCAGTAGTTGGGGCTGCAATGTCAACAATAGCTTGAGCTTCAACAATAACGGCGGTAACTGGGGCTTCAACAACATCTTCCTCGGTACTAAATGTCAAAGCTGAAGCCAAAACTTTCAATGCCTAATAAGAAATGAGAGAGGCACCTAGATGATTGGTTTATATCTTGCTTAGCATTGCAATCCAACTGTGTTTTTGAAATTAATTTTGTGTTTTTTATACCGGAGCTTGCAAAGATGCGACGATGGCTGCGGATATCGTCGTCAATTTCTTGGTGTCAGTGCTGTTCCATCCAGAGAAGTGAATTTTGGTGGATGGTTCATATATGGGGTTTGGGTTCGGTGGTGCCAAGATTGGAAACAATCGTTATTGAAGTTTTAATCAATAAGATAAAAGTGATTTGCTCAAAAACTAGTGACATGAAATGTAATAAAGGATGAGATGATTGGTTCTACTGTTGATTGGTTTGATAGATATTGTAGTTCATGTACTTTTCAGAATGTGGGTGTATGGGTTAGCTTGGTTTACGTGTAACTCGACTAATTCTATGAATCTTGAAGTTAATAACGAGTTAAAACCTTCAATGTCCCTTGCTGATAAGGAACTTGAACCGATGACATCTAGAGAGCAAACCCAAGGCCTGAAAAGTGAATCACACCCCTCAATATTGTAATACATGCATTGTTGACGTGTTTTCAGTAAGTTAATAAAACTTATAATTTGGGTTATAAATATGATTAAGTTTAATAAGATGGTTTTATTTGATTATACAATAAAAAAGCAATGACAATATATAGATTGTTTTTTTTAAAAAAATAATGATAAAATGACTTGTATAAGAATTTTTATCAATCAATAAATAAATCATGTAGCTCAATTCCTAAACAGTCCAATACAAAGGGATGAAATAAAAAATAAAAATAACTTGACTTAGTTTATTAAATCCATAACTTGAACTGTGAGACAGGAGAAACTCTATATAAAGCAAATAAAAAATTTATGATAATCAATTCCTAACAATCTAAAAATAGAAGGATAAAATTAGAAAAATATTATTTTACAAAAAGAGCAAAAAAAATCAAAACAAAACCTTGACAAGCCTCTTAAACCCCGTGAGCTAAGTAATATGAATGTGATAACCTAGTAGAAGAAAAAAAAAATTCAATTCCCAAAACAAACAAAACGTTGAAGAATAGAATCAAAAAGATTTCTCGAGTCAACTGGTGTTAACCTATCAAATCAATTATCTAGATTATAAGATCAAGATAATCTCCATAAAAAATAAAAACATAAAACACTCAAAGTCTAATTTTCCAATGAAGTGAATGTCAAATGATAAAATTAAAAAAAAAATCATTATAAAAAATAAATCTAAATAAAATATTGTTGTTAACCTTGTTTTAACCTTTCAAATTTATGATTTAAATAATGAGATAGAAACTCAATTTCTATTCAACTTTTGACGTTGAGGGATGGAATTAAAAAAAAAAAAAACTCAACAAAATAATGAAAATTTCATATAACAGGAAACTTTTTCGCAATGAATCCTTAGAATGAGATGGGGGGGGGTTGCCATCTTCATTTCACCATTTATCATTGACCTACATGCATTGCCCAAACGGAAAGAACTCGATGTGTAGCTTTAAATGCCACCACAAACGGCTGTGTTTGAACACTGGAAGAAATATCAAAAGTTTGAAAAGTGATGAAAAGTTCATTAATTCCAAAATTTATTTATCGGCGAGGCTCAACAGTTTCTGAAATCACTTTCTAGATAATTAAATTTTAGCCAAAAAGTTTTCCATGGAGTTCAAAAGTGATCTGTTCCGTAGCTTTGTAACACACATAAGGTCACAAATTTTCTGAAAACATTGGCAGAAATAGATAAGGAAGGGGGGATTCTTCATGCCATGGAAATCTAATATCACCTTTCTAGAGGTTTTGCTATATCAGTATTTCAAACTCTGGTATGCTAAACATGCATTTGCAGAGGTGGAAAAGAAATTTCAGTTGTTTATTCAAGAGCTGGTTATTCACCTACTGATTATCGTTTAGAAGCTGTAAGAATTTATTCCTTTTTTTTTATTCTGCTGCTTGCTATCTTGATTCGAGTCTGTTTCAGAAGTATTTCATTTTGTACTCTGCCTGCTTCTGGCATAATTTTCCTGGTTATTCCTGGATTAGTTCCAATATCAGTTGCAAGATACTGATTTTTACCTTAAATGTTACTTCTATGAATAAAGAATCCTGTTTCCTGGATTATGATGATATCATATGGGTGTTTGATGCTCATTCTTTTCTAGGAATGGAGAGCTAGGGTACTTATGGAGCAGTCATCAGCTGTCAAGTGCCCATCCATATCTTATCATTTAGCAGGAACCAAAAAGATTCAACAAGAACTTGCAAAACCCAATATGCTTGAAAGGGAGTAGATTTTTGCAAGATGAACACTTTCCGCCTTTTCTCAAATCATTGCTGGTTATCTAATTTCTTTTTCGGCAACGGAGGCTGTGAAAGGGACTTTGTGCGTGAGCCACAAAGATCATGCCATATGTGAACTTGGATTATATGATGCTTACTTGAGGTATGTAACCCGTGCATCAAAATATGTCACCATATGGTTTTTTCTATTGGAGTATTTGTTTTAAAAAGGAAAGATAGAAAGAAAAAGCATTCGAATCCACCAATACACCACCAAACACCATTTCTTTCACATTTATGCTTGAAATTTTTGGTATGTGCAGGAGCAAGGAGAAAGTTATCATAAATGAGCAGTGTGGATAATTAATGTGGACAAGGGCATCTTCATCATTTGAAGGAGTTGCAGCTGGATTCGCAGTCTTGGAGAGCATAGACATGAATTAACAGAGTGGCTTAATAATTTCTCCAAGTGGGTTTACGTTCTTGACTGAGACTTAATGGTTAACTTAGCATGTGTGTTAACAGCATTCAGCACCAGATTTGATATTTGTTCAGTAAATTGGTCATCGAGTCAAGTTTTTCTTTTTAGAAAAAACTATGTCCCACCATTTCCTTCTTTTTTTTTCCAGAAAGAAACATTGATAGGCAGGAGTTCCCTTTCTTATCCTGTTCCAACTTTCTGATGGGTGGTTTTCCTTCCTGCCATTTTTGTAACAAATCATTTGTAACTGTATCATCAAACAAAGCAATTTGGAATTATACACGGCATCTCAAAATTGTTTTACACAGCAAATGTGATAAACTCAAGTGAGATTTGTAATTTAAGATAGCTGGTTGCAGCATTTATATTGAACTCCAGGTGCAATGTTGTGGAGTGTGAGTCCTCATATTTTAATGATTTTGCTTCACTATTCCTCGCGCAAAGAAAAGTAGCATTGTTTTAAATTTTTTGGCAGGTAAAGCGAAGTACGGTAGGTGAAGATATTGCAAGATGATGCACAAAATGTGGCAATAAAATGGGCTGAAGGAAGATAAACCTATAGAAACTTCTCTGAAACTTGTAAAAACTGGAACTGTGCATTTGCATGGAATACATAAAATCAGGCTCTATGAAGGGATTGTGTGAAAGCTTCACAAAGAATCCAATCTATCTCCGTATAGGATGTTCCTCGTTTCCTTAGAACAGCTCAAAGAAAGATCATTACGTTTTGCAGTGCATAAAACTACACAGAAATGCTCGTATCAGAGAGGTGCAATGTAGAATAATTTCAGTGTTCTAATTTCCTTTTCATACAAGGCATCCTAACGATGACTCTATCTTAATGAAAAGAGTAGCTAAAAAATGCAAATTGAATATTTATATACACATGAGACCCTTGTAAAATAAAGGGCTAAACAAGCTCTCCACATTCTTAAAACTAATGATTGTTTTTGTTTTCTTTTTTTCCAAGACTATGAATAGTGTTTTTATCTGCATAAGTTATATTTTCCCTCCACCCCAGCTCTAGAGCTCGTTGCTCCCACATTGAAGTAAGTTTACGCTCCTCTACTAGTCCTGCTTCGGCTCTCTCCCTTCCTGCTTCGCAAGCTTCTGTGTGCGCACTACATTTTTGTGCTTCGGTTTCATATTGTAAGGAAACTCTCCTGGCATTTATTACCAAATTCCCTGTCTGCTCCAAAGTTTCATTAGCTACCCTTTTTTGTAAATCAATCTCCTCTGCTATTAAATCAGCCACACCCTTCTTCATTTCCTCACTTATTTCTGGATCGTGTTTGCCACATTCTGCAAATACAATATAGAAGACCTCTGATAACTTGTAAAACTAGCTTGACAAAGAATACATGTAAATCATCTTTAGCAGTGTATAAGTCTTCCATTAATTGTATATGCAATTAAGATATGGAGAAGCGTGTTCATCTGGTAAAGTGAGAAAATGTTCAAGGAAGAAAATCTCATCTACTGAGTTTTGCCTTCAATTAGAACTTCGTTAGCATTGAAAAGAGAAAGCAAACTTCTTGTCTGATTTCAATGTTCCACATGAGGATGTTGAATAACATGTTTTGAGAAGCATAAATCATGTGTATAAAGGGTTAAATGTGAATATTTCAGTGGTTCCTGCTTGGGCGATTTCATTCAATCTCCAAGGAAAGGAAAGGAAAGGAAACCACAGTTTAAAACAGCAAAGAAAGCAAGAGAGCAGGACTGACCAGGATATGAGTTGTTGATAAATTCTGCAGAATAAGAGATGTTAAAACAAAGTTAGTGGAAACATCAGTATTTTTAACAGGACAGAAACCAGCGAAAATTAAATTTTCGAAGTAACTTAAGAATACACAAGAAACAGACAATCAAGATCACAAGGATAACTAATGAAAATCCGCCTATGTACCCAATTTATAGTACGTAGAATGTTGGGGGGGAAAGTGGCACTGTTTTCAGATTCCCTGTGTAGAAGTCTAGTACTCCCCAAAGTGTATTTGAACATTTTCATTTCATAAGGGAATAAATTTAGATGCATAACAAAAGGGCACTCTAGCATCCATTCAGAAAAAGAAAGAAAAAAAGATATCCTAACATCACCATCAACGTATAATCAACACTCAAATGATGCTATTGTTTAATGATGTTTATGTGACTGGCAAAAGAGTATTGCAGTTGGTGTTCTGCTTTGATATTCATCGAGATGAACTGAAAAAAGCCCTTTTATCCCAAAGCAGAAAGTAGAAAATATTCCAACTCTCTAATTAACATCAAATGGTTTGATAGCACAGACGAACACTTTTGAACTTACAAAAGTATTGCTACCAAGGTAAATTCCTGCAACTTTTCTGCTTGTTAAAGCAGAGACTCGTACAAATGTCCATGCTATCTGCCATGGAAAAAGCTATTCACTTAACTAACTGCATTTCATTGGACTATGATTCAAATTGATGTCGTGTTTCACGGGGTTGACAGGAAAATCTACCATGAACGTGCTTGAAGCTGCTCTTTGGGCAAGAGCTAAGAGCTTGACAAAAGTTAATACTTCGGTGCAAACACCACCATAAAACTAAAAAATAGATGATGAAAAATGAGCGATAGAAAGCCTCGAAAATTTCTCAAAGAAGGATGGTATAACATCAAATGAGACCTTGTATTCCTGATATTACCATGAACTCACAAAACCTCAAGACATTGAAATTGGGGTTTTCAAAGTAAACCCTTTCAACCCTCAATCTCACTGGCCAAACTCACTTAATCAACCAAAGATTTATGATTTTCATTATTTCCTAGTATAAATTAGCAGCACATATCCCATGAAGAACTGATCAAACGTACCAGCCTACATTTGGAGATTTTTTCTTTTCATCAGAATAAATCTCATTGAAGTTATCCATCGTACCAAATTTGCTCAGATAAACAACACTTCCATGATGTTAAATGAATGTCTTTTCATTAAGAATTTCCCGCAACTATAACCATGTCGAGGCTGGTAATAACTTTAAATGCCTTGCCATATAATTTATACGAAGTCAAAAATCACCAAAATCATAAAAACAAAGACAAATTTCTTCCTAAATTACATAAACAGAACACATAAAATAGTGCATATATGAACGCATCAAAAGAGAGAGAGAGAACTGAAAACAAAACGCTGAAACAAAAATAGTGCATTTTTTATATACAGAAGTAAAAATTTTACTAAAAGTAGGCACATTTTTATGGTATCAAAACAGATCCAAAAGTGCAAACTAATTATCAGCCATGTTTAGAACGATCCGTAAGAAGCTTTGACTCACCTAATGTCCATGATATTTCCACTTCAGAGCAATTGCAATCACAAGAGCATGAAGCCTGAGCATCATTTGAACTCCCCTTCGAAAACAATCCAAGTCCAGCTATGTAGACAACAAAGAACATAGCCACCAGCACCAAAACCACCCTTAATGCACCATTACTAAACCCATAATGCTCTGATGGGTAAGCCATCTCTTCAGTCCCCTCTTTCTACGATGAAAAAACAAAGAAACAAAAAACCCGAAAAACCAAACTTTATATTTTGCTTTCAAAGGAATGAACTTTCAACCAAAATACAGTAGTAAAAAACCAAGCTTTTATTTGCAGAACATGAAAAATAGTCCAACTACAAAATTCGACAATGATTCTCGTCTAGGTACAAACTTAGAGCATATAAAGATCTGGGTCAAGCTCAATTTGGAGATCTAAGTGGTCCAACTACAAAATTCGACAATGACTCTCCTCTTTATCTGTACTAAAAATAGCAACTTCAGCGAATGAATGTACGTTAAAGAAATGTCTGTTCTTGAGTTTTTTGAGGAAATAGAAGAGACCCCAGATCCTTTTAAAGTGAAAAGGAAATTTACAAGACTTGGAAACGAGTGAACCTGTTGTCCGAGAAAAAGAGAGATACTGTAGCAAAGGGAGAAAATGTTGAAGTGGAGCACTACTACTTCAGTCTTATATCACTAATACTCCAATGCTTTTCTTTTATCATTCTGATTGCTACATTTGTTGGTGTTAAATAAGATTTGAGAAGCTAATGAAGTTGCAGTAATCTGGTTATGTTTACAGGCTGTCACTTGGTGTGATCCTTACTTATCAAACAGTTCGAAGAAATACATGAAAAATCTAACTGCAGATAAACATTTGTCGTTCTTCGATGAGCACAATCAAAATAAACAGATAGACACTGTTGGCAGTTGGTATCAATCTTAAAAAGTCCAAAGCTAAATTGAAAACTTATGTTAATGAAAAAAAAAAAAAAATCTACTTGATTTTCTATTTCTATTTCTATTTCTATCTATCTATCCATCTATCTATCTATTTTCCTGGAGAGGCTTGGTTACGAAGGATAACGTTAAAAAAATACATTAAAAGTGTTTGGTAAACAAGTCATTTTGATTAAAAAAATTATTTTGTATGACTGTCAAATTTATATATTTTAAAAAATAATTATATATTTATTTTTTTACTTTAACTTATATTGAGTAATGAAATTAGTAATATTATAATTGTTCTAGTTATAAAACCATTAAATACTTTAGTGGTTGACCAAAACAAGAACAAGGTCAATTCAAAATAAAACACGTCAAAATTTTTATTTTTTTGAAAAAAAAAGGTCAAAACAAGATTGTTTTGATTAGATTATTATGACAATCTTATATCAGACCGACTTTTGAGTTGAGTTTTAAAATTATAAAAATAATTATTTTAATTTATAGTATTGACTTGAGTTCAACCCATATTCACTCTGTCAACTCGTTACCCGGAGTTTGTTTTAATCAACTTTCAAGTTGGTTTCTAAGACTTTAATAATAACAATTTTTATCTTTATATTAATCTGAGTCAACTCGAGTTAAATTTCATTATTCAAGCTTTGCCCTAAGTTGACCCCTAAATCAAGTTTTAACATTTTAATAATAACTACTTTTTATTTTATGCTAACTAGGTCAATCCAGATTCATCCTCTTGAAACATGACTCAAGTCTTACCCTAAATTGACCTCTCTATCATATTTTAAAATTATAATAATAATTATTATTATTATTTTACATTGATCATGTTCAACAATCAGCACCACTTATGATTGAAGTAGTTTCACTTTTGAATCAAAGTTAAAAATATAATAATAATTATTTTTATTTTTGTTGACTCAAGTCAACCTATATCAACTTGATCCGTGACTCGAGCCTCAGCTAGAAATCCAAGCATTTCTCCTAGAAAAATTCAAGTTGAATTTTAAAATTATAAAAATAATTATTTGTTTATATATATATATATATATATATATATATATATATATATATATATATATATATCTTAGTGGATAATATTAGAGCTTAAAGTTCTTACCAGGATAATATAAAAATAAAAATAAAGCTATTGTTTTTAGAAATATACCTCCTCTTTTCTACCTCCTAGTTTAAAAAAATACATAAATTTACTATAAAATTTATTTAATTTTTATATCTCTACCTAAAAACTATGGCCCGTGAGGCTAAGCTGTGTATTTCATCGCTTGCAGGCATTAATCTCTGGCAAAAGCAACGTCCATCGCGAGCACAGCTTGGGACCACAGCTCTGCATTAATTATCGAACACCAAGCTGCCATGGACGTTCGTCATAGCCTCGTGAATTTCCTCATAAATTGACAGTTATCTGCGTTTGGTACTACGGCGCAACCGCAGTTTGCACCGCAGCTGAAGCATGAATTTGCCACTGTCACAAACAGGCACTGGGAGTGAAGAACTAGAAAACTACAATTCGTACAGATTGAATCAAAGTATTTTAACTCTGAATATCGATGAAGCCTGTTCACACATGCCTGGAGAACCATTTTCTTTGTCCGATCAGTCTGCTACATGATCCAAAATTTCATCAAGGTACGGCTGTAAATAATTCCTGGGGTCGGAGAAATAATTTTAAAGACAATGCTCGTGAACGCAATAATTTATCTGTTCTGTGTTCCGTTCTTGATCTTCATCATTTACAGCAGGTACCAGGGACATCTTCGTTCCGATCACCCCTGTTGGCGTTTATCCGCCACTTCTGCTAAGAAATCATTTCAGGAGAGGCCCCGGCCCCCATTCTTGCATTTCAGGAGAGGCCAAGCTTTATTCTCCACCGGGTCCCAGCTGCGCGCATTATTCGAAGCTCACAGTTCTCGGGATTATTAAAGAGCTGATCAAATTTCTCGACTGCCCATCTGAACCACTTCACAAGGAATACACGACAAGTCATACGATTATAATCGTCAAGCTACGTACAATGGAGATCCCCAAAATTGAACTTCTCGACTGCCCACTTGAACCACTTCGGATGGATGTGATGGGTATTATTTGAAAAATTAATTTTATTAAAAATATTTTAACTGTAATTTAAAATAATTTTTAAAATATTTATTTAAAATTATGATTAAGTTTGAGGTTAATAAAAAATAATTTTAAGTATTTTATTACCAAGTTTTTCATATTACTTTTAACTTGTGAAATTATATATATATATATATATATATATATAAAATTCAAGTAAATTAGACACTTGTTTTTATTCTCCCATCAAACTACTTGTAATTTTATCACGAATTATAAATTCATACATGAAGACCTCTGCAATCCCGGAATAAAATATAATAAAATATCATTTGAAACAAAATTAGGATTGCGAGAAAAAAATTATATTGTAATCTCCTTCTAATATATTTTTTTATATTTTAATTAATTTTTAGATTATATTAATATTAAAAATATATTTTATATATGAAAATATAATTAATAAAACAACAACAACTCTAATATAACAATCAACATCACTAAATAAAACAATTCATTATTTTTATTTGTTGTGATTGAACCCACCAATCCTTCCCTCTTTGTACCATTCCCTTCTATTTATTTTCCTAAACAAAATAATTCATTATTTTTATATGCTTGTAGCAGCAGCACAGAGAGGGTCGAGAAGCCATGAAAAACAGTTCTTTGCTACTTTGCATCTAACGATGTTTCGGCTGAATTTTAAAGATGGAACCCACTAAAATTTATTTATTTTTTTATTTATCAAACACCAAAACACAAATTTATTTCCAAAGACAGATCCAACAGCACTACCAAACACCTTCTTCATCAGGGTACAATGATCTTGGTGAAGCCCATTCATGTCCATGTCCCTCCATAGAGATTCAAGAAACCTGCGAAGAAAAAGAAAACCCTAATTATAATATAAGTTAACTTGTCGTGCCAGAAACTTGCAAGGAAAAAAATCATTTTCTGTAATAGCTAGATTCACCACCTGATGATCAATATATAAAAAACAGCCACAGAGAAAGCATGAACCAGAGAATTACAGGTCTCACTTCTACCATGTCTGCGAAAATAAGAACTCGCGCACCATGCCGCGTTACTGTAATAAGGAAAGCTAGAAGTTCCTTACACCTGCGAGGTTCAAGGGACTACAAGACTAATTTTTGAAGGATTTCTCACATGAATCTACCACATGCAGATAGCAGATCCTATTAAACAAAATCACATGGGGTTGCAACGAAAAAGACCGGAGATCTGATCTCGCTAATCGTTGCCAGACATTCGAGAAATTTGGGCAAACATCATACAGCAGCAGTTTTTCCTAAATCACCAGTTTCCTGTTTCTGGGGTTGTATGAGAGTACTTGTAATGAATAGGCCATTAGAATCTAGGCTTCACTCAGCGCTGGACAAATAAACGAAGTGAATAGCGCCATGCAAGTCATGTAAATCTCTAATTAAGCACCCAGATAAAAATATCTATGAAAGGTATAAAAGAGATGCACTGAAGTGCTTTGGTGATAGATATGCTATCTCCGATATTCATATTCATAAAATAAATGGAAAAACATGGTAGTAGATGTTCAATATCTATCTCATGTAAAAGTTTAAGTTGTTTAGTAAAGTCTTAAAATATAATTTATATTACTCTCTAATACATTCCCTCGGTGAAAGCCCTTTTGAGTTTCAAATTTTGATAGATTCATATTATTTTGTACTTGATTTTTATCAAATAAAATGAGAATTGTGGGATTTGAACTCGTGACCGTTGAGTCAACAAGACTCTAAAACCTTTGATGTTTCTTCACGATGTACGGTGATTCTCACTCTACTACTACTTTGTTTGAGCTTCATTTTTTTCTTTTTTAATAATACATTAAGATCAGATTGCAGAAGCAGAGGATTTGATCGATTAATTCATTTGCACAAGCATAAAAACTTTGATACCATATTAGAAAATCATCTTTTCTAAAAGTTCAAACTGTTAAGTAAAGTTCAAGAATATAATTTATATTACTCTCTAACAACAGAAACATGATTAACCAAAAGCCATCCAGCTTGTCGACGTTCATGATGATAACTAGAGAATCAATTTCACAGAAAACGAACTGCATCACTTGGCAGTGTCACTTGAAACATGATTAACACCATTGTTAATATAGATTACAGTCAATCAAGCACACAAGTTCCGCAACCTCCATGCCTTTCTGTTTACAGATTGTTCCTTTCTTTTCTTTTCTTTATATTAACACCAAATCGCCCACCTGAAACTATCTCTTATTTACCGATCGATTGTACTCTATATACTCTATAGTTAGCATTACCAAATTTTCATAATGTATTTGTGCTCAAGATAAATGCTTTCTTGACAGGGTTAGGAGCAGTTTTAAGCAATAATGGAAGGCTAATATTAGCCTTCTTCTTCAATAGGGCTTTGGGTGCTTAGGACTATTGATTTCTTAGTGGGATATATATATATATATATATCATCAAATTAAATTGCAAGTTTTACAAGTTATCTAGTTGGATTTGAATTTTTTATATATTTTTTTTAATTTTATTTTTTAATATTTAAATTGACTAATAATTAAATATTATAATTTATTTTGAATTGTTTTCTATATAATTATTTTGGTTTTATAATATTAGTCACATAATTAATAAATTAAATATGGTTGACTCAGTTTTTTTATTTTTTATTCATTTTATTTTTCAATATTAGGCTGATAAAAAAATTATAATTTTATTTAAACTTATTTTTCATTGAGATAATATTGTCTTATAATTTGAAGTACAAGATTAATATATCAAATTATTTTCTTAATTTATTTTTATTAAATTATTACAATATCATGATTTAATATATAAATTTACCGAATCGATTCTCTCATTTTGAAATCTCTGTGGAGGATTAAACTACAATTTAAAAGACAAGTCATGGCAACTTGGTGAATAAAAAATAATTCGTCTACCAGATTTGTTGGTATTGACCCAGCCACATATACATATACATGTACATGTACATAGACATATACATGTACATAGACATAGACATGTACATGCTGGATGGTGCGATTTTTTTTATTTGTTTTTAATAACATGAATTTTCACGCCAGCTCATTAATTACAGGCTCTGAGGTCAACGAATTGTCTATCATATTGCTGAATGATGTAATTGTTGAATAATAAAAGTCAATGGCATCGATCTCTGTTGCCCTCTCGGAGTATGGATTTTCGTTATCGTTAATATATTGACCAAAGGAACTTCGTGTCTTATTTTTATTCACCCAGTGCCGGCTTAAAACTGTATTTTAAAAATATTCAAATTAAATTCTTTTAATATTTTTAAATTATTTTGATGGGTAATTATCAAATTTATTTTTTAAAAAAATTATTTTATTATATTTATAAATAAAAATTACTTTAAAATCAATATCAACTACAACATTAAACATTTTATTAATTAAAGTGATAATTAATGTGGTGGTTAGCAGCCAAGCAGAGCCATATAATAAAAGTAATATTTAAGTCTCCAACTCATACGTTATGCCAAATAACAAGGTGGATGCATTTGTGGGATTCTATTTATTATTTAATTTGAAATTAAAATTAAACTGTATACCCTACTACAATATCAGGTAATTCGTACAAAAATACTTACAGAATTTAGCTAATAATATTATTTTCGGAACATTATCCCCCTAATTCCCATCAGTATTTACCAATAAGTATTATAATCGGTATTTTTCTAGTGTTTTTTCGATAAAATAGTTCAGTCCGTAACTATCAATGATAAATACCAAAAAATTAAAATGGGATTAACAAATTATGAAGAAGAATTTTTAAAATAAATAAATAACCCGAAAATGGAAGAAGTGGGAAGAAAGGAAGATAGAACTCACCATCCTTCACTTATTTCTTATAATTGACTTGCTCGGTTTGTATTTACGATGAACTGGTCAAAGCATGAAGCTTAATTTCTAAGTCTTTTAAAATTTAATAGATTTAGATCTCGTTCAGCCTTGTCTCATAACCAACAGGTGTTTGTTACTATATTTTAAAAGTATTTTTGAAAAAAAAATATTATTTTTATTTTATATTTAAAAATAAAAAATATATATTATTATTAAAAATAAATTTTTAAAAAAAATAATATATTTATAAACAAAAAATATTTTAAAAAACAACTTCAATCAGAATTTCAAATTTAGCTCTTAACTTTTAGCATACGTGTGACTGTTTAATTTTCCATCTTTATAATTATGAATATCTTGCAAATAAAGAAATTAAATAAATAAAAATCCAATAATATATAATAAGGAAATAGTTAAACTTATATTCCATTGGATCCTAATAGTACACTAAGCATTAAAAAATAGAGTCATGTAAACTTATTGCACCTCAACAACTTCAAGTTTGAACTTAGCTCTCAACGTTGGAGAAGCTCATGAACATTTCAACGTCTCTAATTTATTGCCACAGCTTTTGTAGGTTATTATTTTTTATATTAATACATTAAATCTTTAAAAATAAATTAATTTAATATATATAATATTTATGAAATAAAAAATATATGCCAAACAACCTGATATCGATTTATAATGTGGAACAACACCACAATCAAATACTTGAGAAAATTACAAAACACACATCGAGTTAATGATAAAAGACAATTGTTCTTACGGCATCTCATCATAATTAACCGACGGAATTAAAAAACAAGGAACCAAGCGAGGGTTTATACAAGAAGATAATATTGATACGTAGACACGTGGCATCATGAAAGGAAACAAGAGTAGGTAGTGATCACAGACGTGTGTTTTCTTGATATATGGCCAAGTCCATGCAAGCAGCACTGAAACACTTGCTATGGATGACCCGGCCGGATCACTTCCGTCCGGCTGGTACGTGCAACCAGATTAGGAAGGCCGGTGAGGATGTTAATTGAGGCACGCCGAATCAAGAAAAAAAAAGGGGGGTTTTCAGAATAAAGATCGAGGTGGTGTATCCCACACCCACTTATAGCTGAAGACTATCAAGTGCTGGACGTGGTACCGGCGCGCACACAAGTTCATGAAACCTTGGAGCTGTTAAGCCAGGCCTTTCGGTCATATCAACAGGATGAGCAGCGTTGCCTTTGATTTTCACTGCACCTGAGTCAACCACGTTCCACTCAAAACACTGGATCATAGCTGCTAGAGTCACGGGTAGTTCCAGCATGGCCAGAGCAATGCCAGGGCAGCTTCTTCTTCCAGTACCGAAAGGCAACAGCTCATAATGTTGCCCTTTAATGTCCATGGTGGCAGCAGACTGGACCTTGTCCCCGTCAGGATTTAGAAACCGTTCAGGTTCAAATTCTAACGGGTTTTTCCAGTACCTTGAGTCTCTTCCAATAGACCAGATGTTCACAAATAACAACGTGTCCTTGGGTATTGTGTATCCATTGATCTTGCTTTCTTGGATTGATTTTCTTGCGATCATTGGAATGGGAGGGTGAAGCCTAAAAGTTTCCTTGATGACGGCCTGGATATAAGGAAGATTTGGAGCGTCTGATTCTTCTACTACCCTCTTGTTTCCGACAACCGTGTCGATCTCCTGCCGCGCCTTCGCAAGTACCTTTGGATTGTTTATGAGCTCTGCTAGTGCCCATTCAGTCGCAGATGCTGTTGTGTCCGTCGCAGCTGTTATGAAATCCTTAATTTTGAGAAAATGTAACAGTATAGATCAGTATAGCAAGACAATAAAATAAAATAAATAAATAAATGAAATCCAGGATAGTACTGTTTTATATAGGGTTTTCCTTACCAAAACCAAGGCTTTAATGTGCTCTCTAGTTAGCTCCACCTCGGAGCTCTTATCTTCCAATGCATCAAGCATCATGTCCAGAAGATCTCTAGCCTTGTATTCTCCACCAGTACTGATCTTGTTCTTTCTTTCTATCTCGCGGTTTGTGATAATTTTCTCCAACAATGCATCATACCTTCTATGGACATCTTCAAATTTCTTTCTATAACCCTGAAAGTCCAAGTTCCTGCAAAACCAAAAGAAGTCGGAGACATTAAACTCTCCGAACATTTGTGTCACCTCACGCACCAGGGTTCTAACACCTTCAGCCTCGTTATCAGTCCCTGAACACCTTAGACTCAATATGATTTGTGAAATTATGTTGCTTGATAATTTTAGCAGCTCTTCAGTGACGTTAACACTATCACAAACTTTAGACTTGTCATGTAGAACCCCGAGGAACTGGTGCAGCTCCTTTCTTCGTACAGGGAGAAACTGGTTAAGTGCCCGGTTACCCAGGAACTCAAACGTGCTCATCTTTTTGATGAATCTCCAGTAAGGCCCGTAGGGTGAGAACGCGAAAGAAGAGCTATAGGTGAGGTGATCAATGGCTAAAGAATGCTTGCGGGACGAGAAGGTGAGGTCGTTTGTCTTGAGGAGTTCTTTAGCGAGCTCTGGCGTGGAAGCCACAACACAAGGGACAGAACCCAGGCGGAGATAGATTAAGGGACCATAAGAAGAACATAAATCACGAAAAGAATGGTGAATTAGGGGTCCAAGAAGATGGAAATGACCGATGATTGGTAAGGGCGTTGGACCCGGGGGAAGGGAGCCATGCCCTAGTCTACTGTTTTTGATGAAGACTGCGAGCAGAAGAATGGCAAAACCAGCTATTATAAGCTCAAACATCATGCTGCATAACCAGAAAGGAAGAGAAAGCAAGTGCAAAGAAATTGAGAGTTTTCTTGTGTTTCCTTGTTGCCATAGCCAGGCGACATGTTTGTATTTATACACACATCCGCGCGCAAAGTAGAAGTCAATGGTTGGTAATGTAGTAATTTTTATTTTTTAGGGCGTCTGAAAAGAGAGTATTTTATTTGTAAAAAAACCATTTAATTAATGTTTTTTATGCTTTTGATGCATAGATATTAAAAATAATAAAATCATTTCAATATTTTTTATATAAAAACATTTTTTTAATATATATACTGCACTACAACAACAAATTAATCTCCTCTCTTGCTAGATAGCCTCCAATTTTCACTCTTGCTAGCTTCTCATAATAATAATAATGACAATTATCAATTGCAAATGAGATTCTCATAATAATAATAATGACAACTATCAATTGCAAATGAGATATTCGTCTAGAAGTTGAATAAACTTGTTTTTTACTCTATATTAATATTCAAATCCTATTATGCATGTTTTTCATCTCGTGGTGTTTTATTTATTAAATTTATAAGATATTCAGTGAATTCAGGAATTAGTTGTGATGTACGTAAATTATCCTAAACATTCTAATTATAAAATAATAATAATAATAATCATGATCATCAGGTAATATTGCTAGCTAGGATTAATAAGACACGTAGGTGGAGCTCCAAGCGGTCACTGAGAATTTACTTTTTCAGTCGGACATGGAAGACATAAAAATCAATTGTTGACACCGGGCGTCGAGGACGGGATTACAAGGAAAAAACAAATGTAAAAAAAAAACCACGGTATTTTAACTTAGGAATATAGTTGTTTTCGAAGGACCCACGTAAGTATCCCCTACCAACCTCCAAATAAATTATTGGAGGATTATAATTAATAATATGATAATTGATATAGGTTTATATAGTTATTAATTTTAGAATTTTTTAAATTAATTAAGATAAACACAAGTTGACCCGAAGATTCATATTAATCAAAATAAATTTAAACCTTATAAAAATATTGTTTTCAATTGTAAAAGTAAACTCTGAAGAATGAATTAAAAGGATGTATTATTCCAATTTGGGATTTTTTTATTAGAAAAATCAATTTGTTCCTAACTAACCTAATCAATTTCCCATAAACTTCCACGTGAATATCTGCATTGATGAACTAGAATTTCCCTTTTACCAGTTCATCAATGGTTATAGGAATGCACCAATACTGGGTGCCCAGTCATTTCATAAAACGATCCCACAGTTTCGATCCAAACACTTGAACAATGCACGCAATCCATGGTTTTAATTTATATATAGCTTCATCACAAAGAGAGCACATGGATTTTTCGTAGCATGCAATTGTGCAGCTGTTCTTAAATGTTTCTTTCAAGAGAAGTTGCAATACTACGCTTCATTGGAGTAATTAATGGGCATAAGCTATATATCTCGTGGAGGGTCTAGGAAATACACAAGAATTAACCCTAATACCAAGGAAGCAGTTCATTTAAAAATTTAAGTTTACAGGTAGGGTTCAAAATATAATTTATATTATTCTTAATATATATTTTGAAGTGAAAACTTTTTAGACTTGAAACCTGCACAAGTATACATTATCTTGTGCTTTATTTTTATCAAATAAAATGAGGGTAGTGAGATTCGAACTTATGACCGTTGTATCAACAAGACTCTGATACCATATCAAGAAATCAACTCATCAAAAAATTTAAGCTTATAGGTAAGACACCAGAATATAATTTATATTATTTTCTAATAGTAAGAGCTTGAGATTATTAGGTTTGGTTTGCTCTTCATATGGTATTGGATTTGAACCATGTAGTTGTTAATACGATGATTACTAGAAATTTACATAATCGTTTTTTTTTATTATTTGAGAAAACCACACCTCCCAAAAAGCGCACTTTGTTGGCTCAAGTAAGTGAATAAAACCCCAGTTATCCCAGACTCTTACAAGAAGTGCACGCCCTGACTTGAACTCAAGACCTGTTATATAGATTTCAATTCCTTTGCCACCACGCCACATTCTTTGGAGACAACTTACATGATTATTAACTTCAAGACCCGTGAAATTAGTCGATATGCATGTAAACTAACCCGAACTCGTAAAATAATAATAATAATATAAAAAAAAAGGTTTACTTTGAAAAATTCAACCACGTTAATATTAAAAGAAAAAGTTTGCTCCCACTATCGCATCGGAAAGGGCTGAAATATACTGGCCAACCAAAAACACGTCGCACGACTGTTCACGAAAGATTTTATTATGTTTAGGGTATAATTAGTAATATTATATTAATTATTTTTTAAACTCATTTTTAAAAAAGGATACAGCCAAAACGAGAAGTCAGATATTCTTATTGCTTCTATTATGCTATGAGTCTCATTTTTAATACCGTAGAATTTTCTACAGCCACCATTCCTCGGAGCCAGCTCCACCGCTCGGCACAGGGTCGACATCGGGGGGGAAGAAAAAGGAGAGCTTCAACCATCCAATCAAATTACAGATGACCCTGAAAAATTCAGGCACCGAAGTTATCTATTAAAATAAAAGGACTAAAGTGTAATATTTGCTTTCAAACGATGGCTTGTGGCAAGTTTAGGACCCCTGGAGGCTACCAAACTCCAGCTTGATGACGTGGATCGGTGCTGACCGTTAGCATTCTGTGGATGGCACGTAGCACGCCCCTGTCCCCGCAGTCAACCACCACTTTGAAAACTCGCTCATTCGATCTTGGACGTCTATCACAAATTAATCGTTCCGCAGTCACTCTCTCCAGAGGTAGTTGGAATTTGTTTTATTAAAGTAATCTTTTTTTATTTTTTATAAATTATTTTTAATAAAAAAAAATTGAAAATATAAAAATATTTTTTTAAAATAAAAATAAAAATAATATTAAATATTTCAAAAGCACTGTAAACCCACCCACAAAATGTTAAGGAATCATCTCATCTAAAAATTTAAGTTGTTAAGTGGGACTCCATAATATAATTTATATTATTTTTTAACACAGCCCCTCAAGTAAAAGTCATTTGGGTTTGAAACTTACACACAAGTTCACTCTATTTTGTGCTTGATTTTTATCAAATAGAATGAGGATGGTGAAATTCAAACTTGTGACTGCTGAGTCAACAAGACTCTGATACCATATTAAAGAATCATCTCACTTAAAAATTTATTTTATTAGACGAGGTTCTAGAATATAATTTATATCATTTTGTTACATGAAACTCATCACTTTAATTGGTAAAGTAATATAGCTATATATATTTTTGAAATTAGTTTTAGTTAAAAAATATATTAAAATAATATTTTTATTTTATTTTTTTTAAATTATTTTTTAACATCAACATAAATAATTTAAAAATATAAAAAAATAAAAGTGTTTTCGAGGGAGGTGATATAATAAATGCATGCTTTTTGTTGCTTTTTTTTTTTTAATAAATAGTCGTCGTCAAACACAAATTCCCGTAGCCTCGCCAACCACACAAAATATCTACCCAAGTCGTCATTGTGCGGTGTAGATTGTAAACTAGCTTTTAACAAAATATATAAATATTTTCATTACGTTATGCACTAGGATTCATATATCTAATTAAATTAATTAATATTTAATAAAAATATCACTGGGATTAATATCTTCTATCTCGCAATACCGGATATGCACCAAGTTATGTCTAGTAATTTTATTTTCTTTAAGAAAATATCCTATCAAACAATGATACGTGTGAATATAAAAAAAAATTGTTAGTCAAATTAAATTAAATAATAAAAATTAATTATTAAACACCTAATTATTGAATGGATTAATGCACTAACTTTGCAATCATTGGCACAAAATTGGAATATTAAAAGAATAACATTCTATACTTTTCTAATAATTTCTCGGTTATAGATGCTCTCCGAACTTTGTTCGAGCCAGATGTGTCATGGCTTGTTCCACTGACCCATTAGTTACGTGTCTAGTGGGTCCAGTTCATGGGAGAACACTACGTGATTGCGGGTAATGCAGTAAAGTTTATTTTTGTTTGAAAGTATTTTAAAAAATAATTATTAAAATAATTATTTTATTTTTAAAAATTATTTTTACATCAATTAATAAAAACAATCTAAAAATTAAAAATATATTTTTCTTAATTTTCTCGAAACACAATGAGAAACAGTTCCTACATCTACCAACATGCTACTTTCTTGTTCTTTTTTTTTATAACAAGTAATTCTCATATATCCTGTAAATATAGTAAATAAGTAAAATATTGTAGAACGACAGATGTTCATAAGAAAACTTAAATCCTCTTAAATTCATGTTACTTTTCTTTTATAGGAAAATGGTGTGTGCTGAATTAAAACTGTTTGTCGGCAAGTGGATTTGACAGGTGATTCTAGAGGGGGGAAAATGTATTTTTTATTTATTTTATGTTATACAATGAAATAAAAATGAGGTGAAAGCTATCTTTAATGTTTTATTTAAATTACTATTTGTAATAATAAATTTAATTAATTAATTAAAAAAGTGTCTACATTTATAAAAAAAATACATTACAAATAACCTAAAAGAGAACGGTTCGTTACTGACTCATTGTCACTGTGGACTCGAAATTTTATTTGGTGTTGCGTGCACGGACGTCCACCTTTTTCTTTTTCCTTTTTTCAATTTCGAACAGTGATTTAACGAATTTGCCCCCTGATAACGACAAAACACGCTGCAAGACTGAAGGGCTTTATGGTCATTGCACCTTACGGACCGGGCCAATCCGGTCCGGTACGCAGCAGTTTCATTTTTGTTATTATTTTCATATATTGGCTAAATACAAATTTAACCCCTAATAAGACAAAACTGATGACTTGGCAATAGAGGCATACCGGTAATTGACCTTTCTTTTTTAATATTATTTTCGATTTAAGGTATGCGCGTGTAGAGCACGCGTCCCACGATCTCCAGCCTCATGCCCTATTCAAGTGGCGTGTGAGGTATCATCCAGTCACCGGAGATGGGCTACCGCCGTCTCATCCGATGTGCCTCCGCGTGGTCTTCCTCCCGGTGCGACGCGTGTCCTCATCGGATGGCGGTGGACGAGGCGGTGGCCAATTAAACACACTAGCCCCCTTTCTCTCTCTCCTGCACATACAAGTGCAGAAGAGGCCCCCGAGTTGCTGACTATTTCACTTCTGTCCCTCAACTTTAAAATTTGTATTGAATCCTGATTTCTGTTATATAAGTTTTGATTTAATTCGATTGGGTCCTTTGATTTAAATTAATTAAATGTGAATATTTCACTTCGGTCCTCCTTTTAATTTCCAAATTAGGTTGAAATAAATCAAGAAATTTGGTACACAAGTTTTGATTTTAATTTTATCCTTGGATGAAAATTGATAATATATTTGATTTTCATGTCGGCCCTTATACTTTTAATTTTTAATTTTAATCCTTTTAGTTTTTTTTTTATTTATGGAATAATCCTCATTTTTGTCCATGTATATATAAGTGTGCTTTATATTTGATTTTTAATTTTTATTATTTTCTTATTTGTTCAGGTGATATTTTTTCTTTTAAATTGGTTCTTAAATTTTATATTTATCATTTGAAATTTTTTTTTCCTCGCTATGTTTTTCGTTTTTATTTTTTATTGGTTTTGTTTTTTATATCTTCAAGTCAGGTTTTTTATTGGTTTTTTTTTTCTATCTTCAAGTCAGGTTAAATTTTCTTACCTAATATTTGAAAATTAATATTTTTTTTCCTCATTATGGTTTTTTGTTTTTGCTTTTTATTGGTTTTTTTTTTCTATCTTCAAGTCAGGTTAAATTTTTTTACCTAATATTTTTTTTTCTTTTGCTAAAGCTTTGAAGATTTTTTTAGCCTTTTATTTATTTTTGTTTTTTTTCATCATTAACACAGTAGTAGTAGTAGTAGTAGTAGTGATAATAATAATAATAATTTTAGTTATTTTTCTTGCTTATGGTTTTTTTTTAATATTTTTGATTTTTTTTCTCTGAGGATAATTTGATATATTATATTGTTTTGACAATGATAGCAATAATAATTTTAGATGTTAAGACTTCGATATGTTATTTTTATAATAGATTTTAATGACTTGTTTTATTATATTAAATCTTACATATAGAAATATTATATTTTAATTTGATTTTCGTGTTGGCCCTTATACTTTTAATTTTTTTATTTTAATTTTTTTTATTGAATAATCCTCACTTTTGTCCAGGTATATATAAGTGTGCCTTATCTTTGATTTTTAATTTTTGTTATTTTCTTTTTTTTCAGGTGATATTTTTTCTTTTAAATTGGTGCTTAAATTTTATGTTTATCATTTGAAAATTAATATTTCTTCTTTTTCCTCCCTATATTTTTTGTTTTACTTTTTTTTTTTCTATGTTCAAGTCAAGTTAAAAAAAATTACCGAATATTTTTTTTTCTTTTGTTAAAGCTTTGAAGAATTTTTTAGCCTTTTATTTATTTTTGTTTTTTTCATCATTAACATAATAGTGGTGGTAGTAGTAGTAGTAGTAATTTTAGTTATTTTTTGTTGCTTACAGTTTTTTAAATGTTTTTTATTTTTTTTCTCTAAGGATAATTTGATATATTTTATTTTTTTGACAGTGATAGCAATAATAATTTTAAATGTTAAGACTTTGATGTGTTGTTTTTATAATAGATAGTGATAATCTGTTTTATTATATTAAATCTTGCATATAAAAATATTATATTTTATTTTGGAATCAGCGAATCCTATTAATTTCTGTAATCCTAATAATTATAAAAATTATTTGCTCAGCCCACAACGTGATGTGGTCAATTTTTTTAATTTTCAAGTCAAATAATTTTTTTTACAGTTAATAATTTTTTTTAGTTTTCAATTCAATTTTTTTAAATTTTTAAATTTTATTTTATTTTTTAATGTTCTCTTTCTGTTATTTTTTTATTGGTTGTTTTTTCCCAGTCAAATGAATTTTTTTTACCTTATTTTTTTTTTGATCTTTTATTAAAGTTATTTAGATTTTTTTAATCTTTCATTTATTTTTGTTTTATTTTCATCGTTAGCACACCAATAATAATAATAATAAGAAGAAGAAGAAGAAGAAGAAGAAGAAGAAAAGGAGGAGGAGGAGGAGGAGGAAGAAGAAGAAGAAAAATTATTTACTCAGCCCGTAGCATAGGACGGTATATTTTTTAAATTTTCAAGTTAAATAATGTTTTTTCAATAAATGCTTTCCCCTCGCATTTTTTTATGATTGACTTCCTTTTTTTTAACGAGAACTTTTTTTTCATATTTTTAAATTTTTTTATTAACAAGGGTGTCCAAGTCAGCTTTTTTTTTTTTTACCGGATTCCTTTTTTTGTGTTTTTTTAACTAGGGTATCCATAGTAACAAATTTGTAATAAATCATTGTCTCTTCTTAGCAAATTTTCTAACAAATTTTATCAAAAAAATTTCACGATAGCAACATTCAATCACTTTCTGGTTGAAAAAAAAACTGTGTTTAATAAATTTCAACAATTATAATTTTACTAATTAAATATTAAAATAATTAAATACAACACGTATATAATCAATCAGTTTTTTATATAGATAAAAAAGCCCAGCGCATTGCGCGGGCAATATCGCTCGTGTTTTCTAAAGTGTTTTTTTGATGTATCATAATATGAAAGTAATCTTAAAACATCCAATTTTTTTAGTTTAAAATAAGCATTAAAAATTAAACCTAATACTTAAATCTATTAAATATCCTATAAATCTAGTAAACGAATAAAACACCGTATAATGACAGACGTGCATAATAGAACTTAAATCCTAATACTTTTATGTTCCTTTTCTTTTATAGGAAAATGGTGTGTGCTGAGTTAAAGTCGTTTGTCAAAAAATAGATTTGAGAGGTGATTCATGGGAAAAAAATGGATTTTTTTTTTATTTTAAGTTATACCATGAAATAAAAATGAGGCGAAAGCTATCTTTAATGTTTTATTTAAATTACTATTTGTAATAATAAATTGAATTAATTAATTAATTAAAAAAATGTCTACATTTATATATATAAAAAATACACGGTTTTTAAAGTGTTTTTTGATGTATCATAATATGAGAAAGTAATATTAAAACATCCAATTTTTTTAGTTTAAAATAAGCATTAAAAATTAAAAAAATTAAATTATTTTTAAAAAGTCAAGTATCATTTTAGCCATTTATCAACGTTATGGGAAAAAACGGATATTATAGAAATAAATTATTTTATATTTTATATATTTTTAATGAAAGATATTTCGCTACACCAATTAAAATGCAAACCAATCTCACTCAATTAATAATTAATTAATACTTCTTATCCCACTCAATTCCAATCACCTTCCCTCGGTTTCTATAAACTCATAGAGAAAAAAAAAAAGCAGCAATATAAAGTCCTCAGAGAATATATGTTAACATGTGCTCACTTTCAAAATCCATCACCATGGCTAGGGATAAGCAAAATAAATGAGAAACCCAGAGAAGAAGAAAAAGAGAAAAACCAAACAATATATATATATATAACCTAATTAAATTGATTAGAATTAAAAAAAAAAAAAACTCCGGTCCAATTTTCTACTTTTGAAGGTTAAAACCAATAAAGTAAAACCAAATTGGCTCAAATTTTAAAAACATATACTATAATTTATTTTATTCTTTCGCTTCACTTCAATTTTTTTGGTTTAATTCTATTTTTGTGAAATATAAGAAGGGATAAATTTGGTTAAAATAAAAAAAAAAACTAAAAAAACTAGAATATTATTTGTTTTTTAGTTAAAAGCCAAACCAAAAGGTCAATTTAAATCGATTTCAATTCAATTTTTTTATTTGATTTTTTTTTATAAATAAAAACTGAACTATAATCACTCCTAACAATGCCCATGAGAATGAGACTAGCTACAAAGAAGCAAGCTCAAAAGCAACAAAGCAAAATACTCGATTAAAGAAGTTGTGATGACAAATAGACTCGTGTTGAATTACATAATTTTCCATGCATTTTAATATTATTTATAATTATCATAACGATTAGACTTGTTTATTTCATCACATGAAGAATATTATAAATTTAGGTAAAAACAAGAGCACATACAAATTCCAATTATAAACTTGTGAATTATATACATATCATTGAACACATGCATTAAAAAACTATAAACATATAAAGAAAATAGTACCTATAATGAAATGAAAGGTATAGAGGGTGATTGATATTGTGTTTCAAGTATTTTTGAAAAAAATATTTTTTTTATTTTAAAACTAAAAATCATTAGTGTTTTTAAATTATTTTTATGTGTTGATGTAAAAAATACTTTTTAAAAAAAAATATCATTTTGATATATTTTCGAATAAAAAACACTTCCAAAACACAACCGCAATTACACTCCTAAACAGATATTTAATCACAAACCTAACTTGCATATTAATTATATAATGTATCTATGTATAAACTAAAATAAAGTATAATTTTTACTCATAGAAGCACTCTAAAAAAATTAAGATGATTTTATATTTATAATTTATTTTCCTAAGAGGTGATTTCTATTGTTTCCTTTTTAGACCACTTATTATGTTTAATTTAAAATAAAAAATTTAATTTAATTCATTTTTTTTCAAAAATATTTTTAAAATACAGTATCAAACACCTCTTAAATATTGACATAGCTTTTCATTATTGACTCTATAGGAAATGCCTAAACATTATGTAAGTTTTCTATAAAATAATTTCAATAAATGACAATCAAAATTATCTTTTCATTGACTATTCTATCAACATTTTCTTGTTATATACCTATTCCATCAACATTATTTATTAATTTCTATATATTAAAATTATGAAAGTCGATTTGGAAGTGAAAATGATAATTTGATGAAAATATGATTTTGAAAAAGACAAGTAAATAATTATTACAATCTAATCTCATGGGCATGCACTAAAATTCATCTCATTGCTGCGCAGACTGAATTATAAAGTAATATATTAAAGATAATAATTTAATTATATAATCTATGATAAAATTAATAAATAATTATGAAGTATTTATTATTAATGTGCTTTGAAAATATTTTAAAAATTTTACCAAAAACAAAACAAAAGTAGAAAACTTTTGCTCGGCAAACGGGCTCTAATTTAATCAAACTTGATTTCAGTCCATGAAGGCTTGGATATCGAAATGCCGAACCGTACTTAGGCCCATACGAACACATGCCAGCCCAATCGGGAACTTCTTCTTGCAGCCACGCCCCTTTCTTCTGCTCGAATGTTGCATCCACGCGCCACCACAAATGGCTGCTTGCGGTTGGAAAACAATTTTGAAAATATTTTTTATTTAAAAATATATTAAAATAATATTTTTTAAAAAATATTTTAATATAAAAAAATAATTTAAAAATACTAATTTTTTTAAATTTAAAATAAAAATAAAAATTATTTTTTTAAAAATATTTTTAAAACACAATACGAGGACTTAGGAGGTGTTTGGAATGGTGATAAGAAACTTTTTAAAAAATTATTTTTTTATTATTTTAAATTAAATTAAATTTTTTATATTATTTTAATGTATTGATATTAAAAATATTTTTTTTTAAAAAAATATTATTTTAATATATTTTTAAATAAAACATATTTAAAAAAAAAATCCCGGCAATTCCATACCGGCGTAAGTCCCTTTCCATTGCTTCTCTCTCTCTCTCTCTCTCTCTCTTACATGATCATGTTCATCACAGCATTAATTTATCGGCAATTCAAAGTCTCCTCTCCATTGAAGAATTGTATTTTAAATAAAATAAATACAATTACGGCCACATTCCCCAGCTCAAACAAGAATCTCATGTCTCTTAACTCAAAATTTGAGATTGAAATCAAACTAATTAAGGATCACCAACATAATTAATGCAAGAACAACAATTTTCCATGAAGAAAATTCTGGGTCTTGAGTCTTTTTGTCCACAGTAACATGAGTTGGCGTCAGCATCAACACATTTTGTCCCTTTACCTCACATTTTATTGGCGTGGTCCCACCTTTTTTTGTGATAGCCAAGAATAATGTTTTAGCATTATTTTATTTTTTTCCCATGCTATAATATGCGTTTATAATTCTACAAAAATAAAATCATCACCTTTTTTTCGTTAAAGATAGAAAATTTCAATGATAAAAGCTGAATACAATGTAGGTGATGATCAATAGCTCTACTTTTACAAGACCCATAAAAATAAGAAAAACCAAATCAACTATATATATATATATATTATTTTATTATTCAAAGAAACCTCACCTCTCGGAAAATATATTTTATGATCTCAGGTGAGTAAGTAAAATCTTGATTATTTCAAATTTTTACATGAAATATACATCCTGACTCGAATTCAAAACCTGTTACACACTTAAATCCTTTGTCACCATATGACGTCTCTTGTAGATATAGAAAACGACAAGACTAGAAGAAAAATACTACGTCATCAAGAAAACTCAAGAAACCCTTAAAGAAAGGGAAAGAAAGGTTTTATTTTTTTAAAAAAATTGAGAATTCCACTAATAAAAAAATTGAGAATTCCACTAATCCTTACAAAAAAGAGGAAGAGAGAGTTATCCTAAATCAATCCAATATCTTATCTTTTTAACTTGTTTTTTTTTTTAAATATTATCTTAATTTAAATATATAAAAGTCAAACTATGCTTTGATGAAGTGAATGAGTTATCTTCTACGAACTCGTTAAGCTAAATAATTTTAATTTGAAGTTCCAACAAAATAAGGAGTGGAGGGAATAAGGAGTTTAAAGGTAATTAGTAAGAAGATGCGAGTGAACACACATACACATTCATTTCCTAGCTCGAATTAATGCCATTTCCAATTATTTCTTGAAGAGATGAGAGCATCTATGTGAATCAAACCATAACTAAAACATATAAATTTGGAAAAACAAGCGATACATGCAGTGCTCCTTCATTAAATTTATCCCGCACTCCTTCAAATATGGTAGAGACACACCAGCCATTTCTGCCTGCAGTGAAGCTTAATCGGAGGCAGATAAACTCGAAACACCGCAAAAATTCAAGCCCAGAAGAAGGACACATGAAAGTTAATTACACACATCATTTAGAGACAGTTTGTCTCTTTTTAACGTGACCAAGCTTGCTTCACCTTGTTGGCACACATTGCTGGCTCCAAACATTGCTGTGGTGGTGGTTATGGTGGTGATGAGCCACCAGCTCATGACACCTTGTTCTTAACCCTTCTCCATGAAATCCCCGTTCCTCTACGCTCTCTTCTTCGTTGTCTTCTACAACCTCCTCCTCTTTTTTACCTTCCTTTTCTTCCTCCAGATATTCTTCCTGTTCTCGCTCATGTTCTTCTTCATCAACTTCATACTCTTCATCTGCAACAAAATGTAATAGCAACCTTCCATCTTTCCGTGAAGCACGTAGAACTTCATGCCTGTCAATCCTGACTTCTGTCAATTCAAGCCTGCCATCTTTTCTCACTGACTTGAGAAAAAAAATAGGCTGACCATTGTGGTTTAAAGAGGAAAGAGGGGGTGGAAACTTCTTGGCTTCTTTTTTCTCACCGGTTTTTCTCCATTTGACCCTTTTTATTGCTGATCTTTCCCTTGAACATGACTCAATAACATCATCATCGAACCTTCTTTCATCAGAGCTCTCAAACCCTAGACTCTCAGTGCAGGACATCAGACCATCAATCCCACCACCAATATCATCAAGGAATCCAATCCCACGCAGGTCTTTTTTAAAGATGGAGGCTATCGACGATGGCGGTGGTGGTGGCGAGGAAGGTGGCGTGGCTGAAGGTGAAGAGGATTTGATAGTTGTTGATTCAAGAATGTTTGGTGTTCTATGGATAGGATCACACGTTGTCGCAGTTATTAACCCTAATCCTCCTGCTGGGGGAGAACTGCAAACACCTTGGCATTTGCAAGAAAGCTTTTCATCAACACCAGAATTATAATCCCCGTCCATACTAACAGCACTCATGGGATGATTTGTAAGAGCTAAAAAAGAGCAAACACTTTTCTTGCAAAAGCTCATCATGATATATTATCAAGTGGAAAGCTATGGAAAGCTGCGAGGGGGGGGATGAGGGTATTAATAACATCCTCACAGAGAAGATAGAAAGAGGGAGGCAGACTGTGGTATCTATAGATCGAGACAGCCAACGTGACGAAATGGAGTGAGGATTTAGCTGGATCAGTGATAGAGAAAATGGTGCCTGGTCCCACGTAAGATGGCCTGAGACCTCGTCCAGATCTTGCCCTCTTCTTCCACAAACTTAATCCCTTCCTGTATTATTGCTTGTTTTTGTTGAGATTTGCATATTTCAAAGTGATTATTTATGGCTACAGTTGTGTTAGCCGCCTGGCAAAAGGGTAGGCCTAACCCTTTCCAATCAAAGAGGGACTGCCTCCACGTACGTATAATTACCATGTGGATATGATTGGAAGTTATATATATATATATATATATAGCGTTAAAACACTACATATGGCAAAAAAATTATCCTAGGTTTGTTGTAGTTATGTAGGAAAAAAACTCCATCATAAACGTGTTTTTGGTTGGATTTTTTCAGATCATAATCTAAAAAAATTCTACCAATGAAACATGTGCAGTGTATGGATAGACGACAGTATGAGGTGAGCTTGTGTTTCGCAATCTACTTTGTATCCAATAATTTTAAGGAAAAAATGACATGCTATCTATTTATGATTATGATTATGATTGTAATGAAAGAGAAAATAAACAAAAAAAGGAGTACAATGTGAAACAAGGAGAAATCTAATGACCAATCTTAATTGCACTAAAGGGGTGTTTGGGAGTGTGGTTGTTGTTGCTTTTCAAAGTGTTTTTCGTGTCGAAATACATCAAAATGATGTTTTTTTATTTTTTAAAAAATTATTTTTGATATCAACACATCAAAATGATCTAAAAACACAAAAAAAAAATCATTTCAATTGAAAAAAAAAATTAAATTTGGGTGAAACGCGGTTTGCACCGCTCACCCAAACAGCCTCTAAGAAAAGAAGTTTAGTCCACCTTTTTTTTTTTTATTACTCTGCAGACCCTTTAGTTTTACAATTTTAATTTTGATCTAAAAAGTTATTTTCTTAACATTTTAGTCCCTGAGTATAAAAGATAAAAGAGAAGTCACTTGAAAAACAAATAGAGAGATTTTTTTTTATCATTTAAAATATCAAAATAATTATTCTTGATGCCAACGAGTTCAATTTATAAAAAGAGAGTTCGATGTTAGTGATTTTAAAACCTTTAATTTATTTAATTTGATGTATAAAAGTTTTAAAATATTATAATATCTTAACCAAGGGTAATTAGGTAGTTTCAATGTGTGTACAAAAACATACACACACTTACTTTGAGATATTTGTTTTTGTACAAAAAACATGGCTACCCTTCTACAAGTGAGTTGCTTGGGGACATAAAAGGCTATAAAATATGATGATATATATAGTGTGTTTGATATTGTGTTTTGAATTTTTTTGTTTATTTTAAATTAAAAAATTTAATGTTTTTATATTTTTAGATTATTTTCAAGTGTTAATGTCAAAAATATTTTAAAAAAAATATCGTCTAGATGTATTTCTAAATAAAAATTACTTTTAAAAATAATTTCAATCACACTCACAGACAAACATATGATCAAGGATATCCAAAAGTAGGGTCATCGAATTAATTTTAGCTGATAATTAGATTATGTACAAAGGATATTCTTGCACCATATATATATATATATATATATAAAGAATCTCTCAGATGATTGGCTTAGGAAGGAAACTTTATCTATAATCTTCAACTTCTAAATATAGTATATGAAGATCACATAACCCACGTCTGCTTTGAGAATTGAGAGTGACTGGCTTTCAGCAATGCGTGAAGCTGTATCTCTTGATCATTTCATACACCCGTTTATTGAATGGTTTTCCTTCTCTGCAATATTATTCTTCAATCATATATTCTATTATTTTGAGGAGGGATATGCTTAGACATGCTAGCAAATATCAAAGGTCAATCAGTAGGATTAACTCTTGCTCAAATCCCAGGCCAACCCTTGTGGTCATTCATCACCTTGGAGAAGAAGAAGAAGAAGATGATGATGAAGACCTTAAAAAATGTATCTCATAATTTGTTCTTCGTGTTTTCCATCATGAGATATTGGAGCACCCATCAATTGACACTATAAAATAAATTGTTAGTTATCATAGTTATCCAAATAGAACAGGTTTCAGGTTCGAGTCAAGATATATTCATTTTATATAGATCTGAAGAGCTAAGATTTTACTTGCTCAACCCGGGGTCGCAAAGAAATATCTCTTAAGTTTTTTCTTAGTGTTTTCCATCATGAGATATTGGAGCACCATCAATTGACACTAGAAAATAAATTGTTGGTAATTATAGTTATCCAAAGATAACAGGTTTCGGCTTCAAATTAACATATATTTATCTTATACGAGTATAAAATAATTATGATTTTACTTGTTTAATTCGAATCCATAAAAAATATGTAAAGGGTTTGCTAAAATCCAATAATTTTTTTTATTCAAATACAACATCATAACCATAAAAATTATTCATCGATGTTCGCCCGATTCATGGAGTGCACTCAATATCAAGGATTCAGCACAGGAATATAAAAATAAATCGATGGGGTCAAAAAGAAAAGAGCAGGGCAGGAAAATATGGAGTCCACACGAAGATTCCTTGGAAATAATGTCAATTAATTGTGATGGTGACCGAATCTCTCCACATTGCGTACATTTTTGCACACTTTAGAAGGTTTGCCACATACTTCTTATCTTGAAAGGAAGTGACGACGTGTAAAGTGATGAAGTAGCCACGTGGTTAAAGGGATGACACTTGTTAGAATGAGCCAAAGGCTTACTGAAGCATCAAGCGTGACTGTGCCCATTTGGCCTTGTTGGCCGGGTAGGATAGTATGTTTAATTACCCGCGTGGTATTGTTTGCTGATGAAATATTTTTTATAATTATTAAAATTAAAATAATTAATAAATTTTATTAATTTAAAAATAAAATATAATATCTATATATGTAAGGTTTGATATAATAAAATACATTAACATGTCTTATTATAACAACAACAACATTGAAAGCTTAACATCTAAAAATATGATTACTATTATTGCTAAAACAATAAAAATTATTAATACTACGTGAATAATAAGAAAATAAATTAAATATAAGAATAAAAAATCCAAAAACTTTAACAAAAAAATATAAAAAAATTATTAGCTAAAAAAAAATCATTTTACTTGAAAGGTTAGTAAATTAATATACTAGGGATGGCTATATATATAGGATTCTAGCTTTCTGGTAAATAAATAAATAAATTATATGTTTTATTGAAATGCTGTTAATTTGCAAAAAAAAACATGTATCATCATTGTTAATAAATGTTCAGATTTTATGGTATCTATAAGCTAATCAAGGTTTAGGTATTATGGCTATGGGATCTACAAGATTTCAAGAAAGACAAGAATAAATTATATGATAACTACTATCTAACTTGAAATTAAATTTTCCAAACAATTAAAATGAAATAATAAAGTTGAAAAAATAGAGAAAAAACAAGTAGAAACTAAAATCCAAGCACAAATACTAAAGATCAAAGGTTATAATATTCATCGAATTAAGCCAAAGAAATAAAGAATCGAAGCATTTTTCTTCATAAAATTAAATTAAATTAAAATATCATACAATTAAAACTTTCGAGCTCGTCTTATAAATTCAATTCAAGTCATTTAAATAAAATCAAGATATCTTATAACTAAAGCTTTCAAACACGTGTATATATCTTTTCATTTAAAATAAAAACAAGATCTAGATCCGACTGTTAATAAAAAAAATTATATAAGCGAAGAACACTTTGAGAATGGAAATAAATTGAGTTTGGGCGAAGAACACTTTGTTTCGTTTGGGCCGGATGTTTCCTTAGTTGGGTCTTGTAGTTTTGGGCTCGAACATAGGTTAGCTTCTTTAGGAGGGTCTTCTTGTTTGATTCGGGCAAATTTATTACAATGGGATTTTGTAAAAATAAAATTATTATTTCTCCAAGGTAAAATTTTCCATCCAAAATCCAATTTAGAACCTATTTAACACTATATTTAAAAAATATTTTTGAAAAAAAATGATTTTTTTACTTTAAATTAAAATTTTTTAGTGTTTTTATATCATTTTCACGTGCTAATGTCAAAAATATTTTTTTAAATAAAAATATATCATTTTAATGTGTTTTTGAATAAAAAAATACTTTAAAAAATAACCACAATAATAATTTCAAACATATACTCATTAATTTATCACAATAACCGCTTCACCAAATGAAACGCAATAGATCTCCATTCCAAGATAATGTCAAGTGAAGGAATTTAAACTAGTAGAATATTACTGAGTGGGGATTAAAATATATCCCAAAAAGATTTGTTGAACATAAAATTAAAGCACGAATAGATTAGGGTAAAGTGATATGCAATAAATTAAATGAGAATGATGCCAAGCAAATATAGAAAAAAGAAAAAGAAAAAGAAAAAGAAATGAAGAAATAAAGATGCTTGGAGTGAACTCGTGCTTCACGAGGGGAATGAGATTTCAATTCCATTAAAATTATATGCTCCAAATTTGATGGAACACATCCTTTGTTCTACATTCTCAAGATTATTATTATTGATGGCACAAGAAGAAAAAGAAAAAGGATTATATACCACATTTTGCCACGCAATCCATTCTAGCCATACAAAGTTAGAGAAAAAAATTAAAAATAAATAAATAAATTTGAAGGGTTTTTTTTTTAATATTATCAAGTATTGCTTTTTATTTTCAAATAGTCATCATTGTTTATTATTATTATAATTGGATTTTTTATATATATAATTATATTATCAAATAGTCTAGATAAATATTTTATTTAACATTATGTTATTATTATTTTTGCTTCCTTAATCAGATTTGTAAATTTGATATTATCAAGTGTTGCTTTTTTATTTTCAAATATTCATCATTGTTTTTTATTATTATTATAATTGTATTTTATATATATATATATAATTGTAGCATCAAATAGTCTAGATAAATATTTTATTTAACATTATGTTATTATTATTTTTGCTTCCTTAATCAAATTTGTAAATGTAAGTCTCTCAAGAACATATAAAGAGGAAGAAGAAGAAACTCTTGAATGCTGTTATGGTTTAAGGAAATAATTAAATACTTAAAATTAGGAAGATCTTGAATTTAACTTTAATTACAAGAATCATTTTCTTCAGTTTTTCTCAAGAGTTATATAATGGTGAAGTCATTTCTAGCTCCGAAGGCAGGCTAGGTCAAGAAATATATTTTGTTAATGGACATCGCAGCAACTTCATCTCTTGTTCATGAACTGCTTCAAATTTCTCATATGAAAATCCTGTTATGGCTGCACGGTATATATAGCTTGAGATTTGAACTTTTAAACTAGATATTCTTGCTCATATGTATACACACTTTGTTAGAAATTATCTTTTGCGCCTCTCATGACACACCCATGTTCTTGATCATGCAAACCCATGACCATGAAGATAAGTCATGTGGTTGGATCATGGGGATCAATTAATTGATCATGACTAATTACCTCCTTGATAGAAGGAGAAAATTGAAAAATAAATTACTAAGTGGGGTTCGTGATCTACCTATAAATAATAACTTGTGTACTCCATCTACGCCTACTGGTAGGCATAGATCAGAAGACTCATCTCGTAAAACGTTTTATTATTTTGTATTGTTGTTACTGCATTGGAAAAAGTTTGGTTGCTGCTGCAATTTGAAAATTCATTAATTTCGGTATTTGAGCAACAATGACTGGAGGTATTTATCATCTAAATTTCCGCTGCTATATGTATTTAACATTTTGATTATTTAAAGTATGTATTACACACTTTACATTTATTCCATTGATCAGCAGTACACAAGATGATCAAGAACATTCTTTTCAGGCCATTATGCAGTGCTGCGCGATCTTTAATTATACAGACTCCTTGTTCGAACGAGCAGTCACTCCTACTTGATCTAATTTCATAGGTGCTGTGTCGGCATAGCCAATTCCTTTTCGTCTGGTGGGAAATAACATGAACAAAAGGCTTGCCAGGAACCCAGCTCCTAATGGCAGATTCATGATAAGTGCTTTCTCGTTAGCTCCTACTTTAGGGAAGAAGCATTTCTGCACATTAGAATCACTCATAGCAAAAACCAAGAAAACTGTTAGTGATGTAAAAGCATGGACGAAGTCTATAGAAGTGATAGCCAGTTTCTCTTTTTTATCCTCTTCCTCCCCTCCTGCATCATCCTCACTATCGACATCATTGAACACCCAGAAATCTTTCCAAATGGCAATCCCATAGTAAATCCTGCCATCCTTGCCAGTGAAGCTATCAGTGAAGGAGGAGAGAAAACAAGCCAGTGAACAGCATGCGATTATACCTAGGGTTAGGTATTCGTTTGCAAGCGAGCATTCGCCGTTGTTGGTGAATGAAGGTAGCAAGGCTTCAGCTGCCAGAACTGTGCCTGTTGGCAGCAGGTTTGCTAGGTTTGCCGCAGAGACTTTCCCCAGTTTGAGTGTTGTCGGCATTGCAAGGCTGCAGGTTTTTGTTTTTGTTTTTTCATATGATCATATGTTTGGGCTAGCTGTGCTTGATTTATAGGCAAGGAGGAAGGATTTAACTGTGAAATTACAATATTATCCTCCTTGAATATTATATATATATGAAATTACACCGACTATTCCGATTTTATATATTTGATTGAAACCTCTGTATATTTAAAAAGAGTATTATAAAATTCTATTTTACCCCATATTAACTTAATTAATATTTTAAAATTGTCATTTAAGAACATAAATTTTGGATAAAAAAATTCTCATATATCTTCAAATTCTTAGATAATTTCTGTAATTTTACATTATATAAAATATCACGAAGGTTAATTTTATCAAGTAATCATCTCGCTTATAAACTCGAGTTATTAGTTGAGACTCAAAAATATAATTTATATTATTTTCTAATATATTTTTTCAAGTGAAAATTTTTTGATCTTGAAATTTACATACATATTTACATTGTCTTGTACTTGACTTTATCAAATAGAATAAGAGTGACAGAATTAAAACTCGTGATCGTTAGATCAATAAAATTCTGATACTATCTTAAGAAAATATTTTATCTAAAAATCAAATTATTAAATAAAATTTTAAAATATAATTTATATTATTATCTAATTTTTTTTTTTATAATTATGTCATTCATGTGACGGGGACTAGATTCTTTTTTGGTCAAATTAACTTTATATTATTTTGTCATTTCCTTTTCACCACAATAATAATTAATTATATTCAAATTCTTAGATGATTTCTGTAATTTTACATTATATAAAATATCACGAAGGTTAATTTTATCAGGTAATCATCTCGCCTATAAACTCAAGTTATTAGGTGAGGCTCAAATATATAATTTATATTATTCTCTAATACATTCTATCAAGTAAAAAAATTTTAGGTTTGAAACTTACACATAGATTCACATTACCCTATCCTTGATTTTTATAAAATAGAATAAGGATGACGAGATTCAAACTCGTTATCGTTAGGTCAATAAAACCTTGATATCATGTCAAGAGAATATCTAATCTAAAAACTCAAGTTATTAAATAAGATTTTAAAATATAATTTATATTATTCTCTAACAATTTTTATTTAGATAATTATGTCATTCATATATGATGGTGGGAACTAGAATATTTTCATTTTCTGTCAAATTAACTTTATATTATTTTGTCATTTCCTTTTCACCACAACAGTGAGCATCCTGGAACAGTAATTTATTGTAAGAACATTAAGAATCTGATCCAGCAAAAAAGATAGAGGTGAGAGCCATTCATGAAATTCCCTGCTTCTTCTTCTTTTAATCATGAAATTCCCTGATTGTTTTATAAAATTCTACTTAAACTTTTGGAAGTAACACATTTTTTATTTGTAATTGAATTTTCATCAGTAGCGCAAAAAAATTAAAGAAAAATCATCAAATGAACTTTTTTATTCATTAGAGTCCATTGGGACTTGAATTCTTGCCATTCTGCGTTTGAAGGCAAATTTCTAGACAAGCATGATGCTACTACCATTAGAGCCATTATATATTGCAAAACTGCTGTTCTACAAATGGTTTATGGTAACAGGCAGAGCAGGAATAGCTTTTTTTTTTTTTTTTTTCCAAAAGCAAAGCTCGAATATTAAGCAAACAAGCTCCTGAACTTCGCCCAGTTCTCATTAACATGGCTAGCACTACCCTCGGTTTCTCTTTGATGCCTATGAGCTTCTAACAAAGCATCCATCTGTATTTTTAGTTTTCCTTTTCTAATGATTCTCTGGGCATGGAGACTTTCCTTGTCTCTTCGGATAAGATCTTCTTCTTCCTGAATTTCCTGAAGTCGTTTGTTAAGGGCATCCTTTTCTGCTTCAAGCCTGCTTATCTTGCTGCTGATATCTTCATCACAAATATCCAGTTCGGCAAGTCCCCTTTTGTGATCTTCAATAGAGGACTTGATAGAACTAGTCCAGTCGATTTTCTGCTCCTCAAATGGGTGGCATGTGACCAAAGTGTCGAAATTCTCAGCGTAGAGTTGAATGATATTTTGTTGCTGATAATTCAGAAAAGGACAGTTCCTTAAATTCTTCAAACTGGACAGCAGCAATAGGCGGTCAGCTGATATGGCTACTTCTGCAGGGGATTTTATTAAGATCTCCTTTAACAAATCTATAGAACACCTGTATATCTCAAAACTCACACCATGGGGCTTGAGAGATCCAGGAGTATTAGAGCTTGAAGCGGTGTCGAATGTGAGCTCTTGAGAGGAAGTTCTGTTGGCTAAGGATGTATAAGTCAACATAGAGACTTGTTCAGCTGAGGTAGAACGAGATACAAGAACTCTGTTGCTCTGCTGAACTGAAATAGTAGGGCTAGCATTGGCCAGTGAGGTCTCACCCTGCAAGAAATTTAAAGTTTATATGAAGGTTCAAGAAAATGTATACGGAGTTATATTCCGAAGGAGAAAATTACATTATCAGATGTTTGGGAATCTTTCTGCGCTTGTAGAGAGATCTGAGCTTTAGAATCCATTGCATTGGAGGAACTTTGACCTTGTTTAGAATCCTACATTCCAGACGCCATTAGCAATTAATTCAAATCTTATTCAAGAAAGTATTTTTAGATTGATGAGAGAGTTACCTTGTCACTTGAAGCTGCATGAAAATCTAGATATCTTGAAGCTAATTGAGTAATCTTGGGTTCTAGTATAACACCATTGATCCTATTTTGTTTGGTTCTCGGTATTGTTTCAACAACAGGAGAGATATCTCTTCTGGCTTCTGGGGTCCGAGTGAAATGCAAATCCTCAGTAGCTCGTCTCTCAGAGACAGCACTTGGTGCATTTCCATCTGCTTTAGCCTCACAGGTTAATGTTGGCTGTTTGGGTATGCTTAGCAGTTTGGATTGTGCTGCTCCATCACCCTGCAGTCAAGCTAACAGAAATGAGTTAATCAAAGTGATGAGGTGATAACAAAGACTAATACATAATGATGAGTTTTTATGTGATTAGGGGATATCGTTAGTTGGACTATGTCTCAGATTGTGCATAAAGAAAGGTGATTTCAATAAAGTTGGTGTGAGGGACAGCAAAATACGAAAAATAAATTCTGGAAGTGTGATGGCTAATTGATAAAATTGTTTGTGCAATTTCAGTTGAAACAACTAGTGAAGATATTAGCTACTTATGCTTCGTGCAAGAGAAAGAACAGATCAAAACATAGAAAAAGTAAGAAGATTTGGTGAAACAATTCATACCATCTCTACAAACAATTTTCGTACAGTGGAATTAAGGTCCTCCTCCCAGTACCCTCCATCGTCCTCTTCTGATATAAAAGGACAGTCTCCAGCTCTGGTGTGCTTATGATTCCTTCAGCAAATTTTTTCATCTTGGGGCATTCTATCAATTGTTAAGGAACCATCTCACCTAAAAGCTTAAGCTGATAGGTGAAGCCCGAGAATATGATTTATATTATTCTCTAACACACCCCCTCAAGTGAAAGCCCTTTGGGCTTGAAACTTGCACAGACCCACTCTACCTTGTGCTTGATTTTTATCAAATATAATGGGGGTGGTGAGATTTGAACTCGTGACCGCTGGGTCAACAAAGCTCTGATACCATGTTAAGGAACCATCTCACCTAAAAGCTTAAGCTGATAGGTGAAGCCCCAGAATATGATTTATATTATTCTCTAACATCAAGAACACTTCTTCCAAAGATGGAAAAGTGAATGCGCATTTCCCCGAGTGGAAACATTCGAGGCTTGGCAAGCATCTAAGTCTCAAATTCTGTAATTTCTGAAAAATGATCTCATTTGCTACCTCATTCTCCTTGCTTGCTATAATCTCTTCAATCATATTGCATCCAGTTACACTCATAGACGTGAGGTGCACCAGATATTTGGCTGTTGAAGACGTCATCAAATTTATCAATCCATGACAGTTTGACACTTCCAGGGTCGTCAAACACTGGAAATTTAACGTTGATGGAATTAGAATTTTAAGCATGCCACATTCCAATACTCTCAAAGTTTCCAATTTCTGAAAAATATTGCATGTCTGAGAACCTTCCTTTGACAGATGCATGAGTTTCGGCAGTTTAGACAGCTCCAGTATTTTTAATTGTGCCCTGATATGACTTTCTACATCTTTGCCTTCATACAGTACTATTTCTTTGAAAGAGGCATCTCTTACAACAAGTTCTTTTAAATTGATGAATCTTTGAAGAAAATGGGATGGAAAATCAACATAGTCACAGGGGAAGCGCGTGAGGGCAAGACCTTCCAGACTGTAGAAGTACTCAGCTCGGAATTGGCCATTTTGTATTACCTCCATCACATCATTCCATTCCATTCTCAACCTTTTCATGTTCGGAAATGCAACCTGGGATCCAAGTCAAACACAAAAAAGAAACTTGGAGTTATTTCCTGCAATTTATTGTCAAGAACCACACTGATTGGCAGGTCCTACCGCAAGTCTAATTTTAAAATGGTTCTCTTTTCCCTTCCCAATTTAAATTCATGATCATCTCTGAACCAATAGTATTCACAACGTTAGCATTTATAAGTATCAAAATTGGTAGTAATTGTAGAATGGTTCGAGATTTATGTAACTGTATGGTCACGTATTGGAGGTAAAAGTTGTACCAAGTCGTGAAAAAGCCTCAGATAGCGAAACTGACCTTACAATTGAGAAATGGTGCGGTGGAAATATCATTGTCTCGCTCACGTGGTCTATATTCTTGTCCCTTATTGACTGAAATTGGTATATGCTCACTCAAAAATGAGGAAATAAATGTCTTCAAATTTGGACAATTGTCTATGCCAATCTCCTCTAAGGATGGAATTCCCAGAATACCAGTTCCTGAATAGATACTGGTCAAGCTGTGTAAGGACTCAAGAACTATCACTTTCAGTACAGGGAATACGATTCTATATGTTGCTGCTTCCTCTACTCTCTCTTCTGTGATGATCTTTTTCATCATAGCACAGTTTCTTATTTCTACCTTGTGGAGCTGCACCAGGGAAGATGCCATGGATGGTGTAAATAAATCTCTCAAACTGCTACAATTACGAGTTTCCAGCGATTTCAGGTTTTTGAAGTCCAAAATTCCTTGAGGATCCCTTCTGTTTGAATTCGATGTCGCGACGATGATTTTTCACGCTTCGCCCCCCGTTATCCCCCACGGGTTCTTGGGAGATAACGGCGCACGGTGAAAATGGGGTTGTTTGTTTTATAGCCGTAAAAATTACGATTATAAATATAAAGAGTCGCCACCTAGTATTAAGGTTACTAGGAACCTATTGGTCTGCGTGAGTCTGGATAAGGGGACTTGTTGTGCAAGGGGAAGACGCATCACCCCAAGTGCACCCTACCTAAGGTAAACTGCATTGTCATTTGATTGTTTTTTCTAAGTTAAATTGTTTTTTTACACTGCATAAAAACAATATTTATTTTTTTATCTGCGGGTGTAATTTACGATGTAAATTTACACTGCAGTTAAAAAATCTTTTTTTTTTAGTTTTTATCTACGGATGTAATTTACGCTTTAAATTTACATCGTAGTTAAAATTCTTTTTTTTTTATCCATGGATGTATTTTACAATGTAAATTTACACCCTAATAGATAAAACAAAAATATTTTTGATTATTTTTAATATTTTGGACAAATTCCAATGGATAATCATAAACCGGTTATGATATCCAAATTTTGTTTTAAAATATGAGAAAGATGCAATATTTTTTTTGAAAAATATGCTTGGAAAATCCTGGGATTCGGCCGTATGCATGAAAACACATTTTTGATATTTTTGAATTTTTTTTGCAATAATAATAGAAGTAAAAAAAACATATAAAAATATTTTTTTATTATTTATTTATTTATTTTATTTTATTTTATTTTATTTTTTATTTTTAATGGGCCGGGCTGTCAGCCACAGTGGGCTGACAGCCTACCTTAAGTGGGCTGGGCTTTCAGTCCTCACGGGCTGGAAGCCAGGTAGATGTGAGTTGGGCTTCCAGTCCTCACGGGTTGAAAGCCCAGAAGGGTTCGGGCTTCGCACGATGGGCCAGAGCTCAACCAAAATGATCTGGGATGGGCCACTATCAGCCAAGCCCACAATCGAAAAAAGAAAAAAAAAGGAAAACAGAACATGAACAGTAACTGAAATAATATTGTTCACGTGTTACGTGAACAGGGAAATGGTGGTCGACTAACCACGACGAGAGGGTCACCTACCACTGTCGCCGGGTAGAGGACGTCGAGGTGGTTCTCCCTATCGTGGTGGCGTCTCAAATGATGGCCCGTGGCGGCCGGTAGGTGCGTCGGAAGGGCTGACCTGTGCTGCGTTGAGGGCTGTCATTCATCGCGTACGCTGTCGCCGCTGCTGGAGCTGGCTGGAGGTCACGGTTGGGTCGGTTTGGTGGGGGAAGAGCTCACGGTGGCGAGGTAAAAGAGGGTTGGATGCTGGCGAGGAGGGAGAGAGAGACGACGATGCTGGTTTTAGAGAGAGAAAGGATGTTATCGAGGAGAGAGAAAGAATGGAGTTGCAACGGAGAAGAAGAAGAAGGGACTGAAGCTGCTACGGTATGGCGGCTGCAGTGGTTCTTGGTGGTCGACGGTGAAGATGAAGAGGGATGGCCGTCGGAGACGAGGAAGATGAACAGATTTTCCTGTTTGGTTGTCTCCCTCTCTCTGTGTAAATTTTATTTGGTTCTCCTCTTATTCTCTCTACATAAACTCTCCCCTCTTTCTCTGTGATTTTTCTAATTTTGCTACCAGTTTTCTCACTCTTCGTTTCTCTGTTTTTCCTCAGTTCCTGTTTCGTTTCTTTCGTTTTTTTCCTGCGTTTTTTCTTCCCTCCCTCGCTATGCTATGTAGCGTCCATGGTGGCTGTTCTGCAATGGTGGCTGGTCGGCGGGCGTTCAAGCGACTGGTCGGTGAAGGCAGTGAAGGCGTGTGCAAAAGGCAGCAGCGGGTGTAGGTTTTTGATAAAGTGGAAATACACTTTGGTTCCTCGATTTATAATTGTTCTAATTGCACCCTCAATTGGATTTAAATTTGTAATTTTGTGCAATTGTGCCCTTATCCGAATTTCAACATTACCCTTGGCTTTGCGCGTCTTTTTCATTTTGGTCCCTCACTTCTGATTTACGCAATTTGGCCCTCAATTGACAATTAAACTCTTAATTGTCTTCAATTTGATCCCTGATTATGCCAAATTAGCTTGGAAAAATTCAATTGGGTCCCAAAAATTCTGATTTTCTCAATTAGGCTCAAATTAAATTCAAGAATTCAATTTTTCATCAATTAAGCCCTTAATAAAATTAATTTGATCAATTTAAAACATAATTAAGTCCTTGCACTTAATTAAATTCTTCAATTGGACCCCAAATTAATTCTCAAACATAATAATATTTTGAATTAGCCCATGATTAAATCAAATTGGCTTATAAAAAATATAATTATGATTTTTGACTTAATTTTTACCTTGAATTTCTATTTTCTCTCATTTTTTGGCATAAAAGAGATACGATTCGTCTCAAAAAATTTCCAAAGTTTCCACCGTGATTTTTCTACCGACGCCAAACCCCTTTTATTTTATTTTTGTTATTTTTATTTTATTTTGGAGAGTAACCCAAAAATTGGGTTACGACATTCGAGATGTGAATATTCAGTGTATTTCAATTGATTTTCTTGTTGCATTGAAGGCTGATTTATAGCCAAAGTTCAATACAAATATAGTGAATACAATGTTGTCTTTCTTCTTACTTTACACAAACTCCCAATTTGGGAATTTTGATAGCTGTATTTTAACACTCCCCCTCAAGTTGGAGCATAGATATTTATCATGCCCAACTTGTCAATTGCGTTGTAGAATGCTCTTCCAGAAATTGTCTTGGTGAGGATATTAGCCAGTTGATCTTCAAACAAAACAAACGGAAGATGTATGATTTTCTGATCAAGATTTTCTTTAATGAAGTGTCTGTCAACTTCAACGTGTTTGGTACGATCATGTTGAACCGGGTTATGAGCAATTTCGATAGCTGCCTTATTGTCACAGTGTAGTTCCATAGATGTTTCATAATAAATTTCCAGGTCTTGAAGTACCTGTTTAACCCATAGTAATTCACACACACCATGAGCCATACCTCGGTATTCTGCTTCTGCACTTGACCTTGCAGCTACTTTTTGTTTCTTACATCTCCAAGTGATAAGGTTGCCTTCTACGAATGTAAAATATCCTAATGTTGATCTTCTATCAGTCTGATTTCCTGCGCAATCTGAGTCTGTGTAGCCTTTAATATATTGGACCTCCATTTTTTAGAATAGAAGCTCTCTTCCTGGTGAACCTTTTAAATACCTTAAGATCCGATACACAGCTTTTATATGTTCTTCTCCAGGTAAATGCATGAACTGACTTACCACACTTACTGCATAGGTAATATCCGGCCGAGTATGAGATACGTATATTAGCTTTCCAACTAGCCGTTGATAACATCCTTTGTCTGCCGCCTTCTGATCTCCTGTTTGTCCCAGTTTGTGATTCATTTCCATAGGTGTATCTATTGGTTTGCATGCAAGCATTCCAATTTCTATTAATAAATCTAACACATATTTCTGTTGCGATAAACATACCCCCGTTTTTTACCTTGATACTTCAATGCCTAAGAAATACTTCAGTTGTCCGAGGTCTTTCATTTTGAATTTTGATGCCAGAAACTGTTGTAGAGCCTTTCTTTCTTCTGGATCGTCTTTTGTTAAAACCATATCATCCACATATACTATCACTGCCGTTACCTTTCCTTTCTTGTGTTTTATAAACAAAGTATGATCTGAATTACTTTGCTTATAGCCGAATTCCTTCATCGTGGATGGGAATATTCTGAACCATGCCTGGGGGGACTGCTTCAAGCCATATAATGCCTTTTTTAATTTGCATACTTCAGTAACTTTAACAAAAAAAAAAAATCTGACGTCAAAATAAATAAATAAATAAATAAAAATAAATCAAAGAAAGAAAGAAAAAAATGCATGTGAAAAAAAATTAAAAAAGAAAACAAAAAACAAAAATTTTTTTTTAAGTAAAAACGTAATAATGCATAAAAGGCGGAGGCAGGATTTGAGCCCTGCCCTCTTGCTTAGTAATCACCCTCCTATCCCACTAAGCTACATATACTTTTTGTTTCTTTACTCTGTAAAAATAACTAAATATCAACAAATATGCGAACCAAATGACCAGAATTGAACCGAATCGAACCGAAAACTGAATAACACTATTGTAATCCACAATGATTCTTCTCACAAGCTATAGTAACCGAACCCTGATCTCTTTTAGTAAATAGTATAATAATAATTAGTTAGAGAAAATAAAAGAAAAGAAAAACATTAATAAATGATTTTTCAACTTATTTTTTAAGATATAGTCAAACACTAAAAAGTGTTCTTATTTTTTTTTCCACAATATTGTCAAACATAAAACTATTATTTATCTTTTATAAAAAAAAAACAAATTACAACAAACAAATAAAAAATAAATAAAAAATAAATAAAACAGTAAAACACCTAGTACAATTAATTGTTGTTTTTTCTCCAACTCCAATTGTTATTTTGTTTAGTTGATTGTTTTGTTTGGGGTGGATGTTTCTTTAGTTGGGTCTTGTAGTTTTAGGCTCGAAAATAGGTTAGCTTTTTGAGGAGGGTCCTCTTGTTTGATTCGGGCAAATTTATTACAATGGGATTTTGTAATAATAAAATTATTATTTCTCCAAGGTAAAATTTACCCTCCAAAATCCAATTTAGAACCAGTTTAACATTATATTTAAAAAAAAATTGAAAAAAAATTGATTTTTTACTTTAAATTAATTTTTTTTAGTATTTTTAGATCATTTTCATGTGCTAATGTAAAAAATATTTATTTTAAAAAAATAAAAAATATATTATTTTGATATGTTTTTGAATGAAAAACACTTTTAAAAGCAAGAATAGATTATGGTCAACGTGAAAATTAATGTGTCTACGTGATAGCTCTGCACTTTCAAAAACACTTTCAAAACAAATTAGTAGTTGAAAATTAATGTGTCTACGTGATAGCTTTTTTCTTTTTCTAAAATTATATTAAAATTATTTTTAAAAGTATTTTTCATTCATAAATATAACAAAATAATATTTTTTTTTAATTTTTAAAAATTATTGTTGACACCAAAAAAAATTATAGTTAAAAATAAAAATAAAATTCAATTTGCTTTTATAAAATTAAAGCACGAATAGATTAGGGTCAAGTGATATGAAAAAAATTAAATGAGAATGATGCCAAGCAAATCTAGAAAAAAGAAAAAGAAAAAGAAATAAAGAAATAAAGATGCTTGGAGAGAACTCGTGCTTCACTAGGGGAATGAGATTTCAATTCCATTAAAATTATATGCTCCAAATTTGATGGAACACATCCTTTGTTCTACATTCTCAAGATTATTATTATTGATGGCACAAGAAGAAAAAGAAAAAGGATTATATACCACATTTTGCCACGCAATCCATTCTAGCCATACAAAGTTAGAGAAAAAAATTAAAAAAAAAAATTTTGAAGGTTTTTTTTTAATATTATCAAGTATTGCTTTTCATTTTCAAATAGTCATCATTGTTTATTATTATTATAATTGGATTTTTTAGATATATATAATTATATTATCAAATAGTCTAGATAAATATTTTATTTAACATTATGTTATTATTATTTTTGCTTCCTTAATCAAATTTGTAAATGTAAGTCTCTCAAGAACATATTAAGAGGAAGAAGAAAAAACTCTTGAATGCTGTTATGGTTTAAGGAAATAATTAAATACTTAAAATTAGGAAGATCTTGAATTTAACTTTAATTACAAGAATCATGTACTTCAGTTTTTCTCAAGAGTTATATAATGGTGAAGGCATTTCTAGCTCCGAAGGCAGGCTAGGTCAAGAAATATATTTTGTTAATGGACATCACAGCAACTTCATTTCTTGTTCATGAACTGCTTCAAATTTCTCATATGAAAATCCTGTTATGGCTGCACGGTATATATAGCTTGAGATTTGAACTTTCAAACTAGATATTCTTGCTCATATGTATACACACTTTACATTTATTCCATTGATCAGCAGTACACAAGATGATCAAGAACATTCTTTTCAGGCCATTATGCAGTGCTGCGCGATCTTTATGCAGACTACTCGTTGTTCGAACGAGCAGGCACTTCTCCTCCTTGATCTAATTTCACAGGAGCTGGGTCGGCATAGCCAATTCCTTTTCGTCTGGTGGGAAATAACATGAACAAAAGGCTTGCCAGGAACCCAGCTGCTAATGGAAAATTCATCATAATTTCTTTCTCGTTAGCTCCTGCTTTTGGGAAGAGGCATTTCTGCACATCAGAATCACTCATAGCAAAAAGCAAGAAAACTGTTAGTGATGTAAAAGCATGGACGAAGTCTCTAGAAGTGATAGCCAGTTTCTCTTTTTTATCCTCTTCCTCCCCTCCTGCATCATCCTCACTATCGACATCATTCAACACCCAGAAATCGTTCCACGTGGCAATCCCGTAGTAAATCCTGCCATCCTTGCCAATGAAGCTATCAGTGAAGGAGGAGAGAAAACAAGCCAGTGAACAGCAGACGATTATACCGAGGGTTAGGTATTCGTTTGCAAGCGAGCATTCGCCTTTGTTGGTGAATGAAGGTAGCAAGGCTTCAGCCGCAAGGACTGTTCCTGTTGGCAGCAGGTTTGCTAGGTTTGCTGCAGCGACTTGCCCCAGTTTGAGTGTTCTCGGCATTGTCAGGCAGAAGGTTTTTATTTCTGTTTTTTTATATGATCATATGGTTGGGCTAGCTGTGCTTAATTTATAGGCGAGGAGGAAGAATTTAGCTGTGAAATTACAATATTATCTTCCTTGAATATTATATATATGAAATTACAATGTTCCTGCCTTCTGCTTGACGATGTTTTCCATTACAGGATCCCGTAAAATATTTGGTATTTTTATTTTATAAAAAATCATTTGTTTAATTAAATAGTTTTTGTTTTTATATATATATATATACATTTTAAACCGTCATCTTAGTATAAAAATATAATGATTATTTTTCAAAACATCTGCTTTTTATTTATTTTGCAGAGGGTATTAAATAATTTTTTATTTAAAATAAATTAGTCAGCAACGAATTGGTAATTGGCTTGGAAGAAATGAACTGTGACGTGACATGCAATCATGCACCATACATTATTTTTTTAGATTTTATTTTTGTTCATAGCAGTAGCTGCATTAAAGGGCAAACATTTTAAGTGTCATTTTTCGGGGTGTTTGTTTTCGTTTTAAAAATATTTTTGATAAAATTTTTAATTATATATTCTTTAATAATTTTAGATTATTTTCATGTATTAATATTAATTTTTTAAATAAAATATTATTTAATATATTTTTAAACAAAAAAACAAAGGCCTGCTGCTTCTTCTTATAACCATGAAATTCCCTGATTGTTAAGCACACACAAGATTAATTTGTCAAGTCTTTGTTAATAGTTGGAAGCTGATAATATTTTATAAAATTATCTCAATAAAATATTATTTTAATGCTTTTAAAAATAACTTCGATCATATTTTTAATCATATGTTTGTTGGTGTACCTCAACCATATCTTTGAAGATTTTTTATCTTTAAAATATTTTTTTGTTTGTTGTTAAATTATTTTAATATTAAAAAGAAAATAAAAAGAATTATCTTGATATATTTAAAAGTAAAAAGTATTATAAAATAACTTGTGCTGTAATTTCAAATGCACCCCAAATCTTAATGATGTATTTGTGTGCAGTCTCCATCATCTGCGAACTAAGAGAGCAGAGATCCCTGCGATGGATCCAAATAATCTTCGACAGGGAAATTTCAATTTGTAGGGACCATGATAAAAAGTATCGTCTAATTCATTTAAATTTTATTTTTTAATCTCACCCTCCAAACCCCATAAATTTATTTAAACTATACAACGTGAATAACATTACTACGTGAGATTACAAAATACAAATAAATATTTTGATAACCATTAATTCCATTTTGAAGAAAAATTACCGAAATCCATTTTATTATTTTTGTTGCTAAAGCAATTATTATGGTTAGTGCTATGATGCAGTGACTCAGGCAGGCACTAAGACATAGCCCACATAAATCCAAAAATAACCACAGAAATGTTCTTTTTCGTTCATGCATGGAAGAAAGTTTCTAATAAACTAGAATTGGGATTAGAGTTTTTTTATTATTATGAAAAGAAAGAAAGATTTGTATTTTTATCCATTGATATAATCCCAATATAGTTATTAATCCATTGATATAATCCTAATATCTCATAATGAGATTGGAGGTGAAGCTGAGTACAAATAAATCCTATTAATGCAACCCTAATTGCCCAAAACATAGGGCCTGCGTCATCTAGATTCCCTGCTTCTTCTTCTTTTAATCATGAAATTCCCTGATTGTTTTATAAAATTCTACTTAAACTTTTGGAAGTAACACATTTTTATTTGTAATTGAATTTTCATCAGTAGCTCAAAAAAATTAAAGAAAAATCATTCTATAATACATTTTTATTCATTAGAGTCCATTGGGACTTGAATATATGTTAGAATTATATTTTTATTAAAATGATAGGTACTTGTTCCTTATTTTATTTTTTTATTTTTAAATTTAAATTGGATTTGACATGGTCGATTGAGTTACTAAAAACATTTAGATTAAATATGCTCGATTGGATCAATATCTTATTTGATTTACTAAATTTAGGTTAGATTTTGATTTTCTAAATACATAAATTATTTTGTGAGGATGGGTACTTAATTTTCAGTCATCCTTGTGGATAAATGATCCAAAATTCAACTCAGTCATCCTTCGGTGAATAATTTAACTTGAAAAAAATATTAAACTAATATGTTTTTTAATGATTTTGAATAAAAATAATATATTCTTGAACAAAATGATGGCAAGAAATCTTGCAATAACATTTCGTCTCATTGTATCATATATTAGCATAGACTGCATCCATTGAAGAAAGTATCGGAGAAGTTTGGGAGAGAATGCATGCTCGTTTCCAGCTTTTCTTTCCCACTGATGATCAGCTGAGCGTAGAGAACCCACATCTTTTCTTCTTCGATTTCACCAAGTTTCTTCTTCAGGGCTTCCATGGCTGCAATAAGACTGACAGTCTTGCTTGAAAGATTTTCGCAAAGGGTCTTCAGCTCCGTGATTCCTTTCTTTTTTTCTTTTTTTTTTTCATCTTTGATGGAGGACTTTGTTAAATAATAATTATGATGATTTATTTATTTAGTCTTATTTATTAAAGGTAGAGTAATATTTTATGTTTAACCTATATATAGTTTATTTGTCATTAGGTTAAGCTAAGAACTCACTATTGTAGCCTCCCTTTTTATGTTTTTGCTTTTAATTATTTGAACATGATATCAAATCAAGTTTTATGAAACGAGGTTTCATTCCAAACACACCTTCGCTGATTTGTATAGATTTATTTTTATCCAAATACAATACATTTTGACTTCAAATCAAGATATATTTATTTTATAAGAATATTGAACAACTACGTTTTTAATTGTTTAATTCGAGCCCATAAAAAATATCTAAAGAGTTTGCACGAATTCAATAAGTTCTTTTTATCCAAATACAATATCATAACCATAATAATTATTCATCGATGCTCGCCCGATTCACATGTGTTGGGGAAGAATTATTTCATGTGGTGCACTCGATATCAAGGATTCAGCACAGGAATATAAAAGTAAATCGATGGGGTCAAAAAAGAAAAGAGCAGGACAGGAAAATACGGAGTCCACACGAAGATTCCTCGGAAATTATAATGTTCAATTAATTGTGATGGTGACCGAACCTCTTCACATGGCGTACATTTTTGCACGCTTTATAAGGTTTGCCACGTGAAGAAAGGGATGACACTTGTTAGAATGAGCCAAAGGCTGACTACGTACCCGATTGGTACTGAGATCCAGATTCCAAAACAAACAGTAATTTTACTGTATGGTTAAATGAAAAAGACAGGTTTTACGGTTATGAGATCCATCCAAAATGTTGTCAAACCACGTGTTCATGGAAAGTAATAAATTATTGATTTCTATGCAGTGAGGAGAGAGAGAGTGGGAGCGTAGAAAAGTTTTTTTTTTTTTTTTTAAAAGCATAAAATGGCCACTTACTGCAAAGAAAAGAAAAGGGTGTTTATTCGTTAGTGAAATTGCCTTCTTCTTTTATTGTGTTTTTTTTTAAATAAAAATTATAATTAAAATAACCAACTGATAGAAGCACACATTTTAAAAATATAACAAATATATTTTATATATTTTTAAAATATATTGTAAAATATAAAAGTATATTATAATTTATTATATTTTCTTATAAAAATATATTTTTATATTAAAATAGCCTAAAAATTAATTACAATAAATAAATATATTACAAGGACATCACAATATAATTTTTGTCTCGCAATCATAATTTTGTTTCAGATGATATTTTACTATATGTTGTTCCGGGATCGTAGAGGCCTTCACGTATGGATTTATAGTTCGTGATGAAACTACAAGTAGTTTGATGGGAGAATAAAAACAAGCGTTTAATTTACTTGAATTATTAATTATATTTTATTATTATATATATATATATATATATATATATATATATATATATATATATATAAATTTAAAGTAATCTCATAAGTTAAAAGCAATATGAAAAGTTTGGTAACCAAACACTTGAAACTGCTTTTCGTTAGCCTCAAACTCAACCACACTTTTAACCAAACACTTCACAACTTATTTTGAATCGCAGCAAAAGTGTTTTTCTTGAAACTGTTTTTTTAAAACCTCAACTATAAAAGTAAAAGCAATTCCAAACACACCCTAAAACATCAAGCGTGACTATGCCCAAAGACCAAGCACAAATACTAAGGATCAAAATTTTAATATTTATCAAATCAAGCCAAGGAAACAAAGGATCGAAGTATTTTTCTTTATAAAATCAAATCAAGTCAAGATATCACACGATTAAAAATTTTGAGCTCATGTGAATAATTTTTACTAAGTCAAATCAACTCATTCAAATCAAATCAAAATCTCACATAACTAAAGCTTTCAGGCACGTGTACATACCTTTTCCAGGGTTATCAATCTTGTTTTATTTTGGCCGAAATATTTTGTACCAATAAAAAAAAAAAGATAAAACAACGTTGTTTTTGTCTCAGTTTAAATTCCTGTCTCTTCTAGATTTTTTTGTCAAATACCAGTCAAAATGTTCTGTTTTTATTCCGGATGTTTTGTTTTGGCTAAATAGTATTTTTTTTAAATATTGGATAATTTTACAATATCAATCATATCTCTTAATCTGACCATTAGATTGAGATGAAATTTAACGAGAAATTGCTTGACATATTTATATATATCATGTTAAAATTTCAAAGCAATAAGAGAATTCAATGTACTTGCAAGATTGATAATGATATTCTCATAATATTATACACACTCATAATTTTGTTCAGAAAAATCAATTTATTATGTCTTTTTTTAGATTAAATTGCACAATTATAAATAATTTTATTTTTGGATTTGAACCTTGTTTTTTGAATTAATATATACATGTCGTTTCGGGGTTTACTGCGCGCGCGCGGGGGCCCACATAGTAAACCCCGAAACGGCATGCTGAAACCAAAATATTCCGTCCCACTTGAAAAAACAAAGAACCAATCAAAACAATATTGACAACCTTAATCATTTCGTTCAAAATAAGAACAAGATAGAGATTTCATTGTTAATAAGAGGATTTGTATACACGAAGAACACTTCAATAGTGGAAAAATATTGTGTTGTAAAATTAGGACACAATAGAAAAGAAATTTACTTTCGATGTGATCTAAACACAAAAAATGATTATGTGTCTAGAATATTATACTTAAAATACTTATGTTATATGTATGGTTACATTTTATAAGATAAACTATATGAAACTATATATTATATAATAAATTTTTTTTTCATCAATGAATTTATTACATCTCGTTATTTTCTTGTAAATGTTCAAATAGCTCTGCACTAGTTAATTACCCGCATTATGTTGCGGGCCAAACAAATATTTTTTATGAATGTTGAGATTGAAACAATTAATATATTTTGCTAGTTCAAAAAAAAAATATAACATTTATACATGCAAGGTTTGATATAATGAAAACACATCAACACACCCTATTGTAACAACAACAACATCGAAGAATTAAAATCTAAAAATATCATTATTATTATTGCTAAAACAATAAAAATTATTAAATTATTCTGAGGAGAAAAAAACTCGAAAACATTAAAAAAGAAGAAGCAAGAAAAAAAAACTAAAACTAAAACTATTATTATTATTATTGCATGAATAATGAAAAAATAAATTCAATAAAAGAATAAAAAAAACCCAAAAACTTTAACAGAACAACAAAAAAAATTTAAAAAAATCATTTGACGTGAAAATAAAATAAAAAGTAATAAAAAACCAAAAGAAAAAACAAAGGAGAAAAAAAAATAAGAAATATCAATTTTAAATGATCATAAACACAAACTAAAATTTAAGAACAAAGTTTTTTTAAAAAAATATTACCTCAACAAAAGAGAAAATAATAAAAATTAAAAAGAAAAACCAAAGGCATATATATAAACATGGACAAAAATATAGACTATTTAATCACTATAAAAAATTAAAAAAATAAAAAAAAATAATTAAAAGTATAAAGGCCGAAACAAAAATCAAATATATTATAAATTTTAATCAAATAAAAAAATTAAAAAAAATCATATAAATTATAACATCTATACATATAAGGTTTGATATGATAAAACACATGAACACACCCTATTATAACTGTCATAACCCAATTTTGGGTCACTCCCCAAAATTACCAGAAAATAACAAAAATAAAATAAAGGGGTCTGATGTTAGCAAGTCAATCGAGTTGAAATATTGGATGTTTTTGAAAACTCGATCGTATCCCTTTTGCACCCGAAAATAAAGAAAATCGCAGATTAAAGGTCGAAATAATTTATTATCAGATAAATCGGCGTAAAAACTAAGCAAAAAAAAATATAATTATATTTTACGGGCCAATTCGATCTAATTGTTGGTTTAAATTATACTTGTATTTTCAGAATTAATTTTGGGTCCAGTTCAAGGATTTAACTATATTGGTCGAATTAATTTTACTAAGGGTTTCGTTAATAAGAAATCAGTTTCTTAAATTTTATTTGGGTTTAATTGATGAAATTGAAATTTTCGGAGACCAATTTGATTTTTCAAGTCAATTATGCGAAATCGGGGGCCGAATTGAATAAGTTGAGAGTTTAATGGTCGATGGAGGATTAAATCGTGAAAATCAAGAGCCAAGGACCAGATTAAAAAGATCGCGCGAAGCCAAGGTTGAGATTGAATTTTTGATGGGATTTAATTGCATGAAATCAAGTTTAAATCCAATTGGGTGCAATTAATTTTCTTTTAAAAAAGGGACCAAATCATATTTTTACCTTCCTAAAAAAAAAAAAATTGAAATCTGTATTTAAAAAAATCATGCACTGTTCCGGCATGCATTGGCGTTGAATTTTTCAGGCGCGCTTAATGCACTGTGATCACGGCAAAAACAACTCAAATTTTTCTTCCCATATCAATGCTGATCTTTTTCCCGTTTCATCTCCATAAATTAGCAAAAACAGACCAAAATCAATCGTGATTTTCTTCCTAAAATTATCACCATAAAAAATTCTTCTTCGTCTCCTCCCTGATTTTCCTCTAAATTGCTTAGTTGTTTTGATACTGCATTTAAACGTGATCGCGGCCAAACATTGGGGTTTCTCTGGCTATAAATAGCAGCCTGCACAGGTGAAAGAGGGCAGAAAAAAAAAAGAGAAACGCAGAGGAGAGCTGTTTGATCGTAAAAAAATACGGTGATGAAAACACGGGAAATAGTAGAATTGCAAAGCCATTTTGTTGAAAATTTCGAGTGAATTTTCTTTCCTTTCGCCTCAGGTTTCAGTTCCCTCTTCCCCTGCATCTTCTCTAGTTTTCCTCTGCCTCTCTCTCTCTAAAACCAGAGAACTCTCTCTCTCTCCTACCCTCTCGTTCATCAACGCCGGCAGCCAGCTGACAACCTTGCACCACCTCTGTCCCCCTCCTTCCACACGCTAGTCATCCCAGAGTTGGTCTCCGGCGAGGCAAGCAAAGGAAACAAAGCAGCAGCCCGTGATAGCTGTCATCACCCGATTTTTGGGTGATTCCCCAAAATAAAAATAAAAATAACAAAAATAAAATAAAAGGGGTTTGGCGTCGGTAGAAAAATCACGGTGGAAATTTTGGAAATTTTATGAGGTGAATCGAATCTCTTTTGTGCCCAAAAATGAGAGAAAATACAAAATCAAGGTAAAAATTAAGTCAAAAATCATAATTATATTTTTTATAAGCCAATTTGATTTAATCATGGGCTATTTCAAAATATTATTATGTTTGAAAATTAATTTAGGATCCAATTGAAGAATTTAATTAAGTGCAAGGACTTAATTATGCTTTAAATTGGTTAAATTAATTTTATTAAGGGCTTAATTGATGAAAAATTGAATTCTTGAATTTAATTCGGGCCTAATTGAGAAAATCAGAATTTTTGAGACCCAATTGAATTTTTCCAAGCTAATTTGACATAATTAGGGATCAAATTGAAGACAATTGAGAGTTTAATCGTCAATTGAGGGCCAAATTGCATAAATCAAAGGCCAGGGACCAAAATGAAAAAGGCGCGCATATCCAAGGGTAATGTTGAAATTCGAACAAGGGCCCAATTGCACAAAATTACAAATTTATATTTAATTGAGGGTGCAATTGAAACAACCATAAATCAAAGGACCAAAGTGAAACTTTGCCCCCCAAAGCTGCAACAACCCGATGCCTTCCCCTGCATGCTTGCCGACCACCGTGTCAGGCCGATCACCGCCTATAAACGCAGCCACGCAAGCTGCAGCCAATGTCAGGCCGAGCACCCCTATAAAAACCACCATGCACGACGGAAAAAGGGGAGAACAGAGAGGAAAAACCAGAAAAAACAGAAGAAGAAAACAAAAAAAAACGGGGAAGAAAAAACAGATGAATGGAGAGAAAATAAGGGGAAAGACCAGAGATTTTTAGCCTCAAAAACAAGAAAAACAAACACTATCATCTTCTTCATCTCTCGGCCGTCTCTCTCTCTCCTTCCCCAGTTTCAAAACTCATTCTCTCTCTACATTCAGTCTCTCGGCCGTCTCTCTTTCTCCACCGTTGCACACCCATTTAACCACCAAAAACCACCATTTTCACCACCGTTAATTTCCCCTCTATACCAGCAACATAAATACACTTTCAGGCGAGGTCCCCGGCGTCGGTTTCTGCGGCTGCAACGTCAACACCGAAACTTCGGAGGTTTCCACCGGCCTCCACAGGCCACCGTTGATGGCGCCACAACCACCAGGACAACCACCTCGATCCCCTCTACCCAACGGTGCTAACAGGTAAGCGTTCCATCACACTCGAAAAAAACCACTGTTCATCGTCTTCTTCGTTCCCACTATTCACTGCATGTGAACAGTGGGACGTGATTTGGCGCCTACTGTTCACATGCGTGAATAGTGGCTTTGGGCCGGACTTTGTGTCCGGCCCGGTCTCTGAAGATTGTGGGTCGGGTTTTGAACCCGGCCCAAACACAAAAATAAATTGGGCTTCCAGCCCGTGAGGACTGGAAGCCCAGCCCCAAGACCTTCTGGGCTTCCAGCCCACGAGGCTGGAAAGCCCGGTCCAGACCTGTTAGGCTTCCAGCCCATGAGGGCTGGAAGCCCAGCCCACTCATGCTGGGCTGTCAGCCCACTGTGCTGACAGCCCGGCCCATAAAAATAAAAAATAAAAAAATAAAAAAAATATTTTTATTTTTATTTTTTTATATTTTCCCTACTACTCTTTTATTACAAAAAAAAAAGATTTTCAATAAAATATAAAATGTGTTATTTTCGTGCATACGACCGAATTCCAAGATTTTTCAAACATATTTTTCGTAAAAAAAATATTGCATCTTTCTCATGTTTTAAAATAAAATTGGATATCGTAACCGGTTTATGATTATCCATTGGGATTCGGCCAAAATATCAAAAATAATCAAAACCATTTTTGTTTTATCTATCAGGGTGTAAATTTACATTGTAAAATACATCCATGGATATAAAAAAAAGATTTTAACTACGGTGTAAATTTAAAACGTAAATTACACCCGCAGATAAAAAAATAAATATTTTTACGCAGTACAAAAATTTTAACTTAGAAAAAACAATCAAATGACAACGCAGCTTACCTTAGGTAGGGTGCACTGGGGGTGATGCGTCTTCCCCTTGCACAACAAGTCCCCTTACCCAGACTCACGCAGACCAATAGGTTCCTAGTAACCTTAATACTAGGTGGCGACTCCCTCATAATTATAGTCGTAAATTTTACGGCTATAAAACAACAACCTCATTTTCACAGCGCGCCGTTTGGCGGGGCGCGAAGAGCGCGTAAAAATCGCCGTCGCGACAACAGCAACGCCACCCCGTCCCCTTCCGACGTCCACTCTGACCACCACAGGCCTCCATTTCTGACGAGACAACGACAAGAAGAACCACCTCGATCTCCTCTACACAAAGGTGTTAACAGGTAAGCATTCCGTCACACTCGAAAAATCCCCCTGTTACTGTTCATCTTCTTCATTTTACGTAAAATCCCGGTTACTGTTTGTGAACAGTAACCGGGTCGGGTCGGGTCGGGCACAAAGCCCGGCCCGAATAAGAAATATGTACGGGTTGCAAGCCCAGCCAATATAGGCTGGCCTGGCCGACCAAGCCCAGCCCAGCCCGCCTCAGCCCCAGGCGAGCTGGGCTGCCAGTCCGCCAAATAAATAAATAAATAACGAAAAAAATATAAAAAAATAAATATATAAAAAAAAACTTTTTTTTAGAAAAATATTTTAAAAAATGTAGTATTTTCTTGCATACGGCCAATACACTAGCCTTTTTTTAAAGAAAGAAATTGTTTTTGTTTCAAAAAAATATATATTATCTTGGGTTTTGAAGAGAAAAATGTGTTTTAGCATTGATTTTGCAAAGAAAAAAATCATTTCTTATATTTTTGGATTTTACAACATGTTTGTAAAATCCAAAGGGTATTGGCCAATATTCAAAAAAATATAAAAACTTTTTTTGATGATTTGTATTATTCACTGTCGGTATTTGGATAAATAAATCCTAAGGGTTTAATATCCAAAATATTCGGCGGGAATGATATACTATTACTCACTGTCGGTATTTGGATAAATAAGTCCAAAGGGGTTAATATCCAAAATATTCGGCGGGAATGATAATTTATTATTCACTATCGGTATTTGGATAAATAAATCCTAAGGGGTTAATATCCAAAATATTCAGCAAGAATGAAATATTATTATTCACTGTTGTTATTTGGATAAATAAATCCTAAGGGTTGATATCCAAAATATTCGGCGGGCATGATATCCCATTCGTCATTTAACCAACATTGTTTTGAGAGATCAAAATCATAACAAATCATAGCCAAACAAAAATACCAAGCAGCTTACCTTAGGTAGGGCGTACTAGGGGTGCTAAAACCTTCCCTTTACGCAACCAGTCCCTTACCCTAGAATCTCTGAAAGACCAGTTTAGGTTTCCTAGTAACCATAATACTAGGTGGCGACTCCCTTTTTATGCAAATAAAGATTAGACCCCCAATACATGAATTCTCCCCACGCACAGGGGAACGTCGCCACGACGCCGCAAACCAAATTGTTTTTTTTTTTGGGTGCGACAATAACAAAAGAAACATCGAAGTCTTAACATATTAAAATATTTTTACTATTATTGCTAAAATAATAAAAAAATATTAAATTATTTTGAGGAAAAAAATAAAACCATTAACAAAAGAGAAAACAAGAAAAAAACTAAAATTACTACTACTACTACTACTTCGTTAATAATGGAGAAAAATTCAATCAAAGAAAAAAAAAGGACAATAATTTTAGCAAAAAAACAAACAAAAAATAAAATAAAATTATTAGCTACAAAAATCATTTGATGTGAAAATAAAAAATAAACTAAAAAAAAGAAAGAACAAAAAAAAAAGTTAAAAAAAAAAAAGAGCATAATCAGGCGTTCAAGATGGGGGTCGAACCCGTGCTCTCAAGCTTAGGAAAGTTGTACGTTTTCCGCTGATCTGCAGGTGTTTTTTCATATCGTGCTCTGCAAAAATAATTAAAAAGTAGTAATTTGGGGAATCAAACGACCCGACAAACTGGACCGACCTGAAAACTGAGCAACACCATTGTAATCCACAATGATTTGTCTCATAATAAATAGTAATCAAACCATGTTATTTTTTTAATATATACTACTAGTTAATTGCCCGCATTACGTTGTTGGCCAAGCAAATATTTTTTATAATGATTGGAATTGAAACAATTAATAGATTTTGCTAGTTCTAAAATAAAATATAACATCTATACATGCAAAGTTTGATATAATAAAACACATTAACTCATCCTATTATAAAATAGTAACATTGAAGGCTTAACATCTAAAAATATCATCACTATTATTGCTAAAAAAATAAAATTATTAAATTATTCCGAGAAAAAAAAAACTCAAAAACATTAATAAAAGAGGAAGTAAGGAAAAAAACTAAAATTATTATTTTATAACAATAATAATTATTATGGCATGAATAATGGGAAAATAAATTCAATAGAAGAATAAAAAAGCCCAAAAACTTTAACAAAAGAAAAAAATAAAAATAAAAATAAAAATAAAAATTATTAGCTAAAAAAATCATTTGACTTGAAAAAAAAATAAAAAAACTAATAAAAAAACCAAAAGAAAAAAAAATAAAAAAAAAATAAAAAATATCAATTTTCAAATGATCATAAACACAAATTAAAATTTAAGAATAAAATTTTTGAAAAAAAATATTATCTCAACAAAAGAGAAAATAATAAAAATTAAAAATCAAAACTAAAGGTACATATATATAAACATAGACAAAAATAGAAACTATTTAAGAACTATAAAAAATTTAAGGAATTAAAATAAAAAATCAAAAGTATAAGGATTGATAACAAAATCAAATATATTATCAATTTCAATCAAATGAAAAAAATTAAATAAAGTATAACATTTATATGTGCAAGGTTTGATATAATGAAACACATCAACACACTCTATTATAACAACAGGAACATCGAAGCTTTAACATCTAAAAATATCATTACTATTACTGTTAAAATAATAAAAAATATTAAATTATCCTGATAAAAAAATCAAAAACATTAAAAAATAGGATGCAAGAAAAAAAATTATTATTCTTATTGCGTTAATAATGGGAAAAAAATCAATCAAAGAAAAAAAAATCAATAATTTTAACAAAAAAAATTATAAGCAAAAAACAATAATCTAACGTGAAAATAAATAAATAAATAAAATAATAAAAAACAATCAAAAGAAAGAAAAATAATAAAAGAATGCATGTGAAAAAAAATTAAAAAAGAAAAAAAAATTATAAGCAAAAACAAAATAATGCATAAAAGGCGCAGGCAGGGATTTGAGCCCCGCCCTCCTGCTTAGTAATCATCCTCCTTTTCCACCGAGCTACAGGCATTTTTTCTTTTTTAAATCCGCAAAAATAACTAAATAAAAACAAACATAGGAACCGAATGACCAGAACCAAACCGAACCGTCATTTTTTTTTAGCATATAATATAATAATAATTAGTTAGAGAAAATCAAAGAAAAGAAAAACATTAATAAATGATTTTTCAGCTTATTTTTTAAGATACAGTCAAACACTAAAAAGTGTTCTTATTTTTTTCTCTCACAATATTGTCGAAAATAAAACTATTATTTATCTTTTATAAAAAAAACAAATTACAACAAACAAATGAAAAATAAATAAAACAGTAAATTATAAGTTATAACATCTATACATATAAGGTTTGATATAATAAAACACATGAACACACCCTATTATAACAAAAAAAAACATTGAAGTCTTAACATATTAAAATATTATTACTATTATTGCTAAAATAATAAAAAAAATATTAAATTATTCTAAGGAAAAAAATAAAACCATTAACAAAAGAGAAAACAAGAAAAAAACTAAAATTACTACAACTACTACTACTATGACCACCACCACTACTTCGTTAATAATGGAGAAAAATTCAATCAAAGAAAAAAAAAGGACAATAATTTTAGCAAAAAAAATAAAAAACAAAAATAAAATAAAATTATTAGCTACAAAAATCATTTGATGTGAAAATAAAAAATAAATTAAAAAAAAGAAAGAACAAAAAAAAAAGTTAAAAAAGAAAAAAAAAGAGCATAATCAGACGCTCAAGATGGGGGTCGAACCCGTGCTCTCAAGCTTAGGAAAGTTGTATGTTTTCCGCTGAGCTGTAGGTGTTTTTTCATATCGTGCTCTGCAAAAATAATTAAAAAGTAGTAATTTGGGGAATCAAACGACCCGACAAAATGAACCGACCTGAAAACTGAGCAATACCATTATAATCCACAATGATTTGTCTCGTAATAAATAGTAATCAAACCATGTTATTTTTTTAATATATACTAATAGTTAATTGCCCGCACTACGTTGTTGGCCAAGCAAATATTTTTTATAATTATTAGAATTGAAACAATTAATAGATTTTGCTAGTTCTAAAATAAAATATAACATTTATACATGCAAAATTTGATATAATAAAACACATCAACTCATCCTATTATAACAATAGTAACATTGAAGGCTTAACATCTAAAAATATCATCACTATTATTGCTAAAAAAATAAAATTATTAAATTATTCCGAGAAAAAATAACTCAAAAACATTAATAAAAGATAAAGCAAGGAAAAACTAAAATTATTATTATTATAACAATAATTATTATTATGGCATGAATAATGGGAAAATAAATTCAATAGAAGAATAAAAAAGCCCAAAAACTTTAACAAAAGAAAAAACAAAATAAAAAAAAATAAAAATAAAAATTATTAGATAAAAAAATCATTTGACTTGAAAATAAAATAAAAAACTAATAAAAAAACCAAAAGAAAAAAAAGAAAAATAAATAAGAAATATCAATTTTCAAATGATCATAAACACAAATTAAAATTTAAGAACAAAATTTTTGAAAAAAAATATTATCTCAACAAAAGAGAAAATAATAAAAATTAAAAATCAAAACTAAAGGCACATATAAACATAGACAAAGATAGAAACTATTTAAGAACTATAAAAAATTTAAGGAATTAAAATAAAAAATCAAAAGTATAACAAAATCAAATATATTATCAATTTCAATAAAATGAAAAAAATTGAAAAAAATCAAATAAAGTATAACATTTATATGTGCAAGGTTTGATATAATGAAATACATCAACACACTCTATTATAACAACAGGAACATCGAAACTTTAACATCTAAAAATATCATTACTATTACTGTTAAAATAATAAAAATTATTAAATTATCCTGATGAAAAAAATAAAAAACATTAAAAAAGAGGATGCAAGAAAAAAATTACTATTCTTATTGCGTTAATAATAGGAAAAAATTCAATCAAAAGAAAAAAAAGATTAATAATTTTAATAAAAAAAATTATAAGCAAAAAAAAATAATTGAAAATAAATAAATAAATAAATAAAATAATAAAAAACAATCAAAAGAAAGAAAAATAATAAAAGAATGCATGTGAAAAAAAATTAAAAAAGAAAACAAAAAAAAAATTATAAGCAAAAACAAAAGAATGCATAAAAGGCGCAGGCATGGATTTGAGCCCTGCCCTCCTGCTTAGTAATCAGCGTCCTTTCCCACTGAGCTACAGCCAATTCTTTTTTTCTTAAATCCGAAAAAATAACTAAATATCAACAAATATGCGAACCAAATGACCATAACCAAACCGAACCCTGATTTTTTTAGCATATGATATAATAATAATTCGTTAGAGAAAATCAAAGAAAAGAAAAACATCAATAAATGATTTTTCAGCTTATTTTTTAAGATACAGTCAAACACTAAAAAGTGTTCTTATTTTTTTTTCCACAATATTGTCAAACATAAAACTATTATTTATCTTTTATAAAAAAACAAATTACAACAAAAAAATGAAAAATAAATGAAAAATAAACAAAACAGTAAAACACCTAGTACAATTAATTGTTGTTTTTTCTCCAACTCCAATTGTTATTTTGTTTAGTTGATTGTTTCGTTTGGGCTGGATGTTTCTTTAGTTGGGTCTTGTTGTTTTAGGCTCGAAAATAGGTTAGCTTTTTTAGGAGGGTCCTCTTGATTCGGGCAAATTTATTACAATGGGATTTTGTAATAATAAAATTATTATTTCTCCAAGGTAAAATTTACCCTCCAAAATCCAATTTAGAACCTGTTTAACACTATATTTAAAAATTATTTTTGAAAAAAAATGATTTTTTTACTTTAAATTAATTTTTTTAGTGTTTTTAAATAACTATTATCAAAAATAATTTTAAAATAATGATACAAATATATTATTTTGATGTGTTTTTGAACGAAAAACACTTTTAAAAGCAACCGCAACTATAATTTCAAACATATACTCATTAATTTATCATAATAATTGTTTCACCGAATGAAACGCAATAGATCTCCATCCAAGATATATCCCAAAACAAATTTAAACTAGTAGAATATTATTGGATGGGGATTAAAATATATCCGAAAAAGAGTTGTTAGAACATAAAATTAAAGCACGAATAGATTAGGGTCAAGTGATATGCAACAAATTAAATGGGAATGATGCCAAGCAAATCTATAAAAAAAGAAAAGAAAAGGAAATAAAGATGCTTGGAGGGAACTCGTGCTTCACGAGGGGAATGAGATTTCAATTCCATTAAAATTATATGCTCCAAATTTGATGGAACACATCCTTTGTTCTACATTCTCAAGATTATTATTATTGATGGCACAAGAAGAAAAAAGAAAAAGGATTGTATACCACATTTTGCCACGCAATCCATTCTAGCCATACAAAGTTAGAGAAAAAAATTAAAAAAATAAATAAATTTGAAGGGTTTTTTTTATAATATTATCAAGTATTGCCTTTTATTTTCAAATAGTCATCATTGTTTATTATTATTATAATTGGATTTTTTATATATATAATTATATTATCAAATAGTCTAGATAAATATTTTATTTAACATTATGTTATTATTATTTTTGCTTCCTTAATCAGATTTGTAAATGTAATATTATCAAGTGTTGCTTTTTCATTTTCAAATATTCATCATTGTTTTTAATTATTATTATAATTGTATTTTTTATATATATGTAATTGTATCATCAAATAGTCTAGATAAATATTTTATTTAACATTATGTTATTATTATTTTTGCTTCCTTAATCAGATTTGTAAATGTAATATTATCAAGTGTTGCCTTTTCATTTTCAAATATTCATCATTGTTTTTAATTATTATTATAATTGTATTTTTTATATATATGTAATTGTATCATCAAATAGTCTAGATAAATATTTTATTTAACATTATGTTATTATTATTTTTGCTTCCTTAATCAAATTTGTAAATGTAAGTCTCTCAAGAACATATTAAGAGGAAGAAGAAAAAACTCTTGAATGCTATTATGGTTTAAGGAAATAATTAAATACTTAAAATTAGGAAGATCTTGAATTTAACTTTAATTACAAGAATCATTTACTTCAGTTTTTCCCAAGAGTTATATAATGGTGAAGTCATTTCTAGCTCCGAAGGCAGGCTAGGTCAAGAAATATATTTTGTTAATGGACATCGCAGCAACTTCATCTCCTGTTCATGAACTGCTTCAAATTTCTCATATGAAAATCCTGTTATGGCTGCACGGTATATATAGCTTGAGATTTGAACTTTTAAACTAGATATTCTTGCTCATATGTATACACACTTTGCTGGAAATTACCTTTTGTGTGCTTCATGACACACCCATGTTCTTGATCATATAAACCCATGACCATGAAGATAGGTCATTGAGTTTGATCATAGGGATCAATTAATTGATCATGACTAATTACCTCCTTGATGGAAAGAGAAAATTGAAAAATAAATTATTAAGTGGGGTTCCTGATCTACTTATAAATAATAGCTTGTGTACTCCATCTACGCCTACTGGTAGGCATAGATAAGAAGACTTCTCTAGTAAAATATTTTATTATTTTGTATTGTTGTTACTGCATTGGAAAAAACTTGGTTGCTGCTGCAATTTGAGAATTCATTAATTTCGGTACTTGAGCAACAGTGACTGGAGGTATTTATAATCTAAATTTCCGCTGCTATATGTATTTAGCATTTCGATTATTTAAAGTATGTATTACACACTTTCCATTTATTCCATTGATCAGCAGTACACAAGATGATCAAGAACATTCTTTTCAGGCCATTATGCAGTGCTGCGCGATCTTTAATTATACAGACTCCTTGTTCGAACGAGCAGTCACTCCTCCTTGATCGAATTTCGCAGGTGCTGTGTCGGCATAGCCAATTCCTTTTCGTCTGGTAGGAAATAACATGAACAAAAGGCTTGCCAGGAACCCAGCTCCTAATGGCAGATTCATGATAAGTGCTTTCTCGTTAGCTCCTACTTTAGGGAAGAAGCATTTCTGCACATTAGAATCACTCATAGCAAAAACCAAGAAAACTGTTAGTGATGTAAAAGCATGGACGAAGTCTATATAAGTGATAGCCAGTTTCTCTCTATTATGCTTTTCTTCCCCTCCTGCACCATCCTCACTATCGACATCATTGAACACCAAGAAATCTTTCCAAATGGCAATCCCATAGTAAATCCTGCCATCCTTGCCAGTGAAGCTATCGGTGAAGGAGGAGAGAAAACAAGCCAGTGAACAGCATGCGATTATACCTAGGGTTAGGTATTCGTTTGCAAGCGAGCATTCGCCGTTGTTGGTGAATGAAGGTAGCAAGGCTTCAGCTGCCAGAACTGTGCCTGTTGGCAGCAGGTTTGCTAGGTTTGCTGCAGAGACTTTCCCCAGTTTGAGTTGTGTCGGCATTGCAAGGCTGCAGGTTTTTGTTTTTGTTTTTTCATATGATCATATGGTTGGGCTAGCTGTGCTTAATTTATAGGCAAGGAGGAAGGATTTAGCTGTGAAATTACAATATTATCCTCCTTGAATATTATATATATATATATATGAAATTACACCGACTATTCCGATTTTATATATTTGATTGAAACCTCTTTATATTTAAAAAGAGTATTATAAAATTCTATTTTACCCCATATTAACTTAATTAATATTTTAAAATTGTCATTTATGATTCTTAGATAATTTCTGTAATTTTACATTATATAAAATATCACGAAGGTTAATTTTATCAAGTAATCATCTCGCTTATAAACTCGAGTTATTAGGTGAGACTCAAATATATAATTTATATTTTTTTCTAATATATTTTTTCAAGTGAAAATTTTTTGATCTTAAAATTTACATACATATTTACATTGTCTTGTACTTGACTTTATCAAATAGAATAAGAGTGACAGAATTAAAACTAGTGATCATTACATCAATAAAATTCTGATACTATCTTAAGAAAATATTTTATCTAAAAATCAAATTATTGAATAAAATTTTAAAATATAATTTATATTATTCTCTTTCTTTTTCATAATTATGTCATTCATGTGACGGGGACTAGATTCTTTTTTGGTCAAATTAACTTTATATTATTTTGTCATTTCCTTTTCACCACAATAATAATGAATTATATTCAAATTCTTAGATGATTTCTGTAATTTTACATTATATAAAATATCACGAAGGTTAATTTTATCAGGTAATCATCTCGCCTATAAACTCAAGTTATTAGGTGAGGCTCAAATATATAATTTATATTATTCTCTAATACATTCTATCAAGTAAAAAAATTTTAGACTTGAAACTTACACATAGATTCACATTACCCTATACTTGATTTTTATAAAATAGAATAAGAATGACGAAATTCAAACTCGTTATCGTGAGGTCAATAAAGCTTTGATATCATGTCAAGAGAATATCTAATCTAAAAACTCAAGTTATTAAATAAGATTTCAAAATATAATTTATATTATTTTCTAACAATTTTTATTTAGATAATTATGTCATTCATATATGATGGTGGGAACTAGAATATTTTTATTTTCTGTCAAATTAACTTTATATTATTTTGTCATTTCCTTTTCACCACAACAGTGAGCATCCTGGAACAGTAATTTATTGTAAGAACATTAAGAATCTGATCCAGCAAAAAAGATAGAGATGAGAGCCATTCATAGCATCCCGATTAACACGTGTACTGGTCTCCTTAATGTTCCTGTCTTCTGCTTGACGATGTTTTCCATTACAGGACCCCGTAGAATATTTGGTATTTTAATTTTATAAAAAATCATTTGATTAATTAAATAGTTTTTGGTTTTTATTATATGTATATAATTACATTTTAAATCTTCATCTTTGTATAAAATATAATGATTATTTTTTAAAACATATGCTTTTTATTTATTTTGTAGAGGATTTTGAATAATTTCTTATTTAATATAAATTAGTCTTTATTTTTATTTTAAATTAATTTTTTTAATATATTTAGATTATTTTCATGTGCTCATATTATTTTTTTAAAATTAAAAATAAATATTTTTTATATATTTTTGAACGAAAAATATTTTTAAAAATAACTTTAATTACATTTACAAATAAATATTTTATATCAAAAATCAATGGTTAAAAGGGGAAAACAAGCACAAATGTTCTTTTTCATTCATGCATGGAAGAAAGTTTCTAATAAACTAGAATTGGGATTAGAGTTTTTTTATTATTATTAAAAGAAAGAAAGATTTTTATTTTAATCCACTGATATAATCCCAATATAGTTATTAATCCATTGATATAATCCTAATATCTCATATTGAGATTGGAGGTGAAGCTGAGTACAAATAAATCCTATTAATGCAACCCTAATTGCCCAAAACATAGGGCCTGCATCATCTAGATTCCCTGCTTCTTCTTCTTTTAATCATGAAATTCATTGATTGTTTTATAAAATTCTACTTAAACTTTTGGATGTAACACATTTTTTATTTGTAATTGAATTTTCATCAACAGCTCAAAGAAATTAAAGAAAAATCATCACATGAACTTTTCTATTCATTAGAGTCCATTGGGACTTTAATTTTTGCCCCCCTTCTTGCCATTCTGCGTTTGAAGGCAAATTTCTAAACAAGCATGATGCTAATACCATTAGAGCCATTATAGATAGTTACATTGCAAAACTGTTGTTCTACAAATGGTTTATGGTAACAGGCAGAGCAGGAATAGTTTTTTTTTTTATATGTTTTTTTTCCAAAAGCAAAGCTCGAATCTTAAGCGAACAAGCTCCTGAACTTCACCCAATTCTCATTAACATGGCTAGCACTACCCTCGGTTTCTCTTTGATGCCTATGAGCTTCTAACAAAGCATCCATCTGTATTTTTAGTTTTCCTTCTCTAATGATTCTCTGGGCATGGAGAATTTCCTTGTCTCTTCCGATAAGATCTTCTTCTTCCTGAATTTCCTGAAGTCGTTTGTTAAGGGTATCCTTTTCTGCTTCAAGCCTGCTAATCTTGCTGCTGATATCTTCATCACAAATATCCAGTTCGGCAAGTCCCCTTTTGTGATCTTCAATAGAGGACTTGATAGAACTAGTCCAGTCGACTTTCTGCTCCTCAAATGGGTGGCTTGTGACCAAAGTGTCGAAATTCTCAACGTAGAGTTGAATGATATTTTGTTGCTGATAATTCAGAAAAGGACAGTTCCTTAAATTCTTCAAACTGGACAGCAGCAATAGGCGGTCAGCTGATATGGCTACTTCTGCAGGGGATTTTATTAAGAGCTCCTTTAACAAATCTATAGAACACCTGTATATCTCAAAACTCACACCATGGGGCTTGAGAGATCCAGGAGTATTAGAGCTTGAAGCGTTGCCGAATGTGAGCTCTTGAGAGGAAGTTCTGTTGGCTAAGGATGTATAAGTCAACATAGAGACTTGTTCAGCTGAGGTAGAACGAGATACAAGAACTCTGTTGCTCTGCTGAACTGAAATAGTAGGGCTAGCATTGGCCAGTGAGGTCTCACCCTGAAAGAAATTTAAAGTTTATATGAAGGTTCAAGAAAATGTATACGGAGTTATATTCCGAAGGAGAAAATTACATTATCAGTTGTTTGGGAATCCTTCTGCTCTTGTAGAGAGATCTGAGCTTTAGAATCCATTGGATTGGAGGAACTTTGACCTTGTTTAGAATCCTACATTCCAGACGCCATTAGCAATTAATTCAAATATTATTCTAGAAAGTATTTTTAGATAGATGAGAGAGTTACCTTATCACTTGAAGCTGCATGAAAATCTAGATATCTTGAAGCTAATTGAGTAATCTTGGGTTCTAGTGTAACACCATTGATCCTATTTTGTTTGGTTCTCGATATTGTTTCAACAACAGGAGAGATATCTCTTCTGGCTTCTGGGGTCCGAGTGAAATGCAAATCCTCAGTAGCTCGTCTCTCAGAGACAGCACTTGGTGCATTTCCATCTGCTTTAGCCTCACAGGTTAATGTTGGCTGTTTGGGTATGCTTAGCAGTTTGGATTGTGCTGCTCCATCACCCTGCAGTCAAGCTAACAGAAATGAGTTACTTAAAGTGATGAGGTGATAACAAAGACTAATACATAATGATGAGTTTTTATGTGATTAGGGGATATCGTTAGTTGGACTATGTCTCAGATTGTGCATAAAGAAAGGAGATTTCAATAAAGTTGGTGTGAGGGACAGCAAAATACGAAAAATAAATTCTGGAAGTGTGATGGCTAATTGATAAAATTGTTTGTGCAATTTCAGTTGAAACAACTAGTGAAGATATTAGCTACTTATGCTTCGTGCAAGAGAAAGAACAGATCAAAATATAGAAAAGGTAAGAAGATTTGGTGAAACAATCCATACCATCTCTATAAACAATTTTCGTACAGTGGAATTAAGGTCCTCCTCCCAGTACCCTTCATCGTCCTCTTCTGATAATAGGACAGTCTCCAGCTCTGGTGTGCTTATGATTCCTTCAGAAAAAAATTTCATCTTGGGGCATTCTATCAAGAACACTTCTTCCAAAGATGGAAAAGTGAATGCACATTTCCCCGAGTGGAAACATGCGAGGCTTGGCAAGCATCTAAGTCTCAAATTCTCTAATTTCTGAAAAATGATCTCATTTGCTACCTCATTCTCCTTGCTTGCTATAATTTCTTCAATCATTTTGCATTCACTTACACTCATAGACGTGAGATGCACCAGATATTTGGCTGTTGAAGACGTCATCAAATTTATCAATCCATGACAGTTTGACACTTCCAGGGTCGTCAAACACTGGAAATTTAACGTTGATGGAATTAGAATTTTCAGCATGCCACATTCCAATACTCTCAAAGTTTCCAATTTCTGAAAAATATTGCATGTCTGAGAACCTTCCTTTGACAGATGCATGAGTTTCGGCAGTTTAGACAGCTCCAGTATTTTTAATTGTGCCCTGATATGACTTTCTACATCTTTCCCTTCATACAATACTATTTCTTTGAAAGAGGCATCTCTTACAGCAAGTTTTTTTAAATTGATGAATCTTTGAAGAAAATGGGATGGAAAATCAACATAGTCACAGGGGAAGCGCGTGAGTGCAAGACCTTCCAGATTGTAGAAGTACTCAGCTCGGAATTGGCCATTTTGTATTACCTCCATCACATCATTCCATTCCATTCTCAACTTTTTCATGTTTGGAAATGCAACCTGGGATCCAAGTCAAAGAAAAAAAAGAAACTTGGAGTTATTTCCTGCAATTTATTGTCAAGAACCACACTGATTGGAAGGTCCTACCACAAGTCTAATTTTAAAATAGTTTTCTTTTCCCTTCCCAATTTAAATTCATGATCATCTCTGAACCAATAGTATTCACAACGTTAGCATTTATAAGTATCAAAATTGGTAGTAATTGTAGAATGGTTCGAGATTTATGTAACTGTATGGTCACATATTGGAGGCAAAATTTGTACTAACTCGTGAAAAAGCCTCAGATTGCGAAACTGACCTTACAATTGAGAAATGGTGCGGTGGAAATATCATTGTCTCGCTCACGTGGTCTATATTCTTGTCCCTTATTGACTGAAATTGGTATATGCTCACTCAAAAATGAGGAAATAAATGTCTTCAAATTCGGACAATTGTCTATGCCAATCTCCTCTAAGGATGGAATTCCCAGAATACCAGTTCCTGAATAGATACTGGTCAAGCTGTGTAAGGACTCAAGAACTATCACTTTCAGTACAGGGAATACGATTCTATATGTTGCTGCTTCCTCTACTCTCTCTTCTGTGATGATGTTTTTCATCATAGCACAGTTTCTTATTTCTATCTTGTGGAGCTGCACCAGGGAAGATGCCATGGATGGTGTAAATAAATCTCTCAAACTGCTACAATTATGAATTTTCAGCGATTTCAGGTTTTTGAAGTCCAAAATTCCTTGAGGATCCCTACTGCACATATCCCTCAACCTTGGCAGATCAATCAACTGCAATTCCTTTAAATTGGGCAACAGTTGAGCATGCCCTTCCTCAGCATTGAGCCCCTCCAAATCAAATACTTCTTCAAGAGAATCACAGTTTCTCACATACAGATGTCTCAAATTATTCATGAACTGTAGTAGATTGGATGGTATAGCATTGGACACAAATGCACAGTCATCCACTGTGAGGTTTGCCAAAATTCTACAAAAGTTGAAGGGAAGTTGGTCGTGCCATCTCTCTTTTAATTGGGGAAAATCAGAGAGCTTTAAGTCCCATATATTACCAAATCCAACCTGCTCAACCATAATAATGCATTAGTATAAAAAAAAATGTTGATTACTAACATGATTGAGTTATCAGTACACACCATTTCCGTGTACAGCTGTTGTATGGTGTTATTAAGATTTCCCTGCCAACACACTTTATTCTTGGCAAAACGTACTCCCTGTAGCTTAGGCGTGCTTACAACTCTGGGAGAGAAAATCCTCATCTTGGGGCATTGTCTCACTACGATTTCCTTCAATGATGGGAATTTGAAGGTGTGATTTCCTAGGCAGAAGCTGGTGAGGCTTTCTAACTTGACAAGTTCCAAATATTCTAGTTTGCTGAAAATGATCTCATCTTCTGTTTCATCTCTCTCCTTTGTTACTATTTCCATCATCTTTTTGCAAGAACGAACAGTCAACTTTACAAGCTGCACTAGACTTTTTGCAGTTGAGGATGATATTAAGTTCAATAATCCAAGGCAACACAACACATCTAAAATCGTTAAATTTTCAAATGAAGCAGATGATGGTGCTAGATTGACCAAACTGTGACAAGAAATTACTTCTAGAGTGCCAAGATTCTGAAGAAATTGAACCAGTTGGTCATTATCCTTCCACATATGCCTCATATCGCCAACTGAGCTTGTTATTTTGAAATTCCTTAATCGTCCAAGCATCCTATGTTTCTGATTCACATCAGTAAGCCCATCATATGAGAATAGCCTTTTGAAAGAACTACATGTCACATAGAGTGTTTCCAGATTGCACAATATTTGTATGAAACCAAATGGAATAGTATCCGATTCTTCCTGAAAATAGTGCAGCCTTAGAAGTTTCACCGCATAATAGTACTTCTCTGGTAGTTGGCAGCGCCAAATAATCGATGTTGTGGGATTTTCACCACTTAATGACAATTCCTCCAAGGTCGAGATCACCTGGAGACAAATTAGAACTCTTCCAAATAATAAGTAAATTTCAACTGCTGTTATTTATGCACACTGTTCTTTCATTTTGGATAAGAAAAAAGTAGAAGGAAAAAAGCATGGTGCAGAATAGATCCATACCTTTTCAACAAAAAAGAGGGATTGCTGAATTTGGTCCTGTTGGCCTCCCCTTTGAATTTCTTGGGAAGTAAGAGATTCTGATCCAAATAACTTCACATTGCCACAGTCCGACACCTCCAAACTTTTTAAGATAGGACATTCCCAAGAATGCTTCCCTGGATAAAAGTTCCTAAATTCTGGTATTTTTTCAAGTGTCAATGAGGTTAGATGAGGAAAATTGAAACGAGGGGCTGTTTCATCATCTTCTGCATTTGCAACAATTTCCTCCACCCCACACTCCTTTATCTCAAGCTTTTCAAGTTGTGGAAGGTCTCTAGCTATGGAGACTGGAAAGAGATTCTTCAGAGCACTACATTTTCCTACCCTGACAGCATGCAGATTCTGGAAAATGAGTCTTCCATGCGGATCCTTATTCCATATATGCTTCAATTTCGGTAGATTATACAAATCCAGGTCTTGTAACTGGAAGACATTAGATGCTTGGATTTCTTCACAACCTAGTCCTTGAAGCTCAAATATAGTTTCTAAGGAATGACAATGACTAATTTCTAGCATCTCTAGTCTTTGGAATCTTGTTAGCAAGATTGATGGAAAAATATTCACCAGCTTATCACAATCTGAAATACTCAATGATCTTAGCTCACAAAAAGAACCGGCAGCAAGCTGATTGTGCCATATCTTATCTATGTGTGAAATTTGGATTTCAGCTAAGCAGGGGAATAAAACCTGCAATAGACATTCCACTTTGTCATAAGTAAATCAAAATCATATTATATTCACAAGGAAAGAATTTTCTAACTAAATAACAAATACTATTGACTATTTATGTTTCTAACCAAAATTTAACCATAATGGGGAAAGCAAGAAATATAAACTGGAACAAAAGATCACAGCTTGTAAGAAAAACAAAAAAATACGAAGAAATTGCCTTCTAGAGTTGTTCACCATATGAAGGGTTGAATAATTATGAAATTCACTAAAACAATTGTCACCTTTTCATCAAAGAGAGGTTGCATGGCATTGTAGCAGTTCTCCTCCAGGTTCACTTCTCGAGCATCATTTCTAATTGTAAGGTTTGTGCTGCTAAACTCGGAAACGAATGTCTGAAAGTTATGACACCAATCTATCACCAGTCTTTTCAACAATGGACATTCGATTTGAGAACCAATACAAAAGTGTTTCAATTTCGGAAGACTCGAGAGTTCGATGTGTTCTAGTTTCAGGAATAACATCTTACTCATCCTTTCTTCTTCATCTAATGCTTCTGTCACTATTATCTCTTCCACTGACATGCAATCATGTATTGCAAGATGCTTGAGTTGTGCAAGACTTTTAACCATAGAAGAGGAAAATATATATTTCAAACTGCCACATTTTTTCACAACCAGTCTCTGTAAATTTTGAATGGAAAATGTAATTGCTGGAAGATGGCCATGCCATAGCCTTTCGATGTTAATAGAATGCAATTTCAAATCCTCCAAGTTCGGAAACACAAACTGCATGCACATTTTTGAATTCATTAAGAATGCTATTTCTTAATTTAAGGAAATGAAATGATTGTTCAAGAAACAAAGTAAAATGAGCATCAGTTTTTTTTGGGGAGGGGGGGGGGGGTATAATTATGTAAGATACACATACATGCAAGGTACCTTTTCATCAAAAAGTTGCATTGGAGTATGTGGCTCATCCTCCAAAATGATTTCTCCAAAATCCATGTCAGTTGTTCTTGAGTTTGATTGTGTTTGATATAAACAAGATGCCTTCTGTTTCGAGCAGAAGTTTCTGAGATTCGGTAAATATTTTAAGGACAAGGAGCGTACTTGAGTGAACTCCATCACATTGATTTCTTCATCCTTGCTGTCAAATTCTTCACTTTCTTCAACAACAATCTCTTCCAGGTTCCGGCAGCAGGTGATTTTGATGCTTTGAAGTAGCAACAGACCCCGTGCTATCGAGAATGAGAAGAGGTTCTTCAATTTATTACAATGTTTCACTTCCAGCATTTGTAGTTTGCCGAAAGATGGTGTGTTGAGTGTGCCATGATAAATCTTCTCTAAAGATGCCAAATTGTATAGAAACAAAGACTCCAACATGGGAAATGGAAAGATGTTCACAGGAACCCCTTTCATTGTATCAATGATATATTGAATGTCTGGACTATTGTGCAGATGGAGGTACTTCAACTGTGGAAAACCTTCACCATCCAGTTCAGAAATGACATTCTTAATACCCTTCATTTCAAGTAAATACAAATCTTCAGTTCTCTTTAGCAGCATGAGAACTCCATACTTCAAATGATCAGTGCTTTCATTGAGCTTCAGCTTCAATGTTCTCAAGGTTTCATAGGCACCATCCCAATCCCAAACATCTCCTATGAATATTCTAAATCTTTCTAATCTTCTAGAAAACAAGTCTATGGACATAACATGGGAATCTAGCATATGTATGTCTAAATTAGTCAGGTGAGACAAATGTTCTAGCTCGATAAGACTAGCATTATTGTGCCCTTCATTATCCCAATGATGAAAGCTGTTGCCTACAAACAATTCTTCTAAAAGTGATAAATTTGAAATAACATTTGGTGAAATCACTTCAAGTTCAGAACAATCACTTAAATCTAATAACTTTAACTTGGTCAATTGCCCTATTTCTTTCGGCAGATGCTTAATATTAGATTTAACAAAACTAAGGATTTCTAACCTTTTTAGCTCCCCAATAATAGCTATCTCTCCAAGTGAAGATTGATGAAGGCACAATGAACGGAGGTTTTTTAGGAAATGAAGAGATGAATTCGGGGCTAGAAAAGATAGATTGGTCAGGCCTAAGACTTTGAGTTTTTGCATTCCCCTAAAAATGTTTCCAGGTACTTCCAAAGAAGGATCTTCACTGTTCATATTCAAAACTTTGAGTTGTGGATATTGTATATCTTCAGGAAGCCCAAAGCTATTACCATGTAACCAAATCTCATGACTCTCCACTGAATCCTTATACTGCCATTTCAATTCAACCTCATCACTCCTCAAAAATACATTGTGATCTCTAAAAGCAATTGATATGGCAACATCACGAACAACATCATGAATAGAAAACTGCTTACTAGTATCACCATCGAGTAACAAACTGGAGGTTTTGAGTTTATGAAGCAAGGAACTCACTTTATCTCGGACTTCTTCTATAGTAGCAACATCAGAAAACAAACCTGAGCCCATGCTGTATTTCAACAAGTCATGAATGGAGGCGTTGTAGCCCATTCGACTACAAAGAAGAAACATCGCCTTCAGCTCTTCATTTCCAAGATGCTTATAGCTTAGCTCTATAGCACTATACACTTCTGCCTGCACTCCTGTGAAGTTCCTAGGGGACGGTCTTTTCAGCTCTCGCAATGCATCCTTCCACTCGGACAGCCTCTTGTCCTTTAAAGCCTTTGCAACAGTTACAATGGCCAGGGGCAAGCCTGCACACTTAGATGCGATCTGCAATGCTATGGATTGGACATCTGGATCATCAACATTACCACCTGCCATTTTCTTGAACAGCTCCCAAGCTTCATCTTCCTTTAAATCACGAATCGGGAAGTTTTTCTCAACTTCCATTTCACTTGATAAAACATCCAATTCTCTTGATGTGAGCAGCATTTTGCATTCATTTTGTTCATCCTTAAATGAAATCCCAATTGCTTCTAAATCAAGTCTCTTCCATAGATCATCTAGCACAACAAGAATCCTCTTCTCCTGCTTCAACCTTTCACGCAGTCGGCCTGCTCTTCCCCATTCACTTTCCTCGTTGAATGTTAGGCCAAGCTGGTCTGCAATTTGCCCTTGAATTTTCATGATGTCTGGGTTTCGAGCTACACTGGCAATAACCATTTTGTCAAATAATTTATCCTCTATGGCTTGTTTGGAGACCTCTTTCGCCAGTGTGGTCTTGCCCACACCACCCATTCCATACACGCCAACTATGTTCACATCGGCAGCTTTTAAGGCATTCATGATTTCATTAAACACCGGTATTCTTGATTGCATGGCCTGATAGCCTTTTCCAGACATGCCCTCCACCCCTGATGGAACAACATGGTAGGAAATCGAACCAAAGCTGCGTTGTTTCTTTAGTTTAGCTTTAACCGTTGCTAATTGCTGCTCTGCTTTCTTTCCGAACCGGTACCTTGTTTTAAAATTTGGACACAATCCCATGAAGCATTTCTTCTTTACTCCGTCCTCATATTGAGCAAGTTCCCTTTCCACCTTTTCAGCGATCCCGTCCACCTCAAGTATCCACTTCACAACATCATCGTCGATCACCTTCCCTTTTCTTCTTTCCTCATCAACCAAGCGTTGCAACCTTTCTCGCTCATTTCTCAACTTATCAACTTCCTCCTTCAGATGTCGGAGGTTGCTCTTGCAAAAAATTGCATGACAAATGTGTGTACTAATGGGACCAATTGCATGCTCAACAATAGGTGATACAACAGCAAGAATGATATCCGCAGCCATCTTATTTTCTCTCGGATTTCTCTACCTCTATTAATCCCCTCTCCGTTTTTTTGTTTTTTCCTTGTGAAGTTCACAAGCAAACGAAGGCTAACAATATACACAATCCAAAAATTCAAGAAAAATGCAACAAGCAATGATCTTTGTTTCCTCCCCCTTTCTTCAAGGCTGGATACAAAGAAAAAGGAGCCAAGAGAGAATAATTTCAAGTTATACAAAAATCAAGATGAAAGTAAACAGGCAAAAAAATTCCCTTTTCCTATCGAGATCGAATACAAAGAAAACCATAAGAGAACAGCAACTTCTACAACAAGAAGGGACAAGGAAAGCGAATTACATACCTCAAACTATAAGCGCAAAGCTGCAGGGGTGTTTGACAGATGATTCACGAAGATAGAGTGAAGAGCACAGACAGAAACTGGAAGATCGACGGGATGAGGGAGTGGGTAGCAATGAATGGGAAAGAAGCTAAAAGGATGCAGTTGGTGACAACGGAGTTGACTCCAATGCCAAATTTGTCAATGGCAGTAGTTTGTTGTGATGAGAGGCGGCCTTTCTTGTACTTGCAATTAAAAATTCATGTTCAGACTTGTGGCATCTTTAGTCTGAACAAGAATTACTTGTAACCTTACAATTAACATAGAAATTAAACTACTCTAGGATGAACATGCTATTTCAAAAATGGTTGACTATTTGTATTTTACTAAACACTTGCCCAACACTTCACATGGGTTTGATATTTTTTAAAATAAATAAATTATATGCACTAGTTTTTACATATTTTTGTAGTTAAAAAAATTAATGAAAATAAAAAAAAAGTATATATAACCAAATAAATCAAGAACTTTAATAAATGTGAGAAATCATGAGCAATAAGTGTGTTTATTAAAATGATTTTTTTATTCATGCAAAAAAATTAAAATAAATAAAGCATAAATTAAATATTTCTTCATTTTGATTCTTATTCTTTTATTTCCACCCTTAATTATAAAATCAAAAGCAATTAGCCTAAAATTAGGATGAAGTGCTAAAAAATAAAACTTTGAGGGCTAAAATGAATCTTCAAAAAAAACATTTAAGATTGACTGTTCATTTCAGAACTCTTTAGTTGAGAGTTTTCTCTTCAGTTCAGACTTGTAACTTTAGAGCTTGAGAAATCTTACTTCTTTCTTTCTCTAAAGGTTGTGTCAATATTTGATGGATGAAGACGTTGATAAGTTCTTGAGGCAAAAAGGTGAGAACTCAAGCTCTCTCCATATCAAGCCCTGACAACGACCAGCTTTTTCACCGGGAAAAAAAACACTTTCAATGTCAAATAGGAAATACGAGCGAATTTAACAAAAAAAAAAAAATTAAAAAACTAAATGAATGACAAAACAAAAATAAATATTATTATATTTTAAAAAATTATTTGAATTGAAGAATAAAAAAAAATAGAAAATATCATTTTTGAAATGACCATCAATAAAAATTAAAATATAAATATTAAAAAAAAACCCTTAATAACAGTGGAAATAATAAAAATTGACGAGACCATAATTATTATTAGAGAAAAAATTTTCATATTTTTTTCTATTTTCATATTATTATATTAAAAGTATTTCAGAACAATGATATTAATGTATTTTTTTCAAAAAAAAAAGGTCATATATATATATATATATGTGTGTGTGTGTGTGTGTATTAAGGCTCTAATATTAAATAAATATCAAAATATATAATTAGCCTGATATATTTAAAAGAAAATAAAACTTATAAATAATTATTATCATTATTTTTAATATTTTATCTATAATAATTAGAAAATTCAATACCTAACACTATTAACAAAATATAAATATTATTATATTTAAAGAAATTATTTAGCTTGAAGAATAAAAAAAGAGAGAGAGAAATAATAACAAATATTATTTTTTAAATGATTACCATCGCAAATTAAAATTTAAACATTAAAAAAAATCTTAATAACAGTGGAATTAAAAAAAATTTGAAACAAAAATTAAGAGTATGTATATATAAACATGGACAAAAATAAGAATTATGTAAGAAATATATAAAAAAAATGAAATTATAATGAAAAGCGAAAACTACAGTTCAAATAATTGTTCAATACTGTTTGAAATTATAATCTTATTTAGTTATTCTATAAAATAATAGTCGTGGTGCCCGAAGCTGATCTAGACATCCCAGTTATAAAAGAAAAAATTATAAGTGAAAAAAAAATATTAAAAAAAGTGGTTCCGGAGATTATTCATCTCACGCGTAAGCTGTCCCGAACACCCTGGTTATAAAAAAAAAATATACGTGAGAAATAAATTGTGGTGCGTGTAAGCTAGTTCAAACATTACAACAATAAAAAAAAAAACCAAAAAAATGTATAAGTAGGAAAAAACAGGAAAAAATGTAAGAAAAAAAAAAGTTGGTCCAGAGATAAAAAAAAAAGTATACGTGGGAAAAAAAATTGTGGTACTCGTAAGCTGACCTAGATACTCCGGTTATAAAAAAAACTAAAAAAATATATAAGTGGAAAAAAAATAGGAAAAAATATATAAAAAATGGATCTAGAGATTAATCGTGGTGTACGTAAACTAGTTCAGACACCCCGTTATATATATAAAAAAACAGAAGCCCGATTTAAAAAGAAAAAAGAAACCACCTTTTCAAACAGTAATGAGAAAAAAATTGTGATACGTGTAAACTGACTCGAATACCCCAGTCATGAAAAAAACAAGAAAAATATATAAGTGGAAAAAAAAAACAAGGAAAAAATATTAAAAAAAAGTGCGGTTAAAAAAAAAAGTTGACCTGGACACCCGGTTATAAAAAATATCAAAAAGGGATCCCCGTTTATTAAAAACAAAAGGAAGCCCGGATATAAAAAAGAATGCAAGGGGAAAACACTTTTTTAAACAGTAATGAGAAAAAAATCATGGTACGCATAAACTAACACAGACACCCCTATCATGGAAAAAAATGTATGAGTGGAAAAAAAATAGGGAAAAAATTGTTAAAAAAAACAGTTGATCCGAAGATTAGTCGTGGAGCGCATAAACTGTCACAGATACCCCAGTTTTAAAAAAACAAATAAAAAGCATGGTTTAAAAAAATAGAAAACACCTTTTCACACGGTACTGAATAGTGAAAATTACTATTAAAAATAAAAAAAAGAAGCCCGATTATAAAAAAACAAGTGCAAGGGGAAAAGACCTTTTTAAACAATGATGAGAAAAAAATCGTGGTGCACGTAAACTAACTCGGACACCCCGGTCATGAAAAAAATATATAAGTGGAAAAAAATATTAAAAAGAAATGGATCTGGAGATTAGTCATGGTACGCGTAAACTACCATGAATAGTGAAAATTACTATTAAAAATAAAAAAAAGAAGCCCGATTATAAAAAAACAAGTGCAAGGGGAAAAGACCTTTTTAAACAATGATGAGAAAAAAATCGTGGTGCACGTAAACTAACTCGGACACCCCGGTCATGAAAAAAAATATATAAGTGGAAAAAAATATTAAAAAGAAATGGATCTGGAGATTAGTCATGGTACGCGTAAACTACCATGGATACCCCGGTTTAAAAAAAAAAAAACACGAAGCCTGATTAAAAAAAGAAAGAAAAAAGAAACCATTTTCAAATAGTAGCCGGTGAGATTCAAACTGTCGTTCTCGTGGGAGAGAGCGTGCTCCTTAACTACTCGGCCAAACGTCTTCATTATTCATCTCAGCATGCAAATAATATTTATGTTATTACATATGTTTAAAACAATTTGCAACCGGTGAGATGGCGCGCCTTAACCACTCGGCCAAACATCTTTGTTGTTCATCCTAGCATATAAATAATACTTATTTTATTATATTGTTTTACTATTCCAGTCTATAGTGCATCTGAATTTAGATAAACAGTGCAAAAACACTGTTCACCGAGCTGTTATGTTTTAGCTATATACTAATTTACAATAGGAAATATTGTAAGTATTTGAACTAGCTGGCTTGCTTTTCACTCAACGCGTTCATAGAGATTGCACGCTTTAATCACTCAGCTGAACATCTTTGTTGTTCATCCTAGCATGCAAATAATATTTATTTTATTATATTATTTTACTATTCCAGTTCACAATGCATCCGAATTCAGATGATCAGTGCAAAAACACTGGTCACCAAGTTGTTATGTTTTAGCTATATACCAATTTACAATCGGAAATATTGGAAGTATTTGAACTGGCTGGCTTGCTTTTCACACAACGTGTTCATAGAGTATTATTACATATAACAGTCAAAATAGAGTTGAGGAGTACAATACAAATAGAGGGTTTACAGCAACAAAAATCTATATTTTAAATTAAAAAACAGAATGAGATAAATCTGAAGGTGGCTTGCTTGCTGCACAACTGTCAACATGATCTGATTCCTTCAACGTCCTTCGATTCTCTCAGCTGATATTTGAATGAGTCATTGCATACTCTTACTGCTATGAATAGCCTTCAACTCTTCGAGAAAGGGTGGAAGAATGAGACCTATATGGGACATACAAGCATCACAGATGCATGATCGCTACGCTTCGACCGGGTTATTATATTCCACCTCGTAGAACAAATAGAACTTGAATCAAAATACTTAATAGCATGTCCAGGTCATGCAGAACCAAGGCACTTCCACGTTATTTTCTAATGTGTCTTATGCTGAAATGATAAAATCTATCTCTTCGGTGAAAATGGATTCATTGTTGCTTGTATTTCTTCTAGTGTTCGCCCCTTGGTCTCCGGTACCAGCTTTGCCACAAACAGGACGGTCAGGCCACAGACGCATGAGAATATGAAGAATGTTCCTGGGGCCAAAGAGTATTCAACGGCAGCTTAGATTTTGTCTCCGTAACAGATAGAGAAAGGAGGAGCAAGGGAGAACATTACCTGCTGAACTCCAGTCCATCAAGAAGTTGAAAGCGTAGGATATAACCCAAGAACCTAACCAGCTAACTAGTGTCACTAGGCTTCCAGCAGAGCCCTTCATGTTTATAGGAAAGACCTGGTATTGGAACCATTCTTATGGTCAAGCTTCATATTTCAAAAGTTTACCGAAGACAATAAAAAAACTTCGAGCATTATGAAATTTCAGCCTAATGCAGTCAACTTACCTCAGACATAATAACCCATGGAATCCCTCCCATGCCTAGTGAGAATGATCCTGTATAAATCTGGTTGAGTGATTTATAAGTGTAAAAACTAACATGCATATCAAAAACAAAGGATAAGTTGCTTTTATAGTTATTTATCATTACCAGTACACCAAAAAGTGCAAGAAATGGAGTGACAGACACCAGTTTATTAAGGTCCTGCAAATAGCAAGCTATGCACTCTCAGCAAATTTAAATAAAAATGGGAGAAATTTTCCAAGAGAATAGATTTTATTTCAGAAGAACCTGTAACAAAAATGATAATGCTGCAAGAAAGCAACCCAAGCATGTTCCTGCTGCAGAGACCTATAAAAATTGGTAGACTTCAGGATGAGCTATCATTCAAATGAAATCAAAGACTTTTTGAGAAATAACTAGGCCTCTTACCATCAGAAGAGGACGTCGCCCAGAAATATCCATCAAAACTACTCCAAGTACTGTCATTGGAATCTGCAGAAAACAAGTTCTAATGTTTGTCACTCTTTCTCTCTTAAAAAGCAGTAACCAGAGTCCAATGTTAACAACAGTGAGAGTTGTAACCTGAACAACAACCATTGCAATCATCCCAATACTACCAGAGAAACCTGTCATAGAATCAGAGATTCAAACGATCACATCCCCTGTTTGTATAATTAATTAATGAAAGATCCTTCATCTACCTGCTGATATAAATATGGAACTTGCATAAAATGCAATGCCATTGACCCCACCAAACTGTTGCAGTACCATCAGGCCAACTCCAACCTAAACAAATTTAATTTATTCCTAAATTATATTCGAATTGAATGTTCACAGCGACAAAAAGGGAAAACTTTGTAGTTAGGATATATCACAGAAAGCTCACAATGAGCGAATGAGCATATTTCCACTGGAATAATTCAAATACACTAGCTTCCGAAAGCTGCAGAATGGTTTCTGTGTAATCCTGTAACCATTAAAATCCATCTCTGTTATTCTTAAGTCAAAACAAATGAACAAAAAACACAAACATAAAGTGAAGTGCGCTAACTTTATGTTGAACATATCAAGTAAAAAGCTTACTCTAATCTCAGCTGCTTCATCAGAAATATCAGCATTGTGCCCTCTAAGGCATTGTAGAGCCACTTCACATTCTTTGCCTCGCCCAATCTTTGCCTGCAATGGTCATTTGCCATATACTCTCAAATATCCCATGTTAAACGGGTGCTAGCTTTTCTTACATGCACTAACAAGAAATTCAGCAATTTGCATGGCCACAAAATACTGAAAAGCTTCTTGAGCATCAATGACACAATTACAACCCTTCATGACCATAAAAAGTTGTTTTTTTGGAGTATTGCTCACCAGCCATCTACGAGATTCTGGAATGAAAAATAGACCAATGATCTGGACAATACAAGGAATAGTTCCTGGATTGAAACCAAAGACAAGCCAGCAGTCATGGAACTACCTTCACATTACTCTGTAAGATCACCAAGTTAAGCAGACAGAAATGTTACCGATTAGAGCTAAGATTCGCCAGGACACGAAAGCTCCTATAAGATATGTAATTGACACCCCACAGCATATCATCAACTGCAGAATCAGTGGTCAGTAGGGCCTCAGAAAATGATATTCTTTGTCTAGAGCCAAAAAAATATACACTAAGTGGACTTCATAATGCCATAGCATTATACCTGATGAACTGTCGTAAAACCTCCTCGAAGATTCTTAGGAAATACGAGCGAATTTCACTGCACGATGCTCTAGGGTTTTTTATATATAAAGAAAATTAGTTAATTTTATATGTATTGTATTTTATTATTTTAATGTTTAATTAATAAAATTATAATTGATAAAATTCATTAAAAACAAGTTTTTTTCTACCAAAAAGTTATTGAAATTTGTTACTGCTAAAATTTTCTTGATAAAATTTATTAGAAATGATTTTTTTTCTATATAGAAAACTGATTATAAAATTTATTGCTTATATTATTATATTAAAAATTTTTAGAATAATAATAAATAGGTCATTTATATTTATATGTGTGTGTGTATTAAAGTGTTGATAGTAAATAAATATCAAAATATATAATTAGTCTCACATATAGATAAGAAAAAAAAATTATAAATAATCGTTATCATTATTTTGAATGTCTTATCATAATTTTGAATGTAAAAAACAAAAATAAATATTATTAGATTTTAAAAAATTATTTGAACTGAAAAATAAAAAAAATAGAAAATATCATTTTTGAAATGACCATCAACAGAAATTAAAATATAAATATTAAAAAAAAAACTTAATAACAGTGAAAATAATAAAAATTGACGAGACCATAATTATTGTTAGAGAAAAAAATTTCATAATTTTTTTTATTTTCATATTATTATATTAAAAGTATTTCAGAACAATGATATTAATGTATTTTTTTTCAAAAAAACTTAGGTCATTTATATATACTAAGGCTCTAATATTAAATAAATATCAAAATATATAATTAGCCTGATATATTTAAAAGAAAATGAAACTTACAAATAATCATTATCATTATTTTGAATGTTTTATCTAAAATAATGAGAAAATTTAATACCTAGCACTATTAACAAAAAATAAATATTATTATATTTAAAGAAATTATTTAGCTTGAAGAATAAAAAAAGAGAAATAATAACAGCATTATTTTTTAAATGATTACCACCAAAAATTAAAATTTAAACATTAAAAAAATCTTAATAACAATGAAATTAAAAAAAACGAAAACAAAAACTTGAAGCTGACATGAATACCCCAATTTAAATTGGAAATATTTAAAAAAATATTAAAAAAATAGATCCAGAGATTAGTCATGATACTCGCAAGCTGACACGAATACCTCAGTTTAAAAAAAAAAGAAAAGAAACAGGAAGCCTGCTCAAAAAAAAAAAAAAAAAAACCCTTTCCAAACAGTAGCCGGTGAGATTCGAACTCTAGTTCTCGTCATGGAGAACGCGCACTTTAATCACTCGCCCAAGCATCTTCGTAATATTTATCTTATTATACATGTCTAAAACAATTTGCAGCCGGTGAGATTGCGTGGCCAAATGTCTTCGTTGTTCTATGCATTGAGTTTGGGTGAACAGTGCAAAAACACTGTTAACCGGGCTGTTCTGTTTTAGATATACGAGCAGTATTGCCCGCACTTTGCGCTGGGCTTTTTTATCTATGTAGAAAATTGATTGATTTTACACTTGTTATATTTAATAAATTTAATATTTAAATAGTAAAATTATAATTGCCAAAATCTATTAAATATGCTTTTTTCCAGCAAAAAATGATTGAATGTTGCTATTGTTAAAATATTTTTGATAAAATTTGTTAGAAAATTTGTAAAGAAGATGTCATGTATTGGCCGCGCAATGCGTTGAGCTTTTTTATCTATGTAGAAAATTGATTAATTTTATACTTGTTGTATTTAATAAATTTAATATTTAAATAGTAAAATTATAATTGCTAAAATCTATTAAATATGTTTTTGTTCCAGCAAAAAATAAATGAATGTTGCTATTGTGAAAATATTTTTGATAAAATTTGTTAGAAAATTTGCAAAGAAGATGTCATGTATTGGCCGCGCGATGCGCTGGGCTTTTTTATCTATGTACAAAATTGATTAATTTTATACTTTTTGTATTTAATAAATTTAATATTTAAATAGTAAAATTATAACTGCTAAAATCTCTTAAATATGTTTTTTTTCCAGCAAAAAATAATTGAATATTGTTATCGTTAAAATATTTTTGATAAAATTTGTTAGAAAATTTGCAAAGAAGATGTCATGATTTATTACAAATTTGCTGCTACGGATACCCTAGTTAAAAAAAATATAAAAAAGGAAATATGGTAAAAAAAAAAACTGACTTGGACATCTTGGTTAATAAAATTTTTTAAAAATATGAAAAAAAAGGTTTTTGTTCATAAAAAAAAAAAAGGAAATGAGTCATAAAAAAAATGTAAGGGGAAAGCATTTATTTTAAAAAATTATTTGACTTGAAAATTTAAAAAATATATTGCACTATGCTGTGGGCTGAGTAAATAATTATTATAATTGTTTGGATTAAAGAAATCAATAGGAATTGCCAATTTAAATTTAAAATATAATATTTATATATACAAAATTAAATATAATAAAACATATTATTATACCCTATTATAAAAATAGTAATATCAAAATCTTAATATTTAAAACTATAATTGTTATTACTTTTAAAATAAAAAAATTTATCAAATTATCTTAAGGACAAAAGCTGAAAAAACAATTAAAAAAAGTAAGAAAGAAAAATAATGAAAGTAATTCCTCTTCTTCTTTTTGTTCTTTCTCCTTTTCTTCTTCTGCTTCTTCTTTTTCTTCTTATTCTTCTTCTTATTATTATTATTATAGGTGTGTTAATAATGAAAAGAAAAAAAATGAAGGATTAAAAAAAATCTAAATAACTTTAACAAAATAAAAAAAATTATAAGGTAAAAAAAAAATTCATTTGACTGGGAAAAACAACTAATAAAAAAAATAATAGAAAGAGAAAATTAAAATTAAAATCAAAATTCTAAATTAAAGAAACTGACTTGAAAATTTAAAAAATTATTAACTGTAAAAAAAATAATTAAATGTAAAAAAATTATTTGATTTGAAAATTAAAAAAATTTTACTACATTTTGTTGCGAGCTAAGCAAATAATTTTTATAATTATTGGGATTATAGAAATTAATAGGATTCGCTGGTTCCAAATTAAAATATAATATTTTTATATGCAAGATTTAATATAATAAAATAGATTATCATAACCTATTATAAAAACAATATATTAAAGTTTTAACATCTAAAATTATTATTGTTATAACAGTTAAAACAATATCATTTATCCAATTATCTTTAGAGAGAGAAAATAAAAAATATATATATAAAAAAAAAAGCGTAACCAAGAAAAATAAGTAAAATTACCACCATTACTACTACTATTATTACTATTATGTTAATGATGAAAAAAATATTAAAAATCTTTAAAGTTTTAACAAAAGAAAAAAAAAATGTTCGGCAAATTTTTTTTTAACTTGGCTTGAAGATAGGAAAAGAAACAATAAAGAACTAAAACAAAAAACATAGGGAGGAAAATTATTATCACTATAATGGTTAAAATAGTAAAAACTATTAAATTAACTAGAGAAAAAAATTAATAGAAAAGTAAATAAGAACAAAAACTAAAATGATTATTATTATGATTATTAATTTTATTATTGCACTAATAATAATAAATAATAAATCAAAGACTAAAAAAAGTATAGAAACTTTAATAAAAGAGCAACTAAAAAATATAATATATGATAAAAAAAAAATAAAAAATATTAGCTGGAAAAAATCATTTAATATGAAAATAAAAATAAAAAATTATTCACCCTATATTGCGGGCTGAAAAAATAATTTTTATAAGATTTGTTGGATCAAAATTAAAATATAATATTTAACATACTATCAAAACGATATCAAATATCAAATTATACCGAGAAAAAAAAAACAAAATAGTAAGTAAGAAAAATAATTAAAATATTATTATTATTATTATTATTATTATTATTATGAAAGAATAAATAAATTAATTAAAAATTGTAAAATTTTTAAGAAAATATATATAAAAAAATATTATTATCATTACTGTTAAAAAAAATATTATCAAAATATCAGGAGAAAAAAACATCTAAAAAGCATTAACAAAGGAGTAAGATAGAGAAACAATTAAATTATTATTATTACTATTATTATTTTTTTCCTGTTAATAATGAAAGAAAGAAAAAGCTAAAAAAATCCTAAAAACTTCAACAAAATATTAAACAAAAAAATGAAATGAAAATAAAAATAGTCATTGTTATAACTGTTAAAAAAATAAAAATTATCAAATTGATCTTTTATTAAATTTTTTATAATTTTTTTAGTCTTTTATTTGTTTTTCATTATTCACGTAATAATAATAATAAATAATAATAATTTATTATTATTATTATTATTATTATTATTATTATTATTATTATTATTATTATTATTATGTGAATAATGAAAAAAATAAAAGATTAAAAAAATTATAAAAACTTTAATAAAAGATCAAACAAAAAAACTTAAATAAAAGTTATTAGGTAAAAAAAAGTCACATGATGTAAAAATAAATATAAAAAACAAAAAAAAAATTAAAAGAAAGAACAAATAAAAAAAATACAAATATCAATTTTTAAAATGATAACAAATATAAAATAAAATTTAAGAAATATTTTTTTCTAAAAAAATATTACCCTAACAAATAAGAAAATAAATAAAAAATTGAAAATTAAAGTTAAGCACACTTATATGTACATGGATAAAAGTAAGGATTATTCTAGAAATAAAAAGAAATAAAGAGATTAAAATAAAATATAAAAAGTAATAGGGCTGAAATGAATATTAAATATAAAAGGTTCAAAATCCAAAATTAAAAGTATAAGGACCGAAATGAAAATCAAATATATTATCAATTATAATTAGAGGACAAAACTGCATAAATTAAAACTACTGTACCGAATTAATTGATGTTTTTCAATCCAATCCGGAAATTAAAAGAAGGAGGACCGAAATAACAAATTGACATTGATTGATATCCAATCGGAGGACCCAATCGAACAAAATTAAAACTTATCTATCAAAAATCAGAGCAAAAAACAAAATTGAAACTGAAGGGACTGAAGTGAAAATGTATACAATTTGGGGGACTCTCCTGCACTTGTATGTGCAGGAGAGAGGGAAACGTGGTCGGCGTTTTTAACCGGCCACCGCCACGTCTTCGTACATCGGATGTGGAAACTCACCGATGCGGGAGGAAGCACAGGCGCCAACGCATCGTTCTATACCCTTGAAACTCGTCTCCGGCAACGGGAGGACGTGGCATGCGCCACCTAAACAGAGCGTGGGTCGGAAAATCATAGGGCGCATGCTTTGCATGCACTGACAGGCACCGGGGTAAATATTAAAAAAATAAGGTCAATTACCTTTATGCCCTTGAACCGAAGTAATGGTTTTTGTCTTATTGGGGACCAATACCGTATTTAGTCAATTTCAAAAAATAATAAATTAAGAAGAAGACCGGAGGGCCGGAACGGTCCGGTCCAGTTCGATCGATGCAATGACGAAGGAGCCCCTGATTTTGACGGTATTTTTTTATCGTTTTCGAGGGGTTTTTTCGTTAATACACTGTTCAAAGCCGGATAAGACAAAAAAAATAGGGTGGACGAACTCGCGTGACACACCGGATCAAATTGAGAGTGAATAGTGCACATAAATCTACAGCTACAGTGAATCTACAGTAAACTACCGATCTGTTTTAGTGTTTTTGGTAATGGCAATTGGAAGTATTTGAACTGGATGGCTTGCTTTTCACTCAACGTGTTCATAGAGTATTATTACATATAGCAGTCAAAATAAAGTTAAGGAGTACAATACAAATACATGATTTACAGCAACAAAAATCTATATTTTAAATTAAAAAACAGAATGAGATAAATCTGAAGGTGGCTTGCTTGCTGCACAACTGTCAACATGATCTGATTCCTTCAACGTCCCTCGATTCTCTCAGCTGATATTTGAATGAGTCATTGCATACTCTTACAGCTATGAATAGCCTTCAACTCTTCGAGAAAGGGTGGAAGAAGGAGACCTATATGGGACATACAAGCATCAAAGATGCATGATCGCTACGCTTCGACCGGGTTATTATATTCCACCTCGTAGAACAAATAGAACTTGAATCAAAATACTTAATAGCATGTCCAGGTCATGCAGAACCAAGGCACTTCCACGTTATTTTCTAATGTGTCTTATGCTGAAATGATAAAATCTATCTCTTCGGTGAAAATGGATTCATTGTTGCTTGTATTTCTTCTAGTGTTCGCCCCTTGGTCTCTGGTACCAGCTTTGCCACAAACAGGACGGTCAGGCCACAGACGCATGAGAATATGATGAATGTTCCTGGGGCCAAAGAGTATTCACCGGCAGCTTAGATTTTGTCTGCGTAACAGATAGAGAAAGAAGGAGCAAGGGAGAACATTACCTGCTGAACTCCAATCCATCAAGAAGTTGAAAGCGTAGGATATAATCCAAGAACCTAACCAGCTAACTAGTGTCACTAGGCTTCCAGCAGAGCCCTTCATGTTTATAGGAAAGACCTGGTATTGGAACCATTCTTATGGTCAAGCTTCATATTTCAAAAGTTTACCGAAGACAATAAAAAAACTTCGAGCATTATGAAATTTCAGAATAATGCAGTCAACTTACCTCAGACATAATAACCCATGGAATCCCTCCCATGCCTAGTGAGAATGATCCTGTATAAATCTGGTTGAGTGATTTATAAGTGTAAAAACTAACATGCATATCAAAAACAAAGGATAAGTTGCTTTTATAGTTATTTATCATTACCAGTACACCAAAAAGTGCAAGAAATGGAGTGACAGACACCAGTTTATTAAGGTCCTGCAAATAGCAAGCTATGCACTCTCAGCAAATTTAAATAAAAATGGGAGAAATTTTCCAAGAGAATAGATTTTATTTCAGAAGAACCTGTAACAAAAATGATAATGCTGCAAGAAAGCAACCCAAGCATGTTCCTGCTGCAGAGACCTATAAAAATTGGTAGACTTCAGGATGAGCTATCATTCAAATGAAATCAAAGACTTTTTGAAAAATAACTAGGCCTCTTACCATCAGAAGAGGACGTCGCCCAGAAGTATCCATCAAAACTACTCCAAGTACTGTCATTGGAATCTGCAGAAAACAAGTTCTAATGTTTGTCACTCTTTCTCTCTTAAAAAGCAGTAACCAGAGTCCAATGTTAACAACAGTGAGAGTTGTAACCTGAACAACAACCATTGCAATCATCCCAATACTACCAGAGAAACCTGTCATAGAATCAGAGATTCAAACGATCACATCCCCTGTTTGTATAATTAATTAATGAAAGATCCTTCATCTACCTGCTGATATAAATATGGAACTTGCATAAAATGCAATGCCATTGACCCCACCAAACTGTTGCAGTACCATCAGGCCAACTCCAACCTAAACAAATTTAATTTATTCCTAAATTATATTCGTATTGAATGTTCACAGCGACAAAAAGGGAAAACTTTGTAGTTAGGATATATCACAGAAAGCTCACAATGAGCGAATGAGCATATTTCCACTGGAATAATTCAAATACACTAGCTTCCGAAAGCTGCAGAATGGTTTCTGTGTAATCCTGTAACCATTAAAATCCATCTCTGTTATTCTTAAGTCAAAACAAATGAACAAAAAACACAAACATAAAGTGAAGTGCGCTAACTTTATGTTGAACATATCAAGTAAAAAGCTTACTCTAATCTCAGCTGCTTCATCAGAAATATCAGCATTGTGCCCTCTAAGGCATTGTAGAGCCACTTCACATTCTTTGCCTCGCCCAATCTTTGCCTGCAATGGTCATTTGCCATATACTCTCAAATATCCCATGTTAAACGGGTGCTAGCTTTTCTTACATGCACTAACAAGAAATTCAGCAATTTGCATGGCCACAAAATACTGAAAAGCTTCTTGAGCATCAATGACACAATTACAACCCTTCATGACCATAAAAATTTGTTTACAATTTTGGAGTATTGCTCACCAGCCATCTAGGAGATTCTGGAATGAAAAATAGACCAACGATCTGGACAATACAAGGAATAGTTCCTGGATTGAAACCAAAGACAAGCCAGCAGTCATGGAACTACCTTCACATTACTCTGTAAGATCACCAAGTTAAGCAGACAGAAATGTTACCGATTAGAGCTAAGATTCGCCAGGACACGAAAGCTCCTATAAGATATGTAATTGACACCCCACAGCATATCATCAACTGCAGAATCAGTGGTCAGTAGGGCCTCAGAAAATGATATTCTTTGTCTAGAGCCAAAAAAATATACACTAAGTGGACTTCATAATGCCATAGCATTATACCTGATGAACTGTCGTAAAACCTCCTCGAAGATTCTTAGGAGTAATTTCAGCAATGTATATTGGAATCTTTTTGTTAATGAAAACAAAAATGACTTAGTCCTGATCAATGAACGAGTAATCAAATGTGAATCAAATGCTGAAAGAGAATTACCACATAAGAAAGAAGGCCCATCCCATATCCTACAAGCAGTCTTCCAACATCAAGCCACCAAGATGCCTTTCAACACACATTGAAAAGTTTAACATATTGATTGGATAAAAAAACATAGAACTGATACTGAAGCATTCAATTCTCCTTAGAAAATGTACAGAGCATAAGCATAGTAATGAAACTTCGGGGTGAAGAAGGAGATGAGACGCGAACCTTGGAGAAAGTTATTAACATCCACCCTATAATGCAGATTATTTCTGAAAAGCCCATTGTCTGGTTTGTCAAAGCCAAAGTAAAGAAAAATCAAGAGTTGAACAGTGGCTTGATGTAGAATTGAATCATAATGTGGTACAGCCAGCTATGATTCCAGGGTACTACTTACACCTCTTCGACCAATATAATCTGCAATTCTCCCACTCATTATTGCTCCTATCATTGCCCCAATGGTCAATATTGAACCAAAAAGTGAGTACTGCATAAGAAAATGAGAAAGAAAGCAAACACTTGAGGAATTCAAAAGAATATTAAGATACAATAAATTACGCATGAGATATAATTCTTAATCTTCTTAGACACATGCAATTTGGCTGATGATATCAAGTTTCTTGTGGATGATAAAGTTCAATACCTGGAACTATTGCCTTTCATTACTAATCATGAAAGAGATATTATTATTCTCATGTTAGAGATCCATGATGGCTTTATATTACTTTGTAACTATTAGAGAATAATATAAATCATATTCTAAGACATCACCTAACTGCTTAAATTTTTAGGTGAAATGATTCCTTAACATGGTATCAGAGTCTTGTTGACCTAGCGGTTACAAATTCGAATTTCATCACTCTCATTCTATTTGATAAAAAACAAGCATAAGGTAGTGTGGACCTGTGTGCAAGTTTCAAGCCCAAAGGGTTTTCATTTGAGGGGGTGTGTTAGAGAATAATATAAATCCTATTCCGAGACCTCACCTAACAACTTAAGCTTTTAGGTGAAATGATTCCTTAACAATAACAATTCCATTCATTGCTAAAGGTCTTATGTTAGTAAAGGATTGATAACAATGAAATCAAGATTATTTTCATCCACTAATATCAATTTATGTTTTAAAACAAGACTCCATGTCAGAGATCCATGCTTCTATATACAGAAAAGAAGCATAACAAGGCATCTTATGCAAAAGGACAGAATGACGCAGTACGCTTTGAACAATTAAAAAGATTTTACTTAACCTTGTATTATAATTGCTTACCTCTGCTACAGACAGAGCCAGGTCTTCCATGATTCCAGATTGAGTCGGTGATGAATATCCTATCTGTACATGAAATTTATGCAGTTTAGTCCACAAATCAGCTGGAGCAGATAGCTGTTCTTTTAGAGGAGATAATATTGTGCAATATAGGCCTAACAAGTTCATATTATCGCACTTCCAATGATTACTATACACCCCCAGAAAAGAGACCAATAGAATAGAAAACCTTCACACCTCACCATGCAAATATAAACCTATTCATCAAAAGTTAGTACCAATATCGTTCAAATTCCAAGTTGAGATTTGAAGATCCTCAGATTAAATGCACTTGTTGTAATTGCAATCCACTAACTTATCTTTCATCAATAAAAGTCGGGGGAAGTATTTTCCAAATGTAACTTGCTAGTTACTTTCAAACTTCATGTTTTTTTTCCTCATAAATGCATTTTAATGGAGGAAAAAGAAGAAGATAGCTTCTCAGAATAATGCAATTACCATGCCACTGCCTTCTGCTTTGCAGCATTAATTAAAAGCAAATCAGTATCAGGGCTACGACTCATGATCTTTTATTTGTAAATCCATGACTAATGAATCCATCCATTGGTTAAGCCTTAAGAATTATTTACCTTTAAAACCATACCATGCAAACTCAATCTAACAAGTTCATCATTCACAAGAAATAAAAAAATGGTGTCAATTAGTGGACGTTTGGCCCACGATTCTGCACGAGACAAAATTCAATCCTGATAGTAAATAGTAAAGGTAATGATGAAAAAACTTACAGCTGATCCGAAAACATATGAACCTGACACAGCTACAAGGGTACTTAAAACCACCATAGTTGTTGCTGAAGAACCTCCTCTCTGTTCTTCCCCTCCACTGCCACCGCCATGTATTTGAGTCCTTTCTTTGAGAAGTAGAGGGCTTGATATTTCTCCTTCCATGTTTATCCTACTCTTATCTTGAGTTTCTTGAAAGATCAAATGGAGCCAAAAGAATTAAGGGACCATGAAGCAAAGATGAGTTCAACTGTTCAAGTTCAAGCATGGAAAGAGTTTTTGTTTGGTAGACCTTGATGAACACCAAGACAGTAAGACAGGTAAACTGCTGACAAGGGACCCACTCGAAGTTGTCTGTCTTATCTTCTGTTTTTCTTGTTGGGGGGACTATGAAGGGATACAAGTGTTATTAGGCCCCTGAATTTTCTAATCTTAACCCTTTTAACCATGAATTAAAGTTTCAGGCTTATAAGCCCTTTACACTTTCTGTCTTTATGCTACCAGCCCTCTCGCTCTCTCTCTCCATTATCCATCAAAAACTGAGAATATCTTTATAATATAATTAGCCTCTAAAGAGCAACGATGCTGCATTTTTTTGTTGACTCTTGCTAGTTATTATAGCTAATAAGGGAGGATAGCTATGAAAAATGTGAATGCTATTGTATTATATACAATGTACATACGGTAGAATAAGTTGATATAGTTTAATTAAATTAAATTAAAGAAAAACTAAAACCCATGAAGGCAAACATTGCTCAAATATCGATTGATTCTTTTTGCAGCAAATTGCTGACAAATTCCAAAATTAAAAGATATGAGGACCAAATTGAAAAGGGTAGAGAAAATAGATGGTGGTTTCTAAATAAGCAGTAAGGTTTTTATTAGTCCTCATAGTTTTCAAATGATTAGTTTTCGGTCCCTGTTGCTTTTAATGGTTCGAGCACGTGTTTTGTTTGTTTTATTTTCTCTCTCTCTGTTTGGTTTCTCCTTCGTTTCCCATTCATTTTACACCTTGATCAATTTAAATTAATTTACTAAAAGATAATTTTTTATTTAATATAATTGAAATTACTTTTTATTACGAAATCATTTTTTTTTATCCTGAAAAAATTACCCTGGTTTATATTATTTTTAGTCCAATGTGTCTTTCCTATTTTTTTCTTTCTTAAAGAGAAATGTTTTTTGGTAATTATCATATGATTAAATAGAGAGTAGTTTTTAGAGAGATAAAATATTAAATGCAGTAAGATGCATAAACAAAATCATGAGAGATAAAATATAAAATATTAAATGCAGTAGGATGCATAAACAAAATCATGAGTTATATATATATAACTCATGATTTTGTTTATGCATCCTACTGCATTTAATATTTTATCTCTCTAAAAACTACTCTTTATTTAATCATATGATAATTAGGTGCATGAGACTATTTTTCGTATCCAAAAAACATTTCTCTTTAAGAAAGAAAAAAATAGGAAAGACTATATATATATATATATATAATCAAAAAAAATTTTCTATCAACTGTTGACTTATTGGGAAGAAAAAAATTAGTAAGTATTTGGTTCTGCGGTGGTTTTCACGGTTGAGGCTCATTGCAGAGCCAAATCATTTGGCAAATTTTCATACCACAGTTTTGTACTGTGGATCCTATCAAAAACTGTGACTGAACCGTGGATTTTGGAAAACATCTTTTTTATGCTTTTGCCCAAATGCAAACCATGTGAAATGCAGATGAACATGATAACAATAATCACCCTCAATATTTTTCACCACTGCAACACGCACAGTAACAGATAGGAAGAAAAAGACGATGATTTTGGAAAGAAAAAAAAACATGATAGAGAAAGAAGATGATGGCAAATACTGAAGGGCGAAGCAAATTGAGGTGGAATCAACGGTTGTGATAAAAGAGCGAGATCATCATGTGTAGATAATCCCATCTCCCACACTACAATTTTTTTATCATCTTCGTTGATGTTATTTTCACAATCGTTGATTTTGTATTCACTCGTTTTCACTTCGCCCATGGTAGCTTGAATTTTGTAGATTTGTTTTTAGAAAGAAATGGAAAGAGAAGTGGATAAGAGTCAAAGAAGAAATTGGAGATAATTAAAGGGAGTAGTGAATGTGATTGTTTGGTTTGTAAGAAAGAAAAGGATAGGAAAATAATGTTGATGGTGTTTTCTTGAGAGATACAAAAAACATAGATATCTAATGGGTAAATATTATTTCTTTTTATCCCCATAATATTATTATTCTTAAATTTAATTCGTATCATATCCTTAATTTTATTTTGTATCATAATAATTTTATTGTTATGATTATTAATTTATAATATTTAAAAAATAATATATATATATATATATATATATATATATATATATATATATATATATATATATATATATATATATGTGTGTGTGTGTGTGTGTGTGTGTGTGTGTGTGTGTGTGTGTGTGTGTGTGTGTGTGTGTGTGTTTTAAAGGTATTTTACAAGTTGACAGTAATATGAAAAACATGGTAATCAAACACATAAAATTATTTTTATTAAACTTTAAACTCAATCATAATTTTAATTAAATATTTTAGTTCAGTTATGAATCATAATTAAAAATACTTTTCATAAAACTATTTTTTTTATATCAACTATAATAATAATAACAATACCAGACAAACTCTTAATTGCTCGGGTTAGGCTAAAACAGCTAGAAGACAACGTATACGGCCCCATTTGGTATTGTAATCCAATCTGCTTTTTGTTGTTTTTCATTGTTTTTTTTTTTCATTTTTAAAACCGACGGTTTAGTGTTTTTAGATCATTTTGATGTGCTGATATCAAAAATAATTTTTGAAAAATAAAAAACATCATTTTAATGCATTTTGATATAAAAAAACACTTTGAAAAGCAACAACAACCACACTCCCAAACACCCCGTAATCAATGCTCGACAAGCTAGCCACATCCTGGCACCTTACATATGCATATAAAAAAGTATTTTTTTTTTTAAAATACCAAACACTCACTCAATATACATAATAATATTGGACCTGGTTAGTGGTGCTGGGCCGGCTTATACTGGGCTTTGTCACATTTGAAGGGTGAAAATCTAACCCTAAAAACCCCTAAACCCCTCCCCTTCCTCTTCCTCTTCCTCTTCAGCTCTCATAAACGCCGGCGCCTTTCTCTCTAACAGGTGTCTCTCCAGTCTCTCCTATCCCTTCAATTGCTTTTTTGTATTTTAGGAAGTAACCCAGAATCCGGGTAACCATTGTACTGTATTGCGCTTGCTTTACCAAGAAAAATGTTGGATCTGCTGACGAGTTTTAAGCTCTACTTTTTTTTTAGCTAGTAGATAGCTATTGCCTGTTGGTTAGCTTGCACAAGTTATCAAGTGATTTTCCCTCTTCTCTATCATTGTCTCAGTGTTATCCATCCTGCTGCTTCGATGTGTTGTTTGTTTTCTCCAATTGGAAGCTAGTTAATGGTTAATCTAAGTGACTAAATAATTTAGTTTTGAAATGGGAACTCAGTAGAAACAAAATGAGGTTATAGCGTGCTTGTTGTTAGTTTAAGCTTTGCCTTCTTGACGCTGTCAGCATGATTCCGTTTCACATGGCGTGTCTCTCACTCTTTAACTTTACTGGTTCAGGTAAGGCATGGTTAAGCATAACAATGTTGTGCCCAATGGGCATTTCAAGAAGCACTGGCAAAACTATGTCAAGACATGGTTTAACCAACCAGCTCGAAAGACTCGGAGACGCATAGGTGAGTGGACCATGACCATTGTTTCTAAGGTCCTTTCATGGAAATAATTATATTAAGAATATTTATGCCTGTTATATGCGAAACCATTTTTAGCTCGTCAGAAGAAGGCAGTCAAGATCTTTCCTCGACCTACGGCTGGACCACTTCGACCCGTTGTTCATGGCCAGACTTTGAAGTATAATATGAAAGTGAGAGCTGGTAGGGGTTTCTCTCTTGAAGAGCTCAAGGTTAGTTTTTTATTATTATTATCATCCTAGCTCCGCATTTAATTCCTCATGTTTCACTATCTTCAAGTTATCAAAGTGCTTAATTGTTTATTCCCCTGCTATTAATTGCGTCCGTCTGCTTAAAACTTTGGGTTAGGGTGTCTGTATTTACGCTGATATAGAGTTGTATTTTAAATTAGAAATGTTTTGTATCAACGTTTATTAGAGAGGGATATGTATATATGTATTTAGTACTCGTGGCAGATTTCTCTGTGAGCTTGGAGATATAAATTTACTTGTAGATTTTGCAAGAGTCTTGGTAATGGATATTTGTGGTTCTATGGTAACTGTGGATATTGTTGTTAGTTTTGTATTGTGAATAAACCATTTCTCTTCCCTTCACTAGGCTGCTGGTATTCCAAAGAAACTTGCCCCAACAATTGGAATTGCAGTTGATCACCGTCGCCGGAATCGATCTCTGGAGGGTCTCCAAGTTAATGTCCAGAGGCTGAAAACATACAAGGCCAAATTGGTCGTCTTCCCAAGACGTGCACGCAAGTCTAAGGTACTTTCTGTGGTATCGCTGAATTATATAATGGCTGTCTTTGCTCCTACATGGAATTTAGTTTTATACATGTATTCCTTGCAGGCTGGTGATTCTGCTCCTGAGGAACTGGCAACTGCCACCCAGGTACAAGGACAGTTTATGCCTATTGCACTGGAGAAGCCATCTGTGGAGCTCGTGAAGGTCACTGAGGAAATGAAGTCATTCAAGGCTTATGACAAGCTCCGTATGGAGCGCACGAACGCACGCCATGTTGGTGTCAGGTTGAAGAGGGCTGCAGAAGCAGAGAAGGAAGAGAAGAAGTAGAAGGTCGACCCTGCCTAGTGGATTTTTGCTGTTTCGTGGTTCAGTTGTGTTTGAGAAGTTTCAAGGATTCCTAGTTTATGGACATGCTTCCAAATATATTTGAATATACTGCTTGCCAATTTTATTTTTTTGCAGTGCTAAAGTTCTGATAGTATTGATATCATAGCTGGGCTGGTTGTTTCTGTTCTAAAGGTTGATTAGATGTTTTCATTCCATCCTGGACTGGAACACTAGCGGTTACCACTTTTGAAAAAAAAAATATTTTATTTTTATTTTTATTTTAAATTAATTTTTTTAATGTTTTTAGATATTTTTATGATGTTAAAAATAATTTTTAAAAAATAAAAAAAATATTATTTTGATAATGTCATGTATTCCTTAAAATAATATTTTTTATTTTTAAAAATTAATCATGAGCGAAAACATTAAAAAAAATTAATTCAGAATAAAAAACACAGTTCCAAACGGCTTTGATGTGTTATATAGTGATTTCCTAACTTGCATAGCCTGAAATTCAATTATTAAATAAATAATTTCTGATTGAACCAGTAGGCGACCTTCCTTTCACAGTACCTGCATTTTGCAGCCGGCCTTGGCAAAGCAGGATAGGGTATTGAGCTGGATTGTTGTTTTTGGCACCTGGTAAGATAGGAACTTGCCTCGATGGCTCTAAATTGCCATCTTGCTATAAATAAATGGGATTTATTTATTTTTATTTTAAGTTCTGGAATCAAGTCTCCATGCTCGGAATTCCATTAATTTAATGTCTGTAATTCAATAATTATTCATAAATCAATGACATAATTAAGGAAAAATCTCATGTCCTCAGCTCAACATAGCACTTCAAGCTAAGCACTACCATCTTTAAAATTTCCCCACAAATTACTACTATGAGTTGGTCATTGTAGATTGGATTTCTTCCAGTGCCCGTCCCTTTGTCTCTGGCACCAGCATCCATATGAATAAAATAGTAAAAGCGCACATTCCACAGAAGATGAAAAATGTTCCTGCAGAATAATATTAGTAGTTAAAAAATCTTCAGTATTTGTATGTTTTGCTGTAGGAGGGAGGGAGGGAGGGAGGATGATTCACCTGCTGGACTCCATTCCAACATGAAATTAAATGCGTATGTCATAACCCAAGAACTAGCCCAGCTGCTTAAAACCACAAGGCTTCCTGCTGACGCCTTAACATTTACAGGAAATATCTGCAGTGAAAACTCGTGATTAGGTTCAGGTTATAAATTATTTTCTTACATCAATTCTCCTGTTAAAAGTACGTATAGATGAAAAGTTGAAGCATAATCACGTTAGGTAGGTACCTCTGCCATTATAACCCAAGGGATTCCTGACATGCCTAAGGCAAATCCACAGCCATAACCCTGGTTATAAAATCAATCAGAAATGAGAAAAAAATCCTGAGTTTCTGGTGGTTTTCCAGGCTAGGGATGATGAAAGTGCAGAAGAAATGAGAAAATTTCGTCAACAAGGAAGACTTATTTTTCTTGTCAAGGAGCAAAAATAATATATTTCGGCTGGATTAAGTTACCATCAGGCCAACCACTGCCAGAATTGTAGAGAGCTCTTTCAGATATTCTAGTTCCTGTTCATTCACAAGGAAAACAGGATCATTAGCTACATTGTGAATATAAATAGAAATAATTATCCATGCTTGTGGTTAAATTACCTGCAAGCAGAAGGATAATCCTACAAGCAACAAGCTTAAGCATGATGTAGTAGCAGAGGCCTGCAACAATGGTGGTAGATTTGGTTACAGCCTTGATCATCAGCTACATCAAAATAAAAAGAAATGTTTGCCCTTGCGAGTTCTAACCATAAGAAGTGTTCGTCTTCCAAAAAAATCCATCAAGAGTATAGTTACAATAGATACTGGAATCTGCAGAAAATTACCTACTGTCAGTAAGATATAAACAAAGCAAACTCCTTTATTGACCTTCAGGAAAATGAAATAATATCAACTCATGTATCTACCTGTAGAAGAGCAAAAACTACAGGTCCTATAGAGGTTGAAAAATCTATGGAAAACCAAACAGAAGTCATTATTTTATATTCCTTCTTCACAATGGAGGTCAATACATGGAATCCTTGCTTATATCTTCAATTTTAAAGAACTTTCTCGTTTGCTGGATACTTACTAGCTTTAGCAAATATGGTCCCAAGATAATATGACACAGCACTATTCCCTCCAAATGCTTGTAGTAATATGAGTCCTACTCCAACCTAATCCAGTTAATCAATTCACAGAAATATGTAATGAGGGAGAGAATTTTTATATACAAAATAGATAACTTATTCAAGACTCGGCAAACTTAATTACAGTAATTGCATAAGCATATCTCTTCTGGAACAACTCTAGAATTCCAGCTTCATCTGAGGTGTGCTTCAATGTTTCTACAGCGTCCTATAAGAAGAAAATGTCATCTCTTGTTATGGAACTCAAAAATCATCAGAACTGGAAACTGGATTCAAATTGAGAAAACTTGCACCCAGTTTGTTTTAAGATACGAAGATGAAAGTTACTATGATATCAACTGCTTCTTCAGAAATATCTGATTTCGCTCCCCTAAGACGTTGCAATGTAGCTTCAAACTCCTTTTCACGACCTCGTTTTGCCTGTTAGAGAATTTTACAGACATAAAAGAGACAAAAACGTGCTTGGTTGAGGAGAAAGAAACGAAGGCATGAAATAAATATGTTTCCGAAACAATTTTAGAGTGAATTTCCACGCTTTCAGAACATGAATTGTATACAAAAACAAACCCTCTCACTGTCTCCACCATTTTTATCCCAAGACAGTAACCCAGAACTACCTTGGTTGTCTTCATTTTCACCTCACAATATTTTCACGTCTCCATGCATTACAGCAATATCATCATAAATCGGACTCACCAGCCATCTTGGAGACTCTGGAACGAAGAATAAACCCACAAACTGCACTATGTTTGGAATAGTAGCTGAGAACAAGATCACATTAACTCAATTAATACTCTATCATAGACATATTAAATGCTGTTCTAATCTCATAAAGAAAGATAATGAAAAATGTATACCTATTAGAGACAAGGCACGCCAACTTACAACACTTCCAGCGAGAAATGCTACTGCAGAGCCGCAACATACTAACAACTATATAGATAAAATAAATAAAATTAAGGTTCCATTAAAAAGAGGAGAAAAATCCTTGATTGTTCATCGCAGCCATTAATTTAATTCAACCTGACTAGCTGAAGTGAATCTTCCTCTGAGATTCTTAGGTGTTATTTCTGAAATATATACAGGCACCTGTTACAAAACATGCAGACTGAATTATACCCCACATATTAGAGAAGGTGTTCAAATATGAAATGGAAGCTTGTGAAATCAGTACCACATAAGTAAGAATCCCCACGGCGACTCCCACTACGAATCTTCCAATGTCCACACACCAAGCATTCTTCAGACAAGAATTCAAACTCTTGTTGTTTCCATTAGACATTTATTATGTGATTAATACAGAAAGAAAGAGAATTTGATGGGGGGAGAGGAAACAAAAACCTTAGCCAAAGCTATTGCTAGCCAGCCTGCCATGCAGACTACTTGGCATATCCACATTGTCTGCTTGACAGAAAAATTACAGCAGATAAGATAAATAATTTAGGGCATGATAATATAAATATTTAACGTTTAAATTTAAAGGGTATGCTGTAAAGGAGATTACTCCTCTTCGACCGATGAGATCTGTCATCTTCCCACTTAAGATTGCACCTACCATTCCTCCTATCGTCAATATCGAACCAAAAACTGAGTACTGCAGGTTTTAGGAAAAAAAACGAAGAACCCATCAAGCTATGAAAAATGTAGGACACTGCAAAGGTAAATCAAGGAAATAATAAATGTAATTAAAGGTCATAAACAATAAATATTTATCAATAAATAAAACCGATTGTTTTAAAAAGATATAAATTTACTTTAAAATTGTCTTTTAGATATTTATTTTTATTTTTGTCTCTTCAGTCAAAGACATTTATGTCTGTAAAATACTAACCATTTACAATAAAGATTGAAATTTCAGCCAGTAAAGAATTGCATGGTGTTACTAAATATGATCAAAGTGTTAAATACACTCTTCACCAGCAAAAAAGGAGAGAGAGCTGGTTAATTTGAATAATTATTAAGACTAACTGCAGCAACAGAGAGGCCTAAATCTTCCATGATTCCAGATTCAGCTGGAGATGAATAACCCACCTGACAAGAAATTCCAATATTAGTCAATGTAATATTAGTGCTGTTTAAAAGGATGAAGAGGTTGTTTTTAAAAGTATTTTTTATTTAAAAATATATTAAGATAATGTTTTTAAAATTATTTTTAATATAAATACATGAAAATGATATAAAAAACTAAAAAAATTAATTTAAAATATAAAACTCTCAATTTTCTTCAAGAACGTTGTTTAAATGCAGCACATTAGCCGAAATTAACCATGCATTTATTTTCCTCGCCTTAATTAAATGACATGAACCTTTCTTAAAATCCTGCCAAGAAAAAACTATAATTTATTGATTTTCTATGATTTATATTTTCAAACTGCACTTCCATTGATGGGTAAAAAACATTAAACCAACTGCCACTAATTCTGTATACTCACAGCACATCCATAGCTGAAGGAGCCCCAGAGAGCAACAAAGGAGCTAAACACAAGAAGAGGAGTGAGGGAGAGATTGCTGGTTGGTTTGAAGCTTTCACTGCTGCTCGTCTCCGCAAGAAGCAGAGGGCTTGTTCCTGATTCCAGCCCTTCTTCCGTGCCGTCTCGCTCCATTGTTTTAGTTTCTTCGAAACTCAGGAAACAAGGCAGGGCTGGCAAAACAGGCTGAGCTTCAAACGTTGGAGCTAAAAACAGCGTACTGCGTTGGGTTACAAGCACTTCCACTTAAGCTCTACACAGAGTTAAATCGAGAAGTCACTTTCACATTCTGTCCAACGGTGCATTATCTTAAATAAAAACAAAATCTTTTAAGCACCAATTATTATACACAAAACGTTTTTTTGATGCAAGAAATTCTATATTTTAGAAAGTATATTTTATGGGTTAAAATAAATTAATAAAATCTTAGTTATCTCGTATTTTTATGAAAATGTACTCGAACTAAGATTTTCTATCCATATCATGAATTCATCAGGGACTAATATACACAAAATTAACCCATGTCATTTCACTGTCCAACCGCTTGTAAGAGCTCCTCGTATAATATGACGAGTTGCAGAAATCTAAAATTGGGGTGGAAAGTAAGACCTCGGACCTTGGTTTGATCAAAGGTTAGTTTTTTAATAATGCGGTACGGTGTTGTCAGAGATGCTGGTTTTTATTGTTTAGAATTGTTTTTGAATTTAAATTATAATAAAAATATAAGTTATTTTAAGCTTTTTGAATCGAAACAGCACTCAAATACAAATTAAGGATGTTAGGTGGCGGGGTGTTGAAGATGGAATGGTAGGGAAATGCCCATAACACAGCTTTCACGTGGGAGAGGTAGATCGAGTTTGAAGATGCTAGGAATTGCGGTTGAGCATGTTTAATTTTATTATTTTTGAATTATTTTAATGTACTATGATAACAGGGACCAAAGAATAATAGCAAAGAAAGGGTTACAGAAAACTGTGTATTATTCGAATGACTCACTTTTGCAGATACACACACACGAGAATATGAGTTTGTTTAGGAATGAAATATGACAGATCCATAATGAAATATGATTGCTAATATTATGCAAAGCAAATCTTCTGCATTCAAGCAAATCCTGTGTGGATGTCCAGTAATCACACTAACACCCTCCCTTAAACTAAGGTGGTATAGTAGATGTCATCTTTAGTTTGCTTGAGAGATCCTGGAAACGACCTGAAAGAAGTGTTTTGGTGAAGATATCAATTGTTTGTTGTTCAGAGGAGACAGAAACCAATCTTATGGTGCCATGATGTCGTACAAAATGACAATCAATCTTGATATGTTTTGTACTCTAAAAAAGACATCATTATGAGAAATCTATGTAACACTTCCATTGTCACAATGAAGCATAGTGGCAGAAGAATGTGGAACACCCATGTCAGTATAGATTCGGCACGATATTTAGTCTATTAACACTTTTATTTTGTACACTCATTTTTAGATTCGGCACTAGAGTGAACAACAACAGTTTGTTTTTTGCTACGTCAAGAGATAAGAGAGTCACCTAGGAAGAAACAGTATCCAGTTGTAGACCAACGATCAGTTGGGTCTCTACCCCAACCAGCATCAGAGTAGCTAGACAACACCAATACGGAGTCAGCAGAGGAGTGTAATGTTAAATCGTTTTTAACATGAACCCTAAGATCTTGAACTGCATGATTATCACAATAAGATTTCGATTTAAGAAGGATTAAGAATTACCTCCGTTCATCATGGTACGAGGAGGTTCTTGATCCTGCTGCCGAATCCTGCTACTGATTGGTGAATCCTGATGCTGATCGGTGTTGAACTTTGGTTGAAGAAAAGCTTTAGTGAAGAGTTTCGGTTTCTCTCTCCTCGCCTATAAACCCTAATGTGCTGAAAATCGTGACTCGCTTTTGTGATGGACAAAAGCCTATATTTATAGGTGGAGAGAGGACCGAAACTCCAATTAGGGTTTTCTTTAATTCAATCTCAACCGTCCATCAAGGTAGTGATTGATATGGAATATAACTCCTTAATTAAAACCGATTTTGTAGAAAATAGCATGTATCCTATGAAAACGGAATTCCTATAATGACCACAATTTCGGGAAAAGTAATTTTCCTTACATTCTCCCACTTGGTCGATAGGAAGATCCATTAGTGTTTTCATACAGGAGTCATAAGGCGCGCGTTACATGCTAAGCTCGTCTTTAGTCGGTTACCATAAGTATCTTGGCTAATCCAGTTGTCAATGGGAGTCATGGCGTGCACACATCATTCCATAACATGATTCCTTCCATGTACCACATCATTGACAACTTTCATAACTAGACCATAAGAGGAGATTTGCATAATGGTCCCATAATGTCTTTGTTACAAGACTGTTTCTGTTAGCATTCATCCAATCATAAATATGTACACAATGGATAACAAAAAGAATATATAGCAGATGTAGCAATACATTAAGAGCTCAATAAATGTCAAGTACAAGTACATGATAAAGAGCAGATAAATGATAACTAGGAACTATCTTCAAGACCCATACTTTGAGTATGTCCCTGAAAGGTCTTTGGAGGTAGTCCTTTTGTGAATATGTCTGCAACCATGAGATCTGTTCTTGTATGCTCAATGACAATTTTCTTTAGTCTAACATCCTGCTTCAGTGATAGATATTTAAGGTCCATGTGTTTTGCTCCCTTAGATATCCTGTCATGCTTGGAGAAGAAAGTTGCAGCTTCATTGTCACAGTACAGAGTTATTGGCTTAGAGATGAAACTCAAAGCTTCAAACTCAGAGACAAAATTACGCAACCACGCTCCCTGAATTGCAGCCTCATAACATGCCACGTACTCAGCCTCCATGGTGGATGTGTAAAGCAACTCGGATTTCTGGCTTTTCCATGATATTGCACCTCCAGATAAGAGATACACATAGCCAAGAGTGCAGTGTCTAGTGTCAGGACATCCTCCAAAATCTGAATCTGAATAACCAGTCACCTGTAGGTGTCCTGATTTTCTATATGTGAGCATGTAGTTCCGTGTTCCCTTTAGGTATCTCAGTACTTTCTTTGCAGCTTTCCAATGAGCTATCCCTGGATTACTTTGAAATCTACCCAACATGCCAACAGCATGACTAATGTCAGGCCTCGTACAGACTTGTGCATACATCAAACTCCCTACGAGAGAAGCATAAGGATATTGTGCCATTTCTTTACGTTCCAACTTGTTCTGTGGACACGGCATAAGATCAAGCTTATCTCCTTTATGCAGTGGAACAGGACTAGAGGAACATGTCATCATGCCAAATCTCTCTAGAACTTTGTCAATATATGCCTTTTGAGACAATCCCAAAATACCAAGTGACCTATCACGGAATATCTCTATTCCTATCACATAGGATGCCTCGCCCATATCTTTCATTTCAAAGTTCTTAAAGAGATAAGTCTTGGTTTCATGTAATAAACCAAGATCACTACTGGCTAATAAGATGTCATCAACATACAGAACTAAAAATATGAACTTGCTCCCACTGATCTTAAGGTATATGCAAGGGTCAACGATATTTTCTTTGAAACCAAATTCAGTAATAATTTCATCGAACTTTAGATACCATTGCCTGGAAGCTTGTTTCAGTCCATATAGTGATTTCTTAAGTTTGCAGACCATGTCTTCCTGACCTTCAATTATGAAGCCTTCAGGTTGACGCATGTAGACTTCCTCTTGCAAGTCTCCATTAAGAAAGGCGGTTTTGACGTCCATTTGATGTAACTCAAGGTCATAATGAGCCACTAATGCCATGATAATTCTAAGTGAGTCTTTTCTGGACACAGGAGAAAAAGTCTCAGTATAATCAATACCTTCTTTCTGATTGAAACCTTTGGCAACAAGTCTGGCTTTATGTCGTTCAATATTGCCTTTGCAATCGCGCTTGGTCTTAAAAACCCACTTACAGCCAACTGCTTTGTGTCCTGGAGGCAATTGAACTACTTCCCATACTTGATTTTCTGCCATAGATTTCAATTCATCCTTCATGGCATCTATCCATTTATTAGAATTAACATCTTTAATGGCTTGTGAATAAGAAACCGGGTCTTTCATTGTCCCATCTTCAGATTCTACTTGGTAAAGCATATAATCATTGGAAATAGCGGATCTCCTTTGTCTTTGAGACCTTCTTAATGCCGGTTCCGCTGGTGTTGCATCCATAGGTTCATTGGCAATAATCTCATTATGGAGTTGTGGATTATTCATTGGGTGTTCCTCATTGTTGAATGGTTCAACAATGGGAGGGTTCCCATCTTTCGAAATAGAGGGTAAAGGAACATGTACCCTTATTTCCTGAATGATCACATCTTGAACTTTATTACTCCCACTGATTTCGCCATTCTCGTAGAATCTGGCATTACCGGTTTCAACAATTCTCGTACTATGGTTAGGACAATAAATCCTATATCCTTTGGACTTATCTGGGTAACCTATGAAGTAACCACTGATCGTCTTAAAGTCCAATTTCTTTTCTTGTGGATTGTAGATTCTAGCTTCAACTGGGCAACCCCAAACTTGGAGATGTCTTAAGCTAGGTTTCCATCCTTTCCACAGTTCAAAAGGTGTCTTTGGAACTGCCTTACTAGGAACCCTGTTCAAGATGTAAACAGCTGTGCGTAGAGCATCCATCCATAATGATATAGGTAAATTGGCATGGCTCATCATGGATCTAACCATTTCCATATATGTACGATTTCGCCTTTCAGCTACACCATTTTGCCATGGAGATCCAGGCGTTGTGTATTGGGCAACAATTCCAAGTTTTTGGAGAAGTTTTGCAAAAGGTCCAGGATGTTGTCCTGTTTCATCATACCTTCCGTAAAATTCACCACCTCTATCTGACCTTATGATTTTCACTTTTCTATCTAGTTGCCTTTCGACTTCAGTAATGAACACTTGTACAGCATCCACTGACTGAGATTTATCATGCAACAAGTATAGATAACAGTAACGTGAGTAATCATCAATAAAGGTAATGAAATACTTCTCTCCCCCAAAAGTTGGAACGTCAAAAGGTCCGCAAATATCTGTATGTATTATTTCAAGAAGCTGGGTACTTCTTGTGGATCCTTTCTTTGTGTGTTTTGTTGTTTTTCCTTTAATACAATCCACACAAGCTTTATGATTAGTAAAGTCTAGATCCGGAAGGACACCATCTTTTACTAATCTTTTGATCCTTTCACTGGATATGTGACCCAGCCTTTTATGCCACAAGAAATAGGAGTCGTTTTTAGACGACTTACGTTTTGTTTCTACATTAGAATGTAGGGTAAGATGGGTTTCAGCAAATTGTTTAAGATGGAACTTGTATAAACCATCAATTAAAATCCCCGAACCAATAAGTTCAGAATTCTTAAATAAACTGAAATTACCATTTCCAACTTGAAACGAATAACCAACTTTATCAAGTGTACTTACGGAAACTAAATTACGGGAAATAGACGGAACATAAAGAGTTTGACATAAGTCTAACTGAAAACCGCTATCTAAAACAAGACGAAAGGTTCCAATAGCTTCAACTGGTGCTTTGTCTTGATTTCCCATAAATAAGAAGTTCTCACTTGGGTTTATGGTTTGGGTCGTAAGGAATCCCTGCATTGTGTTAGAAACATGAACGTTAGCACCAATGTCAATCCACCAAGTATTGGAAGAAACATAAGTAAGATTTGATTCGAAATAACTTACGAAACCCATAGGGTTACCTTTCTTTTCGAACCATTCTCGTCGTTTAGTGCAGTCTTTTGCAAAATGTCCAGGTTTCTTGCAAAATTTGCACAAGTCTTCCTTCTTTTTCTTATTGGGTGGTTGACTGGCCTCATTAGATCTGGGTGGTGCCCTTTTCTGGCCTGAATTGTGCTTTGTCCCAGCTTTATGTCCAGCTTTTTGAACAAAATGAGCCACTTTAATGCCTTGTTGAGTCAGTCGTGCCTCTTCTTGAACCAGCTTATTAGCCAATTCATTCACTGCCCACTTGTCGTTAATAGTGTTGTAGTGAATTTGGAATGGCCCGTATTGAGGAGGTAAACTGTTCAGGATAAATTGGACGAGAAAAGACTCATCCACAGTCATTCCCAAATTTCTCAACTTAGCTGCGAGGTTGGTCATTTCAATAACATGTTCATGCATTGAGCGAGTACCATCGAACTTTATGGTTGTAAGATCTGCCATTAGTTTCCCAGCAAGGGATTTGTCTGCAGTCTTAAACCTTTCCTCTATGGCTTTCATGTAATCCTTAGCATTCTCGGGCTTAGGAAGGGAGGTTTTGATGTTGCTGGCTATGGTCATTCGCAGGAACATGATGCTTAGTCTGTCAGATCTCTCCCAAGCATTAAAGAGAGTCTTTTCCTCATGGGTACTTTTGTCAGTAAGTGGATCTGGCTTATCTTTGAGGAGGGCCAGATCCAAATCAAGTACTCCTAAGGTGAACTCAACTTGCTCCTTCCATTCAGAGAAGTTGGTTCCAGTAAGTATAGGGACAGAAGAAGCATGCGAGTTGAGGTGAGTGGGTAGGCTAACTGCAATATAAAGAGAGATACAATAATCTAATAAGGCTTTAACTTAAAAAACAACACATGCGTAATAAAATGAAACTTAGGTGCTCCTGTGGGTAGTCACCAGAGTTTTTAATACATTATACCATCTAAAGTTGAGTATTTTTAGGTTAGTGTAATTACTCCTAATTAAGACAAATAAGATATCTGTGGATATCTTTAGTCTCCATAAATATTGTTTCAACATATGAATATAGTCATCCTGTAGGAGACTAAAAATTCATGTATTGAAAAATATGCAATTAAAACGTTATGATGGTAAGGTTATGGGCAATTTTCAATGTATATGAATGCAGGTCACTGTGGTGATCCTAACCCTAAGCATACAAAATTATTGACCAAAAGAATCAAATATGTATTTAAATTAGTTTTCAATTTCGTTATGATATATTATGGGTTGGCTAAGAAAAACTGAAAAGAGGCTAAGAAAAACTTTACAGCTAAGAAAATTTTTGATTCTAAAGGTTTCTAGAATAGGTTTTTCTTTGTTCCCTAGTGAATACGACATAATGCATCAAAAAAAAAAATAGGGAAAAACGATAGAAAGTAACATCATAAACATAATCAGGAAAATTAGATCCAACTATATGGCCTTGTTCCTGTCTTTCTTTTCTATCATCTGTGTTCATCTTCAAGCTTCAAAACGACTCCCTTTTAGGTCGAAACAGCCACCAATTCGTCCGCCACAACTTTCGTTACGACGAACTTATTGACATCTATTACATCGAATATTTTCGAATAGTACTCACGCAGGAGCTTTGTACATAATCAAAATTGGAACTTTAAATAAATCACGATCAAACAGTCGTGCCCAAAATTAAAATAATGCGGAAAATAAATAACATTCATTCAGGCCATAATAGTTGGATCGTTAAGTATCTGCAAAACAGAGTTAGGATATAGGTATCTACCGATTATGGCGATATAAGGTTATCCTACTTCATGGACAATCATGCGTTCCTAAACCATGCTCTGATACCACATGTTAAATCGTTTTTAACATGAACCCTAAGATCTTGAACTGCATGATTATCACAATAAGATTTCGATTTAAGAAGGATTAAGAATTACCTCCGTTCATCATGGTACGAGGAGGTTCTTGATCCTGCTGCCGAATCCTGCTACTGATTGGTGAATCCTGATGCTGATCGGTGTTGAACTTTGGTTGAAGAAAAGCTTTAGTGAAGAGTTTCGGTTTCTCTCTCCTCGCCTATAAACCCTAATGTGCTGAAAATCGTGACTAGCTTTTGTGATGGACAAAAGCCTATATTTATAGGTGGAGAGAGGACCGAAACTCCAATTAGGGTTTTCTTTAATTCAATCTCAACCGTCCATCAAGGTAGTGATTGATATGGAATATAACTCCTTAATTAAAACCGATTTTGTAGAAAATAGCATGTATCCTATGAAAACGGAATTCCTATAATGACCACAATTTCGGGAAAAGTAATTTTCCTTACATGTAAACCATAAAAGAGACTGTCTTTAATGTAACAAAGTATTTGAAGCACTGCAGAGAAGTGAGTGGAGCGAGGGGCAGGCATAAACTGACTAATTAAATGATTAACATATGAGATGTCAAGTCGATTAGCAGTGAGATAGACAAGACTTCCAACAAGTTGTCCATACAAAGTAGGATCTAAAGAGTAGTGTCATCTAGAGGTGTAAGTTTGCAATTGATTTCCAGGGGGTGGACTCTATTTTGTTGTCAGTGATGCCAGCATGAGAAAGTAAATCAGGTGCATACTTGGCTTGTGACAAGTAATAGCCTTCAAAAGATTGAGAAACTTCAAGACCCAGAAAATAGCTAAGATGACCAAGATCTTTCATCTCAAAATGCTGATTAAGATGGTGTTGAACTTCAAAAATACCAGAAGCATCATCCGTTGTTATTATCATATCATCAACATATATTATTAGAAGAACAACACCACGGTCAGGTCGTCGAATGAACAGTGCAGAATCATGAAAACGGTATCCTATTCATCTTTCTCTTGCAGAGTCATAGTCTGAAAATTGTTTGTGAATGGTTGATGCTGAGGTGTTGCGAAACCATGTAATAATCTGATGATTTTTACTATCCCAGTCCTCCAAGCGATTTGCTAACTTTGTATCCGATTCATCTTTCTCCTTGGTTGGTTTAGTGATATCTCTACTACGTCACCACTTACGACCAGTTAAGAAGCTTTCCAGTCATTGAATCCAAAGATTACAGCTTGAACCAAACAAAACAGTTGTAATGGGTTGTAAAATATCAGGTTTTTCCATGATGATGACAGGGAGCAAGGCACACGGTTGTTTGTAAACTCCAATAATAATGCCAGATAGGTGTTTCTATGAATGCCAAACAGAAGCAGGAATAGATTATTGAAAAGACATAGAGACCATGAAGCACATGAGAAATTTGGATCTAGAGCGTAGGCTTTGATACCATGATAACAAAGAACAAAGAACAATAACAATAATAATGCCAGATAGGTGCTTGTCTTGTTAAAAAAAACCTTTTCAAGTTCACAAGGCTCCTGTTTTGTTTTCTTTCTAATAGGTTATTCGTTCCTTTATTTTTGCAATTTGAATGCAAAGAGTTCTAAAGGTTTTTTCTGAATATGAAATATAATTAAATTGATGAATTATTATCCTTGATATAAAATATATATCGCCATTCTTTTCTTCATATTATTATTAGAAAATCTCAACACCTGATAAACTAATTATGCAGAAGAAACAAAAACACTCCCAGCGTCATCTGACATGGTAATCCTTACACATAATTTATTTATTACAATTTAGTAGACATAAGTTATTAGCGTTGCTTGTATGTCCTCCAATGAACGTCCCTTCGTCTCTGGCACCATTATCCAGGTGAATAGAAAAGCCAGGGCAGATATGCTAGCGAAGAAGAAAAATGTGCCTGCAAATAACGATGACAGATGTTAACACAGAATATTAACGATGGCTGTGCGTAGAAATTAGAGAGAGGGAGGGAATTAGCGACCTGCTGAGTTCCATTCTAGCATGAAATTAAATGCATATGTCACAAGCCATGAGGAGGACCAGTTGACTAAAGTCACCAAGCTTCCAGCTGAGGCCTTGACGTTTATTGGGAATATCTGCAGCATTCACAAGAACCTTTAGCTAAGGATAGAAATCATTTTCCCATCACTTCGTTTGATCTAGCTTAAGAAAAAACCAAACTTACCTCTGACATTATAACCCATGGTATTCCTGACATGCCTATTGCAAAAGCATAAGAATATCCCTGGTAACAGAACATATCCATTAGCACAGTAAACAAGGAGTTGGGTTCAAGGATTCAAGATGAGTACTGTTGGAAATGGTTTCTATGATAGGTGACTTATTTCTAGTTATAATATTGATACTTATTTAGTTTATTTTTGGAGGTATTGTTAATTAGTAGATAGAATTACACGTACCAGCACTCCAAGAAACACCAACACTGGAATGATCTCCTTGGCATAATGGTGTTCCTATTAGTCCATAAAAAAAAAAAAAAAAGGAAAAGGGAACCATTATTATTTCCATACTGCAACTCAAAAGGCAACACATGCATATACAGAAAAATATTTAAATTTATTCGAACCTGTAAGTAGAACGATAGCCCCATCGTTGACAAACAGAGGAATGATGCAACAGAAGAAACCTGGGCCAGGTTGATTTTAATATGCAGTGTTAGTGCTCGAGCACAATATCAAAAGTCAAAAAGAATCCATCGTTGCAGTTCTAACCATAAGAAGAGCTCGTCTTCCAAACGCATCCATTAAGAGCACACCCAGAACAGCTGCTGGCATCTACGAGCAATGTTTGCACTAAAAGATATAAACAAAACGAACTCTCCATTCGTGACTGCCAAGAAGCAGAAGGAATTGTGTATATACCTGTAGGAAGGCTATTGCTGTAGGTCCAATGGTAGTTGAAACATCTAAGCCAGACAAATAAAAACAATTATTTTGGGATATCTTTAAACTTAATCCTTGTAAGTTGATAACTAATAATCAGATGTTTATTTATTTTAAGAGAGAGACTTACTAGCTTTAGCAAATACTGTGCTAAGATAAGCTGCAAACACACTGTTACCTCCAAGTTGTTGGAGTAACATTAAGCCTACTCCAATCTAAGTCAGGTGAAATAATTTGGAGGAAAAACATTGTGTTTATCAGTCAATATAATGAGATGAGATGATATTTGATTGCAAGAAAGAGGACAAATCGATCAATGAAGTAATTTGTAACTCAACTTGTACTGATGTTCCTATGTTAATTCAAAGATACAGACAGAAAAATAATAACAAAGAAAAAATAGAAAATACACAACTTAAACTTACCATAAGTGGATAAGCATACTTCTTCTGAAACAACCCTTGAAATCCAGCATCACCTCGTTTAAAAATTTCTGTAGCATCCTATGACAAATATTGGAATAACATGTCAGCTTCTTGTGAAATATGAAAAACCGCGTTGAGATTTGGAAACACAATCTATATTTTCAGAACATGAAGTTGAAGTATTACTCTGATTTCAGTAGCTTCTTGAGAAATACCGGCGCACACTCCTCTGAGCCGTCGCAAAGCATCTCCAAACTCTATTTCCTTGCCAATCGATGCCTATATAGAAACACTCAGAATACTTTTACTGCCTCAAAATGGAAAATATGATCAGAACAGCTTGCGGCAAAAAACTCACAGAAGGAACTCACCAGCCACCTTGGAGACTCTGGTATGAAGACTAGACCGACAACTTGCATTAGACATGGAATTATAGCTGGAATTCAACAGGATTTAGCCACATCAGGTTTTTTAATCATTTTTAAAAATAAAACTCCTGCGGTAATAAAATCAAATTGCGAAACATCACCTAATAGAGACAAGGTGCGCCATGAAAAAAAGTTTCCAAGGAAAAAAACCATCAAGAGGCCAGAACAGTTCATCAGCTGCGAGCATGAAAAATGAAAGAAGGCTTTGATGGGACATTTAGATGGAAATCATTTTTCAGTTTTTTTTATATATTGATGTTAAAAAATAAAAATATATTTCTAATTAACCTTACCTGGAGAGTCACTACAAGTCGACCTCTAATATTTTTAGGTGTTATTTCAGCAATATACACAGGTACCTGTAATGAACATGTAATTAATTAATTAAGAGTTAAATAGAAAAGATAATCAACCTGAAAATATATAATCCAAAATTTAAGTGCAATTACCACATAAGCAATAAGTCCAACTGCGAATCCAATTGATACTCTTCCAATGTTGACCCCCCAAACATTCTTTAAAAAAAAAATCAATAATTATTGTTAGTGATCCACAATACTATATAATACTATAAACCCTTGATTATATGAAATCAACTATATATATAACTTTTAAAAGTATTTTTCATCATATATTTTCAATTAAAATATATTTTACATTACAATATTAAAATAAAAATAAAAATATACCGTAGCGGAAGCTATTCCAAGCCACCCCATGATGAAAAATATCTGGGATAACCACATTGTCTGGTGGAAATGATAAAAACAATAATTTAAATTAAATAGATGAGTTGAAGATTAGCTACTAATCATGAAGCTTTAAATAAATAAATAAATAATCATGAAGCTTTAAATAAATAAATAATTGAGAAGGCTAGAATTACTCGTTTTCGGCCTACGAAATCCGCTATCTTCCCACTTAAAACAGCTCCAATCGCAGCTCCTATTGTCATTATTGAACCAAAAAACGAGTACTGCAAAATATAACAGGCCAAGTGAGAAAAATAAAAATAAATATAATAATTACAAAAAATAAGAGAATAATAAAACTAACCGCAGCTATAGACATGCCTAAATCTTCCATCATCTCCAATTCAGCAGTTGATGTGTAACCAGCCTGACAAACAATATCAGTAAAGCTCAATGACTCCATGGAATGGATAATTTCCTTCTCTTTTTTTTAATCCAATGATAGAATTTTAAGACAATTCTATCAGTTTTTATCTGTTCTTTAAGAAAACTCAGACAAAAACATAGACCATGAACTCCTGTTAAGCTTTTAAGCATTATTAGGGTATCACGAACATATGTTTTATAGCACTTCACAGTGATGCCGACAACTCGTTTTGCCCATCTTATATCAAGATTACTAGAGAGCGAGTGGCATCATTTGCCTTTTGTGTTTGCAGAGTTGATGAAAGTTGAATGAATATTTGTAGAGGTTTCATTCGACCCCCTATAGTCTTATTCTTTACAATTTAGCCCGCTTGTTTCAGTATCGTAGTACAGTCATCCTAGCAATGTCATTGAGCTTTCATTCAACTTCCATTAGCTTTTCTCGGGTTTCATATTCAAATACCTTGAGAATTTAATAGCAAAAACCATGCGGGTGATTAAAAAAGATCGATCCATACCTTAATTAGATATTAACTATCTGAGATGATTTAAGTAGCGTGAAATTAGTTTTCTATATACCTTATGTATGAGATTACACCTATTTCTTGAAGAAGAAAAACACTTGCAATCTACCCAGAATCTTTACCAAAGTGAAGGGTTTTCTTCTTTTTAGAGTGACGAAAAAGAAACTGCTCAAATCCTTACTTTGATGGTGCGTAAGAGCTAGAAGTAGTACTTACAGCGAAACCGAAACAGAAGTTGCCGGATAAGGCAACAATGGCGCTAAGAAAGAGAACAGGAGTAAGGGAAGAACCATCGTTTGGTTTGTCACTGCTGATGAAGTTCGTTTCAGCAGGAAGCAGGGGCCTTTTAGTATTTGCTAGCCCTTCTTCCATGCACTCTTTCTCCATGTCCTCTCTCTCTTGAGAGCTTAGAAAGAAACAACGCTAACAGTTAGTATCTTTTGGAGACTTGGCAGTAAGATTAGAAAAATCAAAACAAGACAGACAGTAAGAAATTAATCTGCAGACAAGCTATCCAGCGATAACTTGTATAGTATCTGTGGTATGGAGAGTTGTTGGAGCATCACAATCGAAGCAAGAATTGAAATATTGTAATATACAATTCTAGTCCCTCCATTTTAGTATGTTGGACATATTAACTCCTCTTCTTTGGTTTTTCTTTTCATTGTTTTCAAGAGTTCTTGCATTAGCACCATTGTTCATGATGAATCTTGCTAAGTTAATTATAAAGGGGCTTAAATTTTCTTTTTTTGAAGATGGGAAAAGTTTTTTTTTTCATTCACCAATAAAATGAATTGATTTGACCGTTTAACATGGCAGAGGGCACAAGGCATTGTGTTACCGACATTCAAGGACTAGAAAAACTAATTTCCAAAACTTAAGGGATCACGAATTGATCTCTGAAAAAATCCAGACAAGGACTTCTCTGGCATTTCAGTAAGTTGTTTTGTCTCGGAGCACATCTACGGCTACCTTAGATTTCTGTAAAAATCTTACCATACAACAACAGAAGCTTCAGAACTAAGCACTCAGAGCTTCAACTTCAGCAATGGTGCCAGCAGAAATGCCAGAGAATTAGTTTGCAAGTGCATTTGGTTCAGATGAAAGAAAATGGGTTTTCGATCCGAAATATCCTCTCTATCCATGGCTCAAATTGTGCCTTCATGGATCCACGATTCAGCTCTCAAAAGCATGGTCGACATGATAGATGGCGACCTTTTGCATGTGAGTTGCCCAGTACCACGTTTTTTATTATTTTCTTCTGTGCCCTCCTCATGTTTACTAGTGGTAGGAAATTATGTAACACGCCAATGAATCAATGAATACCATTTTTTTTTATATAAATTATTGTTTGTCAGCACTTCAAAATAATTTAAAGACAATAACTTGTATAAATCTCTTAATCAGTGCTGTTCGCTCCTACCAGTCCAGAATTATAGCTGAGAAACGTGCTCAGCTACCACAGAATCACGGTAGCTTGGAGAGGCAGGCTTAAGGTTCCCAATTTTGACAATACGAGTCGAAATGGCACATGACCGTAATTAAGGAGATGATGATATGACTTTAGTTTTAATTATTACTTAAAACTATTATTATTATTATTATCAAAACTCCCTATAGCACTTAAAAACAAAAATCTGATTAATGACATTCTTTAAGTGGTATTTTTATTAATTTTAGATTGTAGCCATTATTTCAAATATATAACAATCTTCTGAATAAATACATAATTTTTGCCCAACCTCTAAAGATAGTTTAACCTCACTGTAAAATGAACAAAATCATGTGTTTATACGTGTGTTCTCTTTCTTTGGAGGATCTTCAGCCAATACAACAAATTATTTATTTTATTGAGCAAGTCCATGAAACAGTTCAATGCTACCAAGTCTTTTATTCAGTGAACTCTTATTAACAGAAGCATATAACGGAATCTTGTGAGAGAAAAACTATATGAAGGAAGAAAAACTACAAAGGACAGTAGCAAAAAGTCAAAAACAATGAGAGCGAGGAGAGGAATGCTTGAAAATGCAACACAAGTTATAGATCAATTAAAAATAAAATAAGGAGTCTTCGCCTACTAGTTTGTCATATTTTGCATTTTGGCATCCGCAGAAGCAATGCCTTGTATTAGGGTTCTGCTAGGTCAATCTCTAAAAATAATCTTCTCAGAATATCCATCCAAATTGATTTGATTTTAAAAGACACCGTCTATTATTCAAGAACGTGAAAGAAGGCTTTTTGCATTAGTACGGTACGAATCATCACCCCCAAAATTGTACCATTAATCGAAGTTGCAAATTGCTAAGAGAGTTGAATAAGGGCACAAATAAATTTCTTAACTCTGCACCACTACATTAAATGAAAACACAATGTATGGGAGGACAAGCAACCACCTTCTTCAAGTAAACCCAGGGGAACTGGTTTGTGCTGCACCATAACCTCCTCCTCCACGACCAAAGCCTGGCCTTCCACCAGTGCCCTGCAAGATCATAATATAATTAGAAAAAAAAACACAAATGGAAATACTGGCAGTAGCTGGTCCCTAATGGGAATTAACATTCAGGGAAACAGGTGGTGTAAAATTGCCTTAAATGCAGGCTGGTAATCTGCTGGCGCTCCTCCCTTCTCACCACCTTCTCCCCCTCGAGGGCCCCCACGATAACCATCACGGTCACCAAATCTTGGACGGTCTCCTTCAAAGCGAGGTGGACCTCTAGAAACCCAAACAAACCCAAATCATAAGTTTTCTAAAAGGTGAAGGATGACACTCTAATCACCAAATGGTCAACATAAATCAAAATTACCGTGGACGGTCACCAGGTGGGCCACCAAATGGCCGACCACCAGCAGGCTTTGCTTGTTTCTTCAAGGTGGCAGGAACAATTTCAGATGGAAGATTCAGGTACGTCCTCAAAAACTCAATCCCATCATTGGTAAGATACCAGTAGTAGTACATCCAAGCAAATGTCTCACGAACATATTCCTTGGATTTGAAGCTCTGCATGAGCTTAATAACCTGGAGATTAGGAACATCAATCTCCGGGTGCTTTGCAAGGTTGAAGTCCTTCTTTGCATAGCAAACTCCCTCTACAGATTCAAGATAAAATTAACACAAGTGAATGCCAGAATATGATACGTGATTATACCATTTTTTGGTTGTCCCATGTGGTTAGCTAGAAAAAAACTCACATTATTCGATCGAACAAATTATATCCAAATAAAAAAAAATACATTGGAACAGGCAAGAAACAAAAGCAGCCACTGGAAACAAAACCAAAATAGCAAGAGATAAGAGGGCGTTTCAACTTTCCATAGAATAAATCACAACAGTTTCACTTATTGTTCCATATCGTTGGTTTCAAGTCATTGACAAAAGCTCTAGCAAAAACCCATTAACTTAAGTAACACCAATCCCCAGCGGGGAGAATTTATTCATCAGGTATGAGAATATTAGTTGCGTTTCGTTTCGACTTTCCAATGCCATTACAAAAGAAAAAACACGTTCACTTAGAGAAAAAAGAGAAGTACGCTATAATAAACACACCGGAAAAAGAAGTTAAGGATGGACCTTGATTTGAAGTTATTTTATGAATCTGTCATGACAGAAGGAAGTGTAATTGTAGAAGTTGCATTCCGCACTCTAACAGAGAGACTATCATCTGACTAGCATCATAGTTTGCTTGTCTAATCATGTTCTCACCCTACTTTAGAGTCATTGCACAATTCAATGTTTTTATTTCAAGATTTACGCTTTCTATCAAAAAACTTAATATAACAAAAAAAATGTTTGATGGGTTCTCCCAAGTTAACTAAAAAATAGATATGAAGGGGTAAACAGAAGAGAAACATCAAAAGCAGTAATACCTTGAAAGAGGTACTTGGAGATTTCTCTTCTATTCTTCTCTGGGATAATCTGAAGACAACATCAAAAATAGAACAAGAAAAAAACAGTAAGCAGCTAACTCGCATTCGTGTGAATGTGTTTACATGTTGGGAGATAAAGAGAGAGGGGTTACCATGGTTGCTGAATTGAAGCCCTTTCGTTTTTTTTCGGCAGCTGCGGGATGTGAGAAGAAGCTCTTCTTCTGGTAGAAAGCTAGGGGCTTCAAAACCCTAGTGTTTATACGGATTAGGTTCTGGGCTGAGTGAACGGATAGGCAGTGTGTGGGCTTGCTTAAAAGTCCAATCTTATTTTATCCCTTCCATTTTAATAAAATATGTCTGTAATTAAAAAACAATGAAGTTGATATTTTGTTTTATAAATTTAATATTTTATATTAAAAAAATTATTTTAATATATTTTCAAGTGAAAAATAAAAAACATCTTACGTCAAGAAACTCTTTTACGCTGAGTAAAGCTTTTTTCAAAGGTTTAATTTTTTTATGAATTATATTTATTAAATTATTCATAAAAAGATTTAATTTTATCATATAGTTGATTCAGTAGTAAGAGTTTAGAATTAAAAAATTTATTTTCTCTGTGATATTAGATTTAAATTTTTTGGTTGCTAATATGATGGTCATTAGAAGTTTACATGGTTATTAATTTCAAAACTTGTAGGATTAATCGAGGTGCATGAAAATTAACCCGAATATCCATATCAAAAAAAAAAATAGAAATCTCATGTACAAAATCCATTCATTATACTTTCACTGGGAAGACATAAGCGATCAGTATTCAATTAAGGAATGGGGAAGGCATACAAGACATAAAAGCAATCATTTCCTGTCATAAAAATTGTCTGAAATGGTTCTCATCACTTGTGATGGACGAAGTAAAGTTATAGCTTGAGCTGATACTGCAGATTTCCAAGTCGGAGGCAGCAATGTATGCTTCGAGAGATGAGGGAACAGCCACGGTGGTTTCCAACATATTCACAATCAGATCAAATGTTAAGGCCTACATATTGCTCCATCAGCTCAGGCAGGTTGTCTTCAAAGATGTTCATACTGTTAAATATTCTTTTGGTTCTGGTAAATTTTGAAACCACAAGTAAGTTTTTTTCAATCTGTTTCTTTAAATTCACAAGTAGGGACAAAGTATATGTTGAATTTGTTAAAAGATATGCTGACCAAATGAAACGAATTCCATCATGAACGAACTGGCATTGTGTAGGATGAATCTGCACTGACTAGCTCACGAATGACATTGAAATTTAATGGGCAAGAGGCTTCAACAAGGATTCTGTGTGAGATTTCAAGACAATCAGCACTCTGAAAACAGAAATCTGAAAGGGTTACGAGTAGGACTAATAGAAAAAACTTGAACTGAAAGAGGTTTCAGAAGACTTGAAAACCAGATTCCACCCTCAACTTTCATGGGAATTGATCATCATGGCATTATATTTCTCATTGTCTCAGCTTCATTACTGGCCTTTTCCGGCAATCGGTGGATAGATGTCAAGAGTGAGAACGAGTCTTTAACTTTTAGGAGAGGAGAAGCAGTTCATTTTTCTATGCTGATATTGATTCCTTAACAATATATATATATATATATATATATATATATATATATATATATATATATATATATATATATATATATATTAAACCTGACGTTAGGTTTTTAACACAAGTTATCAGCATAGGATCTTTTGAAAAATATGAAATGAAATATTTTAAACAGTCACATTAATCTTTCAAGAGGGACATCCTTGATTAATTTATCTGCTGCCATGTAATCAAACAATTCACACAAGTTATAGCTTTTAAGCAAGTTTTATAGACACTTGTGAAGTTAATGAGCTGATGCTACTCTAAATCCATGAATAGTGAGTGGATGCCACCTTCTTTGGACAAAACCATTTTTTCATGGCTTCATACATGCCATCTTCCAGTAATTTCACTCATAAAACTTCATTATCCAATGAAAAACTCTCAGAGATCTGCTGCGTGATTTGAATGAGTTCAATATGAAATCTCCACTTAATTAGCTAAACAATTTCCAAAACCAATGAACATGCATTCCAAAGACAATTCCCACAAAAAAATGCGAAAAAAATATAAACAAGTGGCCAAAGTCAAGATCCCAAGAGCATGGATTTGGCTGATGAAGTAACTCAAGTTCTGGAAACATAATAAATCAGTGCCAAAAAAAACACAATAAATGGTATGACCTGGTCAAACACTCCAGAAAATGATTATGGAGTAACTAGAATGGCTTTCTTCACTCTCGAACAGTTACTTTTTGAGGGGATTAAGCACATTTGAAGTTAAAGTTTAACTTGATTGTTTTAAAAGTTTTCAGACTTCTGAACATATTCAAGGCCTGCTAGCACAGAAGTTTTGAACTGGGATTTTTCTGTCAGCTGATGTTACAGTCAGGGATGTGTTTAGAATCTATATGATTGTTTTTTAAAATATGTTTTATTGAAAAATGTATTAAAATAATATTATTATTTTTTATTTTAATATCAATAAATCAAATCAAACAATAAAATATATAAAACAAATAAATATCTTTTTTGCATACCTCTATTAAAGCACAGGAAAGGGGTGTTTTTTTATTTTATTTTTTTTAATATTTTTAAATCATTTTAATGTCCTAATATCAAAAATATTTTTTAATATTATATAAATATATTTTAAAATAAAAAATATTTTTAACTTATAAAATAAATATTAATGAATACCCTTTTCCTTCCAGACAGCCGTCATATGTCCTGTATCTACCCCTTCAGGTAAAACTTGGTTGGCCATCTCTTTCGCTAGCCATCAAAATGGTCTTGAATGTCGATATAAAAGTGTCTTTCAGTTTATTATTTATTTAAAATATATCAGAATAAAAAAAAATATATTAGCAATTAAAAATAATTAAAAAAAATAGTTTAAAATAAAATAATAATAATATATTTTTTTTTCAAAAATATTTTTAAAATGCAATCGTTGACTTTCAAGATGTGTTTTCTGATATGACTGGGGGCTAGTTCATTAATTAAAGCCCATACGTCTCCTTTCCCATTTATGAACAAGTTAGCCCGTATTCTCACACTTTTTTAAAAAATATATATAAAAAAAAGTTAGTTTTTTTAATATTTTCATATTTTTTTTATATGTTAATATTAATAATAATTTATTAAAATATATATTGTTTATTAAAAAAAAAAACTATATAAAACAAACGTTACCACAGTTCTCAAGAAATTTTGCCCTGATCTTGACAACAAGCAGCTTCGGTTTGCATCAAGAACCAATGCACTCCTCACAAGAAGCCTAGTTCTAGGCAAATGGCTGCAGCCCCAATGTGGTTTGGTTAGATGGGGTAAATCATCTTGGATTATGTGCTATAGGTTATTTTAGATTTTAATATATATATATATATATATAAAAAAAAAATACTTTTGATATTCATGTATAAAATATCTAAAAATACTAAAAAAATTAATTTAAAATAAAAAACTTCAATTTTTTTTCAAAAATATTTTCTAAACACATTTCCAATTACCCTCAAAATCACACGTTGCCATTTAATTCTAGATGACTAAGGGGGTGTTTGGGAGTGCTTATGAAAAAAAAAATATTTTAAATTAAAATTTTTGGATGTTTTTAAATCATTTTGATGTGCTGATGTCAAAAATATTTTTTTTAAAATAAAAAATATATTTTTTTAATATATTTTTAAATAAAAAATATTTAAAAAAAATCAAAATCACACTCCAAAACAGACACTAGGAGTTTTGATTCGTGATTTTCTTGTAATTAACTTCTATAAAAAATAAAAAAGGTGTTTCATACCACATTGTTATGTCACAAGTTTTAACAATTAATTCAATTTCACTTTATTTTTTTAGTTTATTTTAATTTTTATTATTTTTTGTTTTATCATTCACATTATGTATTTGTAATTTTTTTATATAGTTATCTTAATTTTTTTATAAATTATTTATTTCTAGAGAGCATTTTCTTACAATATCGAAAAACATTTATTTTTTATTATTGTTCATTGATATTTCTCGAGATTTTCTTATCATCTTTGTTTTTTTTAAACCATATATTAAATCAACCCTGCCCAATTAACTATCAAAAACCATTTTTAAATGGAGCTAGTTGGCGATAAAAGAAGAAAACTTCAACTGCAGGAGACGACTGCTGTGGACTGGGGTAATGCATGCATGGCTTTCTTGACACGTCACCCCATCAGCCATGGTTATTGCTCGAGCTGTAGGAGCATCAACCGGCATGGCAGGGGCCATCCCTGGCTCTGATTTCACTAAACATCCATACCTAACATGCATTAATGGAGCTCTTCGAGTTCCTATTTCAACTGCACGATGAACCATGCGAGCCTGGTAGAGGCACTGCAGAATCATAAATCATTTTCATTTCCAGTGTGTCCCATGCATGTGCAGGTGGGTACGCAGCGACCTCCTCATCTTGCGTGGTGTTTTTTTCTTTCTTCTTCCCTTTTCAGAAGCCAGCACTGATCGTCATCAATGGCAGATCTGAGAAAATGCTGCGTTATGTTCAGTGAATATGTTTATCAGTCACGTAGATAATGATAGAAGTGATGAGCTCGATGATATAGTTTTTGATCTCGTCGAGGAAGAAAACATGCTTAGATTCAGCCTAGAAAATGATGTTTTTTTTTTTTTCTAGTTATTTTTATATTTCTTCAGTAATTCTTGCCATGAACACCTACATCGATCATTGTGTCATCTCTCTATTTTCATTCTATAAGCATATATATATATATATATATATATATATATATATTTTGATCGCCAACCAGTTAACATCCTTTCCCAGAAAATTCTATATAGTTTTTATTTTATCCATCATTAAATTAAATCTTTATAAACGACTTATAAAATTTTTAACACCCTTCTCGATGACTTTATACATCAAATCTTATAATCCCAAGACCCATAAAATCTGCATAATAAATCTCGAGTTCGAATCAGAGCATGCATCTCTTGTAAAATCCTGCGATAATTGAAGTATTACTCGTTTACATAGACCCATAAAATATATTTTTTTGAAAGATAGAATTTCTTTGTATTTAAAAATAAAATAAAATCTTATGTTGTTACTCTTGGTCCTGGTAGAATACAACTCCCATGGCAGGATGTGTGTAATGGAAGAAAATGATTAAATTATAAAAGAAACGACAGGCAGGACAGTGAATACCGGGCAAGGCACGAAATTAAGCAATTACTCCATACATGAAACCCTTGATTCTGCCGTATTTTAATGTAATTTTCTCCTGCTCTACTCTTCCTGATTCCCATGTGAGACAAAACGACATTCTTCTTATTTTTTCTCAACTACTATATGGTTTTGTTTATCATAATCTATGTGCTTAGTGATGTGGTGAAGTTTTCTTTTCAATGCATATATTTTTTAGAATTTTAAAATATTTTTTCTATATTTTTTTGACACAAATATAATAAGATCCTAAGAAAAACTAAAATAAAATTAATTTAATATTTTTTCAGACAATATATATTTTTCAAACGCATTTTCAATTGCCTAGAAATGTTTTTTTTATATATAAAATATTCAATATAGTTTAAAATATAATAATATAAATTATAAAAAAAAAAAATTATTGATGTGATTTGCTCATCTTATTAATAATGCACAAAAAGACAAATCAAAATTGTGAAATCACAAACATATTGATTTATTTGAAAAAGCATTGGTGCCTGTTTAACACTGTATTCTAACCGGTTTTTTTTGTTGAAATTTGATTTTTTTTATATTTTAAATAAAAAATTTAATGTTTTTAGGTCATTTTAATGTGCTGATGTCAAAAATAATTTTTAAAAAAAATATCATTTTAATATATTTTTAAACGAAAAGCAATTTAAAAAATAAAAGCAATCACACTTCTAAACACCCCTTTACTATAAAGATTTAGTTTGATGAACACAAAAAAGAGATTAAAATATTCTCTTTTTTTCTCAAAAAAAAAACAATAATTTTTTTACTAATGAACAAATTTAAAAATTATATAATTGAAAATGGTATTTTATAATCCTAATGAAGCAAAGAAAAAAAGATTATATGGGATTAAAAATTAAAAATCAAATCTTGCTATTTTCTTTTTAAGAAATCACATTGTAAAAACTTTGAAATTCAACATTAAATATATAGAATCCATTAATTCAATGCACGAAATATATTAATATCAATATTGTCCAAACATGAAAGAAGTAGGCCAAATGGACCAAACATTGATTATTTGCAACGAACACTCCATCTCCCTCACGTTGCCTGTGTCTGTGCCGGTTGGATTTAAGGCTGAGAGCAGAAGTCGCTTCAGAGCTTTCAACATTTGTCAGCTATGCAGTAGACCAAACCAGAGATTCTTATGGGACAGAGAGACCCCTGTAAGAAAGAGAGAGACTTTATTTTTTTCACTTTTTTTTAACGTACGAGCAAATAGAGAGTAATGAGGTTTGCTATATATAGCTCTTTATAGATCCTCTTTACAGGGCCTGGATAAATTTTAGTCAGCTATCAAAAGTACTAAACAACAGAAAGGTTTTAATGTTGTTGTAACCACTGTTTTGTTTCGGTATCTTTTTGGTCGCATTGTCATTTTTTCTTGTGTGTGCGTGTGTGTGTGTGAGAGAGAGAGAGGGCGGGGGGGGTGGTCTGTGTTTGTTGGTTGGTCATGGCAGCTGTTGGAGGACATAACAAAGCTGCTCATAGTAGTGTTCTTCCTTGGTACGGATGTGTTCCTCTCCATGCTCTCTCATTTGGGTATGTTTTTCTTTCTCCTCTTTCCTCTTCCTTTTTGTTTAAATTTTATGTCTTGTCATTATGGTCATTTCTGTTTGTTGATTTTTTCTACACATTGGGTTCTTTGGATTTTGTTTACATGTATGTTACTTGGGTGTTTTTTAAAAAAAGTTTTGGATTTTTTTCCTTACATGGAGAATTGCTAATTTGTTAAATTTTCTTGTCTCCAACTTTGCTTTGTGTGAAAGTGTTTCAACGCTTTGTTCTTTCTTGGAGGTTCTTTCAGATTGTGTTTCACGAGGAGCAGAATGGTTTTTTTTAGCATCTGCTGATTTGTGCTTTGGTTTGTACCTTATATTTTGTCAGTTGATATTTGAAGATCTTGACGGGTTTTGATGATTTTCTTCTGAGAATATTTGAAGATTTTGATGTCATTTTGCATATATAGTACCTGTACTTATGGATGATATTATGTCTGGTGTTTGTTCTTCCCTTGGTAAGATATTTGTAGGCATTTTTATTCAAAAGCATAATCTTTCAATATGGCTACTACTTGTGTGAATCCCATTCATGTTATTTTCTTCTGTATCCTGCGGAATAGATGATTGTATTGTACATTTTATCATTTATGTTATGAAAGAAATTGGACTTTTTTGTGAAATGTATCTCTATCTACCTTGATTGACCTTGTTTAAGCTGAAATCCCTTCTCTCTTTCCCACTCACTCACTCAACCGTAAAAACACTCACACACTCTCCACGCTAAATTTCATTGCCTTTCTTCTATTCTTATGATTATAGGTTAAACATGGCAGTAAGCTCTTCTTTATAGCATTGTTTTATTTCGTTAACTTAGGGAGGGTTCGAAGGAGTATTGCTTTCTATCAGAGAGAAATCTGCAAGCAAAAGTTCCAGTGAAACCTAAGAAACACAGTCCAGTGATTTCTTCCTCCGCTTCTTCCATTGGTATTTACTTTAACCTTTTTCTTTCAAAATCTCTTATGCATCTTATAGTCTGTGCATGTGCCTGGATGTTCATCCATGAGATTAGTTCCCTTACTTTTTATGCTCTGTTTTCCATTTTGTAGACTTGAGAGCTTCAGACATGGAAAGAGAGAGACAAGATGGATCATCTCCTAGAGGAGTTATAGAAGCTTGCTTAAAAGGCTTGGAATCCAACTCAGATTCGACTAAAAACAGCACTCCAGAATCAGAAGCTCCTCGCTCGAAGGCACATTTGAACTGGAGTAGATTCTTCAAGTCATGGAAAAGATTTTCACTAAAAAGCTTGCCTTCATTTATTCCTCCTCCAGTGCCCAAGGATCCAAAACGTAAGAGCAGGAGTACACGAGAGAACTCAGTTTTGAGAAATTTATACAACTTCAAGTCGACCTTGCAGCATTTCACTTTTGCAGAGCTCAAAATGGCAACAAACAATTTTAACCATGGTCTGTACTTTATCTCTTAAGTGAGACCTAATTGTCCAAAATGTTGGCCACACTTATGATCCAAAATGTTGGCTTACTTGTAGATGCTTTCAACAATTTGTTTTTACATAATTGGGTTCTGTGATGAACATTTATGGTTTCTTGCAGAGAATTTAATTGGAAAAGGTGGTTTTGCTGAGGTTTACAAGGGTTGTTTGCCTGATGGAAAGCTAGTTGCCGTAAAACAGCTGACAAAAGGAACTCTTGATGAGAAGACTGCTGGCTTTCTAAATGAGCTTGGCATTATAGCCCATGTTGACCATCCTAACACTGCTAAGCTGCTTGGGTGTGGCATTGACGGGGGGATGCACCTTGTTTTTGAACTGTCTCCATTAGGGAGTTTAGGATCTGCTCTTCATGGTTTGGTGCTAATTTGCATTGTTTTCTAGCCTTGCAATTGCATTGTGGTCTTCAAATTACTTAGGTGTTCATCAATTGCATTTCCAGGTTCACAAGTCAAGCTTGATTGGAGCAAAAGGTACAAAATTGCTCTGGGGGCAGCAGATGGCCTGCTGTATCTTCATGAGAATTGCCGAAGGCGAATCATCCATAGAGATATAAAGGCTGATAATATTCTTCTTACAGAGAATTTTGAGCCTCAGGTATCTCTCAAGTTATACCTGAGAACATCAAATGTTAAAAACTTCAGTTATTGCTGGGATCTTTTTCTTTTTTTGTTCCTTTCCATTGTTTGTCTCGAGGAAAAGTTTTCCTAACACGCAGAGAAGGATGTCTAATCATTTTGATGACCAAATGCTTTGAGTGTAAATACTGAAGCTTATGCCCTTCCTGCACCATATATAGGCATCGAGTAAATCTGTAACTCCATCTATTCCTAACAACTGATAAAAGTACCTTCGCAATTTGTGATCAGCAGTATTTCTTTCTACATAGCTCATGTAGGAAACATTCTTACTATGCCATGTTTTAAGTTTGATTGTTTTCAGCATGTCTGATGATGAACTTTGCTCGGGTAAATCTTTGTCCTATTCTTCGACATTTTTGCATGAAGTGGCTGCTTTCAGTGCCATTACTAAAATAATGTAATTCACCTCAAACGAAGCACTCTACAATCAGTAAAGGTCTAAATTTAATTCCTTATAAGATGGAATTGCCAAACTAATTGCCTGGGTGCTCAACAATAATAGAAGGCCAGCATAATTGATTTTCCATATTTTTAAAGAAGAGTAGACTTGTGATATTTGAGCTTCAAATTAAATTCCGGCATAAGTGTTCAAATCCCAAAACATAACTTTTGGGATATTGTAGAAGGCCAGCCATACAGCCTTGGAGCTTCAAGTATCAATACTATTTCATATGTTGCCATACACGGTTGTGAGTGAATTCATGACTGCTTATGACAATTTTGATGATGCAGTAGGCTCCATCTCCTTGTGTTCTGCATGAATCACTATATCAAACTGAAGCTTAACATAATCAAACTAGTAAGGACTTGTGAAAATGGATGCATTCTCTTAGATTTAAGTGGAGGTCTCGGAGCCGCAAAGAGAAGTTTGAGCTCGTCAATAATGGAAGTGGGAGTATAGATGTGTTCGGTTAGGAAAGTATGAATATCTTTTATGAGCATGATTCAGTCTTGTTTAGCAGTTCCCTATTGAATTTAATGCAGAAGAATTCGATTGTATCTGTGATTTTGCTCCCATCACCACCTTGCCTCCTGCTTAACTAGGATGGTTTAATTGCCCAAGCTTGAGCCAGATTAATGGTCTGGTGGCAGGGGTTGGTTGTCTTCCCTTAGAATCATTGGTGGCCTGCCATTTAGAGTGAGGAGATCCTTGTAAATTTGAGTTAGTAGTCTTTGCCACAAGAGTCACCTTCATTGACTCTGTTCATTTATTGATGGAACGAACTTCATCTTGCCATCAATTCAGAAATTTCTCATCACACATTATTCAGCATATATGTCAAGACCATAAACCAAAAAAAAAATACTTTACATTAACAAACAAACTGCTAAATGTTTCTCTAATTCTGTAGTATATTAGAAAATTCCAGGCATAATTAGTTTCATCAAAGTCTTGCATTTATGCTGAATATATAGTAAGGCCAACCATAGACTCGGGACCCTAATTGGAAAGACTACAAGGCGTACATTGCGACAAGGGTATTAAGATGCAAGAACTCTAATGGTTATTGTGTAATGAACCATTAAAAAACTATGCCCAAGATTGATTTGAAAGTTCGAAGGCGCCGAATTCAATGTTACATGAACTTTAAAAGCTACCACAGAAAAAATTATATTATCAAGCCATTCATTTTGCAATCCTAGATAGAAACGCTGCAAATGGAAAATGTGGGTGAGGAAGGCACTTGTGCTATTAAATAGTGTGCTAGTAGAATGTATTACTAGTTAGCTTTTCTTCGACGAATGAGGTTCATGCCTCAAAACAACGTTCCTTGTTACGTGTTTTGTACTTGGGACACGAGTATTTGAGACTCGCAACCAAATAATGACAGGTAGTTTCATAGATGAATCAAATAGTGATTTGGGCTATCCTGCTAGCTCTGTGCATGCATGTGTTTTATCTCTTGCTTAAGTTGTATGGGTATTCTCTTTTCTATTTAGCTGTTGGTGATTGAACGGTTGATATATTCCTTATTAATACCCCACTGCCTGCTTGGAGTGGTATTTAAAGAAATAGACAGAAGATTTCCATATCTGATAACCCTTTTTTTTCAGGCTATCCTACAACTATCAATTTCAAACTATATTTTATTAAACAATTATTGCTCTTTCTGATCTGGTTTCTTTTTACACCGTGTCAGATTCGTTACAATTGTCTGTCAGTTTGTTCTAATACGGACAATATATTATTCACTCAAGATATTGGAATTTTGTGACATTTGTATGTGAGGATTTCAATCCTACTTGCCGTACTATCTGTCGTTTATGACAGCAACTGGTATCATGACATCAATGCATAGCTGTTTGGTTACTTTAATCTTTTCTTTATTGATTCACAATCTAATTTTGATCCAGATTTGTGATTTTGGACTAGCAAAGTGGCTACCAACACAGTGGACTCACCATAATGTATCCAAGTTTGAAGGCACATTTGGGTGTGTAAGAGTAAAATCTTTTGGTCAGGAGTTGATAAAAGTGCTCATGACTTGATGTTACTTCTGTTTTTGCTTGCAGCTACTTTGCACCTGAATACTATATGCATGGCATAGTTGACGAAAAAACCGATATCTATGCATTTGGGGTATTACTTTTGGAGCTCATAACAGGACGTCGACCTGTGAATCATTTACAGCAAAGCCTTGTGGTTTGGGTAACTTCTTACTTCTGCACAATTTGGTCATCAGAAAAGTCATATACATCTATATATATGGAAAGTCACTGGCTACCTATTTTTATCTTACTCTGGTAGGCAAAGCCTTTGCTGGATAACAACAATATTAAGGAGCTTGCTGATCCTTCTCTTGGTGACAATTATGATCTAGAAGAGATGGATCGTGTGGTTTTGACTGCATCTTTGTGCATTGAGCAGTCTCCAGTCCTACGCCCTCGAATGAGTCAGGCAAGTGTAGAATTGCATATCACTAGTACTACTTTATTTCATGTAGTCCTCCTATACACTCACATTAATGGAAACCATAGGGTCACCATTCCATTTGTAGAAACTGTCTTGGAATGGCTTCATATTCATATAGTGATGCACTGTAAATGGTCAATTCCCAGAAAAGAAAAGGCCAATCAGGAAATGACATGGTTTATTGTATATTAAGACGTGGTTATAAGGTTCATGTATTTCATTTCATAGGAATAGCAACAAAACTTTTGCTATCCAAATCTAGCCCATATTCTAGGATAAGACTGGTTTGAATGCTTATGGTGTTGGGTTTTACTGAAAAGGGTAAGTGATCAAGCCATTAAATGCAAATGGCTATAAGCTTGATTCAGGAGAACTAATTATAGTGTTCCCTCTTATTCAAGACAGAACGCCATCGGCCTGTCTTTCATTGATATAGTTAAGCAAACTTGCCATTTATGTTTCTGGTGTGCCTGGCATGCCTTTCATTCTGTACTTGTGTTAATCATGTAATAGAATTGCATAAAAATCCCTAAACCAACTTCCTATTTGATTTATCTTCACTCAGTAATTGATTGAAGATAGTAAATTCCTTTAAAGAGAATCATGTGATAGAATTGCCATTTAGTGGTCCATTCATTTCTCTCATGATAGGTTCATAGCGGGTAGTCATTTCCTGCAAGTTTCTTAAACTTTGCCCTTGAATACTCTCTTTGGTAGAGATTCTGATCTACGAAGAGGACTTTGGAAATAAACATTGAATGGTAAGTTGATAGATGCTCTTTTGCAGGTTGTGATCCTACTAAGAGGTGATGAATATGTCGCCGAGTGTGCCAAAAAAGGTAAAGGTCGTGCTCTCCTAAGAACTTACTCAGAAGAAATCTTCGATGCTCAGGATTACAACTCAACTAGGTATCTCAAAGATCTCAAACGATATAAAGAGCTTGCTTTGGGTTCTTGAAAGCAATGAATACCCTATTTAAGAAGAAAGAACATTAGGAGTAAAACTTCAAACATAGAAAACAACCCTGGCTGTAATAATAGGTTTTACAGTTTCAAAGGGTGTTTAAAAATATCCTGCAGCGGAGATAGATCATTTGCCATCTTGTTTTCATGGAATTTGAACGCACCTGTCAATCCCTCTGTAGAGATTCAAATTCCATGTAAAACACCATGAAATGAGATTGTTTCCAGAAGCTTTAAACATCCTTACTATGTTTTTTTTCCCATGTACATATAAGGTTGTTTTCTTTCAGACGAGAGACCTTACCTTGTATGGAAGACAATTTTACTTCATATAAAACAAGGTTATAGAAAGCATTTTCAGTTATATATTGCTATACACCATTGTCTTTGTGAAGCTTCTTTTCAGATCATGAGACTCCATTTCAGCACCTACCCGATTAACATTTCATTTTGCAGCTCAGGATCCCTGTGTGCGTGTGTTTATATAGATAGATAGATAGATATATCTTGGTAGTTGAGGCAGCACATGTTCTCTCTCAAAAATCACGAGTAGAATTTGTCTTGCAATGTATTTATCCACAAATTCATCGAGTGGCTCATTGCATGTGTTTTCTTATCCATTTATTTTAATAAACTCGATGGTCCCATTAATCATGTTGAATGAAATACATAAGATAAAATATTTATAGTATAGTATGCTATTATCATTACTTACCATTTTAAACAGTAAAATACCATTTAGTTGTTATAAATATATCATAATACATTAGTATTACACAGATCTTAATCAACTTTGATAAGTGTTTTTGAAATTCAATTCACCTAAACTGGAATTTAAAGAGTTAAACTTTCATTTTAAATTTCTAATTATAATATATTGCGAAATTGCTAGCAAAATTAAAAGGGTTAAAATCTTTAATTTAAATGATTTTAATATTTTAACACGAGTATAAGCTTCAAGTTCAATTTTTATTATTATTTAAATATATATATTAAAAATAATATTAACTTGAATTGAGAATATAGCATTAATATTTTCACTTGAATGAACACTAAATTGTCGGTCAAACAAAAACTATTGGTCAATTACTTTGATTAGCATATATTTTTAGCCAATCCGAATCTCGTTCCTACCTATTTTAAGCAATTAAATCCTTTTTTTAAGAAATAAATCTCATTTCATGCCTATTTTAAGCAATTAAGTCCTTTAATGAAATTCCATTTAAATTTCCCCTTCCCAAATTCAACCCTCCTTGACTTTTTAAGCAATTAAACCCTTCAATGTAATTCCATATCATTTTTTCCTCCTCATGTTCTTTGCATCACCACCACCAATCATTGAATTACACCCTACCTTAATTTATAATATTAAAAACAATAAATAAAATATACCCCTCAAGATAAGAGGGTAGCTTGAGAGAGTGGACAATCACATGTCTATCTAGCACTATTTCCTCTCTTTTTTTTATTTAATTTCCTTTTCTTTATTTTCCAAATTACATGTTAGCATCTTCGGTTAAAGAATTATTTTTCCTAAAATTTAAGCTATTATGTACTATAATATAATTTATATTATTTTCTAACACATCTCTTAAATAAAAACTTTTTGAACCTGAAACTTGCACAGACCCGCACTACCTTGTACTTAATATTTTTATCAAATAAAATAGGGATAGTGAGATTCGAACTCGTAACTGCTGATTCAACAAAACTCTAATACCATGTTAAGGAATTATCTCTTCTAAAAATTTAAGCTATTAGATAATATAGTAGAATATAATTTATATTATTCTCTAATATAATTTAACATAGCACCCTCTAAAATCCGAAACAATATGTTTTATTATATTTATTTTTTAATTAAACAATAATTCTTTATTTCCTTATTTTTTACATAATAATAATAATAATAATAATAATTTTGATTTACTTGCTGGCTATTCGGAATCTTTGTTTGAAGATATTCTTTCATGCTGTTGTCGTAACGTAATCAAATGTCTTCTCCTACGGTATCTACTTTCATCAACGTCTCTTATTCCTTACGCTTTTTTATATTTTCAAAAAAGCCCTCCCACGTTGTACTATTCCTTTTTTAGCCGCTGTAAGTTTTACAAATTACTTAAGTCGTCTGTCAAATCATGTTGCCAATACGTCATGTGCATGATTTTTTGTAATTAAAACAGAAATTAAAAAAAGGTGTGATAACAAATTTCAAGTTTAAAAAATATATTTTTTTAATTAAGTATTGTGTATCATAACTTAATATAATTATTTGAGGTGAAATTAATTATGATATGGCACTACTAATATGTTATGAGTTGTCCATGTCAATCAATAAATAGAAAAAGAAAATAAATTAATTGCAAAAGAATTTATCTTCCAAGAACCATGCATATAGTTGAGGAAGAAATTCAAGTCCCACAAGAAAGAAATTATGTGGATTAAGGTCTTATTTGGCATTATTTTTTAAAAATCTTTTTGAATTTTTTTTTATTTTGTACTTTAAATTAAAAAATTGATGATTTTATATCGTTTTGATGTGCTGATATTAAAAATAATCTTTAAAAAAAAAAAAATATTATTTTTTTTTTTTTAATTCGAAGAAACCACACCCTTCGGAAGACACATTTTAAGGGTCCAGGTGAGTGAATAAAACCCGGCTGTCCCAAAAAATATATTATTCTGATACTTATGTGAATGAAAAATACTTTAAAAAACAATATTAATCAAACTCAAACTCCCAAATAAGTCTTAAATTGTACTTATCTCTTACAAGAGAGAAAGAAAATGTAATGAATTATTGAATTAATTATTCTATTTATTTATTTATTCTTCAAAATGTTTAAATTTGGATTATATGGATAACATAACTAAATTTCAGATATTTATTTATTGGGCCGAAAAAAGTGAGGGGAGAAAAATCAATTTTGTAATTTCATTGAACTCCAAGGACACAATTAAAATTTTATAAAAACATATTTCCACGTCAGATAAACTATCCCTCCCAAAAAAATAATTAAAAAAGATAACCACACGCGCTAACAAATAGAGCGTTTACGCACGCGTGCACACATTTCCATTTCCATCAAGAACAAGTAAAAAGAAAAGGAAGAAAGAAAACAGAAAAAGCGAAGCCAAAGCAAAGAACTCAAAAAAAAAAAAACCGTCTCCCCGCCCCCCTCTTCATATCTGTCTTTCTCTCTCTAAAGTCAAAATTAAAATTAAAATTAAAAAATCCACAAAACCAAACACAGCCTCTCTCAATTTCGCATCACCGGAAAAAATTAAACTCACTTTCACCTTCTATGATCGATCGCCGGTAGCCGGTGACTCTCGGAGTTAGTAGTTCTTTTATCTGTTGATTATTATGAAGAATAATAGCAACAAAGGAGAAAATAATAGCAGCAACAATAAAAACAATCGGTTTATTCCTAATTCTTTGAAGTTCATTTCTTCTTGCATTAAAACAGCTTCTACCGGTGTCCGGTCTGCCAGCGCTTCTGTTGCTGCTTCTATCTCCGGTGACCACCAGGACCGCAAAGACCAGGTTCAGCCCCTTCTTCTTTTTTTAATTAATGAGGTGAATTGGTATTTTATGATGATTTATGTTTTTAATTTTTTTTTAATGTTACTGTTTGTTCGTTGCTAAAAAAATGTTGAATAAATAATCACTGTAGCATAGGTTTTTCAGCTATTAACCAAACAGACACTATATATTTATACGTTTGTGTTTTTGATAAGTAGTCTGGGGGTTTACTGATGAATTATTTTGGGCAATTTAAGATTTTGTTATTATTTTTTGAGGTCAATAGATTTAATATGCTTGGCATTACTGTAATTCGTGGGTTTTATTAGAAAAGTCGTTGGGTTGCGTTGTTTACTAATTGGCGAATGGATTTGCTGGTGCTTGCTTGTTTAGCTTAGCTGGTGAGCTCTGTAAATTGCCATGGAATCAAGTGATGGGTCGAATGGGAGGGTTCTAATGACCCGGTTGCTTATAGAATGTAGATGTTTAAAAATAGTGTGGAGAGGTAGAGAAAGAACACTATATCACTAGGTTGTGATATTTTAAATGTTTTTTTGAAGTGCAATGATGCCAATCTATTGTTCCAGCAATTTTAAAGTGTTTCTATGTCAATGAGAATCTGTTAATTGTCTTGCAATTTTGTTTTTGTTCCTTTTGTTTTGTTTTGTTTTGTTTTGTTTTCTGTGTGTTGCATTTCCATGGTTAAGCTTATGTTTGGTGGCTTGGTTTCCATGGTTTGGTGAAACAGGTGCTTTGGGCTTCATTTGACAAGCTAGAGCTTGGACCTGGTTCCTTTAAGAACGTCCTCCTACTTGGGTACTCCAATGGCTTTCAAGTCGTTGATGTTGAAGATGCCTCTAATGTCACTGAACTTGTCTCTAGACATGATGACCCGGTTACATTTTTACAGATGCAGCCCCTTCCTGCAAAGTCTGAGGGTTGCAAAGGAGAGGGATATAGAGCATCACATCCTTTGCTCTTGGTTGTTGCATGTGACGAATCAAAGAGCTCAGGTCCAGTGCTCAGTGGGAGAGATGGCTTTAATGAGCCTCACATGGAAAATGTTATCATCTCTCCAACTATTGTTCGGTTTTACTCGCTGAGATCTCATAATTATGTTCATGTTCTGAGATTCCGTTCAACTGTGTATATGGTCAGATGCAGTCCACGTATAGTTGCTGTGGGTCTTGCAACACAGGTAAGCACAAGTTTTACCTAAGATGCTTTTCACAGTAACTTCTAGTGTGTTTGTATATGCTGCAAGTTTTTTGTAGAGTCTCGCCAGTTCATTTGAAAACCGAGAGTAATGATAAGGGATAGTTGCAATTACTCGTTAATTGTAGACATTTATTGGAGGGAGCTTTTATCATCTCATAATCTTCAATGCTAGTTAATTGAAGACATTCATTGTTGGAAGCTTTTATCATCCCCTAATAGAAGATTATGTAAATTTATTGTGGTTTGGTTAATTAATGGAGCTGGATGATTGAAACTCTCTTGATGTCTTCTTTTTTTCTCATTGTGCTGGCAGATATACTGCTTTGATGCTCTCACTTTTGAGAACAAATTCAGTGTTCTCACTTATCCTGTCCCTCAGTTAGGAGGTCAAGGAATGGGTGGGGTTAATATTGGACATGGACCAATGGCTGTGGGTCCTAGGTGGTTGGCTTATGCATCTGACAACCCGCTGGTGTTAAATACAGGCCGCTTGAGTCCACAAAGTCTTACTCCTCCTCTGGGTGTCAGTCCGTCAAGTTCACCAGGCAGTGGGAGTCTGGTAGCTCGGTATGCCATGGAATCTAGTAAGCAATTAGCTACTGGTTTAATAAGTTTGGGAGATTTGGGCTACAAGACGCTGTCTAGATACTGTCATGATCTTATGCCAGATGGTTCTAATTCTCCTGTATCTTCAAATTCAAGCTGGAAAGTTGGTCGCGGTGCAACACATTCAGCAGATTCAGATAATGCTGGAATGGTTAGTTTTCGACAAGCTGAGAACTGGAATTTCAATTATATTATGCTATCATGTGACTGGAAATTAAAAACTAGTTTTCATGTCCTGGCTTATATGTTTCATTCTTCCAATGAAATTAGGCACGTAAGTTCTATTATGCATTTATTTATACTATACAGGACTGGCATTGTAAATTTTAGACATACTGGAAAGCATCTGATAGTATTCAAGTGTATCTCAAATATCCTCTCTTAATTAGGTGATCTATTGCAGGTTGTTGTGAAAGATTTTGTTTCCAGAGCTGTGATATCGCAATTTAGAGCCCATACTAGTCCAATTTCTGCTCTATGTTTTGATCCAAGTGGTACACTGCTGGTCACTGCCTCTATTCATGGGAACAATATAAATATTTTTCGGATAATGCCATCCTGCTCTCAAAGTGGACCAGGTGCCAAGAGTTATGACTGGAGCTCTTCTCATGTGCACCTTTACAAGCTCCATCGTGGAATTACCCCTGCTGTATGTTTTTGTCTCCTCCGTCTCTCCGACATTATTTTTTTCTTCTATTTTTATGGAGATGTATTCCTTTGCGTTTATCATACAGGTTATACAAGACATTTGCTTTAGTCATTACAGTCAGTGGATTGCCATTGTTTCGTCCAGGGGAACTTGCCATATTTTTGTGCTTTCCCCTTTTGGCGGTGAGAATGTTCTTCAAATACATAATTCCCATGTTGATGGGCCAGCTCTTTTGCCTGTTGTATCCTTACCATGGTGGTCCACTCCATCTTTCCTGGTAAACCAGCATTCTTTTTCATCATCACCACCACCACCTGTTACCCTTTCTGTGGTGAGCAGAATAAAGAATAATAACTCTGGATGGCTCAACACAGTTAGCAATGCTGCATCTTCTGCAGCAGGCAAGGCATCAATTCCATCTGGCGCCATAGCTGCTGTTTTCCATATTTGTGTGCCCCAAGATTCGCAACCTGCTCACTTGAGAAAAGTTAACTCTTTGGATCACCTAATGGTTTGCACTCCTTGTGGTCATGTAGTTCAATATAAACTGTTTTCATCAGTGGGGGGAGAGCCAAGTGACAATGCTTCAAGAAATGGGCCAGCATCTTCAGTGCAGATGCAAGATGAGGAATTACGAGTTAATGTTGAATCTGTTCAATGGTGGGATGTTTGCCGAAAAGCAGATTGGCCAGAAAGAGAGGAATGCATTTCCGGAATCACTCATAGGGGACAAGAAACTAAAGAGAAGGTCATGTACATGTCTGATTGTGAAGATGATGGTATTGGGCATTCACAGATTGTGAAGTCCCATGAACCATCACATTTGTATCTCTCCAATGCAGAGGTGCAGATGAGTTCTTGGAGGATTCCACTTTGGCAGAAATCTAAGGTATTTTTCAGATAATCATTATGCAGCACTTCTGCTTATCATGTTTCAACTTCGCTTATCTTCTGTTCCCTCTGTCTCAGATGTATTTCTATGCAATGAGTCATCTGGAGCCTAATGAAGAGAGCATCAATGAAGATCAAAATGGTCAAGAGATTGAACTGGAGAAGGTTCCTGTTCATGAGGTTGAGATTAGGCGGAAGGACCTGCTGCCTATTTTTGACCATTTTCACAGGACTTCTGAATGGAGGTAACGGTAATTCACAAGTTTTTCAGCATTGTAGATATGGTAACTGGGTAATACCTGTTAGTGAGGTTATCCCAGTCATTTTTTCTGGTGGGCTTTTTTTTTTCGTTTTATTTTGAGTGTTTCACACCCCACTTGTTTTGACGACCTTTTCTTTTTTAGTAATGGTAAGTTGAATATTGATTTCATGGAGCGAAATCAAAATTTTCTTATACCTGACACTCTTATAGGGCTCATTACTTTAGCTTATATTACCTGCTGGGATCCCTGTCAGTTATTCCATTTTGTATTTCCTAATTTTGTCTATTTTTTACATCAACTGCAATGCTCATTGCCATTAACTTTTTTGCAATCTTCATAAGAATGGAAGCATTAAATGAAGAACACTTTAGAATGTTAATTTTTTTCTAATAAAGAACTGAAAAACAGGTAGACACGCAACAAATGATTTATGCTGCTTAATGTATGGGAGATTTAGAAAATTATTTTCATCCATTTTGTTCATAGTTTGTTTTACTCGTCTAAGATTTTGTTGGAGGAGGAAACGGCTGAATAGTGTGGAATAACCATCAAACTAATGTGTCCAAAATTTTCTTGTCAACCATGTTCGTCTCAGATGTGAACTCAACCTTTTGTTTTGTGCAGGGCTCTAGGTGGCGAAAGATACTCAACCTTATCTTCTGGATCTCATGGAGTCAAAGAGTCTGAAGATGCTGTGGTTTCCCACTCTGAGATGGTGTCACCTGGTTCCGTTCCAAATTCAGATGGTGGTATGACACTTCTCAAAGTCAATGTTTTTTTTTTGAATTTTAGAAATAATGACTTGTTTTACTCTTGACATGTCCTCCAGGATCATCAACAAAATCTTATCCCCCGATGATGCAAGCTGTTAATTCCAATGCTGGTGAAGGAGGGATTTCTTTGTTGGCATCACTCGATTTGTATGAAAGCTCTATTAACAAAGATAATGGTTCAATTTCATTCAAACAAACTCAAATGGGTGCTACTCCTGCCGAGAATAGTAATTTAATCAATGGCAATGTAACATCTTTAACAAATGGTCCACTCACTGCTGAAAGATTGATTGCAAAAGAAGTACAGTCATCGGAAAGTGGTGTCACCAGTGAAGCTTCAAACACAAGTTCCAGTCGTTCTGATTTGAGTATGAACATTATAGATGAGGGGCCAGCAAATGATTCCCCAGATTCTGAGCAGTTTTTTCAGGAGGGTTACTGTAAAGCTTCAGACTTGAATGAATGTCAAGAATCAACTGAAGCCCTTGCTTTTGTGGACAACCACAGCAGTCCTTGTGATGTAGATAAATCTGAGGAAGATGGTGACAACGACGACATGCTTGGAGGTGTTTTTTCTTTCTCCGAAGAAGGTATGAATCTGGAAGTCAAGTACAAGTTTTTTTTCTATATCATGAAAATTTAACGGGAACACTAAAAATTAGCGAGGGGTTGCTGAATTTTGTGTGTACAATTTCATGCTTCGTGATTTCTTGTTTCTCCTGAATTATATTTAAGCATTATTCACATTCTACTTTGTATTTACTTTTGATTGGATTCTCAAACTATTTGCACGTAACTTCAATTGTAAAGGTGTTTCTGCTGTCAGAACAGGCTGTGCTATAATTATTTCATACCCTATCCTGATGAATTTGCCCTTTTATTTTGCTGGCAGGTTGATGTTGGTTTTCCTGTTTTCAAGCTCTGCTTGGTTCAAGCTGCCATCTCTTACAGTTCATTTTGCTCTGCAAAAGTCAGTCTAATGGGGGTGGTTAGATACTAATTGATAAATATGGCAATAATTGCCTTTTCAACAGTAGAATGCTACTGACAGATTGATACGAGTGAGATAATCTTGGCAGATATATTACTGCCGGTGTAAATACCGGGCTTTCGCCCTTCTAATTCTCATGTACATGTTGTAAATTGATGTCCGAATACCAACGATTTGTGTGGAAAGGTTCTTTCTGTGCTGTGTAACATTATTTGTTCTTCAAAGAAAAAGAAAAAAAAAATTGAATAAAGAAAAAAATTGAAATGATCTCGTTATCAATATCCTTTTTTCTGCCTTTTCTGTAAGATGCGTAGTGCTTTTAACAACTGTTATCCATGTCCAATTACAGATTCAGGGATAACAGGTGGATTGTTTGATTCTCTTGCAGTGCGAATTCAGGTTCCTGGTTTCGGGTATGCACTTGAATGTCGTGATTTTTTTGTTGGCATGCTATTTTATGGCCATGTAGCAAGAACTCTTTAGATTTTTTATTCAGAAGAGGGGGCACATGAACTCTGCATAGCAGTCTGCAAACCCCTCACAAGCTTTCTTCACTCTGTCGGTGGTGGTGCTCATCTTGCAGGGTGTGGATCTGTAGAGCTGCGTACGATACCTCAAGCATTCACTCCTCAAGGTGGTGTTGGTGCTTCCCCAAACTTTTCCAGATAAGTTTTTGTTTTCTTCCTATAGTCCAGTTCTTATTTGTCGGCAGAGAAGTGAGTACATGTGTTCTGGAGAGAGAGAGAGAGAGAGAGAATCACACTGCAAATTTGATGTGCAATACTTGTGGGGTTCAGATGGTGACATTCATTCAAGTCTCTACTTTGGATACCCAGACATCCTACATATTTGTATGTTTGTGGACCGCCTCAGCAGTTATACTACTGGCAAGAAAACCAGCTAGAGAAAAAAAAGGCCCCACTTTGGACGCCATTCATATCAAGAAAAGAGGCAGGCAAACAAGCGTTCCTCTGCTCCATTTACACTCCAAAGAGTAACCAAGATTTCTTGCATCCATTACCAAGTTGCCCAAAGCTTTATGTGAACTATCCCAGAGAAAATAGCGATGAGATAACGATGCAGAACTCACTTGTGCCTGCTGATCCCCAAGTTTTGTCCTCTAATGGGTTTGCTGCAATTTGAATGGGGCCAGCTTCGTGGTGCCCAATTTTCCTTGGGTCCCATAAATCTTGGCTTGTAGCGATAATGATAAAAAAAGATATCTGCTTATGGACAACAGAACGAAGCATGCAACTCGCTAAACAGCATGGATAAAGTTTTGACTCCCACACTATTCTCTTCTCAAAAGCAACCTGAGATGACAAGTCTAGTGCGCTCAAGGAAATGAATCCTCTCGATGCTGGAACAAGATCTTGTGTAGATAATAAGCCTAAATGGGTGCATAATTTAGTCCATCAACCTAAACTTTAGATCATAGGTGACGGAGAATTCGAGTTTCGGTCACATGGTTTGGTGTCCTGGTGCTTGTTACCCATCGAAGAAGTCTCATGGATGTACATCATATACGTATGCGTGTTTGAGAGTGTAGTTGAGATTATTTTTTATGAAAAATATATTAAAATAATATTTTTTGAATTTGAAAAAATTATATTCTTTTTTCAAAAATATTCTTTAAACTTAATGTAAAACCTACCATTTACATATGGATTGAGTAGATATGAAGCCAAGTTGGCCCGAGTTTTTTAATTCACAAAAGACTCATTTTCATTGGAGGGGTCAGGACAAAACACATGTATATCATTAGTTCACGCAATGGCCTACCACTAGTTTCTCCTTATAATTTGAGATTTGTATATTAGTAAAGATGGGCTACTAGCATCTGTGACCATAGGGCATAGAATTTGATGGAAAAAAGAGGCAAAATGTCAAGGCTAATTATGTATATTTTGTAGATTTTGATGTGGGTCAAGCTAGTGAGTGAATTTGCTTCTTATGATATTGTTTTATATATAATCAAAATATTTTCTCAAAAAAAAAAAATGGTTGCAAGTGCAAGAACAGAATTATGTGAATGGTTTTGATTCTGGATAATCTGTCTAATATTGATTTAAAAACTCCCTCAAAAATATTTTTAAGCTAATCTCGAGCGAATTAAGACGTGTTATGAGTGTGATTAAAGTTATTTTTCAAAATATATTTAGAAAAATATTAAAATAATTTTGTTTTATTTTTAAAAATTTTATTTTATATCAGTACATCAAAATGATATAAAAATATAAAAAAAACTTAATTTAAAGTAAAAAAATTATTTTTTTTTTAAATATTTTTAAAATGCAACGCAAGACAAGCACTTGGTTAGTCATAGTCACTCGTTTTTTTATTAATACCTATAGAATATCTAATAAGATTTGAGCACAAATCTATACCTATTGGGTTGTATATTTTCTATTTTTTTAGCTTATTGGCGGACTTAGATCTTGTCTATTTATTTTATACATATGTCAAAATCATCAAAGAAAACTATTTATAGTTAAAAATTAACACAAAGTTTATAAAATAATTTAAATAGTCGAGTTATACCTTTCGGTTTCTTCAGTGGTTAGTTGAAGATTTTTGAATTTGATTGTCGATTAAGCTGAGAAATCGATTATTATTATTATTATTATTAGATTTTCTCAAGGATTTTCACAATTTCATGACCAAAGTTCACAATTTTCACACTGAGTAAACTTTAATATTGTGGGGCCAAATAGAAAACAAAATCTGGCATTCAAAATTCTGAGCACAAAATGCACACCCATTGCCACTGTGATTAGGAAAATAAAAGCTCAACCTTTAAGAACAAGGGAAATTTTAGGGTTGTTAATGTCAAGGAATATGGTTCTCGAAGCATATGTCTTTGCCCAGTTTTTATCTCTTGAAGCCACGTCGAATCAAATCACATATCCACCTCACAATCAGGACCGTAGAGCTAGCAATTTGATGAGATTCTTCCCTCTCTTTTTTTTTATATTAATAAAAGTATCCAAGCTATTTTGTTTGTACATCTCGATTAATTTCATAGATCATAAAATTAATGACCATATAAACCTCTAATTATTAGCAATAATAAAACTCGAACCTGAAATCATAAAAGAAATAAATCTTTTATTAGTAGTGTTTCAATCAAGTGTTTCTAGTATTGATTCTTTATAAGCATTGTAAATCTCTCTCTGTTTTTTTTTATTAATTTAATGATCTGATTTTTCCAGTCATCTTCTCATTCTGATATCAAATTCTCCCTTCTCAAAACCCTCATCTAACTCTCTATCCATTCAATTTTGTAGATTTTTTTACTTTATATAAAATTATCTTGATCTCATGATCTAAGTTGTAAATACCTCGATTAACTTAACTAGCTTTATTTTCTTTTCTATATTAATATTTTATTATTATTAGATTGATTAAGAATAATTTTTATTAAAAAACACAATCACAATGATAATCTTTTATACTAAAAAAATATATAATGGGCCAATGATCTAGTTATATTTTATCATTGCTTTCTTGATTAGATTTTTTATATTTATTTAATTAAAGTTTTGACTTATTATTTAAAACAGTTAGGTACACTAATGTGATTCCATATTTGACATTTAGGGTTTATTAAAATTAAACTTCTCTCAATACTTATGATTTCAGGGTTTCTGCCTCTCCCTTCATTCCTTATAGATTACTAGTAACTAACAATTTACTGCTATTCTATTAATGGACAGCAATGACTAGAATATCCAGTTTTTAAATAGCGTGACGTGATGATAGAAAGTATATAATTTATACAAAAAATTTTGAATTTAAATTATGATATGTATTCTTTATAAGAATATGGAATAACCGAGATATTTTATTCATTTAATTGAGCCATAAAATATATATAAAATTTACTCGCACTAAAAAAAATATATATAATATCCGGGCCTAAGAGATCATGTTTATTGGACAGCACATCGATCGCCAACATCCGTGTCTCTTATTCAAATTAGATAAGGAGAAGGGAGAGTACAGCAGTCACAGAAAGGAAAGGTGAATGGTACAATGGCATCAAGCTGTGGATCTTGTGGTGCTGTCAAATTTTTTAAGACTTAATTTGAGCTTTCTAATAAATAAATTAATAATGCAGTGCTGTGAGAGAAGAAAGAAAACAAAAAACACTCAAAAACAGAGAAGGGAGTGAAGGAGGGAAAGTAGAAATCCAATTATATAAAGAAGAGTGGCTAGGACTTCACATTCTGTTTATAGCATAGTAGTAGTCTACTCTAAAAGCAAGAAAGAATCCTTAGCTACAAAGACCATAAAAGTCATCACCCCCTTTTCTTGCTTTTTATACTTTTTTCAAAGAAATTAATCAACTTCTTCTACTTCTACACACTATAATAAGATCTGCCAACTAACTTGGTTATCAGAGAACTTGAGAGACCATAACAATGGATAGTGTGGTTCAGTTGCAAAGGCAGTTAGTTGACTACACAGTTCAACTGTTTAATGAGGTTAGTGTGTAACTTGCAGTATACTAACATTAACATAGATATTCCTTAAAGAGTAGCAGAAGCTTTTGTTGTGCTGAGTTGTGTTTTGTTTTTACTTCTACTTTGTTTGGTCTTTCTCTGGCTAGTAGATGACGAGTTCTGTTTGTGTCTGAAGGGATTGTTGGATGACCAGTTTAACCAACTTCAGCAGCTCCAAGATGAGAGCAACCCAGATTTTGTAGTTGAAGTTGTGACTCTTTTCTTTGAAGACTCTGAAAGGCTTCTTGATGAGCTGGCCAAAGCTTTGTGAGAATTTTAACTCTATAGATCTCCTCTAGCATTCCTTTCCCTTCTTTCTTTGGTGCTAAACATACTGGGAGTTTCCACTGTGGTGATGTGAATATCTGTGGTTTTGAATAGAGAGCAGCAAAGCGTAGATTACACGAAAATTGATGCTCATGTTCACCAGTTGAAGGGTAGCAGCTCCAGGTATATATTTGCTAGCTCTGTCAATATTTCTATTCTCAGCACCAGTGAAAATTCATATGAAAAGCCATTTTCATTCACCTTGTTTAACTAGTAGCTCGATCTACTGTTACACAAAGGTGGTCACAGGGAAGGCTTTATTCCCTTCATGGATGATATTTTTCCCCACGAAAATGACAAGCAGTGCATGTAAACGTACCTTTGGCTGTTACTGTTATGGTTTCATTGCTTAAAAATCAGATTTGTAGCACAGAACTTGTCATTTGCTTGAAGCGCATGCTTCATCATTGACTTGCTAAAGAGTTTCAGTCCCATTTAGCATCAGCGACGTTGTCTGTGCAATGTCCAATTTTATTTCTTTTAGTTTTTGTCTTTCCTGTTTAATCAATCCTGAAAAATTGGTTGATCATAATGACTATGCATAACACATTTGTACCAAATCAAGAGGAGTATGTTGCATATATTCTTATCCTAGCAAAATCTTGGGCATATTTCCCATGAATCTATTCTTCTTTTATGCCTCTTCTATCTGTTATCCTCCACTAAAAAAGGTCTTGAATTAACAGCATTGGGGCTCAAAGAGTTCAGAAAGTCTGCATTGACTTCCGCAACTTCTGCGAGGAGCGAAACATAGAAGGGCAAGTTTATTTACAACTCACGTTTCAGATTGCTTTGCTTTAACCTTACCCTACAAATTTCTGGGCTCAATCTTTACTATATGTATGTGTGTTGTGTGTGTGTGTGTGTGTGTGTGTGTGTGTGTGTAGTTATGCACAATTTCATGTTTCCTGTGTCAAATTTGGTTCGGTGTAGGTGCCAAAAATGTCTGCATCAAGTGAAGCGTGAGTACTCCCTCGTGAAGACTAAGCTGGAAACCCTGTTCAAGGTAAGAGGAAAAATGGGAAAGAAATCATAACTTATTTAGAATAAACAGTGTTTCACAAGCAACTGATTTCAATTTGTACGACTGCAGCTTGAGCAAAAGGTCTTGGCTGCAGGAGGGTCAATTCCCTGGCCAATGTAATGAGGTGAAAAACATTGCAGAATATCACAGCCAGAGACAGCTGAATGGGATTTTGGATATGTAGAGAAGCTTTTGTTTTCTTCTTCGTTGCTCCTCTTTTTCTTTCCGCATTTCTTGTTGAGTATTTGAGCTCTAAACTTTTCTGATTATCGTTTTAGCTTACGCTTGTATTATATCCAATGACTGAGCAATGATGAAGAATGTGAATAAACCAGTACTTCATAACTTCTCTTCTTCCAGCTTAAAACATGGTTTATCATCATCAATGGCCATCTAATCTAGTGATAAGCTTCCCTGGCAAACCATGGGATTAGGACTCAAGTTCGGATCCCCCCTTCTCAACCTTAAAAAAAAGGAAACAAAAGAAAATGCAGATCAATGACGAAAAAAGACATCAAGATAGAGCATCTAGACAGGAACTTCATCTGGAACTTCATTTTCCAGAAATTTGTCCCACTCCTCCATTAGACGTCGAACGCTGATGGATGACTTGTAGTTCTAAGGTAGATGTAAGACCTGTCGATACCAAACTGAGTTGTAATCTATACATTAATGTGGAGCCTTTGCTTATGGATGATGAAGATGATCAATTGCAATAAGAATCTTATCCTTTGTGCTAAGTTTCTGGTGGCTTCCAGCTACTTGGCTTTGTAACTAAACATCAGGTAACTTGATTTTTAATGGTTAGATTAAAGTTGGAAATTTCAAAAAAAAATAAAAAATTATTTCTTGGTGGGGTTAGAACTTTCCCTTTACTAAGGTTGGTGTGAAGTTTTGTCATTACTGTCATCCAATAAACTAATGAAATCCTCCCTCGGCCATTCTTGAAAAACCTCTAATAACCAATGTGGTCTGCAACAACATTGACCACGACTGATTCAATGGCCATGTTTCCATCTGGATGAATAAGCTTGGATGCCATGTTACATCAAGGACAAGCACACACGCTGGCCGTATTTAAATTGTTGCCACTGACCATCAGCTCCTGCCAAGAAGATATCAATCTGAATTTCTTAAGAGGACAAGTGGTTGGTAAAGTACTTTGGTATCAAATATCAGAGACAAAGAAAACTCCACTTTGATGGGGTGATTTGTTTATCTCCTGCAATATATTTTAATCAACCATTCCATAATATATGCATTACATTCAATGAATGGATGTGTTTTTTCATCAAGGTCGACTGTTTTCCATATGAGGTGGGATGTCTCCTGGTCTGCAGGTATGTTGAAGCGAGGGCCAAAATACATGCTGTGATGGCAGTGTTCTATATTTATTTACGTGGCTCTCGTTTAAAGCATTTTTAATAAACCATTTTACTCTAGTTTTTTTCTCTTCCAGTTCACGGAAAATCGTAGTCGTGGATTGGCTGGATATGTCTCGTGGATTTTAGGCTTAACCAGATACTCCCAGGCATGTATTTATGGCTTTCTTGAAGTTTTGAAGTAGCAGGAGTAGGACTTGAAGAATCGAATCTTATCACTCACCGCACTCAACGAGGACGAGTTTCAATGGACTAAACTCCCATTGGTGACTAATAAGGAACCTCATGGATGGATAGATTGGAAGGCTAGTTTTTCCGGAAAATGGGAGAGGGAGTAGGTGGTTGTATCTGATTTAAAAAAGCCCAAGCAGATTTGGTAGATTGAGTTTCCAGATGGTCAGATTCTATCATGTGATTCCCTATATTATTTTGTATTGAATGCAGAATGCCTGCCATGTATTCTACAAGCATAGTCTCAATCTTGGTCATATTATATCATCCCAATTTTGTCAACAGCGAGCAAGTGCGTGTAGGTAGAACTAGAGGCTATAACGCACACATTTTATATTAGTGAAAGGCAACGACCAGAGTGTTTTCAGGAATAGGCACTTTGCCACCTTGGAACAACTGTCAGACAAGCAATTTTATAGTGAGACAGGACCATGTTCTATCACAGACACAAGCAATTTTAGGCTTCCAGCAGAAAATAGCTTCCTGAGGCTAGAAGTACGCAGAGTCAGGTTCCATCTTATCAGGAGGTGTACCAAACCTTCAAAACCAGTTTTTAGGCCATAATTGAAGCATGGATTCAAGGCATGATCAGATCCACAAGCATATTCCATTACGAGGAGCTGATTTTGCATTTCTCTTGTACATCACTATTAATTACTCCGGGACTAGTGAGCGTCAAGTTTCAATTTCATGACTGTGAATGGCATAGAAATTTGTAGCTAACACAATGACGACACACCAAATAAAAGCGAGAAAAATATATCCAGAATTACGATTCCATTACCTTCAACATATACTCCTGTTCTTCAGAGCTTCCTGTAGCAGCAGAATGCCTGTAATCTCTTGATACCTTCACAATCTGATCAGTTATACTAGTTTTTCTTGTTGTTCATTGATAATGAGCTGTCTTGCTTTTGACACGTCTATTCTGCTACGATCTTACGAGGATTTGAGTTAAATGCCTGATTTCAATGCACTTTTTCCTGCTAAGATCTCCAAGGATTTCTCCTAGAAAGGTATCCTATAACTGGAAATAGCATTAGTCATAAGTTTATAGAATGTTTGAAGTTATTGAGCTCTGCATGCTCAACGTGTCGAGTTCCACATGTGAGCGGGGAATCTCACATCGGTTATGAATAACAAGTTTTAGGTCGTTTATATAAGATGAACCAAAGCCCAACCGTCCAGGATTTTGGGTTAAAAAGCAGTGTCCATCTTTGTATATAAACCCTCACTCACAGGGGCCCGATTGACTCCCCCCGGCAAAGCAAACCTCCCAGTTAGTGAATATGATTAGTTTCCCCTGGTTTATCACAGGAAGATTGCACAAAAGATTTCAAATCATACTAGCCATAACCTTGAGTTTGATCAGTTCAGCAGGAAACATTAGAGGATAGAGGAGGGCTAGAAAATTTTGACTTTCATATCCATATAAAAAGCCACATGTTGAATCAGGTTTATAAACAACTTCCTTGCACTGCTTTCTCATATGCTATTGCTGCAACCAAAATAGTAATATTAACTCCAGTAGCATTGATCTTATCGCACGTATTTAATTGTGGGAAGTTTTTTCAGGAGTTCATCAAAATTATACATAAAGTAACTTGTTAAATTCATACACTGAGTAACTTATTGCAGCTGATGGTTAAATCTGCAGGTTCTTGGTTGGTCCCAGATTCATCTCCTTGGAGAACATTTCATCAGACTCTGCAAACTTCAGCTAATTAAGCGAGCTTAGATCTTCTTCTTTTTTTAATTTTGGAAGGAAAAAAAAATCCATACCAATGGCCAGCTCTCACAAATCAAATGTGCCCCTGAATTGGTGTGTTATGCATACACAGCTGCCAAATCCTAGAGTGAATACTCATCAGAAGCTTAAAGAACATCAAATCAGCATAAACATGTGCATATACTCATCAAAACTATATCAAATCAATGTTTTATAATTGCGCATACCATATTGTTTAGTTAATAATATCAATATTCAATGTTCAAAGTTTATGTTATCGTCAAAATATAATGAAAAAGCTTCATTAAATCATCATCGTAACAACAAAACTAGCAATATTTAGTGTATTCATTTATAATTTTTAACACATATTTAATTATCAATGTTCATCATTCATGTGTTGATTCTCATTGTTCATCGTCATTTAACCTACAATGGACCATGTATGATTAGTTAATGAAAGTTCATAATAACTATCTCTAAGAACAAATTGCTCCTCCCCGAACCCAAAAATAATTGCCTTTCTTCAAAACAAGCTTAAAAAATAATCAAGAGGATGTCACTAGTTATTCTTTAAATACCAAGATATTTTTTTCTAACTATCACATTCCCAACTAAATATATTACAAAAGGTTATCTAAAATTACTAATTTTAACCTATAGATCTCATATTTACAAATAAGTATGTTAAAACATGTTGTTTGGAATCATTTATGTAATGTAATTGAATTCAATTACAATATTTGATTTGGATTCAATTAGTAAAAAAATTGAATTCACATGTTTGAAAGAGATAAAATTCAATATATTTTATTTTATTTTATTGTCCTCATTAGCTTCATCTTATTTCTTCAAATGTTTTTTAAACAAAAATAGATAGGAATTTAAAAAAAAATAACTTTAATATTATTTTTTAAACTGTAAATTAGAAATGATGGTGTCTGATTTTATAGTATCTTTAGATATTCAATTTCATTTGAAATTTAATTATGAACACTTAAGGGTTCCAAACATAAAATTGTATTCAAAGCCCTAAATTAAATTCAATTAAAAAGATTATAAACATGTTGTGATGTAAGAATGTAAAAAAATCAATTTGTAACATTGTGGCACCATCTACCATGTAATTATTAAATTTTCAAATGAGCTGAGGTTAGCAAAGATTCTAAACAAGATTTCACAAAAAAAGAAAAAAGTTTCAATGAAATTAATATCACTTTGTAAAAAATATTTCTAAAATATTAACCTTATTTTTTTAAATTAACATCAAAATTGATATTTTTTAATAATAAATAGTAATAACTATAAAAACTATCCTATAATATAAATCTCTCTTTTTTCTATATTTTTATAAATGACATTTTATATTCTGAAACAAATAAAATATATAATTTATAAAAATATAAAAAAAAATCCATCAAACTATAAAAAAAAATTGACATTATTCCTGATAAATATTATACTGATTAAATTCTCACAATATACCAATTGAATTGAGATAAAATTCATTGTTAGAAATAAATAAATTACAAGAAATCAGGCCTATATCCCATGCCCAATTATAAATATAATTAAAAGAGTTCAGTGTTTCACTGTAGCTCCTGAGTGAAAATACTGTGGATTTCAACAGTGTTTCTTTTTTTTTTTTGAACAGTGATTTTTTTTTCTTTTATTATTTTTTTTAAAAGTATTTTTTTTTCTTTTTTTTTTTGTTTTTTATTTTTTTTAACAGTTTTTTTTTATCTTTTTTTTTCCTTTTTTAACAGTTTTTTTTGTTTTTAGATTTTTTGAACAATATTTTTTTTTTGAACCATGATTTTTATGGTTTTTTGAACAGTGATTTTTATGGTTTTTATTTTATTTTATTTTTTTTATTATTAACATAATAATAATAATAATTTAATATTTTTTTTTCTCACTCTTTTGTTAATGTTTTTTATATTTTTTTCATCTCGGGATAATTTGATAAAAAAATTTTCTTTTAACAGTTATAACAATTATAATTTTTATTTTTGTTGAAATTTTTAGGATTTTTTAAGTCTTTCATTTTTTTTCCTTTCATTATTAACACAAAAAATAATAATAATAATTTAATTGTTTTTCTAGCTTACTCCTTTGTTGATATTTTTTAGGTTTTTTCAATGATAATTTGATAATTTTTATTGTTTTGACGGTAATAACAATAATAATTTTTATTTTTATTTTATTTTTTTGTGTGATCCTTTGTTGAAGTTTTTACGATTTTTTTAATCTTTCTTATTTATTTATTCTCATAGTTTGATAATTTTTATTATTTTCCAGTGAAATGACTTTTTTCATGTAATAATTTTTATTTTTGTTTTATCTTTTATTTTTTTTATTTGCTCTTTTGTTAATGTTTTTAGACTTCTTTTAGGAATTCACTGTATATTCTGAGTGAAAACACTGTGGACTTCAATAGTGTTTTTTTTTTCTTAGTTTTTTTTTTATTTTTTTCATTTTTTTTGAACAGTGCCTTTTTTTTATGGTTTTTTGAACAATGATTTTTATGATTTTTTTAATATTTTATTTTTTTCATAATAATAATAATAATAATAATAATAAGTTAATATTTTTTTTCTTGCTCACTCTTTTGTTAATGTTTTTTAAATTTTTTTCATCTTGGGATAATTTGATAAATTTTTTTTCTTTTAACAGTAATACCAATGATGATTTTTAGGTTTTTTGAACAGTTCTTTTTTTTTTTTATGGTTTTTCGAACAATGATTTTTATGGTTTTTTGAACAGTTATTTTTATGGTTTTTTTAGTATTTTATTTTTTTCATTATTAACATAATAATAATAATAATAATAATAATAATAATAATAATAATAATTTAATTTTTTTTTCTTGCTCACTCTTTTGTTAATGTTTTTTAAATTTTTTTCATCTTGGGATAATTTAACAATAATACCAATGATAATTTTCATTTTCATTTTATTTTTTTGTTTGATCTTTTGTTGAAGTTTCTATGATTGTTTTAGTCTTTCATTTATTTTTGTTTCTTTTATTATTAACATAATAATAATAATAATAATAATGATAATTTAATTGTTTCTCTTACTTACTCTTTTGTTAATGTTTTTGAGTATTTTTTTTCAAGATAATTTGGTAATTTTAATTGTTTTAATAATAAGAGCAATGATAATTTTAGATTTTAAAACTTTGATTTTGCTATTGTTATAATAGGGTGTGTTGAGCTATTTTATTATATTAAATTTCACATATATAAATATTATATTTTAATTTTGATTCAGCAAATCCTATAAAAATTATTTGCTTAGTCTGCAATAGAGAACATATATTTTTAAAAATTTTCAAATTAAATAATTTTTTTGATCTAATAATTTTTATTTTTGTTTTGTCATCTATTATATTTTTTTCTTTGCTCTTTGTTTTTATTTTCAAGTTAGATTAATTTTTTTTCCTGATAATTTTGATTTTATTTTTTTATTTGGTCTTTTGTTATAGTTATTAGGATTTTTTTTCTTTCATTTTTTTCTGGTTTTTTTATTCATTATCAACACAGTAATAATAATAATAATAATAATAATAAATTTAATTATTTTTCTTGCTTACTCTTTTGTTAATATTTTTGAATTTTTTTTTTAATAGCAATAATAATTTTAGAAGTTAACACTTCGATGTTATTATTTTTATAATAGGACGTGGTAATTTGTTTTATTATATTATATTTTGTATATATATTAAATTTTAATTTTAGACCAACAAATCCTATTAATTTCTTTAATCCCAACAATCATAAAATTTGTTTGTTCAACCCGCAACGTAGTGCGGTCAATTTTTTTAATAATAATAATAATAATTTGAGTTTTTGTTTTTATTCCTCTCGAGGTAATTTAATAATTGTTATTGTTTTGACAATAATAATGATGATAATTTTAGAAGTTAACACTTCGATGTTATTATTGTTATAATAAAGTATTTTGATTTATTTTATTATATCAAACTTACATATAAAAATATTATATTTTAATCTGAACAATTGTAAAAAAAATTTGCTCTGCCCGCAACGAAGTGCGGGCCTTCAAACTAGTGTAAATCTATAGCAAAAACTTCAAAGTTATTTTAAAGAAACCCATTTAGAAACCCATCGAACCCAAGACCCCAAGCAAGAGAACCCACAATATCAAAATCAAAACTTCACCACCGAGGATCAACAATCACCACCCTCCATGGAAAACCCTGATGAAAAGTTTCAATCTTTGAAAACTCTCAATGATTTGCTTGTCAAGGAAGCGAAAAAACGCCGAGAACAAGTTGAGTCTCTGCTGAAAGCTAAGGAGGCTTTGGAGACTGAGTTGGCTCTGTCTAGTAACGAAAAGAGTAAGTTAGAGACTGAGCTCGGTAAAATCAGTGATGGAAAAGTGAGTTTGGATATCGAAAATGGTTTGTTTTGTGTTTTTATTGAGACGCAGATGGCTGAAATGGGTGGTTTTGTTGATGGTTTGGTGAGAGAGAAGAAAGAGAAGGAGAATGTGATTGCAGTCTTGAAGAGTGAGGTTAAGGAGCTAACGATGAGTGTTGAGACTGAGAGAGATAGACTGAGTCGGGTTTGTATCGAGAGGGATCTGTTGAAGAGTGATGCTGATAATTGGATGAAGGATGCTGGTGATTTGAAAGGTAGAGTGATTGAATTAGAGAAAAGGGAGAAAGAGGGGGGGAAAGAGATTGAGAAACTGAAAAAACATTATGCTTTGTTGGTTAAGGAAAAGAACGATAGAGAGAAAGAAATCGAGGAGCTTAAAAGGTTGAGAGGTTCGACTAAGAAGAATTTGATGGAGAGACTGAAAGAAATTGATGATTTGAAGCGAGAGATTGGGGGGATTGTGAGGGAAAGGAATGAGATTGGTGTAGAAAAAAGTGAGCAGAAGTTGAAAATTATTGAGCTGGAGAGAGAAGCAGGGGAACTTAATGAGATTGTATCAAGTTTGCAGAAGGAGGAAGGAATTTTGCGCAGAAAAATTATGGAATTGGAGAAGACTTTGGGGCAGGCACTGGAGAAAGATAATGCAATGGCAAGGGAAATTGATGGCTTGATGGAAGAGAAGAAGGAAAAGGAAGGGACTATTATGCGGTTAATGGAGGAAAATGATGCTGGCAAGAAATATAAGATCATGGCTAATGCTGAAATTGAGGATAAGAAAGGCTTAGTTCAGAAATTATTAAGAGAGAAGAATGAGATTGAGGAAGTGAAAGCTATTAAGGAGGGTGAAATAGTGAAGCTGCATAAGGAGGTTGATCGTTTAAGGGATGGTATTTTTTCGATGCAAAAATCTAACAAGGATCAGGAGGTTAAGTACAAACAAGTAGCTTCTGAAATTAGTCATTGCAACGTCGCTCTTGAGCAAGTAAGGCTTGAGAAGGACAGTGCTCAAAAGAGTTTGGATGAGGAGAAAAGGAATGGCATGAATTTGAGGTCTAAGGTTTTGGAGATGGAGAAGAGAGCTGAAGAGACTGTGAAGGATTGTGCAAAGATGAGAAGCGTGAATGAGAGTCTGGCGAAGCAAAAGAAGGGAATGGAAACCCAGGTTTCTTTGCTGGAGAAGGAAAAAGATTTGGTACAAAAGCATCTCACAGAGGCAGAGGGGAAAATAAATGACTTGAGGAACAAAATGGAATCAGCTGGCACCATTTCAGATAGAGCACTAACCATGTTGAAGAAAACTGCTGCATTGTTGTGTGAATCGAACGATGGAAAAGAAGAGACGATTGTTAGTGAAAAGATGCTTGGCAGTGAAATTGAACCATATGCTAGTGAGCTGGAAAATATCAAGACTGCTTTTAGAAAGAAGGAGACAATGGTGGAAGACATGAAGCAGCAGGTAGAATATCTGACGGATTCTGTGGCAAAGGCAAAGAAGAAGAACGGCCTTTTGAGTGTTATGTCTTCGGCAACTACAGTTGTCGCTGCAGCAATTTCTCTTGCATATGTTGCTAGAGTACGTTGATGATCAATTTTCCCTTTCTAGGCATGTTGCTTTAGTTCTAGAATTAAATCATGTTTAATCAAGCCCTACCTTAGGGCAGAGTTATGCCATTTTGGTACTCTGACTTTCGCTTTAGATAATGTCTGAAAGCTTGACATTGCCACAGCAGGTGGTTTTTTAACAGCCTGGTAGCAATTATCTGCATCATGTTTATATGCTTTTCATAATTTGTGGGAAATGTTCAACCACATTCTAGCACAATAAGCAGGGCATGTTTCGGGACACTATTGTGCTCTACTATAATTATAAACTCTTTTGATTGCTCCTGTTTGGTTGTCTTTAAGAACTTCAAAGTATTTTTCCTTCTTGACATAACGGTTTCGTTGGGCTCTTGGTTAATTGGGTTTCTCCCCAAACTAAAAGTATATGTGCCTGATCTTGGACTGGTTCTCAGTAGTTCCAATGCACCTCATTCTTTTTTGTTCATATTTCATGTTGGCATAATATTGTATCATGAGAAATCCGTAGATTGTATTATTTTGGCCCTTTTTTTCTTAGCACAAGTCTTATGGATTTTTTTTTGGAGGCATAAAATTCTATTTCGATTCTTAGAATTCTCACTTCTTCGTTCCTGAACACACCTCTCAAGACTCCAAACTATGATTAGTTACTCTTCATTCTTGATGCCAATGCTGCTCTGGTTATACAGCTCATCTGTAAAATTATTGTAAGCAAAGTATGTTGGGGGAACCATGTAGTGGAGATGCAGCTAAGTGCGGTTTGCGAGACTCCCTCCCATCCTTTCTTATTAAAATGATTATATGTTGGATCTGGTGGGGGTCTGAATCGGTGTTTTATGCTTTGCTAGCCACACTTCTAGCCATTTTTTTCAGAAATTATAGCAACAACAGATTGGTGCCTAATCTTTCTTTTCTTTCTCAGGAAAGAAAAAAAAACAGGGCCTTCTCGGTTGTCTTTGGGGTCTTTCGCTCACATCTGAGCCCGATAATGCTGAGTGACATATATCAATAGTTAATCAAAAGGAATAGACCACAATCTAAATGGATTTCTAGCACAAATCATAGGTGTCCTATTAGACTCCCTACTCATAGCTCATGATTAAAGCTAAACCCCACATGAATAAGCAATGACTTTGATTTTTATTTAGAAAAATATCCCTTAAAAGGGGCTGAAGCAATCGACCTAATGATAGCTAAACACCTTAAACAAGCATTAACCATTTATAACAAACAAACAAGAATTTCACACAATAAACTAATTTGTTTTTCCTTTGTGCCAATTAATATGAACAAGCTATCAGTGTGATTAACTTTGAGTCTCCGAAGTCAATCAAACAAGCCTTTCATGTCTTTCTCAAGAGCTAGCTGTTATTTTACCATTATAAAAACAAGTACTAATATTCCTTTTATTGGTGGTAAGTGGTTTTAATGTGGTCCCTTTAGAGACATGTCCAAATTCCAACCACCATTAAATGGGCTTGTATCTTTCAAACAAGGCAAGCTTTGTATTTTCTCTGCCATTCAAGCCCTCAAATTATGCATCCACAACAGGCCGTCAAGAAATGCCAAGAAAATATCAAATCACTCTTTATCAACAGCAAAAATGGAGTACTTGGAACTTGTTTCCAATCATTTGCTGCAATGCTCAGCATCCTTTTGTAGGGATAGATTTGAGGCAGGATGACAGAATTAGTGGACTAAAAGGCAGCACGTTTTGAGGCTTCTTTCCACTTGCTTGCCAATTATCTAAAAACAAACTAAACTTGAATGCTATGTTAGTGTTAAATCTACTTATCCTGCTGCATTATTGTTGCCTGATGGAAGCCTGACTTTGGGTCTAGAACAGAGACAACTACTCATAAATGTCATTGTTACAAACTGTCCTTTAGTAAAGTGCTTCAAACACCTTTGTTTTTATCTCCGAGTCCATTCTAGCATCATGTGTAGCTTCATAATTTACTGTAGAATTAGCACTCCCTTGGTAAACACTTTCCACCTCATACTACACATTATTCACATGTTGCCCACCGAGCTTTCGGTTAGAACTCCAGGAGCATAGAAACAAGACAGGCACCTACAAACACAACAGACACGAGCCAGCAGGGTTTTGGATGACTTACAGGCTTGATCCCTTATCTTTGCTTATATTTACACAACTAGCCATCACGGTGATCTGAGAGTGGTTTCAGGCTTGACCATGGTCAGTTTCAGCACCACACCATAGCAAAGCAATCGAGATTTATCCAGGTGCTGTCCATCCAGACAAGCAGATTTGGGTTAACAGTGCCTTGCTAAGTGTCTTCAAGAAATAAAACAGAAGCAGCAGGTCTCCCACAAGCTTGAGTCATCAGTCTGCTTACAATATGAAGGTAGCTTTACACATCAACAGAGCTGAACTTATTTAGGGGTTCAGAATTCTGAAAAACCTTTCAATCCTGGACAAAAACCTTGTGATTCTCACAGCTAAACAATTTTAAGACCTGGCTTCGCTCCAAATTATGGTCACTCTGGAACAAGATACGATATGAAAGAAAAGCTCCCATGACAGTTACCAGGCCTCGATAATAGAGGTGCATGCTTGGCCTCGATAATGGAGGTGTATACTTTGCACGCTCGACATTATCATATTCAGATTGAGGTTCATCAGCAATATTATGAAAAACTTTTACATAACAGGCAAAAGAATCTAAAGAAAACTTAAATAAGAATACTTGATAATTTCTAAATTTACAATTCGTCGTCATATTTACAGTTGCCAGTAGAGTGTGAACAAGAAGAAATCAAAGACAACAACAATACATGACAAAAAAGAAAAGGCAAAATAGAGTGAGAAAGAAAAGATAAGCAAACACCTTTATATATACTAAAGCATATCTATAAACATACAGGATCAAAGTACCATGGACTTTCTTCCTATCCATGTTCTAAAATTAGCCATATAACATTAGTGAGGTTTCGACCCATAGACCACAATGGATCAGCCACCAAATATAAACTTAGTAGTTCTGTCTTCCTCTCCTTTGGGGCTGGAAGTCAGAAAGAGCAACCTTCAATGTGGTAGGTCTGCGAGTGAGACAGCCCCCCACTACTACTAAAGCTTCAAAAAACTACACCACTCAAGTTCAGGAAAATGGATACATAACGGAGCATATTCCGAACAAGCTAGATGCTGAACCACCTTCTGGCGCCAAATAACACGACCCAGTTGTTTCGGAAACTTGAATTACCAGACCTTGGAGTAGCAGAACACAACGTATGATCAATAAAACAGTAAGTAGTAACACTACACAATCATATAAATAGCAAACACCACGTAATTAGCCAAAGAGGAATTGTCAAGCTTCGGTCAAGTATGGCTGCCGCTGGTATAGTTAACCCTATTAACAGTTAGGACTCACAAATTCACTTATCTCATTCATCACCGTATGGAAGTGATTGTTATTGGGTAACAAGTAGAACCCTATTGTTGCTTGCTCCAGATATAAAAGTTTCACATCTTGACCAGCCTTCTTGAGACCTTCAGAATATGCCAATTGCCAGTCCTGAACAAGGTCTAAACCAGCCACCACAACAAGACTCTTGGGGAATTTCATTCCCTCAAGGCTTCTACCTTTTGGACCAAATGGATTACATGCTGAATGGTCCCTGTCTTCTCCTTCAGGAAGAAATGCTCTCCAGTACCAGTCTCGGTCCTGGAGAGTTACAAAATATTTGCCATCTAATCGCTTCTCCGATTCTGTTCTCTCTTTCCCACCAAACATTGGGTTCAGCAGTATGTTGCCCAATACTTCAATCCCTGATTCTACTGCTCTTAAAGCAACATGGTGAACAATGTTACCACCAGAGCTATCCCCAACCAAGTATATATGAACTTTTGAATCTTTCTTGCTCCGGAGCCATGGCCTTGAATTAACCCACTTCAGAGCAGTCCATCCATCATCATAAGCACATGGGTATCGATTTTCAGGTGCACGCCTATAATTCACAGACACTACCACAGCCTTGCAAAGGCCCACCAGGCGGCGACAGAGTGTATCATATATAGCACTGTTAGCAGAAGAGTGAGCAAAGCTTCCACCATGAAAGAAGATTATGACAGGGACAACATCCACGTTGATTGGTTTCTCAAGGTCAACAATATTTGGTTGTGATTCTTGCGCATCAGCCTGTCGATAGATCCGGCTAAGAAGACTAGTCCCACGGTCAATGATAACATCAAATGACAAAATCCCATCAACTGGATTTGCATTGGCAGGAACTTTCCGGTCAAGGAACTCTGCCAAGTGACGGTTGAAAGTCCCATCAGGTCGACGAAGAAGATTGTAAGCCAGCTTGAAATTTGATATGAGGACCCATGTATTCAGGGGTACCACCATCTATTCAGAAAACAAAGGATCAAAATCTTCACTTTTTCCACTCCGGATAGTAAAATAGCAAGCCATGAACCATAAATGTTGATTATTTTTCACAAATTAAGTACTAGAAAAACCAGCAAACAAGCAAGTAGAGACTGAAAAACATGCTAACAAGCAACAGATTTATCCATAAACCAAATCATGTTCCCCAAGCCAAATGATCCAGAATTAATAAGACAGGTTGAACATTTAGACAACCAAAACAGTCCTTCCTGAGCAGAAATCAGATATTCAACATGTAACAGAAACCCACAGCAAACTACCGCTATTTGATCTCAAAATCCAATAAAACTAAAAAACAAAACATCTCAAAACCCAAAAACTAATCAACAAGCTTCCTTCTTTCCACAAAAACAAGAACACAAAACCCCAAAATATCAAACAATATATAACCTACAGAATCCAGAATGGTTAAACAAAAACCCCAAACCCATTTTCCTTCAGCAACCAAATCAAAATCTCAAAACCCCACCAAAAACATCTAAATTTTGCTCCAAATCCGGCTGATTTTCAAGTTCAAGCCACCAATACACAAACACCATAAAAAAAAAAACATCAGAAGACACCAGCTATGATCACCAAAAGAGTACACATTTAAAAGACAAGGAGAGGGATAAAAAAGCGTAGAAGAGTACCCTGCTTTCATTGAGATTTACTCCATTACTTCCAGCCATGAAACCAATACTTCTTCAAGACAATATCCAAAAAACAAAATCTAAAATATCAATTTAGATCCTTTTTAAGACCAGCCCAGTTGAAAACACACTTCACATAGTGATACCAAACACAAAAGATTCCATCTTTATAGCTCCAGCCATCTTAACCTTCATTTATGATCAGAGATTATAAAGGGCCATAAAATATGATGCGGGTATCCTTTAAATTTTGCAAAAATCACAAGTTTTGAGGAGGGGGAGAGAGAGAGGTGATGGTGGCAATAAATGGTAAATCTCACAGGGAGAAGTAGAAACGTGTAGGGGGTGGAGGATAAGAATCGTGGCGCGTTTTAGCAGAGTTGTGTGGATGAGTGGTGCAGTGCGCACTGAGTGTTTAGTGGGTTTTGAGAGACGACAAAAGTAAGCGGCCGAAAGATAACTATTGTGTGGGACCCGGTGTAAAAAATAATTTTGATTTCTGGAAATAGTTTTTTTAATTATGACGCACTAAATATAAGTTAAAACAAAAATAATTATATATATATATAGATAAAAATAAATAAACAATTACTAAGTTTGAGAAAGGAGCTAAACGAAGCTTATGTGCATGCGGCCGGCTCCAAGGCACGTGAGGACAAACGGGGTCCGTCTCGAACACTTGGCAAACCAAGCCTGAGGCTTGTATTCCCGGTTTAAATAACGGTTTGGCGCTTTAACCGTTAGCTAAATATTAAAAAAATATATGATTCGGAATGGGTTAAGTTATTAACCTTAAGGCTAGGAACATGGAATTGGACTAGCCCTGTATAAAAGAAATATACGAGGAAAAAGATGTGAAGAACAAATTTCAATAAATTAAACGTTGAAAAATAAATAAAAAATCAAATTTCATAAACTTTAAAAATTATCAAAGTTGATCTGTGTAAATATTTTCGACTCGTGATCTTTGAAGAGCTTGTGACTAATCTTATAAAATACAAATAAGGAAAAATTTCAAAATATAATTTTATATTAAAATAAAATATCATGGATAAAATTAACATGGAAAATGATCATAAATTGCAAATACGAGCCATAAATCAGTGCTCCGCCGCTGGGGTCATAAAAAGTTTTTTTTCTAGTTTTAATATTTATAATTTTTTTATTTCGGTTTTTATTTTTTTATATTTTGATTTAGTTTGATCCCTTTATTTTTTCGATCCTTTTGAAATAGTTCTTGCTTTTTTGTTTATATTTATACACCTTTGCTTTTAGTTTATATTTTTAATTTTTATTATTAGTTTTATTTGTATTGAATGCAGTTTACGTTAAAAAAAACATAGTAAGTTTAACTTTGATGGCATGAAATGAGAGTGGAATTTTTTTATGCATGTATAGTTAAACGTGAAATCTTTAAAACACTCCATATGTAACTCTTTAATTTTGTCTTATTTGAGGCTACTAACGTTATTTTACTGTGCACTGAAACTATGAAATTACTGGGACACCTCTATTGATAATTATTGATTTTTGTGTTTTTTAATGGGTATTATAGTTATTACACTATGCACATAAATAAATAAAAAACAAAAATACCCATGATACAATGACACTGCTTTAAAAATATTTTACATAATAAAATAAATATATAAAAAACTAATATACAATTATTATTGTTGTTGTTGTTGTTGTTGTTGTAAATAATTTTGTTGCAGTAATAATAGAAAGTTTTATAGATTAATTATTTAACTAGGATATATAGCACTGTAAAAAAAGTCTAAGACCATTAATAATGTTTTGCATGTAAAAATTTTTTGTTTTTAGCTATGGCAAAATGTAGAGCGAGTGACTCATATATTTTTTTATTATAAATAATCTAGCACAATTTTTCTACTCATTTTGTCTACGTGTAACTTCTTATATTTTTTTTATGTGATATTAAATCTGAACTATCATGCATAAAAAAAACTGTAAAAGTCAAATTTATAAAAAATAACATCAATTGATGAATTATTGTATATATTATTCTCATTATTATTATAATGATCGTCAAATTATCATAATTATTATAACTATTATTATAACCATTATTATACATAATTAATATAATAATTATTATTGTCATACTATCGCAGACACCATTATTATTGTTAGAAAAAAATTTAAAATATTTTTTATTTTATAAGATTTATTATTAATATTATTATATTAAAAGTATTTTAGAAAACCGATATTAAATTAATTTAATTTTTTTATTTCAAAAAAATTGAGGTCATTTATTTATATATATTTTAAGGCGTTCATATTAAAAAAATATCAAAATATATAATTAATCTAATAAATTTACAAGACAAAAAAATCTTACAAATAATCATTATCATTATTTTGAATGTCTTACTTATAACAATTAGAAATTTTAGCACCTAAAAATATTAACAAAAAAGCAATTAAAAAATAAAATCAATGAGAAAAATATATTAGCTTAAAAAATATTATATGACTTTAAGAATAAATACAAATAATAAAAAAAAACATAAAAAAGAACAAAGAGAAAAAAAAAATATTAATTTTCAAATGATCACCAAAAGAAATTAAAATTTAAGAATAAAATATAAAAAACAACAACCTTAGCAAAAAAGTAAATGATGAAAATTAAAAACAAAAAACTAAGAGCATATATATACAAGCATGAAAAAAATAGGAAAAAAAAAGATATAGGGATTAATCGTGGTGCGTGTAAGCTGACCTGGACAACCCATTTATAAAAAAACAAAACAAAAAAAATGTATCAGTGGATAAAAAATAGAAAAAAAATATAAAAAAAAATTGTGTCCGAAGATTTAGTGTGGTGCATATAAGTTACCCTGAATACCCTAGTAATAAAAAAACAAAAAAAAATATATAAGTGGGGAAAAGGGGGGGAAATATATAAAAAAACATGGGTCTATAGATTAGTCGTAGTGCGCGTTAACTGAATCGAACACCCCGATTATATATAAAAAAAAAAGACAACCTTGTTATAAAAAAATAAATAAATACACACACACACACACACACAAGTGAGGCAAAAAAACAAGAAAAAAAAATGGATCTAGAGATTAGTCGTGGTACATGTAAGTTGTCCCAGATATCCAACAACAAAAAAAAATATCCTAGTTATATTATATTAAAAAAAAGGTGAAAGGGAGAGTATTGTAGTAATCAAGAGTGAAATCTATGGAGAACTATATTACTTTCTGTACACCGTTGGTGAGGATAATAAAAGAATAATTATCGAAATTTATATTCGAGAGAGACAGGAGAAAAGGAGTTGAATTTCTCATGTAATTATCCATTACTCCATTTTATGAAATTTCCTCATACAAACGACGGACAAGCTTCTATGTCATCCATGTAACACGTGGAGGTCTTGAAAGGGAATGGTATCTACACGTGGTCCCATGCCATTCGCCAAATCTATAATGAATGCTCCAGATGACCAATCCATATGAAACAGCCTCTTCATCGATTCTATCACCACGTGTCGATTTGGCACCCATAAAATTTTTATTAAGATTTTTTTAAAAGAAATATATATTAAGATAATATTTCTTTATTTTTTATTGATATTGGTCTATCCAAAAAATATATATGTTTTAAAAAATTATTATAAATAAATTATAAATTACTTTTACCAATTTATTGCCATCCACTCACTAAACTAAACTTTACCATAGAGGGAGCTAATATGAATTATCCTAGATCAATTTGAGAAATATTGTTTTTTTTTTAAATAATTAGAATGAAACTAAATTAAACCACGTCTTTTAATCTAAAATTCAGATAAAATAAAGAAGGGCAAGTAAATTGTTGGGCCAGCGATAATTAATAATATATAACGGGATTTTACGAGTGAGATTGAAGTTAATTTTTAAAATAATTTATTTTAAAATATATTAAAATAATTTCAAAATACTAGAAATTTAAAACAAAACAAAATCATTTTTTTCTTAAAAACAATTTTTAAAATACTTTACTTTTTTTTTTAATTTTGAGATTCCATAAACAATCAAGAAAGATGGTCCGTAGAGTGTAGACTACAAAAGGGGAAGAATTTGGGACAAAGCAATCAATTGTTTTATTATTTTATTATTAATAATATTTCCAAAAGAGAGAAATAAAATAAAAAGGTGTTTGTGTCCTTGCATAATTCCATTCTAGTGAAAAAAAGTACAACATTGAGTACTTTGAGAAAGGTGCCCAAAGTTTTGCTCGTATGTTAAAAAAAAAAGGAATAAATTAAAATGTTATAAAAAATAGGAATATATTTTGAAAAATACTTTTGAAAAAAATTGAATTTTTTTATTTTTATTTTGAGTTTTAAATTAAAAACTTTTAATGTTTTTATATTATTTTGATGTGTTGATGTGAAGAATATTATTTAAAAAATTAAAATTAAAATTAAAATGTTTTAAAAAAATTGGGATGTTTGGCAATATGTTTCAAAAATATTTTTGAAAATTTTTAATTTTTTTATATTTAATTTTAAATTAAAATTTTTTAGTGTTTTATATTATTTTTAATAATATTGTTATTTCCACACATATTTTGTCACTTTCATTTTATTATTTATTGTAAAGATCAAAAAGAAAAGGCCCTGTTTAATGGATTCCTTGTATTTAATTGTGAGTTTTCAATGTAAAACATTTTTAAATTACCTTTTTAATTTATAAAAAAAGCACATTCAAGAAAAAAGATTTATTTCATTTTATCCCTCATTTTTTTAAATTTAGGAGATCAAGGGTTTATTTGGGATCATGGTTTAAGTTGCTTTTGTAAGTATTTTTCGCTTATAGATATATTAAAATTATTTATTTATTTTTTAAAAAATTATTTTTACATCGGCACATGAAAATGATCTAGAATATTAAAAGATTAATTAAAAAAATAAAATATTATTGAAACTCAATGCTGCGAGGGCAATAAAATCCTTCTCGGTGATATCGGGCCAGAGATTGAAATTGCATGCCACTAAAAAAATATTGATAATTTGATATTGATATCGATACGAGTATCACATCTTTATAAATAAATAAAAAGTCTTTAATCGGTGTATATAATGTCAACATTGACAAAATCACCCCTTACAATCAACATTAATATTAATTGACATGTAAACACCTATTATAAGAGTTTTAGCATGACTAGGATGTGAGGAGATGATAGCATTGGATTCTCATATTGGATATTAAAGCTAGAATATTTAAATTGGATTCATTGAAAGCAAACATGCCATCAACCTTGGTGCACTACTTTTACAAGAATATTCAAGGGTCATTCTAGCATCCAGAAGCTCATTTACTTAGGTTTTTGTGTCATCAAAATTCTTTTACATGCTTTGCTTTGATGGTTTATGAGGTTTAAAACGATTTAATTAGTTTATAGGCATTGGGTGGATAATCGATTAATCTATTGGTTATGATAGTCTGATCAATTCTTCATTATTAAAATAGACAATGATTTGTTGTCTAATACTACTAAAAGATTTTTTTAATGAATTTAAAAACTTTATGATGCTTATACGAGTATTATCTGAGAGAAAATACAATCATATTTTAAATAAAAATTATAACGATAGACATGCAACAAAAAATTGGAAAAATTGAACTCGAAATCGAGTGATTTTTGTGGTCTCTTTATATTCTACATGACTTGTTTTTTTTGTTTAAGTGAAAGGTCAAATTGCAAGTAAAAAAGCCCTAACTTGTTTCCTTGGGTGTTGTTGCCATTGGAGCATGTAAAATATTTTAATAAAAGAAATATTATCTTAACATTTTAGTTAACACTTCTCTTTCAAACATGTATAACAATTACTGAAAATTCAAATTACTATTTTTATTTTATTTTCTTACTTTTCATTTAGCCAGCGATGCCCTTGTAAGCATACAATTAGACATATTAAGAAAATTCAATCTAGGAATTAATACTTCAATAATAATAATAAAAAAAGACAATTTGGGCATTGCATATACAAGATTTATTGAAATTAATTATAGCAATACAAGGTGGGTGTTATGATCACTAATCATACGAGCTTTCAACCAAGCTACTGGGATTTAAACTTGGGTTTAGTGGCAAAGAATATAATTATCATAAATTTTATAAATTGGGTCAACAAATATTATAAATAAATCACTTGATATAATTCTAATTTGTTTATATCATAATTTATCATCAATGATTTAGTATTATCTTATGATGTAATAATTTCATTTTTAAAGATATATATTTGGTACTAAAAACTATGCTAATGACACATAGATCTCATGATCTTCCATTGTACACGTGCATGGGTAAGATACAAGTGGCGTGGTGTGATGAAGTTTTCTCACATAAAAAAAGGTAAGGGATAAACCTTAAACCAATTAAAGATAAAATAAAAGTCCCAGGTTCATGTTTTTTTTCTTTCCCTTTAATAATCTTTTCTCGTCTTATTATTATTTTTAAAAAATAAAATTACTTTAAAAATAAAAAAAATATAGAGTAATTAAGAAACGTATTTCATTCGGTTATATCAATCACTATATAAAAAAAGAGTTAAACGAGAATAACAAATTATAGTGTGAAAATAACACTATCATTTTAAAATTATAGATTTTCCTCTAAAATTAATGGTGATTACATTCCATACAAGTAATTATTAAGCTTTACTATAAAAATATATATTGAATTTTCAATACATAAATCCACCAAGTATTTTTTTTCTACACATCAGGTATGATTTTGTGACTGTTTGGAAGTGTAATTACAATTATTTTTTAAAGTGTTTTTGATTTATAAATATATTAAAATAATATATATTTTTTAAAATTCACATAATCACATAAAAATAATTTAAAAAAATTATTTTTTAAAAAAATTAAACTAAAAAATTAAACTAATTATTTTTAAAATATACGGTATAAAGAAAATCTGAGCAGACGGGGTTGACATTAAAGGAATATGATCAGATATTCTTTATTTTTCCTCTGAAAAATTATTGGCGGTTCAATTTAGAAACGATGAAATTCCGTACAAATAGTTATCGAAATTTCAAGAGATTCGTACGAATTCACAGGTACTTTCTTCGCTGTGTCAATCATGGTTTTTTAAATTTACTTATTTAATATTTTTTTTTACCACTTGATTTATTCATCAATCATTATGATTATCCAATGGACCGACCATTATAACCTATAGTTTTGTAGGTTAGTTTTGTTTCTTAAATTTCAAAATTAAGCACTAATAATTAATTAATCGCTAAATAAAAATACTGAGAGATAAATAAAATCCAAGAACATTAAAATTCAGTAAATATTATTCTTATAACAAGCCTGTTGAATTATAAGCTAGTGTTATTAGCATAAACAAGTCTGGAGGTTTATACAAATTTAATTGAAAGATATTGTTGACATGGATTGTTTATTTCTATTATTCATTTAAATAGAGAATATGAAAGATACAGTTTATAACTGTTATTTTAATTTATATAATTTTAATTTTACTATTTTTTTTATGTTTGAGATTATATTTGAGACTGTTTTTTAAAATATTTTTTTATTTAGAATTATATTGAAATAATATTTTTATTTTTTAAAAATATTTTTAATATCATTATATCAAGATGATATAAAAACATTACAATATTTTAATTTAAAAAAATAAACATATTTTTTTTATAGTTTCAAAAATAGTTTTGAAATCCATCTCTTTCATAATTAATTTGATGTGCAACTCCTATAATCAATGTTTTGGTGTTGCACATAAATATATTTTTATTTTTTAAAAAATATTTTTGATATTATTACATCAAGATGATCTAAAAACACTAAAATATTTTAATTTAAATTAATAAAAAAATATATTTTTTAATATTTTCAAAAATATTTTTGAAATTCATCTCTTTCATAATTAAGTTCATGTGCAGCACCTATAGTCAATGTCTTAGTGTGGCGTATAAATAATTTTTTATTATTTTTAAAAATATCTTTGATATCTTTACATCAAAATGATGTAAACATAGCAAAGTATTTTAATTTAAAATAATAAAAAAAATATTTTTTTAATATTTTCAACCACGTTTTTGAAATTCATCTTTTTCATAATTAATTTTATGGGCAACACCTATAATCAATGAATTTACAATTACAGGTGAGTAGCTTAACATCATAACCAACCAATCATAATAACCAAGCACCAACTTAATACTACAAGCAATCGACCGTCCATCATAGCTAACCTACATTTATTTTATATCCATCTTGATCTATAATCTGACCGGTCCATAATTATCATGGATTTATTTATTAGTTAAAAAGAAAGGAATCACATAGCAATGCATTTATCCAATTTCTATCTGACATGAAAAAAAAAATAAATCAATATTTTAGTGTTTATTATAATCTCCACATATTAATATAAATATATACATATAATTTATCTTAATATATTCTTAAATAAAAAACACCGGTATTGCACTATCAAAGGGTAAATAATATAAAAAGTAGGCATTGTATTTTAAAATTAATTTTATATCATGACAAAAAACAATCTATTTATATTTTTTTTATAATCGGGATGTCAGGATAGCTTACATGCACTATAAATAATTTTTAAATTCAATGAATATCCTACAAGCTTAATAAATAAATAAGACACCATAAATATTACAGGCATACCAAAGAAGACTTGAATCCAAATATAATGAAAAGACAAGCAACTCACTTACGGCACGACCAATAGCATCAATACTTTTAGTGCCTGTTTGGCTGGTTGTTAAACTGGCGGTTCAACTAATTTTTTTTTTCATTTTAAATGAATATATTTTAGTGTTTTTAGATCATTTTGATGTGCTAATATCAAAAATAATTTTTTAAAAATAAAAAAATATTATTTTAATACATTTTGGTATAAAAAATATTTTTAAAAATTACCATAACCACATTCCCAAACAGTTGCTTAATAATAATAGGTGATGTTGAGGCATGAAATGAAGGTGGCTACGCCTTCGCCACGACTGCGTACCCCGCCCTGATAGGAACCGTTTGGCTTAGCTTCCAGATCGTTTGACACGGAGGCTGGAGCCTACAATTCCCACACATTTTTCATGGTTTATTATTATTATTATTATTATTATTATTATTATTATTATCGGAAGCCAAAATAAGAAAAGGGGTTATATATATTAAAAAAATAGATAAAAATGGTGCATTAAATAATGAAATAAAGAAGGAGAGAAGGTGGAGAAACAAACAAGGCATCGAGGAAGATATTAATCTAAGGTCACCATCAATGAAGTTCGCTGTCACTGGGGGACTTCACTATTATTATGAAGCCCACGGTCCACAGTGAGTTTTGGAAGCATTAGGGTTGCCTCAACAGCCAGGAACAGTGCTTGTATTCTTGTGATTTATTTATTTATTTTCAAAAAAAAAAAAAAAAAATGGAGTCGAAAAAGATCACCGTCCTTCTCTCTCTCTCTCTCTCTCCACTCTAGCCTGTAGCTAGCTACTCTTTTTAACAACAGTCTGTGTATGGACCAAAGCTCAACACCTCACCCTCTCCAGTTTGCTTTAATCTCTTTTGTCTTGTCCTGTATTTGTTTTTGGCTTTCTCTCCTTCCCGATCCTGCCCCCCTCTCTCTCCCCCACTTTTTTTTTTTAATTTTTAAACAAAAAAAATATTTTGAAAATAAGAATACCATCCTATTTTCCTCCATCCATTTCAATTGCTTAAGGGGTTTATGAAAGTTTTTATAAAAAAAATTATTTTTTTACTTTAAATTCATTTCATAAATTTTTTTTAATATATTTATAAATAAAAAATACTTTAAAAAACAACTGCAATTACTCTCTCGAACAAACACTAAATTGCATTGAGTTTGAATTTATTTATTTATTTAAAGGTATATTAAATTGATGTTTATTTTACTTTATTTTTTAATTTTTTTAATAAATTACTTTTTTTATATAAAAAAACATATTTAGAATGTGACGACAAACAAGACTAATTTAAAGTACGACAAATCAAGGTTGTCAATACCGTTCCGGTTTTTCTATTGGTACGGAATGTTTCGGTTTTGAAACATTTCAGTGTGCCATTTCGGGGCTGTACTGTTCACACACACACACACATATAAAATTAAAATATTAATTTAACAAGTATAATTAAAATTCAAGATAAATTAACTTTAAATTATACAATACAAACACAAAATCAAACAAATATAATATCAAAATTAAAAAAATCACAAATTAATCAAAATAAATAATATTTTAAGGCCGAAACGGCACACCCGGAACGGAACAGAGATATTCCAGTTAGAATTTGACCGAAATTTCAGAAACGAACCAGAATTAAAACTGAAATAAAAATGATAATACTTTATCTCAATTTTATTAATGAAATAGAACAAATTTGACAACCCTACTATGATAACGACAGTCCAAAATGGGATTTATGAGTGAATCTTGAGCTAAAAAACCACCCTGGGTGGATTTTGCATGGGCAAAGGCCTCAGATCTTGTTTCTCAGCAGGATCTGCTAAAAGGCCTTTTCTTAACCCATGAATATAAACCTAAAAGCCCGGTTTTATAAGTGAAAAGCTGGGGTCAGTGAAGGACAATTTTGACCGATTGAAATTATGATTTAGATTATTTTTAAAAATATTTTTTATTTAAAAAAATATGAAATTTATATATTTTTTTAAATTATTTTTGATATTAAAATATGAAAATGATATAAAAGATTATTTTTAATTTAAAATAAAAATTTAAAAATATATTTTTATTTTTTTTAAAAACACTTTTAAAATGCAGTGTAAAATACCAAATAATTATGCCATACCGAAGTAATTATATAAATAAAACACAATTGTGTTTGGCCAACGAAGGTAAAAAAATATAATATTTTTTTTTCCTTTTTATCTGTATTTTATGAATGATATTTAGATGGTCTTTGTGTTATATTTTGATAAATAATCATTAAAAAATAGTTGTGTATATTTTTATTTAAAATATTTTTTCCACAATTTAATAGAATAAGTGACAACAAGCCAGGTTTTATGACTGAAAAGTTGCAATAAATGACAATAAGAAATTGTGTTTAGATAATAGCGGTTAAAAACACACTATTTGATGTGTATTAATCTTTTTTGGATGATGAAGTCGTATTATTTGAAAAATATATTTTGTATTTTATGAATTCAAATAAATTATTAAAATCCTGTTTGTTTTAAATTTTTATAGGGAATGCATGTCCTGATTCGAACCCAAACCTTGTTATGCAAATAAAAAATTCTTTATCATTATACCATATCCATTATAAACTTGATGTGTATTAATCGTCAGTTAAAAATTGAAAAAATAAAAATATCTTACTAAATATAGTTTTCTATAATTTTCATATCCGATATTCAATATATATTTGAAACAATTTACATAAAATCTTCTAAAACCAAAATATAATAATAATAATAATATAATAATAATAATAATAATAATAATAAACAATGGGGAAAAGTACCAAAGCCCATTGGCTTCCAAGCTATTGAGCTTAGAAATAAATACTTTAAAGATAACAAATAAAAAAAGTTGCCCTGCAAAATAGCTCAAGAGGGTATTTGGTAACGTGGCGTGATTGATAGCATAGAAAAATAGATCATTTGGATTTTTGGTTAATGTAAAAATATATAAAAAAAATAGGTGGACTCCACAAAAAAATTACTTAAATCTGATATTCATGAAAAGCAGTAATTTGATGCTTTCTGTGAGGTAATGTGAGGAGAGGGATATTAAATATATTTTAATATTAAATAGAGGGGGGCGGGGGTGCTGATATACATTAATATTTCAATATTAAAAATATATTTAATATTGACATATTAATATATATCCACAAATTAATGAAAATGTAAATAATATTTACATAATATATGTATATTAATATAAAAAATATATTTTTAAAATAATTTTACAAATTAAAAATAATATGAAAAATTTAGTAACTAAACATTTGAAACTGCTTTTCATTAACCTCGAATTCAACCACAGTTTTAACTAAATACTTTAAAAATTATTTTGAATTATAGTTAAAATGCTTTTTATGATTTTTTTTTTAAATCTCGACTATAAAAGTAAAAATAATATCTAAACCGGGTCCAATTTTTTTCTCGATTCAATTATTTTTATTAATAAAAATTGAATTAAACTGAAAATATTTATTTTAAATTAACATAATCTAAAACGTTATTATTATTATTATTATTTTAAAATACTTTTCTTTTAAAAATATTTTTATAATGATTCCAAGCACCCAATTGCAATCACAAACACGCAAATTTCAAGTTTTTCAAACAAAGCGGAGAAGCTACCCGTCTCCCGCCGCGAAACTAAAACACCAAAGCCACGTCATCAATCCTCGCAAACCCATATCCACCAGTCAAATGACACCTCCTCTTCCTATATAAACAAAACCCCGAGACTAGCCCCATGGCACGCAATTCCATCTCTCCCGGTGAAATAAAAGAACAAAAATCCTCTCTAATTTCCGAGTGAAAATGAGCTCAAAAGAAGGAGCAGCGGCATCTACAAGGGGAGGGAGAGGAAAGCCAAAGGCCTCCAAGGCGGTGTCACGGTCCCAGAAGGCAGGGCTACAGTTCCCAGTGGGAAGGGTTGCAAGGTTTTTAAAGGCCGGAAAGTATGCTGAACGCCTTGGTGCTGGTTCTCCTGTCTACCTCTCCGCTGTCCTTGAATACCTCGCTGCCGAGGTTAAATTTCTACAACTTTTCTATTTTTATTTTATTTTTTATCGCGGGTTCTGATTTGTGTTTTTGGGGTTTCAGGTTCTTGAGCTCGCTGGGAATGCTGCGAGAGATAACAAGAACCGGATCATACCAAGGCACATTCAGCTTGCAGTGAGGAATGATGAGGAGCTAGGGAAGCTTCTGGGGTCAGTTACAATTGCAAATGGAGGTGTTTTGCCTAACATTAACCAGAATCTGCTTCCTAAAAAGGCTGGCAAAGGGAAGGGCGGTAACATTGGATCTGCTTCTCAGGAGTTTTAGGGCTTTCGATTAGGATGGGCTTTAGGTTGTCATACACACACACACACACATATTCCTTGGGGTTTTTCTATGTGTCTTTGGAGTTATCTAATGAAATTCAACGTTTTGTTGCTTAATTTCCTGCCTTTCTCTGCTGTGTTTTTGAAATAATATAATCATTTAATCAATTAATTAATATAATTATCCATTTCGTTTTATTTCTCTTGAATTATACTGTCACATAGAAAAACACTAGATTTTATCAGAATAATAAAGCGCCGAGTAATTTATGTTAGGCCCACAAAGCAAAGCCCACTAGCCCTGCAAATCCCGATAAAGAAAGCGGGAAACAAAAAATTCAATTTCGCGCCGCGAGAGTGAAGACGTAAGCCACGTCATCGATCCCAGTATACCTAAATCCACCAATCAGATCCCACTCTTCCTCCTTATATAAGCAAACACCACCGCCATCACTCTACCACCTCTCTGGCTCTCTCATTTCACCTCTCCACTGTCTGGGATCAAAATTAGGGTCAGGGTTTTATAGCGCTGTATTTTGGTTAAATCTTTTGATTTCAAGATGAGCTCAAGGGAAGGAGGCGCGTCTACTAAGGGAGGAAGAGGGAAACCAAAGGCCACTAAGTCCGTGTCGAGATCACATAAAGCAGGGCTGCAATTCCCAGTTGGGAGGATTGCTAGGTTCTTGAAGGCTGGTAAATATGCTGAACGGGTTGGTGCTGGTGCTCCTGTCTATCTCTCCGCTGTCCTTGAGTATCTCGCTGCCGAGGTCCGTTTTCTTTACATTTCGGCCTTTAGAGCTGTTATTTTAATGGGGTTGTTGGGTCATTTTCTTGTGTTTATTGTTTTTGGGTCGAAACAAAATCTATTATCTAATTTACTTGAAAATATTGTTTTTTTTTTCCCTTGCAATTGTTTGGTGTTATTAATTCATAATTACTACCCCCCCTTCCAATTAAGACTTTAATTTGTTAATAAGTTATTTGAAATGGGTGTTTGATTTTGAGTAGGTGCTTGAGTTAGCTGGGAATGCAGCGAGAGATAACAAGAAGAATCGTATAGTGCCAAGGCACATTCAGCTTGCAGTAAGGAACGATGAGGAACTAAGCAAGCTATTGGGGTCAGTCACAATTGCTAATGGAGGTGTTTTGCCTAATATTCACCAGACACTTCTTCCCAAGAAGACGGGCAAAGGAAAGGGTGACATTGGATCTGCTTCTCAGGAGTTTTAGGCTTTAACATTGCCTTTGTTTTTTGGGTGTAATTAGGGTTTCCAGTCTGTATCACATTCTTTTCGGTGTCTTTGTTTCACTCTACTGTATGTTTTTGGTAAAGCTGAGGTTTTTGGAATCCACATCCAATGGAACTTCTCTTTTCTCGTTTTAAATGCGCTTCTTCTGCGATGATTGTTTGGAAAGCCCTATGACTTGTGGGCAATTCATAGTTTTATAACATAGTTTCTTCAATCCTTTTGAAGCTATATGCTCTGCCTGTTCACTTCACCCACCCCGCTTGTTTTTAGTTTCATCCATGATCGGTGAAAGCCATCACTGTAAGATGGAAGGATGTTTTCCAGAAATGCAAGTTGAAGCTTAATTGGATCGAGGCAACTTGCCTAGAATTTCCTTTCCATCCATGGGCTTTCTCATCATTACAGAAGCCACCTTCCCGTGTCATTGCCTATACAAATCGATCTAGCTTCGAAATGACGATTCAAGATAAAGACGGTGTTTAGTGTGAAAGTTAGGTCTAACCATTTCACTGCTCAATCAAGCTGTTCCATAATTGGAAAATAGAAATAAAGAATCAACATCTGAATGAAAGCCTTCTGGGCATCCAAAACTCAGGTGCTCTGCCACAAATCCTCCTTATATCATGCAAGAAAACATGTTCAGAGATTCTGCAGGAGGAAAGAAAGAAATCCAAGCTACAAGAAAAGTATGATATGATTTAGGGAGGGTGTGCAGAGTTAGTTTGTTGGGAATACTGAAAATTTCTAATATGATAATTTCATAGATTGTTTTCTTCTTCTACTAATCGGATAATCCACAACACTTAAGATTTCCAGGCATTTCCATGAAATCTCCCTCTAGAACACAAGATAAAAACTTGTTCCAGAGTGTCTAGTAATAGAGAGTATCAAAGATATTACTAGCAACCGATGAAAATATTACAGCATTGCGGCTGTATTTTCTCAATATGCTCTAGTTTCTGGACAAGACAATGGTAGAGGTGCTACAGAAGGAAACCAAGTTTGTCTTAATTGCAGACATAGAAAACGATCTTCCCGGGTAGACTCCCCGGCTTCATCATGCATGGAACTTTCATGTTTTCTTAGCTGATCCTGTGAAAGATAACCAGGCCAAAAAACCATCCTGGGTAATCATAGAATACATACAATGGATCGCTGAAAATTAACGAGTCGATCTCAAAGTAGGAATTATGTGAAACAACCAGCGAAACTAGCACCAAATGATTAACAGATACTGGAATAACTAAAGTTCCCGACAAAATCTTTTAAAGAACATTTCAAATAAAAAAAAGTTCGACACATGGAGAGAGGTAGGAGAGAGATGACTTGAAACTGCCTTGCATTTGCATGAGGTGAGAGACGACTTGAAATTGCCTCTCGCGAGGTTAAAATCCAATCTTTTTATTGAAATTGAAGAGGATAACTCTGCCACACGACGTCGTAAACCCTTATTTTTCTAGCCGAAGTTGACTCAGAAACTTCATTTCTTTAATGGGTTTTGCTAGCTAGTCTGATTGGTTTCCAAGAAAATGAAGGCGCGGGTTGAATGGCAAAGTAGTAGAAAGTTCCAAACGACGTCGTTTTAAGTGAAGGAGTTATATCCTGTTTGTGTGGTAGGCAATTAAAAACATGGCATTTTGAGTAGAAAAAGGTGTTTATTCTATGTCATTCGTCTTTATTTATTATTATTTTTTTTTAATTGTCTTGAATGGGCACAGTAGTGTATAGCACAGGTTTAGTTTCTCCAAGATTGAGATTTTGCTCTAAGAAAATTGTGGGTTCTTCAGTTGGTGTACAAAGACAGCAAGTTTTGGAGCAAGTGGACAAGGAGCTAAGTAAGGGAGATGAAAGAGCAGCACTCTCTCTTGTCAAGGATTTGCAAGGGAAGCCTGGTGGGCTTAGATGTTTCGGTGCTGCAAGGCAGGTTTGACACCAAAAAGTTTCTCACCCATCTGTTTTTACTTTTACTTGTGGTGCTTTAGTCTTTCTCACCCTTCTGTTGAAGGACCGTTTGCTTCCTTGAATGAGTAAATTAACTGTGCAGATACCACAAAGGCTTTACACATTGGATGAATTGAAGCTAAATGGAATCTTGAATGAGTAAATTAACTGTGCAGATACCACAAAGGCTTTACACATTGGATGAATTGAAGCTAAATGGAATACAAACAAGATCACTTTTATCTCCTGTGGATGCAACTCTTGGTGCTATAGAAAGAAGTCTGCAGATTGCTGGTGTTGCTGGAGGGCTTGCTACATGGAATGCATTTGGGTTTAGTACTCAACAGATCCTCCTGTTCTCCCTGGGGCTGTTGTTTTTGTGGACATTGGACTCTGTTAGTTCCTCGTACTTATCTAAAATTTGTCTCAAAATCCATCTCCTTATTTATTATGTTACCGCAGGCAGCCTTTGGATACTGAATACCTTAACAATGTATGCATTAATATAATCGTGGTTTAGGTTCTACTTGCATACATTTGGTCGTAATTGTGATTTATTTGTCTGTTTAATATCATGTCCACTCGCTCTCAAATATAAGGTCGTTTCCGAATTCGTTATGTTTCTCTATTGCAGAAGGTGTGCCGGGCTGCCTGCACCTCCATGTGCTGTCAAAAATCACCTCCTCGCTATTTTCTTGTATAAAATTTCGAATTTTCTTCCCTAGCAAGTAGTGAGAACTTGAACTAGAATCCCCGAGACTCCTAGTCTACTGTCTATCGCTGCTATAGATTTACTTGTTTCCAACATGTGTGTCGGCACCCTCTATGTTATTTTAGTGCATGTTATTTTAGTGCCTAATCCAGTGGACTTTGTAGGTGTCTTTTAATGGAGGTCTTGGCAGCTTGGTTCTTGATACAGTTGGGCACACCTTCAGTCAGAAGTACCACAATCGGGTTATTCAAGTAAGACCCCTCTCTCTCGTATCAGTCCACACAAATATGATGTCGAAATCTATTCTTTTATCAGCGCTCCATGTCTTCTGTATCGATGGACATCTGAATTCATGTTGATGGAAGTGGTTTCTAATATCACAAATTAACTGCTTTCCAATTGTCCCCCTTTTCTGCCTGCAGCATGAAGCTGGCCATTTCCTGATTGCCTACATGGTGGGCATCCTTCCAAGAGGTTATACACTTACAAGCCTGGAAGCTTTACAAAAGGATGGATCTCTCAATGTTCAAGCAGGGACTGCTTTTGTGGATTTTGAGTTTCTTGAAGAAGTAGGTTGGCTTTTGCGATTTGAATCTGTTCTGCGATATTTCACTGCCTCGCATCTCAACTGTCTCATACACTGCTTCCATCGTGCTGTGTGTTAATTCATGTTTTAATTAGCTGTGGTGAATGGGTTCTGAGTCATACTTAACTGTTCTATTCCAGCTCAGTCTATCAAGTAGCAGAGCTATGGACCCTTTGGAAAGTGGGGACCCAAAATAGCAGTGCTACTTGAACAATCTAGGAACTATTAATTTATGGAAGTTGTCTTGACAGATCAACTGTACTGATAATGTTTCTAGTGGAATTCTCACATAGTGAATTTCTGTTTACTATAAAACTGCATGCTTTTTGTTGATCATGTTTCGGAAGGAACATTATTTTGAAATTACTTTATTCTTGGTATCACTGCTGATTCTTCCACTTTCCATGACATACAGGTCAAAACAGGAAAGGTATCAGCTACGGTATGTAGTTGACTTCTTAAACTCAGATTTTGCTGCTTGTGAGTGAAATACAAAATTGAATTTTGCTGCAGAAATGATTAAGCTACTTTGACGTGATAATTATTCTTACATATAGACTTTGGATGTTCTTTAGACCCTGAACAGATTCTCCTGCATAGCACTTGCGGGTGTAGCAGCCGAGTACCTTTTATTCGGATACGCCGAGGGTGGACTTGCTGATATAAATAAGGTCTGAGCAAATCCTCAGATTAATCGTTTTTGAAGTTCTCTAACGACAGGTTTCATCATGCAGAAATCTCAGGAATGTGCAAATATTGACTTTAACCATGGAACCTTTTTCATTTGATTATTGCACAGCTGGACATGTTAATCAAGGGCTTAGGCTTCACGCAAAAGAAAGCAGATTCCCAAGTCAGATGGTCTGTCCTGAACACTATCCTAATGCTGCGTCGTCATGAAGGAGCCAGAGCAAAACTTGCAGAGGCCATGGCAATGGGATTATCTGTAGGATGTTGCATCGGCATTATAGAAGATAATATAGATGATGCAGATATCTAGTTCTTGCTGGGTTTACAGCCACTGCTGCTTCCTGGGAATTCAACCTCTGCAACAATTTTCTAAACAAATTTTGCTGGATATCATATGTAGAGACTCCTACCTGTAATACTTATTGTAAATCATTTAGACCATTCATAATTCTATGTCAATGGGCTTTTAGTCCTCTCTTATCTATACGACAATTTTCTAGTTTAGATGAAAGAAAATTAGAAAAAAACACCTTTTCCTACTCATAATTTAATTGTTTTTATAGTCAAAACTGGCTTTTAGAAGTTGCTGCATCTGGATACTGGTTTTCTTTGTTTCTTCTCTGGAACCTGTAACAGAAATAGGCATGCTTGAGGTTCTGTTGCCAGTATTGTTTTCTTTTTAGCAACGCCATTGGCAGATGCCCTGAAATTGTAGATGGCCAGCAGTTGAATCTATATCTATAAATTATATTAAACTGCTCCCAAGAAATGCAGTGGGGATGTAGCTCAAATGGTAGAGCGCTCGCTTTGCATGCGAGAGGTACAGGGTTCGATCCCCTGCATCTCCAAAACTATTTTTACCAGTTTAAACGACATCGTACCCTGTCATTATTCAGCTGCTAGTTTCCTACTTCGTATATGGAGCCCAAAAATAATTTCATCGAGGATTTTTTTTAAATAGATATGCTTTTGAGTCCACTTAGTGAAAGGAGATAAAATTTAAATAGCACGTCCTGCTATCCATCTGAGGTTTGAATCAAGCTTGAATTAATATTTCAAAAGTAATTTTTATTTTTTTTATAATTTAAATTATAATTTTTTTGGTATTTTTATACATCAAAAATAATTTATAAAAATGAAAAATATTATCTGAACAAAAATCACTTTAAATAATAATATTTAACTACACTCCCTGTCATATACTAAGCTCCATGTTACAATTTTTTTTTTAATTATTTTCAAATTCCTTTTTAATCATGTCAGAATTTTATTCAGTTCGATATGCATAGACGTAGATCACTAACATTTGGATATGCGATTATTTTTAATCTTATATAACAAAATAAAGTCTAAAATTATTTTATATTTTTAAATAAGTTTCTAATTTATTATTTACACAATATTTTAAAACCAAATAACTAAAATTAATCACATCATTTGCATATAATTATTTCCAAATATCCTCCCTATGTGTAAATCGCAACCCTTCATTATGGTGATCTGGCTTGAAAATATTATTATAAAGATTATAGAAACCTGATACACACACACACACACACACACACAAGGGCTCGAGTTTGAAAAGAAAATGAGTCATCAATCATATATATATATATATATATATATGATCCACCCCATTATAAATTAAATACAAGGGCTCAAGTTTGAAAAGAAAATGAGGCATCAATTAATCTCCTAACACATATCAATCTTCACTTCTTAATATGAACAACCTTCGGTTATGTGCAATATTTGAGGAATTCTGACATGATTCTGGAGATTAATGCTCTCTAGCAAACATGACGAGCATGCGGTTTGATATCTCTGGACCTGAAATAGGTCAAAAACTGTCCAGGCAGCTCTTCCAAGAGAGCTTGAACGACAGAAATCTGTCCACCTGTTCACAGCACAATGAACATGTTAGCTGAAATTTCAAGAATAAAGAGAATATACACAAGTAAATTCCCAGCACCACCTTCTGACTATAGTCTATAACTTGAAATGGGTAGCGGTCACTTGTATTCAAGCATGAATGAAAAGACTCAACGAGGTCAAACAGGAGCACTCAGCTTATAAATGATAGAGGCCAAGTATTCCAACACGAGCAGACTCTCAACAAATAAGGTATGTTAAGAGTGGCTAGTCAGTTTGTGCGCGCGCTGCATGGGCAGCTCAGCAGTATGGCCACAGATGTGTATGATCAAGGCAGCAACGAGCCATCATCATCTGGATTTTCTTTAACACTCCAAAAGCGATTTTATGCTGTTAATTATATGATCTTTATCCACCAGACAGACAGCATCTCACTATGAACTGCCAATTATGGTTTCTAAATATCATCTACCAGTATCCAATCTTATTTATAAACGAAGGCCTCAATGAATTGCATTCAGCCACCCAACTTTAATTTAGTACAAAGGGAGCTCAACCGTCATGGGATCATATCCAAAACAGATGGAGCTTGCGGTTTTGAGTCAATTTTAAAAAGCATGAGGCAGTACAGTATACCTATGAGTTGTTTCCAACAATTTAGACCTTACTTTGATTTGTCAGTCTGTCCCATAAAGATGACAAAGCTTTTACCAGCTTTTGGTTCATTCCAAAAAGTTTCCAGGGATAAAAAAGGTGGCATCAATTATACTTACTGTTCACTTCTCGCATAGGGACAAATTGCACAATATCCCGTGTAGCCATCCGACCAGTAGAACTCTGTAATCGTTGTCCGTTATCAGCATCAAGGATCTGCAAAAGAACAAGATTTAGAGCATTTTCGTTTCGATATTGAGATTTCTAATCGGTGCAGATGAATGGTCTCTGCCAAATGTTCAAAATTAATCTACAAATAAAGCAAATTTGTAACAAGATTACTGAAGAAAAGCACACCTCCATTTGTGTAAAGTCTGCACCTCCTACTCCGACTATAAGAATTGATAGAGGAAGATCAGATGCCCTCACCAAGGCATCTTTGGTTTCTTGCATATCTGTGATGACCCCATCCTAGGAAAGGTGACAACATATTTTATTACAAAAACACAAAGGCAAACAGGTGAAAAGGGAAAACAAGGTTATAGCTCCCTTTACCGTTATAATGAGCAAGACAAAATACTTGCTATTGCTGTTTGAGAGAGACTGACCAGCAATTTGTGCTGCCGTGTTGATCACCGGGCCAAATAAAGTGGGTCCAGAAAGAGAAACATTGTGTAGTGCAGATGCATAAGCAGCCATGATGCCTTCAATGCCCTCGACCTGTTAAATAAAGAACTCAACTGTTCTTTAAAGGGCTCATGAAATTGCTGATCGTAGTAAATATACAAATTCATGGGCCTATATATAATTATTTCCCAAAAGGAGGGGGGCATCAATAAAAAGGTTCCAGCCAACTAGCAACTCCATCTACCACTGACAGTCTAAATGATCATGAGGTCGTAACATTTCATTAGAATTAAGCTTAGGAATGGAAATTAGCATGAAAAAAAAAAAAATATTGGATAGCAAAGCAAAGAGTTAGAAAATATCTGCCGAATATTCATTAAAACTTTGAAAGTTGAACAAGAAAAAGGAAATCTTGTATTAGCTTCGGAGAAACCAGAGCTCATGTATGCAATCCAATTCAATAACTGTGAGGATAATCAAGCAATGCAATTATCTTCCTACCTCAAAGCTGGCACTGCCATTCAAGTTGAAACAATGAGATATTGTTCCGGCTGGTGTCTTTCCTCCAAATCCCCAAGCAGGAAAACGCCTATCAGAATCATAAAATTGTATGACCTGCCCGACTTCCATTATAGCCTGCAGATAATTGTCGATCAGCTTAGCAGCCAATTCATTGATGAATTATATTTTCTTCTAAATAGCAAAAGGAAGTCCAAATAATAATAAAAAAGCTCATTCTACACCCACTTGAAAATATATGGCACATAAGATGGCCTCTTAACTTGAACGATCAAAGCTGCTTTATCACTAGGAGATAGCATTATATGGTTCAAACCGATAACTGAACAAAACTTGTGCACTTCATATAATTTGATTCAGTTTAGTATGAAAAAAAAAAAAAATCTTGTTTTCGGGCTCAATTTTGCATTGCAAAACTGAATATACAAGAACAAAATAATGAAAGTAAAGTTTTTGTCCATGTTCTTAACCACTCTGTAATCCATTTAATATTTTTTTGGTGGTGAAGTCTATATGCAATTACATGCATGATTCATATTATTTCCATTCAATAAGTTGCGGTCATTCTGTTTGGTTTCAATAATCCCGATTCCCTTATAGATATTAGTCTTTCAGGTGAAAGTATTGGTGAAGAGTGGGAAGTGGTCTTATCGTGATGAATTCCAAGAGTGGGAACATCTTGGATGATCAAACAGTTCAAAAACATATCAGCTGGTCACTAAATGTAAAATGCAGTTTTATCATTCTAATACATCTCAATTATAAAATCTCTAGAGAATAACTACTATCCATAATAAGTGCAACAAAGTACCACAGCCTCACCTGCTGGTAAGAATTCAACCGGCCCGAAGGATCTATGTAGTGCAAGGAATCTGGATTTCGAGGATTTCCATTTGAAGCTGAAAAAAGAATATCCAATGCATGAAACAGATCTCAAACTAAAGAGGAAAGAGGTGAGGTGAATAAAAAATTATTAATAACAACACAATCAAATGCTATTTACCCGTAAAGTCAACAGCAACCATAAAATTTAGCTCAAAGCCACTTGAAACATAATCCAGAAAACTATACTGTTCCTTCTCCAAAAATAGATCCACAAACAGCTGACCCTTCAGCACCTATCACGCGAAGTGCAATTAGAGAAGACAATCAAGTCGTATATTATATTTTATGCATAGAAAGTATTGACACCTTCTCATGACCATGGCTGGACTGTATAACGAAATTAGCACCATTTTTTTCTCTGTGAAGAGTTTCCAGGTCTGCCATAGATTTCTGAAGCTTACTGAAGAAATAAATAAATAAAAATGTATTAATATTGGCACCAACCACTAAAGTCAATAAGATAAAAAAGTAAAAAAATATATGAAAAGCCAAAGGAAAAACAAATACCCAATCAGCACATGATTTCCACTGCTGTTGAAATCAAAGCACTCGATGACAAGGGGGTTTTCCTGTATCAAAGTGAAACGTGATAAACTAACAACCTTTTGCCAACCTGAATAAACAACGATATCAAGCACTACATGAACTTTAATCTATCATCTAAAAATAGTTTAAGACATGACACTTGCCTTGCTCCCAAACTGCTGCATACTTAGGCATAGGGGCCTCCACACTGGATTCAGATTGTTGTTCACCACCTCAGTCTTGCATATAGGCACATAACCCCCACCCTCTACCATTCTAGATATTCTTAAGAATGGATCCTATTACAAAAAAGAAAAAAACCTGAGATTTAATATTGATGACAAACATTAACACTCATTTCTCTCTACTTACACTCAGGGAAAATAAATCTTTGTTAGCCAATTGATAACACCGCAGTGTTATGTCGACTGCAGTTCTTGAAGCAATTGTTTCCTCTGCATGGACTGTGAGTGCCCCTAACTTTCGGAGGATTCCATGCCCATTTCTGTTCTGGAGTTGAATAGTTAACGTACGATCATGTCTTGTTACTATCTGCCAAAAGCAAAAATAAATCGAAACATTAGTGTCATGTTCATGAAAAAATGTCTGAAAATGACAGTAAGTCCGTCCAAAATGATCACACAATGGTGAGAACACTATTCAGATTAGTTCGAGCTGCATCAATGGTCAACTAAAACAAGTGGTGCGAAGCTTCATAGGCAAACTGTCGAAGCAATAAATTAGTTTTATAATAGCTCCCTCATGGTTTTTATTACCAGCTCTTACTTCATGTAATGACCAATCTTTAATAAAATCAGCAGCCTGTTACGGTTTTGCCGTGTTATAATGTGGCTATGCAGAATCACATCCTTAATAGTGCCATTCTACAATGGTAACAGAAGCATTCCAAGGATAACAATATCAAATAAAATCCTATTTAGCCAATTTTTATCCTCCCTAGTTTCTTTCACTATATTAAAACTATCTGCCCTTCTCTTAACTCCATATTGGTTCCCTGACCCATTCTTTCACTACAATTTTATTATTCTCATAATTTTTCTCGTAGAGCATGTTTGAAAATTGAGATAATTGCTTCAAAAATTAAGATCTAAGGTTCTTCATAAATATCTCAAAATCTTTTCTATTTTTCAGAAAAAATCATTAGAAACTCAAGTTTTGTTGCCTATTTCATAGCTATACAATTATTAATGTATTTGCTTAGTTAAATTCATCAAAAGAGTATAAATAGCTAAAAATTTGTTAGGAGCTGCTGATTCGAAATAAGTACCTTGCATAAACTCCACAAGCCATATCACATTAAAAGGAGCTTACCTCAGACAAAAAACAGCTGGCTTCTCCCAAAAATTCCTGATCCTTCAACTTCAGTGACTGAAAGGCAACAGAGAACAGATTTTAAAATATAAACTTCACCTTCAGAAAAATTTGTCTCACTATTTTATTAGAGGTTAATTTGTTCTGCTGCTTCCATTTTAATTCTTTTTATCTCTTTCTTCTCTCACTAAAATTTCGTTGGTGTTATAATCCAAAATGTTTGTGCTTGATATCTTGAACATGATATTTTCTTATTCCTTTTTTCAACCGAGGGCGGCTTCTATTTGTTATGAACCTGGCAGAAGTTATCTGGTTTATGTAACTAACACGATCAATCACGTGAATTGACAGTTTCCAAACTGCTTTCAGCAAGTCTTTACTTGTGAAAAAAGATGGTGGACTGAATTTTCAGAGCATAATCAGTTGATATGCAGAACTGTACCTTTTGTATGCATTCAACTGTGAGAAATGGAATCAAAATAATATATAACAATTGGAACAAGAAACTGATGTACCTTCACTGGTTTATTGTGATAGCTGGTATCCACATCATAGATATGAAAGCTAAAAGAGGGCAGGGACAGAATGTGAGTTGAAAACTCTGAAGAGAATAACATTCAACACAACATTGAAAATGTTACAAGATAAAAACTTGAAAACCAGCATTAGGAAAGATTGAGCAGAACTTACACAAGTGGCTGAACCATCTCAAATTGATATGTAACTGTAATCTTCTGAATCCAAGTAGGATTTAAGTTGTTCGAAATGACTTCTGTTCTACCAACTTCCTCTAGCTTTCCATCCCTTTTCTTTGCAAGCAAAACTACCATCGGGTCACTCTACAACACAAATCTTTTTTGTCAAAATCACAGAACACAAGCACTGCCAGCTTTCTGAAAAAAATGCATATTTTACATCTCTCAACAAATAAACCGAAAACGGAGTCTCCTGATCCCTTTGATTTTTTCTCATGTTCGACCCCGACATCAGCCATAGCAAGAGGCCATCAACACCCTGCCCAATAATTTCTAACATAGAGCAGACACTCATCCTTGGACTATGGTCAAATAAGTGGAAACACGAAAAAAAGCCACGCAGCTAGCTGAGAAATGGGATATCAAGAGATGATATAAAATTTCCAGCTTTGACATGCATAGAAAAGTTACAGGGCAAACAATAGAGAGGCTCAGATGATCTGAGAAAAGGATAAGAAGGTGGATCCATGAGAACATAACAATTTGGCAGGTTGCCACAACATCAAAAGGACATGAAATATGCATATTAAGTTCACCGTATTACCTTGGATGTGATGTCACGATCAAGCAAGTTTGATGCTGATAAAGACAACTGCAGAGCATATTTGAATAGCATGAATACATCGTAAGGTAACGAAAATAAGTTCATAAACAGTATAAACTAATATAAAAGATATACACAGATATTGAAAGCTAAATATCCTTGCACATGGATAACCAACAGCTAAGCAAAAAACTTCCTGCATCTTGGCTAATTGGGTGCACAGCATTCTTGTCTTAAACAAGAAGATAGAATCCATTGATTATAAGAATACTAGAAATTCCCATCCTTGATCACATTTGTCATGAAGGCGAACCAAATACTCACTTTTTCTGCACATTAACACGTTGCTTTAAATTACAATCCAGTGACTATTGTCTAATGTTCTACTAAATCTATTTAAATGTTAACAATGAAGCAGCATGCATATATAAGCTTGCCCGTTTAACAAAAGGTACAGCATGAATGGGTGTTTGGAGATCCAGATTCAAGACCAGCCTATTACTTATGTCAAGATAAATTGAGGTGAAAAAATGAAAGAAGTTAACGATTAAGAGCCTAAGAGCTGACCATGGCAAGAGGCAAAGGAAAAGTCAACATCAATTAAAATAAAAAGCATCTGCAGGTTATGGCATGAACAAAAAGGATAAAGAAAAAATTAAAGCACGTTTTATTAATAATGAACTGTCAACATTCATATCATAAAGAGCGATTCAAAAGTTAATTTTTTTCTCATTCCCATAAGCTAAGTCATGTTTACAAAGCGTTCATCTTCATATGTTTTGTTTGGGGAAGCAGCATCTAGGAGATGAGAGTAAAGTCCAAGCACGCAGGACAAAGGTGATACAGGGCTATTCAACATTACAAGGAAATGCATTATCATATCAATTAAGGATGCAAATCACAAACAAATATCTGCACATATTCCATCTAGCTTCTTTAACCTGTTGACAATTCTTGTACCAACATTGTTCGAGGACACCATGTCACATATTCAACATGGCTTCATTTATAAAAAAATTTCAAGTTACATCCAGCTCAAAACAAAACTACTTTTTTCGTACAAGAATTCTCCAAACCTAACTACACAGAGAATCAATAAACCAGACAAAAAGAGCTCCGCGCTTCTATCAAGTTAATGCCACTGAATATAAGAGGCAACAGCAGTACACCAACTAAATCCTTAAAGGTTTTTCCAATCCCAATTTGATTTCTGGTTTTAAATAAATCTCAACTAAATGAACAGTAAAATTCTAACCATCCTCTGTTTTCCAACCATCCTCTGTTTTAATACAGAGACTTAGGGTTTCTTTAAAGTTTAAACCAAAACCATAAAATTTCATAAACCTTTTAATTTTATGAACAGTTCAAAGAAATTCCATGTTAATATTTACAGCCCAGTTGACATGTTTAAAAAAACCACATTGGAAAAAAGAAACGGTCCAATTAAGATGCCGTTTGGCTCCGCCGGTTAAATAATTGAAAAACAAGAATCCAAAGAGAACCAAACCCTAAGAAATAAGCAGCAATAGATTCCTTCTAATAATTACACTAGCAAAGAGTCAAACTTTTTAGCTTTTCTTTCTTTACAGATATAACAAAATAAAACAAAACTAAAATTCAAATAAATATTAAAAAATTCATCCTGGCCAAGTGACATTCACAGCACCCATTCTTTGAAATTCAATAAATTAATAATACACAAACATACACATGGGTTTTTTATTTATTAACACAAAAAACGTAACGTATACCTCAACTTGAGTAAAAAGAGCCTGCTGGCCATTGGATTTGAAGAAGAAATCAACAGCATCATTGTGGGCAGCATTGTTGTTACTGTTGGGATTTTGTAGGGATGTCCCTCCAATTGCTTGTTTCCCTCCTCGTACACCAGAATAACAAAGTCCCATCTCCCTCTCTAAATACTTACAACACAAAAAAGCTTAAAACTTTCTCTTTCAAAAGCCAAAAGCTCAGACTTTCTCTTTCAAAAGGGCTAAAAACTCTCTCTTGAATCCTCTTCGAAAGGGCTAAAAACAAGTCTAAGTATTTATAGAGAAATACCAAAATATATTTTGCACACACTCGAAAACCTGAATGTCTTTCTAGGAAACAAAGTCAAGCAAAGGATTGAGCCTTTATTACAAGTAGTTACACCTATAAAACGTTCCATATAAGCATCGTTTCCTTTTCGATTAAACTTCTTGTTTCCGTATAACACTAGAATTATGATACAGAGAGGTAATTATCTTACACTTTCTAATGGAAAGTCATATTTAATTATGGAAGGGAATAAAATAATTGAGTCAATGTAGAAGTTAATAGCATAACTTGTAATTATAAATTAATGGAGTCAATAAATTAATTTTTGAATATGATAATTATAAGAATGATAGTAGTATGAATATACATGTCAATTGCATGATAGGAAAAATAAATACCACTATATATATATGCTAAATAATTTCTCTTAAAAAAAATAATATCAACTTCAATTATACTGCCTTAATTTAATCAAAACAAATAATTAATAATTAAAACTAAAAATTAAGCGGTTTTTAAGAAATTATTTCCTTGTTAAAAAAAAGGAGAGATGTAGACTTCTGTAGTATGCCGAGCAGTGCAATACGATGTTACTTGCTGTATTTTTCATATTCCTCAATGCATGATAAAATAAATTTCTAAGCATATGCAGACATCCTGTTAATTTCTTACGTTACAGTTATTCTCATTACTGATCAATAAATTAAGGTAATCATCTCAGCTTGAACTCAGAAGAGGTTGTAAGAAGAAATTCTAGTGAGATATCATCAGATCTGATTCAATTAGAGAATGGTTTAATTAGTTTCAATACATAACAGTTGATCCAAAAATACCCCACTAATAATAAATAAATGGAAAAAACGAAGAAAGGAGAGTCAATGTTCCAATGGATTTTGAGAAATATAATGGTCGTGAGATACAGAAGCCATGGAAATCAAAACTGTGTTCTTTGAATGGACTTTTCACCACGTGAATAACCAGGTAATTGCAGTTTGTCATGGCCAACGAAATCTACAAAGCATAGGAAAAAGCAAATGTCTTTCATCGTAAACTGGAACAATTCATATGAAATATAATATCGAGACCATTTCTGTGAAATAATGAAAGGGAATTTCCCTTCATGCAAGATTTCATGCATGGAAAAACAAGAATATGGAATCCCGTCAACATTTCTTGAAGGCTCTATTGCTAGATAAATAGCAGTAATAATTTCGTTTCATGCAATATATACCAAGTGTTGGAATTTAGAAAGACCATAGATATCTCCTTCATGAATTGATAAAGCTTTTTTACAGTCCTCCCAGCTGGAATTACAACCCAGGACGATACAGTGAGCCGAAAACCCATCTGTTATTACAGAGTAAAGTGATCCTGGATGAAATTAAACTAACTGTTTGTGGCAGATTTTTCAAGTCTTTTTGTTTCTTACAAAGAAGCTTCACAATCTTGACTTCGCTCTCATGCATGCATGCGGGCCTTGCATGTTCTTACTAAGCTTCATATCAGATCAACCAGAAAGCTTTGACAGATAAATTAAAAAAAAAGAGACTCCAAATTTTTAACAAATTAAACTCGTAGTATAAAACGACCATATAAGAAATTGACTAATAATAAGATTTTTTTTTTTTTGGATTTGAGGAAATCCCACTTCCCGGAAAGAGTATTTTGTGGATCCAGGTTAGCGAGTAAAACCCCGGCTATCTCAGACTCTTACAAGAGGTACACGTCCTGACTCAAACTTAAAATTTACTGTGCAAATCTCAAACCTTTTACCACTACACCATATTCTTTAGGGATGATTAGTAATAAGATGCGGTGATGTTTATTTATGTTGGATGGTTTCACTTGGAATTTTAATATCTTTTGTATATTTTCGTACAAAAGTTTAGATTAATTTTCTAAATCTTTAATAACCCCATTTGGTTAATGTTTAAAATGAAAATTATTGTTATTTTCAAATTATTTTTTTATTTTTAAAAATTAATTTTTGATCCGTATCACACATCAACTCAAACAACTTCAAATTACCTCGTCAGATTAGCATTCCACGGTATGAAATCTTATAGTCCAAGAAAAATTACTACTTTAATCGTATCTTAAGGATGATAAATAAGCAATATTTGAATCTATGGTAAGCGTTCAAATACGTAAATTGAAAGGGATGTTAATCAAGTCGGTCAACATATATTTTATACATAAGAGGTTTAGTCAAGATATTAGCCCATAATTTATCAATCCTGTTAATTAACATGCCTTGGAGCTGAAGTTATTGGATTTATAGCACCATAATGAAGTCCAGCCATGTATTTATCAATGAATTTGCACGTGATAAGGGAATGTTTACTTGTTTGGAAAATATTTTTGAAAAAAAAATAAAAAAATAATTTGTATTTTAAATTAAATTAAAATTTTAGTGTTTTCACATAATTGAACGACGTGGAAGTTGACGAGCCATTCCAAGCTATGATATCAAGAAATAGTTGAACCAAAGATTAATTTTCTCTGATATTTACTTCAGTCGATTTTATTAATCGGAGAAAAGTTTCAAATGGAATTCTTAACGCTCTTCCCTGACCGCCGACACGACTACTTGTTGAAAGTTCAAAAGTCTGTTGGTTCCAAGCACCCAGACGTCTGCTCAGACTAAACGATCCTTCCTTTCTCATCAAAACCTTTATCTCCTCCAGACCCGAGGCATCCAGCACTATGGAGTTGAGACAAATTCATCGTACAGGTCTATACATTTGCCAAGCCCATGCTGTTCATGCATCAATATTACTTGGAGCCTCGTGGGAATTTTCAATTTTGAATCAAGCATCAGGCTTGTCACCATTTATAGACAGAGAAGCAATTGCATACTTACTAGCCATGTAGTTCTCCCAGGCCATTGCTCGATTCAATCTTATCAAATTACAGCAACCTGTTTGATATGTAGCAGGCCAACATTTACTCGCATGATGCAAGGATTACGATAGTTTTAAGGAGCCTATGACGAAATTTAATCAGTCCAGAAACAGGAACTTTAATAGTCAGCATCGACAAGGGCACAAACTTGAGCAGAAAGGCTGGGCCTGTTACGTGCATAAACTTGAAACTGTCTTGAAGGCAATAAAATCTAATTAACAGGGAAAAAAGAAAATGAGAAAAAACCATGCAGCAAGCATGAGATCTGCACATTACGTTAGCAATAGGAGACAGATGGATCAGCAAAGGAGTACCAAGCTGAAACTCGTGGAGGTACAGTTTATGGCTTGGCTCCATGGTACTGGAGTGCCTGGTTATAATTTTATAATGCATCAACAGTATACGTTGAGCACAATTTATCAACTTGATGAATTTCCCTCCTATGCAAGGAATCAGCCTCAAATGTCAGCATCAACATAAAGGAAACCTGAAGAAACTTCATCTCCCATTGGCGGTGGAAGGGATCTGCACACAAGGTTAGCGATGAGAGATGGATGGACCAGCAAAGGAGTACCGAGATGAAACAGATTGAGGTGCAGTTTCAGGCTTGGCTCCATGGTACTGGAGCAGCCGGTTATAATTTGATGAGGCATCAGAAGCATTCATTGAGTATAATCTATCCACTCGATCAGTTTCCCTCCTACGCAAGTGATCAGCCTCAAATAGGCTAGTCTCTCTAGGACCATCAACATAATAGGAACCTGAATAGGCTTCATCTCTCCTTGGAGGTGGCAGATATGCATCTGCAGATGAAGCACTGTAATGGTAAGTATAATATGGATCCCTTGTGTATGGGTCCAAAGCAGGGAGAGCAGAGCCCGATGTAGTTGAAGTTATCGGAGTAGTAGCTGGCTGCAATTCACGTATACCACCAGGATTATATGCCTGATTCAAGTAGAAAGGATCGACCGGCACAGCCTCTCTCTGCAAAGGTTCCATGTCTCTGTATATAGGGTAAGGCTGTCTAAGAAGGTGCTCTCTTTCCTGGTCTCTCGAGTATGGGTCTAGAATAGACGAAACATGAAGTGAGGGAGCCAACTTTCTTCTCTCTCCTGAAAGGCCATAAGTTCGATAATCTTTTTCACTCATAAATAAATCACGTAGAGTCTCATCTCTATGTGTAGAGCCCACCTCCCTGTACTCTACACGTTGATCCCTTACATTAGAGAGCACAGGATAACTCCTAGCATCATAATTGGCTCTAGCAACTGCTTCCCTGTCTGAATGGACCCGCAACTCTCTTGATCCTGCATAAAGGTCTCTATCCCGAACAGTTACAATTGGCGGGGAGCGGACAGGCCCTCTAACCCTTTGGAATAGTGCGCTGAGCTTCCGAACCTGAGAGAAAAGTAGATATAACAAACAACTTCAATACATGAAGAAAACGAATTCATACCAAACTACCAGATTAACCCATCGAGTTTTACCTGTTGAACAGTAAGTTCTGTTTTAAACTTGTTCTTCTCATTATAATTGTCCTTTATAGCCTTCTTGAAAACACTCTCATTGATTGGATAGCAGTCCTTGTGAACAACAAAACGCACCTAGAATTAAAAAGCATCAGAAAGCAGATCTTGCAAAGTTGACAAGAAAACAAAAATGTGACTAAAGAGAAGTTGGCCTTAAAATGAAAACAAAACCTGAACTGGGAAGGAACCACCAAAAGCCTTGGGCTCCAATTTTACTCCACCAGAAGAAGATGCTTCATAGATACCATACATAAGTTTCAGATCAAAATCATACAGGAAAAGCTTTAGTCCAGGTCTCACACCCAATATGAGTTCCTTTTTATTCATTGTGACACCCATGACACGATAGCGGAAGCAATCTGGCTTTGTCTTTGCACTGCACATAAAGATCATGCCACCAAGCTTTTCTTTCTTCTTCTTCTCATCCTGTTCATTCTTTTCTTTCCCATAAAGTTTCCCTTTGTTTTTTTCATTCCTCGAGCTTTTAGCTGAGCTGCCATGCTTTTCTTCCCTCTTTTGGTTCTTTTGATCCTTATTTGAACCAACTAACCTTACTTTGTTCTTTTGATTCTCTTGGCCCTTCTCAATGTGCTGTTTGCCAGAATCGTTCTTTTCACTTGAATTTAGGTTACTAGCACCACCATGCTCATTTTTTCTACTTTCATAGCCTCGCAAGGGACTCTTCTTTCTGTTTTTTCCTTGAATTTTTGGACTGCTTTTCCCTTTCTTGGACTTCAAAGAATTGCTAGTTGAAGACTTTTTTATAGCTATAGATTTAGCCCTCAATGGTTTGGGGGTTCTTTTTCTGGATGATTGATCTTTGGCTGACGCTTCTGCATGATTTCCATCTTCATTGTTGTTCGTTTCAGACTGTGACTTAGACAATGATTCTGTAGGATTCTCAGTTTCCTGATTGTTATTCTCCGCTGCATGCGATTTCATGGAGACTTCAGCCAGATTCTCAGTTTTTGTATTGTTAATCGCTTGTTCCATCGCCTGCGAAGCAATCTTGCCTGCCAATCCCAATATCGACTCTGCAGACAAAGTAAGGCGGCCAATAAAAACAAGATCAATGATCAATTCAGTTAAATTTTCAATTCTTTATATTGCGAATCTTGGCGTTTTAGGAATGTCAAGTATTATCTTAATATCAACAAGGAATTATAGTTCATTTTTGGAAGTAGAATATTAATAAGAAGCATGATGCTATTTCGGAATACATCATTCGTAGGAATCTTCACAAGATTTAGGAGTTACAGTTTACTAGGAACTGGATTATTAATTAGAAGTTTTCTATTATTTATGGTTTTCTTATCCTATTTAGTTTAGAACTAGTACGACTTTTTTGGTGCCTATAATAGGAGCACCTATTTTATCTAATTGAAAGACTTTCGATAATGGAATAGTGAGTGTTTTGGTTTAGTTGAGGGTTGTGGCTTGAGCAACTCTTTCTCCTTTCCATAAAAGCTATCTTTCTTTTCTTCTATTTTTTTTCTTGATATAGCAATCTCAGATTACTATTTACAGCTACTCTACAGTAACAAGCCCAGTCCCTTCTAAAACAAGCCCCTAACTAATAATGTGGGACATGGATCCAAAGGTGCCTTTACACCAATGATTACAGGAAGTTGAAGAAAAGTTGCAATTTGATGAGATTTTAGCCATGAAATGCCTTCCTTCCTTCTCATAGCACCACGTTGAGGATCGCAAATGCCATTAACAATAGTTCATGCTTCAATCATTCCCAATAATATACGAGGTAAACAAACATGTCCAAGAATAAAAATGGTAACAAACATTAGAGAGTAATAGAGGATGGGTGGAAATCATGCATCTTCAAGGATAGAACATGTTATATTTGCATAATACATTCAAACTCTGTCCAATTGCAACAAATCCCCTCCCAAACAATAGAATAGGAATAGAGAGAAATTACTGATAGAAGAGAATGTCAGTGTAGAACTGGGGAATTAGAGGAAAAGATGCTTTATACAGCTTAAAATTAAATCAGTAGCTCATTGACAGAAGCCAAGTTCAAATCAAAATGTATCATAAATTAAAAGGAATTAAAAAGAGTTTTTCAATTAAATCTAGGCTTCAACATTTCTACACTGCAACCTTACTTTTGCTAGGGCATAATTTACTTTAAGTTTTTTCTTAACATAAACTTCTATACCATCAGCTGAAGTTTTATATAAGAAAAAACACGAAAAAAGTTGACTGTTTTAGTTCATTGACTGTTTTAAAAACCTTCATAAATGATTGGTGAATGTAACCAAGCAATGCATTAGCTCCTAGGTTCTTCAGCCATATTTTTCAATGATGTGTACCATCCTCCTCTTGCATGCTTAGCGATACCTTCAAACGCTCAAAGAGCAAATATTTTGCGCTTGCAACAAAACTACCATTAAACTATGTTATTTCTCAATATGAAACAATTTGACACCAAACAAAACAATCCAAACCATTGATTCTTAACTCTAGATACTCACAATCCTTTCTTTTCCGGAGAAAACAAGAAAACCACAATGCATTTAAACAATCCTACAGCTGATAGCCGCTAATTCCCGATACGTCTTCACAAACCTGATGCCACGTTTGTACCACATGGATCCTCAGTCACCATAAATAAATAATAAATAAAAATCTACCCGGATAAAAAGAGACAAAAAAACCTGGCTTTCCTAGAAGCAAAAAACCCAATCCAGATAAAAATATTCTAGTCAAGCAAACAATTCACACAATGAAAACACAAACTTCCTCGATCTGCCAATTCAAATCTCACCAAACACAGAACGATCAATGAAACCAATAGAAAATATGCACACAAAATTGAATTTAACACACAAAGCTCAAAAATCAACAAAACCCATATTTTTTCTCTCTCTTAAACATAAGAACCGAGTTCAATCATAAGAAAAACATAATTCAATAACTAAAAGTTCGAAATTTTACCTTAATTTCTTCCAATTTCTCTGCGTATTATCAACAAACAGCAAGTGGGCGTGTATAAAATCAATGCAGACCCATGATAAAAAAGAGAATTACGGGGGCGGGGCGTTTTTATTTCAATTATAAATCAAGTTATTGCTATTAATATTATAAAGAGAGATTGAGAGAGAATTAAAGATAAGAAGCGAGGAAAGCAGGAACAACTTTAATGGTAGAATGTATTTTGAAGAGCCAAATTTTTAAAATAACTCTTTGAATAGTGTATATATAATTTTTTTGTTTGATATGTGTTTTAATGGTAAAAGCTATTTTGGAGAGCCATTTTTTTTTTTAATATTATTTTAAATATAATATAATTATTTTATATGTAGTTTAATTATACAATTAATTATATAATTAATAGAAATAGATTATATAATTAAATAATTATTTTTAAAAAACCCTCAAACAATATAATTATTGATTTTGTATATAATTTTTTACTCTTATTAAAATATTTTTAAATAAAAATAAAAATAAATATTTTTAATATAATTATATTATTTTTTAATATATATTAGAAAATAATATATATATATATATATATATATATATATATATATATATATATATATATATATATATATATATATATATATATGAAATTATTGATATTCAATTATTCTAATTATAAATAGCAGCTCATGTAGGAGAAGGTATTTTTACCTTTAGTTTTAACACTCCCGTTAAAGGGTCTACAATTATACAAAATAAGTTAAAAAATTCTTTTTATATTTTTAATTATCCTAATGCCTGTGCCGCTGCAGTTGCCCTAATAGGCCATATTGCCACATAGGGATTGAACGGTGGGTCGGGTACCCTTCATAAACTGTAACCCGAATCCGCTAACCCGTTTGAAAATTTTCTTTTTTTGGTATGCTAAAAATCGGTTTTTCCATTACAACCTTTTTGTATTACGCCTAATGCTTAAACTCCGTCGTTTTGGATAGAAAAAAAAAGTGTTTGGCATTGACTTTTTTTTTTAAAAAAAAAAACTTGAATTATATTTTTGTTTTAAATTAATTTTGTAAAAAATAAAAATAAAATGTATTATTTTAAAATATTATTTCAGAGCAAAAACCACTTTACACTTCGAAATACAAAGTGTTTTTCTACCATTTAATTATTTTTTTCTCAAGGTGGATTATATAGCGCATTATGAATATGTTACTCAATAATTTGATTATTATTATTATTTTTAAAAAACAATTAGGAGTAAGAGCTTTAAATTATGGATTGAGTGGTTGCGAATCATTGACATTTTTCTTGTATGATCAATTGCCTGCTTATGCACCGATGCAGGTTTCACAGACAAGCACTTGTCAAGAGCAGCACATTCACTTCTTTCAATTCTCAGCCAAAATTTATGGTGATCATATCCTTTATATTCACAAAGTTACAAACACCATTTCCCAACAATTCAATACGAGTAATATCAAAAACAGTGGTGACATGTTCAGTCAAGATAAACTTTTACATCAATCCCATTATCAATGAGAGACTGAACCACTGCTCTTATCTTTCCTTCAAACTTGTCCCTTTCCCTCGGAGTATAAGAAGCAGTATAGACATCAGCTTCTCTTGCTCTATCAGCTAAGATTCGCCCAACAGCTAAACATGCAGGAATGTCCGAGCGGGACTTGAGCACAGCTTTAATGTCTTTAGAGTTAGTACCAGCAACTGCTACCTGCTTACTGGTCACTCTATGAGTGAGTGACGCTGAAACGAAACGCTTTGAAATAAAAACATCGAGTGTAAATGGCTCCATGTATGCTACAGTTCGCTGTTTAAATGATACATGCTTGTTTGGGTTTTTTGACTTTTTCCCTTTCTGGTATGTGTATGGCCTGCTGTTATCATCATCAAGGAAATCTTCCACCCCAAAAAAGCTTCTGGGTGCACAATGAGCCTGCAAGGGAGCAATATTAGGAAGGAGTTTTCCTAACCAAAAGAACATAGTGTACAAATATCATGAATGCTTTCCTATCTGAGACATATCAATACTTGTTTCCTTTCTGAAATCGTGTTAAGATTATGATAAAAATTCTGAGGAAATAAAAACACTGTTGTCCTGCATTACCAGTCACTAGTCCGGTCTGGGAAGCAAGTATTATTGTTCTTCAAGTCACAAAGAACCTCCAAACACGTATTGGTTGAAAATCTTAGCACACAGAAAGAGACAGAAAGAGATCCCTAACCTTACCCCTATTCAATCGCAATATGAAAGCTTGTTCTATTCAATCCTTGGCAATAGATGGTTCATAGTGTAAGGCTTTTGACTTCTTTTCATCCAAAGAATAAATTAAATGATATATGAAGAGACAAATACTGTACTTGTCACAAAAACCTCTTATTCTGGATCATGCCCTATGGTCACACCACCAGTAGTAGAATTATATTATGAATATTACTAATTTTACTCAAGAATCAAATCAATTGTCTACTCTCCCACGAGAAAACCAGGCCTAAGTGAATAACACCTCTGGCATCTCCACTGCATCATTTTCCAATCCTAACATGAAATAAGCAGCGACACAAAGCAAATGAGAATGACACAACTAAAACCCAACACCCATGGTTTCTCCAATGCTTACAGTTCTCACAAAAACCTTTATTCTTTACATAAATTGTGCAATTCCTCACTCCAAATGCACCGCAATTACCATGATGAATCAAACGGATGGCAATGAATGGGAATGGAATTAGGTTTTAAACTTAAATTCAACCCTTCAACTGGCTAAGAACCTCTGCTAACCACCTTAGTCTGCCAACCACTTACTCCACCAACACCAAGGTGATCGCTACTATAACTTCTGATTTGAAAATTACAGATGGAACAATAAGCAATGGAGATAAAACAAATTGAAAGACTAGCATTTCTTTTTCTAGTCCCTTCAAATGCAGACAGTTCATTATGACATTAATCCATAGTGATTGATAAATAACAGAATATTTACACAAATCCATCAGAAGAACCAAATGGTTATCTACAAAAGCACAAGATTTACAGCAAATAACATACCTGTCCATTGTGGAATCTAGTAATAGGCACATACAACCCAGGCCTTAACTTATCTCCTCCATTTGCAAAAAAACCCTTGTTCAAAACCTTTCCACAAACTTGCTTCAACATGTTCCACTCAGACCCAACAAAACTTACTCAACTATTCACTAGCTCTATATTCTCCTGAACCCAAACAAAAGGAGCCATCGATTAACTAAAACAGCACTAAACGGAAAAGAATGAATCAAACACATAAGCAACTAAACAACTAGTTGGGCATGTTTATACATCAAAACGGTGTTAGTAAATGAAAAGAAAGAGAGAAATAAAAGGGAAGTGTAGATTTTCTTATGTTTAGTATGCGTTTTATCGAACAGCTGGAGTGCAAAAAACCGATGGGCAAAACAACAGCACAATTAACAGAAAGGGGCTGCTTTAAGAGAAAGGAGCATCATAGAAATCAACTGTTGAATATAAACGTGCATGAACGAACTATCAAGAAGAATGAGGGGGAGAGGGGAACCTGGATAGCGAGGATGGCCAGAAAATTCCTCCACAGAGCGAGAGAGAACTTGCATCGTCGGGTATCAAACTATCAATTGGTTAAGTAGGAAAATGGACGGTCCATTAAATATATATTTTATATTATATTTTATAAAAGCCGTCAGGAATGGGCATTTGGTCTAGTGGTATGATTCTCGCTTAGGGTGCGAGAGGTCCCGAGTTCAATTCTCGGAATGCCCCTTGCGTTTAGTTTTATGTGCTTAATTTAGACATGAGGTTTCTAGGTCAAATTTTTTGGTGCAAGCTTAATAATATGAGGTGATTTTGTAGTAGGTTTAAGATTGCTTGTTAGGTTCACTCTTAAATGATATCGTTTTTTTTTTTTTTTAATTATTTAATTAATATTTTTCTAACCTTTGTTAGGTTCACCTTGGATCTAACCCCTCTAGCCAGGATCATGAAAGGACCATAATGATTCAACCTGGTTTAGCTAGTTGTCTCTTCTTAACCCTATAATGAGTTAACCTGGTTTAGGATCGAGTGGATGAAGTTTAACAGTAAACTATAGAGCCACAAAAGAACTAGGGACTAAAATATAAACCCAAGAGTTATCGAAGAACCAAGGACCGGATGAAAAAAGTACTGTTTTATTTCCCTTCCTTTCTCACAAGTTGAGACTCTATTAACTGCAATCCTTGTTTTTCTCCCCCGTACTCTTTTCACTGTGATTGAACTAGCCTAATCTTTAGCAAGATGTTCAGTGGCTCTTTCATTGCGCAGCATACATTTTCGGATTATAACAGATGGCAGCAAATCACCACAAACACCAATCTTCACAGATTGATTACACTGAAATGAGATAAACAAGTTACATGAATCAAAAGGGGCATCTGAAGGAAAGCCAGATCAGTGTGATGCCAACAAAGCACATTGAAAGGAAAGATCAAGTCAGGAACATTTGCAGTTGGAAGCGCGACAGAACCAAATCAAGAAAATAGACTTCAGGAGCTGAGTATAGGATTATAACATCAAAAGTTCGATTTGCAATTATACAGAATAAACATTTGTCATGCATTTCCAATCATATTCTTCAAAGCTTCAAGAGACAACAATAATTTAAAGGAAACAAAAAGTATATAACCTAATGTGTAACACTAGTTCATTAGCATTTCATCAAAGAGACTACAAGCCTACAACAAATCTGGAAACAACAAAAAGACAACAGTTAACGATGATTGGTTCCAGACATAAAACCAAAGAGAGCATCGTTCATCAAGTTCCAACTAACTTCCTAATGTTTCTCACAGGAAGTAATTGGGTAGCAATCCTATACACTAAGGATTAAAAAAGATGCTCTAACGTGCATTCAATCTACCAAAACTACAGGATTAGTAATGATTGATGAAGGATCAATCTCCCAATAGCTTCTTTCGCACCTATCTTTCTTTCCCATGTGCTTGAAAGCAGAACACTGATGTGAAAATCTACCAAACTCATCACGAGGTATATCCAGAACCCTGGTAATTGATCTTTGGATTCTAGGAGCCCAGTAAAAATGTTTGTTTCTATTAGCAGATTCATGTAGTTTAGCACGAATCAAAACTACAACTTTCACACTGCACTCATTATCTTCCAGCACTTCAACAACATCAGAATCACCATCAGAGCTATTCCAAGTCTTATACAGTGCCCATACCTCACCTTTTCTGGGGTGAATTTCATACCTGCTGTTCCCAATGGATTGAGCTTTTAACAAATGAGAAAATTTGGAAGCAGAGAGCACCTTCGTTTTACCATTTTTAACTTTAAATGTCCCACAACAAACAGGCCGCATTGCATCTTTTGGAGGCCAGCACACTTCAAGCATTGCCACATGCAATCTGAAATTAGGGTTAGAATCAATCACCTTGATTTGACCATAATTCCTGGGCAGCCCATCCTCATTGCTGTAAAGTGCCCATATTTGATTAAGCTGGAATTTATCCTCTGACTTTTCCCTCTCAAAATCATAGCACTGTACTTCTAGTTCTACAACTTTACGACCTGGAGATATAGGGCTTAATATGAGACCAATTGAACCACCATTCTCTGCAAGCATCTTACCATCAGGTTGACACGAGAAACTTGGTTTTCCACGGCTTATATCAATGTTAACTGCAGTGTTCTCTTCAGTATCCTGATTAGCATTAACTTGACTAATTGTCTTGCTTAAATCCCTGGGAGATCTTCTATGTGTTAAGGCATCAGCTGCAAGTTTACTCTTATCATGTTTCTTAGGGGTCTCAATCCTCTCTTTAGCTGGAGATGAAATATCAATTCTTCCAGACTGGGTAAGGTTGCCAGGGTTTATGGCTTTCCTACCATCCTTGTTGTTTGCAAATAGACCTGCAACAGCTACATTTGCATCTGTGGGAGATTTTTCAAAGATTGAGGTCCCTCTTTCTGGCCCTCTCTCATTTTTCTTAGGCGTGGGAATCTTCTTGTTTGTGGATTTCACTTCACCTTTGGGAGATTGAGACCAAGAATTATTTGATTTACGATCCACATTTTCCTTTTCCATCTTTGTATCAATGGGATCACCGAGGTCATCAAGATTGCTAGGCAGAGAAGCAGGATCAAGTTCAAAAGACCCAGCTGGGACACCCTCTCCTTCCTTGCCAGACATTCTAAATGAAGGGACTCGGTGTGAAAACTTGTACAGCTCATTTGGTGGAATGCAAAATTGGATAACCCCATCATGAGAAGCTCGCTGAAAAATGCTGACAAATCCTTTCACTTTATGCAAATAAGCAACCCCGATGCCAAAGTTTTCATCAAAATCTGATAGGACCTCCACAAATTCAAATATGTAAGGTGGCCTATGTTTTTCTGGTTCAGAACTCCATTTCATTTCCCAACCCTTGAAGAGCGCCCAGGTTTCCCCCTTTTTAGGATATATCAAATAACAGCCTCTGCTACTGCTGTTTATACAGCAAATCTGATGAGAGAACATAGCACGATCTGCAGTTCTTTGAGAGGCCCCGCTTTCAAACTTACCACATGCAACAGGCAAATCCTTATTAGACCAGTCTTTCTCATCTGTGACATCTGAGCTAGCTTCCAGCCAAGTTATCTGTAGCTTGAAACCAGGCGAGAAAACTTTCTTGATCCGGGCATAAAATCTCGGCATGCCATCTGTTGTATCATAAATAGCCCACATTTGATTGACAGCAAAACAGTTTTCTTCCTTGTCATTCTCAAAATTACTGAAATCTGGATCAGGGATCTCTAGGGTCTCTGATAACAGTGGTTCCTTTGAAAACACATTAGCCTTGTCATCAACTTTGCGGATTCCATCTTTATTATCTGATTGTGCATCTGCTTTCTCCACCATGGATGCTTCCTCCCCCTTCATCTCATAAACTTCAGTTTTGCTTTCCTTTTTTGACAAGCTTTCTTCCAGAGTGGATCTTGCCTTTTGCTTGGCCTCTTTCTCATCTCTATCCACTGCAGCAGCACCAGCAGCTGAAAGATGCTCTTTATCATGCATCATCTCCTCTTTAGTGGCACAAGAGGATCTACTCACCTTTGGTCGTTTTGGCGAGGAGACAACAAAATCATCATCATCAATTATTTTCTCCTTGTAGGAAACGTTTTGCTTTTGCCTTGAAGATCTCCTAGGTTGATTACCTCCACAGGAACCAGAATTCTGTCCAGAAATAGTACTGTAATTTTCTTGAACAACCACATCTTCATCACTGCTGCTTGTTTCAAAACTCTCACTAGATTCCACTTGAGAATGCTTTCCTCTCTTCCTGCTTGCACCTTTTGAAATTCCCAAATCTTTGGGTTTGGTAGGGACACCTTTCCCTGCCTGTACCCCCACATTCACATACCCGTTGGCTTTCTGTGATGGTTTAGAATCACCACAATTTTTCATGTTATTTCCTGCTTTCATGTCATTCAGTTTAGAACTCCCACCATTGTCGACTGGTCTAAACCTGTTGGGAAAACTAGCACCAGAAGGGTTTCCACTGTTTCTGTGTGGAGCAACTTTAGAAGGCCCTTGATTTGGAACTGCATTCTGATTGGGGAACTGACTCCAGGGTGATCCACATGGCACTCCATGAATACCCAGATTGACAGCAATGAAAGAATTCTGGCAATTTTGACAGCGCAGTGTTTTATTCTGAAGTTCTCTGAAGTACTGGTACCTCATATTACAAGAGGAACAGCATGTCCAGAATGTTGGCCGCTGTGGAGCACTAGAAAACTTGTTAGCCTCATGCTGCTTCTTGCTAACAGAATTCTGATTTGACTGATGGGATGTTTGCTTTTGTGGAGCATTTCTCACTAACTTCATATCATACAAAGAACGCTTGGTTGGATCTGTAAGCACCCTATTAGCTTCACCAATCAGCTTGAAAGCCGCCTCTGCACCAGCAAACTTGTTCTTGTCAGGATGAAGCGAGAGCGCTAACTTTCTGTATTGCTTCTTGATAACTGCCTCATCAGAAAGGCGCTCAATCTGAAGAATTCCATACCAATCCATATCTGACCCATTTAATTTTTTTTGTGCAGAACAATGAACCTCACAGACTGCCAACATTTGGGAAATATTATCTAGTTCAGGGTAGAGTTGTCGCGCCTTCAATGCAATCTTCCTCGCCCCTTCAAAATCACCATTTTGCATTTTCCTATCAGCAATATCCTTTGCTCTGATGGCCTCATCTTTGTTGCATTCCATGGTTGGTTGAAACCCAAGACCAATAAATCAGATGTGCTTGCTAATGTAACACACGCAGTAAGACTAGGCAACAATTTCTGCCATCTTTCCAACCTCGAACCATCATCCAAAATCTTCGAGCTGCATTAATACAAACCAGACATATTTAATCAGATTTCCCACCAGATCCACGTCCACTAACAACAAATTTCATCATGTACTCTGACAACAAGGAATAATCACTTACCATTTGAATAACCGCCAAAATTCACTTCAAAATAGCAATCATACTTGAACAGAAAGCACCAGAATCCCCCCACAAATAAAAGCAGCAATCTAACTGGTCCCAGGGGGTTAAACAATAGAATTCAAAACCTGAAACCCACATCAAGATATAACAAAATCAAAATCATTCGTCCATTCCCATAAAAAATGACAGCACAGTCCATTTCAAGGCCTTCTAAACAGTAAGCTGAAAAAGAACAGCCATAATCATATTTCAGATTCACCAAGCACAAATTCTCTTCAAGCTAGATTTCTAAATCTAATAACTCTCTCTTGCCCACAAACTGGAATGCAAATCCAATAAACATTGAATAAAATGTTAAAGCGTTAGCCAAAAGAAATTGAAAAGCACCCAACAAGCTTATTGAACCGAAACAAAACCCTATATATATAAATATTCAAAACCCTGAAAAACGCTTATTTCATGAGCAACCACGAGTAGATAAGCAGATAAAACACAAAAACCATAAATATTTAGCACTGAGAACCATCAAAACCACACCAAAACAACAAACTTTAGCTTGTAAACACAAATGATCCACAGGGATACTTACCTTACAAACCAAAACCCGGTAACATGCAAGCAAAAAAGACCAAGAAAACGAAACCCAGCTTTCAAAACCGAGCCAAAACCCTAGCAAGGTAACACAATAGATTTCTGGAAGAGTAAGAGGAAGGGGGGAGACAGGGAGAGGGGCATTGAGCAAGAAACAGGAAACAACACAGGGGAAGAAAATAACACAATATGCGAAGGTATTTTAAATTTTTTGAGAAATAGAGAGGGAAAAGACAGCGGGAAGAGGTCTGAAAAATTTGGGGGGAGAAGGGGAGGGAGGGAGGAAAGAGAGGGGGGGAGAAGTTGGAGGTAGAGGCCCCTCTGCTTCTGTGAAATTATTAGTTGCCCCCAATTATTTCTTGTATTTCGCAGTCTTGGCAATTTTTTTTTATTACTTTTGGGTATTAATGGGAGGGTGGGCTGGGTCTATTTTTTAATTTCATCCAATTTTAAATGGGCTTGGACCAAATGTTAAAAGAATTAGGACAAAGCCCATTTCGATTTAGATTTAGATGATTGACTTGTTTAATGGCACAAATTCGTAACGTGAAAAAAGAAGGGTAAACTAACTTAATAAGTTTATTTTAAAATGTATAAACTTGAATTTTTATTTAGTTTTTATTTTAAAATGGTGAATTTAAGAGCAAAAAAAGACATAAATTATAAATAAAATCATGTTTAGGATTGAGAGTTGCCCTATTATAATCTAGTTGGGATGGTATTTTTTTAATATTAAGATGATGATTTATTTGATTGACAAAAGTTTTATGGCTTAACCCAGATTTATAATCTGGATCATGGACTTCACTAAGTTTAACAATTATGTTTTTTTATACTATTTTTTACTTAATTATATGATAATAAAAATATACACTCATAAAATTAATAATCAAATAGATATTAGCATATTTGTTTAAGACTGTGATGACATCATAAAAAGTAAATCAAAATCAAGTAGTAAGATTAGTTCAAGATAAATGAATATTAAAGGGTAAAATTAAAAAGAAAAAAAAAACTTTAAAGATGGGATTGAAAAAAAGGTCAGCTCGTCCATTGTTCATATGAACAGTGATAGAGTTGGGGTTTTACCCTAATTATTTTAATAAAAAGGATGACAAGATTGATGACCCGTGTTATACCATGTATATTGACCCGTGTTATACCATGTATCTAACAGGAAAAAAATTAATATAAAAAAGAAGATCAGGCAATGTTAGCATTTTTAAAAAGAAAAAGAAATGAGATTCATGTCATTAACTCGACTCACTAAGCTCAATTAGTTTAATAATATAGTTAAAAAAAGGAACAACTATAAATTAACTAACTAAAAATACTTATCATGATCAATTGAAATGAATGAATGTTTGACAATATCATGGAAAGGTAATAACACAAAAATTAAATGAGAATAGGATAACTTTGTTGAAGGAAGAAAAAAAAAATCAAAGTTTAATTCTTAGCCAATAAAAAACAACAACTAAGGTCTGCCTGAGTTAGTTAACTAAATTTGCAACCTAATCGTGAGATTGGAATAACCCTATAAAAAATAAAATAAATAAAACTACAAACCTCATTTCTCAAACCATTATCAAAGAGTGAAACTTAAAAAAAAAATACTTGAAAGAAGACTCAAGTCTATTTAGTTAAACTCGTCAAGCCGGTGATCTAAAATATAATATTAGAATAATCTTATAAAAAAAGTGAAAAAAATCATGAAACTCAATCCACAACTAATTTAATATTAAAAGATAAAATTAGAGAAAAAAACAATTGTAATAAAAGACCTAAGCAAAGACTAGAGTCAACTCAAGTGAATCTTCCAAATCTATAATCTCATGTTATATGATTGAGATTATTACACAAAAAATAAACTCAAAAAGAAAAAATCACAAAGTAAAATTCTTAATAAACAAAAAGTCAAGGGATGTGATTGAGAAAAACAAATCAATAAAAAGGATAAAAAACAAAATAAATAGAGATTAAAAGAATAGGGTTCAAATTTGATATAAAAATAAATAAAATCAAAAGCAGAGGGATGGAGTTTTTTTTTTTAATAAAAAACTAAGAAAATAACTCAAAACACAATAAATAACATTAAAAAAATAGGACCAAATTTGATAAAAATATAAAATAAAACCAAACACTAAAGGAAGAGATTGAAAAAAAATTCAAATAAAAAAATCAAATAAAAATAAATAGCAATTAAAAATTCAAGGATCAAATTTGATACCAAACAAAATAACAAGACACCTTTGATTTTTGGCAAGGCCAACATTAATTTTAAGGAAAAGAGAGAGTAAAAAGTCATCTATACCCACCATCGATCATGCGTTGACCAAATAAGAAGGTTGTGGTGCGTTGCTTCCAATGATGCAACAAAAACAAATGTTGATACATCAACATGACAACCATCACCCATACATGTCATTATATTTGTCCCACTTGTTTATTCTAATCCCTATATTTGCTATAGTTTTAATTCTATCTCTTAACACTTAATTATTTTATTTTAGTTGAAATTTATTTATTTATTAAAATTAAATGTCGACTGAGCCTCTAAAATCTCTCTTGATATTGCAAGATCCCCGTACCTAGGCATCTAAAATAAACTACCAAGCCAAATAATGAATAAAGCCAATGTGAAGATATCGAATTAAGGAAAAACTTAATTATTACAAATGGGTCGAATTTAGAATTTGATGAAGGTCCAAAACATTGCTTAAAGCCACAGACTTGCTCACCATCAAATCCTTAATTTTATTGGCACATCAAATGATACTAAAAACAAATAAAAATTGGACATTGTGATTAAAAAAAAAAACCCTTGTGCTTTCAATGAGACCATGCCTTGGATTTTCAAATTAGATCATTCATTAAGGTTAATTCATCTAATTTAGTGTCTGATTAGAAGTATAGTTGAAGTTGTTTTTGAAAATGCTTTTCATTCAAAAATACATTAAAATAATATTTTTTTATTTTTCAAAAATTATTTTTGATATTAGCACATCAAATTAATTTAAAAATACCAATTTTTTTTCAATTTAAATTAAAAAATAAGAATATATTTAATTTTTTTTTTCAAAAACACTTCCCGAATACACTCCCAAACATCCCTTTAATGTTATTTGCATGGTGAGGTCAATGTCTATTTTAATATAAAAGGTATTTTCATGGAAGAAGGAAAGATGAGAAATAACATGGGTTGATTAATAAGAAAATGATTTTAAATATAGATTAAGATATAACTTTTATTGATATTTGAAATTTTAGATCTTAGATATGTTTGTTGTGGTGTGGTAGATTGTACAAAATCAAATTCCTTTCTATATAATAAAGTTTTTAGTCACTATTTGGTTGTTGAAATCCTAGCATTGAATGATGTATTTTTTACAGCTGGGTTCAAGAATTTTTGGTAGTTGGATTATGGGAGAGTTTTTTGAAGAATTTATGACAATGATATCTTGTTAAAGAATAATATAAATCATATTATAAGATCTCATCTAAAAACTTAAGTTTTTAGGTGAGATAGTTACTTAACATGGTTCTTCATGGAAGTGACATTTTGCTCTCTCAGCTCTGATACCATGTTAAGGAAAGCTTTTAGGTGAGGTGGTTCTTTAAAATGGTATTAGAACCTTGTTGACTCAGCGGTTACGAGTTTAAATATCACTACCTTCATTCTATTTGATAAAAATAAAGCATAAGGTAATGTGAACCTGTGCAAGTTTCAAGTCCAAAGGGTTTTCACTTGAGGGGGGTACTAGAGAATAATGTAAATCATATTATGAGATCTCATCTAAAAACTTAAGTTTTTAGGTGAGATGGTTCCTTAACATATCCAATGAAATTTCTTCATTTATATACATAAGAGTTTATTTAGTCATTAAATATGAAATAATAGCAAGCCTATAAATAATTAAAACTTAGAGGTAAAACATAAAACAAAGTAAACAGAGGATGCTTAAAGTAATTTTTCAAAATATATTTTATAAAAAATAAGTAAGCCTACAAAAATTTATAATCAATGTATTTGTTTATAAGAAAGTAGCTGATCAAATTTTGTGAAATATTTTATTTATATGGTAATCAACTAACAATAACATAGATTCAGCAGAATAATATCAAACATCAGAATAAAATGTTTTATTTGAAAAATTCTCTGTTATGTATTCCTTGCTAACACATCTCTAATGAGTTGCTTTGGTGCTGCAATAGGAAAAAAGGAAGCATAAGAAAAAACACAATTTGAAGAAGAAAAGAAGGAATGAATGAATGGGTTTGAATTATTTGCCAGCTTGAACTTACCAGGCAAACCAGTGAACCTTTCGAACTGTACAAATGCTTGGTTGATGAACATCTCTGTCCCATAAACAATGGTGCTTCCAGCCTCCTGTGCTTCTCTCAAGAGAGTGGTCAATTTCGGCGTGTAAACTGCGTCGAAGACCAATGCATAGTGTTTTAAAGCTTCCTGAAAGGAGAGAGTTAGATAGGATAATCCAGGTTCAGGTGTGCTCACTAAATTACTCTTAAGGTAGTATAACAGTAGAATATGATAACTTGGGTGTAAACCTTAGGAAGTAGTGTATCTTCTATTCTTGGTTTCATTCCAACAGATGTGGCGTTTGCAAGGATCGTTCCATCTTCGGGATGAAAATCTTTCAGTTCGGCTAGAGTTATCGCTTGTCCTCCTACTTTACTGGCAAGTTCTTTGGCCTTGCCTGGCAAAGAAATCAAGAAACAAAAGTGATATTTGAACAATTTAAGAGTACTGAAATATGGTGTCAGCCAAACAGATAGTGGAAAACATGATTGCAAATTCAAGTGCGCATCCAAGTATGATAAGAGAGTTTCTCGATCAGTATTTTCTACGTATAAAATCACAAAAATACATACTGTTCATGAATAAAGAAGATGACACGAGAGATAGAGCTTCTCACCAAATGTGCGATTGGCAACAACAACTCTTGCTCCTTTCTCATATGCACCATAAGCAAGGGCCTTTCCAGCTCCACCAGCTCCTACGACAACAAAGAGTTTACCTGCCAACGGTGAAACTGATGCGGGGGCACCATTGGATGCTACAAGGAAAATTCAGGGTTAAAGGAAAATACATTGACCAAGAAAGTGTAAGCAGAACACACTTTGTACCATAAATACAAACCTCCTAATGCCTCCTCAATAGCTTTTATGGCTCCAAGATAATCGACATTGTAACCCTTTAGTTTCCCATCAACCGGTCTCCTAATCATGCAACTGATAGCTCCTATTTCCTGCCAAAAAATAAAAATTATAATATAACAAACACTATGATGTAAAGATGGAAGAAACATCTTTTGAACAAACTGAAATTGAAGTTCTTCACGGTGATGGTGTGAACAAGTTTTAAATTATGAATGCCTCAAAGCGACAAGATATTTAGATACCTTTGCAATTGGATCAACCTCATTGCAGCGTTTGAGTCCATCTTCTTTGTGAGGAATTGTATAACTGTATTTCACAATAATCAAATGTATCTCTATTTTACGAGGAATAAATGTACAGGAACTTTCCAAGGATTTGAATAATATATGATACCGTCTATATCAAACATAACAGACACTCGTATTATTTGCCAAACTCCCAGGAATTCACTTTGTGCATAATTCATTTTTCTGAAGCTCGTAATTAAAGAAAATGCCTAAAATTTCAATTTGAAGATCACTTGTTAAGATTCTTTTAACTTCTAAATGCTTTGAACTTAGAATTCATATCTAAATCTTTAGAGTTTCAAAAAGCAAGCGTATTGTTCTTGTGAATACGAGGCAGTATATAGCCTCAAAATTTCATATGGAAGTCTAGCACTGTAAAAGGAAAACAAACACGATGTACGAACTTATTTTAGCCACTTTGGCCGAACAAGAGGATATGGAATTAAAATACAATGCATGATTTGTATTACATGAGTAAATATTCAGAGAAAAGTTTTACCTGTATCCAGCGAAGTCTGGAGATGAATATGTGGATATAAAATTTGCAACACTGTCAACCAACAGAGGCAGATAGATTCCATTAAAATCAACATGCTTAAATGCTGCATTATAGAGGAGAGGACTTTTGCTATGACCAATAGGATTCCCAATAACACCATATACTTTAGAATCAGCCCCAATCTGTCTAAAATTGTAAAGTTCCAATAAATCTCTTATAGTTGGTTGCCCTGGAGCAGACACTACTCCTGCCTCAATTGAACCAAAAGTGAGAAATGCTCCATATTTTGCAGCAAGCACCCTTGACATTAAACCTCTCTCGCCCATAACAAGTCCTATCACTGGAACCTATGATTCAGCTGAAGCGTCATTTACAAACAACGCAAAGGTTTACAAAATAAAGATATTATAACTAGTCGGACATATCATGTGGATGCTCATCATTGTCATTCAACATTAGCATGTACTCACATGTGACATGACATTTTAGACACGGGAATATTTCATACGAGACAATATTGCAATTCAAAAGGCATGCACTTCCATGACTTGCAAACGACTTACTTGTGAATTCACAATTATGTGAAACATTCGTGCATTATCTGTTATGTCTAAAGCAGTTGTTGCAACCTTCACTATATCAGCTCCAGTAGCTTGTATCCTGACCACAAGGTCACCTATGTCCTCTATGGAGGGAGTACATTCGTAGTTGTGTGAAGAAACAATGATCTTGACCTTTTCAGGTTTCTTCCCTTGAATGAAATTATAGAACTCTTGAGCTACCTTCAAGCATCAGCAAAAAAGTTTCTGTAAAATATTTGTCCAACCGCTGTGGTAAATATAAATCAAATACTCATCAAATGACTTTATCTACAGAAGTAATTGAATGTAGACGGCAGGAAGGCTAACCTTAAGTTCAATGTCTATAAAATCTGCTCCCAATTCCATGGCTAGTTGCAGTGCCTTTTGTCGCTTGTTTTCATCACCATCATACTGGCCACCTTCCCATTTCGGTCTAAAACATATATGATCCATGGGGAAAATTCATATAAATCCAAGAGCAAAGGAATACTACTGTACAGTATCAAAGGCGAGATGGAACACAGAATTGCACATACTTTTAAATTCTAGTTAAAAAAGCAGCTACACGAGTTCTTATAATTTAGAATTAACACAAGCATGAAACTTGGATAATTTAAAGCAATCTCATTTTTACAGCACATATTGTTGGTTTATGATTTACTACCTGTAAGTGATAAGAGTGGGTAAAGGGCCTTGTTTAATCAAGGCTTCAAGATCATTTCTAGGACTGAAGTTCTTCAAGAAATCCACCCGAACTTCAGCAAGGTCGGCTCCAAGCTCCTTCGCCCTTTTCATTTGAATCAACATTTGATCAACTGATTCTGCCATTATCGGTGCGCATATCAGTGTCGAATTTCTTCGCATTCCATCGGCGCTTTGGAGATCCATAGAAGTCAACTAAAACCACCAATCAATAATAATAATAAAAAAACCAGTAATCAAATAGTTAAACATGAATGATCAATATCCAAAACTAATTGAACCCTCTAAAATTTATTACAAAACCTAGAAAAACTTCTCCCTTTGATCCGACTTTTTGGGCCTCTCTTTCCATTAAGTTTCATTAACTAATCAAATAAACATGAAGGCAAACAAGAAATAACCAAGTATACATTGACACAATAACTCCTTTTCGATCTCAGAAAAAAAATGTTAAAAAAAAGCTCCATTTGGTGCTATAAAAGCACGGAAAACAGAGTAGATAAATGATCAGAAATTGAATAATCAAAATATCCCAGAAAACTAAAATCCATGATAACCAATGCTCTGTACAGCAACTGTCAAGTTCACTTAAATTCAAAATTTCTACATTTTCTTCTATGCAACAATAACCATAAAACCAAACCCCAAATTTTCTTTTCCTTCTTCTTTCCATTTCAATCAGCCAAAGAAAAGTAAAAAAAATATCTCTACCCCTAAACAAAAACAAAGAAATAATAATCAAGAAATGAGCTTTTCTTTTTCTTCCGTTTCCTTTCCAACAGATTCCTGGAAAGTAAACAGAAAATCAAAGAGAAGATAGAAAGGAAACGTTACCGGGACGCTGCCAAGAGTCATCGCGAATATCGCTATCAATGCTTGATGCTTAGCTGCTGCTGCTGTCTAAGGTTTAAGCAGGCAGAGAAGAAGGTGCCGAGTAGTAGTATTGAACTTGAATTTTTTATTGTTTTATATTATTTTTTCCGAGAGAGAACAACGACAGTGTGTTAGGTGGGTGAGTTAGGTATGCCTCTGTTTTTCACTTGTCCCCTCCTTTTTTTCTTACTCTCTTCTATAGTTAAAAAAAAAGTAGACCGTTAGCCTTTTGCAGCAACAGAATTTTAAAAATTAAAAAAAAGTTACTTTTCTTCACAAATAAATAAATAAATAATTCATATATAATTATATTTCACACATTGAATTTGTAGAAATTAAAATGAGATATTATTTTGTTTATGAACACTTGCTTTTTATTTATTTTACATTTAAAAATTCATCTCATAATAATTTTAGCTAAGCACATATTTTTTTAAATCTTTTATTTTAAAATTATAACTGATGTTATTTTTTAAAGCTATAATCGCAAGAATTATCAGAGAAAAACACACACCATGATCGGTGAGAATGTAAGAAGATGAAAGAGGTAAAATGGTGGCTGATGAAGGAAGAACTTAGGTGTCTGTTTTCATGGAGTTGCCTTTAAAATATATTTTTTTGTTGTCAGACATTGTCAGGAAATATAGCTGTCTGCACACTCATCTCTCTGGCAAAGCCTGACACTCTCTTGTTTCTTATGCAGCCATTTCTTTTGCCATCTGTTATTACCAGATGTCAGGGAGAGAGGGGATGTTGAGAGAGAGAGAGGAGAGACGAAGAGAGATGGGGAAGCAGAGGAGAGAGAGCGAAGCAAAAGGAGACGACGAAAGGGTAAAAAGCCAGAAAAATAAAAAGGGTAACTAATTTTTTTTTTTCTACCAGCCATTTTGATGTCAGACAAATTTATCTTCTATTCACTACAATCATCACAATACAATTATTTCTTGTAAATTTGTTTTTTTCCTTTCTTGACGATGAATTTGCTTGTAGATCAACTAGCACTGTTTGTTGTTTTTGAAAGATTTTAGAAGCATATCTCACATCAATTTATAACAAGTGTTGTAGATGACAATGTATCAGCTTGCTGAAAAGAGATTTATGAAAATGTTCGAGATGGGAACGTAGAAAGTTAAAGAAAATAACCATCAGAACAACCTTCTGAGTCAAATAATCTATAGACCAAGAGTGCTAAAAAGAGAGACTTCCCATTATAATCAAGTGGGCATTCATTACTCGACCAAATTTTATAAATGTCTTGCAGTCGGGATTTGAAGCCTGGCTTTGGTAGGTACACATCTGCCGATGTGCCGATGTGAGTGTCCACGACTCTTTCTCTAGAACACAAGAATGAACGTCTACATTCATATTTAAATATTCAATTTGTTTTGACAGGAAAATGGAGGGTCACAAGATGGCCATCGTTCATATAGAGAGTGGAGGGGGACAGCGACAATAGACACAAGACTTGGATTAGATCTAGCATCCCTTCAAGGTCTCGATCTGTTTATATGCTTACATTATCCATATTTCCTTTTGTTGATCATGGCCTTAATGAGGAATAGCTATATATGTTTGCCATGTAAGATAATGAATATTGTTGTGATTTTCAATGAATAAGTTTTCCCACACTTTCATTGATCGAGTTTCTGAGATGTATACAGATTAATTGAGTCTAATTTAGGAAGCATGTAGATGGTAACCGTTAAAATATATTCTACAGCTGCAGAATCATCTTCAAAGTTCCTCCTATAATGGCAGAATATTGGACATGATATGATTTTAGTTAGATGTGCTCTGTTTTGGCTTGAATGAGATCTTTGCATATCCTTGTATACTTTCCTCATATGCCATTGACTCAACTAGAGGTCTTGTAGGTTCTTGATTATCAGTCGACTAGTAGGTCATACAGAAGACATCCTTCCCTTAATTCGAGTTCTATTTTTGTTTTTGGTTTAGTAATTATGATGTAGGAACAAACTGTTATTTGCTTCCAAAACCTGAGACCTCCAGCTCTAATATCAACTGATATAGAAACACAAACTGTTAGTTGCCCTCAAAAGCATAGATTGTTGGTAGCGGGCAAATTAATTCATATATCCACCCGATCATAGCATCTTAGGTGCAAGCCCAATGGTTGTTTTGTGTGCAGACCGCTCTATCCACTAGGATTTCCTTCCCCAAAGAAAGAGGATAGGATGCTCCTGAGTCAAATTGTGCATACTTGTTTGATGTGCTGGCATGAGTCTCAAAATTTCACAGGTTCAGTGTTATTGAATTCTCAAAAGAAGATTTATTTTTTCGGCTGAAAGATGAAACAGCAACTACATAACAGAAAATTTGAAACTAGCTATATAGATTGTGGTACAGAACATTTGTTTCTGCCACAGTAGTAAGGCCAGGCAAATCCCCTCTTATGCATGTTCCTCCATGAGTTGCCTGAACAGTTGTTCTGGTGCTGTAACCGGAAAATAATAAAAAAAAAAGGGAGGAAAAAGAATAACGTCAGGATGGAAATCGTTATCAAAATCATTCAAAGAGCAAATAAGCTACTTTTGGTACATCTTACCAGGCAAGCCAGTGAAGTTCTTGTATTGTTCGAAGCCTTGACGGATCAACATTTCTGTTCCATGGACAATGATGGCTCCAGATTCTTTTGCTTCTTTCAAGAGCCTTGTGTCTTTTGGCGTGTAGATGGCATCAAAGACAAGGCAATAATGTTTCAAAGCATGCTGCATTATATAATCAACTCTTCAAGTTCTGTAGGCAAATATTTTCTGGTGAAAACACGCACAGATACATACTTTTGCTAGAGGGGTTGCATCGGTGTAAGGTGTCATTCCCACAGATGTGGTATTTGCAAGAACCATCCCATCTTCTGGGTGGAAATGCTCTGCTTCAGCAAGTGTCATTGCTAGGCCACCAACTTTGTCAGCCAATTCCTTGGCTCGTTCTGCGGCAAGAAACAATCATATATCGAAGTCAGTGATGAAATATTATCAGACTTCACAGGAATTTGTTACAGGTTTATCTCTGCTCTTCAATTTTATGCTTCCTATAGATCTTCATTAAATTGGATTAAGCTCTTATTGACCTATATACTGAACTGAAAGTTGGCTTCTAAATCAACGTCATTAAATATGTATGTAGTGAGCCTCATTGCCAGAGCATTACCAAATGTTCGGTTGGCAACCACAACTCTAGCTCCCTTTTGGGCAGCGCCATAGGCAAGTGACTTCCCCGCACCACCAGCACCAAGAACCACAAAGAATTTACCAGACAACAGCGAAGCACCCGCTGGAATGACTCCATTTGTTTCTGCGCAATGCCAGGCAACGTCACCATGAAGAAGAAAAGGGTATATATGCGTCATAAGTAGAATTCATAGCTTGTAAACACATCAGCTACCTGTTAGTCCATCCTCGATTGCAGAGATGGCACCGATATAGTCAGTATTGAAAGCTATTAATGTTCCATCAGGTCTCCTGACAATATTATTGATGGCTCCAATTTTCTGAAGGCAGCAGTAAAGAATGAATCATTAATTATGAACTGCATCCCTTCAACTGAAAGACAAAAGGAGAGAAAAAGTGACGAAGCAAACGGTACGGATAAATGTTGCAGATCATCGACTACCTTGGCAGTGGGATCAATTTCATCCATGCATTTAAGGGCAACCTCCTTGTGGGGAATGGTACAGCTGCAATAAAAAATAAATTCTATCAGTCTGCTTCTCAAAATACAATCCCCCGAGAATTTCACAGATGAAGGATTAGGCTGTTAATTAGCTAGCACTCAACACCTAACAACTTGAAGCATTTGATTAAATTTCGAATACCCCAGCATTTTCCTTGAATGAAAAGAAATTTAGGACATAAATAATGCTAAACTAAGAATCTTAAAGAAGAGATAGTACCTGCATCCGGAAGCAAAATCAATACACGAATAGGTATTGAAGAACTTCTCCACATCATCCACCAGAAAATGCAGGTAAACTGCATTAAGACCGACCGACTTGAATGCTGCATTGAACAGCAGAGGACTTTTGCTGTGACCAACAGGCTTCCCAATAATGCCATAGACTTTGGTGTCGGGTCTTATAAGTCTGAAGTTGTACAAGTCCAAAAAATCCTTTGCAGTTGGTTGACCTGGTGCTGATATAGCCCCTGCTTCAAGGGCTCCATAGGTCAGGTATCCGCCGAACTTGGGGCTAAGTAACCGTGAAATCGAACCCCTTTCACCCATTACAATTCCTATAAATGGGACCTGCAATTTTGGTAAACAAAGATAATTTACATGGAAATTGCATAGATGATTTAAACAAAATCTTTCAAAAGAGTGCCATGAAATGTGCTTGTGCGTTACTTACTTGAGAATGCACCATAATCTGAAAAATACGTGCGCAATCTGTAAGATCTAATGCAGTTGTTGCAATCTTCACTATGTCAGCTCCAGTGGCTTGTATTCTTGCAACAAGACTGGCAATGGCCTCATTAGATGGGGTATTGTGAAAATTGTGAGATGAAACAATGACCTTGAAGTTATCAGGCTTCTTTCCATATATGGAATCGTTGAAATCATGAGCATTCTGCAAAACAAGCCAAGAGTATACTACGATATTGTTTCACATTGAAACACTAAAAGCTAGGAGACTCAGGACTTGGAAAAAGCAGTGTAAGAGGGTATTTTGCAATGGAAACTGGAGTAATTGAGTTTATCTGCTAAAATGTATACCTCAAGCTCAACATCAACATAGTTAGCTCCAAATTGCATAGCCAAACGAAGTACATCCTGTCTCTCGGTTTCATCACCGCCGTACTGACCACCTTCCCAAACTGGTCTGGAAAGCACAGATTTCATAAAGAAGCTTGATAACCGACCAGAAAAAACTGAAATTTGTGAAGCAGAAAGCAAATAAATGCCATAACTACAGAAGTATACATTTTCTTAGAGCAGTCATTACCTAAAAGTGACCAAAGTGGGCAAAGGAGACTGATTAATAAGGATTTCAAGATCACGGTGAGGATTGAAGTTTGTCAGACAATCTAGCCGAATTTCGACAACATCAGCGCCGATATTCTTAGCTATCCTCATTTGCATCAACATTTGATCCACTGTGGTTCCCCACAGTGGTGTACATAGTAATGTACGACTTCCTTGAACTTCATTGGAACTTGTTTGAAGACCAGAAGTAATGAACTAAAAACATGCAGCCAAAATCGAAGGTGGAAAATTAGGCAGATGACAGCTCGAGAAAGCATTGATACTAGCTGAACACATATTTTTTTTAGAAATTGAAAGCAAAAAAAGTACAAATGGCATTATAATTTTAGGTGAATTCATTTTACTTTACACCCACAAGTTACATTACTAAGTGGAGAAAGGCATCCAATAAGAAAACGTGCCTGAAGGCTTTCCATGTTGAAGTAGAGTGAAGCTGGCTTCCGTTTGCTCTATTTTCAAGAAAAGTTATACGACAGAGTTTTCAGCAATATACTCCTTGAAAATAACAAAAGAACCTAGACGGCTGGAAATCAAATCTGTATGGTTCAGAACTACTGTTATCCTGACACCCTGGTTTTGTCGCGGGCTTACCTAGTTTCGTGCAATCCAGCCACCAGGCTCGCATATTTATTATGTATTTTTTTCTGCTTATCAGGTGCTGCCCGTAAGTTTTTCACGAGCGTATAGTTTTTCTATACATGGAATACGTTTTCTATGTACTGTAGTCACAATTTTCTAGGTCAATGGTTATGCATGACACACCGACATTTTCTAAGAAAATATCACCACCATCATCTCTACCTACCGATACTAAACCGAGTTCAAGGATGGGATCTATCACCAATTAAGAAGAGAGAGCTTGGCCCGTGTATAATACTAACCCATACGCTATACAGATTCCATGCCATACAAGTTCTAAGTCCATCATGCAAGGTCGTGATTTCAAGGTTCAAAGTTTTGGACTTCATACACAGACATTACAAGTATATATGTCTATAATTTCGTTTTATTTTTCTATTTTTATATATCAGTAGTCTCTTTTCTTGTATTTATTTACTCAAATATCGAAGATCTTTTACTCTAACAGAATTGATTTTTCAGAAACAATCCAGGCTACAAGCACCCAAGCTCATCACTTCATCAACCCAGATCGTAATTATGAAAACTCCAAGTTCTGGGTGAAGTTTTGTCGGGATTTCTTCAGTAAAAAGAACAGGGTCTGAGGTTTGATCATATTCAAGTTTTATTGCTTTCTAGTAAGATGAGATATCTACGTTCAATCAGCGATATATGCAAACGATCCCCTAAGTTCTGCAAAGTGCTATCCATGCAAGGGGGTCAAATATTACTCGGACTGTTTGTTGTGGTAGAAATTCAACGAGAACCCTTCCATGACGTACATCAATGATTGCATGAAGACGTACATCAATCATTGCGAGTAGGTTAACAATATATATAGTGGGTTTTTTCATTAATAATAGTTAGAGATTAAAATATTTATTTTTACTGTAGTATCACATTCAAATCTTACTGTGGTTGATTCATGAAATCTTATATAATTATTAATTATAGAGCCAGTAAGATTAATTATTTTTTTTTTTATGATTTTAAATTCGAGTTTTATGATTATTAATATTATTAAGTAACTATTTTATCTAAAAATTTAATCTAGTAAGTGAGGTTCTAGAATATGATTTATATTATTCTTTAACACACCTTTTCAAGTGAAAACCTATTGAGCTTGAAACTTGCACATACCCATATTACCTCGTGCTTGATTTTTATCAAATAGAATGGAAGTGGTGAGATTCGAACTCGTGACTATTAGGTCAATAAGATTCTGATACCATATTAAGGAATCATCTCACCTAAAAACTTAAGCTAGTAAATAAAATCCCAGAATATTATTTGTATTATTTTTTAATAAATAATATGATAACTATTAAAATTTTATATAATTATTTATTTAAAATTCATAAAGGTAGCGGAGATAATTGAGAGTAGGGTCCCGGGAAAATTGAAGTGCATGCAGCAATTGTCTGCCACTCAAGAGGAAAAAATGGTGAATATCAATACAAATCTAGCTTGACCTAATAAGTTACATCCAATAAAAAAAAATCAGAATCCCCTGCTGGCCCTGGTTTCTCCTTTTAATTTTGTTGTTGTTATTGGAGTCTTGTTAATAGATGATTAAAAGTTTGGATCTCATTAATTTTATTTTGTTTAATAAAATTCAACTGAATTTTACTTGAAAGAACATATTAAAGTATAATATAATTTTTTTTAATAAATTATTTTGATATAGTGATGATACATCCAGTAAAAGAGTTGGAATCCCTTGCTTGCCCTGTTTTTTCCTTTTATTATTTCTTCATAATATGGTAGTGGAATCAATGATTGAGTGTTTGTTTAACACTGCATTTTAAAAGTATTTTTGAAAAAATATATTACTTTTATTTGATATTTTTTTATTTTTTTGATGTGCTGATATAAAAAATTATAGTCCCTGTTTGAGAGAGTAATTGAGGTTGATTTTGAAAGTGTTTTTCGTTAAGAAATGCATCAAAGTGATATTTTTTTTAAATTTTTTTTTGATATTAGCACATCAAAATAATCTAAAAACATTAGAAATTCCAATTTAAAATAAAAATAAAAAAAATATATTTTTTATTTTTTCAAAAACACTTTTGAAACACAGTGACAAATAAAGACTAAGAGTTTGAAACTCGTTAACTTTATTTTATTTAATAAAACTCAAATGATTTTTACTTGAAATGATGATAGTTTAGAGAATAATATAAATCAATTTATTTTAAAGGTAATTTTTTTACATTTATAAATTATTTTGATATAGTAATGTAAAAAATAATTTAAAAAATATTATTTTTAAATAAAAAAATCACTTAAAAAATCATTATTACTATAACTTTATTACTTCGAACACCACTACAAAAAAAAAAAAAAAAAAAAAAAAACCTTACCTATAATGAGTTTGATAGGTCACAAGCAAGACACAATGTAGGTCCACAAAAAGATCGAACACATCATGTCAAAACACAGAAAAATATAATTTGAGTAATTTTGAAAAACAAATGATTTAAATTGGACACACATAAATATAATTTGAGTAATTTTGAAAAACAAATTATTTAAATTGGACACACATGAATACTGTCCAAGCAGTTTTCTTCAGGCTGCTATGGACAATACATAGAGCTTGTCTTCTCTCGTCCGACCACAACTTTAAATCCTGCTGTCGAAAGTTTCATTTAAAAAATAAAATAAAATAAAAAATAGGTTATACCAAACTTCCAAAGATTTTCTTTAGAGAAAAATAGTACATATTTTAATTTAATATTGTGAGAATAATTACTATATAAAATGTTTTATATTTAAAAATATTTTTTTTATATTAACATATCAAAATGATCTAGCAACCCACTTATTTTAATTTAAAGTAATTAAAAAAATAGTTATTTTCTCTCTTGTTTTCGTCATTGATGCTGACAATTTTATTTTATACATGTAAATTATGAACTATCTCCTTTTTTTTAAATAAATAAATAAAAACAAATAATTATTTTATTTTTAAAAACAAATATTTAGCCATGCTCAGTTTAATATAACTTTATTCTAAAAACATTTCCCCTCAATCTTGTTTTTTTTTTTTTCTAAAAAAAAACAATTATTTAATGAAATTTATTTTTCTAGATCATTTGATTCCAAGTTTTACAAAAACGTTTTTCAACTCTAGTTGCACAGCATCCCTTTGTTAAGAGATTTTATGATTTGCACCACAAATCTCAAATTTAAATCAGTATATATATTTTTTGTAAAAATATGAGATAATCAAGATTTTACATATTTACCTGTGCTTATAAACTACTAGTAGTTGGAATTTCCTCCCATAAAAAAACCCGGAATTTTAGCTCAACAATGAAGACAAGAATTACTTTTATAATCTACTTGTAAGATTCATCCTCATAGCTTTATCTTATAGCAGTAGTCATCGCTAACATTGGATACAACGATTATAAACCTGGTTTCAACAGCCAATCAACTTTGATTTATGAATTAGTATCTGAAATTAGATAATAATTTATTTTTCTGACACAATACAGCTTACTTTGTAAGATGCAATGAATCAGAATTTGGATAAAACAATCTCCCGCATGAAGTCTTTCGGCGCTGCAAGCAGAGAAAAAGGAGGAGATTATTTCAACCATAGATGAAACTGCGGAAACCATGCTCACCTCAATGCATTAAACAAGATTTCATAGGGTCTGTTGTGAAGCAGCTTTGAGGAACATTGAGTTTTGGATGGTGTTTATATCTATGGAGGATATCAAAACTTCAGCAAATTGGGATTGCAGGAATTTGGTTGATAAGAGATATTGTGATTTCACAGTAGTCCAGGATTATGGTTAAAACGTGTCTGACTAAAATACAGGAACATCCTGTTTAACTCCAAGTTTACATCAGAGTAGTTGGATGGTTTATAAGGTGTAAATTCCATTACTAGGAAGTGTTATCCGGGCTCAATGGAGGAGACAGTAGGCCTCTGGAAGGAAGAAATGAAAGAGATGGGAAGAAGAAATACCTTCTCTGCCGGTGAAGAGGCTGAACTGTCCAATGGCCTGTCTGAGGAACATCTCAACTCCGCTCACTGTAATGGCTCCAGCAGCATCAGCATCTTTTAATAGTCTGGTTTTTCTTGGTGTATAAACAGCATCGAATACCAGTTGGTAGTTTCCCAAGGTTGCCTTCAACAAACAAGTAGGGTTTTAATAATGAGAACCAAAATGAAATTCTGTTTATTTTTATGCAGTAGAGAGAACCTCGGCCACCGGAATTCGGTCTGTACTTGGATGCATTCCTATTGGTGTTGCATTGGCAAGGATTGCTCCATTCTCAGGCTGGAAATGTGCAAGACTTTCAAAATGTTGAGCTTCACCAGATACAACTTGAGCAAGAGACTTTGCCCTGGCTTTTTGGAAAACACGAGAAAGAGATAAGATGCTTTTAGATGCTCTATAATTTTTATCTTTCTAGTTCACAAGTAACTAATCAGAATGATTCTTTAAGTCAAAGAAGAGAAAATAGTGTATTTACCAAGATCAATGTCGAAAATAATCACACGGGCTCCTCTACTTTTAGCACCAACTACAATTGCTCTTCCTGCGCCTCCAGCACCAGCTACTACAAACTGTTTCCCAGCCAACGGAGAATTTAAAGATGCGCCATTGATGTATTTCTGTTCTGTAATACCCACATGAACAATGTGTATACATCACTAACTATATTTGATAAGCTATAAATAAGTATTTACAGTCACTTTCAAAACATGTACAACCTTCTAAAGATACAGATTCGAGGAGATGATGCCAGTACCTTTTAAAGCATCCTCAATTGCAGCTATTGAACCCTCACAGTCTGTATTATAACCTATCAGCTTCCCATCACTAGGCTTCCTTACGATGGTATTAACAGCACCTATAGACTGACAGGGACAGGGTGTTGGTTACGTTGCAATATATCCGGTCTATAGTCAAGAATTGTAATCACAAGCAAAGAAGAATTACAGTAGATCATTGCTATCAGCAAGATGGAATTTCTAAGATAGTCAGTGAACATCAAGTTTCTTTGAAGATGTAAAATGGAAGATAAAATCACCTTAGCTAGTGGATGGACTTCGTCACAGAACTGCACGACTGCTTCTTTGTATGGAAACCCAACACTACAATTTTAAAATGATCAAAAGAAGAAACTGCATTAGGAAAGTTTTATTTTAGAAAACATGGATGCTTTCTTAACTTCAATATTGACTATAAACTGCACATGGCATACCTATAACCAGCGAAGTCAGGGCTTGTGTAGACCTCAAAGAACGCCTTGAGGTCATCAACAAACATTGGCACATAAATCCCATTATAGTTAGCATGTCGGAAGGTAGGATTATGCAGTATAGGACCTTTGCTGTGGCTAACTGGTTTCGAAACAAGACCGAAAACTTTAGTATCTGAATCAATGTTCTCAACCTTGTAGGCTTCTCTAAGGTTGTCTAAAGTAGGCAAACCAGGAATTGAATTTCCTTCCATGGCTCCATAGACTAAAGCACCACCGAATTTGGGGCACAATAACTGGCTTATGAGTCCTCTTTCCCCTAACGAGTATGCAACCGCTGGCACCTGCACTTCACAGTAAGTCCTGATTGTATCATGCTAGAAAGTCTGATGCAAAAAATCTTCTCTCGAAACTAAAGTCATGACAAACACTGTGCCTTGTAGTTATTGTTCGACAACAAAAACATATTAAAAATGCAGTTGAAATCGGAATATAACAAAAAAACCATAAGTTTCAAAGATTTTCACCTTCATTTCTGATTTCTAATCTAGTTCTGTAGTCAGGATCTTTATTTTATTTTCTGGATTCTCTTTGGTAACCCAATTTTCAGTGAACTTATTCTTCTTGAGAAATTGATCTCTGTGAGTGCATGTATATGTTTTCCTTTTATTCATAAACTATTTAGTGATACACGCCGCATCTAGATTCTTTAATTTCATACAGTCTATACATTTTGCCATTTCTAAACACCTTAAAGGCATAAAGTTTTACCATGATTTATCATACCTCACAATGTGAAAGCAAATGAAAAATCCTTTCCAATTCTATAATATCATCTGCATTAGAAACAACTTTAATGATATCTGCTCTGGTAGCTTGCATTCTTGCAACAAGATGGCTGAGATCTTCTTTCGAAGGGGTCGCACCACTCAAATAAGATGATACAATGACTTTGCCACCAGCTGGATGCTTGTTTTTCACTTCCCCTACCAGATCAGATGCAACCTGAAAGAGAATAACATACAAGTAGTCTAAATGAGTTGGGACTTCACAACATGTAAATGGTTGAAATCGAATGGTGATACAACTGATCATCAACATCTGACACTCCTTCTTGTGCAAGTTACAGGCAGAAACAATCAAAATGATCACTAAATTCACAAATTTCGACTTTTCTGATAAAACATCACACGTTTTATCATTTTCTACCTACTTCAGTCCTCAAAAGAGCTTCATAAACTACCTTGAGCTCAACATCAATATAATCAGCTCCCAAATCATGTGCTAAACGAAGCGCTTCCAACCTTGTGTGCTCGTCCCCTTCATATTGACCACCTTCCCACCTCGGCCTGGTACAATTATGCTATAATTAACATGAAAGTGATTGAAGATTCTGTGCTTAATTCCTGCACTAATAACACACGCACGTATCATTCATGCACGCATGTCATTAAAGAATACTACATCTTTATTTGTTTCTTCAAATTCTAGCCTGCAAATATATGATTATAACCACACACCTCCTCTTCCACTGCAAAAATTATGATCCTTTTTTTTTGTCAACAAGAACATCTAGAACATGAAACCTTCACGTGAGCTTCACTTGGACCACGGCAATTTTTATCAGTGATGAATCTTATGTTTAGTCATGTATTGACGCGAAATTTAGCTTGGGGCCAACACAACTCAAATTTCTTGTTTCTGTTCTGTGTTATAACTTCTTAACATTGTTCTTTTCCATATAGACAAAGAAGAAAGAAAGTGAAAGAGTCTTAGTTGTGACGAACCCACCAGATACAAACTCAAGAATATCGGTCCCACCTTTGGCTTCGTAAATGCGAGGAAAGATTTCTTTTCAAAAATAGTTTCAGTTATAAATGAATTTTAAAACATAAGGATTAACTACAAAATTTCTGAAACAATAAGGACTAATAAATTACCATCAATAAACTACAAGGATTAAGTTATAATCAACTCCCTAAGAATAAGGCTACCATTGTTCTCTCACTTCAAGCAGGAGTAATTACTGCCCGCATACAGCCAGCTCATTTGATGACTTTTCATGCTGAGCAGAGACAGAGGCATATCCCATTCCAGGCTTTCTCCATCCTTTCTATATATCATTTTCAATTTCTTTCTACGAACCCTTGTTTATATATTATGTAATTAACGATGATCCAAAAACTAAAAGAAAAGAAAAGATAGCGAAAGAAATCAATACTACTCAAGCACCGCGTAGAACAGAACCTGTACACAATGATGACGGGCAAAGGCTTGTTTCTGATAATAGTTTCCAGGTCTTGGCTAGGCTGGAAGCTGTCAATGAAGTCCAGCCTGACCTCCACAACATCAGCACCCTGTGCCTTTGCACTCTGCATGTCAATCACCATTTGTTCAACAGATTGAGCCATCAATGGAGCACAAACCATTATGGAATTTGTCAAGATTCTAGCACGCCCCATCAGACGAAAGAGATGAAGAAACCAATAATTTTTGAGATTGCAGTTAAAGAAACCGAAGAAAACGTACAAGAATCCGAAAGTAGTTTGTCCACGTCTATATAAAGAAAATGGGGGAGTGAGTTTGGCAGGGAAGAAGAAGAGAGAATCAAAATGAAAAGAGCGTCTCAATGAAGCAATGCTGTGTCTTTCCCAAATGGGATTGGAATATGTACCCCAACAAATCAGCAGATAAGGTTTGGTGGCTTTTGCAACTGCCTCCACTCGAACCACCTTCTGTAGAAAAAGGCAACATGAAAAGCTTGAAAACAAAATGTATTATTTTCCTTTTTTTTCTTTACATTTTTGATAAACAATATTATTATTTTCTCTACATTTGATATATTTATATCATTCTTTTTGTATTTTTTCCATTTTTATCCTTATTTTTTTAAATTAAAAATTATTAAACAAAGATTAAAAAAATATATTAATAACACAAACATTTATTATTTTGGTTTAGAAATAAATTTTAAGTTTTTTAAATATTAATTTCTCTAAATAAACTCACTAATAACTAGAGCTTGATAGGTGATTATTTGGACTCACAAAAGTCCAAATATGGAGGCTGCCATTTTGCTTCTTGCTAACAGCAAATTCAGCCTCCACGTCAGCATGGATATAATTAGAAGTTTGGTTGATAGTAAGTTTGGGGTAGGTGAGGGGTGCTCAAGTAACTTCAATTGTCATCTAGTTTGTGCTTCTTAGATTTCTTGTCTTAAAATATATTTTTTATTTTAGTTTTTAAAATTATATAAAAAAGCATATTATTTAAAAACACACATAGATTTTGACTATAAGTACTACAAAGTCCAAGTCAAACTTTTTCTATTTTTCTATTTTAAAAGGTTTTAAAAAAAAAAAATATTTCTCTTCTTCAAATTAAGTCATGATAGTTTTATTTTTCATGAGTTTAATATACAAAATTAATTTTTTTTAGAAAGAAAATATAAATATATTAAAAACTAGAAAGACCACAAAATTATGAAATCTTAAAACTACAAAATTTAATGCCTTTTGTATTGTTACAAGGCAAAAATCAGCAACAATATATTTTTATTTTGATTTTTATTGTACTATTTTTTATAATTATATTTTAAATATAAGTGCACATTTGAGTCTTTCTAGGTTTAATTATAATTTTGTAAGAATACATAGTTTAGACTCAACCGCTATTACAAATATTCAACAATCACATCCCTCTCCATTTAATTAACATTTATTTATATAAAAAAAAAAACCCAAATTTTTATTTCTTGGCTATTTGGGTTGACTTTTGTTTAGGGTAATTAATTTAGAAAATATTTTGAAACACAAGTAAAAACCGCTTTCTCAAATGCAATCACTGTACTAAATACCACTTGTGTGTAAAAATGATATTCTAAAAATACAATTGAGTTTAAATTATGATATTTATTTTTATTTTAAATTAAAAAATATATTTTTGAATTATTTTTATATATTGATATTAAAAATATATATTTTTCAATTATTATTTCAATATATTTACAAATAAAAAATAATCTCAATCCAATAAAAAATTCATAATGGATCGATCCACCATAAATCCACAATTTTTTTATTGTCATCACAGCACTTGCTAAGTAGTAGAAAGAGAAAGACAAGTCGTCTTAAGTAACGACGGGTCTCACCTCCGGAAAAGAAAGGGTAAAGAAGGGAAGTCAATTTTAATCTTTCACAACACATCACGATAAAAAGTGGCACGTGGGTACACGTGCTATTAGAGTCAATGGTGTGCAGGTTCACAGGAAAGAAACACTTATTCTAATGATACATCATAAATGTGAAATGATTATTGTTCCAGAACATAATAAATGTTTACGAGGAAGCTTGCTAGCATTATCCAGCGTAGAATACCACCAGGTTCCAAACATATTATCTTTGACTTTGGGAAGCATAAACACAATATCGTTGTAAATTAATATGGTCAGAGATTCGAGGAGGGTAAGCTAATTGTTTTTCTCATCCACCAGGTTGCATGTTCATTGCTGTGGATCCGATTGACTTCCATTCTCTGTCGTTGTTTGGTCCTGGAAGTTGACCTTGATCTCATTAATCACCGCTCCACCAATTTTCCCCGTCATGTTGTTGGCACCACCAGGCCTATTGGCACCGCCAGTTTGTCCTTGTAGACCCAAAAAAAAGAATGAACAAGTGTTAGACAATCTGGTATACACCAGCAGTTAAATTCAAACATTGTTCAAGTTATATCATATTATGATCATTGTATTCTGCTTGCTAACCTGTGGTTATTGCGGCTATGGCTGCTGTTTTTCTCTTGTGGTGCAGTAGAAATCCCACAAGAGCCCAGAAAATTACGAAGATTGGGATTGTGGTTCCAAGTATCACTGGGAGCTTGTTACTCTTTTTTCTGCTACCTGAAGGACTTGATGAACTGCTAGTAGTACCATCAGTACTAGTTGTCTGACAGGACTTGCTGGAGACACACAAGTCTGGGTTGCCTGATACCCTGTAATATTTTCCCAGCAGATTATATGATTTAATCATCGAAGTAGAAACTATATCTTAGAAATTGACAAGACAAGAGCTTTCAGTAAAACTAAACTGTATTTTCATAGGCACTCACACTAATTTCAGCTTCTTATTCGACGTTATTGATGGAGGAATTGGTCCACTGAAGGAATTATCTGCCAAGTTCCTGGATTGAAGAAACAGGAAAGGAAAAGAGTTGTGTTATTTTGTCGAAAATGCAAATCCTGTTTCAAATTTGCTTGACAGGGGCACACTGAATCCCGGGACAGAGTATTTTTTTTTGCATCCCAAGACTAGCCTGAAGGAAAACATGCCAGAATCCTTATAAGAGCATTTGTAACAATTAACAACAGATTATTTGGGAGAATCTTACAGTTCTTTGAGGTTAGGTAAGGCGCCAAGGAAATCTGGAATAGGTCCAGTTATGCTGTTATTCTGCAAATTGCTGGGTTGAATTGGAGACAGAAATGCTAGCAATGTGTTAGAACAATCAAGAAAATGCCTGAAACTGCTTCAACTCAGTTACAGTTAACTTACATGGTCACAAGGGCATCCATGGAACTAAAATCTGGAAGTTCCCCTGAAAGGTTAAAGCTGCCAAGGTTCCTGAAAACATTATGAACACAAATACATTATTAAACCAGAAAATAAAACTATACTCCTAAATAAATAAGAAGAAATTGAGCATTTTCCTGATGACTACAGGAAAAGATGATTTACAATGCCGTTATGCGAGGTATGGTATCATTGCTACAGCTAGTCCATTCCCATGTGTATGGAGAAGGAAGACATGGATCACCAGACCAAAATTCTTGAAAAACATCACTGAAAGCCTTTTGGAGTTCACTTAAGCCTTCCACTGACAAATTTAACATGGAATTAATCTGTCAGTATATATATGCAGAAATTTCAACATCAATTGTATGCAAAGTAGCAAATCCGCTATAATGCATACCATCTTTGCTATCGGTTCCATCTGTTAGCCGATCGCTAATATAAAAGGCTTCCAAGGCATTGACAAGTGGAGGAAGTGTGGAATCAGGGTCGGCAAACAGCAAAAACGAGGTGTTTGAAGAAGCTGTGAAGTTAATAGACATTTCTGTCACGTCTCCATATGGTGGGATAATGGGACCTGATACAGGCGTGCTGTCGATGTAAGCCCTAAAGGACCTCTTTTGGGTGGTATCGAGCTGGGTCACTTCAGAGAAATACAAGTTCATGTAGATTGGAAGTTTTTGATCAGGAAAACCACGGATTATACTGATTGAATTTGACGTGCTTGAGATTGTAATAGCATTCTGCAGCACTGCCTGTGGAGGATTATCCGGTGCATTAGCAGTACCGATGATTGCATCGCTTGCGACCGAAGTTATCCCGCTACCACCTGTTTCTGGATCCCATATGCGATCATAAGCATCATCCGGGTACCTGAAATTATCTATAAAGTGTAAGAAGTAAAAAACGATGACAATAACAATAAAAAGGATCGCCTGTACATGATCATTACCTTACTGTTGCAGGAGCACCATAAGCAACCCTTGAACTTAAAAACAGTGCATGTTTCGGATCCAAATAGCTATACATTTTAGAATCTAATTTCGTAACCTCGAGTGCTGATATAAATGGGAACTGGTTAGGCTGTGTTTGGGAAAGACAGATGCTAGTTGTGTCGCTTTCGGAAACATAGACTACTTCATAATATACAAGTTTATCGAGTGAGGTCTTTACTGTGGTCCATTCGTTTCCATCAAAATGCATGTCAAAAGACGGAGGAGATGATTTTCTGTCATAGTTTCCATAGAAGAAGCTGGCACGAACAAGAAGTAGACTACCCTTGTCCTCAGAGATAGAGTAACAATTCTTTTTCCGAGTTGTGAACACCCTGAGAGTGCTCATCACATGTGATATTGTATTGCTAGATTGCACCACTTCCGACTGGCTGTTCTGGAAGAGGCCGTCGTCTCCCGTCCATACCAAGAATCTCTCGTCCGTGTAAGACTCGGATGCTCCACAATCAATGCTAACTGGAAAAACATACAGATTGAAATGGTTAGCTGAAAATTAATTAGAAGTGGGTTTATATATATATATATATATAAAGAAAATGAAATCTAACCATCTGAATTTGCTGAAAAAGCAAAGAAAGCTAAGAAGAGGAACACGAGGCAAGTAGCCATGATCAGCACTGCGACAGATAGGACACAAGGAATTGTTACTCGATCATGGTACTATATATATTGTTTTGTGGTCTCAACATTAGAGCTGGGACAACTAGGATAGAGAAGATAAATTGTGTTTGGTAGATATATTTAATATTTTAATATTTTATAGGGTCGTCTTTATAAAAGTGATGTAATGTATAGTTATGGTATTTTAATTGGTGCTAGGGTTTGAGATGCTCAAGATACTTGCTGTATAAAAAGAAGATTAAAACATGAGTGATCAGAAAATTCAAAAAGAATTCTAATATCTTTTTATGCAACCAAATATATATTATTCTTTTTAATATTATAATTATTCAACGTGGATTATTTTTTATAGTATTATTTTTATCATTAATGATCAGTTCGGCTTAATTATAACGTTGAATATAATTTGTAAATTTTCCTCAATAGATAAATTAGGATGGAATTAGGGGGTTTATACAGTGACATAATCAACTAATACCAACATATTTCGGATTAATTATCATATTTGGATATAATAATTTTTATTTTATTTTCAATGATTAAATATTGCATGGACTTGCCTTAAATTTAGACGGGATCGAGGCGATAATTAAGTTCACAGTATATTTTGAAGTCAGGGATGCCCTGTGCTTTATCATAAAGTCAAGACGTTGACATGTTAAAGAGTAGTCAATCATTGGGTTTTGCATGGTTGGCGTTGACTTCACTCATTGGAATCTTACAGTGAGAGGCTGGGGGGTTGCTGGCCATGTGCTGGGAGGGTTGCTGGCCATTGTTTTGGGGGAGACGACCCGTGAGATACGGGCTTTGAATATGTTCTTGTGATGGGTGAATATCGTGAAACATAGCGAAGAGGAAAGAAAGTGTGGAGATTATTTATTTTAAAAAAAAAAGAGTAAATTATTATTTCATCAATGTGTTCATTTCAGTGAAAGCTACTTTCAAAATTACTGTATTTTGATTTTAATAAGCGGTGCACAAATATAATGTCAAATGCTTAAGCCTCCAAAAGAGGGACATTGGCGGTGGATTTTGTGCTTAAGAAAGTCTCTAAGGCTATTTGTGTATTAGAATAACCAAAATTTGTTTTGTCTCATAATTTTATGCTGGGGGAGATGGAATCAAATTATTTCAGATGGTTTGTGAACATTTAAATAATTATTATCTATAAGAACCATGTTGTTTTTAAGATAGTTAGGAGCAAGTAGAGGTACAATGTTCTACGTCTGTATTTTTTGTGTTAAGAATCATTAGGGCTAAAAAGGAAAAAGACTCAAAAGTTGTAATAATGGTGAACCATGCATTTGAGTTGAACTGTTGAATTTTCAATGGATTTTGTAAGTTAGTGGAAGCTCTATCTGAAAATTAACTGTTAGATATTAATTCGCACGTAAATGCTCTTGTTCTATAACTCTTTCAGCATATCCTCAAATTCCTTTCTAAAATTATCCTCAGCTTGGCTTTATCAGAGATAGAATTCGTTGAAAGCATCTTCATGTGTTGAGATGTTTGTGATCAGGTCAAAATTCTTCATGTGCTGAGATGTTTGTGATCAGATCGAAACAAAATCATAAAATGAAACATGCTACTGTAATTATTATATTCATTTCAGGTGGTTCATTTGCTTACCTGAGGGTAGAGTTGGGTGATTTCATGGCCTTCTGCTAGCAACATCCTTCTGGAGTACGTCATTGGTGGTGCTGCTGTGGCCCCGTCATGGACATCCTACTTCGCCACCCTCTGCAACTACCAACCTGATGATTTCCGCATTATAGTCCACAACCTTCCTGATGACTATGGCCACCTTGATCCTATTGTTGTTGTCGTTTCTTCTCTCATTTGCGTTCTTGCAGTGCTTAGCACCAAAGGCTCATCACGCTTTAATTACATTACTTCAATCATGCACGTTGCAGTGATTGTTTTCATCATTATTGCTGGCCTTACTAAAGCAGACAGTGGAAACTATAAACCGTTTATGCCTTATAATGTGCGTGGTATTTTTGTTGGTTCGGCCGTGCTTTTCTTCGCCTATGTTGGATTTGATGTTGTTTCCACCATGGCTGAAGAAATTGAAAATCCTGCTCGAGACATCCCCATTGGACTTCTGGGCTCCATGACAATAGTTACAGTGGCATATTGCTTGCTAGCAGCGACATTGTGCCTGCTGGTGCCATACAAGCAGCTCGATGGAGAAGCTGCATTTTCTTCTACATTTAACTATGTTGGTTTAAACTGGGCGAAGTACATTGTCGCTTTATGTTCATTGGCAGGCATGACGACGGCTTTGCTCGTCTCAGCTGTCGGTCAGGCTTGGTATCTCACACACATTGCACGAGCTCACATGATGCCCCCGTGGTTAGCTCATGTCAATGCAAAGACTGGGACTCCGGTAAATGCAACTGTGATGATGCTTGGTGCAACAGCTATCGATGCCTTTTTCACAAAGCTTAATATTATGCCCAACCTTCTTTCCATCTCCATGTTATTTATCTTCACACTTGTGGTTATGGCACTTCCCATGCGTCGTTACTATGTCAGCGGCGTCACTACACCAGCCAATCATATGAATTTCATTCTGTGCATTGCGACTATTCTTGGCTCTTCAACTGCTACCAGTATCACTTGGGGACTGGATGGAGATGGTTGGGTTAGGTATGTGATTACCATACCGATTTGGTTCTTGGGTAACTCTAGTACTCAAGGTTCTTGTTCCACGAGCAAGGTGTTAAGAAACTATCTCATTTAAAAATTTAAGTTTTTAAGTGAGACTCCAAAATATAATTTATATTATTCTCTAACACACACCCTCACACCCTAAAGTGAAAGCCTTTTGGACTTGAAACTTGCACAGGCTCATATTACCTTATGCTTGATTTTTATCAAATAGAATGGGGATGGTGAAATTCAAACCCGTGACCGTTAGGTCAACAAGGCTCTGATACCATGTTAAGAAACTATTTTACCTAAAAGTTTAAGCTTATAAATAAGACCCTAGAATATGATTTATATTATTCTCTAACACAAAGGATCCAAAATTATAGGGAGTCCCATTGGTGCCATGGTTGCCATCTGCTTGCATTCTTATCAACATTTTTCTTCTGAGATCAATGGATAAGGCATCATTTGAGAGATTCGGTGCATGGACTGGCATTTTATTGATATACTATTTTCTATTTGGATTGCACGCTTCCTATGACACTACGAAGGAATCTGAGGAGAATAAGGTTGCTGGTGGCTAGACGAAGATGAAAGGAGGTGTTGTGCCATCACAAGTTGAACCAATGAGTTGAAATGTTAACAATGTCAAATGAATGTCATGGCGTTGTGCCCCAAAAATAAATCCTTTTATCCTGCTTGTCTTGATCATGTCATTTTGTCTTCTCTTCGTATGCTCTGCAACAAACTATATATAAATGTGCTTCTCTTGATTTTGTTTGAGAAAATACACAGAAATAGTGAAACACAGAATGCCAATTTTACACAGGGGTCATGGGAGGGATGTTATATCCAGGAATCATCTCACGTGAAAGTTTAAATTATTAGGTAAGTCTCAAAATATAATTTTCAAGAACCTTCTCAATGTGTCTCCAATGATCTATTATTTTTGTTCTTTTTTATTCCCTTATTTATCTTTAATGCCAGTTAGCTTATCTTCTTTTTATTCTTGGTTACTGTATTTTCATAAAATTGTGGGTTGACTTTTGTTTAGGCTAATTAATTTGGAAATTATTTTGAAACATGACTAAAAACCACTATTTGAAATAGTGGTTATGCTAAAAATATATTATGAAAAGGAATCACTATTTCAAATACCAATAGTGTAAAAAATGCTAGTGTGGATCAAAAGAGTAGGGCGCCAACTTGTAGGTAGGTAGCTAAAAGTTACAGAAAACAATTCATGTCCAAACGATTCTTCTTCTTTCCTAATTTTGATTTCCAACAAAGTGCAAACTTCAGTGCTTCATCCATCACTTGTTTCTTCATCTGGGGTCAAACTATCCTTAACTGCTCCAGCAGAAAAACATAGTTATCTAGCGAAACACCAAACTTGTTTTTGGCTTGGAAGGCATAGTGTAGGCAAGAAGATTTTAAAAATATTTACCATCAAATTGATTAAGACCTTCCAAGAAACATAGCAAGATGTTTCAAGGTTGATAAATCATTGCCAAGAAAGCACAAGTATGGATATAAATATATAATGAATTTGCATTGTTGTTTGATGTGTTTGAAAACATATAATTTCTATTCATCTTGCACTATGATTTATATAGTCCTGAGTGTTTGATTTTAGGCAGTTACAAGCAATGAAATGTTTGTAACGAAAATGTATTTACAATTACAATGAATGGTAATAAAATTTAGTTTGAATTTATGGTGACAACTAAGCGTTGAATGACATTTAGTGGAATTCACTAGTTTCGTTGATATGCCCTCGCAAGAACGAGCTACCATCAAATAGGTCGATCTTGTCATGTAGATAATTTGTTCGTTGTCGTAAGAGAGACTTTGTGAGCAAATCAATGAGTTGGTCAGTAGTGTGAATATGCCGAACAGTGAGAATTATTTTCTCAACCAAATCTCATAAAAAGTGAATGTCGATCTTAATATGTTTCATCCTGAGGTGCTGGACGGGATTAAAACTTAGTTGAGTAGCTTCATATACACTTTTTCTGTGAGATGCCTGTAAAGAAATGTATTATTGACATCTAGTTACCGTAGAGATTAACCCTGCGTAACAACAACAGTTAAGACTGTATGTATGGTAGCTGATTTAATAACAAGATTGAATGTCTCTTTATAATCCAATTTTGGTCTTTGATTGATCCCTTTGGCCACTAGCCTGGCTTTAAACTAATAAATAGAGTCATCAACATGCCTTTTAATCCAAAACATCCATTTACATCCAACAACATTGCAATTAGTCGGAGGTGGTACTAATTGTCATGTATTGTAACACATTAAGGTAGTTAACTCAGAGGACATGGCTTCACGCCATCTTGAATCAGTCAATGCTTTAATGACACTCAATGATTCCAGGGAAGATGGAAGAGGATGTTTGGTGACAAGAAATGATTGTTTTGGTTTATAAATATTATTCATGGACCTAATAGTCATGGGGTAGGTTCTCACTTCAATGTGTTCAGAGACAGTAGGTGCATTCAATTGTACTGAGGTATTTGAATTTAAAACCAAAGGAGAAGAGGATAAGGTACTTACTTGGAGAGGAGACAATTCAGGGGATGACCCATACGCAAGCGATGTCAAGACTTTAGTACCCATATCCGAAGAGTTAATGGTGTCAATTTATATGGGAGAAAGTTAGGGCAATGAGATCATCACAAAGGAATTTGGTCCAGTAGATGAGGGAGAGATAGATTTATTAGGATCTTTTTCAAAAGGAAAAATCCCTTCATGAAATATGACATGCCAAGATGTTATGATCTTTTGGGTACACGACTTAAAACACATATACAATTTAGGAGAGGTTGTAGCCCATAAATATGCATGGTTTGTTCTTGGGCTCAAGTTTATGTGTATTATAGAGCCTGGCTAAGGGATAACATAGGCTGCCGAATTGTTTGAGCTTGAGGTAGTTAGGCTTTTAGTTGAATAACTTTTCAAATGGTGATTGATTATTCAATGTTGAGGTAGGCATTCGATTGATGAGGTAGGTAGTTATTTGAAAGCATATGACCAATAGGAGAAAGGTATATGAGCATCAGTGAGATCATTTTCAACAAGATGGCGATGTCGCCTTTCAGACATGCCATGTTATTGTGGAGTGTGGGGAGCAGTAGTGTAGTGATTGATTTCATGAACAAAAAGATAGGTTTTTAGGCCAATATATTCCCCACCATTATCAGAATAAAGACTCTTTATTTTGGAGTTAAATCTATTTTCCCCAAGATTACAAAATTACAGAAAAATTATTTAAACATTTGATTTTTAAGTCATAGGATAGAGTCAAATACACTTGGTGTGATGGTCAACAAAAATGACATGATATTTTAAGTCATTAATCCCAATATCATGAGACGAGCCCCAAACATCTATGTAAATAAGTTTAAGTGGAGAGATGCCTGTAAGACCATGAGTGTTGAATGTTTGACGATGAGCTTTATTTTGGAAACATGAGATGCACATGGATAAATGATTATTTTTATTTGTGGGAAAAAAAAAGCATGAATAAGATAATGAATCAATTTTGACGATGGATGACCAAGACATTTGTGTCATTCATCAGTTTAAGTACGTTCATGAACATAGGTAATAGTTTTTTTTCTAGTAGATGGTAACTGGTCCAGAAATGGGTATACTCCATCTTCACATTCTCCTTTTGAGTAATATCGCCTCTGTGATCCGATCCTTCATCAAAAAATAAATAAGATAAAATTCAATATAAACATTATTATTTTTGGTAAAATAATGAACAAAAATGAGATTTTTATGAATGTTTGGAATGTAAAGAGTGTCACGTAAATGAAAGACATGCTTTGACAATCCAAGAGACAAGGAACCAATATGAGACATAGGCAACCTTGATCTATCACCAATTACCATCTCATCAATACCATCATGTTCAAAATTATTCATCAAATTAGAGAGATTAGTGGTCATGTTATGAGATGCCGCTAAGTCAACTAGCTATTTGGAATATTTTTTTTGTTGAGAAGTGGCACAATTTACAGTGAAGTCACCTGGAGATATTTTCAAATCCATCACCAATTATCACCTCATTAGTACTATCATATTCAAAATTAGTCATCCGATTAGAGAGATCAATGGCCATGTTGTGAGAGGTCGTTGAGTTAACTATCCATTTGGAATTTTTTTGTTGAGAAGTTGCACATTTTGTAGTGAGGCCACTCGAAGACATTTTCAGACAGTTTTTTACCGGGTGACCCATTTCATTACAGCATTGGCATTTTGGTTTATACCTCCTAGGACCAGAATTAAAAGTCCCATTTCTATTAATTCCACTATGACTGCGAGCATGGTGAGGAGAGAGCTGCAGACGCCATGTCGTTTATTTGGGGGAAAATAGGGGGCTTCGATGATGTTGTCTAGAATTGTTGCCTGGTCGGTGATGATGATTAGCCAATGGTTGTCGGTGAGAATAATTTGCAGTGGGCATGAAGGGTGGTGTAGATTGAAGCTCTAACCATTAAAGGTAACTCTCATGGCTTACAAGAAGATCATAGATTTCCTCAAATTTCATAGAGGTTTCACGGGCATGAACTGGTGCTATAATTTCTCTGAATTTAACGATGTAAAGGGTGAGATCATCATCTGAAATTGGATGATCGATGATTGTGAGTTCATTAGCAATCACTTTGATTCCTTGAAGGAATTTTGTTACGATGCGAGAGCCATGGATGCTCAAGGATAAATCTTTCTTGAGCTGTATCACACGTGTTCTTGATTTGTCTGCATATAAACGGGTAAGTGTTGTCCAAATCTCATGGGATGTTTTGTGGGAAGAAAGGAAAGGGGTGATAGTGGTGGATGTGGAAGCAAGGATGGCATGGGGGATGAGTTTGTCTTGGCGAATCCAATAGGAGTTTGCAATTTTTAAAGCAGTGAAATTCATTTCATCAATGGCAGGACATGTGTTAACACTGGTGACAAAATCAATTAGATCATACCCAATCAACAATGCTTCAAATTGAGCCCTCCACTAAGGGAAGGTAGAGGATGCGAGGTTTTCATTGATGATGGTGACATCATTGATGGTGATGACGAGTAAGTTTGGTGAATCCTTGATAGATTCAAAAGTGGTGCTCATTTGTGCAGGAAACTGGGGAGAATCAGGCAAGCAGGGGTGGGAAAAAAATTCTCGTTAGAGATTTTTTTGGCTCTAAAACCATATAATGAATTTGCATTGTTGTTTGATGTATTTGAAAATGCATAATTTATATCCATCTTGCATTATGATTTATACAATCCTGGGTGTTTGATTTCAAGCACTTACAAGCAATGAAACGTTTGTAACGGAAATGCATTTACAATGACAATGAATGGTAATAAAATCTGGTTTGAATTTATGGTGGCAGCTGAGCGTTGATTGGTGTTTGGTGAAATTCACCGGTTTTCTTGATAAAACACATCTTTGATTATTACCTCACAGCAACCCTTGAACTTAAAAACAGTGCATATTACAGATCAAAATAGTTATTATACATTTTTGAATCCAAGTTCCTAATCTCTAGTGTAGATATAAATGGAAACTGGTTAGGCTGTATTTGGGAAAGACAGATGCTAGTTATATCGCTTTTGGAAACATAGACTACTTCATAATATACAAGTTGATTAAGTGAGATCTTAACTAAATTGCCTTGAAGTCTAAAATACCAAAATTCTCAAGAACCTTCTCAAGAAAATGACTGCTTCAACCCATATCATAACTTCTTCAACAACCACGCATTTTATTTCTCATCATCCTAAGCATTGAAACCCTTTAGTTAATCCGTATAGATCTTCTCCTCGATCTCACAATGAAGGAAAAAAATGCTTTAAAATCTAGCAACACAAGCTCTAAAAACCATCAATAGGCGGCTGAGTTGGTGAAGAGTTGGGGCCAAAAGGCAAGCCTTAGTACTAAAAGCCTTGTCGAGGAGAAAAGACTTAGTATGGTGTGCGCAAGTCAAATAAGGAAATCATAACAAATAATCTATCATTGCTCAATAACATAATAAATGTTTATGTGGAAACGTGCTAGCATTATCCCGCGTATAATACCACTAGGTTCCAAACATAGTATCCTTCACTTGGGGTAGCTTACACACAATATCGTTGTAAATTATTATGGTCAAAGATTTGAGGAGGGTAAGGTAATTGTTTTTCTCGTCCACCAGGTTGCCATTTCATTGCTGTGGCTCCGAATGATTTCCATTCTCTGTCGTTGTTTGGTCTTGGAAGTTGACCTTGATCTCATTAATCACCGCTCCGCCATTTTTCCCCGACATGTTGTTGGCACCGCCAGTTTGTCCTTGTATACCCAAAAAAAAAGAATGAACAAGTGTTAGACAATCTGGTAAACACCAGCAGTTAAATTCAAACATTGTTCAAGTTATATCATATTATGAATTGTATTCTGCTTGCTAACCTGTGGTGATTGCGGCTATGGCTGCTGTTTTTCTCTTGTGGTGCAGTAGAAATCCCACAAGAGCCCAGAAAATTAAGAAGATTGGGATCGTGGTTCCAAGTATCACTGGGAGCTTGTTACTCTTTTTTCTGCGACCTGAAGGAACTGATGAGCTGATAGTAGTACCATCAATACTAGTTGTCTGACAGGACTTGCTGGAGACACACAAGTCTGGGTTGCCTGATACCCTGCAATATTTTTCCAGCAGATTATATGATTTAATCATCAAAGTAGAAACTATATCTTAGAAATTGACAAGACAAGAGATTTCAGTAATATTTAACTGGATTTTCATAGGCACTCACACTAATTTCAGCTTCTTATTCGACGTTATTAATGGAGGAATTGGTCCACTGAAGGAATTATCTGCCAAGTTCCTGGATTGAAGAAACAGGAAAGGAAAAGAGTTGTGTTATTTTGTCGAAAATGCAAATCCTGTTTCAAATTTTCTTAACAGGGGCACACTGAATCCCGGGACAGAGAGTTTTTTTTTGCATCCCAAGACTAGTCTGTAGGAAAACATGCCAGAATCCCTATAAGAGCATTTGTAACAATCAACAAGAGATTATTGGGGAGAATCTTACAGTTCTTTGAGGTTAGGTAAGGCGCCAAGGAAATCTGGAATCGATCCATTTATGCTGTTATTCTGCAAATTGCTGGGTTGAATAGGAGACAGAAATGCTAGCAATATGTTAGAACAATCAACAAAATATCTGAAACTGGTTCAACTCACTTACAGTTAACTTACATTGTCACAAGGGCATCCATGGAACTGAAATCTGGAAGTTCCCCTGAAAGATTAAAGCTGCTGAGGTTCCTGGAAACATTATGAACACATATACATTATTAAACCAGCAAATAAAATTATACTCCTAGATAAATAAGAAGAAATTGAGCATTTTCCTGATGACTGCAGGAAAAGATGATTTACAATGCCGTTATGCGAGGTATGGTATCATTGCTACAGGTAGTCCATTCCCATGAGTATGGAGAAGGAAGACATGGATCACCAGACCAAAAAGCTTGTAAAACATCACTGAAAGCTTTTTGGAGTTCACTTAACCCTTCCACTAACAAATTTAACATGGAATTTATCTATCAGTATATGTATGCAGAAATTTCAACATCAATTGTATGCTAAGTAGAAAATCAGCTCTAATGCATACCATCTTTGCTATCGGTTCCATCTGTTAGCCGATCGCTAATATAAAAGGCTTCCAAGGCATTGACAAGTGGAGGAAGTGTGGAATCAGGGTCGGCAAACAACAAAAACGAGGTGTTTGAAGAAGCTGTGAAGTTAATAGACATTTCTGTCACTTCTCCATATGGTGGGATGATGGGAGCTGATACAGGCTTTTTATCGATGTAAACCCTAAAGGACCTCTTTTGGGTGGTATCGAGCTGGGTCACTTCAGAGAAATACAAGTTCATGTAGATTGAAAGATCAGGAAAACCATGGATTATACCGATAGTATGTGACGTGCTTGAGATTGTAATAGCATTCTGCAACACCGCCTGTGGAGGATTATCCGGTGCATTAACAGTACCGATGAAAATTGCATCGCTTGCGACCGAAGTTATCCCGCTACCACCTGTTTCTGGATCCCATATGCGATCATAAGCATCATCCGGGTACCTGAAATTATCTACAAACTGTAAGGAGTAAAAAACGATGACAGTAACAATAAAAAGGATCGCCTGTACATGATCATTACCTTACTGTTGCAGGAGCGCCATAAGCAACCCTTGAAATTAAAAACAGTGCATGTTTCGGATCCAAATAGCTATACATTTTAGAATCTAATTTCGTAACCTCAAGTGCTGATATAAATGGAAACTGGTTAGGATGTGTTTGGGAAAGACAGATGCTAGTTGTATCGCTTTTGGAAACATAGACCACTTCATAATATACAAGTTTATCGAGTGAGGTCTTTACTGTGGTCCATTCGTTTCCATCAAAATGCATATCAAAAGACGGAGGAGATGATTTTCTGTCATAGTTTCCATAGAAGAAGCTGGCACGAACAAGAAGTAGACTACCCTTGTCCTCCGAGATAGAGTAACAATTCTTTTTCCGAGTTGTGAACACCCTGAGAGTGCTCATCACATGTGATATTGCATTGCTAGATTGCACCACTTCCGACTGGCTGTTCTGGAAGAGGCCTTCGTCTCCCGTCCATGCTAAGAATCTCTCGTCCGTGTAAGACTCGGATGCTCCACAATCAATGCTAACTGGAAAAACATGCAGGTTGAAATGGTTAGCTGAGAATTAGAAGTGGGTTTATATATATATATATATAAAGATAGAAAGAAAATGAAATCTAACCATCTGCATTTGCTGTAAAAGCAAAGAAAGCTACGAAGAGGAACGCGAGGCAACTAGCCATGATCAACAACACTTAGAGAGATAGTACACAAGGAATGTTTACTCTATCATGGATATTATGTATACTGTTTTTTTCTCTCAACATTAGAGCTAGGACAACTAGGATAGGGAAGATTAATTGTGTTTGGTAGATATATTTAAAATTTCATATTTTTTAGGGCACGTATTTATCTTAAAGTCAGGACGTTGACTTGTTAAAGTGTAGTCGATCATTGGGTTTTGCATGGTTGGCGTTGACTTCACTGCTCGGAATCTTACAGCAAGAGGCTGGGGGGGTTGCTGGCCATTGTTTTGGGGGAGACGGCCAAATGAAACATAGCGAAGAGGAAAGCACGTTCGGAATTTATTTATTTAAAAAAGGAGTAAATTATTATTTAATCAATGTGTTTATTTCAGTTAAATAATCATTTGATTCGCTTTTGTTTTGATTGATCAATATTGATTTGTTTGCAACTTTATTCTTATGTTAGTTTTTTTCAGGATGATTTAATTGTTTTTTTTTTAAATAAAGAAAATATTATTTATTTATATTCAAATTTCCCAATCTCAAAAACATATTTACAAGAGAGTTTCATAAGGTACTAACTAAAAGATTTACTTACCAAATTGGTTTTAGGGTTCGAAGTCCTTGTGCTAAGGTAACTCGAGCGAGAGAGTCACATAAAATTGAGAATCCTTCCTACTCTATAATAGCTTATGATTGTGAACCATGTCATGTTAATTCTTTGTTTAGCATTTCCATAATTTTTGTTTTTTTTAGAAGGTAAATTTGAGAAGAAATATTATAAATTGTAGCTTTTTCTTAACTAATATTTCAATATAAAATTTTTTTAATGAGATTTATGCAAAATCATGGTGTGCATTATTGATTAATCAAACACTTACAAAATTATGTTCTTTATAGTGTTGTCATTCATTAGTTTAATTAGAAGAGAAACTGGGAGTCGCCATTTGTCGCGACGACGATTTTTCGCGCTTCGTTTGTTTTTTAAGTATGTACCTTACATTGTAATTTTACATCGTAGTTAAAAATTCTTTTTATCTGCAAGTGTACTTTACAATGTAAATTTACACCGCAAACACTAAAACAAAATAATTATCAAATTATTTTTGACATTTTGGCCAAACGCCAATAGATAATCGTAAACTTGTTACGATATTCAAATTTCGTTTAAAATATGAGAAAGATACAACATATATTTTTTTTGAAAAATATGCATGGAAAAACCTTGGAATTCAGCCGTATGCACGAAAACCCCAGCCCAGCCCAAAAACAAATAAATAAAAAAAAGGAAGATAAAACTGATTCACGTGAACAGTGAATCACAGATCACTGTTACGTGAACAGTAATTTGGTGTTTGACCGACCACGACGAGAGGCTCACCCGCTAATGCCGTTGGGTAGAGGAGGTCGAGGTGGTTCTCTGAGCTCGCTGGTGGGGAGCTTCTAGTGTGGTGTTCACGGTGAGCTTGCTGAAGGAGAGCGATAGACGATGGTGATATGGTTTTGGAGAGAGAAAGGGCCGTCGGGGAGAGAGAAAAAGAGAACCGAAGGGCTGAAGGAAAGGGAGAGAAGGGGTTGACAGTGAAAATGGAGAGGGAGAGCTGACGGTGAAGGGATGTTGCTGCTGCCGCCGGAGCTGAGGAAAAAGAATTGTCCCTACCGACGTTGAAGACGACGACGATGTTGTTCCTTTATCTGAATTATTTCTCCAGTTTTCACCCCAGTTAACGTGATTCTCCTCATTTGATTTTGCGCGTAAAATTCTTCCTCGTCTGCTTCCCAAGTTTTGACAGTGTAGTTTTTTTCTCGTTACTCTCTATTTCTCCCCCAGTTTTCAGCCCGTCTCCCTCTGTTCTTCCCCCTATTTTTTTTGTCTATTCCCCCCTGACAAAAAAAGATTTTTTGATGGGAAAAACCAGGAAGAAAGATATTTTTATCTTTAATTTTGGCTTCCGAATTCACCCAAAAAGTTTCGTCGCCGAAAATTTTGATCGTCTCAATTTTAACCCAAATTAGGCTTTCAAAATTAATTTCTCAGCAATCAATCCCTTAATTAGGTTAATTCAACCCATTTTAAGTATAATTAAGCCCTTGTGCTTAATTAAATCCTTTAATTGGGCTTTCAATTAATTCCGAAGAGTTTCGTCACCGAAAATTCCAATTTTCTCAATTTAACCCAGATTCGGCTTCGAAACTTAATTTCTCACTAATTAAGACCTTAATAAAATTAATTTGACCCATTTAAAGTATAATTAAGCTCTTGCGCTAAATTAAATCCTTCAATTGGGCTTTCAATTAATTTCGAAGAGTTTTGTCACCGACAATTCTGATTTTCTCAATTGAACCTAGATTCGGCTTCAAAACTTAATTTCTCACTAATTAGGCCCTTAATAAAATTAATTTAACCCATTTAAAGTATAATTAAGCTCTTGCGCTAAATTAAATCCTTCAATTGGGCTCTCAATTAATTTGGAAGCATAATTACACTTTACATCGGCCGACGATTAAATCAAATTGACCCATAAAAATATAATTATGTCTTACGACCTAACTTTTATGCAGATTTATCTAATAATAAATTATCTTCACCTCGAATCTGCATTTTCCTTCATATTTGGGCAAAAAAGAGGTACGACCAGGCTTTCGAAAACGTCCAAAATTTCCACATTAATTTTTCTGTCGACACTAACCCCTTTTATTTTATTTTTGTTATTTTTTGGTATATTTTGTGGAATCACCCAAAAATTAGGTGATGACAATGTTGATAAGGTGTGCATGAATGTATTGTCAATGTTTAAGCCTCCAATAGAGGAACATTAGTGGTGGATTTTGTACTTCAGAAAGTCTTGAGGCTATTTTGTGTATTAGAATAATCCAAATTTGTGATGTTGGGGAGATGGAATCAAATTATTTTAGATGGTTTGTAACCATTTAAATAGTTATTATCTATAAAAATGATATTATTTTTAAGGTAGTTTGGAGCAAGTTGAGGTATGGTGTTGTACGTCTCTATTTTTTGTATTAAGAATCGTTAGGGCTAAAAAAGGAAAAGACTCAAAAGTTGTATTAATGGTGAATCATACACTATCTTTTTATATAACCGGGATATCTGAGTCAGTTTACGCGCACCACAACTGATCTCTGGATCCATTGAACATCCTATAAACCCAATGAGCAGCTAAGATACCGCGGAGATGATAGGTAAGAATCATTATTATTTTAAGTATAAACCTAAATTCTTCACGTGTGGTTTTAAAGGTAAATTGGATTATGAATGCCTTGATGCTTTTGAATACTTTGAAACCTTCATTTTTCTTTGAGAAAAACATTTTCTTTGTATGGAATATTTCAACCATAGTTAGCTTTTCTTCTTGGAAATACCTTCATAATTGGTGTTTTTATTTCTATATCTAGAAGTCAAAGATCTATTATTCAGATCAATCCAACCTTTAATATAATTATTGGTCACTCAAGTTAAGAATACAGGGTTAATCCTATAAGCATCCTCAAAGAATATTAAATGCCAAAAAAAATAAAATCTACAATGCATCAGTGGTGATTGTGTGAATATTATTTCAGAAAACACAAATAAATATAACAACAAAGATGTTGTTTGAGGAAATACACAGAAATGGTGACAAAGAAGGCCAGTTTTACGTAGGGGTCGTGGGTGGGATGTTTAATCATCTCATTAAAAGCTTAATTTATACATTCAAAATATAATTTATATTATTTTTTAACACACTCTTCAAGTGAAAACTATTTGGACTGGAAATTTACACAAACTGATATTATCTTGTACTTGATTTTTATCACATAAAATAGAGATGATGAGATTCGAACTAATGACCGCTAAATCAATAAAATTTTATACTATATCAATAAACCTTCTCGTCTAAAAATTTAAATCATTAATAACGATATAATTATACTATTCTCACTCCCACCACTGAAGCCTTTTTGCACCTGCAAGCCTCATTGCTTCTTTTTCACCTGTGGCATCAACACATGATGGAACTAAAACACTGGCCTCTTCTGCTGTGTCAAAAAGCAATATTTCTGAAATATTTTCTTGAATACGAAGGGAGTTTCTGTCAGATCTTTAAACTTTTTAGTTGTTTATGTGATGTAACCATATTTCCATATGATTATTGTATATTTAAATATCTATAAATGTCTTTCAACAAAAAGATATATATATATCAGTGATATTTGTGTGTGTGTGTGTGTGTGTGTGTGTGTGTGTGTATCAGTGATATTTGTAAGCTCTTGCAGATCAATTTTAACTAAGAAAGATTATACTTGATATATCTGATAATATTTTGAAAGAAATTCGCAACTGGATAGGTTCCATTAGTGTCCATTGAAGTGGCAGGTCTCTAAAACGTTGCCGGATTTGATGGATACAGACTTGAGATTTTGGGTTCAGCTCATGTTGCGATCGATCCATCAATAAGACTAAGATATGGATCACATACTTGTTGATAAAATCATCAGTTATTTGCATGTCCGGATCATCACATTGTAATTTGTAAAGACAAATTCTCAATGATTTAACAAAAACATCACTGCCCCAGAATCCATCCGTTCCTTGGAGCATGGGCATCGCATAAACAAGAACAGTTTCTATTGCATTGCTGAAGTTAAGATCCCAGATTAGGAATCATCAAGATAATACCAACTTACTAATTGTCTTGGTGAATAAAAAGCTTGTAAGTTGCGCAATCAAGACATTAGTAACCAGCTGTGTTTAATGGATCAACTATATTATCAACATAACCTTCTACAGGTAAGAATTCTGGTACATACATGTAATAGGAATTCCTCTGAAAACATTCCACTGCTGAGTGCTGACTATGGACATGCTTTGAAATTCTCAGACAATTACATTATCAAGTAGGAAAAACGAGGAACCAAATATCTAATTTGGTGGAAAGTACATCAAAGCCAGATTTGGATGCTTATTTGTTGTATGACGATCAAACCTTTATACGGATCACAAATGAACCTGTTCATGTAAATAACCACAGAAATGGTGAGATACTGTTATTCAAAATCCCATGTTTATTCATGCAAACAGGAGAAGTGCTAGAGGCAATCAATTCAACGCTTGATTAAAGACCCGTGCTATGTATCCAAGATGTTGGCATGGTGATGTCATGAGGATGAAGGAGAGAAGGTGAGTTTTATGTATAAATTTTGAGTGGCAGGTACCGGTCCAAGAATGTAGTGACTTTAAAAGCCTAAGAGAGGGGAAATAAATAAGGATGCCTTCGTGTGTTTGGTTTTGCCAGCTAAGGAGATTTTTAGTTGCCTTTACTCTTTCAAAGAAATGTGGGCAAGTAGAAAGGGCAGCACCCACACAAACAATAATGAACAAGCATACAGAATTTAGAATGTGTTGACCAATGCCTTTGAGCAGATCAATGAAAGATGGTAATATACATGATAAGATGACTTCAAATCCTATTAATCAGCATTTTAGACATCAGCAAATTCAATTTCCCAAACTGAAAAGATATACAAAAAAGCCCAAGGGAAGAAGAAAGATCTATGCAATTTATGGCTGCCTAAAAAGTACAATGAGAAAAATATTTGAAGGCTGCTTCCAAGTGCCAAATTCAGAACAAAAGGCTCTAGTAGGACATGTACCCAACCCCTCTATTGCTGCACGGTATTTCAACAAAGAGAAATAACTAACACACATATGAGTTGGCAATGGGGCTTCAGAAAACTAGATTAATATTTACATATGAAGTTGGTTAAGAGCACCAAAGTCACTTTCTCATGACCACAAGGAGATATCAATTAAAAGACTAGATCTGTGTCAAAATATGAACCTGGAGACAAAATATAGATGACAAGTGGACCAGAGGATTAAGAGCTACCAGTGTCATGATTAACAAAAAAAGCACTTTAAGATGGACACGTTGTAGGAAAATCAACACCAGGTGGCCATATAGCCCAAATATTATTAAGAAATTTGTTTGAAATTTCAAAAACAGAAGTGGAGGAACTTGAAAGTAAATGAAGCTACAGTAATCATAAGCTTATTGGATGAAGTAAAAAGTTTTGAAAAAACCTTGAGCTAAATGCTAAGAAAGAAGACTATATAGAGAGAGGGAGTTGTAACCAAAAACTTGCCAGACTAAAGAAAGGCTGAACGATTTAAAGACGATGCTTGTTTAGTGAACTAAAACAATGACCTGAGGTAAATACACAATAAAGGTCAAGAATTTCATCAATCTCAACACTGGTTACAGAAAAAAGTAATGAATCATGACTAATCAGAAAAACAAATAGGAACAAATATGTTTGCAATATTAAGTGCTTACATGGCACAGCAAAAGCAGCAGTTTAAGGATGGACGACTATGTGTAACGTATGGTTTAGCTAACCTTCTTCGATAAGAATAGGAGGAGTTAAAAAAATTCAGCTGATCACATTAAGAAGGATAAGTCAATAACCAACTCTGCTATGAAGGTTTTTATGTAACAATATTTAAGAAAAAACAAAGAGCCAATGGGATGCAAAAAGTACAAATTTCATAACTTGGTAATTCAGGAACAGCAGAATTTCTTAAAACAAATTCAGTAAGCACATTTCACTTAAAAAATAAAACACCTAATAGCTAAAAAGTCACACAAGGTAATCACAATTTACAACCTTTCTAAATTAAAAAACAACAACTTATGGTTCCATTTTCATGATAGCCTTTAAATTTACCACTCAACCAAAACCTTCAAATATTTTTAAGGTTTTGGTTGAGTCCACACACCAAACATCAGTACTTTTATCATCTCTTAATGCGCACACCAAATCTTAATATTCCATCCAAATTATCAAAATGCATATTTAATAGAAAAGCAGCAAGGACTCAAGATCCAGTAATACTCACAAGCCGGATGACTGGATATATCAGCAGAAACAGCACAAGGAATCCCCAAATTTGAAAGCGCACCCCTTATAATCCCACAAGGAAAATACAAATACATGCTCATTGCTTGTGCAACCTTGCTTTCAGGATCTTGTGTTCCATTGTCAACCGATGGATCTCCCGAAATTCGCGATAGCCATCGAAACTTATTATCTTGCAACACAAATGTACCCTTGCAAAAAAGAAAAAAAAAGGAAACCAATTTCTCGTTAAACACAAAAAACCCATATTAAAATTTAAAAAAAAACGCAAATAAAATAAAATACAGAAACTTACTCGGTGATTTGTTTTCAAGTTGTCAATCTGTTTCTTGAACAACTCAGACCAGAAATCTTTGCATATGAACTTAATTGCCTCTAAATGATCAGTAAAACGAGGCCGGTCCATTGTGTACCTAATCAAGCCAAATCCAAACAGAAAAGAGCATAAGAACATAAAATCAAGCAAAAACTGAGTTTGATCGGGTGTACCGTTCAGAGAGCTGATGCCCAACTTGATAGCCAATAGCTTCGATCCGACGGGCAGCGAGTTCAGGAGTGTTAGAGTAAAATTGATTGCAGTAAGATGATACCATTTCTGTTAGTAAACTATCGATGCAACTCTCTGATACTTCTCGTCCCATTTCTTTTGCCTTTCTTTTTCGCTCGCTGAGACGACCAAACTACTTCACAGTTTGTTTTGTTTCTGAGTTTTAGAGTTGGGATAAATGGGCTTGGGTACAAGTGCTAGATTTGGGCTAATCTACTGTTTACCAGCGAGGCCCAAGGTTTGCTTACCTAGCTCATAACTCCCCACTTGTACATTTGCTATTATGCCACGTCATCCTTAGAATAATATGCTCAAAGTTTTTTTTCTTCAAAATTTGAGATTAATAATAGAAAGATTTTATTAAAAAATAAAATAATATGTGTTAATACACTCTTGAGATTTTATTTTATTTGGATAATATGTGAATGTATTTTTCCCTATTAATTTATGTATAAAAAACATGAAAATAATTACTTAAAAAATATATTGTCCTCTCCCATAGAAAAACATGATGATCTGATTAGGTCATCATCGCCGCCATAGTATTTCTTTAAAACAAATAAATCAAATGACCCTGTTTCAATGGAAATACTGAACCGGTGACTCTGATGAGTCGAGACTTTTTCCAGATCAATCGCCGGCCAAGATTTGAAAATGATGTTTGGTGAAACATTTCGATACTGGGGTGGTAACTTGGCTGGTTTTGAGGTGCAAGCACTGACTACCTTTTTTTTTTCAATTTTTGGGAAAGCATCGAGACTTCATGAGACTATCAGCTGCCTGAAGGGTTTGCAACGACAAGTTGATCTGCTGGGTTTTTTTTTTATATATATATATATAATGGCTGTGAGATATTCATCCAGCCCGGCTAGTCTGTCAGATATTCTCATTGTACAGGTGTTTTTTTAACTGTTGGCTTTCCTTATAATTCCGGTTTCGGATGCTGATAAAATTAACTTTGTGATCTTGAGTTTCACCGCCGGCTATATCCAGGCTTCTGTGATCTATATCTATGAAATGAAGAACACAACCCATATTATCTTTAATTTATTTTCTCTTAATTAGAGTTGCATTTTATATATTTCAAAAGCCAACAAAGACCTCAAGGGTAAGGATTTTCAAGCCACAGAGAGGCTTACTCCATCTGTGCTGGTGATGGCATCAACAAGGTACAATTATGTCTCCATGAAAGTTATCGCAGTAGCAGAAGTGGTTCTGGCAAAAAACACGCTTACATCCTGCTGGGCAAGAGCCTACACACCCTGAATCATATGCACATGGCACTCCGGAACGCGCAGCTCCGAGCAGAAAACCTGCCGAATTGCCACCAAACAGGCAATATTTTTTAGTGGGGTTCCATGTTTATGAAAAATCTTGACACAGTGAAAAGAAAAAAGACACGAGTATCTACGGTGAAAGTGTGAGAAGAAAAACACTCTCAACCTGCATGCGATTCTATCATCATGTTATGTTATGTTTTTTAGAGATCTATGTCAACTACTTGAAGGAGGAGAGAGAGCAACTAACGAGAGGAGGAGGAGGAAGATGGAAAGACTTACAGCATGCAAGAACGAATAGAGCTATAATGAATGCCGACTTGAATGAAGCTTTTCCCATTTTTCTATGAAGATTTTAATTATCTCTTTATCTTTCTCCTCGTTGGATATAGATACAACAATTGCCATGAACTCTGGCCTTATTTATAGGGAAGAAATATTAAAACTAACAAGCATCTCGATTGTGGGATCAAAAACATTGGATTTTATTTCCTATTTTGGCTAAAACAAGTAGGATTTTGGAAGATTTTTTTTAGTGGGGTTGGATAGCTCAATTTTTTTGTGATTTTATGTGTTTATGTTAGCAAATTAGAGAGCATATCTGCGTTGGATTTACCCTAAAAAAACATATCTACTTTATTATAATAAAGGAATGAAATCTCTTATTTTTAGCCAAAGTAGTAAATAAAATCTAAAATCTTTCGTGCAAGAATAGAAAGGAGTTAAGTATAAAATTAAATAAAATATAATAAAAGGTTGAGTATATTCACTACCAACTTTAATAGTTTGTTTGTTTTCCATTCTAGTTATCAAACCTTTTTTTCTCTTTGATTGCATCCTTTTTCTACCAAATTAAGGATCAATTGCACTTAGAATAGCTCGATTTGGAGAAAATGGATTTAAATGAAAAACATAGAGAAATCAGGCGGCCAATTTGAAATTGACTCTGAAAAGTTCTCTTTTATCCACATATTTTGATTCGGTTTCTTTTTAGTCCATTTGGTGTCTATAATTTTAGTTGTAGATCCCAATTTCATTTTGTTTCTTTTTTTCTATAGTTTAAGAGAGGATAGAAAACCACTAGAAAAGAGGAGGAGAGAAAAGGTTGTGGTTGGCCTGATTTCATCAATGAAAAAAATCAATCATGGTTTCAAGAAGTTTTTTTTAACAAAAGAAAGTTTATTGGCGTTTTTCTTTGCATTCATCTTAAAAGAAAAGGATATGATTATGGGAATTCTTATTCATTTGGGTTTATTTTTTACTTGTGCACTTAATGTTTCTCAATTTGAGGGTATAAATGTGTGTATTCAAGCCTTTTAATGTTTCTTAGATGATTATATGTGAAAATAATTTTATTTTATCAAAAAATTCAAAAACTTGAGTTGGTGACCATTTGGTATGGCCACCATAAACCAGCGAGTGACATCTATTATTTTTTTAGAAAAAAATTAAATGACCAACATGTCATTCACCTAACTAAATAAAAAAAAATAATAAACTTAATCATTTAGTAGGTTTAACAGGTGATTTAGTGAGAAGAGATTGAGATTAAAAAGTTTTTTTTTTTTTGTGATTAAAAAGTTTTTTTTTTTTTTGTGATCTTAGATTTGAGCTTTGTAATTGTTAATATAATAATCACCGGAGATTTACATGATCATTAACTTCAGAAATCATGAAATTAATTTAGGTAAGCACAAGTTGACCCGAGAAATTCATGTTAATAAAAAAAAAAAAACTAGATGTGCAAGCCTACCTAGTTTTTTGAGGCTGAAGAGGAACCTTTATTTCTTCTTCTTTTTTCCTTAGATATCATTTAAATAAAATAGTTTATATTATATTTCATTTGAATGACATCATAGTATATTTCTAGGATATCAGTGGACTTTTTTTGTTATGCCCTTCATAACTGTTTTTTTTTTTTTTCTATAATAAGTTTGATCCAAATTAGTTATAATTGAATAGATGATAGTATATTTTGAGATGTTAGTTGCATTGGATACTAATTAACTTATTATATATTCTAGAATGAGATTTATGCCTTTGTTTATTGGCAATTATCCTGTTGGTTAAATTTATTTGTTTATGTTTATGATTGTTTATTTTCTATGAAAATAAATTTCAGTTGATTAATTATAGTTATGGAAAATATATTTACATTTCTTTCGCTTATTGCTTAATGAACTATACTTCTTAAGCAAAAAGAAAATTGTTGAAAAACTTGAAAATGTTATAGGAATCATGAAGGTTGTTATAAAAGATATGAATTTTTTTTCTTCCATGATTAATTTTTCTCTTCTCCTGCAAATATCATTTATATAGTCATATCATAGGTTAATAAATAAATAGCGACTGAACTTCATCTCCGCCATCACCTTCTTCACTACCACCATAACCACCTCGTGGCATCCACCACTCTTTTCTTATCCACCTCCGCTACCACCTCTGTTTTTTACCGCCACCACAACCACTTCATCTCCAACAACCTCACCACCATTGTGTCTCACAACAACCCCCTCCTTCTCTTATAAAATATATTTTGTAGAGAATATTTTCCAAGCTAAATATTAAAAAAAATGTTTAATATGTAAAATATTTTACACAGATGGACCGTTAGCTTCATTGCATGCGACCTAGACAAGCTTTTAGCATCAAGAGGACTAGTAGCAGCATGATGGAATGAAGTCTGAATGTCAACAACGTCATCGGAAGAGTTAAACAGCGGTCCGGTATCAGCTGTACAAATGCCTAGCCCGAGCTGCCTTGAACACGGGCTACAAAAAGAGAGCCCTGGCAGATCTTAGGGAACTAAATTTTAATACCTCAATCAAAATCTTTAAAGAAAAGAAATAGTTTTGAGATTTTTGCATGAAAAGGAGATATGAGCGATGCATGCATGAAAAGGATAGCATCATGAGAGAAACTCTACATGGGAGTTAGAAGATCAGTCCCTGGAGGTGTGGCTTGAAAGATCACTAGGTGAAACGAAACTTCTTTGGTTTCGGGAGCCACACTACATGAGTGGGTCAAAAAATATTTCCCTGAACCCAATTGTTAAAAAAAACTTGGCTACATGCTTGCCTGCAAGATTATTTCCAAGCTTGCATGTAATGTTTATGAGTATTTGCGGCCCTTCAATGGAAATTGTTTTGTGGGGGTGGAAACCATGAATGTTTGCCAAACCCAGCGAAAAATTTGAACCAGACAATAAACGAAACCAAGATGTAGAAAAATTCAGTTTAAGAGATCAAACAGAACACACTTTTAGATCTCACAACCAAAGCACCAAAAAAGTACAGTAGGCTCTGATCTTTTTATTCAGAATCTATCAGAAACCTCTGGAGCTGAGGGTTGATACATATGCAACTGCATTTGTTAATAAACTAGGGTGGAGTAAGGTAGTTTCAACCTTGCAAACCAATAACACCTGCGCAAGCAATGATAGGAAAAATTATGATTTTCTATGCAACAGAGATAAGAAAACAACTGTTCATGCCAGCAAAACAATAGAAGGAAAGACACATTCGGCTAGGACACGAGAGCAATTCAGTATAATTCTAAACCTTTGCATTTATGAGATAATATGACTAATTGATGAAATCATGAACAAGAGAACGATGACCTGGGGACACTCTGAATACCATATATTGATAATTCATTAGACTCGAAACAATATCACAAATTGTTCACAAACATAACATGATATGTTCTTAAATGTCAACAGGAAGCTTGTTACTTACCGCATGCTACTCTGCCACCAGCATTACCAGTGGATTTGCTAAGTTCATGTCCTCCTGGATGTAGAAAATCAATAATCGATGAACATCACTTTGATTAGAGAATGATGCAATAAAAATAATAGATGTGACAAAAATAAAGTAAACAAATCCATATATAACCTATCATGGGAAAGCCATATTGGTATAGAGAAAGATTATCATCACATCCTACTCTGGACCCTCAAACCCCTTGGACACAAATAATGAAATTAGAATCCTGCTCTATAATGAATCAAATAGCCTGGAAGAAGCATTCCAACTACAACCCAGACTACTAAATGCAAAAATAAATTATCAGTTACTACAATAACAAGTCATGATGCTGATTAATCCCCATTGAAGCTCTGCTTGGACGAGGATAGGGATCTAAGTCAAGAATTCCAATAAGGCTGTGCTGTGTGAATCACGGACCCCAAAAAAAACATGTTCCAAAGCATTTTTTTGCTGACCAAATTATGTTCAGTTTAATTTTGATAAAGACATTGAAGGGTGATGTGTCATGCTGTGTTCTTTATATTAAACCAATTGAAACTGTCAGTTTGAAGTACAAACTAGGGCTCTACAAAATTGTTCTCTTACAGGAAGCCAGAATCATAAAACTAGAAATCCAATACTGTTATGCCTCAGGTCCATTCATCGTTCATCAATGAGAACATATAACTATGACATAAATCAGTCAATGAAGGAGATATTGATAAATTACCCTTGCCAAGATCATCAGGATCTGCATGAACAACAACAGCCCTTCCAACAATGGAATGTGGTCCAGTAAGAGGAATCTGGTTGTCAATGATTGTGAAAGTAGCAGTGCCTGAACACACAAAAATCAGAGGTGTTATTGACCTGACAAGCATGTGACCAGCTTAACTAACAGGGCAAATCCTATCTACAAAAGCTTTCTTGAAATATGGCAAAAAAAAACCTCATTAAAAAATATGCAAAAATAATACGGAAAAAAACAAATAATATACAGTGATATTGTTACGAAGTTCATTTAAAAAAAACCACAATCCTTGTAATTTAGAAACTATTTAAAGCAACATGGACAGTAAAGCATACCATCATCACCAACAGTGACATTTCCCAAATCACCAGCGTGACGATTCTCATCCTCAGGGGCACCATGCTCTTTGCCTACAGGATTAAAATGCGGGCCTGCAAACAGAACACATCAAGTAGTTCAGAGTAAAGATTGTTGAAAAAACAAAAGATCATTCTTTAATCTTCCTTTTGCATTGATCGCTTGAGTATTTTTGGGGGATAATCCAACGATCTGGCATTACCAGTTGACATGCAGCCATTTGTGGTGTCTCCAAGGGCATGAACATGGAAGCCATGAAGGCCTGGCTTAAGACCACAAAGGCTTCCAGTTACAGTAGTTGGACCTGAAAAAATAATGACTCGGATATCATAAACTACACAGAAAAATGAGCAAAACAAATTGCAGACCAATTGATTGGAGCTTTCACTTACCATCTCCTTCTTGAGTAAAGTTGATGGTGCCTTTGACACCTTCACTGCTATTCAGAACAGCAACAGCCTTCACCATTGTTCTATGTGATCTAAAAGATTAAGTGTTAGAAATGAGCATCTACAATCACCTAAATTCTTAAAAACATCAACACAAACGCTGCATCTCGCAAGAATGGCACCTGACCAAATATAACAAGGGAAAGAGAAAAACAAGGGCACATTGCACCCACAGACACACCGAAAAGGCCACAGCTCAAAACAATCAATTTAAAATCTAAACTTCAGATAAGTGCACAAGCACATATAAAAATTATAACAACTAAATCACACTAATTAAAGCTATATAGCCCACAAAACTAATCAAATAAATATATAAATGCACATATTTGATGATCCAATAGGAAATCAGTGTAGCTTCAGTATCATTAAGTATCTCTAATATAAACAAAACACCCATTTTTCGATCCCGCTCCTAATTTACACAGCTTTAATTTTCTCTCATGCCCCTTGATTATTCAGTCTACAAGTTCTAAACAAGATAATTTTATATCTTAAAGAAAACAGTAAAATTGAGGTCTAACAATACCTAGGTAGCTTACCTTGATTAAAAAAAAAAAAACTCATGAAAGATCTGTGAAAAGACCACACAACCCACAAGCAGAAACAACCAAATCTACAACCACGTAATAGTCATATGATCATCAAGCTACCACTATTGTATCGCATCAAACAAATCACAAAAGGCTAATCTTTAAGAAGTCAAAGCATAATAAGACCACAAAAATTCCTTATCAAGATCAAGCTATAATGAGAAAATAACTAAGACCCTCGATTTCGATAAAAAAAGAAGAAGAAGAAAGTGGAAAGATGGAAGCTTTACCTCAGAGCACCCCTTCGACAGTGAGAGAGAGAGAGATTATGTGTGTTGTGTTTGAGGGTGAAGACTGAAGAGTGAGTGGATAGATGTTTCAGACCGTTTTTATAGAAAATGAGAGTTCGGCGAGACTTACTTTCTTTTAATTTTTACCCTCCAACTACCCAATTTAAGGATTTGTTTTTTAAATTATCACAATAAATACAAATATTAATATTGATGGTATAGCATGGAATTGACAAAATAACACCATTTATTTATTTATTTATTTATATGTGTTGCATTTTACGATCATAATAAATATACATATTAAAGAATATCATGTTTTGAAAAAATGACTTCTAATTCTAGAATTTGATAATCGCGATAGTATATAGCATAACTTCTTCTCCCCACACAATTCCAACCTTTCTCTCTCTAGAAATCTTTTGTTCACATTATCAACACTTGGATTTTTTATTGTTTAAAAGAAATTAATCTAACTTTCAAAGTAAAATATACCAGCGAAAGTTGTTTTAAGTTCATGAAAAAAAAAATCTAAAATTAAAAAGATATAAAACAATGTTGTACGTTTGCATGTGTGTGTGTGTACACCACCACCATACCGTATCCTATGACTGTCAATTTTGATTGCTGGACATATATCATCATGGCTTGACCTGGGATATAGCCCATAGCCACGCTCCAAACTCCTCCAGTTGAAGCAGGCATGCTAACGTTTTAAATGGCCTCCGAATTTGCTCAGGCCAATTGGATTTCTGTGGCTGCCGTAGAATACATCAGAAACCAAACTAAAATGGTGGGTGTTACAGTTATGAGAGCTCATAACTAAGGGATTTGTTCTTTTTATAATCTCAGTTTTGAGTCTTGTAATTATTAATATAATAGTAATTGAAAACTTATTAAAAGATTAGATGATCATTAAGTTCATGATATGTGAGATTAGTCGAGATACAACTAATAAAAAAATAGATGATTGGTTACAGCTATTGTTGAAGATATTAAAGTTATTACAGCACTTAATGGTGATTAAAGGCACAGTAATTGATTAGTTAATTGATTAGTGTGCATCTCAGTCTTGTAATTAATACAAACGGTATTGTTACCGTTAGTATGAGTCTGTTCATATTCTTCTCATGTATAAATCATACACTGTTCAATCCATTTGATTTTATGATTCGAATAATACAATTGCAGTCTTTCCAGCAATATTCATTCCATATCATTCTCATCCACAATTACTTAAATTCTTCATGGTATCAGAGCAGTGATCTAGCTCCTTATCACCTATTTTTTTTTCTTTCGATTATCTACATTGACAGTCATGGACTGTGAAGAATCTGGGAATAATCCTAAGAAAATTATTTCTCCTTCAAGCTTTGACAGTGATGCAAATTCGTCACAGAAAGTGACCACTGTGTTACTCAATGAATTCAATTACTTACCTTGGTCAAGAGCAGTGACCATTGCTCTTGGGGGCAGGTCTCGGTTGGGATTTATCAATGGGAAAGAAATTGCTCCCGATAGCAAATCCCCGGACTTTGACAGTTGGTTAGCCAAAGACCAAATGGTGATGTCTTGGCTGTTGAACTCCATGGAACGCCACCTTGCTGAGATGTTCAGCTATTACCAATCTTCACAAGAACTGTGGGAGGCAGTGAAGGACATGTATGGCAACCAGAACAATTCAGCCCGAATTTTTCAAATCCAGCAAGAAATTGCCGGCCTTCACCAAAACGGGCAACCTTTCGTCAACTTGTTGAGCAAATTCAAGGGTCTGTGGAACGAATTGGACGTTTACAGACCACACTCAGTAGACCCAGTTGTTCTTCGCAGACGCAAGGAAGAAGATCAAATCTTTCAGCTACTGGCTAGCTTAGGATCGGAATATGAGGATCTTCGAAGCCATATCTTGATGAACGACGAGCTTCCCCCATTAAAGAGTGTCTGTGCTACCATCCAAAGAGAAGAAATCAGAAGGAAGGTGATGACCCGAGAAAACCCATCCAAAATTGTTGAAGCCCGTGCGTTCGTTGCCCAGAAAAGTGCAGAGCAGGGCACCTTCAAATTTGCAGACAAACAACCCATAAAAGGTAATCGATCGAACCTAAGATGCAATTATTGTCACTCTGTGGGACACCAAATGGATCGTTGTTGGATCCTTCACCCCGAATTGAAACCCAAAAATTTGGGTAATCGGCAGCAATTTCCCAAAGAAAACCCAAAGAAATTTCTAAGACCTAGGGCTAATGTTGCTGCGCATGAACAAGATTACTCTAGTCCTATGAATTTACTAACTGAGTTTGCAAGTTTTCTTCAAGAAAAACAAAATTGTGGCAAAAATGGAGGAGAAGGGTGTTCGGCTGAGAATGGCGACGCCAACGCCTTCTTAAGTCATTTCGGGTTGACCCGGGAAAATGACTCAGCCGGGTTGACCCGTGAGGCAGCAGCTGGGTTGACCCGTGAGTCAACCGGGTTGACCCATGATTATGCAGAAAAATCCCAAGGTATGTACATAGCTCTTATGACTGCTTTAGAATTAAGCAAATTACATAATATATGGGTAGTGGATTCGGGTGCGAGTGATCACATGACAAATAAATTAAATAAAATTCATGATTTTATTCCTTTTCCGATATCATCCTCTGTTTCTATCGCTAATGGATCTACTGCAGCAGTGAAAGGTAAGGGACAAATTAAAATTGTGTCAAAAATTATTAATTCTGATATTTTATATGTCCCGTCATTTCCTTTTCAGTTATTATCCGTTCAACGGTTAACCACTTCCCTTAATTGTGATGTTATATTTACTCCGTTTAAGGTGTTTTTTCAGGACCATTACACCAACCAGAATGAAGGATTTCATTTGAATGGTCTCTATTTTTTCTGTGATTCTGAAGTTCCGAAAGGACTACAAGCAATTTATTCTCCGATCAATGATCATCAATTATGGCACTTTCGTCTAGCCCATGCTTCCGACTACGTCATCTCAAAAATAAAACCTAATCTGTCCAAGAGAAATTATGATTGTGATACGTGTCATTTCTCCAAATCAAGCAGACTTTCTTTTAAATTATCTGTGTCCAAAGTGTCTCAAGTTTTTGAATTGATTCATTCTGATGTATGGGGGCCCTTTTCAATGTCAATTGATGGTTTCAAATATTTTGTCACCTTTATTGATGATTTTTCAAGAGTTACCTAGATATATTTGCTAAAAGCAAAAAATGAGGTTTTTAATTGTTTTAGAGACTTTCACAAACTAGTTTCTACTCAATTTTCCACAAACATTAAAATCTTTCGATCTGACAACGGATCTGAATTTACATCCCATGATATGGAAAATTACTTAATTTCTAATGGCATATTTCATCAAACTAGTTGTGTTAATACTCCCCAACAAAATGGAGTTGCTGAACGCAAAAATCGAGATTTATTAGAAAAAACTAGAGCTATAATGCTTCAAATGAATGTTCCAAAAAAATTTTGGTCCTATGGAATTCTTACTGCTACCTATATTATTAACCGCTTACCCAGTCAAGTACTGGATTTTCAGTGTCCTCTTGAAATCTTGCAGGGTAAACCTCCTAATATTTCGCACTTGAAGATCTTTGGGTGCCAATGTTTTGTTCACCTTCATCCCAATCAACGTGACAAACTTGACCCTCGAGCTTCCAAATGTATTTTCCTAGGGTATTCTCATACCAAAAAAGGGTACAAATGCTATGATTCGGTGCGTCAGAAGCTTTATGTCAGCAGGGATGTTCGATTTATCGAAACCAACCCTTATTTCACTACTCCTAATCAGGGGGAGCCCTTGGAGGATTTAGTTCCTCTTCCTAGAGCAGAAATCTGCAGCCTCGACATGACTAGGCCAAATAATTCAAATGAGATTATCCCGGTTGGCGAACCTTCATCCGCGATCATGCAAACCGAATCTGTGTCTCCAACTTTATCAGAAGAGGCGCCAGCTCCAAGACGCAATCCTTCACGACCGCGCCAGTGCCCTTCCAAATTTCAAGACTATGTGGCTTATACAGTCAGGTACCCTGTCTCAAATTATTTGGATTATTCAAAACTCTCACCCTCGCACTCTGTTTTTTTGTCAGCCATATCCAGTGATCATGAACCTAGAAATTTCGCTGAAGCTCAATCTCAACTGGTGTGGAGAAAAGCCATGGAGGAGGAATTGACCGCCCTAGCTGACAATAATACTTGGAGTCTAGTTCCTCTTCCAAAAGGTAAACATGCCGTCGGCAGCCGATGGATATACAAAACCAAGTTCAACTCTGATGGATCCGTTAATCGGCACAAAGCTCGCCTGGTGGCTCAAGGTTATACTCAAGAATTCGGTGTTGATTACAAGGAGACATTTGCTCCTGTTGCAAAAATGACCACTGTAAGAGTTCTTTTATCTGTTTCCGTCAATAATGGATGGTTTTTATCTCAAATGGACGTAAAAAATGCCTTTTTACACGGAGATCTGGAAGAAGAAGTGTTTATGAAGCTTCCTCCGGGCCATTCCTTGAGTGCCACTCCTAATTTGGTATGTAAACTTCATAAATCTATTTATGGGTTAAAGCAAAGTCCCCGTGCTTGGCATGCGAAACTTAGTGGTGCCCTTGCTACATTAGGTTTTAGCAAAAGTTCTGCTGATTCCTCTCTATATATCCGGTTCCAAAATGCTGATAAATTGATGGTTTTAATTTATGTTGATGATTTAATTATATCGGGAAATAATGTTGACTCCATTGCTAAATTTAAGAGAACTCTCCAACAATTATTTCCTATTAAAGATCTTGGTGTTTTAAAATATTTTCTTGGGATTGAAATGGCTGCATCTAAGAAAGGATTGTTTCTTAATCAACGTAAATACACTCTTGATGTCCTTCAAGATGCAGGTATGCTTTCAATTAAACCTTCCCTTACTCCTGTTGATAGCAAACTAAAATTATCTTTTGCAGGTACGACTCTTACATCGCCTAAGTACTATCAACAGCTTGTGGGTAAACTCATTTATCTGACGATTACTCGTCCAGATATTACCTATGCAGTCAGTCTGGTCAGCCAATTCATGCATGCTCCAACGGTTCATCATTTCAGCATGGTCAAACGAATTCTGCGATACCTGAAAGGCACTATCGGTCGCGGAATTGTCATGACCAGAAACAACCATACCAACATCATGGGATATACCGACTCTGATTGGGCTGGAAATCAACTTGATCGGCGCTCGACTACTGGATACTGTATGTTTGTTGGAGGTAATCTTGTGTCCTGGAAGAGCAAGAAACAACATGTTGTTGCTCGATCCAGTGCCGAAGCCGAATATCGTGCAATGGCGGTTGCGGCTTGTGAACTTGTGTGGCTTCGGAGCCTTCTAACAGATATGGGTTGTTTATCAGTCACTCCAATGAGCCTGTTCTGCGACAATCAAGCTGCCATGCATATTGCCAAGAACCCTGTGTTTCACGAAAGAACCAAACACATCGAAGTTGACTGTCACTTTATTCGTCAGCAAGTTCAATCAAACAATATTACTACTCATTATGTACGGACCGGTGACCAACTTGCCGATGTGTTTACCAAAGTCGTGCCTTCTTCCCAGTTTAATCGTCTTCTTTGCAAGCTTGGATCCATTAACCCCCTTGATCCAGCTTGAGGGGGAGTGTTGAAGATATTAAAGTTATTACAGCACTTAATGGTGATTAAAGGCACAGTAATTGATTAGTTAATTGATTAGTGTGCATCTCAGTCTTGTAATTAATACAAACGGTATTGTTACCGTTAGTATGAGTCTGTTCATATTCTTCTCATGTATAAATCATACACTGTTCAATCCATTTGATTTTATGATTCGAATAATACAATTGCAGTCTTTCCAGCAATATTCATTCCATATCATTCTCATCCACAATTACTTAAATTCTTCAGCTATCTCTTGTTGCCATACAAAATTTTACATTAATGGCGGTGCGGAGTTAACAATAAGGTAGTTGGAGACGATATCACTCTCAAAATGAAGCAAGAAGATTCTTTTAGCTAGCTGGTATGAACATGAAGAGGAGATTTCCAGCTTGCAATGAGTATTGTGTCAGACAGGCAACTATTTGAATGTTAAATCAGAAATCGGACTCAGGATCGGCAAAGTTAGAGAGGCTTGCCACGGTTGGATCTCAGTGCCTGATTTTCCCGAGTTCCATATGTCCACGGTAAACTGTGCATGGAAAAGAATCTTAACCAAACAAATCAAAAGGAAGATGGCAAGAAAGAAATTTATGAGTTCAGGAGTAAAACAGCAGGCTAATGCTGTGATCGATCCAGAATTGTAAAAGCTTCTTCTCCATGAATGTGTAAGCCAGGATTTATGAGTTTTCCCTTGAACCAATTCAGAAGGGTGGAGGACTAACGAACATGAATTGGAAGTATGAATTTGATGAGAAAACATTCATTTCGCATATTTGGCCACATATTTGCCACTGCCTCTTCGTACTTCTCAGCTGCAAGTCGAAGCTGAACGGGCACAAATTATGATATATATATATATATATATATATATGATAACAGAATCAATATGAACAATTTATTATCGTTTTTTCTCAAAAATTCATAGAAATCAACCTTTACATATTATAATAGTATCTGCGAGAGATTTCACTGTATATTCCGTTTAGTCAATTGAACAAGGCTACTGCTGCATCATCTTCTATGAGCCTACTCGGTGGACCAAGAGCTGAGAAAACCAGATTGACATGCCCAAGTAACACACTACTACACATCCAGAGGAGCCTTGATAGCGTTATATTACTGTCAGCTTCGAAATATATCCCCACCTCATCTTGTAAAGAAAAAGTTGATTGTTGATTGCAAGTATCTCTTAAGTTCAGACTTCCCCAATCTAATGACAGCCTGCAAATATAGAATTAAGTGAATAAGTAGCATTTAACTCAGAACGAATATGTCTTTGCCTTCAAGATCTTGAAATTAAGAATCATTACAGTTGCAGACTTGAATTTCAATGCTTAGATGTCATCAGGAAAGCCATGCCCTCTAGTTTCCTATACTGGAATTTGAATTCATTGATGGAAATATCTATCCTCTCCTCGAATATGAAAGTCAGATGAAACAGAAACTACTCAAAGTTTAGAGCTACCAATCAAAGATGACCCTTTTCTCTTCTTCTTTTTTTTTTGTGCTGGTGGGGATCATGAATGTTCGAGTCTTATAGCAGACCGAAGATGGAGCCTGGGTGATTTTGCTATAACTCTTCTCAGCGAATATATCCAGTTTTAGCCTCGTGATTCCTTTTATCCTAGCTTCGGATTATCTGATGAAACCGTAGGAGTGGCTGGCCTTGGTGATATAGGTACACTGGAGGGCACAGGAACTGTCTTAATCCCCAGGCACGTAGCTGAAGAAGAACAAGCAGAGGGAGGTTGTTCTACGGAGTTATTAGATGATCGAGTAGGAAATGAAGCACGAAAAGATACAGGTTGGTCCATGGAATTGAAGGGTCGTCATCCCACCATGGTGGAACTGGAAGATATAGATTGTTCAACAGAGTTTGTGGGATGAGATGGTGGGGCTGCTGAAGATATCTGGGCAGCTGATGGTTTCTCCACTGTACTGACAGATAAAGATGATCAACTACTTGTTGATGAATGTGTGGATGGAGGTTGTTCAGGTAGGCCGGTACGAAACACTATGAGAAGTTCAAGATTAGAAAAACATTGATAAGGATAATCAGCATCCAACATCATCTCTCTAATTAGATTTTAGCTCCAGAACTCATCCATAAAACTAGCTTTACAAGCAAAAATCCATCAATAATACGAGCATGCAATGCTTAAAAAGCTGATCGCCATAAGAGACTGCGATGGCATTGACTTTCCACCAGCACGTCTAATGCTCACCCCCACCATATCTGGAGCCATAATCAAGTGCAGAATCACCATGATCACTGTCCTCGTCAACTGGTTGGTGTGTCTTTGCCGGCACAGGAACTTGAGCTGATGATGGTATTCGAATGAAGCAAATGCGAGGAGAAATGGTGGTAACACAAACTGCTGCTGCTTGAATAATCATCGTCTTCATCAATAATCAGTTTTTTATTCCTAAAAATGAAAAGAAGTTATTTCAAAATTGAATATTTATTCCTAAAAAACTGAGAATAATTAATATATAGGCATCAAAAATGAATTTGCTCTGCCAAACTTCCTGAAGGCAGAGTAGAACTCGTCATATCGCTTCTTCGGCTCTAGCTAATCACTTGTTGTGTATATCTTGAAAAGGGCTAAAATTATTGAGTTGATTTTGGTCCCTGTATTTTGAATTCAAGCATTAAACTACTATAATAACACGCGATCTCATTGTCTATTTAAATTATTAATATTTTATATTACTACCTTTTATAATTTCAACATCAATTATATCATATAGGATCCAAGAATTCATTTTTCTGCTATAGCTTTCGATAATTACTTAATTTATTAGCAATTGTTTTTTAAAATATTGTTTTTGTATGAAAATATATTGGAATAATATTTTTTATTTTATTTTTTAAAATTTAATTTTGACATTAACATATTAAAATAATTTTTTAAAAAATAAGCAAATTAAAAAATAACTTTCAAAAATATTTTTAAAACATAAGGCTCTAAATATATTATACACATCATGAAATTGAAAGTGAAAAATATAGAGAATTAAAAGTGTGTGTGTGTGTGTGTGTGTGTGTGTGTGTGTATAGTGAAAATATTATAGTCCATTGTTTTTAAACAGTAACTAAATTTTAAATTTTTCTTGTTTTCTTAATAATATATTAGTGTCGCATGCTAGGAAAAAATTAGGTCAGCCACGAAATAGCGTACCAATTATCTAGAAGTAGTTGATGATCTATGTATTTTTTGTTTCGAGCTTTTCACTTCGAATTTCTCATGTGTGACCTTGCTTGCCAGATCTCTCTGAAAAATAAAGAACTATCCATACAATTCAGCTTCCACAAAACCCAACAGTATAATTCTCCACAAAAATTCAAGATTAGGACTTTTGTTTGAACCCCAAAAAGAAAATTTGTCAAAAACAAAAAAATGCCCAATCTCCATAGAAAGGGGCTTGTGTTAGAAATCCCCGTCTCACAAAACCCTAATTCCACTCTCGAAGAAAGGACCTTTGTTGGGTCAAGTGTCTATAATTGGCTCTTTGAATGTCATGGGTTTTTGCATAATGCGATTTTGATGTTGGCTTCTCTTGCTTTTGTTCTTTATTTGGCATTTAAAGCTAAAAAGAGCCTTAGGAAGCTTTCAGATGGGAGATCTTCTATTATGATTGCTTACTATGGCTGTCTCTGGCTTTTTAGCTTGCTTAATCTTGTTTGGTCCTGCCTTCAGGTTTGTGGGTTTTCTTATATTATTTCATTTCTTGAAAGCTATTTGCATCTCTGGCTCTGATTTTGGATACCCATTTCACTGTTTTATTGGAATCTTAATTGGGTCTCTAAAAAAGTTCTCGATTTTATGGGTTTGTTGTTGAATTATCATTTTGTTTGTGTTTCTGGATTTTATGTTGATGTTTTTCATTGTTTTAGATTTATAATGGCTCTTTACTCTCTGGGTTTTCCAAATTAGTGGAAAGGCCAATGTTATTTGATGTTGTTTTCAGGTTTGTGATCAAATTGTTTGGATACCATTTTGGATGGCCTTAAGATTAAAAAGGAAATTTAGTCTGTTGCAACTATATTTTAGTCCGGCTGCACCTCGTATCTTTTTCAGGGGATGGCTGGCATGTTTATTTTGTCTTGTATCTGAAGTACTTAGTTTGAAGCTACCCTGTTTCATCTGATTCTCATTTATTATTGAACATGTCAATTAAGTTGAAGTCGTTTGAAGATCTGAGATGAGTTCCTACATCCCAATCAATGATGATAGAGGAGGGAAAAAATTTATGACCTTCAAAGCCATAATAAACAGAAATTCTTATTAAATGGAGCTCATATAGCTCTCCACGAAAATTAACCAGACATGTTCCCAACCAAGTGATACTCATCTCTCTCTCTCTCTCTCTCTCTGCAAATGGCAATAATGAATCAAGTGATATCATTTGTCCTAGATAGTTTCCCATCTTTGCCATTTTCAGATAAACACCTGTTAAGACTTATAGTCACCAATTAGGTTAATGAAGATAGTGTAAATCCAGTTATGCTAGCATAGGGCTTTAATCTTTTGAACTTCTTGCGTCTCCTGCTATGCTCTTTGGAAACTACAGTTGCATTACTTTTTCTTGTGTTGATTCAGGCATGGGAGTGCACTCCTGGAAAGGAATTAGCATGGAATATCTTATCATTACTTACAACATCAGGAATGCTGTTTATGGAAGTAAGCTTGATTGCCTTTTTATTGCAAGGAAATTATGCGGGTGGATTGGAAGATTTGACACGGCCCTTTGGTCTCTCGGCCCTGGTTGTTGGTTTGGACATTATCCTCAAGGTATTTCTTTGTTCCTGTAAACACCCTTCTGTTCTGTTAGTAGTGGCATGTTTCTTGCATTGACGAAGTATGCACCATCAGAGAGGGAAGAGAGGTTCAAGTCTTCTTTTGAATGTGTTGCATTGACAGTGAATTCAGATAATTCATGTTCCCTATTTTAGCATGGTCAGAAAAATGCAAACCCCAACACCAATTTCAAGTTTGATATGCCTGTGAAATATACTTGTCTGAGCTTTTTTGCATATATAGAAAAAGGGAATGAACTATGCTGATATTTAATCTGTTAAAACCTTTTGCTCTAGTAAATTGATGCAATGAGCCTTATATTTTACTTCTTTTTTCCTTGCAGGCTCTTTATCTTTTTGGATTTGGGATTCCTTTGTTCATTGATAGCAGTGATCAGTCCCATCAGATGAAGTGGAACTTGTGGTTCATCCACAGGCTTGTGCTGACTGCTATTTACGGGATAATACTGTTCATGTATCATTCCAAGTGGAGGGAGAGGTTGCCTGGTAAGTTAGACTAAAACATACTTATTGGCGAAATTAATTTCTTGTCAACTTCAGAGCTGTTTTCATTTGAGCTTTTATGTCTACCCTTGTCACAGCAAGACCAGCGTTCTACAAGTACATTGTCATTATGTTCATCTTGAATGCACTGTCACTTTTTGCTTCTGCGCTTACTGGACATGGGACTGGTTTTGGTTACTGGTAATTATGGCCCAATCTCTTTATCACACTATTCCATCCAATCCTTTCTGTAACTGTGTGGAGTTTGTTCTCTAGGTGCTTTATTTTCCCTTTCACTAATTTTTTTCTTGTGCAGGTTGTACAGCACAACAATTGTATGCTACCATTCATTTTACCTTCCTCTTCTGTATGTAACGTTTTTAGCAGACTTTTTCCAGGTATTCATAATAGTTGGTCCAATTTCTGTATTTTCCAAATTTTGTTTGTTTAAATTATGTTCTTCTGTTTTTATCATGATGTTTTAAGATGCTAGAGCAGTGATTAATTAGTGGTTGCTCTCTTGATGACCTTAGGAGGAAGATTTGCATCTGGAGAGCGTATACTATTCAGAGATGAAAGATGCTGGTTTCTTTGATGATGACTGGGATTGAAAATTGAAAATTACCACTGTTTCATTCTGAAGTTAATATGATGGACAATGTAAATAGAAGCATGCTTCTGGAAGGCATAAATACTGAAATGAGAGAGATTTTATCAAATTCTGTACAACTTGATCATTCATGATTAGATGTGCCAGGTTAGTAGAAGGGATCTTTAGTATTTGGATCCGTCAGGGTGCTCATTAGCATCTGACTATCTGTATTTGATGTCATCAGTGTATAATAAGATGAGTGGACCATTAAAGACTATTATGCCTCAAGGATCTTTGACCTACTTATTCCTGTATAACAAGTATAGGTGGACCACGTAGGGCTGTCATGTCTTGGGTAACAGAAGATGCTGGTTAACGTTTGGGTTTGCTAATATTGGAAAATGGTGATTTTTCACCTGTTTCCCCCTTGCATCCGATATGGAAATTATCTCAGCTTAGATCATTCATGCATTTGCCCTACATTGGTCTCTTAATGGTCTGTATCTCAGATTATTTTCAGACTTGATAGCTTCAAGGCTTCGTATAAATTGGATAAGCACCGGGGCCACTGGCCCGACAGATGGTCACGCTTGATATGACCAAAATCTTGGAAAGCAAATATTGGCACCGTCAATGGCATCCACGGAAATCACCAATGGTTCACCACCAACCAAGAAAAATGAAGCAGGAAAGGCAGAGGAAAACAGTAATGAAATTTATCATTTAAAATTTGATGCAGTAAGCAGGAAATGCTTAAGCATATAAAAACACAAGTTCACAGCTTAGCAACTTTATGAGTTTTTTCTAGATGAAACCAACAAAACATAGTGTGTTCACAACAAGGTTGCCTAGCATTCCATCTATAATAAACTAATAAGAACCACCCATGCAGGCTAAAAATGATCTCCAGGTCAGATCGTGTTTCTTTTCTTCTAATCCTTCTTCTCAACAAGCTTCTCAATAAGATCAGCAGCATCCTGAACTGTCGTGATGCTTTGGGCACTCTCCTCTTCAACGCTGATACCAAATGCCTCCTCAAGTCCCATCACAATCTCAACCTGAAAGAAGTGGCGATGGGTTACAAATCACCATATGCTAAAAACAACTAATAAACCCTAAGATGATATTTCAGGTTATTTCCTTACTAGGGAAATCCCCAGTACAGAATAAAGATGGAGACATCATATTGAACTCAAAAAACGAGGCAGGAAGGCAAACACACAGAACCCTTCTTTTCACTTCTCAAGTTACTGAAAAATATAACATCTCGTTTCCATCCATACCCATCACCTGAATGTCTCCCTCCATTCCATATTCAAGTATGCATTAAGGGAAACAGTATAATTAACTTAAACATGGAACTAATTTCCATTCATACTGTCTGTCGTTTAGGAAACTCAATAGATCTACTAATTAAGCAATGGTTGAATGGGCGAGACAAACAAGAACCTCTAGGTAAATATTGTACTTGAAATATTTCAAAAGAAAACATTCAGATGTATGTGTAAGATACCGTATCAAGAGAATCAGCTCCAAGTGTTGTAAACTTTGACTCCCCATTAACAGGAATCTCATCTGATAATGCCAACTGTTTCTTCACTATTTCACACACCTTATCAATTGTCTCTGGTTTGGCCTGGTAAAGAACATTAATGTATAAATGATCGATGAACACAAGTGAAGAAAATCAACTAACACATTTGCAAACAATCACACATTTGATCATCTAATTGAAAAAACAAATCATAGGCCTTGTAAAAATTATATGCAGCAGACCTTACAAGGTTACAGAAATCAAAGTATACTATATTATTTTCCAAAGTTATGTGGATGAATAACACAGGTAAACATCACATATACATATAGTATTTCTTCAGGACAACTCGTTTTTATCCAAGGAGCAGGAAAATAAAGGGCACATTCTTGTTTTTTATTCAAGCATCTAGCTTTAGGCAATTCTGCACCTCTCCAATCTACATGAATTGGATGCTAAATAAAACCCTTGGCTATGAAGCATAAAAAGAAAAAACATTTAGCCAATATGTTCACCTTTAGTAGATTTATAGCATATTTCCAGAATCAAAAACTACTAAACAACCAACAAAAACTAAAAGGAAAAAGAAACCATGAAGAATATCCAGACATTTCAACAACATTTCAATCAAGTTTGATTTTCTACACATTTCCCCTGAACAAGACAATACATGTGAAAACACTAAGATGTTAAGCCAGTCTTGAAACAAGAAACATACAGCACATGAAACCCGAAGGCGGCGAGCTGGGATAGACCGCAACCCAAAAGAAAGGATGTTTCTTCCTTGAATTGAAACTGAAACTGGCTTCAAACCGGAGACCCTGGATGCAGCCTGTTTAACAAGGATCCAAGCACAAGCTTTAGACAAACCAATAAAACAACAACCAAAAACACCTTATGAACAAAGAACAACAACTATCAATCACCCCCATCAAGAGATATCTGCATGTACAGCAATTGCAGTGTCACTATATAGCCCATTTAAAGATGACAAGAGATGTCGTACTCCCATTAAATCTCAAAAGGGAATCGCAATTAACAACTGCATTTCCAAATGTATGTCACTCTAGGTAGAAAAGATCCAAACTTTGGATCTAAATTAACATTTCAATGGACTACAAATTGATCAGGATATTTATGAAAACAATGCAACGAAAACACTAAAACTACACTAAGAAAAAAGAAAAACATTTCTTATCATTAGCTACATATATCTAATAATATGCAAAGTAAATATCAAATTACAAACTTCCAAGATCAAATCAAGAGCTTGAATTTAAAAACGGATCTAAAAACTAAACAAAAAAGGAGACAAAATCTGTGTTCCCATAAGGCAAAAAAGACATCAGAGAAGTGAACTTCATACCATTCCAGGACGAGATTGCATGGAGATCAAAGAACCTGCGGAGGCTGCCATTAGAGAGTCGAGAGAAAGAGAGAGCTTAAACCTTAGGGTAGTGCGCGTGCAAGAGAGAGACGGAGATAACTAAGAGCGTGATTTTGAAATATATTTGATAGGTATTTATAGGTGGTATAATTTCAATATTGTCAAGGATGTGTGTTTTTGTTTATTGCAAACTATACATTTGCCCCTATTTATCCCACACTATTCATTCTGGTCCTTATATTTTCAATTTTCTAATATCAAATATTATGTTTCCAATTTGCTATTTCATATAAATGTTCATTCACCAAACTTGATACTCATCACATACACGATAATTGGGAATCTTTTTAATATTTTTATAGGGATTCTTTGGATTTTTTTTACATTTTTTTCTATTTATACAATAATAGTTTGAATATTAAACTTGATTTTCAATATTTAAATATTTTTTATTGTTGTTGTGGAAAAAATCAATTATTTTACATATTTTTATAAGAAACAAGTTACACAATAATTTGGTAATTATAAAAAATCCCCAAAATTATGGGGGGGGGGGTAATTACGATTAATCTTCGAGTTTAAATGCATTAGTTTTTTTTACTAAGAATGTGTTCGAGCTTAATTTTTTATCGGTATTGTAATTGTGTTCATAGAAAATTTTTAATAATACATGTTGCAAAATCACAATCCATCCATTTTAAAAGAGACAATATGTTCATTTCATATTTTTTTAAATAATTTTTCATTAAAATATTAAGTTGTGTATTATATATTTGGTGTCTTCAATTCAAATGATTAAAATAAAATTTTAAAAATTAATTTGAATATTAATTATATTAAAAATAAAAAATTCTCAAGTGAACACCAAGGATCTAGTGATGTGTCAAAATTTTTAATTATTTCATATAAATATTTTTGAAATCTAGGTATTTTCTATTAGATTTTATAAATAGTGGGGGTTTTTAGAAGAAAATAAGAGGGGGGGGATTAGCAACTCATTGGTAATAGAAATATCATGGTAGAGAGAAACTTTAGATTATATGGACTAAATTGAAATTTCTATAATTTATTAGATCTAAAACTAATTGATCCTCTTATTTTTGGGAGGTGTATGCCTAAGGAAGAGTTTGTTTAGAGAAGGGAAGTTTTTATCGGCTAGTAAGAAAGCGAAGTCGCTAGCGGTTTGGTGACCCAAGCCAGGTGGCGTCCGATTTCAAGGCTGGTTTCAATAGCTTGAAATAGCCGTTGGATTTGTTTACATAGGGATTAGTGAAGATGGACAAGACGGAGATATCTAGGTATGGTGCTTAAGTAGCTGGGCAGCTGCCAGGTAAGCAATGAATTTATTTAAATTTAAAAAATATTTTTTATTTTATTTTATGAATTTAATGCAAATTTATCGTTCTGGTCGCTATTCTAGTTTTTTATTGGTATAAAATATTTTGATTTCAGAGCATTTCAGCATGTTGTTTTGGAGTTATATTGTTCATATATAATTAATTATATATGTGTGTGAAAAAAATTAAAATATTAATTTAACGAGTATAATTAAAATTCACGATAAATTAATTTTAAATTATACAATACAAGCACAAAGTCAAACAAACATAATCTCAAAATTAGAAATACAATCACAAGTTAATCAAAATAAAGAGGATTTTAAGGCCCAAATAGCAGACCCGGAACGATATCGAGATGTTTTAGTCTGAATTTCTAAAACGAATCGGAATTAAAACCGAGATAAAAATAACACCTTTTCATCAATTTTTTTAATGACACGGAACGATATTTCCAACCCTAATTTAATGCGTTGATATTTAAATTAAAAAATACTTTAATATATTTTTAAATAAAAAATATTTTAAAACACATCTTCCTTTGTAATACAAAACACACTGGCTTCAACTTTTGCAACATGGCACTCCATGTTTCACGTGTCCATAAAATTTGGCATTATGGGACGGCGGAAACAAGATTTGACTTTGATTTGGCACCGCTTTTCTTTGTGGAAATATAGATTTAGTCCTACAGTTTTTCAATCAGGTCCCCGTAATCTTATTTTCTCAATTTTGTCAGCTTTGTTACGATTTCCCGTTTTAATTTTCATATTAGCGCTAACATATTTAATATAATTTTATAAAATATTAATAAAGACCAACCTGATAGTTCAAATTATAGATTTTAAAAATATTTGGGACCAAATGGATGGAGTTTATAGATTTGAAACTCAATTAATACATAGATTAGGGACTACATTCATATTTCTCTTATTTAGACTCTTCACTGATACCAAGTCCCGAGCTCCAAGACGAGCTCGATTGGGCAAGTAAAGCCCATTAGATTAGATAAGTTAGAGCTCCAATAGGGTTCGGATATGTTGGGCCCTAAAATAGGACCAAGCCCATGTTTTCCCATTCTTTTGCAGCCCGTAGAATAAAGAAGAAAAATATTACTCCATTCAAGGATCGGGTTCTATTTGTATTTGTTTTGTGAAAGAGATGGTGATGGTAGTTAAAATAATTGAATAATATTGTGAATATATTATTATTTATTAAATATTTTATAAGATTTTATAATCCGAAATAAAATTTAAGTAAATTAATTAATTTTGAAGATTGTGCATAAAATATTTTTAATTGATTAGTTTCTTTGTAAAATATTTTACAGGAAACAAATACATGAAAATATTTTTTGAGAATTATTTTTCTTGAAAAAAAATATGAAAATAATATTTTACTTAAAAAAAATAGGAAACATTTTATGCAAAAATAAACGTGCCCTTGAACCCCTATCCATTAATTATAGTAGCTAAATTTGATTCTAAGGCCTAAACTAATCAAGAGCTAAACTCATTAAATTTTCAAGTTAATTATTTTATTTTTTAACTCAGAGTTAATCTCATATAATCATCACTCTATTTTGTTCGAGTTAACCATGGATTAACTCAATAATCATTAAAGTTTAGTGTTTACTTGAAAATATGATTGCGGTTATTTTTTTAAAGTATTTTTTCATTAAAAAAAACATTAAGATGATTTTACTTTTTAAAAAACTATTTTTAACATTATAAGAATAATCTAAAAATTAATTTAAAATAAAAAAAATTACTTTTTTTAAAAATTATTTTTGAAATATGTGTCAAGACAGAGAGTCCAGTGTCCAAAACAATATGAAGTAATTAGATCAAGTTCTAGGTTATCAAAACTTGATTAATCTATTTGATGAGTCTCGATTCAACTATTTAATTATCTCGAGAAATTTACAATAGTTAAATTCAAAAAAAAAATATCTTAATATTTTAAAAAAAATCAAATCAAATCAACTTGTTAAACTGTCAACCCTAAATAAGTCGAGACTCACCTCATTGTAAGCATACACACACACACCCCATAAATGATGATTCGGAGTTTGTTTTGTATATATGAAAAAAAAAAAAAAAAAAGGATTAGAAAGTTGGATGACGATGCCTCCATGTGCATGCATGCATGCTATGTCCATTGTCACCATGCAGCTTGCCAGCCATCTGGGCGAAACTTGGCGGTCCAAGTTGGACCGGCAGTTGAAGAAGGCTCGAGAAAGAGTTATCGTGAAGTTTTATCTTCTTTGATAAAAACATGGCCCGGCTCTTAAATTCTCAAGCTCCCAACCACCCGGTTGGTTTTATTTCATTTTCAGGCTTCCGTTTTCCCCACAGTATCTAGCCATGTTTAACCGTTAGATTTGGACCTATATGTATATATTATAATTATTAGCACTTCAGTGGCCGTTGATTTGACTTGCTAGAAGGAGTGTGATGGAATTCTTTAACTGTAAAAGCAATGGCCCAACTACTTGCAAATTCATTGCTTGGACCAAAATAGGTCGGCATGCACTTTACACGGCACAAAAAATTATGATTTTTATTTTTATTTTTATTTATTTTAAAACTATTCTAAATGATTTTTTTTTCTCGTAGTATAGTTGAGATTATTTTTTAAAATATTTTTTATTTAAAAATATATTAAAATAATATTTATTTATAAATTATTTTTTATATCAGCATATAAAAATATTAAAAAATACCAATTTTTTTAATTTAAAGTAACAAAATATAATTTTTTTTAAAAATACTTTTGAAACGCAATGCTATTCAAAACTAGTGATCAAAATAAAAGGATATTAAAATACAGGTTTGATATTTAAAATTCATGAGAGTAGAATTAATAAAAATTAAAACCTAAAGCTAATTAAAAGCAATAAAAGACAAAATACTAGATAGAGTGCTTTTTTATTTATAAATATATTAAAATAATATTATATTAATATTTTTAAAAATAATTTTTGACATCATCATATCAAAATAATTTGAAATTATTAAAAGATTTAATTTCAAAAGTTTGTTATTAAATTTAGGTTACTATCATGAAACTATCTCACCTAAAAATTAAAGTTATTAGGTAAGATTTTAAAATATAATTTATATTATTATCTAACACACTCCCTTGGTGTGAAGTTTTTTGGACTTGAAATTTATGTCCAGACTCATACTATTTCGTGTTTGATTTTTATCAAATAAAATGAGGATAGTGAAATTCAAACTCGTAACCGTTGGATCAACAAGCTCTTAAACATGTCAAAAAATTATCTTTGCCTAAAACATTAAGCTATTAGATGAAACTTTCAAATATAATTTATATTATTCTATAACCCTTTCAATGAACTTCTAATTAATAAATCCTATTATTTCGTAGCATTGTATATAATATTAATTCTACATCGGGGAGAATTCAATAACCGATGGTTTTTATTCAGATTTTGACTTTATAGAATCTAAAATAATAATTTTTTTATTTATGAAGATTAATTTATTTTGCATTTAAAAAATCAACAATACAAAATTTTTAACCAACCATATATCTTTATAAAACTATATCTTGGAGTTCACTTTCATTTATTCAATGAAGGCGAGTGTGGAGAGATTCTTCTCCCATGAAAAGCACGTAAGAATACCAAACTTAATTATTTCCGCATGAACGCCGTATAATGTTTTCCAAGTCCTCATCATCTTCATAATGAGTACCCTATATATATATATATATATATATATATATTTTCTAATATTAATTTTAAGAACTTTGTTGGATATATTTAAAATCTTTTCATGTATTATATCTGATAAAAAAAATGATAATGAGAAGATTACGTGGGACTTTATTGGGTATTTTTAAAATGTTCTTAAGCTCGAAAAAAGATATTATTATTATAATTTTGATATGTTAACGTTAAAAATAAAATAAAATACTAAAATAAATAAATAAACAGCTTCCCAGTACCAAATACATAATAAAAATAAATAAATTCGGGTAAAACCATATTTTCAAACATTAAGATCGAGATTATAAATACAAATTGCTCTTAAAATGTTTAGCATGGTAGTTTTAATTAGGGTTTGTATTTTTTATAAAAAATAAAATAATTATTATTTTATTGAATTATTTTTGCATAAAATAAAAGATTACGAGTACAAACTGTGATTGCAATCACCCCCTCCCTCCCCTCACGTGAAAGCTCACTCTAATGAATGGCTGTCTCCCGTTGTGTGGACTTGATTTATAATTAAAGATGATAGATTCTCTGATCTTGAATCGACGTGGAGTAAAATACCAGAGTCTAATTCCACTGGCCCCTGTTTCTTTTGCTTTTTACCTCCCCAATAAAATTAAAAGTAATTGACTTTTATTTAAATTTTGAAAAAAAAAAAAAAAGGAGATGGTGTTTAGGGTCGCCAAAGGTTATTTCGCTGTGTTGCTCCCAATTTTGTAGTTAATATTATTTTTAAATATATTTTTTATTTAGAAATATTTTAAAAATATATATTTTTATTTTTTAAAAAATATTTTTTGATAGAGACAAGTGAAAATAATTTAAGAATATAAAAAAAATAAAAAATACTTTTGAAACACATTACCAAAACTATTTTATTCTTGTAAAAGAATAAAAAATGATGGTAAGAATTTAAATAAGAATATCAAAAATATTTGGAGGAAAAGATTTTGAAAAACAAGAAAAATATTACTTTGTTTTATTTTTTTATATTGATCCAGAATTTGATTAGGGGAGGTTTTAATTTAAATTAATCTTGATGTGACTAAATTTAAGAAACATGGAGAAATACAATCCAAATCCAATTGAGTAAAAATTACAAAAATTATAAATAAAAACAATAAATTTAAACTAATTTATACTATATTTAACATTACATTTCAAAAGTATTTTTTAATTGATTTTTTTTTAATTTTTTACTTTAAATTAAATCATTTTAATATATTTTTAAACAAAAATATTTTGAAAAACAACTTGAACCATATTTCTAAACAGATACTTAATAATTTAATGACCTGATGATGACATTTATATCTTGTATTAAGGTATAGATGAACATTACACGAACTATAATTGTATTTTTTTAATTTGATAAGCAAAAAAAATATATTTAATTTAGTTTGAACATCAATTAAAATTAAGTTTCTCACTTGTACGAATTAATATATTCAGAGCAATTTAATAAATTCTCATAAAATCATAATAAATAAAAAAATGCAGCAAAATTCTCTCCCAAAAGCATATCTAGAGCAATAGAGTAGGGCAGCATCACTATTTGAAAAGCAAAAGAGACCATGATTATAAAAGAAAATCTGCTAAAAAGGAAAGCAAATTAGAAGCATTATTAAAATATTGCACGGAATGCAGTGGGCCAGGCACTGAGGATTTTAATTTTAAAGTTGGAGAGGGAAAGCAAGTAATTATTATAAAGTGTATACGTATAAGACTTGTATGGTATTTAATAATATTTTATTGGTTATTTCCATTAAAATATATATTTTTTATATTAGCATGTTAAAATAATTTAAAAACTTTTTTATTTTTTTTTAGAAATACTTTTAAAATAAAAAGGCATGCATTTATATAAAGAAATAAAGAGCTCAAAAGATGAAAATCCATTTATTTTTGGAGATACTTCAATGAGAAGTATAACTTTTGGCTTTTGTTTGATACTATAGTGCGCATGATGCTTTTTAAAAATAAATTTATATTTTATTTTGGACATTAATAACCAAAAAGTTTCTTGATAGGTGAATTCGAATAAATAGAATTAAGTATTTTAAGAGTGTAGTAGCGGTTACGATGCTCTTAATTTTTGAAGATTTTAAGTTTTAACAAACTCTATTATTCGATGCTTTTGTATACATCAATTGACATCAAAATCCAACGATCCCTGGAGATTCTAGTTAAAGATTGTAGAAGACGCGTGTCCTAACTTAACAATTCGCAATGGTTAGTTGTTATATGTTATTGAATTACCATGTCCGATAAAGATTGCAAGATAAGGTGGGAGAGGATGAGGAGATTCCTCATATGAAAAAGACATTGAGAATAATATGTTATTTTTATTCTGTATTAATTGATGTTATTGAAAATCTTGATGGTGTAGTTAGATGGATCATACATAAAAAATATTTCATGGTGAATATCAGTTTTCGACTAGATATTTTATCTCGAGGACGAGTTCCTTCTAACAAGAGAAGATTGATATGAGAGGTTTTTTTTTTAATTCTAAAAGCAATGATTTTCTTATTTATATTTCATATTCAATACTATTAAGATCTCACAATGCAAATATGCATCACCTATAAACCCTAAAAAATAAGGTTTGAACTTTTAACTAGAATTTCACCCATCACTAAACTATTAGACTAAATGAATATTTGGCAAGACAATGTAAAGTATTTTTTAATAAAAAAAATTAAAATATTTTATAGTAACTTAGATGAGAAATAGATTTGCTCTTAATATTATTAATATTCAAAACTCGGATAAATAGATTAATTTGGTCCCCAACTCATGAGAACCGGTCAAAAGTAAAATTAAATTTGAAAACAGTGGCCAAAAACACTTTAAAATCACCCGACCCGCACCACTGCCGCCATTCCCACGGGTTAAAAAAAGGAAAAAGGAAGCGGTCGGTACAACCTCTATCAGAGTCTAACCCACCACCCACCCAACCCGACCCAACCCAACGACCCAACCTCCTCCTCCTTCATATATACTTACGTATCTGCAACGCAGAGAGTTATACTACTTTAACACCACCATCTCTCTCTCTCTGTTCCTTCCCAGCACAAAAACTTAGCTTTCACTCCCAATATTAATAATCTGCAACACAACGACAACAACAGCTGCCCTCTTCTCTACTGTACTCTACTCCCATGCCATTTTAGATCACCTAACTAAATACAGACTCCTCTCTCTCCCTCTCTCTTCCCAAAGAATTTCTAGGGTTCATCTCTCCCTCTCTCTCCCGGTGAAGAAGGTGTGGGAATTTCTCTGTGTTTTCCCTTAAAAAATCATTATTACACCGAAATGAAAATCTCAATGAATTGTAAATGAATAAATAAACGTTACAGACACGCAATTCATTAACTCTCCACCCTATTCCTCTCCTCTCTCTTTCTTATAAATTCACTTTCACATCCCCCCTCCTTTTCCGCCCTCTCTCTCTAGTTTCATGCTGTGTCCATTGTCGTTTTGACTAGTTTCAGTTTGTGAGTGTCCTCGAGTCGGTTGTTTTCACTCCATCGGGTTTCGGTTTTGTCTTTTTTTGCTGTTACTGTTGCTGTTGAGCGCTATTTTGAGAATCTAAACGGTGTCGTTCCTCCTGACTCGCTTTGATTTTCTCAGTGGTTGAGCTGGACTCGGTTTTCAGTTTCAGCTCTCCGTTTCTACACTGTACGTCTCTCTGATTCAATACGCTGTCGTGTTACCGAGTTAAGTTCAAACCGAGTCAACTGCGACTCGAGTCGATTTCAATCCGAGTCAACCCTGTGTGTGCAATGAATTTGATTGCGATCTGCGTAAATAATAAAAAAAAAGGGAAGCAAAAGAGTCTGTTGGAGTCAGTACTGATTTTACAGACTGAGATTTTTGTGATTTTCTTATAAAATTTATTGCTATTATTGCTATTTACTTTTTTTTTCGTTAAATTTTTTTTTGGTGATCGAATAATCCGTTGATTTATTTAATTGTTTGGTATTTGATTAAACCAGGGGTGGTTCATGCCATGATTATGGCACTGCTATTTTTTTATTTTTATTTGATCATGTGAAATGAATCATAAAATCGATATTGAGCATAAAAAACCCACATATTATATTTAAATAATAGTATAGGTGTATAAATTGGGGGGTTTTCGGTATGTGGGCTGGGTTTGATTTGTATGAATACTTAACTTTTTCTTTGGTTGTAATGCAGAGAAAGAGGGTCACAGAGCTTAGGATCCTATGAGGTTTGCTTTTCGAGTTTGATAGAAAAAAGAGAGGAAAGGAAGATATCATGACACAGCTTTTGGAAATCCTGCCCAAGGAACTCAAATTTATTGGTGAGGAATAATCATTAATATTATTGATGCATACATGGCCCCATTTCTATTATTTCTTATTCTTGGAACATTGATGTATGGTTCTACACTTCTTTTCATATTTGAGTTTCTTTTCTTGTTGATTGTTAAAGATATTTTATGCTTTGTTTGGTGAATGAGAATAAAGTTGGCGAAGGATAATAAAAAGGTTTATGAATTTTTACTTGCATCTATATTTATTACCTTCTCTGTTATGGATTTTGCTTTTGGTTGGAGAAAAAGGTTTACCTGTGATGCTTTCGAAGATATAAAAACCATCTTTGTAGGATTTTATTTTACAGGACTGTAAACAAGGAAATAATCTTTTCTGGGTTTTCTTTTATTAATTCAAAGAATTTAAGCGTGGCCATGGATGCTATGTGGGAATTGTTTATGTGAAAGTGGAAATTATACATGTAATAGCTGTCTTGGTTTGATTGGACTTCAAGCTCATGGCATGCGATGATGTTTTCTGCAGTTGAAGTGAAGAAGCAAAGCTCATGCCTAGTACAGCTTACCAACAACACCTACCACAATGTTGCTTTCAAGGTTTGAACTGTATTTTGCTTGATTTTGTTTGAGACTCTGCATTGTGTTTTGAGAGATGTAATGTTGGATGGTAATATCATTCAAGCTTGTTACATGCAGGTTAAAACAACTTCACCTAAGAAGTACAGCGTGCGACCAAATGTTGGCATTGTCGATCCAAAATCAACTTTTGAATTTGTTGGTATGTGTTTCTATTTTTATTTAGCTAATTGAAATGACATCCTTGTGAAATACTGAAAGCATGTGTTTGCGATGCTCGCATGCTAGGCTCTGTAATACATTGAGTGTTCTTGCGTTGAAGCTTCAAGTGGCGTGTAATTTGGACTGGTTGCTTTTAATACTGTGGTTATCATCTCCTCTTCTGTTTCATGTTTTGTTTTTCTGTTAATTTACCCTTTGATTCAATTCAATAATGGACATTGTTTTAGTGAATTTACTATTGGGTGAATTTTAGTTTTGATCTGGTTCATGGGACATTGATTCGCCAGTCTGAATTGAACTGCTGATTTTAAAAATGAGATTGGATGGTAATTTGGCTTAGAAACTATAAGACTAAGGGCTTTAATTAAACGTGAATAATGCTCGAGTTGTGAAACATGTTAAAAGAGGGCAGTGAAGCTTCTTTTGATTGTAGTTTGCATTTATCATTGCTGCCTTCCCTTCAATTTCGCTCTATATATCACGTGCTCCTTGCTCTTTCTGCAGCATGTAGTTTTTAAGCAGATGTTATTTTGTACAGTAAGTCTTTCTAGTCCCCTTAGCTTTGGTGTTAAATGCTATGCAGTCACAATGCAAGCCCAAAAGGTGGCTCCTGACATGTCGTGCAGAGACAAGTTCTTAATCCAAAGCACTATTGTTCCTGTTGGAACAACTGAGAAGGACATCACACCTAGTATGGTAAGTGGCATGGAGTTTTACATTTTACTTGGAATCTCTAGTTTGGCTCATATGATTATTGTTTGTTTTATTGCCAGTTTGCCAAAGATAATGGCAAGCATGTTGAAGAGGTCAAGATGAGAGTAGCCTTCATCAGCCCACCTGAATCACCCGTACTGTCACCAATTAATGGAGTGCTTAAGCAGGGGCCTTTTTTTGAACCTTCTGTGCTGAAAGATCCTGTGGAGAATAGAGTTGAAACTCTCACTCCACCACAAAAGGTTAGAAAATTCCTTCTGAATTGATAATATCGGCAGTGCTTAGGTTTTTGTAGGAATGAACATTAATGTCCATGAATTCAGTTTGATGTATTCTTCTGTTTTTTCCCGATTTTTTCCTTTCAAGTACCTAAAAATGATTCTTCTCCATATTAGGATCAGATTGCCAAGAGTTCCGAATTCAAAATGACCAATGGCCATGAACGCAATACAGCTAAGGATGCAGAGTTGAAGCCAAAGAAGGATGGGATTGATGATCAAGAGTTGAAGCCAAAGAAGGATGGGATTCATGACAAAGAACTGAAGCCAAAAAAGGATGGGATTCATGATCAAGAGCTGAAGCCAAAGGAGGATGGGATTCATGATCAAGAGCTGAAGCCAAAGGAGGATGGGATTCATGATCAAGAGTCTAAGCTGTCAAATGAGACAGTTTGGCTACCAAATATTGATGTTGTCATCGAGAGGGAGTTGAAACTGGAACAGGACGAAGAGTTGAAGCAAGACAAGGATGCCATTAACGATGAGCACTTTAAACTAGCGGATGATATGGAGTCCCCTTCTCTGAAGAATGGGGAGTTCTTAACAGTGAATGCCATGGAGGAGCTGAAGCTTGCCAGTGATATTGAGGAAATGAAATCAAAATTGCATGTACTTGAATCAAAGCTAAACGAGGTTAGTGTTTCTCACAATCTTCTTGCTCAAGATATCGGCTCTCTGCTTCGAATGATAATAATTCAACATATTTATAACCCGACAGTACTCTAGTCTCTGGCTCTGACAAAACACACGTGATATGATATTTCCCTGTACATCAATCGCGTGGCTTTAGGTGGCCACACTTATCCTGTGAAAAAAAGGCGAAAATTCTATTGGGCCCGCCTGATTCTGATTTGTGGTCCTGGACATTTATAAACTATAATAATTGACTTGAATACAACGTCTAATAGGGCCCACTTGATTTTCCTGTGCAGGCTGAGGCTACTATTTCGAAGTTAACAGAGGAGAAGAGACAAGGCAATCAAGAACAGAAAATCTTGCGAGAAGAATTAGTAAGTTCTCAAAAAAGGCTTCTTTTATCTATCTATCTAATGCAAATATGCAATCATTTAAGCTGTTTCCGTTCTTACACGAAACTTACCTCATGATGGATTGCTACCTTTCATCGGCAGGAGGTATTGAGAAGTCGGACAAGCGTAAAAAAGGTGTACACGGGGTTCCCACTTCTATTTGTTGTTATGACTGCGCTCATCAGTATCATGGTGGGATATCTTCTACATCGTTGAATACTTAGCCATTACAGATACCTTGTCCAGGTTTGTTCATAGCTAGAACTTATAAACGATGGAAGACAAGCAAACCCATTCTCGCTATAATCGCTCCAAGGAAATACCAAGGGGGACTGGATATGTTTGTCCGTCCAAGCGCTCTCTCTCTCTCACTCTTTTTTTTTTTCCTCTCCCTTTCGGCCCCCCTTTTGCTTTCAGGATGTGTCTGTTTGCTGCATGTATACACATAACGAACAACAATCGAACGTAGATATCTCTTTTATGTATGCCCTAATAAAATACAGTAAAACTCCTCTCTTCTGGTCGTGTCATTTCTAATGCTTTGTTAGGATAGAATTTTTACTTTCACATCCCAAATAATAAATTGAAGAGGACGAAAGGGAGAAAAAAGAACGGATTGCTTTTTTACAATGTCTTTTTATTAAAAAAAAATAAAGTCAATGCTCTTCCAAACAAGTCAAATTAATCAGTGATAAAAGGGTGAAATTTGTGGGGTGGAAAATAAAGAATATACACACTTTTCTTCCAAGAATCTTCGATCTTGTCGATCAACTCCTTCGAAGGCCCATGAATGCTCGCTCTCATGGCAATGTTTATCCTCATCATGTATTGTGAAGTCATTCCTAAGAATCTTCGATCTTGAGCGACACCTTCAGGTCTACTGATCCCTGCACTTCTGACTGGAAGAGAAGTACGTGATTCTCCCCCGATTGGAAAGTCTAGCAGGGAATACTATTCAGTGGATCATGTGAAGGAATGTGTAATGAGTGAGAGGCTTAAAGAGATCATGCTTGACCCCATAGTTGTGGTTGGTAGACCACTCACAACTGAGAAAGCAAAAGAATTGAGAGATTTTACCATATGAACATTGCTAGTTATCTAATTAATCTCAGTTCAAAAACTTAAATTACCATAAATCTTAATAATAACTTTGTATTACCCCCCACTACATACATTTGCTTGCATTTTTGGACTTTAATCTAAGCTTGTGACAGAGGAACCAGAGCCTATACTCACAAAGGCAACAACAATTATATACTTTAGCTGATGAATGCTGCCCTCGTCTAACTTCTTATGAACTTCATCTCTAACAAATTAGGAGGAAATTAATCCACTTCAATATGCTTAGTTCTGGTATTGAATACTGGATTTAATAATGGAAAGGTAGGAGGTCAAGTTATCACACCAAAGAACTGGTGTTTGACAGTGTATACCAGGCTCTTCCTAAGTAATGGCATTAGCAATGAAATGCTACTGATTTGCTTCAGTGGATGATCCAGACAGCTCTTTGTACTCTTTGGTGAAAGGATTTAGAAGCAAAAATTCACAGCTTTCTATATTAGACAGATAAAAAAGTTACCATCCATCACAAGTAGTTAATTGTTAGGGCATAGCGGTGATGGTGATTCCTCAAATAATTAACAGTAGCGGTGCCATCGTAGAAATGGCATCAGAACATGATATTTCTTCATTGCAGTGTAAAATGGAGTAATGTTCCTAAAAGGGGAGAAAATGTTTCAAGGCATCTCTTGAAAGAGCTATGGCCTCCCAAAAATATCAATAGACACCAGTACTTCCTCTGCTATCTCTGGTGTACCGAACAATGAGCTCCTTCCATGTCTGCAAATTTGAACAACTAGCTTAGTTACAGTCGCAGTTACTCGACCACATTATCATTATGTTCGGTAATAATATAAAAGAAGTCTAGCTTTAATATAATATGCTCACACCCCTTCTGCTTCATTCTGTAGAAGAGATTCTGCATAAAACAAAACAATGTTTTTATTTGTTGACTATGGAGAAGTCTAGCTTTCATTTGTTTATACTTTATGCAGTCCACAGAGTAACAAAACAATGTATTAACTCAACAAATGAGCAGAACTCAACTTTTTTTTACCTCCAACGCATGCCAGAGGCGACACATTTGTTGCAAGAAATAGCATCCATGTAACAGTACACTGTTCCCAGAGCAGCACCACCCCTGTCATATGCCCTAATCTCTTCAACATTCTTCAACTCTGACAAATAATATAGGGGCACTGTCTTCTCAGAGGTCTTTCAAAATATTGTTGTCCCAAACAGGTACATTAGGGATGCTCTAGTCAAAAAGTCATCCCCACCAGTTTTTTAAGCCAATTCTAGGCCGAAAGGTCATTCCAATTACATTACAAATACAACCAACATATATACATCTAGATGCAACAAAGTTAAGTTTTGAATTCCAGCACAACTTAGCAATAAAAGTAGACAATTGAGAACTAATAATCAACATGGTAAATCCAAGTGTGAAAGGGTAAAGTCATTTTGTTACCTTCCCCTTCATAGCGAGACCTATTCGACGGTTCTCAAGATCAAGCAATATTGGAGGGTAGACGTTAGTAAACGGTTACTGGGGTTGTAAATGGTGACAAACTCCTTACTTTGATTGGCTGGATGGATTATTCTTCATCTTCGTCTGATTGGGAAGCCAATTCATCGCGTTCAATCGGTTATGTATCTGACTCCATGGGAACTTACCTTTTAGAGTTCTCTTACAGGGGCTTTTTTAGGATGCAATCCATCACACCCATTCTTCCCAACATACTTCAATTTTGATGTTTAGGTTTTTTCTGGTTTGTAACAAAAAGTCATATATATGTCGATATAGGATGCGAGAGAGAGACTCACACGGAAAGAGAGAAGAAAGTAGTCGTTGTTACTGAGAGCAATTTTAATGGCAGAATGTATTTTGGAGAGTTAAATTTTTAAAATGGTATTTTAAATAGTGTATATATAGTTTTTTTTGTTGATGTGTGTTTTAATGGTAAAAGTCATTTTGGAGAGCTATTTTTTTTTAATATTATCTTAAATATAGTGCAATTATTTTATATGTAGTTTAATTATGCAATTAATAGGAATATGTTATAGAATGAAAAAAATATTTTTAAAAACCCTCCAATAATATAATTATTAATTTTATATATAATTTTTTTTATTTTTATTGAGATATTTTTAAATAAAAAATAAATATTTTTAATATATATATATATATATACACGTGGCGCCAAAATTTTGTCCTCAAAATTTTGCCTTCACTGCACATGAGCTGCTACAAATAACAGCTCATGTGATGAAAGCCAATTTTAACTTTGCATATAGCACTACCATTGCAGTGCCGAAAATTACTCAAAATTGTCAAAATATTACTTTTTTTATTTTTGGCTCTCAAAATGCCTCTACCATTGCAGATGCCCTGAGAAGGTCTAGCGGGACAAGGATATCTGAAAATAGGGGAGTCTTCTTTGTTAGGAACCTCAATTTAGTCCTAATCTTATATATTCGTTTTCAATTAAGTTCAAAACCTATAAATTTTATCAATTTGATCCAAAATATTTCAGTTTTTTTAATCCTAGTCATTTAGTGCATTAGATAAAAAAAAATGTAAAACATATTTGTGATGTAATTGATAAAATCAATAAGTTTGGGATATAACTAAAAATGAAATATATGTTCGGGACTAAATTGATCAGATTTATCCAAACCAAATTATTCATTGAATCAAAGTACTGTTTGAAAACCAATAATTTAATTTTTGATTATTACTGATCATTGTCTTATCAAAACATCTTGATTATAACACGTGTTGTTTTTTCTTTAAATGTTTTAAATTGGCATAAAACAGAAGGTGGAGCTAAAGGACTAAGTGATATATATATATATATATATATATATATATATATATATATATATATATATATATATATATATATATATAAACTAATGACATCACGAAACCCTAACTTGAGACAGCAGATAAATTTGAGAAGAAAAGCAATGATCAGATGTTCACAGATCCAAAATGATAACCAAGATACCAACTGCAGCTCCATACAAATATCATACAGCGACGAATCATGATAATATATATATATATATATATATATATATATATATATATATATATATATATATGCATCACGTTCTAATTAATTATAAAGCGAAATCAAACAGTTACACCAGCAATTAATATATGGCAGAACAATTGTTTAATTTCAGTATATATATATAGATCGAAGAATTAATAATTAATACAGAAAACCGAGTTAATTACATAACTGATCAATGAAACAACTTCAACATTAATAAGCAATTTGATCAGCTGCAAGCAAGCTACAATATTCCTTCCCGAAAAAGATAAAAAAAACATGAAACTAGAATTAATATAACAAATTGGCTAGCAATGCCATAACACTGTCCCCCCCTTAATTAGATGATCGTCCGATCCTCTATGCTTGGCTTGTTGTAGCACCTTCCTCTCTGGCTCGACTCTCATGCAAAGCCTGTGCTGCTGTAGTGCCATGATCGATCCCCGTTGCTATTCTCTTGAGCAGCACTTCTCTCAGCAGCATGCAGCGGCAACCCTGGCAACATCATTTACATCCATAACCTTGGCGAGGACACACCAGAGTTTCCCATCACGCCTGAAGGAATAAACTTGCACGATGTCCTTCTCCTTGAGTGCACCCTCGTTTCTCTTCAGAAAATCACTCCAGTTGGAGGCTAGCACATAGGAAATATTGCTGTTTATGTGCCACTTCCTCAATCTCATTGTACTTTGATGAACAATATCGTCTCTAAAACCCATTTCCACAAGTCTAACTTCTGTGCCCTCGATCTCGTTCCCCCTCAGAAAATCTTTGACGCCCTTTATTTGATTCACAGGCATTGAGAAACGGCCATGGTGCATATTCATATCAGTTTTGAATACTTGCTTCATGATCCTTAACTTGATCTCACTGTCACGCCCTTCTTGATGATCTACAAGTGCTTTGATCTGGGAAGAAAAATCGGGTGCAGGGTCCAAACCTAGCTTCTTGAAATCTACCCTTCCCATCTTCTTTCTTTCCTTATATGGTCCCGCCTGATCATCCTCATTGTCGATCCTTTGGCGTTTAAAGATTCGTTTTTTTCCAGCTGTAGCCTTTCGCTCTTCTTGCCTCTGTATCTTTATTTTAAGACCACCTACGTTCGAGCAAATGTAGTGATGATAATGGCTTTTCTCGACGTGCCTCTTTGAAATTCCCCTCTTTTTCTTGGGCAAGAGAATGCCAAGTGGGCTCACAACTTCATCAGCACTGCTAGTATTACTCCTGGCATCTTCTTGATCAGCAATACCATGGGTTTTCTTGGAAGGAAACCCTAGTTCATCACCAGTGGAAGTACCGGTACTACTCCGGGGGCCTTTCTCCGAAAGAAACCCATCTCCACATCCTCTTCGTTTCTTGGGTACAAAACACCAAAGTGGGTTCACAAATCGATGGGCACTGCAACTGGCTATGGCGCTGCTCTTAGCCTTCAAAGACTCTGTTATGGCACAATTTCTCTTCTTGAACCACACCAAAGCCTCCACAAGCTCTTCTTGCATCGGAGTTAACTTTTGCTTTCCATCTCCTGTTTCTTTCTCTCCAGACTCAAGAAACCCTTTCTTGAAATCCCCATCAACATGATGCTGAGGACCACTTAGGCTACATCCAGACAACATCCTTAATTCTTGAACAGCTTCCTCTTTAACTAATCTGTTCGAGAAATAGTAAAAGCAAAGAGCTGCAAAGAAACCAACTCAGGAGGCAAAAAAGGAAGCGATATGGAGATTCGGAGACAAGAAACTCAGTTGTGTTGTTTGTATGAAAAACAGGATGGGAATTATATATAGAGAGATGGCGGGCAATAATAATTCCTTGTAGAAACAGGACGTCTGCTTTCCTAGGTTTACGGAAGTAATCCGACTACGATGAGAATTAATTTGAATCGTCTTTTTTCCCCACCCCCCACGGTTTCTTGGTTTTCAAGCTTCATAAAATTGCAGAAATACTTTTAATTTCGAGAGATTTTTATGACAGGTCAAAGCTAGAAACAGGAAGGGAGTACCGTTAGAGAAATTCAACGTAGTCAAACAGCAATTGGCTCACTTTTGCTAATTGTTTTTCTTCTCTGATATTTATTTTATTTAATGAAAACCAGTCATATTAAATTTTTTGTAAATCTTCCATGAAAGTCTATCTGTGATGGAGACAAACATAAATCAAAGGACTAAATCTGAAGGGAAGAGAAAATCAAGGGTTGTTGTGAATTTTTTTGTAGCAAAGCGCAAATATGGAGGAGAGAAAAATGAAGGGAAAAACAACGGTTTGTTGGTCCTGTTTGTCATTATGTTTTAAAAATATTTTTGAAAAAAAATTAAAAATTTTTATATTTATTTTTATTTATACCTTAAATTAATTTTTTGGTGTTTTTAGATCATTTTCATCTGTTCTTGTTAAAAATATTTTTTTTTAAATAAAAAAATAACTGTAATATATTTTTGAATGAAAAACTCTTTTAAGAACAACCTTAACTGTATTCTCCAACAGTCAGTCAACCACACACCTCTCTCAAACACTGCGAAGTAACTAATCTCTTCAACATTCTTCAACATCTTTCCTCCAACACATCCATGTAATAGTATATTGTTCCAAGAGCAGCACCACTCCTGTCATATATTTTTTAATGAAAAAAAAATAAAAAAATAACTTTAATATATTTTTGAATGAAAAACGCTTTTATGAACAACCCTATACTATACTCTCCAACAGTCAGTCAACCACACACCTCTCTCAAACATTGCGAAGTAACTAATCTCTTCAACATCTTTCCTCCAACACATCCATGTAACACTCCTGTCATATATTTTTGAATGAAAAAAAATAAAAAATAACTTTAATATATTTTTTAATGAAAAACTCTTTTACGAACAACCTTAACGATACTTTCCAACAGTCAGTCAACCACACACCTCTCTCAAACACTGCGAAGTAACTAATCTCTTCAACATTCTTCAACATCTTTCCTCCAACACATCCATGTAATAGTATATTGTTCTATGAGCAGCACCACTCCTGTCATATACTCCAATCCCTTTAACACTCTTTAACTCTGACAAATAATATAAGGGCACTATCCTTTTAGAGTTCTTGCAAAATATTGTTGTCCCAGACAAGTACAGTAGAGATGCTCTAGTCTAAATGATGGAGTTTTAAAAACTCCTAATTTGATATCTTTTATTGATGACCATACACGATTCATGTTTCTCTATCTTCTAAATGCTGAGATATTAAATGCTTTTAAGACCTATAAGGTATAAGTAGAGAAACAAAAGGAAAAGAAAATCAAGATCGTAAGATATGATAAAGGCGGAGAGTACTATGGTAGGTACACAGAAAAGAGACAAATGATAGGTCTATTTGTGAAATTCTTTTATGAAAAAGGTATTTTTGCTCAATACACAGTGCCTGACACACCATAATAAAATGGTATGGTAGAAAGAAGGAATCGTATATTAATAAACATGGTAAAGAGCAAGATTAGTAATTCCCAATTGCCTTTATCTTTATGGAATGAAGCCTTAAAACTGGTGTATATGTATAAAATCGGTCCTATCCAAAGTTATTCTTAAGACACCTTTTGAACTATGGAATGAATGGAAACCAAGTTTAAATTACTTACATATATGGGTTGTCCTACTAAAGTGAGAATTTATAATCCAAACATAAAGAAATTAGACGAAGGACAACCACCAATTATTTTATTGGCTATGTAGTAAACTCCAAAGGATTTAGGTTTTAGTGTCTTTCTCATAAAACTAGAATTGTTGAGTCTATAAATGCAAAACTTTTAGAGGATTCTGAATATAGTGGAAGTGATTGTCCTCAAGTGATTGAATTTGAGAAAGCATAAGAGTTGACTAAAACTCCTTTACCTCAAGGATGCTTGATTATGCTTAAAGAAATTCAAAATGATTATCTTGAACCACAATTAATTACAGAATGTCAACTCATGAGAAACAAGTTTAGATTGAACCTACTCATACTCTACTAAATATAGAGGACGTAGAAATAAGAAGATCCTTTAGAATGATTAGATATATAATCCCTTGTGATTAAGTTGTATATCTCCAAGAGTTTGATTTTGATGTTGGGTCTAAAGATGATCCAAAAATATTTTCATAAGCCATGAGTGGACAACACTCTACATTGTGGTTTAATGCTATGAAAAAAGAGATGGAATACATGACTAAAAATCAAGTCCGGGATCTCGTTGACTTACTAAAAAGAGTTGTAACCATAAGCTGCAAATGGGTTTACAAGACCAAAATAGATGCTTCTGGTAATCTTGAATGATATAAAACTAGACTTGTCGCCAAGGATTTCACTCAAAAGGAAGACATTGATTATCATGAAACCTTCTATCCGGTATCTAAGAAGGATTCACTTAGGATAATAATAGCATCAATAACTCATCTTGATCTATAGTTTCATCAATGGATATGAAAATAACATTTTTAAATGGGGATCTTAAAGAGGAGACTTACATGAAACAACCTGAAGGTTTTGATGATAACAGTCAAAAAGCTTGCAAACTAAGAAAATCTTTTTATGGACTAAAACAAGCCTCTCATCAATGGTATATTAAAATTCACAAGGTCATTACCTCACATGGTTTTATTAAGAACCTTGTTGATCAATGTATATACCTTAAGGTCACTGAGAGTTATATTATTTTTGTAATCCTGTATATATTTTGCTTGCAAGTAATGATTTAGGCTTCCTACATGAGACCAAAAGATTCATCTCTCAGAACTTTAAAATGAAGGATTTGGGTGAAGCTTCTTATGTCATTAACATACAGATTTATAGAGATAGAAAACAAAGAATATTAAATTGGTCTCAAAAGGTTTACATTGAAAAAGTTTTAGAGAGATTTAGACTAAAAAACTATAACAATTTTGTAGAACCTATCATTAAAAAAGATAGATTCAACAATGATTAGTCTCCTCAAAATGCATTGAAAAATAAACAAATAAAATATATTCCATATTCATCTGTAGTAGGCAGCCTATTATATTCTTAGGTCTGCATTAAACCTAGCATAGCAATGACAGTTGGAATAATGGGTTGATATCAAAGCAACCCAGGATTAGAACATTGGAAAGCTGCAAAGAAAGTCATACGGTATTTGCAATGAATCAACCATTACAGTTTGATATACAGACACACTAACCATTTGGAGTGGTTAGATATTTTGCTTTTGATTTTGATTTTGTAGGATGTGTAGATAGCAGAAAATTTACTTCATGACATATCTTTCTTCTTGTTAGAAGGGGTATATCCTGGAGAAGCAGTAGACAGATTATAGTTGTTGCATCTACAATGGAGATAAAATTTATTGTGCTATGAAGTCACTACATATGCATTAAGGTTGAAAATTTTTGTTGGTGGTCTCAAAATTGTCGATTCTATAGATAGACCAATTAAGATCTTCTACGATAATTTTGCTACCATATTTTTCTACAAGAAAAACAGAAGTGAAATTAGAAGTAAACATATTGACATCAAGTACCTTCATGTGAAAGATAATATAAAAAAATAAGAAGTATTTATTGAGCATATAAGTACTGAATTGAAAATTCTAGATCCCATGAATAAAAGTTTACCGATAAAACTACTTAAAAGTCATGTGAAACATAAGAGATTGATTGCTTCATTTTGTACTTAGTCTTGATTTTTGTATATATATACATCAAGTTATTGTAATAAAGTTTGGACCTAAATAACTTATGAGAAGTTTATTCATAAAGTTTTTGAATGCCCATATGGTACTTTTTTAGAGGATATTTTATATGTAATACATGGAATGGATGACTTCTTATATAATAGTCTTACCAATATTATTCATGTGTAATATTCTTTATATGAGTAAGAAGATTCCATGATTGGTTGAAATAAATAAAGAAATGATAATATTAAAGAACATAACATAATGAGGAGTTTATATGTCACAAGAGTCAAGTGGGAGAATGTGAGAAATTATCATTATACCCCTAATGACACACTCATGTTCTGTTTATTCAAACCAATGATCATAGAGATAGATCATGGGGATCAATTGCCTAATTTTCTCCTTGATGGGAGGAGAAAATTGGATAACTAATTGATGAAAAGGATCCCTTATTTATCTATAAATTAACTAACAAATTCATAGCGAGACCTACTCGATGGTTCTCAATATCAAGCAACAGTGGAGGTAGACTCTAGTAAATGGTTACTGAGATTGTAAATGGTGACAAACTCCTTATTTTGATTGAGTGGCTAGATGAAATATTCTTCATCTTCCTCTGACTGGGAAGCCAATCCATCACGTTCAATCGATTATGTATCCGACTCCATGGAAACTCACCTTTTAGAGTTTTTACAGGGGGTTAATTTTCTTAAGATACAATCCATCATATCCATTCTTCCCTACATACTTCAATTTTATTGTTTAGGTTTTTTATGGTTTGTTACAGAAATTCATATATATGTCGATATAGGATGTGAGAGAGAGAGACTCACACAGAGGGAGACAGAAGAAACTAGTCATTGTTGCCGATAAAGTTTGGTGGGATAAGGATGTTTGAAAATGGGAGTCTTCTTTGTTAGGAACCTCAGTTTAGTCTCAATCTTATATATTTGTTCTTAATCAAGTTCAAAACCTATAAAATTATTAATTTGATCCCAAATATTTCTTTTTTTTTTTATCTTCATCAATTAACATTATATATATAACATCACAAAACCCTAACTTGAAACAACATATAAATTTGAGAAGAAAAGCAATGATCAGATGTTCACACATCCAAAATGATAACCAAGATACCAACTGCAGCACCGCACAAATATCATACAGCGACAAATTGATTATGTTCATGCTCACCGGATAGGATCAAGAACGACCCTCCTCCTCGTAATAAACAGTGATAATCAAGAACGAAGCCATAGAACTGATGCATGGCAAGGCAAGTAACAGCTTCATTTTTTTTGTGATGTTGAAAGAGCTTCTTGTCATCAATCATGATCATATATATATATATATATATATGCATCACGTTCTAATTAATTATAAAGCGAAATCAACCAGTTACACCAACAATATACAGTAGAACACTTGTTTAATTTCAATATATATATAGAAACAACTTCAACATTAATACGCAATTTGATCAGCTGCAAGCAAGCTACAATCCTTGCGCAGAAAAAGATCAAACAAACATGAAAGTAGAATCAATATAACAAATTAGCTAGCAATGCCATAACACTGTCCCCTTAATTAGATGATCGTCCGATCCTCTATGCTTGGCTTGTTGTCGCACCTTCCTCTCTGGCTCGACACCCATGCAAAACCTGTGCTGCAGCACTTCTCTCAGCTGCATGCAGCGGCAACCCTGGCAACATCATCTGCATCCATAACCTTGGCGAGGACACACCAGAGTTTCCCATCACGCCTGAAGGAATAAACTTGCACGATATCGTTCTCCTTGAGTGCACCCTCGTTTCTCTTCAGAAAATCACTCCAGTTGGAGGCTAGCACATAGGAAATATTGCTGTTTATGTGCCACTTCCTCAATCTCATTGTACTTTGATGAACACTATCTCCTATAAAACCCATTTCCACAAGTCTAACTTCTGTGCCCTCGATCTCCTTTCCCCTCAGAAAATCTTTGACGCCCTTTATTTGATTCACAGGCATTGAGAAACGGCCATGGTGCATATTCATATCAGTTTTGAATACTTGCTTCATGATCCTTAACTTGATCTCACTGTCACGCCCTTCTTGATGATCTACAAGTGCTTTGATCTGGGAAGAAAAATCAGGTGCAGGATCCAAACTTAGCTTCTTGAAATCTACCCTTCCCATCTTCTTTCTTTTCTTATATGGTCTCTCTCCCTGGCCCTCCTGACCATCCTCATTGTCGATCCTTTGGCGTTTAAAGATTCGTTTTTTTCCAGCTGTAGCCTTTTTCTCTTCTTGCCTCTGTATCTTTATTTTAAGACCACCTACGTTCGAGCAAATGTAGTGATGATAATGGCTTTTCTCGGCGTGCCTCTTTGCAATTCCCCTCTTTTTCTCGGGCAAGAGAATGCCAAGTGGGTTCACAACTTCACCAGCACTGCTAGTAGTACTCCTGGCATCTTCTTGATCAGCAATACCATGGGTTTTCTTGGAAGGAAACCCTAGTTCATCACCAGTGGAAGTACCGGCACTACTCCGGGGGCCTTTCTCGGAAAGAAACCAATCTCCACATCCTCTTCGTTTCTTGGGTACAAAACACCAAAGTGGGTTCACAAATCGATGGCCACTGCAACTGGCTATGGCGCTGCTCTTAGCCTTCGAAGACTCTGTTATGGCAAAATTTCTCTTCTTGAACCACACCAAAGCCTCCACAAGTTCTTCTTGCATCGGAGTTAACTCTTGCTTTTCATCTCCTGTTTCTTTCTCTCTAGACTCAAGAAACCCTTTCTTGAAATCCCCATCAACATGATGCTGAGGAACATCACTTAGGCAACGCCCACACACCATCCTTAATTCTTGGAGAGCTTCTTCTTTAACTAATCTGTCCGAGAAATACTCAAAGAAAAAAGTTGCAAGGAAACCAACTCAGGAGGCGAAAAAAAGGAAGCGATATAGAGATTCGGAGACAGGAAACTCACTTGTTTAGTTTGTATGAAAAACAGGATGCAAATTATATAGAGAGAGATGACGGGCAATAATAATTAATTCCTTGTAGAAACAGGACGTCTGCTTTCCTAGGTTTCCTGAAGTAATCCGACTACGATGAGAATTAATTTGAATTGTCTTTTTTCCCAACCCCCCACGGTTTCTTGGTTTCCAAGCTTCATAAGATTTCAGAAAAATTATTAATTTCGAGAGATTTTTATTACAGCTCCAAGCCAGAAACAGAAAGGGAGTACCGTTAGAAAAATTCAACGTAGTCAAATACTTATTTAGAGCTCAAAGCCTCAAACAGAACATATTAACGTTAGAGAAATTCAACGTGGTCAAACAACAATTGGCTCGATCACTTTTGCTAATTGTTTTTCCTGTCTGATAATTATTTTATTTAACGAAAACCAGTCATGTGAAAAAATTATGTAAATCTTCCATGAAAGTCTATCTATGATGGAGACAAACAGAAATCAATGGACTAGATTTGAAGGGAAGAGAAAATCAAGGGTGGTTGTGAATTTTTTTGAAGCCAAGCGCAAATATGGAGGAGAGAAAAATGAAGGGAATAAAAGAAAATCATCCCGGTGCTAAATCGAATAAAATCACCATGCACACCCCATCTAGAAAAAAAGAAGATGCCAGGACATTGATAATGGTTAGAAAAAAATAGAACGACGATCAGCTGTGACATTTTTCTCTCTTCAGGAGATACAGTATAAAACAGGCAGCATTAACTGTCCATCTGGATCAGGACCGGGTCCTGCTAAAAATAGAGATTCAGTCAGATTAATTTCCAACTTCAATCAAAACCAAGAGCAATAGAGTAGATCATTCTCAAGATTATAAAAGAGAAAAAGGGCAATACATTACATAAAACCAACAAAAAGAATATAGGTTGAATGACATAACAATAAGAGTTAAATTTAAGCTCTCAGTATCACACACTAATCACAATAAGAAAGTTGACCAGGCAAACCTAATCTGACAGCTAACATATACTGCATCGCAAAGCTAATTACAAAATATGTACACTGCTTCCCAGACGCGAATGCCAAAATCTTGTCAAAATTTTCAGCAGTAGGTTCAAAGACATAGTAGGGCTTCATTATATATCTAAAAATCACAATGCTTACAACTTACAAATATTTTGTACATCTTGCTTGGCTTTCTTTTCAATGCCATTGATTCTGAGGATTCCGCTCTGTCGGTGAGCCAGGAACAAAGGGAACAAAACCCCGGCCACCAAACATAGGACGCATGAAGGCATTATCAAATTTGCGCCAGTAGTAATGAACAGTGTGTGTTGGAGTGGTCAAGAGTGCACGTAAGCTGCTTGGACGGGGAATCTCATGGCCACCTAAATCATCCAAGGAGTCCTGCCCCTCTCCAAGAAGTGGTAATGTAAATGATTTTGGAGTAGTTGGATCTGACGAAAATGATAAGCTTCTTGATTGGTCTTTTGGATGAGGCAGCAAAAGACTTATAAGTGGTTTAGTCATCAAACCAAACACCTGAGCATAGAGAAGAGCTGTTACCAAAATGAACAGCACTCATACAATTTGCCGAACAAGAAAGCAATTGCAAATAAAAATAATAATAAAGCAATAGTACTGCCAGTAGTTGATACCCAAAAACTGTTTGCTAGTAAGAAAAAGAATCAGAGATGATAGACAGTCATTGATGCAGCTATTGTTAAACACCCGGTTAGACCGCAACAGTCTGTTGATTCAGAGCTAAACTGAATATAGTATCGCATTATAACTCATATTTCTTATTTTTCATTGCACTGTAGTCAACATATTTCTTATTTTTCTTTGCACTGTAGTCAAGACCCAGTATAACTAGGTCCCATTCTAATCCTAAGGGAGATCAAATTGGCAAAAGAATCTATCTGGGATAGAGGATGATAAGAGGGTGAAAGAAAATTTTGAAGTTTTCTGCAAATCAGTAAATCAAGCTGACACAATTTCTGTAATTCACAACTAAGGAAGGAAATCTCTTACCACTGTGCTGAAAAGAACAACAGTAATGGTACTGGTGATCATTATAGCATTTGCTCTTAGGTTGGTGTGCCCGGCACTTGTGAACTGCAATTATTTAACATAGAAAAGTCTGTAAATACATTAACATATGAGATCATTCTGCTTAGAACTATTGATATCAGCATCTGTCCACTCAGTACCTTATTGTATGCAAGTGCCATTGACACAGCGCCTCTCATCAGACCAGCCCACCATATGATAAACTGAAAAGGAATCGATGTTTTATGTATCAGATAGATCAATATAGAGAAAAGGAAATGATACTAATACATAACAAAAGCAATAATAATTAGAACAATTAAGTACTTGCTGCCTGAAGCCAATCTTCTCATGAGGTGATTTCTTAGATAAGTTGGACAAAAAGGATAAGGGGAAAACAAATGCTGCTCTTCCAACCATAACAAGACCCAGTAGTATTGAACTCACGGCAATGGAAGTCCCAGGGCTGTAAAAAATGAAATTAAAGTCAAATGGTCAGACAATGTTTCAACACATCATTTATATCACACAATTTTAGTGATATACTGAATGAATAAATTCCAAGAGGGGTGAAGATGAATGAATTGATGAAGCACAAATATAAATGAAAACATACCTATCACTAACGAATTTCCACTTCTCAATGTCTAAGGCATCCATACCAACATAAAGGAAGATAAAAATCTCAGCAACAAATGACAAGGTTGCAAAAGCGTGCCTGCAATAATTTGGTATTTGGGTAAGATTTAGAGAATTAAAAAATGAACACTTCCTAAAGCATCATAAGACAACTTTGGATAAGACATACTTGGTAGTGATTCTTGAACTCTCAGTCACATTATGCCAGGTGTAATGAGACATCACAATCCCACAGAAAAATACAGTGAGAATGCCACTCAAATAGAACAGCTGCAGGGCACCAAAAGTCAGTTACATGGTCATCAAAATTAGCCAGGGAAGACATAGAGAAGTAGAATAGAACAAACGAAGAGCCGCCAAGAAAGTAAGGGATCTTACTTCAGCTAGCATATATGAAAGGTATGCCATGAGTATCATAAGAGCAACCTCACGATCAGTTGAGTGCCTGAATCATATAAATATTCAGTCTACCATCTAGAACTTCATTCTGCATATTCTAGCCTTTACTCAATAATTCAGATTCAATGTGATAACAATTGTGTTTTATTGAATCAGCACAGAAACAGAGATTTTATGTTTATGTTGAATATCTGTGCTCAAGAGCATAAATAAAACTGAATACACAGTGAAGTTTGATTCAAGAAATCACCCAAAAAAAAAAGGAAAAGAAAAGTATTAGGAATAACCAGTAAGATCACCTGTACAGCACTACAAACAACCATGAGAAGAGATGCTCAAGAAATGAACCAAAAAAGTTTCTGGAGGACTCATGACTAGTTAGATCATAGGAACAAGAACCAGAAACAATGAGGAAATGAAATGTATGTCATACTTAGACTGCAATGTCTACGTCCTTAAGACCTAACAGGCATTTTTTTCACTAACACAAGAGGTTCAATCCAAAACAGCACATAACACGCACACAAACACGCATGCACTTGAATTTATGTATGCTAACACATTGAGCATTTCATATATAATGAGTGTCCATATCTTCTTCTTCAGTTAATTGGTTTCACTAGCTCAATCTCATCTACCTGGTACATAGCCATAACAAGGCAACTTTACAGCTTGAGAATTCATCTGGTCTTGATGGAAGATTTTTGACCGGTGTAATGATAGATTACAGTTATGCAAGAACTACATACAACTTAGAAACATGAATTTGAACCATGTTATACCTGCCAAAATATAGCTTTTTGATGATGTAGGCGCTAACTAGCCCAGTCTGCAAGAAACAAACCACACATTTCATAATATTGCTTGCAAGAAAACAAATTTGTGCTGTGTGTGGGTGTGAGAGAGACGGGGAGGAGAGAGGAGACTTACTAGCACACCCAACAAAGTGCTTGTGATAAATAAATAAAGGAAGTTGCGAACAAATTCCCAGGCAATTACAGCATTGATATTAGTTAGATCAAAGCTCTGGATTGCATTGAAAAGCACTACTGATGTAGCATCATTTACAACACCCTCCCCAAACACCAGACTATATAGTAAAGGTGTGTCATCCTGACTAAGCACCTGTATCATCAAATAAACAACTTTATTAATATAAGTACATGTGCTATATTTGTATGAATTTGAGACGTGCTATAACTTTGATATGTATCAGACCTGCAATGTGCAAACAGAGTCCGTTGCAGCAAATATGGCACCAATTGCTGAAATTGGTAAAACAAGAAAGTAAGATCCCTGAAAAAAAAATGCAAGAGAGGAGATGTATTGAAACAAAAGGGATCCATAGAGTCTAACCTAGATAATCCCCTATATCTAGCGGACCGATATCCATTTTCTTAAAGATTTGCACAGCTCCTGACAGAATAGAAAGAAAAAATAATCAGTACCAAATTCATTTGTGTTTATCAGATGCAGGTCAAACATAGTTATTTCAATTTCAACAAGGAGCATGGTGACAAGGCATGTACTACAATATCCTTTTCTTCTGTGATTTCTGCTATTCTCATTCAAAAGCAACAGAATGGTATTTAACTTTTAGGTCTACATTTAGATTCAAACTCATATATGATTTTCATAAGGATATCCTGCAGCATGCGTGTCAATAGCATTCCTATAATAAAGGACTTGCAATATATTTTACAATTTGAAAGAACATGAGTTGATGGCAAAGGTGAAAACTGAATGACGGAACAAAGGAATAATCTAGCACAATCGATCAGCAAAAAAAATATAGGGAAGCAAAGCTTGCGCATTCATCCATGCATTTCCCATAATCAAAGGAGCACTGGGGAAACTTTCAAACAAAAAATTCCCTCTAAATTCCAGTCCTGATGTTTTGCCTCCATAAAATGTGAGAAGCATTACAAGGAATTAAATCAACTGCGGGTATGGAGTTCCTGGTTAACCTGTTGTTATGATTGCACAGCATATTAATGTGCCAACAGCACCAAATAGCATAATTGTCATGAAATTACGGAAGAATTGCTTCTTTTTCACCTGAAACCTGGTAATCAGAAAGACATGAAAAAGAAATAAAAATCAAACATTATATCTAGACTAGAGAAAGACAGTTGTAGAAATCCTAATATATCAACGTTATAATCATTAACCAAAGTCAAATAAAGAACATATTTTCAAATAAGATGGAAAATGCCTTGCTCTAAACCAGAAAAGCATGATGTAAAACTACCAGAGTAAGGTTCAAGACCAAACAAAGAGCATTAATCTTAGTTAGCTAAAACTAACTAAGCACAAAGAGAATTGATCTTGAAATGTAACTGCATTTAGATTTAATGGAGCATAAAATTACCCAGCATTAAATATGATAGGTGGGAGAAGATATATAAAGAAAAGATCCTCGCTAAAGACTAAAAGTCGTGAGCTTTTTCCTCCACTGATCAGCAAGATAACAATCCCTGTAAATACACCCTGCCACCAATCCACAAAACATCAAACATAGTATCAGGCATAATTCAAGTAGATAAAAAGACATACAAAAAAAATTCAACATAACATCTTTTCAATCTTCCTACCTTTTCTATGATAAACAACCTGGCACAACCTCACACCAAATAAAATATATTTCATATATCGAATCACAGAACATATAACCATGCATAAAATGGAAAGAATAAAAACATCTACCAAGTCTCATTTCAAGTGCAATCAACAATACAACAACGGATTTAAAAATTTAACAGAAAGAGGCTCACAATTATAAGAGCAGTGATTGACTCGTTCATCCACCGAGTCTCCTCTAGAAGATGACCAATCACAATACAAGCACAAAGAAGCGCGACAAACAAGTTCATAGAGACCACAGAGGCATGATCAGATGTGTACAACATTTGCAGTTTCGAACCAATTGAACTCGTATACGCCTCCATCGTGAACAAGCACTGGTAATCCTTTTTTTCACCCACTTAAACAATTCAATATAAGAATTTATATATTCCCTTCCGAAAGCACAGAATCCCACAGAAAAGGAAGCTAGTTTTTACGTCTCTGTGCTGTCCATCTAAGGAAAGGGCGATTTCAATAAACGATGTGATCCCTGAATTCATAGAAGCAAAAAACAAAGATCAGATTTTAATCAAGAACGTATTATATTAAAATCATTTGATTACAAAAATAATGACACAACAACAGTGGTATCTGAGAAAATGATTTTAAAAAAGAACCCCAGTTAAATATAAACCAAATTTAAGCTCAAAAAATATCAAATTCCGAACTATAAAAACATTAAATTAAGCTCATTTCATTACCAATTAAAACCCCTCAAATCTAATCTTCTTAAGACCAATTTCTGATCCATTAAAAGATGAAATTAAGCTCATTTCACCACCATTCACCACAAAAATTTCAAAACTCTCAATTTTGAAAAATAAATAAATAAAATGAAGCAAAATTAAACAGAAATAAAAGGGCTAGAAATTAGGTGAAATAGTAATTCATAAAGCAAATATAATAAAATAAAAACCAATATAAGACTTTCCTACCTTCAAATTTAAAGCAGAAAGAGAATTCGAAGAGAGAAATGAAAAGAAACCAATCTCTCCTTCGAAATTCTCAACTCGTTTCTCTAAAAGAAAACCTGCTCACAGTAGATTATCAAAAACCAAAAACTAAATAAAGAGAAATGAGAGAGAGAGGATTGACAAACTAAATAAAGCTCTAGAAAGAAGAGAGAATATTGACGTTCAAAGAGAGACAGACAGACAGACGTGCGGTGCGGGGTTAGCAGAGTACCAGCAGAAGAGTCTTGAATATTTCTGGAGTTTATAATTTGTTTTTAAAATAAATTCTTCAAATACATTTTATATATATATTAATATAAAAATAAAAAATATTTTAATATATTTTCAACCAGTAATATTTTAAAAAATAATTCATATTTATAAACAGTAAAAATTGCCTTTTTTGTTTTTACTATTTATATTATTAAGGCGTGGCCATGTTTTTTCAGCCGAATTTCTTACAAAATTATTTAATTTTCACGGTAATTGTTCGCTCTTTATTTTTCAATAATCCTAAATTAGTGCTCCTGCCGGCTTGGCAACGTGACCATTACAATTTAGAACATTGAATTACCACATAAAATATTAATTAATAAATTGATTTGTTGACTATTATTCTAATATAATAATTGTTATATTACTATGATTTCCAATATAAAATATACTAATATATATCAAGACGATTAACATTCCAGAACGTTAATTGCAAATGTCATGTTTATCAACACATTGCCATATGATTTTTTTCTTTCAATTTATAACGAATTTATTATTATATAAATGAGCATGGTTGCATTATTATTAATATGATGACCTAACTACTATCTTATTGCAAATCTTCCAACATCAATTTGCTAGCATGTTGGGTGATGGTGTTGTCCACATTGCAAGTTTTGATTATTATTATTATTATTATTATTATTATTATTATTGTATTTAAAATTGAGGTTGAATTTATTTTTAATTAAAATTAATTATTTTAGTGTTTTTAAATTGTTTTGATACACTAATATGAATAATAATTTTTAAATTATATATATATATATATATATATATATATATATATATATATATATAATTTGAGAGAACTTTGTCTTCCTGAGAACATATTTTATTGGTCTAAGTGAATGAGTAAAATCTCGGTTATCCCAGTCTCTTATAAGAGATACATGCTCTAACTCAAACTCGAGATTTATATAATAAATTTCTAGTTTTTTATCATCATGTCACGTTTATTATCTTTGGAGATTATATATATTGAAAATATTTTTTGTGGAGGGTTTTATTTTTCGTTTCCGGTTTGTGGAAGGTGGGAAAGTGAAAGTTCATGAAGGTCACGTCTTTTTCTCTTGTGATATAAAAATTAGAAATTTAAATATTTTAGTCTACTTTTTTTTTTTGTCAATGATGATGATGGCTAGGATGCCTTGTACATTAGGGTTTGAATGATTTTTCAAATCTAAAAACTACCCTAACAAAATCTAATGACGACATGAGAGATGAGAGCTCAAATGATCATACATATATTCATATTCTGTCAAAATCTACTCTAGCTAGAATTATTTTATATTTATCCTCTTATTTATGTTGTTGATGATAGGATGCAATGTAAATTAGGGTTTGAATGATTTTTCAAATCTAAAACCTACCCTAACAAAACCCAACGAGGATATTAATTAGAGAAGATATATAATTCCAAAGATCCATCATTTATTTATATTATATCAAAATTAGGGTTCGAATGGTAATCAATGGCATGCATGCATCAAGGTTCGTCAATGGAAATCACTGCCCTAAATTCTTTGCCCAAACGTATAATTAGGAGGCAGAGATGGACGATTTCTACGCTATATACACCAAGTGGATGGTAAATGGTGGGATTGGTAGCCCGTGAATTGCTCGTGGATATAAAAGGAAAACATTCTGTAGATTAATTACTTTATTGTATATGTTTTGGGTATATTATTATTATTATTAATGGCTATAATTACAAAAAAAAAAAAAAACTCCCTTTTCCCCATATATAGCTATTGTTTATTTGTTTTTTTAAAATGTTTTTTTGTTTAAAGAAAATTAAATTAATTTTTTTAATTAATGCTTAGGTTATATAAAGTAAGGAAAAGGGGTGGTCGTTCCTCCTTCTTGGGTCCAAATTAAAAAACAAATCCTTACAAGAAAGCCTAAGCAGAAAAAGAGATTTATTTCTTTTATTTGTAAAAGAGTTTAAATTTTTTTATACATGTTTGTTATTCCGCAGTATTTTATACTTGTTCATTAGATATACAGAGTGTTTAGTTCCCATAATAAGGTATACGTAAGGGGTGTGACATGGCATCAAAGAACTTAAGATTTGTAAATTAAATTTCGAGTTCGAGTCATGCGGTGTATTTTTTGCAAGAACCTATAATAATCAGAGTTTTATTTTATCATCTGGAGTCACAAAATACGTTTTCAGGAGGTGAAGTTTCCTTAAATCCATAAAAAAGATATTCAATGGATCTAAAAATTAGTTATGATGCACGTAACTGATTCGGATATCTAATTATGAAAAATTAAAAAGAAAAGAATAGAATGGACAAAAGAGAATTTATTGCAATCTTTGAGTTTTGTCTAACACGATAAAACATAAGATTCCTTGGTGTTTAGATATTTTGTTACAAGAGCACACGTCCACTAGTTTCAATTCATGTGTTAATTATCATTTTTTTTATTAAATATTATTATGGTAATGGTTATTCATGAATTATATAGGTAGATAGATATCCATAGTGTAAAAAATACTTTAAAAATAATTCAGTCAATTTTTATTTTTATTTTTAATAGATAAATAATATTATAGAAACACTAAAAGTCCTTTCTTTGAAATTATAGAGTGATTATCAATTAACAATATCGTAGTCTTGTTTTTGTTATTTATTGAATTGAATATAAAAATTGAAAGTCATAATTTTATGTGAATAGGAAAAAAAAAGATTTTTTCTATGGGGTTTGAAAACATTAAATATGCCATCAAACTATTTTCTTGTATTAATTTTACAAAAAACATTTTTATTTCTCAAATTAAAGATAGAATATTTAACCAAAAAAATGTTAAGTTTTGAACAAAATAATAATATTTTTTTACAAAAACAAATTTAATATTCGGATAAAAATATGACTGAAGAGCCTTAAAAATATTTTAAAATTGATATTAAAAATTATTTCATTGTGAAAAAATTGTTGAAGATGTTATATAGAAAATACAAATTTGAGCATTAAATTAGGAAAATATATATTGAAATAAAATTCATTTAAATAACTTTAATTATTATTGGAGAATTATTTCCTTTGTTTTCATCATTTTCTATCAATGGGGAGTTTGATAAAATTTGATCATTGAATTTTTCCTCCAATGTCAAAATCAGAAATTAATTGAACTTATATCAATTAAATGTTGAAATGTCTCAATCATGGACCGTGTGTATATATTCTCATACTTATCATATATCAATCCAAGAAGGACATTAATAACTTTGAGCTTTCCTGGAAAGAAAAAAAAAACCCTACCAAAATTTCAATAACATCAACATGGCCGATTGAGAGTGGCTGTGGTTATTTTTTAAAATATTTTTATTTAGATATAAATTAAAATAATATATTTTTTATTTAAAAAAAAAATATTTGATATTAGCATATGGAAATAATTTTAAAATGTCAAAAAAATTATTTATAGTAAATAATAAAATAAAAATTTTAAATTTTTAAAAATACTTTTGAAACGTAGTGTCAAACGAGATCTTGGTACAAGATTACAAGTAAAATTACAATACAAATGAAGATCTATATCATAATTTTACTTAAAATTATTTATTTATATAGATCTCATAATAAAAGAAATTCACGGGCAATGTCACATAGAAACAACATTATTGGATCAGGGGAGCTGCATCTGGTTAAGATCAATGGACCTTAAAAAATCAATGGAAATTAATATAATATTTCAGTAATTTTTTTAACTATACTATTCTTCCAATATTTTTTAATTACTATACTAATTTTAAAAAGAATCTTAGACAAAAGAGCTTACCTTTGAATTGTGTTAACGAATGTTTGAGTATGGATAATGATATTTTTGAAAATATTTTTTTTAGAAAAATATTAAAATAATATAATTTTATTTTTTAAAAATTATTTTTAAAATTATAACATGAAAATAATATAAAAATATTAAAAATAATAATTTATCTTTAAAATACTTTTAAAACAGCAGTTGCCCCCACAAAACTTCAATACAAATATCATACAGCATCTTCTTTTTTATAAATGTGAGTCGGCAATGATTTTTGTCAAGCGTGAGAGGTCCACGTCACTCCACGTTTAACTGGTGGTTTTGGAATCTTGCTATCATGGAAACATGTGGGTCTAGTGTGGTACAATTATATTTTTAGTCTCTTTTTTGTTTTCTTTTAGATTGATATTTTTATATATTTTAAAATTATTTTAATGGATTAAAATTAAAAATATTTTTTTAAAAATAAAAATATATTATTTATATATAAATATTAGATGAATTTTAAAACTTCCCTCACAAAGATGTTCTTGTAATGACAAAATTGCCCTTCTCTTCTCATACTTAATTAACTCAGTTAATTTTAATTATCAGGTAAATTAAAAATCTAATCTAGTAAATTAGTTTTCTATTATACTCAACTAAAACGAGTTCGTCGAGCTGAGGATATCAGCAATGATACTTAAAGCATGTAATTTAAACTGTTTGAAGCAAGGTTGTCAATACCGTTCCGGGTTTTTTATTGGTATGGAATGTTTTGGTTTTGGAGCATTTCGGTGTGCTGTTTCGGGGTTATACTGTTCATATAAAATTAATTATATATATATATATATATATGAAAAAAAATTAAAATATTAATTTAACAAGCATAATTAAAATTCAAGATAAATTAATTTTAATACAAATTCAAACAAATATAATATCAAAATTAGAAAAAAAAACACAAATTAATCAAAATAAAGAAGTTTTTAAGATTGGAACGGCACACTTGGAATGGAACCGAGACGTTCCGAACGGAATTTGGTCGAAATTTTCGGAACGGAATGAAATTAAAATCTAGATAAAAATGATACTATTTCGTCTCAATTTTATTAATAAAACAGAATATTTCTATTATTTCAGGTGAAACGAAACAGAATTGACAACTCTTGTTTGAAAAACATAACTCTTACGATTCCTCGTACGTACTACATAGTGTACACGCAAAAAATATTATATCCAAGGATTTATCTCTTCTGTGGTGCAAAGATAAGGTCACCAATCACCATCAGCAAGGGGGTGTTTGGGAGTGTGGTTGCGATAGCTTTTCAAAGTGCTTATTGTGCCGAAATATATCAAAATGATATCAAAATGATCTAAAAACACCAAAACATATTAATTGAAAATGCAAAAAAAAAAAAAAAATTCAAATTTCGGCGATAAGCAGTTCCAATCGCAATGCCAAACAGGGTACAAGACTACTCACCATAATGAAATCTCGATCGAGGATCGCAAGCTTATCCACAGGTGAAGCTCTGATGATGATAAGCACAGCACAGGTAGGGTGATGAGGACGACAGATGTAACATGGAGAGAGAGAAAAGCAGAGAAGCTTGTGTTACAGATACTCTTGTCTGAAAATTTACAGATACGATAATCTGGACTGGTTATAATAAGATCTTGATAAGCTGGCTGGAATGTGAGGATTCAAAACTGTGGATCGGACCTTATCTTGGCTAGCAGGTGCTGCAATCCATGAGCATTAAACGACGACTGCTCACCAGGCCATGTTCTCTGCACCGACGACTCGTGATACTAGCAATTTTGTCTGCATTTCAGGATCATATCCTGACATGATAAGATGGTCAGAAAACAATATGGAAAATATCTCGTTATTTTCTTAACAGATTCATAAGTTTGGGTTCAAATGACTGTAGCTTATTAGTTTTAAACGAGAAATGATCTAATATGTAAACACAAACTAAAAGCAATTAAATTTATGCCATTTTTTTTTAGATTCGAGAAAATATTACCCTAGAAATATATTTTGTAGATTCAAGTAAATTAGTAAAACTATATTTGTCCAAGATTTTTATAAAGATTCATGTCATGACTTGAACTCAAGATTTTCTGTACAAATCTCAAGCCACTTATCATCACATCACGTCCCTTGAAATGTTTGGTACTACGTTTCAAAAGGGTTTTTGATTTTTTGATTTTTAATTTAAATTAATTTTTTATATATATTTTTAGATCATTTTCATGTGTACATATAAAAAAAAATTTCAAATTAAAAAAAAAAATATAATTTTGATGTATTTCTGAATAAAAAACACTTTAAAAAATAACTAGATAGATACTCCAAAACATTTATTTGTGAAGACTTAGCTAGATATTGCACCTAAAATATAATATAATGGCAAGTTGAGTATAATGTTTTTTTGAAATGATTTTTTTCTATAAGAAAAAAAATTCAGAGCGATTGTATTTTTAAGTTTAATAACAATAATTCTAAAAAAAATGTTATTATCTATATATTCTTTATGTTTTAAAAAATTTAGATTCTCACACAATAGCATAGACAAACAAATTAGTTATAAATAATATAATAATGACAATGACAAATTGAGTTATTTAATAATATTTATTCAAAATAATTTTTTTTAAAATAATTACTTAATAGATACTTTTTTTTTATTCAATTCCATCCATTTTATTAATTTTACTTTAGAAAAAAAAAACAAATAAAATAAAGGATAGCATTATTCCTTTGCAATCATTCAATCAATTTGAAGTCTTTCTCAGGTCGACACGTCGTTAAAAGAAATCAATGATTTATAATTACTTTTTCTTTCTCTTTCGAACACAAGATCAATTGTCACTCTCTCGTTTTGGTGATTTTAATGTTTCTTTCAAAATGATGTGCAGTTCAACCATTACCTTACTATAATAAAATAATTGGAATAGTCATGAATAATAAAGTTTTCTTTTTTGGTTTTCTGACTATTTTTCTTCCAATTATATTATTTTATAGCCTAATTAAATGAAATTAGATTTGAAATTATAATAAAAATACTAGATTAAATGTTAAAGGACTAAAAAGTAAAATAAGAAGAAAATATATTACTTCTCAACTAAAAGATCTACTTCCTTTTTTCATTCCAACCTTTTTTTTTTTATTTTCATTCTTTCAATTTTGTCATTTTTTTTTTAATTTTATCCCTAATCTTTTTTAATAGTAGTCTAAGTTATCTTTTAACTGATCAAGTCGATTAGATAGTATCATAATATATATATATATATATATATATATATATATATATATATATATTAAAGTAATTTCATAAGTTGGAAGCAATATTAAAAGCTTGATAACCAAACATTTGAAACTACTTTTCATTAATATTAAACTCAACTACAGTTTTAATCAAACACTTTAAAAATTATTTTGAATCGCAACTAAAATGCCTTTCATAAATATTTTTTTTAAAACCTCAATCACAAAAACAAAAAATAATACCTAACACACCCTAAACCTAAGTTAGTAGTAAAAAAGTTAGGTCGAGAGTTTTTTATCAAATTATTTTTCTCAAATTTTTCTCAATTTTTTTTATTGGTTGCGTGGGATATGTTTATTCTTGTCAAATAGAATGGGTAAAGAAGGTGTCTTAGTGCTTGTTTGGTCCAACCGGTTTTTTGCTAAAATTTAATTTTTTTTCATTTTAAATATTTTTTTTTGGTGTTTTTAGATAATTTTGATGTGCTGATGTCAAAAATAATTTTTAAAAAATAAAAAAAATATCATTTTGATGTATTTCTAAACAAAAAACACTTTGAAAAACAATCGTAACCACACTCCCAAACATCCTCTTATATTAATATTGCGATCGACAAATAGATGATGAGAAATATTGAGATAAGATTGCATATATTGTTAATAAAAAAGAACTTATAGCTTAATAATATTAAAAAAAACACAATAAGTTTTCAGGTTTCAGCCTCTCTTTATGCTGACATGAAAAGAGGCAAAAACATTATCTCTGAAGTTCTTTATGCAGAGATGTTCTTCTCACCACTCCTCCAAATTTTTTAAGGAGCTAGGTAGCTTCTTCCTTTTTCTCAGCTTTGCTTACAAGACCACAGCACAAGCGAGCTAATTCGTTGAATCAATGAAAGAGATCAGAGAAGCAGTTTGGGATTGTGACGGGACAAGATATATCTCCCGGGCCAGACGGTTTCGGTTTTAAGTTTCATATAAAGAAAGGTCTGGAATTCAATCTATAAAACTTTATGCGATCTGGTGAACGGATTCTTTCAGTCAAGCAATCTGCCAGAAGGTATAAACGATGCATCTGTTACTTTGATCCCCTAAAAGAAAAACACCAATGGGAATCTCGGATTACTGACGTATTAGCATGGTGAATGATATATAACAAATTGTGTCTCTCCAATAGACCGAAGAGAATCCAGTTATCTAGGTTGGTTGTGGTTAGTGCAAATCAGACTTCATTCATTGCTGGTCGGCAGATTTTTGACAGTTTCATGGCTTGATGAGAAGCGACAACACAGATATGATTTTCAAGGTATACTTCCACAATTTTGATACTATTCTGCTGGGGTTCCTAGATGAAGCGTATTTAGATGACTAACGATGATTTGACTATGCTGATGACATCCTATCTTTTCTTAAAATGATCTGAAATTCTTGAAAATAATCAGGACTCTCTTCCATTGGCTTGAATTATGTTCTGGACTCAAAATAAACTTTTATAAGTGTTCAGTGATCGATATTAATATTCATGCAGTACAGGTTACAACTTTGATGAACTCAATCATGGATGACTTATTTATTGTCTCATAAGAAATGGGATAATATTTATTGAAGGGACTCGTGATACAGTGAATACGAGCTAACATTGTCAATCATGGATCAAGCAACACGAGGTTTAGAGCTTCACACAGAATAGTTATGGCAGCGATTATTACAAGAACAATGAAGAGAAAAATACCTCGCCATGAATTTACAAGCCATGTTTGTTTGTTTCCTCGATAATGTTAGAAAAAGAAGAGTTTCATCGGAATACCTAGTTTTTCTCAAGTCAGGAGGCTAATAAGAACACATTTTCCCAGCTTATTAACATTAACACTAAAGTCCCTTACTAACAGTTTTCTCTCAATTTCCTTCTCATCAATAGCATAGAGAAGCATACACCATGTGTGGTTGATAAATAGATCGAATTCCTTTGTCTTTTGATCAGAAGGATGAAACATAGAAACACTGGCGCTGTTTCATGCAAAATCAATTGCTACAGATCGATGTGCTCTAGCAACGCAACATAATTTCAACAGTATAGCAAGCTCACAATTTTGACAGTATATATATCTATATCTATCTATCTATCTATATATATATATATATATATATATATATTCTGTAGTACTAGTATAGGTGAAATACTATAGAGATCCAAACAAAGATGAAAATATATATATACTGATTTCACGTCTGTAGTACTAGTATAGGTGAAATACTATAGAGATGCAAACAGAGATGAAAATATAAGAATTTCTTGTAGAAAAGCGCTGGAAAATAGGATAGAAACCCCATAACAGAGAGGTAGATCTCTACATTAAAAGATTCGAGAATAGGACTGGAAACCCTATTAGAAGAACGTGAAGCATAAGATGGAAACATTTGCTGCAGCTCATCATGGTCAATATGGTCCAGGAGGTCCAGGTGGGCCATATGGACCCCCGAAGCAGTCTCGTATTAGCCAGCAACAGCACAAGCAGCTCAAGCTGCATGCCAAGAAGCACACCGCAATCAAATATTAGAGAAAGATCATAAAGAAGGTTTAATTATCTCAAGATTATTATTAAAATGCTAAGTAAGCTTTCTGCATAGAACGATTAGGATACTACAATACTATTTTAACATGATGTTACAGAGACAGAGAGAGGAAAAAGAAGAGGTTAAAACTTAAAACCAGCCGTTTAGGGCATAAAACAGTCAATAATCTCTTGGGAAAAAAGAAATATATATGAGTACTACAAATGGGATGTTTTTGGTAGGGTTTTCTAAACAAAAGGAGAACGATTAACTGCTAAATTCTAGAAAGATTTAAGGGGAAAATAGAGAAAACCAAAAGAAATCAGCTTGAAAATCTTGCAATTTCAGTATCGAAGTTAATTAAGACACAAACAAAGTTTATAGCATACCAAGAACCTATGATGTCAAAGAAGCCACCGAAAAAACCAGGTCCTCCTAGTCCCGGACCCCATCCTCCTCCCGGGCCCCATCCGGGTCCTCCTCCTGGACCCCATCCTGGCCCTCCGGGTCCCGGACCCCATCCAGGCCCTCCGGGTCCTCCTCCCGGACCCCATCCAGGTCCTCCTCCTCCGGGTCCTCCCCATCCAGGTCCTCCTCCTCCGGGTCCTCCCCCTCCCCCTCCGGGTCCTCCTGGTCCCATTGCTTCTTCCTGGCTCTCAAACAAATCTAGTTGCTAACACCACAACGTTCCTATGACCACCGCTGAAACCACCGCTGAAGATTATACTAGACAAAGTTTGCAAGAAAATCGAATGCCCTGCTACTTGGCTAACTACACAGACTTTGGTAAATCACTTAAAAAGGATTAGATTTCGTACTTTATAGGAATAGCTAGGGCTACTTTGCTTAGACTGGAAGCATCTGTCTACCATTTCACAGTTTTCACCAATGCTACCCTTCAACCAGATATTTGGATATGATATTTTTCACGGTTCACCTGACATTCCAAGCTACCATTCAAGGCCTTTCAGTCAAAAAGTCCAATTTGATTTGATCATGTATGCACGTGCGAGAGAGGTGGCAGTCTTTGATTGCTTAATTTATGTCAATTCCAAATGCCCCTAGCCTCAGTACTCCTCGGTTCCAATTTGTTCATTGGGTTCATATTGGATCTTGTAACTTGATACTTGGCACAGTAATGTCATTAATCCTAATGTGTCACTACAAGGCCGAGCCAGATCCCGGAAAAATATCTGAAATAATGCCAAAACCAATCCATTACAATAGTGCAGCGGCAGCAAGCACCACCAACTGTATCAGGATCAAGTTCAGCTTGGTAGATGAAGATCTACTTGCATGAGCTGCCGACAACTTATCCGCTGATTATACAACCTCAAGTGGCCATTAATATAAAAGCCCCAGATAGCTATATGCTTGGCAATTTTTATTAAAATGAAAAAAGAAAGAGAGAGAGAGAGATTGTGAACGGCAACTGACTTTAGAGATGATAGATTTTCTCAGGGACGCAAAAATACAGGTGAGCAAAGTTTGGTTTTTTGGTTTTTTTCATCTTTCGAGGAAGACGAAAATAGATCTAAATGAGATTTATAAGAATACACTTTTCCAACTTATTAACATAAAGTTCAAGCCCCTTGTTAACATTCTTTTTCTCAATTCTCTTCCCATGAATTGCGTTTAGAAATTAACACCATGTGGTCGATATATGAAAACATGAAGATTTTTCTTTTCTTTTTAGTCTTTTGATCAGAAGGATGAAACATTGAAACAATGGCAGTGTTTCATGCCAGTTCAATTGCTACAGATGTGCTCTAACAACACAACTTTCAACAACATAGCAAGCTACAATTTTAAGAAGAAATAGATGTCATTGCTCGTCTGTAGCACTAGACAGATGAATACATGCAAACAAAGATGAAAATATAAGTAGTTATTGTAGAAAAGTGCTGGAAAATAGGACAGAACCCATACAGAGAGTAGATCCCTATATTAAAGGATTCGAGAATACGATTAGAAAGTTTATTAGAAGAACACGAAACATAAGATGGAAACATTTGCTGCAGCTAATCATGGTCCAGGACGTCCAGGTGGACCAAATGGACCCCCGAAGCAGTCTCGTATTAGCCAGCCACAGCACAAACAGCTCAAGCTGCCAAGAAGCGCACAGCAATCAAATATTAGAGAACAGATAAAGAAGGTTTAATTCTCTTGATTATTATAAAAATGCTAAATAAGTTTCCCGCGTGAACTTAATAGGATACTACAACACTGTTTTAACATGATGCCACAGAGGGGGGAAAGAAGTTAAAACCAGCCGTTTAGGGCTTAAAACAGTCAATAATCTCTTTGGAAAAAAGAAATATGAGTACTAGAAATGGGATGTTTTTGGTAGGGTTTTTAAACAAAAAGAGAACGATTAACTGCTAAATTATGGAAAGGTTCAAGTTGGAAATAGTGAAAAACAAAAACAAATCAGCTTAATAGCTTGCAATTTCAGTATCGAAGTTAATTATGACAGAAACAAAGTTTTATAGCATTACCAAGAACCTATGATGTCACAGAAGCCACCGAAAAAACCAGGTCCTCCGGGTCCCGGACCCCATCCGGGTCCTCCTGGTCCTCCGGGTCCCGGACCCCCTCCGGGTCCTCCTGGTCCTCCGGGTCCCATTGCTTCCTCCTGGCTCTCTAACAAATCTAGCTGTTAACACCACAATGATCCTATCACCACCGCTGAAGATTATACTCGACAAGGTTTGCAAGAAACTCGAATGCCCTGGCTACTTGGCTAAGGCTAACTATACCGACATTGGTAAAGCACTTAAAAGAGATTAGTTTTCGTCTTTTATCGGAATGGGGATATACTTTGCTTAGGCTGGAGGCATCTGTCTACCATTTCGCATTTTTTATCACTTCTACCCTTCAACCTGATATTTGGATCTAACATTTTTCACGGTTCACCCGACATTCTAAGCTACCATTCAAGGCTAATTAATACCTTCAGTCAAAAAGTCCAATTTGATTTGATCATGCATGCACATAAGAGAGAGGTGGCAGTCTTTGGTTGCATCAGTCCTGAGTTCCAGTTTGTTCGGTGGGTTCATATCGGATCTAGAAACATGAAACCTGGCACAGTGATGTCACTAATCCTAATGTCAAAACCAATCCATTACACCAGTGCAATGGCAATGACAGGAAGCACCACCAACTGTTTCGTGATAACTAAAATGTCAATACATATCAGCAGCCATTAATTGCTGCTGATTCTTGATGTACAGATTAATTTCCTATTTTATTTAGTTTCCTATCTTGACTACAATAGCATTAATAGCATTAATGTATAAAATCCTATCTTGATTGTATTACCTATTATTTAGCAATGTAATCAGGGAAGTTTTTACTATATAAAGGAGAGAACCTCACACATATAAGGATACAATTTTTACCCTAATTTCTTATTGTTGTCATGGTATCGGAGCCAGAAACATAAATCATTATTTCTGGGTTTTTCTTCTTGGATTAAATCTGTGCAAATTGTGAGGGCTGTTCTTTGGCAGATTTTTGTTTTATTATTTCTGGGTTTTCTTCATGGATTAAAACTGTGCAATTGTGAGGGCTATTCTTTAGCAGATTTTCGTGTGTTTTTTGGCAGCTCTTATTCAAAGCTTTTTTCGGTTCTTGGTGAGGGAATTGTTTAGGGCGTGGGGCTTTGATTATTACAGATCTTCGCTTCTCCTTTTGCATTTGTTGAATCATGACTTCCAATGTAGAATTTTGTATGCGCTTCACAGGAAAGAACTATGGGATTTGGGAGTTCCAGTTTTGTGTCTTTGTTACTGGAAAGGAATTATGGGGCCATATTGATGGCAGCACTTCAACTCCAACAAATGCTTCTCAACTGGCTCAATGGAAAATTAAGGATGCAAAAGTCATGTCTTGGATCTTAGGATCTGTTGATCCTCAAATTGTCCTAACTTTGAAGCCCTTTAGGACCTCTAAAGGCATGTGGGATTTTTTAAAGAAAGTCTACAATCAGAATAACACAGCACGGTGATTTCAACTGGAATATGAGATTTCCAGCTACACTCAAGGATATTTGTCAATTCAAGAATACTTCTCTTGATTTCAGACCTTATGGGGTGAGTTTACTAATATGGTGTATGCTACGGTACCTGTTGCATCACTTGCTGCTATGCAGGCAGTCCATGAACAGAGCAAAAGAGATCAATTCTTGATGAAACTGCGACCAGAATTTGAGGGAACCAGATCTAGTCTAATGAACCGGGATTCCTCTCCTTCGTTGGATGTATGTTTTGGGGAATTGCTTCGGAAGAAGCAACGACTTGCAACCCAAAATCAGCAAACTCAACTAATGGTGCCTGCGGTTGCATATGTAGCTCAAGGTAAAGGGAAAGGAAGAGACATGCAGAGGTTCAGTGCTTCAGCTGCAAAGACCATGGTCACATTGCTAGCCAATGCTCATAGAAATTTTGCAATTATTGTAAGAAACCAGGCCACATTATCAAAGACTGCTCCATCTGTCCACAGAATCAGGGGCAGGATTGTTGAAATTATGCCTATCAGGCTGCGGCTGGTTCTTTCTTGACTCAAACCTCTCTTACTGGTGCTGCTGATCAAGCTATCCTTATACCATAATTGGTTCAACAAATGATCATGGCAGCGTTTTCGGCTTTAAAATCCAAGGTACTGCCTCTCAATCTTAGCTTGTTGATTCTGCCGCATCCAATCATATGACTGGATTATCTGAATCTCTTTGCAATATTCGGCCATATCTTGGTTCATCACATATTTAGATAACCGATGGCAATCATCTAACCATTGATAAAGTAGGAGATATTGATTCCTCTTTTCATGATGTGTTTGTATCTCCTGCACTCTCTACGAATCTAATCTCGGTTGGTCAATTAGTGGATAGTGATTGTGATGTTCATTTCTCCCGTAATGGTTGTCTTGTGCAGGATCAGGTATCGGGGAAGATAGTCGCGAAGGGACCTAAAGTTGGCAGACTCTTTCCTTTACATTTTTCCATTCCTCGTTGTTTAGCTTTTATGTCAAATGTTTCTCAAAATAAACAATGGCACAAATGTTTGGGTCATCCTAATTTTGATGTATTGTCTCGTATGTGTAAATCTGGTTTGTTGGGAAATAAAGAATATGTTTATGGGATTTTACCTTTTGATTGTTCTGCATGCAAACTTGGTAAAAGTAAAGCTCTTTCTTTTCCTTCTCATGGTAGTCGTGCTATAAACTGTTTTGATGTTGTGCATAGCGATGTTTGGGGTATTTCACCTATAATATCCCATGCTTGGTATAAATATTTTATGACATTCATTGATGATTTCAATCAATATACTTGGGTTTATTTTCTTCGGTCCAAATCTAATGTATTTGCTATTTTTCAGCAATTTACAGCCTATGTTAAAACTCAATTCTCTACTCATATTAAGATTTTACGGTCTGATTCTGGTGGGGGAGTATATGTCTTTTGAATTCCATGCATTCTTACATCACAAAGGTATTGTGTCTTGACGTTCATGCCCTTATACTCCACAACAAAATGGGGTGGTTGAACAGAAAAATCATCATTTATTAGATGTAGTTCATACTTTATTGCTTGAATCATTAGTTCCTGCTCATTTCTGGGTTGAGGCATTATTATCTGTTGTCTACTTAATCAATAGATTACCCTCCCACGTCTTAGGTTTTGAATCTCCTTATTTTCGATTATATGGTCAACATCCTAGCTATATCAATTTGCATCCTTTCAGTTGTGTGTGTTTTGTCCATTTATCTACTCCTTATCGTCATAAACTATCCACTCAGTCTGTTAAATGTGTATTTATGGGATATAGTGTTTCGCACAAAGGATATGTTTGCTATGATCTTAGCTCTCGCAAATTTCATATATCCTGTAATTTTGTTTTCTTTGAAGATCAATATTATTATTCTACACATGTTAAGTCTCCTCATGAACTGAGTATTCTTCCTTGTTTTGATGATTCTCCACCTCTTCCTACACAATTCAAACCTGGAATTGTGTATACTCGATGTCTACCAACTTTACCTGTTTGTGAGAATGCTTCTTCCCCTATACCTGATCCATGTCCATCAGTTTTACCGACTCCTGTCTTGGATCCTCCACCTGGTCCTCGTCAGTCTACACGACAATCCTGTACTCTTACTCGGTATGGTTCTTATGCAGCTTTATCTTCTATTTCCATTCCTACATGTTTTTCTCAGACTGTTAAACAAGAATGTTGGTGGAAGGCCATGGATGAGGAAATTCAGGCTCTTAACAAGAACTTTACATGGGAGATTATTGATTGCCCGCCCACTGTTAAACCCATCAGCTGTAAATGGGTTTATTTTATTAAGTTGCGATCTGATGGGACTCTAGATGGATATAAAGCACAGTTGGTTGCTCTGGGTAATCGACAAGAATATGGTACAGATTATTCGGAGACTTTTGCTCCAATTGCAAAGATGACCATTGTGCGTACCATTTTGTCTATTGCTGCTTCCCAAGGTTGGTCCCTTCATCAAATGGATGTCAAAAAAGCCTTTCTTCATGGGGATCTCAAAGAGGATATTTACATGACTATTCCACCTGGTGTCTCATCCTCTTCGTCACAAGTATGTAAGATGAACCGGTCTCTTTATGGTTTGAAACAAGCTCCCTGGGCTTGGTTTGAAAAGTTTCGGACTACATTGCTCAAATTTTCCTTTCGACAAAGTCAATATGACTCTTCATTATTTCTGTGTAAGATATGTGCTGGGATTGTTATTTGCTCATTTATGTCGATGACATTGTTATTACTGATACTGATTCTACGTTGATAGGGAAACTTCAACATCATCTTCACAACTCTTTTCATATGAAGGATCTTGGTACACTGACCTATTTCTTAGGTCTGGAGGTTCATACTACTTCTTCTGGCATATTTTTACATTAGCACAAATATGTCAGCGATCTGATTACATTGGCTGGCCTTCAGAATTCATCTCCTGTTGATACTCCGTTAGAGGTTAACACGAAATATCGTCGTGAGAAGGGGGATCTTCTTCCTGATTCGACTTTATATCAACGGTTGGTTGGTAGTCTAAACTATCTAACTATTATTCGACCAGATATCTCTTTTGCTATCCAATAGGTTAGTCAATGCATGCAGACTCCACGGCATTTACATCTTGCTGCCGTTCGGCATATTATTCGGTATCTTCTTGGATCACCTAGTCATGGATTGTACTTTCCAGCTGGTTCTTCTCTACGTCTTATGGCCTATAGTGATGCTGATTGGGCAGGCTGTCCGGATACTAGTCATTCTGTAAAGGGTTGGTGTATCTTTCTTAGGAATTCATTGATCTCCTGGAAGAGTAAAAAGCAACCACGAGTCTCTAAATCTTTTACTAAATCTGAATATTAGGCCATGTCTACTGCTTGTTCTGAGATTACTTGGCTTCGTGGTCTCCTTGATGGGTTAGGTTTTCCCCAGACTCCTCTTCATGGAGATAACACTAGTGCAATTCAAATTGCCACTAATCCAGTTTATCATGAGCGTACAAAGCATATTAAAGTTGATTGCCATTCTATTCGCGAAGCTCTAGACTCTTGTGTTATTTCTCTCCCTTATGTCTCTACTACTTTACAAATTGCTGATATTTTTACCAAAGCCCTACCTTGTCCAGGCCATCGGTTTCTATTGCACAAATTGCTGCTTGTTGATAAACCAACATCAATTTAAGAGAGGATGTCAATACATATCAACGGCCATCAATTTTGTTTAGTTTCCTATCTTGACTACAATAGCATTAATATATAGAATCCTATCTTGACTGTATCACCTATTATTTAGCATTGTAATTAGGGAAGTTTTTACTATATAAAGGAGAGAACCTCACAATAATGAGGATACAGTTTCTAACCTAATTTCTTATTGTTGTCATAAAATACAGGTGTTGCAGCAATATGGTGTTTTAGCAAGCACCACCAACTAATCAAGTTCAGTTTGGTAACCAAAAGAAGTGTGAACGGCAACTGGATTTAAAGATCATAGATTTGCTCAAGAACGCAAAATACAGGTGAGCAAGTGTGGTTTTTTTGTTTTTTCATCGGAATATATCTATAAGTTTTCTCCATGAGACAATTTTCCATAGCAAGAAAAACACAGAAGAAACCCCATTCCTCCACATGAATTTAGGGCACCTCCATCAGCTCGTGGAGAACTTGCCGTGGAATGTCAAACACTCTTCAAATTTCTATTCAGCCTCTGGAGGTGCCCCAATATTTAAGGAACAGGCCAAAATAAAAGCTGCCTTCTAGCCTTCTACCCTAGTATGTGTTAAAGAGTCACTTCTTTGTTCCTGTCAAACTTATGTCTGTAGAAAGAGTCACTTCTTTGTTCCTCTCAAACTTCTGTCTGTAGACTGTACATCAACTCTGCAACGAATGTCAGAATCCTCACAAAATGGCTGCCAATCCTACAGTATCCCCCTCATCAATTCTGGTTTCTGGAGCATTTACCGAGCTGCGAGGCCTCACTGAAAATATGGAGAAAAGAGACTGGTAAGAAACTATAATTTGACCATTTGCATCTATAGCTGAATCTACAGTGACAATAAAAGGCACCAAGAAAGCAAATTATAATTATTGTTCAGAGCTCCAAGCTGGAGATGAGAAATAGTTTCCATGAAGGCAAATTCCACAGCATAAATACATGTAGCAGATTAACACGGGAGGCAATGATCTCATGCCAGGAGTGAAAGAGGAATTTAGAATCCAAAACTTGTTAGAGAGCTCACTTGTAACATTTGTGATAATGTTTACACTCTTCTGAGCAGCTAGCGCTTTTAGCATGTTTCCGGTAGCTAATAAAAGCAAGCTCTTCATGTGCTGCTTTTGTTCCTTAGGGCTAGCTGTCTTGGTCAAAGCTTCTTCAAAGGCAACCAAATCCTGGGGTTTAATACAAGGGAGAGAAAGCAGAACCTGAGACAAGGAAATGCATTGTTCAGTTAAAAATGTTCACCAGATAGTAGGATAAAACTAGGAAATACCTTAACCCTAATAAAATGGGGCGTGAAAACTTGCCTGCCTTGGAGCTGGATCTCTATCACAGAGATGCATGAATATTTCTCGACAGAAACCAACTAGATCAGCACTGATAAATGCATTTGACTCAAGCGCCAAGCCTTTGATAATTGCAGAGAACAGATCTTTAGAAACAAACTCTCGGAGCTGAACATTATTGGCTGAGATTGCTAGAAGAATCACACTAGCACAAAAGGGCAAAACTTTTGATACTGCTTCACCATCTGTCCATGTGAAAGCTTCTAAACAAATTTGTAATGCTGGAACAGCCAAGCTATTGTGCTTCAAAAGAAAACTGTAAATGAAATAAATTCTGGGGTATAAGTAGGGCTTGGGGAAAGATAATAAAGATATAACGAAGAGCATTTCAAAAAATCAACAGAAAAGGCTATTATCATGTACACGTGCCCAACCATAGTTCGAAAAAATCAACAGAAAAGGCTACTACTATGTACACATACCCAACCATAGAGTTTGATGCAAATGCGTCCAATTCCTTCAAAGAAGATGAATCCACACGGATAGCATGGCCAGATTGTTCTAAGGTAGGAAGCCCAGTATTTAGTCCGGGTGAGGCTAATGTAGAGAGAAGAACACACATCTCACGAGTTAGGTCTCGAAGCAGTTTCTCTTCCATTACTTCTGCTTTCAAGTCTGCCTCAGCGAGGATGCCAAGGACATCTGGAACCTTTGCTTTACCCTCATGCAGGAGACTTGACCAAGAAAAGGTAAGAGCTTTCTGTGCATGGATAAATAATGGATGCAAGAGCTTTTCTAGCCAGACCTCCCACATTTCCATAGGACAATGTTTAACCAAGGGTATCAAAGCTGAATGGACAAGCTGCCTTGTATGTCTGAACTCCATTGACTGTATGTTTTCCATTAGTGCCACGCCGACAGAATGAACATCCAAACATTTAAAAAATGGATCACTGATGGTCATTGATAGGCCCAATACATTGTATCTGGAAAGATGGAAGATGTATTAGCAATAGATCAGTCAGGAAAGAATCATATGAACCAGAAAAATAGACAGCATGTATTCTACCATTTACTTGTGCAAAAATAACTCGCCATTTCCTGCTGAATGCATGAACTTAGCATATCATATTAAAAATATGTTGTCATTTCACTATATAACATGTATTATCATAGTGGTTGCATGTGCTAATGAGCATCATATGCATGCAACACACGCATGCAAGCAGAGACAGCAAGACATTATCCAGGTTTCAAAAGGAAAACAAAACATAACAAGTCATTAAATATTAACAGATTATTAATTCTATTTGGGCATTCTAACCTCGGAGGTTTCCACACATTATGAACTTCTGACTTGGCATTTACATTTGTTTAGAGATAGAAACTACATAAATAGTGCATCTCTTATGCAATGAATTGACAGGGAAAAAAAAATAAATATAATTCATCCTCCATAACATGCAGAAAGGATATTCAGATGTCATTCATCATGAAAAGTACAAATAACACTGATAAAGGAATAATTGAAGGCTGAACTTGAGTACCTTGACTTTACTAACCATATGAGCCCCAAGGAAAAAGAAATGCAGAAAATAACAGATATATTCACCATAAAATTTGGTTGCAGAGTAAGAAACAACCTCCAAAGCACTTGTACTTACCCACTATCTCTGATACCTTTCAACCAATTCCGTATATCAGCTTCATTTGTTTCAGTGTGTCCTTCCCTACTTGTATCAATATGAGATCCGTCTATGAAGGTTAAGGCACCTTTGGACAATTTTGGATTTCCTTCCCCAAGGAGACTATATCTTTCAGCATTGCCCATGGTCATGGCAGCTTTGATCTCTCCAGGTAACATTTGAGATATGGACGGAGACCAAAGTGAGTGCACAGCACGAAGAAGCTGCAAGACAACAGCATATTTTCAATACCAATTACCCTTCAAAAACTATACCTGAATAAAGAAAGAAAAAATAAAAAAAAAGTTGGTTCTTAATTGCAACAGCATACTTTCAAGAGAGGTGGCAGCATCCAGGACAGATGAGAAGCCATTGGATGTATAGTACTTGCTGTAGAGATGTTTTGCAAATTCAGACTGCCTTTTCTTATTCCACTCCTCTTGAGTGCCTTCTCAAAGAATGTCACCGTGTGGAAAATTGACCACATGAATGCTGTCTCGGAGCACAAACGGATCAGACCTAGTGGCTCGGACAAATAATTATTTTGCCACTCTAGCTGCGTCCACTGTTGGCTCAAAGGTTCAAGCAACCAGGCCAAAACCTCTTGCTGTTGTTGAATCCTGCATCCATTTAAGAAACATTTAAAAGTAAGCAAAACATCTTCAAGTAGTTAAAAAATAAAGGGGTCAGATCATTGTAAGCAAGGAATTACCCGGCAGCTGAAGCCATAACAAGAAATGCTTCACCTAGCAGATTATGTTCACCACGAAGCAGAGAACCCTCTCTTTGCATATATGCCATGGTATCGGCTATTCCCTACAATAAAAACAGCACGATAAAATAAATTCAAGAACTTCAAAGAATGCTCAGGCTCTTTCAATCTAGGCATGCATTTGGCCTCCAAATTTGGCTGTGCTAGTGTTCTCTGGCACATTGATGAGTCTTATAGAAAATTTATCATAGAGAAGAAGAAAATCAATCCCTTATTCACAAGCTATCATTCAAATTGCAAAACAAGGAGCCTCCACATAAGCTACAGTTTTGGTCAGAAATGCATGGATGTTCTATACTCTTTAATGTCTCAGGAATAAGTCTACAACTACACTTGTACGTGCATTTAAATTGATGAAGCCAAAGGACATTAGATCTTTCTATTGATGATATCTGAGTTATCAGATAACCTGTAGTAGTGGATACTGTATTTTTTTTCTAACAGATAGAAGAGATATATCAACAAGAAGAAAAAGGACAATAATAGTTACTTTCATATGGGGTAGAACGCTTTTGTCAGCAGCTTTGGCTATTCGAATAAATGATGTACAAATCTGTAGCCTTGCATGGCGTGCACTGCTTACTGAAGGATCCTGCCAAGTGAATAAAAGCAGCTGATCAATTCAACTCCCTAAAAAATAATGACACGAAGAATCAAGATTAGTGTTACAGGACAACCTTAACAACTAATGGAATTGACATTAGAAGCTTGAATTTGCTCCCTTAAAAAATAAGGACATTTAAAAATCAAGGTTAGCATTACAAGACAACCTTAACAGCAAATGGGATTGACATTAGAAGCTCGAATAATTTGTTAATGACACCACCAACCGCATCTGGGAAATACTTCAAAAATGGACCCAGTGCATCTAAATAGTGCCCTAGGATTTCCACAAGGGTTGGCTCTGTCCATTTCAAAGAAAGGAGTTGCTGAAGTAAATCTTCAAAAATTCTGCACAATGCCTTGTGAACTTCCGAACTGCCCCCCTCATAGCCATTTGATCCATCAAAAATTGCATTGGCAACATTTTCTAAAGCCACTTGCATGCTTTCCATCACAGCTAAGTCCTGAAATTTCAAAAGATGCATATTTATCACGAGAAACATCACTTCAGAGATTCTAGTAACACCTATTAAGCATGAATGTTAATCTGAAGAGAAAAAGTTTCCCACCTGAACAGGTATTTGAGAATTTGGAATGCTCTTAATGATTGAAAGAATTCTTTCAGATATTTTAGCCCCAGCTATCAGGGGCTTAAAAGAAGCAACAAGCCTCATCAGCTCGGTCTGCATTAAGAGTTCATGCATCAGTATTAAAAAGCACAGAGAGAGAAATAAAATGAAGGAGAATAGGAAAATGTAAAAGCAATAAAGAGAGAACTTATCATAATACATGGGAGATTGGAGAGTGAGAGAGGAAGGGGGGGGTCAAGAATTTATTTACCATTATAAAATGTGAAAGGTGAAATTTAATAACCCCAAAGAGAAGCTAGATGTAAGAATGGTTTACACTAGAGTTCATATCTCTGTATATTTTACCAGTTTGGAACGATATTGGCTGAAGTCACCCTTGCCTTCAAAATCATCACTCCAAAACTCCAGCGCTCCAAGAGAAAGGGAATTCCCAGAGAACACCTTTTCTTTCTTAAGCAAACGCTGGAAAGAGATATCCAAAAATACAACACAAATATCATCATTCACAAGGCTTAAAGTCCTCCTTTTTTCATCATCAACCTGTCCAGAACTAGAGCCTGCACTGTTAAAAGCAGACCCATCTGCTGAATGTGAAGTGACTTTTGGCTTTGACATTAAATCCCTCATTAGCACCTGTAAACACAAACAAACATTAAGGAGAATTGATAGTACCTATGTGCTAGGTAGGCTTTGGAAACAGAAAAAAAATACTTGCAAACTGCTTCAACCTACCAGCCAAAATAGCAGGGATTGATAATGAAGAGCCAACTTAAAATGTTGAAAAAAGCCCAGCATCTGAAACAATATCAAAGAAATAGATTGCAAAATGATTCTAATCAACAAATTTATTTCATGAATGGAAGTAAAAGTTGTCATGCCAAGATGGAAGTGTTATTACCTGTTGTAAATAAAGAGAGAGTATATTGTTGTCACCAGAAATGCATTGAAAGTTAAAAGAACCCAAAGACACCATACTCTCGCATATATATTCTGCAAACTCAAATTCACTCTCGTCCAAAACTCCTGAACTTGAGCCAGTTTTGCACAAAATATCTCCCGAGACATTCATCATGACTTGAAAGATATTACGCATTGCAGAATCAAATTCAGAAGCAGAGGCATCAGCAGGTCTTTTCCTGCAAAAATTCATAGTTCACAAATCTTGAGAAAGTTCTTGATGAGGTAGAAACAGAATGAAACCAGTGGACATTAAGCAAACCATATGGGATACCTTTGTGAGACAAGTTTGAAAAATTCACAAGCATGGAGACGAAAGTCAGGTGAAGACAGCATGACACCACAGCTGGGCAGAAAGAAAGGATATTGGAAAGTGAGAAATGAATCCTACAAATGATTTCAATGCAGCCTCCAAGTAAACTTACCCATAAATTATGCCGTATTTGGCTAGATCCTGCAAAGGCGCCCACTCAGCATAAGAGTTGACAGCATTCAAAGTCGCTGTTACTGTTGCTGCATGCTGTTTTGCAATGTCCAGTTGCTGCCTACTTACTTCGCTCAACACAGCTCCAAAATGTCTTTCAAGTAACTATGTCAAAAAGTAAAGGCATATAAATAACACAGAAAATAAAATGGGTTAAATATGTGTATTTAAGGTCTGAGGTATACGGTGTATAGTAGTGGCAGCATTTCAGGCAGTGACTGAGTAAGCCCTCGCAACAATAACCTACGCCGATCACCTGAAAATACATACAGAACCAAGAAAAGAGAGTTAAGCAGCAGCAAGAGAACAACAGAAAGTTTGACCTTGAGGTGTAACATAATCAAAGGCCAACAAAATTTAAATGCAAAGCAAGGAAGAAAATCCATCAACCTAGGGAACGACCCATAAGAAATCATGGTTTATAGGTTCTAAATGTTAATAAACACAATAAAGATCTTTTGAGGCTCTAAAGAATGCAGGGACGTTCAGAAAAAAACCTTCTAAATCTTCATTGTGAACTGTAATATCTTCAGGAAGCCACCTCAGCGTCATTGAAACCAACTCAGCCTAGTAGGAACAAGAAAGTAAGAGAAACACGCAATGCACACTTCAATATGCAATATAAAAGGCAAAACAATGGCTGCAAGCACATAAAAATAAATGTACTTGTATGGGGCCCTGGTTAGATAGGGAAACCAGAGATGGAAGCAGTTCTTTCCACAGTTCTAAGCCTTCTCTTCTGACAATCTGTAGAATAGAAAAATAACAAGTTACAAACTCCAAAAGAATTTAAAATCCAAGAGCTATGTCATTAACAACCTCAGCAACAAGGGCAGCTGTCTGACTTTTCAGCGCCCATTCTGCACAGGAATTTGCAATTTCAGCCATCAACTCAACAGCAGCATTCGCAAAGTTCCTGTGTTCTGTTGGGCTCAATTCCTCCCATCGCAACCGTACCAAATGCTGTAAAATCCATAAACCATTTGATTGTCATCTAACTAAACACAGACAAAACACTAGCAGCAGATGAATCAATAAAGAAGAGCTTGAAGACCCCTTGAGGCACAGTTGATCTACATTAAAAAATTTAATTCATGCAGTCTACTGGTAATCAGAATGCCCACAAGAATTTTTTTTATCTTCTGTGGTTCAGAAGGCGGTAAAGAGTTTGCAACTCTGTATGGACCTGATGTGCATTTACTTGAAACAGTTTTTAGTTGAGAAGGAAATACGAATGAAATGTAAACCCTGCATTGTGCCAGCCTATAAGCAAGCCATGAATTTATTAGTACTTCACTGTCTTTCCTCGTAAGCATCCCAAACCTGTGGTTAACATACTAATAACTTACTGAGCAATTGCTATTTTCGTTGCTCCTCATAAAATAAGGAAAATTAACAGAAGCTCAAGATATCCACATCATTGTGAAATTCACTAAAAGTATTCTGGTGGCAAACTCAATCACTTCATGAAATTTTTTGAATGTTGCTTTACAGCAGCAAACAGAAACTATCCACTTGCACTCCATCAACATTGTTTATGTAAAGACAAAAGTGTCGGTTCCCTGGAAATCTGACTCATTGAAAAGTTGGATGGGCTTGTTTTTGTACATTTGAGGGAACTAAGTCTGTCCTTTTGTAACGTCGATATGATTCTCACTAAAGATTCTTTTCAAAATCAAGCAAAGGGAGCATTTGAATCCCCCTACTTAAAACATAAAATCCATCCCTGATCAAAGGACCACATCAACAAATAGGATGAAAACATCTCTGAAACAAAGAAAAGAGCAATGGTTTATGATTTTAAACCTGAAGCATTTTGAAAGCATGCAACCGAATTTCAGAAGACCAGTCCCTTTTGACAAGAACGAATGATGTGCTGGCCAAAATTCGTACATCTCCTGTTTTGATCTGCAGATATCAAAGAGCACATAATAAATGACCTCATGCTATATATAAGGGAAATGCAATCTATCCCCTGATAATAGTACTACAAGCAGGTTCCAGAACGATTTGATTAAAACCTGCAATATTTTAACTCCTGTTAAGATATTCAGAGGTTAAATTCCAAAACATTCCATGCTCATTGGCAAATCAGTGATATCCTTCAGCAGAAAACTCAGAACTCGGATCAAAATACAAAAAACTCTCTTGAGGGATTCGAAATCATCCACCCCATCAAACCCAACCAACAAAAACTTTAGCACCATTTATTTAATTACTACTAATTCCCACCAACCAATTACTGAAAATACCTTAAACTCAATCAAATATGCTAACAATTACCGAAAAAACTGGAAACTTTACCACTTTTAACCACTGAAAATCCCTACAAAAATTCAAAAGTTTGGATTTTTATTAACAGCAATAAGAAAGAGATGGGTATCTGTGTGTGTACCGATTCAAGGAAAGACACGGCAGCTTTGCGAGCATCAGGAGTAGAGTTCCAGTCAAGAGCAGCAACAATTGCTCGAGCCACATTGTTTGCTATGTGGTTATTGCTATTACTCTCTTCCATTGAATAATTCACAGAAAAGTTCGAAAGGGTCTTCTCTTTCTATCAAGTCTTGTTGAGTTCTAGAGAGGGAAGTAGAAGAGAAGACTCAAAGGGTTTTGTTGCTAAGAACACAAGGTGTTCGATGACTCTTGTCTGTATCAGAGAGAGAGAGAGAGAGAGAGAGAAGGGGGCAGTGTTTTTTTTCTTCATGTAGGCGGTATACCCTTTGTTTTAAGGTTAAGTGGCTTTATACCCTTTGTTTTAAGGTTAAGTGGCTTTCAAGAAAAAAGAAAAAAACATTATCTATATATATATATATATATATATATATATATATATAGTTCTCCATTTAGCTTTCATCTATTGAAATAATTCTTGTAGCTTTATTAATAAATTAACTCGAGATAATATTTTAAATTCTTCAAGAATCAATGTCAATTTGCTATGTTGGCGAATATTTCAAGATTTTAATGGATGCCATGTGTGTGTTTTGTGTTTTTCTTATTTATTTATTTATGGGTTTTTATTATTATTATTATTATTATCGTAGATACTATTTGTTCTTTTTCATAATTAACTTAACGAGGAAGTTTTTTCCTTTCTTTCACAACAAGGCAGCTTATTCTTCTTCTTTTTTAATATGAATTGAAATTGGATTTTATTTTTGTTGATGATATTTATTTTATCTCATCATGATTTTACACGTGGCAATGAATTAAATTGAATTCGATTTTGTTCAAGGACAATTGTTATAGATGGAGGTTCGGTTTGACGATGGACTATATTAAATCGGCTGAGTGATTTTTGTATGTTATTAAATTCAACTGAGGCTAGTTGGGGGCAGCTGAGTTTTAATGAAAATTTGAATTTTTTTTCAAATTAATTTATTTTAAAATATATGTTTTATTTATTTTAAAACGTTGATTTAAAAATAAATTACTTAATATATTTTCAAATAAAAAAACATTTTAAAAAATAATTTCTACCATTATCTCAAACATCTTTTAAAAACACTATATGATTGTTGGAGGCGGATCGTTGATGCAGCCAATCATCATAAATTATAAAATGTTTTATCATGGTTTGCAAGAAAATAAGATAAGATGAGGATTATAGCTTTGTTTCACAGCTTAAATGATAGATACAACACTAAATAAAACATTTTAATTGAGTCATTCTTTTTTTTTTAAGAAAAAGAAAAAGAAAACTTTTTTAATTTATATTGGATAGATTGATATGGATAACTCGATATAAAATTTAATTTAAATTAAATTAATATATTTAGATGTTTAGTAATTGATGAGGTTAAACATCGAGTGATTTTTTTTAAATAAATGATGAAATAAAATTATTTAATTAAATTAATACACACACATATTATGTGATTCATATAACGTGAATCACATAAAAAAATTCTGTACCTACTAATAAAAAAAGTTTAAGAATGAAATTTACATAAAAAAAAAAAAAAATTCTAAAGTTCCTAGCAGCAACATGCCCTAACAAAACTCTATTAAATCCAACAGGAAGATCCCTCAGGAGTACAACTTGATCCTCTTCCTGCTGAGGGATCTCATCAATGTTGTTAGACTCGGGAATATTTAATTACTAATTTTTTCCAGTGAATTGTTCAAGTGTTTCAAGACTGTTCTCCTCGTACAAATGCTTGTTTTTTTCACTCCTGTTCGTTCATATCTTGTCGATCTGGTTTCTGATTCGGTGAAGTGTAAGTATGCTCTCCTTTTTTGCAGCATATGCCAAGTTCATAATTGGTGTTGCTAAGCTGAGGGTTTCTTGATGGGTGGTGTTCTGAGTTTAGCTAGAACAAGCGAGTATAATGAGGTCCTTTAGATTAATTTTAAAGGAGTCGTTCGGAATTCAAATGGCATGACGCCACTTTCTTTGAATTCTTACAATTCATCTCCATATGATCGTCTTTTTCTTGGTCTTAGTTAATGGCAATCATACCTACTGACCAGCTTCCTTAAACTATTTTTTTCCTGAATATATTCTTCCAATATCATGTGTTCATTACAGCAGAAGTTAGCTTCTCGCGCAGGACCCTTGATCTGTAGAAAAAATTTAATGTTTTGATATTTGATAAGAATCTTATATGTTATCAATTTGAATTGTTTTTATAGATTAATACAAAATGAAAAAAATCATTTACAACAGCAAAAAATAAATAATTTGGTACTTGTGACATGTAATATGAAATAGAATGATTACCAAGTTAAAAAACAAGTTAATGATTCTAATGAAGGTTTAAATGATCTCTTATTTGATGATAATTGGATCACTAAAAGAGAAAAACATGGTGATTCATCGAATATTGATTTACTTGATGATATTGATAGCGCAACCCAGAAAAAATGAAAAAGAAGACGAAAGTGATGAAACTTTTAATGATGTTGGAATAAGTATTTATGGTATTGAAGATGATTTTAAGATCCAAAATGATGTTAATCCACATAATTCAAGAAATTTGGATTTAATTATTGTTGACAATATTAATGTTGGAGCTAGTAGTAGCATTATCGGTGTTGGTAGCAATAATAGTAGTAGTAATCCTTTTGATATTAATGATTTTGATGAATGTACTAGAAATAACGAGGAAGATAAAGGCAACGACGCTGGTTTTAGTTTACGTGACACGCCAACATATTTTTTGTTTTAAATTTGTTAGTTTTTACCTAATGAAATTCTATGAACATAATTAATTTGCATTGTATTGTTAAATTATTTTAAATCATATATGAATCTTAACTAATGAAGTTTTAAAAACAACCAAATCAGTCACGTGTCTAATTAGGTTGCTATGTTATTGTTCCACATTTTAAAAAAATTAAAAATTATATATATATATTTATTTTAAATTGTCTTTATTGTCATTGAGGTTAAGGAGGAGGATTTTACGTATCTAAGTATCTTGGATTATATATATAGAACTCACCAATTCTTTTTTTTTTTTATTGACTTGCGGTGAATACGCTAACAAAAAGGTTAGTGTCTTGCTTGTTTGTCACTAAAAATGTTTTTGAAAACAATTTAGATTTTTTTAATTTTAAATTTAGTTTTTAAATTATTTTAATGTATTAATATAAAAAATATTTATTTAAAAAAAATCATTTTAATATTTTTATTTTTAATGAAAATCACTTACAAAATGTTGACAACACCAAGCTATAGAATCATGCATGGGAACCATTCGAGAAAAATTGCTATGATAAACAAACAGAAATATGTTCACACTTGTCAAACACAATATTAATGCTCTCGCCAAAACACTTTTAATTTTTAAAATGTTGATCAAGTGGCCACTCATTATCCTTTGTCCTTTGCACGCACACGCACAAGCAAGCAAGCGCGTAGGCTCTATACAAATTATTTAGTTTGTAGATGATAAATTATAATCGTTAAATTCTATCGTAAATTTATTTCATGTTCGTTAAATTCTATCGTAGATTTATTTCGTTCAAATTGGCGTCCTCCCACGCTTTCAGGTTCGAGCTTATCCATTAACACGCTTTTCATCTCATGAATTTGAATTCGACAGTCGAGGAGTCACATGTGGCTTCAGCCCGACCTCCACGCAAGAGCAAGCATTAGTTCTTATGGATTTGTTTTATTCTTATTTTTACCCTTGATTTTCTCCTCTAAATTATCTACTTTTTTATTTTCTTGGTCTTAGTTAATGGCAATCTACCTACTGACCAGCTTCCTTGATCTATCACGAGTTGGTTAGCACGTGCGTTGCGCTAAGTTTTTTTGATGCAGTAAATTGATTAATTATTTGGCCTATAAAAAATTATTTAGTTAGTAGATGACAAATTATAATCGTTAAATTTTATTGTAGATTTATTTTTTGTTATCTGTATCGAATTAGTTGATTGTTCTTATCAGTTTAAGTCTTCGGATAATAATTTAATTGACAACTCTCAAAATTATAATCGATAAAATCTATTAAAGACGAGTGAATTGTACTTTATAGTCAATTCATTAATGGGTAAACTTGCTTAAATATTTTATCGATTTATGTAATTTACATATTGAAAAACTATAATTGATTAATTATTGGGAGTGTTTTGATTGTTCTGATAGTTATTTAATTCGTGGACGTAAATTTGCAATTTCTAAAGGCACACTTGTACTTTTTTTTTTATATAATCAGGGTGTCCAGGTCAGCTTACATATATTAAGTTGTTGATATTAAATAAATATCAAAATATATAATTAGTCTCACATATTGATAAGGAAAAAAAAATTACAAATAATCATTATCATTATTTTGAGTGTCTTATCTATAATAATAAGAAATTTTAAAACCTAACAATATTAACCAAAAAACAACTAAATAAATGACAAAATTAAAAAAATATTAGTAGATTTTAAAAAATTATTTGAATGGAAGAATAAAAAAAATAAAATATCATTTTTGAAATGATCACGAACAGAAATTAAAATGTAAACATTTAAAAAACAAATAACCTTAATAACAGTGAAAATAATAAAAATTGGTGAGACCATAATTATTGTTAGAGAAGAAAATTCCATAATTTGTTTTATTTTTATAGGTTTATATGAAACGAAAAAAATCATTTGCAATAGAAAAAAAAAATAACCTGGTACTTGTGACATGTAATTTGAAATTGAATGATTACCAAGTTAAAAGACAAGTTAATAATTTTAATGAAGATTTAAATGATTTTTTATTTGATGATAATTGAATCACTGAAGGAGAAAAACATGATATTCATCAAATATTGATTTACTTAATGTTATTGATAGTGCAACACAACAAAAAAAATAAAAATAGAAAAGAAGACAAAAAATGATGCAGAGTAAAAGAAGACAAAAAAGATGTAGAGGAAAAGAAGACAAAAAAAATAAAAAAATAAAAAAATGCAGAGGAAAAGAATGGAATGTCCATCTTATATCTCTAGGCCCTACACCATTCTAGTTGTAATAGTTGTAGGAATCTGCATGCATGCTTCCCCGAAAACCTCTACGAGAAAAAATCAGAAAAAAGTGCAATCTTCAAAGATATATAAATATAGAGTCTGCTCCATCTCTAACCTCTACCAGCAAGTTCAGCTTAAACTCTTGAAACACATCTGAGCTTCATTGTCTGTGTAGAGAAAGAAAGCAGAGCGGAATGGCTGAGAACCATAGGCCAAACCCTGCATTCGATAAAGAAAGGTAAATTTCCCCTCTCTTTTTAAGCCCATCACCTTCTCTTTCTCTTGTTAATCCTACCTTCCTTCACTGTAATCTTTTGTTTTCTCAGTGTTCGAGCTTGATCACTCATGAGATTAGCCTCCTCATCTGTCCTTAATTTTTGTTGTGATGACAGCATTATTATGCAGCATGGAATCTTTACCCTTCTGGTCGAGACGCTAAAAAGTCTAATCCAGGCGAAGTACCAGTCGATTAACGCCTCTCCATTTGACAGCCACGACGTTATTATGTCGGTTCTCCTTGTTGCTATATTTACATATGCCACGGCATCGGTGGCCGAAGTTATGCTCCTAGCTCGAGAATCACCTTACTGCACCCTAGCTGGCAATCTCCGACTCTTTGCCGGTGCCCTTGCCGCCATATCGCTTCTATCTATTCTTGATCCAATTCTAGGGTTCATTACCTCCACCGTATGGGCTTGTTTGTTTATGGCAGTCGCATATAAATCAAGGACAGAGATACACAACATTTTAAGGCCGGTAAGTCGCAATTTAACTGAGATCTTCACCAGGTTAGCTGCAAGTGTGAGTAGCCGCAGAGAGCAACCGAATCAGCAACGTGTCTAGTTTGCTAGGTTATTGTAAACAAAAGAATACGTTATCTAAAGAAAAGAGAAGAAAATCAAAATCTTCCTAATTTTCTTTTCGTAAATTTCCTTGATTTGTTTTTGTTTAGGAATTTGTCCATTTTTCGAGGTCTCAAAAGGGCGTGAAAACACAGTCGAACTCTTGAATGAAAATGGAAAAGAGATGCAACTCCAGTTCCTTCAGAAATGATAAGATCTTTGGCGCTAGAAGAAGGGGTTGATCCCTATTTTCTTGACTTGGTTTTTATTTTTCTGTTTTTTTAAGAATACCAGGTCGGGTCTTCTCCTATCTGTTTCGAATAGAAGTCCTTAGGGTTGAGATTTCTAGGGAACCCACCCAGCCACCTCCCTACTTGTATTATGGATTCCTCATTTTCATCCTTTCTTGTAGTGGATTATTATTATTATTCTCGTATATACTAAAGTGGTTTGTTTCAAGTAGTGGAGAAGCTTTTTGGTTGGTTCCCAGTGTTTGGTTGGTTTGCACTGAGTTGCAGTGTATTATTAGAGTGGATCGTTCATGCAACGAATCACTCGCCAATTAAGGATCTCTCAATGATCGCATGCAATCAACTGGAAAGCGGATGGCCAGCCAAAGTTCCGACCAGCCTTAACCATGTAAATAACCTTAATACATGGACATGTAGTTTGGTGGCTGGGTATTTGCCCTGGAAAAATATGCAATAATTCTAGTAGCACAGTGCTACTAGAGAAAGAAATGTTGAATCCAAATGCAGCATCTTTCATCAATGATTAATATGCCACAGCAAAATCTAATTCGAATCCCCATCATGGTATAAATGGGTCCAATTCATGTAACAAAAGCATTGAAAAGGAGTATCATTCATGCTGCACACGTTACCTCCTCTCCGTTCCTTGCCAAGTTTCCTTGACTATTATTATTAAGAAAAGAAACTAAAATACCTCGTTCAAACATTGTAAATACACTCATAAAATATTATGAATTATAATAGTATATTGCGATTTTACCTCTCATTACGCCCCGGCCCGTGCATTAGAATCAGGGGTATTTTTGAATTTTCCACGGGACCGGTTGGCATTATCAGAATGCTTGGGGATAGTTTTGTATTTGCCTCATATTTTTAAGATTTTTAAGGAATAAATCTTAAAAAAATAAAATAAAATAATCTTTTTTAAACAATAATTACGATGTAATCGATAGTATGACCAATAATAATTAGAATATTAATTATGTATAATAATATTTATAATGACAGCTATAATAATTGTGACAAGAATTTATTAGTTAATGTTATTTTTGTGAAAAATAACTTCCATATTTTTTTTTATATATGATATTTCAGATCTCATATCATGAAAAAAATACACAAAACCACAAGTAAACAAGACAGGTAGAAAAAATATATCAAATTATCTACAATAATAAAATAAAAAATTGCTCTGCATTTCGCCATAGTCGACACCAAATTTTTTAACATGTAACAAAATTGTTAATAGTTCTAAATTTATATATATATATATATATATATATATATATATATATATATATATATTATTTTCCTTAAAAAATAGGAGAGACTAATTATATATTGCAATTTTTTTTCATATTATCATCTTAAAATATATATAAAAAAAAATTAAACTTACTTTTCTTTAAGAATCTTACATTAATTTAATTTGAGGATCTCACACTTTTAATTTTGTATTTTAATTCCTTATACAAAATTCATCTATTGCCATGGTAATAGTTTGCTCCAATACACGTCCCTCCCCTCTCTTTCCCTTTCCTTTCCTTCCGTTCCTTTCCCCTCCCATGCAAAACGAAAAGTGCGAGCACGGCAAGCTCTACGGGGCCACAGATACGGCCGTGCTCGCACCGTTACACATAAAAGTCTCCTTCCCCCTATAAAAGTCTCCTTCCCCCTATAAAAGTAGTCTCCTTCGCCCTATAAAAGTCTCCTTCCCCCTATAAAAGTCTACATCAATCAAAATCCACAGATGCGGAGGGGTTTTTTGTTCGCTTCTATAAAGACAGCGTTACAGATTTTAAAATTATTTTTTATTGATAAATATATTAAAATAATATTTTTTAATTTTTTAAAAATAATTTTTTATATCAAAATAATTTAAAAATATTAAATTTTTTCCAATTTAAAATAAAAATAAAATTAATTTTTTTTTCAGCACTCCATCCTTCTCGACACGTATAAATACAAGCCCGCTCTACCAGCAAATTCAGCATGAACTCTTGAGCTTCATTGTCCGTGTAGAGAAACAAAGCAGAGCAGAATGGCTGCGAACCTAAGGCCGAACCTTGCATTCGAAAAAGAAAGGTAAATTTCCCTCTTCTTTTTAAGCCCATCACCCTCTTTTTCTCGTGTTAATGCTACCTTCCTTCACAGTTATCCCTCTACTTTTTACCACTAATAATTGTTGGAGAAGATACTTTTCACGTATTTTGCTGATTTTCTCACCGATTCCATGTTCTATAATCTTCAATATTAAGCCAAAAGACTTGAGTTTTAACGTAAACCCTAGTAATTGTATCGGTTCTTTTACCACAACATTGCATCGGTGCTTTTGTTATAATGGGCAAGTTTTAAGAAAAAATTCTGTGAAAGGCTATCACAGCAGTCCCCACCATTGTCACAATCAATCAATCATACACCTTTCATGCTGGCCCCGCGGCAGAAGGTCGATACTCTACAGATATAGAGTGTTTTTTTGAAGTTATTTTTTTATTTATAAATATATTAAAATAATATTTTTTAATTTTTTAAAAATAATTTTTCATATCAAAATAATTTAAAAATATTAAAATTTTCCAATTTAAAATAAAAACAATTTTTTTTTTCTTTTCAACACTCCATGGTTATATATAGACCCCCTCTCCTTCTCGACATGTATACATACAAGCCCTCTCTACTAGCAAATTCAGCATAGCTCCTGAGCTTCATTGTCTGTGTAGAGAAACAAAGCAGGGCAGAATGGCTGCGAACCCTAGGCCGAACCTTGCATTCCAAAAAGAAAGGTAAATTTCCCTTTTCTTTGTAAGCCCATCACCTTCTCTTTCTTGTGTGAATGCTACCTTCCTTCACAGTTATCCTTTGTTTTCTCAGTGTTCAAGCCTCTTAATCTGTCCTTAATTTTTGTTGTGATGACAGCATTATTATGCAGCATGGAGTTTTTACCCTTCTGGTCGAGACGCTAAACAGTCTAATCCAGGTAAAGTACCATACGATTAAAGCCTCTCCATTTGACAGTCACAACGTTATTATGTCAATTCTCCTTGTTGCTCTATTTTTATATGCCACGGCATCGGTGGCCGAAGTTATGCTCCTAGCTCGAGAATCCCCTTACTGCACCCTAGTTGGCAATCTCCGACTCTTTGCCGGCGCCCTTGCCGCCATATCGCTTCTATCTATTCTTGATCCAATTCTGGGGTTCACTACCTCCGCCGTATGGGCCTGTTTGTTTATGGCAGTCGCATATGAATCAAGAACAGAGCTAGGAGACATTTTAAGCCTGGTAACTCATAAGTTAATTGACATCTTCACCAGGTTAGCTGCAAGTGTGAGGAGCCGCGAAGAGCAACCGCATCAGCCACGTGTCTAGATTGCAACTCTGTATGAACCTGATGTACACTTAACTTGAAACAAATTTTAGTTGAGAAGGAATTGCGAATGAAATGCAAACCCTGCATTGTTCCATGAGTTTATTAGTACTTCACTGTCTTTCCTCGAAAGCATCCCAAACCTGGTGATGTACTGCACGTGGATAGTTTCTGTTTGCTGCTGTAAAGCAACAGTCAAATAATTTAATGAAGTGTTTGACTTTCCCACCACAATTCACAAGGAAGTGGATATCTTGAGCTTCTAATAATTTTCCTTGTTTTATATATCAATTGCTCAACAAGTTATTTCTGACTCGTTGAAAAGTTGGATGGGCTTGTTTATTTGTGCATTTGAGGGAACGAAGTCTGACCTTTCGTAACGTTGATGTGATTCTTACTAAAGATTCCTTTTCGAAATCAGGCAAAGGGAGCATCTGAATCCCCCTACTTAAAACATACAATCCGTCCACGATCAAAGGACCACATCAACGAATAGGATTAAAAACATCTCTGAAACAAAGGAAAGAGAAATAGTTTATGATTTTAAACCTGAAGCATTTTGAAAGCCTGCAACCGAATTTCAGAAGACCAGTCCCTTTTGACAAGAACGAATGATGTGCTGGCCAAAATTCGTACATCTCCTGTTTTGATCTGCAGATATCAAAGAGCACATAATAAATGAGCTCATGCTATATACAAAGGAAATGCAATTTATCCCCTGATAATAGCAGTGCAAGCTGGTTCCAGAACAATTCTGATTAAAACCTGCAAAATTTTGTCTCCTGTTAAGATATTCAGAGGTTAAATCCCAAGACATTCCATGCTCATTGGCCATTCAGTGGTATCCTTCAGCAGAAAACTCAAAACTCGGATCAAAATACAAAAACTCTCATGAGAGATTCGAAATCAACCACCCCATCAAACCCAACCAACAAAAACTTTAGCAGCATTTATTTAATTCCCACTAAAATTCAATTACACAGAAGCTAAAAACAAAAACTTGGCCTTTCTCTGCATTACTCTGCATTTATTTACTAAAGATTCTATTATACAAATTCAACCAACAAATTTTGCTCGAGCCACATTGTTTGCTATGGGGTTATTGCGATTACTCTCTTCCATCGAATAATTCACAGAAAAGTTCGAAAGGGTCTTCTCTTTCCATCAAGTCTTGTTGAGTTCTAGAGAGGGAAGTAGAAGAGAAGACTGAAAGGGTTTGTTTGTTGCTAAGAAACAAAAGGTGTTCGATGACTCTTGTCGGAACCAGAGAGAGAGAGAGAGAGAGAGAGAGGTAGGCGGTGTATTTTTTCTGCATGTAGGCGGTATACACTTTTAATATATATAATTTTAAAATACTCATTTTAATATATATAAATTTTGTTTTGTTTTGTTTTATTTCAATTCCTTTATCTTCATTTTTTTTTTGTTTATATTTATATATCTATACTTTTAGTTTTGAATTTTAATTATGATTGTAGTGTATCTTTCTATTAAATACAAATTACATTAAAAACAGAGTAAATTCAGTTTCATAGCGTGAAATGAGAGTGAAATTCTTTCCTATATATATATAGTGAATCTTTTATTGTTATTGATTTGTTATCTTTGTATTTTTTTATATTTGTTTTATCTATGTGTAACTTGTTATATTTTTAGTTTAAAGTGATATTTATTTAAAAAAAAATTGAATTATTTATTATTTTTTAAGATTTATTTTTCATATTATTATATTAAAAGTATTTTAGAACACTGAGATTAAATTAATTTTAGATTTTAAAAACAAAACGTAGTTCGTATATATATATATATTAAAGCGTTAATATTTTACTTACATGTTAAAAAATTTAGTTCTAGCTGCGACAAAGTGCAGGGCAAGTCGTTCGTATATTTTTTTATAAGTAATTTGACTTAATTTTTCCACCTGTTTGGTACATGTGTGGTTTCACATATTTTTATTTACGTGATATTAGATTTGAAATATCAAACATAACAAGCCGCAAAAATCAATTTTGAACAAAAAGAATATAGACTGATGAATTATTTTGATTATTATTTTCTTTGTTATTATCATGATTGTTAAATTATCATAATTATTATAACTATTATTGTAAAAAATTAATAGTCTAATAATTATTGGTCATATTATCAATGCCACCATCATTATCATCATAAAAAAAATTCAATAATGTTTGTATTTTTTTAAGATTTTATTTTTCATATTATTATATTAAAAATATTTCATAGCACTGAGATTAAATTAATTTTAGATTTTTTTCAAAAATATTCGTTCTTTTATATATATATATATATATATATATATATATATATATATATATTAAAGTGTTGATAGTAAATAAACATCAAAATATATAAATAGCTTCACATATTTTTATGTAAAAAATAACTTTAAAATAATCATTATCATTATTTTAAATGTTTTTTCCATAATTAAATGAATATAGAAAAAAATTAAATAATTAAAAATTTTATAGGCTGATTATTTCACTTAATGTACAACATTATAAAAAATATATAAGACCATTTATATTTTTTTACATGTTAAAAAAATTGATTTTGGTTGAGGTGAAGTGTAGGGCAAGTGGCTCGTATAGTTTATTACTATAGTTACCTTGACCTAATTTTTCCACCTGTTTTGTTAATGTATAGGTTTGTATATTTTCTTTTTATGTGATATTAAATCTGAAATATCATAAATAAAAAACTATAAAAATTATTTTTTAATAAAAATTACAACAAATGATAAATTATTTTGATCTCATTGCTATTATCATGATTGTTAAATTGTCATAGTTATTATACCTACCATTATAACCATTATTGTAAATAATTAATATTCTAATTATTACTGATAATATTATCGCTGTCACCATCATTATTATTATAAAAAAAAATTATTTTTGTAAGATTTATTCTTCATAGTATTACATTAAAAGTATTTCAGAACACTAAGATTAAATTAATTTGAGATTTTTTAAAAATCAATAGCGCATTATTTTATATATATTTTTAGGTGCAAATATTAAATAAATATAAAAATATATAATTAGCCTCACATATTTTTAAGAAATAGAAACTTAAAAATAATCTTTGCCATTATTTCAAATGTCTTATTCATAATAAAATAAATACATAAAAAAGCTAAATAATTGAAAGGTTTGTAGGTTGATTATTTATCTTAGATGTATAGCATCATTAAAAAAACTAAGAACAATAACATTTTTTTTACCTATTAAAAAATATGGTTCTGGCCACGTCAAAGTGCAGGACAAGTCGCTCATATATTTTTTCACTGTAGATAATTTGACCCAATTTTTCTACTCGTTTTGTCGACGTATAGCTTCATATATTTTTTTATTTACGTGATATTAGATCTAAAATATCAAACATAAAAAATGTAAAAATTATTTTTTAACAAAATCAACATAAAAAATAAAATAAATGAAAAAATAAAAATAAATAGTATTAGCTTAAAAATATTATTTGACTTGAAGAATAAAAAAAAAAACAGAGGAAAAAGAACAAAGAAATTTTTTTTCTTCAAAATAATCACAAATACAAATTAAAATTTAAAGACTAAATTAAAAAAACATACAACCTCAACAAAATAGAAAATAATTATAATTAAAAACAAAAACTAGGATAATATACATATAAACATGGACAAAATAGAGACTACTTCTAAAATATATATAAAAAATAAAGGAATTAAAATAAAATAAAAAATTCAAAGTATAAGGGCCAAAATAAAAATAAAATATATGATTAATTTTAATCGAAAGATAAAATTGAAAAAAATTCAAACTTCTATTAAAAAATATTAAGGGATTTCAAATCAATTCTAAAATTAAAAGAATAAGGATCGCAATGAAATAAAAATATATAATCAATTTTAATTAAAAGACACAATTAAAACAAATCAAAACTTATATAAAAAAAAATAAAAACTATATAAAATAATTAAAAGATTAAGGACTAAAATAAAAAAAATATATATAAAAAAAGTTTGTCATGTAATTTAACATGAAGGAGAAAAAAAACAATCAATTACCGTTATGTCACCGATTCCGGTATAACAATACGTCACACCATAAGCATAAGCAAGAATACATGGCTGGGTGTGCATCCATAGATACACTGGATGGACTGTTTTAGATGATATAATATTTGTTTGATATGTTTGTATTGTATAATTTGTTAATTTATCTTGAATTTTAATTATGCTTGTTAAATTAATATTTTAGGAACCGCACGCGCCGCCCGATTGTGAATTGAGAAATTGAGAACTTAGGTTTTAGCAAGTAGGTTTTCCCTTGCTAAAACTTACAAACCCTAGGTTTTAGATTTTCCCTTTTCACCTAGGTTTTAGCAGGTAGACTTAGACAACTTATAAACCCTAAACCCGATACGATCGGGTTAACTTAGAGCTCAACCTAGAGATTAAGATTTAAGATTTTTGTCTTGGACTGATTGTTTATTATCGTGTAGCTACCATTCGAATAGATTCGAAATCAACCACTCCATCAAACCCAACCAACAAAACCTTTATATATTTTGATTGGTAGAATTTCAAAAAAAAAATTGAAAAAAATTTAAAAAATATTTTTATTTTTATTTTAAATTAAATTATTTTAATATTATGATATTATTTTTATGTGTTAATATCAAAAATAATTTTTAAAAAATAAAAATAATATTATTTTAATATATTTTAAAATAAAAATGATTTTAAAAAACAACTTCTTCTGCCTTGTATAATAGAAAAGAAATGAGAACTTGTTGCCGGGCATGCTGCTCAAGAATAGAATCTGCATTCTCGATCAAATCCACGTAACATTTTTAAAAAGAAATCTAGCGTAAGGAGACGGAACATGAACACACGTACTTTTTCTATCCATCGGTTCCTCCTTATATATTCCTCTACCAGCAAAGTCAGCTTAAAACCACATCTGAGCTTCATCGTCTGTGTAGAGAAACAAAGCAGAGCGGAATGGCTGAGAACCATAGGCCGAACCCTGCATTCGATAAACAAAGGTAAATTTCCCTTCTCTTTTTAAGCCCATCGCCTTCTCTTTCTCGTGTGAATGCTACCTTCCTTCACTGTAATCTTTTGTTTTCTCAGTGTTCAAGCTTCACTCAAGAGATTAGCCTCTTAATCTGTCCTTGATTTTTGTTGTGCTGACAGCGTTATTATGCAGCATGGAATCTTTACCCTTCTGGTCGAGACGCTAAACAGTCTAATCCAGGTGAAGAACCAGTCGAATAAAGCCTCTCCGTTTGACAGCCATGACGTTATTAAGTCAGCTCTCCTTGTTGCTCTATTTACATATGCCACGGCATCGGTGGCCGAAGTTATGCTTCAAGCTCGAGAATCACCTTACTGCACCCTAGCTGGCAATCTCCGACTCTTTGCCGGCGCCCTTGCCGTCATATCGCTTCTAGCTATTCTTGCTCCAGTTCTAGGGTTCATTACTTTCGCCGTATGGGCTTGTTTGTTCATGGCAGTCGCATATAAATCAAGGACAGAGATAGGCAACATTTTAGGCCTGGTAACTCATAAGTTAATTGACATCTTCACCAGGTTGGCTGCAACTGTGAGGACCCGCAAAGAGCCACCGAATCAGCAACGTGTCTAGATTGCTTGTGGTTTTGATTGTGGTGAATACGCTATAAAAGGTTAGTGTCTTCAGGCCTAGGGTGTGCTAGGTATTGTGGTTTTTCAATATTTTAATTACCATTTTTTATATATAAACTGTTCAGGATAAATGTGTGCATACCCAGACCTACTGACAGGAGCAGCATTTCACTGAAAAGTATAGGAGAACAAACGAAAGCAAATCCATAAGTGGGGACTTTGCTTTCTGGTTGCGAAGTGTCTTTGTCCTTTTCACTTCTTATTATGCTTTTCACTCACCTCGATTCCTGACTGCTTTCATACCTAGACCTGTCGACGACCCAAGAGAATCCACCCAATTGTATTAGCTGAATCAGCATGAATAGTTGCATTCGTGAAGTCATCAGTCACAGCAATAACCGTAGCACCCAATTCTTGAGGATTTGCATCTTCAGTACCATGAGTGTCGGAATCAACAATCGTAACATACGCTTGAAAGAGATTCAAACCACTGCAAAATAACCTAACAGTTGACAGAAAGAACGAAGAGCTTACTTGGGTGGGGTGGTGAGGCTTCTTTACTCACAGATCTTTGAACGACCATTGAAGTTTTCTCCTTTTCTAGCCATGAAAATATTCTCATGCAACCATTCTTGATTTCAAGCCTGATCTCCACATCTTCTCGACCGATCATAAATCGATCAATGGTAATTGTTGAGAAACAGGAGCAACAACAATGTTTGTCCAGACAGTAGTGATGAATGATGAGGGCGCATATCTGCAGGGTTAATTTGGCATAAATGTTTCAACGGTAATTATTTCAGTTTTTTTCCTGTCGATGGTTGCTTTTTGTGTAGATTAGAAGCTAGCAAAGCAGCTTGATTTTGCTTTTTGCAAACCGCGGTTAGAAAATATTTTTCCGTGGTCTCGACCTCCATACAACATGGGTACTTAGTCAACGGCTACATACAGATGTCGTTAGCCAGTAAAATGAAAATGTTAGTCGCTTCAAGCTTAGTCAACGGCTAGATACCACCGATGTAGCTAGCCGGTTACTCAATTGAATATTCAGTTACACTTCTGATTTATTTAACATGATTTTATTATCGGTTGAACCTGTATTTTTTAAATATAAAAAATTATATATAGAATATTATTATTTTTTTACATTATTATTTAGAATAAAAGTGTAAACTTAAAAAATATCCCGACCGCACTATTTTTTTAATTCAGGTTTTAAAATAAATTGTTCAGAAATTATTTCAACGTAACTTTTTTCACTAGATTCCCTGCTTAACCAAAATGAGAGAAGGAAGAAGATAATGACGCCAAAATGTTCACAACACAAAGCTATGAAACCATGCATGGGAATCATTCGAGACAAATTACTATGATAAACAAACAGGAATAAAGAACATGGGGCTACCTGAAACTCTGTAAGAATTTATTAGTTTCTTCTACCAATCTGAACAGAACTTAGTCTTCAACACATGAAACTTGGAAAGACTAAGAAAAATATACGTATCAATGGAGGTTTCTCACCACTAAAATAAAAGCAGAATTGTTTCTACCATGGAATGAAGAAATCTAAATGGGAAAAATAGTGTAGAAAATCTGATTTCACCTCTCAATACATTTTTATCTGGATAAATAGATCCTTCTATGTGTGAAAACGACTGTTGTTTCAGCGAACAAATTTCAGTCCTGACTCTTTTGTATGGTAAATCACCAATTTCACAAATCTGGTGTTCCATGGATGCAATAGAGTTTTCAAGCCATGCTCTTCTTTCCTTTTAACCGAGTATGTGTGCTTTTATCTTTTCCAAATATTGCTATATCAGCTTATTTGTACAGAAACTTTGATCCTATGGCATGCAAATCAAGAAATTTGTAAATGAAAGCACCGAAACATAGACAAAAGTTGATGTGAGTATATTCTCAAACACACATCAATATTGGACGGGAGCTCTGCATTCGCATCGGGCGCAGGCATTCCCCTAGCATGACGTTCAGGTGTTCGTGCTTTCTTTGCAGCGTCACCTTGGGCTTTGCTAGCAGTTCTTAGTCTACTATTATCCATGGAAGAGAAAGGAAAAGACAACAGACAGTTAGTAGTCATGCACGAATGGGAAAACACAGTCCAGCATGTATAAAAAAAACTGTCCATGATATAACATGGAAGAAATGGTGGTAGCATAATGATCATGTTAAAAGTTGTTCTAGGTAACTTCAATGGTAAATATAGAAAGCACAAAAAAACAGAGCGTGTCTGAATGGCAACAAACAAAATGGAGCGTATATTGCCTTGGCAACCTAGACTAAATGTTTATAGAATTTCTTTTCCTTCTTTTATTCCTTTGTACTAAATCTTGTTTATTTTTACTTGATAGTTTTGTAGATGATCTCACTTTCAGTATCTCTCAAACCTATTGAAGAAAAACTCGTAACGATGTTATAGCTGTGTACTTTCTGCAGAAATCATTGTACCAGGTACTAGGAGAAAAATACATATATATCTTTCATAACTGGTTTAAATAAAGTATCAATATTCAAGGGTTGTGTGTCTGTATCTGTGCAGATCCGCATGTTATCTATCCATCCATCAACCTATATAAAACGCTGTGCATGTTGCGGAGGGAGGGGAGAGATATACAGGTTACTTTTTACCAAAACTTTGCACAAAAACAATAACAAATGCATATCTAAAGGGGCACCTTCGAGCTTCATCATCTCGTCGTTTAGCATCCATCTCCTTGCTTGGAGGATATTTTGGGAGGCTAGAAGGTTCGCAAGCAGAAGGTTCTGCTGTGAAGAACTGCACACCAAAAGTTACACAATGAAGGAGATCGTTAAGCATGATTTTCAACACAGAAATCTGGTACATAATTTGAAGTCATCACCAGTTATGCCTCAGACTCTTGTACGTTACACCAGTTTTTAGTCCCAAAAGAAATAAAAATACAGGTATCAGTTTTTGGTGGAATGGATGAACACCATTACTTTAATGAAAAAATTCAAAGCCAGAGAATCAGGCATATGTAAAGATCAGGCTTACTTCCATTGAGGCTGAAGCCACTGTGGAATCAACATGGTTTTCCAGAAAAAGAAGAGTATTTGATGTAATGAAAAAAAAAATTGATCAAGACTAAGAGGACCAGAATCAGTAGATGAAAACTTCCAAGAACTGATTCCTTGCCCTTAGGGGCTTGAGGTAAGATAAGTACTGCATATAAGATAGCGGTTCTGATGTTGTACCCAATGATTCTAATCAGCTTATTCAATTTTTATTACCAATTACAAATCAGAGAGCAAGAAGCTACACCACCAGAACTTTACAAGTAGCAAGAAATAAATATTTACAAAATATAGAAATTCCAGGCCTAGCAAAATCAAAAACATTTTACTTAGTTGTGATTCACAAGAAATGAATAAATTTGCCAGTTTTCCAACTGCTGTGAGCCATTGAAGTTACCTAATTTCTGGATTACTGTCAATTCAGTAGCAGAACTACTTAAAACACACAAGTAAGCAAGCCAAGCGCTGGTACTTGATTAACTTTTTGCCCCTTCAAATTCCAGTTCATTTGAAGTTTGGAATCAGAAGCACCGATGCATACAAACACATTGGTGCTTCCGGGATTACATGAGCAACAAGAACACATAAGATCATTTGGGGGTCCGTAATCCAGTATCAAGTTTAATTTATTTCATCTAGAATTGACAAGCACTCTTTAAGTCCCATAGAAGCCACTGATTTTTACAAATGTTGACCAAAAGAAAAATATTCAAAAATAAATTATTTTAATACATTATTAAATAAAAAAAATCTAAAAAATAATTGCTATCATTATCTCAAACACCTTCTAAATGAAAATATGATTGTTGGAGGCGGATAGTCCACAAAGGAAATTTGACAAAGATACTTCTCACCACTAAGTTCCTCGGAGCCATAGGTGACGTGGGAATTTGATGAAGATACTTCTTACCACGCAACTGGTGACGTGGGAATTTTATGAAGATACTTCTTACCACGCAACTGGTGACCAAGTTCCTCGGAGCAACAGGTGACGTGGTATTGTTGTCCTGTTCTTTGAGATCGAAAGCAAAGCAAAGTCCAAAGTGGGAGAACATATATAAAAATTAAATTAAATTAACTTGATAGTTCATATAACCTGAATTAAATTATTATTATTATATATATATATATATATATATATGTATGTATGTATGTATGTATGTATGTATGTATATATATATATGTATGTATGTATGTATATTTTTAGTTTTGATTTTTAATTTTTATTATTTTATTTTTATTGAGATAGTATATTTTTTGAAAAACAATTGTTCTTAAATTTTAGTTTATATTTATGATCATTTGAAAATTGATATTTTTTTCCTTTGTTTTTTCCATTGGTTTTTTTATTAGTTTTTTCTTTTATTTTCACGTCAAATAATTTTTTAAGCTTATAATTTTTATTTTTTTATCATCTTTTTTTTTTGTTAAAATTTCTAGGTTTTTTTTTATTCTTTGGTTGATTTTTTCCATTATTAAAGCAATAATAATAATAATAATTTTAGTTTTTTTTCTCACCTCCTCTTTTATTAATGTTTTTGAGATTTTTTTTTCCTCGTGGTAATTTAATAATTTTTATTGTTTTAAAAGTAATAATAATGATATTTTGAGATGTTAAGGCTTGATATTACTGTTATTATAATAGGGTATCTTGATGTGTTTCATTATATCAAACTTTACATACATATATATAAATATTATATTTTAATTTTAAACTATTGTTAAAAAATCTTATTTTATTATAATTTCTTGACTTGTGGTTAAACACCATTACTTCAATGCAAAAATTCAAAGCCAAAGAATCAGGCAATACGTGGAGATCAGGCGTCCTTCCATTAAGGCAGAAGCCACTGTGGAATCGACATGGCCTTGCAAAGTTACAAGATTACTTAAGAAATTCGAGGTCCAGCAAAGTCAATAATATTTTACTAAGCTGTGATTCACAAGAAATGAATAACTGCTGTGAGCCATTGAAGTTAGAAGCACCGAAGCATGCAACATTGCATAGGTGCTTTTAGACCTGGCAATGAACAAAATTGAAGTCGATTTTCTTCAAGAACAATTGCTGTAGTTGGAGGTTGAGTGATTTTTGGAAATTCAACTGAGGCTAAATGGGGGCAGCTGAGATTTAATGAAAATTTGAAATTAGTTTTTTTTATTTTTTTTAATATATTGACTCACACATAAATTATTTTCAAATAAAATAACATCATAAAAAATAATTGCCATTGTTAATCTCATACACCTTGTAAAAAGTATTATTGTTGGGGGCCGATCGTCAATAATAGTGAGTCCCACTTTTTCAGAAAAAGGAAAAGGATACTTTTTACCACTAATTTCCTAGCAGCATCCATAATGGATACCTTCAATCTCCATGACATCCCTCAGCAGTACTGCCTGAACCTCGTCCACCAAATCGTCTTTGCACTGGTTTTTCAAGAAAGGCCCCACGCGCCACCAATAAAAAACACAGAAAATGCTAGCGTGAACTTAAAACGGTTTTGGAATGTCTTGAACTTATTGGTTGTTCAAGGAAGTCCTAATATTAAATCCCATAGAGTAACTCCAACCCAGCAGCAACTGAAGAGCTAAAGATAAATTTGTGTATTTTTTTAGTTTTCTATCGATTGCCAACGTCTCCAATAAAATAGTTACTTGGATAGGTAAAATAATTATTTCGTTGTTGAGCAACTAAATATAATTAAGCAAATAATAAAAAGTAAATTAAAGGTTACAATTACAATATTCTTTTTTTCTGTGTAATTAAAATATCAAAAACACGCAAAGCATACATCTTCATTCACAATTGAAACCGAAGCCATTGAAGAACACAATTTCTATCAATTAATCTTTACAATTTTTCAACATAGAACCCAAAAATAACACTAAAAAAACTTTACAAAACCCAAAAATAAAACCAACCACGAAGCCAACCCTCACGATATTCTCCTTTTAACAATACCCCAAATCCAAATCAAGAGAGAGAGAGAGAGAGAGAGAGAGAGGAGAGGAGATGAGCTTATAGATCGACGACGACAAGCTTACACATCAACAGGGAGAGGATGATTTCAGAGATGAGAGGAGAGGAAATGAGAAGATAGTTAATAAACCTCAATTTCAATGAGTGAATATATATATATATATATATATATATATATATATATATATATATATATATATATATATAAAATAATCGAGGGGATGAGCCGAGAGAGAGATGAGAAGATAGTTAATAAGCCAACCCTCACAATCTTCTCCTTTAACAATACCCTAATTTGTTTCCTTATATATATTAGCTAATACAATTTTTTTTTTTTATTAGATGGACTCAAATTTGTTTCCTTGAATAATCGTTCTCAAATTAGCATCTCAAGTAGATGACAAGAAATAAATAGAGAAGTTGAAAAATTTATTGGTTCTGTTACCCAAATTAAAAACAGTCAACAAAGTGGAACGAATAAAGAATCAAGGGTAATTTTTTTATTTGATCATTTTCATAGCAGCGTATTTGTTTAATATATTTTTTATAACATAGTTTTAATTCATTGCTTGGCAAACAATTTCAACTAGAACATTATTGAGTTATCTTAAGAAAAGATATCATAACGTGTTATAAAATTGACATCAATTCAGTTTGTTTCTTAAAGTCCTTTTAACAATTAATAATTCAAATACAAAATAATTACACTATATTTAAAATATAATTAAAAAATTAATAATTATATTATTGGAGGTTTTTTTTTTAAATAATTATTTAATTATATAGCTTACTCTTATTAATTGTATAATTAAATTATATACAAAATAATCACACTATATTTAAAATGATATATAAAAAAATAACTCTTCTAAATTATTTTTATTATTGGAGTTGACATAGATTAAAAAAAAACTATATATACACTATTTAAAAAATTATTTTAAAAATTTAACTCTCCAAAATAATTTTTACTACTGGAGATGTTATTCCCATTGATACTTGGTCAACATGTGCCGTGGAATTGTTGTCCAATGGCAGATTCTATTCATGGAGTTATATACAACTATATATATGATCCCCTCTCCTTATTGACATGTTTTTTTTTCTTTTCTTTCTATTGGTTTTTTTAATTTTTATTTTATTTTTTTAACTTATAATTTTTAATTTTTTATCATCTTTTTTATTTTTTTGTTAAAATTTCCAGGTTTTTTTATTAGTCTTTGACTGATTTTTTCTCATTATTAACGCAATAATAATAATAATAATTTTAGTTTTTTTTCTCACCTCCTTTTTTATTAATGTTTTTGAGTTTTTTTTCCTCGTTATAATTTAATAATTTTTATTGTTTTAAAAGTAATAGTAATAATATTTTTAGATGTTAATGTTTGATGTTACTGTTATTATAATAGAGTATCTTGATATGTTTCATTATATCAAATTTTATATATACAAATATTATATTTTATTTTTAAATTAATAAAATTTATTAATTATTTTAATCAAAATAATTATAAAAATTATTTACTCGCGATGTAATAAGAGCCATTAGCAATTTAACTAGTGAATCAAGAAAAGAAAAGAGGTAGGCAACATATTGACATTTTCACCAGGTGAGCTGCAAGTGTGAGGAGCAGCGAAGAGCAACCGGATCAGCCACGTGTATAAATTCCTAAGTTATTGTTAAATAAAAAAATATTATTTTATTATTTTTTTCTTGACTTGTGGCTAAACACCATTACTTCAATCCAAAAATTCAAAGCCAAAGAATCATGCAAGACGTGGAGATCAGGCGTCCTTCCATCGAGGCAGAAGCCACTGTCGAATCAACATGGTTTATCGAAGTTACAAGATGAAGACTTGAGTTTTAACGTAAACCCTAGTAATTGTATCGGTTCTTTTACCACAACATTGCATAGGTGCTTTTGGTATAGTTGGAGGTTTGGTTTGACGATGAACTAAATTAAATCAAATCGGTTGAGTGATTTTTGTATGTTATTAAATTCAACTGAGGCTAATTGGGGGCAGCCGAGTGCTAATGAAAATTTGATTTTTTTTAAATTAAATTATTTTAATATATTGATTCAAAAATAAATTATTTTAATATGTTTTCAAATAAAAAACATTTTAAAAAAGTCTCTATCATTATCTCAAACATCTTCTAAAAATGCTATTAGATTGGATCGTTCATGCAACCAATCATCATAAATTATAAAATGTTTTATTATAATTTGCAAGAAAATACGATAAGATGAAGATTATAGCTTTGTTTGACAGCTTAAAAGATAGATAGAACAATAATTAAAACATTTTAATTGAGTCATTCTTTTTTGTAAGAAAAAGAAAAAAAAACTTTTTAATTTATATTGGATAGTATGATATGTATAACTCGATATAAAATTTAATTTAAATCAAATTAATATAATTGGATGTTTAGTAATTGATGAGGTTAAACATCATCGAGTGATTTTTTTAAATTAAATTATTAAATTAAATTAAATTAATATATATATCTATATATATATATATATCACCTGGTAAACAATACTCTATACTGTTACCTCTTCTCCACTTGTCACCTGGTCAACACGTGTTGTGGAATTGTTGTCATTTTTTTAGAAAAGATGGTGTGAAAAGCCAGAGGGAAATTCTATAGAAATTAAGCCTACCATCAATCCCAGCAGAAACACAGGACGGTAGCGTATGTTAGCGTGAGGTGTTTACATATTTATATATTAAAGCAACTCGGAGTAGCTATTTTATTTTATAGAGTCAATTTTTTAAAATAATTTATTGAATAGTATATATATAATTGTTTTATTAATATGTGCTTCAATTATAAAAATTATTTTAGAGAGTTATTTTTTTATATTATTTTAAATGTAGTGCAATTAATTTGAATATAGTTTAGTTATGTCATTAATTATATAATTAATAGGAATAAGTTATATAATTAAATAATTACTTTTAAAAAAACCCTCCAACATTGTAATTATTAATTTTATATATAACTTTTTACTATTGTTAAGGTATTTTAAATAAAAATAAAAATAAATATTTTTAATATAATTATATTATTTTTTAATATATATATATATATATAAAGGTGGCCCCACCTTTACCTTCTTCACATTAGCTGTTACACATAGCAGTTCATGCAGGGGTGTCATTTTTTGTTCTACAAATGATATTTTTATTGCAATGTAAAAAACTAAACATAAAAACTAAACAATTGATTTTTTATTTTTGCTTTTGGAAATAGCATTCCATATAGATCAAAAAGATAGGCATAACGACAGGGGAGGGAGTGATTCTTTTTTAAATTTCTTTGAGTATAATATTTTTTAATTTTTAAAAAATAATTTTTGATATATTTCAACATCCCCTTATTTATATATAGATCCCCTCTCCTTCTCGACATGTATACATACAAGTCCGCTCTACCAGCAAATTCAGCATAAACTCTTGAGCTTCATTGTCCGTGTAGAGAAACAAACCAGAGCAGAATGGCTGCGAACCTAAGGCCGAACCTTGCATTCCAAAAAGAAAGGTAAATTTCCCTCTTCTTTTTAAGCCCATCACCCTCTTTTTCTCGTGTTAATGCTACCTTCCTTCACAGTTATCCTTTGTTTTCTCAGTGTTCAAGCTTCACTCTAGAGATTACCCTCTTAATCGATCCTTGATTTCTGTTGTGATGACAGCTTTCTTATGTAGCATGGAGTGTTCGCCCTTGTGGTCCAGGCGCTAAACAGTCTACTCCAGGTGAAGTTCCAGACGACTAAAGCCTCTCCGTTTGACAGCCACGACGTGATTATGTCAGTTCTCCTTGTTGCTCTAACTACATATGCCACGGTATCGGTGGCCGAAGCTATGCTCCTAGCTCGAGAATCATCTTACTGCACACTAGCTGGCAATCTCCGACTCTTTGCCGGCGCCCTTGCCGTCATATCGCTTCTAGCTATTCTTGCTCCAGTTCTAGGGTTCATTATTTTCGAAATCAGGCAAAGGGAGCATCTGAGTCCCCCTACTTAAAACATAAAATCCGTCCACGTGTCTAGATTGCAACTCTGTATGGACCTGATGTACACTTAACTTGAAACAAATTTTAGTTGAGAAGGAATTACGAATGAAATGCAAACCCTGCATTGTGCCATGAGTTTATTAGTACTTCACTGTCTTTCCTCAAAAGCATCCCAAACCTGGTGATGTACTGCACGTGGATAGTTTCTGTTTGCTGCTGTAAAGCAACAGTCAAAGGAAAGAGCAATGGTTTATGATTTTAATCCTGAAGCATTTTGAAAGCATGCAACCGAATTTCAGAAGACCAGTCTCTTTTGACAAGAACGAATGATATGCTGACCAAAATTCGTACATCTCCTGTTTTGATCTGCAGATATCAAAGAGCACATAAATGACCTCATGCTATATACAAGGGAAATGCAATCTATCCCCTGATGATAGTAGTACAAGCTGGTTCCAGAACAATTGTGATTAAAACCTGCAAAATTTTATCTCCTTTTAAGAAATTCAAAGGTTAAATTCCAAAACATTCCATGCTCATTGGCCAATCAGTGATATCCTTCAGCAGAAAACTCAAAACTCGATCAAAATACAAAAAACTCTCATGAGAGATTCGAAATCAACCACCCCATAAACCCCAACCAACAAAAACTTTAGCAGCATTTATTTAATTCGCACTAAAATTCAATAACACAGAAGCTAAAAACAAAAACTCATCATCAACTAACAAATCACTAAAACAAAACTTAAACTCGACCAAATATGCTAACAATTACCGGTGTGTGTACTGATCCAAGGAAAGACATGGCAGCTTTGCGAGCATCAGGAGTAGAGTTCTAGTCAAGAGCAGCAACAATTGCTCGAGCCACATTGTTTGCTATGTGGTTATTGCTATTACTCTCTTCCATTGAATAATTCACAGAAAAGTTCGAAAGGGTCTTCTCTTTTTATCAAGTTTTGTTGAGTTCTAGAGAGGGAAGTAGAAGAGAAGACTCAAAGGGTTTGTTTGTTGCTAAGAACAAAGGTGGTCGATGACTCTTGTCTGTATCAGAGAGAGAGAGAGAGAGAGAGAGAGAGAGAGAGAGAGAGTGGCTTTAAAGAAAAAGAAAAAAAATATATATATCTAAAGAAAAAAGAAGAAAATCAAGATCTTCCTAATTTTCTGCTAAGAACGCAAGGTGGTCGATGACTCTTCAAAGATAATTTTTAATTTTTTATTTATATTTATATATTTATATTTTTAATTTTGATTTTTAATTTTTATTGTAGTTTATCTTTTTTACTGATTTGTTATCTTTGTGATTTATATTTGTTTTGTCTATATGTGATTTGTTATATTTTTAGTTAAAAGTGATTTTTATTTAAAAAGAAATTGAATTATTTTTTATTTTTTAAGATTTAAAAATAATCATTCTCATTATTTTAAACATCGTATCCATAATAAATTGAATATATAAAAAAAACTAAAAACTAAAAAAGTTTGTAGTCTGATTATTTCTCTCACATGTGTAGCATACACGTGTGGTTTCATGTATTTTTATTTACATAATATTAGATTTGAAATATCATACATAATAAGCTATAAAAATTAATTTTGAACAAAAACAACATCTACTGATGAATTATTTTGATTATTATTCTCTTTGTTATTATCATGATTATTAAATTATCACAATTATTATAGCTAATATTATAACTATTATTGTAAATAATTAATATTCTAATTATTATTGGTCATATTATCGATGTCCATCATTATCGTTATAAAAAAATTCAATTATGTTTTTATTTTTTTAAGATTTTATTCTTCATATTATTATATTAAAAATTTTCATAGCACTGAGATTAAAATTAATTTGAGATTTTTTTCAAAAATATTCGTTCTTTTATATATATATATATATATATATATATATATATATATATATATATTAAAGTGTTGATAGTAAATAAACATCAAAATATATAAATAGCTTCACATATTTTTATGAAAAAATATCTTTAAAATAATCATTATCATTATTTTAAATGTCTTTTCCATAATTAAATTAATATATAAAAAAAACTAAATAATTGAAAGTTTTGTAGGCTGATTAATTGGTTGGATGTAAAACATCATAAAAAATATATAAGACCATTTATATTTTTTTACATGTTAAAAATTTGATTTTGGTTTGGGCGAAGTGTAGGGCAAGTGGCTCGTATATTTTATCACTGTAGTTACTTTGACCCAATTTTTTCACTTGTTTTGTTAATGTGTTGGTTTGTATATTTTCTATTTACGTGATATTATATCTAAAATATCATAAATAAAAAACTGTAAAAGTCATTTTTTAACAAAAATTGCAATGAATGATGAATTATTTTGATCCCATTGCTATTATCATGATTATTAAATTGTCATAATTATTATAGCTACAATTATAATCATTATTATAAATAATTAATATTCTAATTATTACTGATAATATTATCATTGTCACCATCATTATTATTATAAAAAGAAATTCATTTTTAAAATTTTTTAAGATTTATTCTTCATAGTATTACAGTAAAAGTATTTCAGAATACTGAGATTAAATTAATTTGAGATTTTTTTTAAAAAATCAATAGTTTATTATTTTATATATATATATATTTAGGTGCAAATATTAAACAAATATCTAAATATATAATTAGCCTCACATATTTTTAAGAAAAAGAACCTTAAAAATAATTGTTACCATTATTTTATATGTCTTATCCATAATAAAATGAATATATAAAAAAAACTAAATAATTGAAAGGTTTGCAGGTTGATTATTTCTCCCAGATGTATAGCATCGTAAAAAAACTAAGATCAATAATATTTTTTTACCTATTAAAAAATATAGTTCTGGCCGCGTTAAAGTGCAAGACAAGTCGCTCATATAATTTTTCACTGTAGATAATTTGACCTAATTTTTCTACTCGTTTTGTCAACATATGGCTTTGTATATTTTTTTATTTACGTGATATTAGATCTAAAATATCATACATAAAAAATGTAAAAATTATTTTTTAACAAAATCAACATAAAAAATAAAATAAATGAAAAAATAAAAATAAAAAAAAACAGAGGAAAAAGAACAAAGAAATTTTTTTTCTTCAAAATAATCACAAATACAAATTAAAATTTAAAGACTAAATTAAAAAAACATACAACCTCAACAAAATAGAAAATAATTATAATTAAAAACAAAAACTAGGATAATATACATATAAACATGGACAAAATAGAGACTACTTCTAAAATATATATAAAAAAATAAATGAATTAAAATAAAATAAAAAATTCAAAGTATAAGGGCCAAAATAAAAATAAAATATATGATTAATTTTAATCGAAAGATAAAATTGAAAAAAATTCAAACTTCTATTAAAAAATATTAAGGGATTTCAAATCAATTCTAAAATTAAAAGAATAAGGATCGCAATGAAATAAAAATATATAATCAATTTTAATTAAAATACACAATTAAAACAAATCAAAATTTATATAAAAAAATAAAAACTATATAAAATAATTAAAAGATTAAGGATTGAATTAAAAAAAATTATAAAAAAATTTTGTCATGTGGTTTAATATAAAAGAAAAAAACAATCAATTACCGTTATGTCACCTGTTACAGTATAACAATACGTGTCACACCATAAGCATAAGAAAGAGTACATGGCTGGCAGTGCATCCGTAGATACACTGGATGGACTGTTTTAGACAACGGGAGGAACCGCACGCGCCGCCCGATTGGGAATTGAGAACTCAGGTCTTAGCAAGTAGGTTTTCCCTTGCTAAAACTTATGAACCCTAGGTTTTAGATTTTCCCTTTTCACCTAGGTTTTAGCAGGTAGACTTGACAACTTATAAACCCTAAACCCGATACGATCAGGTTAACTTCGAGCTCAACCCAGAGATTAAGATTTAAGATTTTTGTCTTAGATTAACCTCTACTTACTTCCTAGTTTTGGACTAATGGTTTATTATCGTGTAGCTACACCATTCGAATAGATTCGAAATCAACCACCCCATCAAACCTAGCCAACAAAAACTTTATATATTTTGATTCGTGTAGTTTTAAAAATATTTTTGAAGAAAAATAAAAATAATATTATTTTAATATATTTTTAAATAAAATTCATTTTAAAAAACAACTTCTTCTGCCTTGTATAATAGAAAAGAAATGAGAACTTGTTGCCGGGCATGCTGCTCAAGAATAGAATCTGCATTCTCGATCAAATCCACGTAACATTGTTAGAAAGAAATCTAGCGTAAGGAGACGGAACATTTTCTTATACACGTATTTTTTCTATCCATTGGTTCCTCCTTATATATTCCTCTACCAGCAAAGTCAGCTTAAAAACACATCTGAGCTTCATCGTCCGTGTGGAGAAATAAAACAGAGCAGAATGGCTGAGAACCATAGGCCGAACCCTGCATTCGATAAAGAAAGGTAAATTTCCCTTCTCTTTTTAAGCCCATCACCTTCTCTTTCTCGTGTGAATGCTACCTTCCTTCACTGTAATCTTTTGTTTTCTCCGTGTTCAAGCTTCACTCAAGAGATTAGCCTCTTAATCTGTCCTTGATTTTTGTTGTAATGATAGCGTTATTATGCAGCATGGAATCTTTACTCTTCTGGTCGAGACGCTAGACAGTCTAATCCAGGTGAAGAACCAGTCGAATAAAGCCTCTCCGTTTGACGGCCACGACGTTATTAAGTCAGTTCTCCTTTTTGCTCTATTTACATATGCCACGGCATCGGTGGCCGAAGTTATGCTCCAAGCTCGAGAATCACCTTACTGCACCCTAGCTGGCAATCTCCGACTCTTTGCCGGCGCCCTTTCCGTCATATCGCTTCTATCTATTCTTGCTCCAGTTCTGGGGTTCATTACTTTCGCCGTATGGGCTTGTTTGTCCATGGCAGTCGCATATAAATCAAGGACAGAGATAGGCAACATTTTAGGACTGGTAACTCATAAGTTAATTGACATCTTCACCAGGTTGGCTGCAACTGTGAGGACCCGCAAAGAGCCACCGAATCAGCCACGTGTCTAGATTGCTTGTGGTTTTGATTGTGGTGAATACGCTATAAAAGGTTAGTGTCTTCAAGCCTAGGGTGTGCTAGGTATTGTGGTTTTTCAATATTTTAATTACCATTTTTTATATATAAACTATTCAAGATAAATGTGTGCATACCCAGACCTACTGACAGGAGCAGCATTTCACTGAAAAGTATAGGAGAACAAACGAAAGCAAATCCATAAGTGGGGACTTTGCTTTCTGGTTGGGAAGTGTCTTTGTCCTTTTCACTTCTTATTATTCTTTTCATTCACCTCGATTCCTGACTGCTTTCATACCTAGACCTGTCGACGACCCAAGAGAATCCACCCAATTGTATTAGCTGAATCAGCATGAAAAGTTGCATTCGTGAAGTCATCAGTCACAGCAATAACCGTAGCACCCAACTCTTGAGGATTTGCATCTTCAGTACCATGAGTGTCGGAATCAACAATCGTAACATAAGCTTGAAAGAGATTCAAACCACTGCAAAATAACCTAACAGTTGACAGAAAGATCTTTGAAAATATTCTCAAGCAACCATTCTTGATTTCAAGCCTGATCTCCACATCTTCTCGACCGATCATAAATCGACCAATGGTAATTGTTGAGAAACAGGAGCAACAACAATGTTTGTCGAGACAGTAGTGATAAATGATGAGGGCGCATATCTGCAGGGTTAATTTAGCATAAATGTTTCAACGGTAATTATTTCAGTTTTTTTCCTGTCGATGGTTGCTTTTTGTGTAGATTAGAAGCTAGCAAAGCAGCTTGATTTTGCTTTTTGCAAACCGCGGTTAGAAAATATTTATCCGTGGTCTCGACCTCCATACAACATGGGTACTTAGTCAACGGCTAGATACAGATGTGGTTAGCCAGTAAAATGAAAATGTTAGTCTCTTCAAGCTTAGTCAACGGCTAGATACCACCGATGTAGCTAGCCAGTCAAATGAAAATATTTTTCACCCTACTCAATTGAATATTCAGTTACACTCCTGATTTATTTAACATGATTTTATTATCGGTTGAACCTATATCTTTTAAATGTAAAAAATTATATCTATAATATTATTATTTTTTATATTACTATTAAATTTAGAATAAAAGTGTAAACTTAAAAAATATCCCGACCGCACTATTTTTTTAATTCAGGTTTTAAAATAAATTGTTTAGAAATTATTTCAACGTAACTTTTTTCACTAGATTCCCTGCTTAACCAGAATGAGAGAAGGAAGAAGATAATGACGCCAAAATGTTCACAACACAAAGCTATGAAACCATGCATGGCAATCATTCGGGACAAATTCCTATGATAAACAAACAGGAATAAAGAACATGGGGCTACCTGAAACTCTGTAAGAATTTATTAGTTTCTTCTACCAATCTGAACAGAACTTAGTCTTCAACACATGAAACTTGGAAAGACTAAGAAAAATATACGTATCAATGAAGGTTTCTCACCAACCCTAAAATAAAAGCAGATTTTTTTCTACCATGGAATGAAGAAATCTAAATGGGAAAAATAGTGTAGAAATTCTGATTTCACCTCTCAATACATTTTTAACTGGATAAATAGATCCTTCTATGTGTGAGAAAGCCTGTTGTTTCAGTGCACAAATTTCAGTAATGACTCTTTTGTATGGTAAATCACCAGTTTCACAAATCTGGCGTTCCATGGATGCAGTAGAGTTTTCAAGCCATGCTCTTCTTTCCTTTTAACCGAGTATCTCTGCTTTTATCCTTTCCAGTTGGCAGTTTTGACGATTCTCGTGTGTCACCTGCGTTCTTCTTTCGCCTTGGTGCACCAACACCAGCAGGGTCAACCAACGGGCCAGACCAAGTTTGTATTGGCTCCTTCGAGTAAGTGAATGAGGTGGTACTGAACGGGACATCATTGGGAATGAGCGCAGGATCAATGTGGTGTGAAGATCCTAAGGGATACCCAAGTGCACCGTCCTGATGAGGCGGGGGGAACTTTTCACTCTTGCTTTTTGCATTTGCATGGTTAATTAGACGCCTTCTCTGTTTTAGGTAGAAACAACAGGATTGTCAGTCAAAGACTGCAAGCAAAAAATGAACTCAAGTCATCAGTGCACTGAAAATTCTCTCGATAATGAATGGATGGATTCATCCCTTCCTTCATCTCTCATTTTTCAATCCTTCCAATTAGAAAGGAATGGACCAACCTCATTTTTCAACCCTTCCAATTACAAAGGAATGGACCAACCCATCCTTCCTATGTATCTTACACCATCCCCACCAAAGAGTGTCAAAAGTGGCTTTGATGGAGTATGCTCCTCAACACACGCTCTCAGCCACACATCAAAAGTAGCAAAAAACAAAACGAAACTCTTGAAAATCAAACAATATCTGTTCCAGATGTAAATGAAATAAAACTCACAAGTGGCTATGGTTAAAGGGTTATTTGGTCAAATAATGCACCATGAGCAGGGTAGAAAAGAAGTAGCCGTAATTTCAAATATTGCTATATCAGTTTATATGTTCAGAAACTATGATCCTATGGCATGCACATCTAAAAATTTGCAAATGAAAGCACCGAAACATAAACAAAAGTTCATGTGAGTATATTCTCAAACATACATCAATATTGGATGGGAGCTCTGCATTCGCATCAGGCGCAGGCATTCCCCTAGCATGACGTTCACGTGTTCGTGTTTTCTTTGCAGCATCACCTTGGGCTTTGCTAGCAGTTCTTAGTCTACACAATCAGACAAAAACTATTATCCATGGAAGAGAAAAGAAAAGACAACAGACAGTTAGTAGTCATGCAAGATTGGGAAAACACAGTCTAGAATGTATAAACAAAACTATCCATGATATAACATTGAAGAAATGTGGAAACAGTAGAATGGTGGTAGCATAATGATGATGTTAAAATTTGTTCTAGGTAACTTCAATGGTAAATATAGAAGAAAACACAAAAACAACAGAGCGGGTCTGAATGACAACAAACAAAATGGGGCTTATGTTGCCTTGAATCATAACGATGTTTTAGCTGCGTACTGTCTGCAGAAATCATTGTACCAGGTACTAGGAGAAAGATACAATTATATCTTTCATAACTGGTTTAAATAAAGTATCAATTTTCAAGGGCTGCGTGCATGTATTTGTGCAGATCCGCATGTTATCTATCCATCCATCAAACTATTTAAAAGGCTGTGCATGATGTGGAGGGAGGGGAGAGAGATACAGGTTACTTTTTACCAAAACTTTGCACAAAAACAATAACAAATGCATATCTAAAGGGGCACCTTCGAGCTTCATCATCTCGTCGTTTAGCATCCATCTCCTTGCTTGGAGGATATTTTGGGAGACTAGATGGTTCGCAAGCAGAAGGTTCTGTTGTGAAGAACTGCACACCAAAAGTTACACAACGAAGGAGATCGTTAAGCATGATTTTCAACACAGAAATCTGGTACATATTTGAAGTCATCACCAGTAATGCCTCTGATTCTTATAGGTTACCCTGGTTTTTAAATCCCAAAAGAAATAAAAATACATGTATCAGTTTTTTGTGGAATGGATGAACACCATTACTTTAATGCAAAAATTCAAAGCCAGAGAATCAGGCGTATGTGAAGATCAGGCTTACTTCCATTGAGGCAGAAGCCACTGTGGAATCAACTTGGTTTCCAGAAAATGAAGAGTGTATTTGATGTAATAAAAAAAGGATTTGATTAAGACTAAGAGGACCAGAATCAGTAGATGAAAACTTCAAAGAACTGATTCCTTGCCCTTAGGGGCTTGAGGTAAGATAAGCACTGCATATAAGATAGTGGTTCTGATGTTGTATCCAATGATTCTAATCAGCTTATTCAATTTTTATAACCAAGTACAAATCAGAGAGCAAGAAACTACACTGTCATAACTTTACAACTTTACAAGTAGCAAGAATTATTTACAAAATTAAGAAATTCCAGGTCTAGCAAAATAAAAAAATATTTTACTCAGTTGTGATTCACAAGAAATGAATAACTTTGACAGTTTTCCAACTGCTGTGAGCCATTGAAGTTACCTAGTTTCTGGGTTACTATCAATTCAGTAGCAGGGCTACTTAAAACACACAGGTAAGCGAGCCAAGCGCTGGTACTTTATTTTTGCCCCTTCAAAGTCCATTTCATTTGAAGTTTGGAATTAGAAGCACCGATGCATACATACACATTGGTGCGAGCGGGATTACATCAGCAACAAGAACACATAAGATCATTCGGGGGTCCATAATCCAGTATCAAGTTTAATTTATTTCATCCAGAATTGAGGGAACAATACAAACACCTGTAACTTTCTGAGTCCCTCATAAAAGCCACTGATTTTGGCAGAAGTTGACAGAAAGAAAATAAGGCTTACCATAACACAAGCATTGAGATTCGACAAAAGTTGAAGACTCCAAAAGAGGGAATTTTTTTTTACAATGTCATAACTTACTTCACTCTTTAGGGCAGCTGTGGCTGTCTGACGTTCTGCTGGATCAATTGCAAGAAGAGTTTCAATGAGGGGAAGTGATGATGGTGAAAAATCTTTAAAAGTCTCTCTTATGCATCTTTTGTAAGGATCTCGAGGCTTAAACAAGGTTGCATTTGGCAGCTTTGATTTTTTCCAGTATTCATCTGATGGCGAACCACATAGCTTGTATATCTTATGTAGTTGCTCTACCTAGATCATCAAGCAAACAATATTGGTCAGAGTTAAGAGCAAAATTCATCTAAGTGTAGTTTGGAAGTTGAGTAGTTTGCAGTTTTGCACTCTCGCAAATAGAAGCACAATAAACTAAGAATGCACCTTTCTCTCAGGAGATCAGCTTAGACTTAAGCAGTGAGCAGTGATTAACTGCCAAAGCATAACTAATCAAAACATTCAACTGGTCATTTATCACAGTCATTCACATATTTTGCTGATTTTCTCACTGATTCCATGTTCTATAATCTTCAATATTAAGCCAAAAGACTTGAGTTTTCACATAAACCCTAGTAATTGTATCAGTGCTTTTACCACAACATTACATAGTGCTGTTTGACGTCAAGTTTTGAGAAATACATTGACTAGAGCAATATCATCATTTGTACATGTATCAAAAGGCTGGTGAAATTTGACTAGAGATAAAATTACAATCACAACAAGAATAATAGTTACCTCAGTACGACCAGGCATGATGGGCTTCCCAGCCAGCAGTTCAGCCAATATACAGCCTGCACTCCACAGGTCAATACCAACACCATAGTCGGTAGCCCCAAGGAGAAGCTCGGGTGGACGATACCACAAAGTAACAACCCGACTTGTCATTGGATGCTTGTGATTAGGATCAAAGAAAGAAGCCAATCCAAAATCCGCAATCCTGAGTATTCCTTCATTGTCAATCAAAAGATTTGATCCCTTGATGTCACGATGAAGCACGCCACGATTGTGACAATGCTCAAGTCCAGATAATAGTTGATGCATGTAACATTTAACCTGGAGTGTGAACATTGGTAGATGTTAAATCAAAACTTCGATCATAGCTGTCCCTCTCAGGATATTCTCTCTAAAATTGATTCAAGACACAAATGGGCTAACCTGTGGCTCTGTAAATTTTACTGCAGGGCTGGCAGCAAGTCCAGCTAAATCATGCTCCATGTACTCAAATACTAGGTACAGACTACATGACATCCTGGAAGTAACTAACCCTTCCAACTTTACAACGTTAGTATGATCCAGTCTTCGCAAAATGAGGATCTCTCTAGCCATGAACTTCACACTCTCTGGTTCCAAATTATCAAAACGAACCTTTTTAAGGGCAACAACTTTGCCCGTCAATAGATCTCTAGCTTTGTACACATTGCTATATGTTCCTGACCCAATCTATAATCAAGAATGGAGGAAAGATTTTGAATTAACAATTAACTCTGTAAGCATTATAAAAATTGGAAAACAAATGACCATACTATATTCAGTGAAACCCCATCTCAAATGCCTATGACCACATTTCCTTTCATTTGATTTTGAAGTAAATGTTACCGTTATTGTGAGATTACTTATTATGGCATGCCTTCTACATCATATGTGGCAGGCATGTGAGATAGAACCTCACTACCAAACCAACTACCATTCTATTGCTAGTTTCAGAATTACCACAACCACAGAATCTAAGAGGAAAAAAGAATTGTATTCTGAAACGACGCTCACCTTATCAATCTTCTCAAATGTGTCTGCCCTCCGTGGAATCCATCCATTTAGCGCCTCCCCGCAAACTGCTGACAACCAGGGAGGCCATCCAGCTGCAACCTGCTCACCACGTGTTTGTTTAGGCAGGTTACTTGGCTTCGAGTTTGGCCTTGACCACCTCCTCTCTCCCTTGGGTTTTTTATCCCCGTCAACTTTCCCCCCCAGAGTTTCCTCATTTTTAACTTCAACAACACTACTAGTGGTATCAGTCTTTTTCACCGAAACATCTTCTACTTTCCTATTGGATTCAACACGTAGGTTCTTAACCTCTTTAGACTCTGAAACTATGCCTGAAGATACCTCTCTCCCAAGAACACACCCCATGTCGTAAATCTAAACCTCATTTCTCACATGGTCAATCTGGGTTTCCCAAGAATCAGCAAAAAAACCACTGCAAATCAATAAATTAATCACTGAGCATTAAAACAACTCCAGGTAAATAACAAATAAGCATTAAATCCTATTCACTACACGATGCAAAACAGTTTACAATTCATAGGTGGAATACCTCAGCTGTTCAAACTCGCATTCCAAGAATAAAAAAATCCATAACCCAGATTCAGACTTTTCAAGATTCACAAAAACATGAAAAGTAAAGGTAAAACAATAATGATCTGAAGATAAAAACTTTACCGTTCAAGCGAGTTCATAACTGACATCATAAACGAGATATATGAATACAAGCAAATCACAAGAAACCTATTCTTCAAGATTTAGACCCCTTCAAGATTCATTAAAGTGAAAAAATGATCTAAACCCAAGTGGAGAAAAAGAGAGAGCAGTGAATTTGAGAAAGACAGGATATTTAGCTTAGAAAAGAAGGGGATAGTTAAAGAAAGCGATTGAAATAGAGAAAGACCCTTACTTTGATTGAATCTGAGAAAAATACAGGTGATGGTATAATATTGACAATATTTTGTTGTTGCTAGGGGATTGTTTCTTGGTCTCTTTTGGGGTTTTTTTATTTTTTCTTTTGTTTCAGACAAGAGAGAGAGACACAGAAAGAGAATCAATCAGTGAAAACAAACAGTAGCACTTCACTTCCTGTTTTGTTCCAAGTCAAACCCACGATCTCTCTCTCTCTCTCTCTCTCTCATGAGGATTTCCCTTTTCTTTTCTTTTATTCCTTAACAAATGGGCTTCTTTTTTTCTTTTGCGTCTTTTTTTTTCTTTTTTACTTTTTATTGTAAATTCAAATTATTAACATCGAATAATCGAGGAGGGAATTCAGTCACAATGCTTTGTTGTTGTTTTTTATTATTTTAAAGTATACTTTATTATTTTCAAATTTAATTCAAGTTTACTCAATTTATTTTTTTATATTTAAATTGTTTTTGAACCTTTAAAAGTTGACTGACGATTTAATTCTCATACAATTTTATTTTATTTTCACTATTAAAAAACATATTAGCAAAACATGTATTTTTTTTAGACTAAAAAAAATTGTTCTAACCCATTTCATAGTTGGATTGACTCAAGATTTTTTTTTTTTATTTTATCTTTCAATAATGAATTAATTAATAATTGGATTTTAAAATATATTTTTATTTATTTATTATTGAGTTGTTTTGTTTTGTTCACCCCAAGTTTATTAGATTAACTTGATTTTTTGTTCATTTTAATCATTTGATATTGAGTTAATTAAAAATTATAATTTATAATTTTTTTTACTTATTTTATATAAGGTTATCATGGTCTTATGACCTAATTGCATGCTAAGTGATTGTTTAGAGTGTGGTTGAAGTTGTTTTTAAGAGTAATTTTAATTTATAAATGTATTAAAATAATATTTTATTTTTGATATCAACACATAAAAATGATCTATAAACACAAAAAAAAAATTAATTTAAAATAGAATTTTTTTTAGATTTTAAAAAAAATATTTTTGAAATGTAATGTCAAATATGACCCTAGTCAATTGACTTGAGGTTTTTTTTATCTTGTTTTAGTTTAATTTTTTTGTTAATTTGTGTTCTAAGATTTGGCAAGTTGAATCAATTTATTTTTTAATTGAATTTTATTTTTAATTTCATTACTTAACATTGAGAATTAAATGTATTTTTTTAATTTATTTTCTATATGATTATCAGAGTCTCGTAACATGAATAATGAATTTAACAAATTAACTTGAATTAATTTATGTTGTTCTAATATATTATCATTTTAATACTTAAAAATAATTATAATCTTGATTTATTTTGGTCAAAATTATATTTTTATTGGTGATATATATATATATTGTCTTTAAACTTAACAAGTTAATCATATCATCATTATATAGTATATTTTTTATAAATTAAAAAACATATTATCTCTCTCTATATATATAATTATTGACTATTATATTAGATGATATATTTTTTTATCGGAATAGTATCCTATAACTTATTCTTAATATTATGTTATACAAAAATGTAAAAAATTATATGGGTGTTTTTCTTCTGAAGAAACCAAATTTCCCTGATGCTGTGAGGATCCAATGGAGCATCAGACACTGTGCTTCCACTGTGAGAGAATCAAACCATACCAAAGTCATTAGTAATGTATCTAACTGCTAGCAAGCATTTAAAAAAGAAAGATTAAGCCAACCAAATCTTGTTAAAAATTGCACAGCAAACCTAACTCACCTATGTATTCAATCTAGCGTTTAAATTATACTTCCAGGACATGCTTAGTTCAACCATGTGACTACCTTCTCCTTGACAAACATATCCCGTGGGACCTCAGCCATTGTTACATATCTTGGATTCCTACATGACCCTATCAATAATGAGGTCAACTTTAATCTTCTTCTGTAGCTGAGCGAGGGAGAGATTTTTACATGGTTAATCCATCCATTGCTTTTTCTTTCATTCTACTTTGAAAAAATGAACACTTGATCGTTTACAGCAATGCAAAGCCTTTTTCATTGATCCTAACTAATTGCAACTAGCAGAAGAAATGATCCAAAATTTGTCAAATATAATGTTTGCATAGAGCGTCTGATTCTGACAAATACTCACTGTCAAGTCCATGAGAATTAGAAAATGCATACTAAGTAAAAAACCGCAATGAAAAACAATTAAATTGAGAGAATATTACATATAGAAATAAAGAGTTGCATCCTAATTTCTACTCCAAAATTGCCGAGTAGCAAGGAACCTCTACTTTCAGAATTTTCTTAATCCTCGGTCTTCTTCTTCTTCTTCTTCTCTTTCTTCTTGCTTGGTGTTTCTTCATCATCCTGTTCAGCTTCAGCATGCTTTCGCTTCTTTTTCTTCTTGCCTCCCTCGTCATCATTTTGAACACCATCGCTCTCGGATAGATGTTTCTTCTTTTTCTTCTTCTCTTTCTTGGCTTCCCCTTCCCCATCCTGTTCAGCAGCTTCATTTCTGTCACTTGGCACAGCTGTTACTTCTTCAGATCTCTTCTTCTTTTTCTTCTTCTCTTTTTTATCTTCACTGAGAACTGGAGCCTCCTTTGCCGGTTCCTCTTCTTCTACATTTCTAGCAGTTGAATTTGGTGTTCGCCCAAGAACAGCATCTGCAGAAGGATTATATGTCTGCACAAAACAAGAAGGTTAAAAGGATTGCATGCAAAAGGAAAGAAAAATTAGTGATCACACACGAGACAAATAGAGGACCTTGGCAGGAGTTATCAGTCCTCCAGCTTCCTTCTTCCTATCCTTGTCATAAGCTTCTATCTTAGGTTTGCCTTTAGCTGACCCAGCAGATCGACCAAGTTCTTTACCTTCAAGGTTCCTTAATCGTGCTTCAAGCTACAAATTACCATGTTACGTTATTCTCCGAAATAAAATTTGCAAAAGAAAGGAAGGGCTGGTTGTCATTGTCCAATAGGCAAACTTCTATAGCATACCTTTAGCCGGTTCTCCAGTCCCATAGAGTCATCTTGGGCATCTCCAAGAGCATCATATCGGATTGTGAGAGCAGCTTTCGCAGCTAGTGATCTGGACATTTTACCCTTCATCTTAGGGGGGGCCTGACCGACCAAGGATGCATGATAAAGAAGCCCATATTTTGGAGTTGCGTGCTTTGTTTTCAGAGCTCTGAAGAGAGCCTTTTCTGCCCCAAGAATTTGAACTGTGCTCCCAGGCTGCTTTGCAAGATTTAACAAGCTACCCCCATGGGCAATAAGCCGAGCTCCAACAAGCTCTCCAACAAGAGCAGTCAGATTTGGTGCAATGGTATTCATCCTGTTTTTTAAATAATCATACAGCTGAGCTCTATATTCAGCTAGAGATAAGACCTGGTCACAGAGTTCTTTGATATTCATCAAATCAACATCACTAACATCACTTCCCATAGATATCACAGCTGCCTCCTTCAGTTCTGCTTCAACCTCTTCTGGCAGTATCTTCAAAATTTTAAGAAAGAGAATAGAAAAACATTCATGAGACCATCTTGGCCTATGAGAGGAAAACAATATGATTACAAGTGGTCTCATGATCCAGCATGCTGTTCACAGTGAGGGGGGTATTCATCATTCATCACAGAGAGATTGCTCACTGAATGACATTTGATAATTACATTCATAAGCAGCTATTAGGCAAAGACAGCCAGTAATGCATGTGCATCAAAGCAGGATAAAATTAGTGAATATAATGTAAATGGGTGGCATTGATGATTTCACAACAACCGCATTAGCCACAAACACATACACACAGAGTAAACACCATGTTATCGCAACCAAAAAAGATCTGGATTCTACCTCAGAGAAATCAAGCTTTGCGGCATTATCACGGCTACTCATTAGCTTCACTGATTTGGCATAAAGGATGTTGTCTTGTACAATCTTAGCAAGCTCAGGAAAATGCCAACCATACCATTCTCGAACTCTCATTGCATATGTGTTGAGCTCCTTATCAAGATCATCAAGCAAACCAATGGCTTGAATGATCATCGTGTCAACCTAAAACAGAAAATTAAGCATTATAATTGCAGCACCCCAAAGATATATAGATGCTCTTTAAAAGAATCAGCAATTTTTAGGTGTATATAGTATAGCAACAAGAAACAGAGATCATTACAGCACATCACAGACTTCTGTCTACCTAATAATAGTCTGCCTTCCTTCAAACAAAACCAAATAAAAAAAATATCAAGCCTCTAAATCATATATGACCTATATAATTCTTTGCATTTTAATTGTTTTTCTAGCATTTTCCAAGAGGAACCAAACAAAAATCTTCTTCGACCAATGAAGATTAAGGCACAAATGATATCAATTGCAAAAGAACATGGACACATGCCATAAACATGTTAGCCTACATGTTTACAAAGGTATCAACAAGAAATGACAGAAGCTAATATGAAAATAAAACAAAAGCTTGAACTGCACAAATTAAGGTGCATGAATATAAAGAAAATACCTTATCAGGACTGAACTTCAGTTTGTATCGAGAAAGACTGTGAGACAAACCCAGGCTCATTGGTGCCAGATCTTGTGTAGCTAAACCAGATATAAGTTCTGTTAACTGACTCCTAACACCCCTCATCAATTCCATGACAGCATTGTTGTGAACACATTCTATTTTCTGCAATGCAAAAATTGCTGACTTAGACAGAGAGACTTAAAATTGAGAATATCTGCCATAAATAAATCGATAGAGATATAAGCAGACCAGTTTATCCTTGATTGCATTTCCAAGCTTTGAATCAGCCACAGCTAACATCTCACCATCACAGTTAGCACGCAAAAATTTCCTCAGACCTTTGCTGGTCGAGCCTTCAATAATTTTGGTAGCAGCTTCCAAAGCCTCGGACGTGTTCTCAAATTTCGAAAAAGCTTTCAACTTCACCACCTGGTGTTGGTACCAAAAAACAGTTAAATTCAAGCTCAATAAAGCTAAATACAAGCACCACAAAAGCAATAATTTCCCATAGCAGGAATGGCAACCAATTTGAAAAGGGCATGTGATGTGTAAAGTAGAAAAGTCTAAATTTGAAATGCTGGTCATCAGCATTAAACAAACAGGTTCTGCAAGTAAACATACTTAAAATCAACCAAACAGGTACTATAGAGTCCAGAAAATCCAAATAACAATACAAACATTAGACTTTCTTATTGATGCACATTAGAAATATGGAAAGTTAATTTTCCAGCAAAAACAGATAATTATTCAAGGTCTGACTCCAAATATTAATGTTTCTCTACTAAATGAGAGGAAGAACCTTTCTTGCTGTGTCTGGGCTAGAAAATTCCTTCCCCAAATCCTGCAACAAAAGAAATAAAGGAAAGATTAACGTTGACCAACATTTTTTTTAGTAATATTACATTACTTAAGCAGAAAAATAAATTAGAAACGACTGTAAACTAAATCTTAATTGCTCTGAAAAACAAACAACAGACACAAAAACATAGTTAAAAATGATTACCTCAACTTTGGATAGCTTTCCTTCATCCAAAACTTTAAAAAGGGCAAAGCCAGCCGGTGTCTCAAATAGCAAAAGCATGTTTCAATACCTCTAAAAACCCTGCAAATTCAACACCTACCCATCACTTGAAATCACTTACTTTACCATCCTAGTTCATTCAAACAGCAGAGCTACTAAAAATGTCACACAGTTTACCAATTCCCCACTTATCACAACAAGCATTCAATGATTCACAGACTAACAGCAAAACAAAAAAACACAAGCAAAGACACAGAGAGTAACTCTTTAAGGAACAAAACAAAAACCAACTTTAAGGGACATTAAAAAATGGTTTTAACTCTGAATCAACTCCAAAAGAAGAAACAAGAGACACCCACTTCAGTATCAGAGGTTTCTGTGAAACCCAATATGGCAGAGATCATGGAGCGGAAAAGTAAAATACAAACAATGAGAGAGTCGATATAAACAAAGGGAGTCTTTCATTGATTATAGGAGAAGAATGGTGGAAAAGGAGGACAACTTAGATGACAAAAATCGCATACCTTCTTACAACAACTGCGTTCTCTAGGGGAGAAAGAAAGGGCTGGCTTCTAGGGTTTTAAGAGGGCTTATATAAATTGGAGAACTAGCGTTACAAGAAGAGGTTTGGAGCGTACTCGCTGCTTATATCGGAGGCTTGGGCATTTTTCGTACTCGCTGTTGTTGGTGGACATCTGTGATTAATGAGGGTAGTTTAGGGATCTCGCAAATAAGTTGTCGCCAAAAGTTTTGTTTATTTTACTAGGGTTTTTCCGTTCACTTCTGTGTGGTCTTTATTTTTGATCCCCAATTTGATTATAATATTTATAAAAAAAATAATTAATTTTATTGAAAATAACAGAATAAGCACCCCTCCAAGTTCAATTCACATATATCTGGGAATGTTTGGCATATTTTTTTTTTATATAGGTATTTTTTAATGTATTTTTGGTTCAATAATATATTAAATTAATATTTTTCAAAGTTTTTGCTAGGTGATTTAAATGTGAAAAAATAAAAATAAAAGCTATTTTAAAAAACACCAACATCACAATCTCAAATAATCTCAAAATGTATAAAAACCTTCTCCTATGAACAGAAGATCAAATTAGTATGTAAGTGAGATCTTGACCTAATAATTAAAAGGACTTATTCCTTACTCTGCACTAAAATTCAAGTCCCATTATAAACGTTTATCATTCTCGCGGTGCCTTATATACTCACTGGATTTGAAGGATATTTAGTGAATCCGAGGATTAATTGTGATATACGTAACCTGATCCGGATACTCAAATTATTGAAAACAAAAAAAAATATCAAATTAATATAAATTTAGAATATATTTAACAAAACATTAGGATACTTTTAAAAAACAAAGACTACTAAAAAATGCTCATAATATTTTAAATCAAAATCTTGTTCTCAACTATCTAACATCTAGCATGCATCTATTTCCAGCTTAGTTTTTATGAGCTTTATAATATTTATAGATGTAGTTATTTATCATATTTAAATTTTACAATAACTTATATTGTAATAAATATAAGTTCACAAAATATTCTAGAAAATAATTTGTTTATTTTTTAAGTTTATTAAAAAAAAATTAATATATAAAAAAAGTTGAAGGATAATAATATTGAAAATGATTCAAATTTTATAAATAAAACAATAGCAATAATAAAAACCAAATATGACATAATAAATAAAAAGATGATAGAACTTAAAAAATAATTTCACTCTTATAAATTACTTTAAATAGAACAAATAGCACTAAAAAAACATTGCATCTAACAAATAAAAATAAAAATTTAATTAAAGAACAAATTTAACATATTCAATAAATAATAATTTTTTTATTTGTCCGTAGATGGACATAAAAAATTTTTAGAAAGTGATTTTCAAGAAACAATCGTCATGGAACAATCAAGGTAATAAGCAATCCATCCTATTTGTTTCTCTTACCATGGTAAAGGGGTGGTCTCTACACAGCACACGTTGAATCGACGAGTTTATGAGATTAAACAGGTTCGAAGATGATTAGCTTTCTACACTCGGCCGCTTTGTTTAGCTCGAATCAAAAACATGGGTCAAACAATACAGAAACCATCACACTTTTAAATGAGAGATCTAGCCATTTGTTTCATCAAACATCTTCATTTCTTATATAAAGGCTTCGAAAAACAGTCAATATAGCAATTTACAAACATTGCTTTCTAACACAGTCAATAAATAGATAAAATACAGCTGTTCCTAAGGATCTTGACCATCTCAGAGATGAAAACAGGAAAACCATTAAAAGAGCTTCATCAGACACCATCAATGTCTCTCCTGTTGTTTTTCTCCAGCTATCCCGCAGCAATGGGCAGGGCGGGAACATCTAAAAGCAAAAAAGATGAGCTATTTGGCATCTATAATCCACTCATATCCGTAGCTTACTGAGCTCTGAACTTGCTGTTATCATGTCTTCTGGTGCCGCTGTATTTTTGCTCTCTCTATCAGGTACCACTCCCTCCTGGCTTGAAGTTGGCATTTTCCTAGCTGGAGGAGCCGAACAGACTGGCACAACTGATCTTATCCGAACAGCTGGTGCCATGAAACGCGGGCGGACAACACCAGGGTTCATTCTTCGAGGCAAGGGACTGGCTGGATATGAATGACCTCCAGTTCGCATTCTCGGTGGAGCAGGAATTTGAGCTGCCAAATCTTGCAGTTTGGGCACTGGAGGAGGTCCCATATTGCTGTTCAGTGCAGGAGGTACAGTGGATGAAGGTACAGGCCTCACAGATCTGATCATTACAGGAGGAGCTACAGATGAAGCTGGTCTAAAACTCCCGAGTGAACTTGCTCTTTGAGGATGCTGTAGATTAACCCGAGATGAGTGGAAGGTCTGCATGTTTTGTGCCTGGAAGTCAGGAGATCTGTATCCAGAATCTTTATTACTGCAGGAAGTCCTCTCGAATTGCCTAGCTTGGTTATCTCCAGGTTGAACATTTTCATCTTTTCTTTCCAGTTCAACCTTCGTATGTTTGTCATCCACGTCAACTGGGTCCTTCAATCTTGGTTCAGCATTGAAATTGCCAACAGGGGGATCTGGAATAACTGATGTGGAGCATTGGACTGATTCTTCTGGTTTCTCCTCATGTATCTCCCGAATAGTCACCTTGGACTCTCCCTTGATTGGATCAGAAACATGATGATCTGCCAAGTACAATGGTCTTGATGTGGCAATTGTAATTCTGGGACTTACAGGTACAGGTTCTTGCTCCCTCAGAGGGCCAAAAAGAACTGAATCTGAATGGAGTATGGACTGCATATACGGAAGAATTTGAGGACCAGGAGAAACAGGCGGAACTTGAAATGCCAATAAACGGCGGTTTTGCAACTGAAACAATTCTTCTTGCTGCCACATTTGGTATATGGCCATTTCAGGGGTAAAGCTAGGGTAAGCCCAGCCTTGGCACTGCACAGGATATAAAGTTGGTATTGGAGGCGTCAAGTCCTTGCAGACAGGGATGAATCTCTCCTGGCCTCGCTGGGAATCACTTTGCTTGGAGTTCTTCATCCCAGCTGGTTGTAAAGATGCAAGAATACGAGCAATAACAACTTGTTCTTGTTCTTCACTGCTCCTTTTAGCCTCCACTGGCGAAGAAGAAGTTGATGAATTGGAAGATGTTGTGCTGTGTTGAACCACTGCAGAAATGTGATCAAATATTCAAATAGTCTTCATGACAAACAATGGTAGAATTCTGGTCAAAGTTATAGAGGCAATAATTCAATGTATAACACAAGCACCATGAAATGTATGTGCTTGATAGTTCAAAATTAAGGAAAACATATAAAAGTTTCCACAAGAATAATTTAATAATAAACCCATGTAATTCTGAACCCAAGATGTGAGAATTGTTTGCAAGGGGAAATCATTTTTTCACAAATTTCCAAGTACACAAACGGTTTGCAAATTTTAACGGATCCCACATGGGACCACAAGTAATTCATGATGTTTGTGTATGTTTCTGATGAACTTTCCTTTTGTTTATTAAAAAGCAAGACAGTCTGATGCTTGGATCACATGCATCTATGCCTTCAGCAACTAATGCAAGTGAACAAATTACATTGTACATAATGGGAAAAAAAAAGATAGAGTAGTGCTTGTTTAGATTATAACCATGTCAGGGCAATCTGAAAATAAATTGATATAAAAAGATAAAAAGCTTACATCTTTTTAGAGAAGACCAAGCAGTCATGGCTGCATTCTTCTGAGCTTGTTTCTTAGTCCTAGCTGGTTCTCCAATGAAGCTCATTCCTGCAAGCTCAACTGTGCACGAGAAGACAGGGACATGGCCAGGTCCTGATCGAATCGTGGTATACACTGGAAGCTTTAACCCAGCTCTGTGAGCAGTCTCCTGGAGCAAATTCTTGTAGACTCCTGTTTCATCCTGAACAAGAGGAAGCACAAAAACATATTGCCTGGAATATAATATGTTTTGACTTTTGAGATAAAAATAAGGAAACAAAAAGGTAACAAAAGGAAATATTAGAGAATGATGTGCTAGGAAGATGCAAATATGAAGCAAGCTATAAAGTCAATTCAAACGAAGAAGATTCAAAAACATTTTCCTGAAGCCATGAATAGCTTGTCCTGTATTCAGTTTATTTATTTTAGTCTTGCTTCATAACAAGCTTAACCTCCTCTTTACCATAAATAATATTTACAATCGCACCAGCTAATATGTTTGTGGCTAGGATGTTCCTAGGACACAAAAATAAAGGGTGCAAATTTGTCAAAATAAGGAAATCTTATAATTTCAATCCCAGTATAGTAATTATTTTTTAAAAAAAAAAAAACTGCACTCTTCAGATGACTGTACTGAGATGGACTCACATTGATGGATTACAGGTATTACTATCCCAGAAATTTCCCAGACAGTGGTTTTCTAGAGAAATTACTATTAGGAATAAGATAGTTAATTTAGAAAAAGGGACAGCCCGATCATTTAATGAAAGTCCAATTCAAATGGAGCTGTGACAATCCAAGTGGTCGCTTGTTAGTGGAGGACCAAACTTGCAATGTAAACTTACATAAACAAGATGAATATATCAATTCATGACAAATTTCAGTTGACAACACCTACACTGTTATAATGGATCTAAGAAATGCAAAGTTATAGAGCACAAAAAGTGGAGTTTTCTCCCAGATTGTTCAAAATCCGAAAAAAAGCTAGAGTTGACTGTAAATTTTGGCATGATGTTGTAGTCCAAACTCTTTGTGAGAGGGTTTATGGCTGGTGAGAAGAGAGGAAAGCACACGAAAGCAATATAATCTTGAACTGAACTAATAATAATGTTTTAATCTAATAGAAGAAGATGTTGAGACCGATGCTCACCAGAACTCCAGCAATTAATGCTCTAGAAGGGCCCCTGCTTGCTAGTGTGTTGAGAGCTACCTCAGCTGCAGCATGTTCAGCAAGCCTCAGAGTGGAGCAAAAAGTAGGGCTTTCAAAAGTCTCTCCATTGAAGTTGACAGTAGCTTTGAATCGAGGGGCATGGTCGGGCCCTTCCCTTATACATGAATAGGATGGCAGGTTGAAGCAGCTTCTTTGAGCCAACTCTTGCAGTTGGTTCTTATACATACCTCTACATGTGACATTGGAAATATATTAAAGCGGGCTGTTTGGGCATGAGGGAGAAGAAATCCACTTCCTTTACACTTGTTAATACAAAGAGAACAGGGAATTGTACAGGGAATTCCCAACTAATACTGAGACACAAAGCAACACCTTTATGCTGTAATGCTGTATCCAATTTGAAACACAAGTCAACACGTAAGATAGGTGAAGCTGAAGTAACTAGTTCCGCATATTATACAAGTATTCAATTTCATATATCTAACTTTGGTTTAGTACTATTGTCAAGCACTTGCAAAGATAGACTCTGATTGCCTGCTACCTAATCATGATAGCAGAGAAATGAAGATGGATATCTCCCATTTGTCTCCAATATCAAAGGATAACTTATTTAAACTAAGCCCGCCCAACCATTTTTGCATGAAGGTATTCGATGAGCAACTATTGACCAATGTATTCAATTTAATTATTGCTGTCAACTGTTATTTCAAATTGGCAAAGAAACTTTCATTAGTACAAGTAGTTGTGCCTGGCTTGTCATGTCAAGGCCCACAAGTGAAAACATGCTCATCTGCGACTAATGAAAAATAAATAGCTGTTTCCCGAATACAGACCAACTAAAACTTTCAAACCACCTTGAATAGCTAGCTACCGTATCAAATGATCTCAAAGCAGGCTTATTCATAGCTTCTGCAACCAAAACTGTTTGTGCTTTATTTATTAGCCAACATTTAATTCATTTATTAACCAACAATTCATTCTTATTCACATACATGAAAAGGGAAAAAAACACAAATTAAGATAAACAAAATGTGAATGTGGAATGTTTCGACTGAATAACAAAAACAAAAATTCATGTTTACGCAAACCCTATCTGGTCCACTGCACTAAACTAACTTTTCTCTTGCCGTAGTTGGAGTATCAATCTCTTTAGACAGCTGAATTTCAATAACTCAATTCAAAAGGCAAAAACAGCTAAGAGAGCTAAGAGATACCGCAAACCCACAAAATATTTTCCAAAACCCTCCTCAAAGACACCATTTTTAAAGACCCAGATAATATTTAGCATCCAACACCCAAAGATACACATACAATAAAATGGCACAAGGCCCAGATGAGGAAACAGCCAAGAAAGATCAAATCAGCTCAAGAAAGAACCAAAAAGTTAAAAAAGATATGATCTTAACTGAAAACCCAGCAAGGGAAGTGACTCCCCTGACCTGAAAGTATATGTTGCCGTCAGAATCTTCAGCTTGAATGTTCCCGATGAAGCGATGGAAAATTAAGGGGGAAAGTGAGATAAGAAGACGATTGAACAGTGAATCAGCAGTGGAGATTTTCAGGTTGGGAGGAAAGAGGGAGTGGGAGAGAGAGAGAGAGCGAAATTGACGATGACAAGAGCGACATACAACTATGGAAGTAGCAGCAGTTTTTAAGTTAATAGTTCAGGTCACAAAATTTTACCGTATGAGATGATAATGAAGTGGTAATCTGGTAATAAATTGAATTTCTTGGTTGGCTTAGGATAAACTAGCGCCTTGGTCCGTTTTACACAGTTTTTAGGGTGTTTAGCATTATGGTTTTTTTAAGTATTTATAAAAAATGAAAATTTTTCTATTTTCTATTTTAAATAAAATAAATTTAATATTTTTATATTATTTTAAAACACTTTAAAAAACAACCTCAATTCTCAAAATTATACTAAATGCTCAAAAAAATAATCTAAATGGTGTTTTTCTAAAAAAATAATTTATCATGAATTAAATTATATTTTTATCTAGTATTGAAATAAAAATATGTTAGATTCATCTATATTAGCTTGAGATAATTTGCAAAACTTGAATAATATGGAATAAAATAAAATGAAAACCTCAATATTCAAGTAATTCAATATTGAAGAATGATATTGATGATAAAAAAATCATCAAATAAATTAAGGAAATTTTAGTCACCTGACCAATTTTGTTATGCAATTCAGTCACTCATTGAGCTCAAAAAAGAAAATATTATCTCAATTATTATTATTATTATTATGACAGTAAAGTGTAGGGGAATTATTTTTTGTATGAATAGTTTTATTTAAATGGAAATGAAAATTGATAGGTGCATGGGAACAAGATAACTAGAGTTTATCACCAATAAGTAATAGTGAAATTATATCATCGATTACCACCTTCTGTAAATTTATATTTTAAAAAACAATTAAATAAAAAATAAAATGGAGAAAAATAAGTAATAGATTTGGATGCTGCAAATTAATTTGTCACGCTTGTAGTGTAATTTGTGAACTCATTTTGGTTCTTTTTACTATTTTTTCTAACTAGAATATAAAATAAAATAAATAAAATAAAACAAGAAGAAAAGGCTCAACCATGTATGCCTAGTGGGTGCCCACGTTCTTGGGGCCTAACTTTATTAGGGCAAGCAGAAGAAAAGTAAATGTGCAAATAAATTTATCATCAAATAAAACTTATTAATATTATGATCGAATATTTTTTTTATATAATAATTGTTAATAATAATTTTATCTCTTTATACTAGAATTTGGTGAGCCCCTTTCTTTCCTCTCATAAAAAACTAAAAATAAATTTGATATTAAAATTAAATTTTTAATAATTAAAAAAGATTAATCACCCGTCAATTAAAAACGATGAGGGAGTAATCTAAATTTAAAAAAAAAATTCAAAATTGCCACCTATTTTGGTTTTTAGTTTGGTCATTTGTCTTTCAATTCAATATTTTATTTAAAAAAATAATATTTGAATATTAATTTAGGATAAAAAATTCAATCATGAAAAAAAAATAAAGGTCTTATTAAATTTTTTTTAATTTTTTTTTAACTATGATTGTCTTAGTCAACATGTCTTTTGGTTATCTTAGTCAACACAATAGTTTTAAAAATTAACTATGATTGTCTTAGTCAACATATCTTTTGTTTATCTCAGTCAACAAAGTAGTTTTAATTGAAAATATATTTTAAAAAAATATGATTGTCAAAGCAAGTTAATTTTATAAAAATAATATGTTATATTTTGTGTGATTGAAAACTTAAAAAATAATGTGATGAAACCATGTTCCAAATCTATTTAAATATTTTAATTGTAAATAACAAAATTCAATTGAATTTTCATAAATAATTTATTACTAGTATTATTATTTTTCAGGTCAAATATATAATGATTAAAAATATTAAATCTAGTTTATAATAGTATTAAAATAATATTAAAACCGAAGATTAAATGGATTAAATAATTTTTCTCCAGAATTTTCAAATAAAACAAAAGGGCCGAGCTCAACGTCTAGCCGTTGCGCACCAACTTAGCAGGTCGGGGCCACATGTCTGATACTATTTTTTTAATTGGTCCCTGTCCTTTATTTTTTGGAGAATAAAAAGTGATAGACAACATATTATATATTACAATAAAAATAAATAAACACGCCTGCTAGGGCTCGAACTCACGTGTCACGACCTCCTAATCTCATATGCGCTAACCAATTGAGTTATGATATTGTTTTTTTAAAATATTTTTGAAAAAAATAAAAAATAATAATTTTATTTTATTTTATTTTAAATTAATATTTTTTGATATTTTTATGTACTGATATAAAAAATAATTAAATAATAATAATAATATTTTTTGAATGAAAAGAATTTTCAAAATCAAGTTCAATTACACTATCAAATATTTATTTATTATAAAATCATATATTAAGTCGTTTTACTTTCATTTGAATAGTAAATCACCATGATTAACTCCAATTTCTTTTATTGTATTTAGATAATTACTTTGTTTTCCAAATAATAATTATTATTTTTCCTTGTAGGTTGACCATTACAAAAAGTATACTTTGACTCAACCTTGCAATCAATCTAGGACCCCATTAACTTTGATTTTAGTTTAATAAAAAATTCAGATTAAAGTTAATCAGGTTAGACTTATATGATCCCATGAGTGAATGAATTTATATTCAAGCTTACCTTTTGTTTTGTTTAGATGTGAATTAAGTTTTACTCAAAACTCTTTTTTTTTTAAATAAATCTATTTTATTCCACATTTTTTCATTAATTTATACAAATATTGTGAAGATTGAAAAAACATTTTAAAAAAATGAATATATTTTTAAATGGAAATGTTAATAAATAAAGTGGGATGAAAAACGTGTATTTATAAACATATCAAATCAAACATGAATCTATTTAAAGTTTATTTAGAATTGTAGTTTAAGTATTTTTTTAAAATAATTTTGGATTAAAATACATTAAATTTATACTCTTTTTTTTTTAAAAAAAACAATTCATAATTTTATGGTTTCCAGAGTAGCTAATGTTATTTTAATAGCTACTCTCTATTGTATCATAGTAATTACTCTTGGGGTTCATTTTAAAAAAATAAAAAGTATATAACTAGATAAAATAAATTCTAAATAAAGATATTATCATTAAATTCTATACTCTATTTTCTCCGTGTTAGTTTTTTCCTTTCAAAGTAAATAATAGAAGTAAATAATAAAATATCTTTAATTATAATTAATCACGAGTCGCATAAAAAATTCCAAATAAGACTCTAAATTAAAATAAACAAACAAATAAATCGAAATCCCTCATGTGTTAAAGGTACTTTGGGATCCAGAAACAACGGTCATATGAAATAGTCTTTTAGTTTGGTCAAAACCAAAACCATTAATATTAATAGGAAAATAAAAAAATAAAATAAAAGTGTGCTCGCCCCACCCCACTCCAAAAGAGAGAATAATACCCTGAGCCAATCTTGTTTTTTATTTATTAGTGATTTTTTATTATGTTGATATCAAAAATAAAAATATTATTTTAATTATTTTTAAATAAAAAATATATTGAATTTTTTTTTACCACACTTCTAAATAAAAAAAATTATAATAAAAAAAATAAATATTTTTCGTTAGAAATTATTTATTTTAGTTATATTGCTATATTTTTTTAAAATTGATAGAGAAAATATCTGATAAAAATATCACTAGTTATTATGTAAATATCACAACATTATTTAATTTGACTGTAATGGTGAATATATTTGAAATTATAATTTAATTTGCGTGAAAAAAACATTAGATAAGAAACAAGTTGCAAGAGACAATAGCTACGGTAAGAAGAAAAAAAAACTTATCAATGTGTATAATGTTAAAAGGTTAAAGAATTAATTAATTTAGCTAATCCGATTCGATATATAACTGATAGTGGAGTTAAAATTGTTTTTAAAAATATTTTTTTTTGTTAAAAAATATATTAAAAAATTGTTTTTAAAAATATTTTTTTTTGTTAAAAAATATATTAAAAATATATATATATATATATATATATATTTTTTTTTTTTTTAAAATAAATTTTAACATCATAAAAATATAAAAAAATTAATTTAAAATAAAAAAATTCTTTTTTTTTTACTGTAAGAAAAATGCCATGGTTCCGATCTCTCTCTCTCTCTCTCTCTCTCTCCCTTTAAGAAATTACGAAACACCTGGAAAAAAAATCGATTGATTTTCAACTGTAAACTTTTTTCCTAATAATAATATTACATGCATGTATTATTAATAATGGACCAGCCAGTAAATCCAAGCACAGAAAAAAAGTTAAAGACCTTGACAAACCCAGCAATTCTTGGAAAAAACAACCTGCAAAAAGTGAAAAACATAGTAACCCAAGATCGAGTGCCATCTGGGGTATGTTTTTAAGATTTCAACACAATGTATCATCACTTCCAAAGCTCTAAGGTGTATCCTTTCCCTGCTGCAAGGTTGCTTTCATGAAGGTCACCACAGCAGATGCCAACTCAGTTAGATGTGAAGTGTAGCAATGATTTGCTCCTTCTATGATGTGTAGATTGTGATTTGGTATGATCTTGGCAAATTCTAACGCATCCTCCACCGGGATAACTTCATCAGTAGAACCATGAATTGTAAAGACCCTGCAATCCTTCTTGATCGCGAGACATGCTTCGTGCATATCAGTATTCAGGCGATCCATCATAGCTTCCTTGGTCACACGATAGATGACACTCCCTTCTCCATTCTTGACATCAATGAATCCATCTTGCTCGATCTTTTCCATAAAATTCTTCCCAACCCGTTCTTCAATGCCTTTCTTCAGATCATATCGGCCAGAAACATTGAAAACTGTGCTGATATCCTGATATTTTGAAGCATATAGGAGCACCACATCGCCTCCTTTACTATGGCCAAGAATTGCACTTACGCCTCTGCTTGGGCTTGCTCGGCGGAAGTGTTCGATTACAGCACGTAAATCATCAGCTTCTCTCCAGTAATTACCGCAAGAAAATGAACCTTCACTTTCCCCATTTCCAGCGAAGTCGAAACGGAAGACAGAGATTCCTTCCTTTTCCAGTGCCTTGGCAAGATTCACCATGATATCGTCTTCCTTTGTGGAACAAAGACCATGGCATAATATTACGATGTCGTTGGATCCAGTGTCGTGTAATAAGCCTACCAGTTTTTCACCATGTTTGTTTGATATTGTAACTTTCTGCTGCTCAACAACTGGGCTTTGGGCAGACAGAGGGAGAGCCATCCTTTCAGTCACGGTTCGATTGAAGGAGAAGAAGAAGCGTACCTGCAGGGAGCAGCAGAGAACCGGCTCAGAGAGAAGGCGGCGCCTAGGTTCACGAGCTGCTGTGAGCGTGGCCAGCCGGATCGGATTCTTCTCGAAGTGATGGTCACCGCCAGCTGATCAGCGAGATCGGGGCAACTCTCCCGGATTCTTCCGAGTTTCAATCAATCTCTTAAAATAAGACAATTGAATTTCAATAACTCTCAGAGACACCATTTTTAAAGAACTACTGATATTAGCATCCCAAAAGATTCTAATACGATAAAATAACACAAAACCAGATGAAGAAATAGCCAAAAAAAGATCAAACCAGTTCAGGAAAGAATCAAATTGTTAAAAAGAAACGATCTTTACTGAAAAACCAACAAGGAAAGTTAGTCTCCTTACCTGAAAGTATATGTTGAAGTCAGAATCTTCAGCACGGATTTTCCCGAGAAAATGACAGAAAATTTGGGAGAGTGAGATAACAAGTAGCTTGAGCAGTGAAGTGGAGATTGTTGGGAGTGGAGAGACTAGAGAGAGAGAGAGTTTAGTACAATTACAATATAATAAATAAATAAATAAAATGTTTAATAATATTATATTTGTTTTTATGTTTTAATTTTTAATTTTTAATTTTTTTAATATATCAACGTAAGAAATACATTAAGATTTAAATAAAATATATTATTTAAATAATTATTATTTTATTATCACAAAAATAAATAACCGATAATAAAAACACTAATACACGTGGAAAGGTATTAAAAACTATTTATTGTTATAGTCAAATGATATTATCTTCTAAAGAAAAAAATAGATGGTGTGGGGGATGATCATATTTTTTTTCATAGCCACATATTCATTAAAGTAGAGATTGTACAATATAGAATAAATTGGATATATAATTGTCTTGTATTGTGTATTTAATGCACTTTGAATTTATTTTTTTTGTTTTTCATTTCCAATTTATTATATATTATTTTTTTAATTTCATTATTATTATTTTGGTTTTTTTTTTCTAGTCCTTTTATAAAACCTTTGTTGGTTTTCAATTTTATTCTTTAATTCAAGTTTATGATGTATTTTTTATTTGATCCTTCTTTTTTTGATTTTTTATATAACACTCCATTAATTTTTTTAGATTTATTATTTTAATTTTAATTTTAACCCTCATTATTATTTTTTTATATCATTTTGTGTAATTGTTTTTCTTTATTTCATCCTTCAAAATTTTATTATCTAGGATTGATCTTTATGATTTTTTCATGGATGCCACTTCTAGTTTAATAACTTGGATCATAAGTTTAAAAATTTAATGTAAGTTTGTATTAGTTTTTCCAACATATATTTTTTATTTCATTATTTGATATTAATATTTTTAGATTGACTTTGTGGTTTTCTTAATTTTTTTTTCTTATCAATTCATTATAATATCATGACTTGAGCCATGAATTTTAAAGATTAACCCAAACTAATTCATTTCTCTATGTTTGTACTATCATTAATTAATATTTTTCTCATCTCATTAAAGTTGTTTGTTTTTCTTATAAAGACTTTCTTAGGGCGCATAAGAATCCCTACAGGTGGCAAATTATTATTTTTTCTTTGTTTCAAGTTATATATGTAATTTTTTTATATTTTCATATTATTTTGATATAATCATGACAAAAACTATTAATTTAATATATTTTTAAATAAAAAATATTTTCAAAAAACAACTCATTTAACTTTTAAGGGCATATTTAAGATTGTAGTTGTTAGTGATTTTCATTTAGAGATAAATCAAAATGATATTTTAAAAAAAATATTTTTGACATCGACACATAAAAATGATTTAAAAACACTAAAAAATTTAATTTAAAACAAAAATAAATAAATAATATTTTTTATTTTTCTCAAAAATATTTTTAAAACACAGTGAAGACACTTAGGGTATGTTTGATATTGCAATTGTTGTTGTGATTGGGACTTAAAAAAACAGTTTCATGAAAAACACTTTTAGTTATGGTTCATAATTGAAATTGAAGTGTTTTGTTAAAATTATGGTTGAGTTTGTGGTTTAATAAAATAAAATTTAGTGTGTTTGGCTACCATGCTTTTTATATTGCTATCAGCTTGTGAAATTACTTTAAATAACACACACACGCGCACACACATATTATTTTTTAAATATTATAGATTTAATAATCATAATATCATAATATAATTAATAATTCAAGTAAATTAGACACTTGTTTTTCTCTCTCTTATTAAACTCCTTGCAATTCCATCATAAACTAAATTCATACATTAAGGCCTCTGTGAAATAGATCTCTCTTCGAGAGGGAGTACCTGCGGGTGTATATTAAATTATAATTTTACATCATTTTTTAAAATCTTTTTTATTATCCGTGGATAAGTTATAATGTAATTTTACACCTTCATAGCTAAAATAAAATATTTGTTAATTTGTTTTTGATATTTTGACCAAAATCCAAGGTGGTTATTTGTAAATTAGTTACAAAATTCAATTTTTATTTTAAAACATGAGAGATATGTTATATTTTGTTTACAAAAAATACGCTTCAAAAAACTTTGAAATTTGGTTGTACGCACGAAAATAACATTTTTATTTATTTCTTTTTTAGAAATATGATCTTTTTCATATTATTTTTTTTTAAATATGAAATAAATAAAATTTGGATTGGGCATAACTCAATTATATGGGCTGACCCAGCTGTTGAGCTCGGGCTGGGCCGAGAACAGGTTCAGCCCAACAACACATGAAATGAAACGGGAAAAATAAAGAGAGGCAATTGCAATGTTCACGTATTGTGTGAGCAGTGCAGAGTGAATTAATTCACTGTTGCACTGTTCACAGAAGTGAACAGTACAAGATGGTTGATCGATAGTGATAAAAGGCTCACCTGCCACTGCTACTGGGTAGAGAAGATTAAGATGGTTTTTCATGTGGTTGTGAAGTTGAAAATGGTGGACTGTGGTGGCGGGGAGAAACCTTAGAAGGTTGCTGATGCTACTACTTGATGTCAAAATTATAGGGGGAAACTGGACTAGTGCAAGTGTTGCCGGTAAACAAAAGAGGCTGCCGGTGCTGAGCAGGTGTTGGTGGTCGTCGATGACTACTGCTGGAGGAGAGAGAGAGCTTCCCACGTGGCTGTTTTTGAGAGAGAGAGAGAGAGAGAGAGAGAGTTGTCAAGGCTGTCGATGATTTTTTGTGATTGGTACAATAAAATTATCTTTCTCGTGTATTATTCTCATGCTCTCGTCCACGTCTCCTCCCCCTCGATTTGTTTTGTTTTCCTTATTTTTTTTCCTATTTTTACCCCCAAAGTTATTCTCTATCTATCGTTCTCATTGTGCATGAAGAAATTGAACACGATTGCAAACACGGTTTTAACCAGTGTGTCATCAAGGTCAAAAAACATCTAAACGATGTTTTTGGTAAACTGCAGTTCAATTGCAGTTTTAGGTGGGTTCCACAATTGCAGAGCTGTGGTTCTTGCTTTACCAAACAATTTGGTTTTATGGTAAGCCTCAACTATAGAAGCCACCGCAAAGTTAAACACTCACTTAGTTTGATCATATGACTTTCGTTCGCTTAGGATGGACTTTGAACTGAAAACATGGCTGGATATGAAATCCTTGGAGGATCGAGCCTGCTTGTGGGTGGAAATCACTAGGCTTCATTCTCAGTTCTAGACTGTCCAGGATGTGTACTGAACTGCTTCTACCTTACTGAATATTACTGGGAACGTATGAACGAGGATTGCTTCTATGGCGGAAAAAAAAGAGACAGTTTTATGAATTCAATGCATTGAAGTTTCAACCTCCTCCCTTTTGGATCCTTCCTAATCCATGGCAGAGACTTATCAGGAGTTTTCTTGATGACTTCAAATGGCCTGTTTCTGCTGACTTCTATGATTTAGGTTTGCTGCCGTGAAGTTCTGCGTGCTGCCACTCCTACTTCACTTATGCTGCAGATGTAGACTTCTGCAGGTGCTGCTGAATTAAGTAGCAGTTCTGCTCTATCTAATTCTAGCCCAGTCTCTCTATCCCTAGTATCCTGCCAGCGTTATTGATTGTTTTCATAAGGATTTTCTTGTGCTTCTTTTGGTTTATGGTTGGACCCAAATTCTTAATTGTACATTAGATTCCCTTGTTCATAAAATTGTCTCGGAATTCCAATGCTTTGGTTTCAAAATGTTTGTGCTAAAACTCCCAGAGAAGAGAAAATTTACACTGGTTTCTATGGCTCTCAGAAGATAGAATTTGTTCAAACTTGAAACGGGCACAGCAGATAGAATTGACAATTGCAAATATGCAATAAAGAAGCATTTACATTGCATCCTCTTCAAAAAATGGCCAATAAAACTTGCCAAAGAGAATCAACTGTCAAAAACTGAATGTTTGAGAAGCCGTGGACACTGGAATAAAATCCCACGAGGAGAGAAGGCAAAAAAATTAAAAAAATGGCTGTAATTAAACGGATATAATTACATAACAAAACCTGCCATATACCTCCATGGACATGATTAAATGCCACCTCCAGAAGTTCCTGAAGATTCAGCAACATCTTCCCATCTGATGACATGGTTTGTTGCCTTTAATGAAATGCATATTCCTAGTGAAGCTTGCATTAATTTCCTGCAAACACGAATATGGAAATCAAACATTTTATTGCATGCCATTGTAGTGCAAGTACAACTTACAAGTTCACTTCTATCAAACATTTATGTCATTGGACAGAAAGATTATACATAGAAATACAAATATTAGGTAAATATTTTTATAGTCATGTTCATACAAAATACAATTCTATTATCACTAACATCCAGTTACTGGCAACCGGATTCCCTTCGAAACTGCAATTTTCCATTTTGCCTTTCTGATAGTCTTAAGCACCTACAATACATAAAAGATTATCAATATACAATCAATTAATGGATCATCTATTAGTATTGCTGGTAACAGTCTTGGTCTGAATATAAGCATAACGATAGCGCTTTGCCTTTTGGCAAGACCATGATTTCAGGTTGTACATTCCTCCTAGGTCCAAGGAGAATGCCCCTAGTTCAACACAATTCAGCCACAACATTGCTACTATCCATCCTCTCTCTTGCTAATTATACAGAACAAGCAACTCCTGCCTTGATAATTGAAATCAAACACTGCAGAATCTCTGGGAAATTAGGCTGAAAAGTGAAAACTACACATCCGTTGTCAACCTGACCAGTGAAATAAACCCAAGAAATAAAATATAAGCACCAAAATTAGCTTTGCATTCCAGCTCTACCATGTAAAGAAAAAAAAGGAATGTTAGGAATGCTAGAAAGACCAGATTATTAAGATCAGCCCCGCTAGAATTTTACAAGCCTCCTTCCTTGCAATGCAATTCATATCCACAAAAGCATTGATTTCCCTTGACAAGAGCTTTTAAGAACAATCGATGCACATCGGGACTTGGCAGATAGACATCAAAATGCTTGCAAATATGTAATGACCTTGTGACAGGAGAGTCCATACTTCAGGTCTGCCAGCAGAAAAAAAACAGCTTAAGACAGAAAGAGACAAAGAAAGAGAGTTGAGTGATTTGAGTTATACGGGTCAAAGGACATAAGCATCTGATTGCTGATCTAATCTAACAGCATCTGCAATTAAATAGACTCGGTCTATTCTATATGCAGTGAGAAACAGGTTGAAGACAAATGGAAATGCAGTTTACTTCACCTGATTCAGAATTCTGTTCCCAACCCATACACTATCGTCCCTGTCTTTTTGGGTTGGTGAAGTCACCTATGTTTGGTGAAGAAATAAATGAATTAGGTTGGCCGTCACTATCAATGCAATCATCTCAAGATTCTTGAGAACTTTTCAACCATGAACGAGACTGCAATGATTATAGAGTTATGGAGTTACAAATAAAACAGAAACGCACCTGAATTGTGAAAATGATCTAAGAGTCCATTTAGTATGACTTTTGACTTTGAGTCGTAATTCAAGAGTTGTTTTTCATAATTAAGTTACGATCAAAATAAGTTAAAATGACATTAAGTTGGAAGTATGTTTGTTAAAAATGACTTGAAACAACTTTTTTAAAGAAAGAATATGGTTGTATAAGAGAGATTCATAACTTAAAAGATACAAATTTATACTTTTGATTAAATCAAAATTTTGACTCAATTAAGTAACAAGCTTTTAATTTAAGTCAAAACTTATATCTAGTCAAACATACTAATGACTTTTCATTGAGTCAAAAGATAAAAAACAACATCTCATATCAACCTAAGTGCGTCTATAAGCAAACAAGTATTTCAGTATGATCAATTGCAACAACATCTCATATCAACCTAAGTGCGTCTATAAGAAAACAAGTATTTCAGTATGATCAATTGCAACAAGAGATATACGCAAATGACAACAGACTTTTCTCCAAGTGTACAGAGAAAAATCATTTTCAACACATATTCACATATCACACAGAGATCTGTTCATGTATCTCTTCCATGGGGACATTCATGATCATGAAAGTGGTAATTAGTACACAACAAAGAGAAAGGACCATAAGATTCATCAAAGAATAGGATACATGATGAACAAAACTTGCATGATGGGAATAAAATCTGAACTTCCTGTTCACTCTCTATAGCATGTTTTCTCAAAAGTGCAGGACTCTACCCAGCCATGTAAATTGTGACAATAATTAATCAAGGGTTTTGTCGGTTAAACTATAACAGCACAAACCAAGACTGACCTTAATGTGAATGAAAGCAGTGGCTTCTCCAGCAACATCCTTGTCAATTAGGGTGTTTTACTGCAGCTTCAAGGACCACAAAGCGAAGCATTTTCAGTAAATTCTTCATTCCAAATTTTTGAAGACAAATAATTTGCAAAATATAAAGGGGCCATTTTACCAACATCCATATGGTTTTAGGGAAAATATTTATTACACTAAAATGAAGAGAGCCGAAACTCAGCATTGAACCAGCAAGATATCCCATCACGCCATTGCAGTATGGATATATTTACCTAGCATCCAAAATTGTAGATTGTGACAACTTATCACATGATAGGGCTTGGAATACTTAATGTGCTGAATTACATAAAGGTCAAACTCCACCCTTAAAGATTCAAGCTGGCCACAATCATCCCATTTTACATCAGAACAGGAAAAAATCCTTCTCTTCTCAATGAGGGTTGAATTGCTATAGATGCTTTTTTTACATAAAAGAATTTGCAGCATAATGTCAGCACAAATGATTGTTGGATCAAAACAAAATTATAAACAGATGCATGCAACTCTGGGCAACCTCAAAATCAGTCATGGCGATGGAAACCAAGTAGCTTCCACAAACGCAGCATGTGTTCAAAATCTGCACTCTTTGGATTGATCACTCTCTGGTAAGCAATTTTCACCACAGATATATCACCAGCCTTGCCAACCATGTCAAACAAATCAGCTCCAGCATAACCTGGTGTGGACTTGGCTAATAGCACAAGATCAAGAGCCTTAAGTGCACATTTTCATTTAATTCTTTTATTAGGATCAATACAAATCAACTATGAGGTCAGCTCTAGTGCTAGAAAAGCTCACAGTAAAGTCTTTGGAACATGAGAAATCACGTATGAGATCTGAACATATGAACAGTGTAATAACTTGTGAGGTGTACAAACACCAAACTATTTTGAGGAAAGCCAAGACATGACAGATACACTTGATAGGAAAATCTCACTTCATTTTCTACCTTGAGAGCTTCCACGCATAAATCGACTTATGATTTCATCACCGGATTCCAGATCCAATAACATCTGAAATGTAGATGAATCTGCAGAGAATCCTCTACCAACCATTTCTTTGATTAGTTGTAGTGCATTTGATGTGTCACCGATTCGAAGAAATCCTTGGATTATAACATTATAAGTGCAACTATTCGGCAAGCAACCATCAACTTCCATTTTCCTAAACAATTCACATGCTTCAATTGATAGTCCTTCTTTCAAAAGTCCACTGATCATGACAGTATATGTAACCACAGTAGGCTGTATTCCTTTAACAAGAAGATTGGAGAATAGTTCCCTTGCAGCTTCAAGCTTGCCAAAATTGCACATCCCTTGAATGAGTATAGTATAAATGAAAATGTTAGGTTTTATCTTCCTCTCCTGCATTGCCTTGAGCAGTTTGAATGCCTCGTCCAAATGGCCATGTTTGCATAAACCATCTAGCACAATTGCGTAAGTCATCAAATTAGGAAGCGGGCCATAATTACACATCTCCTTAAAAAGCTTCTGTGCATCATGAGGTCTCCCTACTTGAAAAAAACCTCTCATAAGAGTATTGTAAGTGACAGTGTTAGGAGTTGATGCTTTACGAGACATTTCAGAAAGGAGTCCTGTCGCCTTGTCCATCCTTCTACTCTTACAGTGCCCATTAATCAATATGTTATAACTTTGAACGTCAGGAGTGCAACCCTTGCCAACCATGATGTCGAACAATTTTTGGGCGTCACCCATTTGGCTTCTTAAACAGTATCCATCCATCAAAGAATTGTAAGTGTAAACATTTGGTTCTAGACCCTTTTCAGTCATTGTTTCAAAAACACAACGAGCCTCTGAAATCATCCCTTCTTTGCAGAGTCCATCAACCAAAATATTGAATGTCACTGTATTTGGCATAACATTCCTTTCAAGCATTTCTTTGAACAATCTTGTCGCTTCATTCAATCGACCCAAATTGCAAAAACCGTGCAAAATTGAGTTGTAAGTAACAACATCTGGTGGAATGCCCCGATTGACCATTCCAGATAGGAATTTCATGGCTTCAGTTACCTGTTTATCTTTGCAAAGGCTATCAATGATTGTACCATATGCCACCACATCTGGCTTACAACCTTTTTCTTCCATCTTCTTGATCAACTGAAGTGCCATGGTCGTGTTGCCCATTTTGCACAAACCATTAATTAAAGTATTATAAGTAATCACATTAGGTTCACACCCCATCTTTACTATCTCATCAAACAATTTTACAGCATCAATGATTTTGGACTTAGAGCAAAGGCCGTTAAGTAGGGTGTTGAAAGTGACAGCATCAGGTTGGAGACCAAGTTTGAGCATGTTACCCAGAACAGAGAAAGCAAGATGAACATGATCATGGCTGGAGTGGCAAAGGCAGTTAATCAGTATGTTTAGAGAAACAACATTAGGCCTTGTATTTGACAATTCCATTTGTTTGAAGAGAGAAATTACAGTGGAGTAATGTTTGTTTTTCACAATGGACCCTAATAACTTGTTAAATTCCACAACGGGTGGCGCTGGACGAATGCTAAGCAACTCATTGAAAGAAGCAACGGCTTCTGCAACACTGTTAAGGTTGCTATGATTTCTACAAAACCCACCATTTGTTATCGAGGAAGGACTAACATTGGTGGTAGAAGCTGTAGAAGTAGTGAAGTGCTGGTGAATGAAGAATAAGAAAGCAGGGAGTTTAGGAAAAGCACCCATTTCCATTTGTTGTTGTTCAAGAAGATGAGAAACACAAGCTGCGAAAGTGCTTTTCCGCATCATCATGTTCGAAAGCGAAAGCAGAAGCTGTTGTCTCCACGAGCTCTTACAGAAAAAGGTAGAGCTAACCCAAGTAACTAATCTCTCTCGCACAACTTCAGGCTCCAGTTCAGTTTCTCTCTCGTGCCCTAAAACAAAAGAGAATAGCAAAACCAGAGGGAACCCAATAAACCAAAGGCTGTTTATTTCAAAGCCCAATAGAAAAGATCTCTACTTCGATAATTTCGAAGCCGTTCATTTAGGGGGGACTGAAAACTATTCTATATTTAAGTAAAATTTTAAAAATGGATTATTTATATAAACAGAAATTTTTCATCCTCAAAAAATGAATGGGTATCATGTGGTAGAAAGGGAATTATTTTTATTAAATTACTTGATTAATACAATGGAAAAGACCAATTTATCCAAATAAAAAAAATATATTTGTTAAGAAATAATAACATCATAAAAAAAAAAAAGAGCAATTGATAGAGTTTGAAAGGATATATTTCAGTGGAAATCTTGAAAAAATTACTATACTCTACCAATAATAAATAAATCCATATGCTAGATTGAGGACAAAAAATAAAATATAAAATTGTTATACAAATAATACAATTATTTTATATATTTAATGAGTAAAAAGTTCTTATATTAAATATTACAAATTTGTCACTGAATAAAAAAGCTTAAACATCACAGATTTATCATTCAATAAAAAAATCCTAGCCATCTTCTTCTCCTTGTCTTCTTCCCCTAGACAAGTGGTTTAAGTAGGAGTGGAGTCTGCCGAAGATTGCATTGTCTCGTCTGAAAAGCTCTCATTTGCATTCTCAAAGGCAGTCGATACTTTTACATCTGAGGTGCAAATTTATGTTCAGAAAGAAAACTGACAAATAAAGGATGTTTACAGAAATTAGATTGCATCCCACTTCTGCCATGAAAAATCGGAGTGTAAACAAACCAGATTATTAAGATCAGTCTACTCTATATGTACAGAAAGAGACTACAATCAAATGGATTCAGTCAATTATGAATGCAGTGCAAAGCAGGTTTAAAACATATTGTAGTGCAGTTTATTTTGCCAGCCTTAGAAGGTGCAAGAAATTCACAGACATGTGTCAGACATCTGCCCGGTCTTTGTATGTCAAAGCGTAGAAATTCACTTGGAGTTCAAGTCTCAAAGCAGAATTGAAGAAATAATGAATTCGGCTTCCAATCACCATCTACATAATCATCTCAAAGATACTTGAGAGTTTTTTCAAACAAGAATGAGACTTCATCATTAGAATTATGAGGTTATAGATAGAACAGAACGCATTCAAATTGCAAAAATGATCGTGTGTATCTATGCAAACATGTACTTCAATATCATCATACAGCAAGTGATGTATGCAAATGGAAATATAATTCTATGCAAATGTATAGAAAAAGATTGATAACAATTCACCCAAAGTTTGCTCATCTAGCTCTGCCATCAAAATCAGCATTTTGGGAATATGTATAATCATGACAGTGGAAATTGACATACATCAAATAGAGAGGGCAATAAACTCATCACAGAGAGCATGCAAGGTGATCAAGACCTTGCATGACGGGGATATTGTCCGAACTTCGTGTTCACTAACTCCAACTTTTCCAGAAGTGCAGGACCCTATCTAGCGTTGGAACTTGTTACAGGCAAGTAATCAAGGGTTTTCAATAAATATGCTAAAAGGTTTTAACTTGAAACTCTATCAGCACAAGCCAAGACTGACCTGATGAGAATTAAAGTAGTTCTTGCTTCACCAGAAACAGCCTTGGCAAACAGTGTTTTACCCCTGCACTAAGGACCATAAGCCAAATATCCATCCCTTTTTTCATTCAAAATTCCTGAACATATAATTTGCAAGCTATTAACAGTCCATTTTAACGTTATCAGTATGTTAAAAAAAAAAAAAAAACTGGTATTAATCATTGAGCATTGAACCAAGCCATTTTAGTGCATAGAACATATGTATGTACCTAGATGCGAGAATTGTAGATTCTAGAAACTTATTACCTGAGAGAGCTTGGAATATTTAATGAGACAAATTCGGTATAGGTCAAGCTCCACCCTTTTAGAATCAAGACTACCACAATCTTCCCATTTTAACATTACAATTGGAAAAAAGAACCAATCTCTTCTCAGTGAGGGTTGAGTTGCTTTAGCTTTTTGTGTATAAGAAAGTTTGTATCATCAAGTCTGCACAAATGATTCAGTCCCTGACAAAACCAGTCATGGTGATGGCAGCCATGAACCTTCCACAACTGCTGCATGTGCTCAATATCTGTACTATCTGGATAGGGGTACAAAAACCTAACTATTTTGAAGAAAGCCAATACATGACAGCTGCACTTGATAGGAAAATCTCACTTCATTTTTCTACCTAGAGAGCTTCCATGCATAAATTGACTTATGATTTCATCACTCGATTCCAGATCTGATAACAATCTAAATGTAGACGAATCTGCAGAGAATCCTTTACCAACCATTTCTTTGATTAGTCGTATTGCATTTGATGTGTCACCGTTTCGAAGAAATCCTTGGATCATGACATTGTACGTGCAACTATTCGGCAAGCAGCCATGAACTGCCATTTCTCTAAACAACTCACATGCTTCATTTGATAGTCCTCCTTTCAAAAGTCCACTGACCATGACAGTATATGTAACCACAGTAGGTTGTATTCCTTTAACAAAGAGATTGGTGAACAATTCCCTTGCAGCTTCAAGCTTGCCGGAATTGCACATCCCTTCAAGAAGGATAGTATATATGAAAATATTAGGTTCTATCTTGCTTTCCTGCATTGTTTTTAGAAGTTTGAATGCCTCATCCAAATGACCATGTTTGCATAAGCCATCTAGCACAATAGAGTAAGTTATCAAATTTGGAAGCAGGCCATGAGAACACATCTCCTTAAGAAGTTTCTGTGCATCCTGAGGTCTCCCTACTTGGCAAAAACCTCTCATAAGAGTACTGTAAGTGAAAGTATCAGGAGTCAATGCTTTATGAGACATTTCAGCAAGGAGTCCTTTTGCCTCATCAATCCTTCCAATCTTACAGTGCCCGTTGATCAATATGTTATAACTTCGAACATTAGGAGCACAACCCTTGCGAACCATGATGTCGAACAATTTTTGGGCCTCATCCATTTGGCTCCGTGAACAGTATCCATCCATCAAAGCATTGTATGTGTAAACATCTGGTTCTAAACCCTTTTCAGTCATCGTTTCAAAAACAAGCCAGGCTTCTGAAATCATTCTTTTTTTGCAGAGTCCATCAACTAAAATAGTGAATGTCACTGTATTTGGAATAACATTCCTTTCAACCATTTGTTTGAACAATCTTGTTGCTTCATTCACTCGTCCTAAATTGCAAAAACCGTGCAGAATTGAGCTGTAAGTAAAAACATCTGGTTGAATGCCTTCCTCGACCATTTCAGAAAAGAATTCCATGGCTTCAGTTACCAGTCTATCTTTACAAAGGCTATCTATGACTGTGTTATATGCCACCACATTTGGCTTACAACCCTTTTCTTCCATCTTCTTGAGCAACTGAAGCGCCATGGTCGTGTTGCCCGTTTTGCACAAACCATTAATTATAGTACTATAAGTAATCACATCAGGTTCATGCCCCATCTTTACCATCTCATCAAACAATTTTACTGCATCCATGATTTTGGCCTGAGAGCAAAGGCCGCTAAGTAGGGTATTGAAAGTGACAAGAGTGGGTTGAAGTCCAAGTTTGAACATGTTACCCAAAACAGAGAAAGCAAAAGGAATGTGATGATGGTTGGAGTGGCAGAAGCAGTTAATCAAAATGGTAAGAGTAGCAACATTAGGCCTTATATTTGACAAATCCATTTGTTTGAAGAAAGAAATTACAGTAGAGTAATGCTTGTTTTTCACAATGGACCCTAATAACTTGTTAAATTCCACAACGGGTGGCACTGGACGAATACTAAGCAACTCATTGAAAGAAGCAACGGCTTCGGCAACACTATTAAGATTGCTATGATCACTATAAAACCCACCATCTGTTATCGAGGAAGGACTAACATTGGTGGTAGACGCTGTAGAAGTAGTGAAGCGCTGGTGAATGAAGAATAAGAAAGCAGGGAGTTTAGGAAAAGCACCCATTTCCATTTGTTGTTGTTGAAGAAGATGAGAAACACAAGCTGCGAAAGTACTTTCCCGCACCATCATGTTTGAAAGCGAAAGCAGAAGCCGTTGTCTCCTAGCGTTCTCACCAAGAAGGTGAGAGCTATCCTAGTAGCTAATCTCTCTCTCTCTCTCTCTCTCAACTTCAGACTTCAGTTCAGTCTCTCTCTCTCGTGCCCTAAAACAAAAGCCAATGGATAAATCAGAAGGAACCCAATGGGCCTTTTGTTAATTAAAAGCCCAATAGAAAAAAAAAATCTGTGTATTTTGATGAACCTCAAGCCATATCCATGCACTTACTATATGAGACGGATTTTATATTTAATTAAAATTTAAAAATATTTTATTTATATAATTAAAATATTTATCATATTCAACAAATGAAGGGGTATTATGTTGCTGAAAACAACAAGGGATTTATTTTTATCAAATTACTTTATTAATAGGATGGAAAAAGATCGGCACATCCAAATAAACAATATTAAAATTTATATACTTATTGGGAAATAATAACGTCATAAAAAATATTAGAGAGATAGAATATATTTGAGTGGCAGTTTTGAAAATATTAACATGCTCGAACGAAAAACAAATCCAAATGCTAGATTGAGTGGGGAAAAAAAATGTAAATTTGCTGTAAAAATAATACAATTATTTTGTATTAAATCAGCCACGTTTTAATGTGAATATCCGAGTCAGTCCACTTATTCAAAGCAGTGTAGAACACTGATCCTCCTGCTAATTTCTTGCTCCTGCTACCATTTTGGAAGTTATAGAAACTTCCAAGCTGCTTGCATGGAAAGCTCTACTGGTACACCGGCTACTATTTTTTTTTGTGCCCATAATTTGTAGCGTTTTGTGATGAATCCTGAATTCTCACACAGGTTATTGACGTCACCTGGTGCCACAGCAGCTGCTGCGATAAGGCTAGCACAGAGACAAGAAAATGCTGGGAAACTCATTGTTGCTAGTTAATTTGCCCTTTGCTCAAGTTAGATTCTGAAGCATATCCTACCTTGCTGCTTTCGTAAAGCAATCTCTGTGACCATAAAAATTATAATCACATATTTTACATCCACCACTACTGAGAGACTTCGATTTTCTCGCTGCCCATGCATGGTTTTTACCAGCCCAGGAGAGCATTATCTGTCCATTGCTGTTCGATCGACTCCGTTAGGTTTGAGGAGGAAGACATCATTACGGCTAGTAGTTGTCATTCAAGAAGCTGAAATTCTCCATTTCAACTCGGACTAATGGCTTTTTTTTTATAATCATTTTGGAAGGTCTAAAAAATTATTGATTGCCTGCATGCATCCCTTTCCACAAGTACAGTGAATTGCCTCTATAAGAAAAAAGAAATAACTACGACACAGGGATGTGGAATACTGTGAACTTGAATTGCGTAGGGGCCGCGACTTGCGCAGCCCCCTCTACCATAAATTATGACGCAGGCTCTCCCACTTGGGGAGACCTTAAGCCAGCACCCTTCCTTTGTGCAATGGAGGTCACTGACCTAGACCATAGGTCTTCTTGATCACCCATTGATCCCGTCCAGGTAAGTAAGTAATCCGGTGGTGTGTGCTTCTTATTTATACTACATTCCTTACCTCACTATTTATACCTTATCAATGTGGGATTTTTCGAGCACTTCCGAGGTCTTCCTATATATTTGCATCACTGGACACTCTATACAGTGACTGTTTCTGAGTGATTTGAGATAATTAGTCATGTGTTTTTGGAAGGTAATATGAAAGATCGTGAGCATTTCCATTCCAAGTTCTTGGACACAAGAATGGCCTTCAGAGGATTTTTTTTTATTATTGTTTTTTCCTGGGATAGAATATGGACTTTCAGGATCTCAGTTTCATGTCCTTGAGTGCTAGATCAACGAGTGCCTCATTGACTGGTTTTGTGAAATTGGTTTGTAATCTGAATTTGTAAAAAGGGTCGGGCTATTGCTTATCCTCCCAATGGAGCTTGATTTCGCTCAAATGGAGGAAGTTGTTAGCATTTGGACAAACTAACATTTCAAGGGTTTTACCTCGTTGATGACATGAATTTTGAAAGCAAGAACAAAGAAATCAAGAATAACTATTATTCATTAATTATGTTCACAATCTCATTTCTTCTCAAACTTCTGAAGTTGCAGGTATGTCAGAAAGAAATGGAGGGCAAGGGCATGATCAATCAAGATGTTACCGAAGATAATCAGTTTCTGCTCACTTGTACTGTTCATGTCATCTTGGTCTGAAATGACAGTAATGTCTTGTTATGCGCCGACCTTTGTTCTTGCAGGCATCTGATGTTGATGGCCAGACCCCAACAGTATCTCTCAACAATTGTCAAACGGTTGTGTTGATTTCAAGCTAGAAACAATGGATCCTTGCTCTAGTGTTAGTAAAAAAGAGGCATAGAACTTGCTTTAAATATCCTAATGATGCAAGATTGCGTAAAATGATCACCATGCCGCAGAGAAAGGCTTGCTTACTCAAGGAAAGATTAGAAACAAAAATCTCTACCAAGAAGTAGTTGGTTTTGTCATGTAGATTATGCAAATTACACACCAATAAAAAGTGCAAATGCAGACGTGTCGACTATGAATATTGTCAAATGAATAGCCCCCTTATGATACTGTTACTTTAAATTTTATAACCATGAATCAATCTGGGTTCTGGTTATGTTTGCTATAAATTGGGTGAGCGTCCTCATTGAGGCTACAACTGGTAATGCCGGGATTAGCTCTACATGACAGATCATGCCGAGGGCCATCCTTGATAAATCTGACGAGATACTAAACTGCACACCAAATGGCTATATACATGCTCTAGCAAATTGACAGCCCTTCCGATCGCAAGGTCTTTAACAGTTCATGGTACTGTTTGGATGGGGCATAAACAACCGCAACAAAACAACTACCTATTTGATTTCCCAGCCATCATCACATGTTCTCTCAATTAAGGGCTCTCACTGAATTCTTTGCTCGCTGCACCTGTCAAAAATACCCATATCTGATTCAAAGATCCATTCCTGGTGGTCATCTTTAGATCTTTGATATTAATCAATGCTGTCACATTTTCAACCTAGCATCTATATCAGCACGACGTTCTTGACTAGTATTGAAAAACAGGTAGAACTCGCAATGTATGCAATTCAGACCAGATACGATCAAAGGCCACAGTAGAGGAGATAAAGTTTAGATACATTTTGCAGGGGCCGCGGCTTGCGCAGCCCCCTCTACCACAAATTTTGACGTAGGATCTCCCTCTTGGGGAGACCTTAAACCAGCACCCATCCAAAGTGCAATGGACGTCACTGACCTAGGCCATGAACCTTATTGATCGCCCATAGACCCCGTCCAGGTAAGTATGTTTCAACGATGCTTCCCGTTTTATATTTATACACGCGGACCTTTGTCTCTTCACCTGTGTGTCCGATGTGGGATATACTTGGATGATTTCTTTGAATATCAGTTTGAATCGAAGCTCGTAAACCATCAGGTTGTAGCAAATGGCCTGCCATAAACACCATCGATCTTCCAAACTTCTGTTTGATGATCTTGAGCCACGCTGGTTTGTTGGAGCTTAGTGAGACCTCCAAGGAAATACATCTCCAACAAACTACTCTCTCCCATGCTGTAGCCACCACAGACCCACCCCAGCACATGTCCTTCATCCAGTCCCAGCCACGACAGAACCTACAGCAACATTAGACGCCAAACTCAAGCCAGAAAGAACTAGCAGCTACTCTCCTCCTCAATTGGCAAGTTTTGGGAGGAATACTATAATTTCTAATAGTTTTTTTTTAATTGATTGGAGTGTATTTGGTTTTTGAAGATATTATTCAACCACTTTCATGTGTATTTCTAGTTTTGTTTGCTAAGCCCTTCGAGGTTATCCCTCTTTCCAGGTAAATAGGAGCACTGGAGCAGTTTCTCTGAATTCCTTCCTTCTGCATCGCGCTTTTTTTTTTAATAAATAAATCCAATAAATACAACCAAGTAAATATCTCAAGGGCAAAATAATTTACTTATATTTATCTCTCAATTTGTTTAGTTTATCTTTTAATTATTTTTAATGGTGTTTTTGTTTATTTACTTTGTACCGGTCAGTTTCGTTTTACTTAATATTTTATTTTTTTTATTGGTATAGAATATTTCAGTTTCAGAGCATTTCAGCATGTCGTTTTGATATTGTACTGTTTATATATAATTAATTAATTATATATATGAAAAAAAATTAAAAAGAAAAAATATTAAACATAATTTTTATTTTTTATGAAATCAAAGTTGCCGAAACAATTTTATTTCTTTATAATATATATTTTTAATTTTTATTATTTTAATTTTGATTCTTTTATATATATATATATATATATATATATATATAAACAATGACAACAATTTGTCCAGTCCCTTACGAAAAGCACGGTGATAACAATTTGTCTAGGCGATGGGAGATGAAAAGTAGGAAAGCCAAGTCAAGTGGGAGATGATTTTTTTCTGTAGCCGAAACGGCATAGATGAAGTAATACCGGCACGTTTCAGTTGGTATTTAACCGAAAAATCCGGAACGGATTAAAATTTAAACCAATGTAAAAACAATGTTGTTTTGTCTTGTTTTTTTAATTAATACGAAATGTTTCGATTGTTTTGGCCAGAACAAAACGAAACTAACAACTATAATAATTATTGATTTATTTAATTATATGTTTGGATAATATTTCCAATTTACACTTTGAAATTTTTTATATAAAAAACACTTCCAAATAACCAGTATATAATTGTTTTCTTTTTTTTAAAAAAAAATATAAAACCCGCATCAACTAAATGGTATATAAAGAAGCTCTAGAAATGTAACAAGTACATGTTATGATAACTTAGAAAGGTTGCCATTTATTCGTTCAAGTCTTGATTATCTTACTACAAGTAAGATTAGCATTTATATGCACAGAAGCATTGCTTTGGAACAGGCGGTGCAGTGTACAGATCGCAGAGGCCCTTTCCGCTATATCGATTTTTACAGTCTTCCCAGCAGCGATCTTGACCTTTGCAGGTCCACACTTTGTGGCAGTCTCTTGCTTCAACCTTGAGCACTAGTTTCTCACCTGCAAGGCATGAATATAAATAATCTTGAGATGATAATAGGAGTCATCAGTAAAGAGTAGAGTACAAGTTTTGATTTCCTTATTTATGAAGCTGCGATATTCGAGATGATGCCTGCAATCCATGGACTTCTAGATAAACAAGTTCGACACTTGTAAGTAAGAATTATCTTATTTAATGAATAAAAACTCGATTGTTTCATATTTTTATAACAGATAAATATATTTTTATAACAGATAAATATACCGACTAGAACTTGAGACCTGTTATGCAGATCTCAAGCTTATTACGCCACGCCCCTTAGAACATGTAAGAAATACCAATCATCAAAATGTTACAAGATATGAAGAACAGGCCATTACCAGAGGAGGCAAGCAGGAGGACAAACAGGAAACAGAAAGCAGACAGTTTCACCATCTTCAAGAGCGTACTCATGTTCTCTGTTAAGCTCGTAAAGAGGCGTTTGGGCACCATTGCTCTTTATAGGACCTGCTTTTGCCCTTTCATTTACATTGTGGATAAGCATGGGAAAAGTTCTCTTTGGTGCAAATATGATTCAGGTTACTTTTTCATGCCATTTTCTTAGTCTTCCACTCAGAATGCTAAAGAATAGAAGTAATAACAGAGTTGGGTCAATGAAGACTATTGGGTCTGGACCTCTTTAGTCTTCTTCTAGAAAAAGGAATGCTGCAGATACCCTAAAATATTGCAGCATCTGTAAATTATCAGCCAGATATTATTCAATAACTTATTTGAAAGTAGGCATCACTTTCTAGTCTGCGCCAAACTAAACTCACCCAATCTGGTTCAAACACTGCTTTCTGTAGGCCAATGGTGACACCTTGAAATCAGGGCTTATTGGCATCGACAAGTTGAAGTTCAACCCCAGTTTGACATCATACGATACAACTTTGTTGTGGCAAGAGAATTGAGGATTTATTGGTTAATCCTGATAAGAAGTCTGATTCTATTCCATGATTTTAGATGATTTGTTATTATCTTGTACGATACATATTTGTTACCTTTGTTTATTTTCTATTACATAGGATCTGTCAACTGTATATACATTATATAATGAGAATCAACCACCTCGAGATTATTGAGGGATTACAACCATACCTACACAGATTCTTAAACATTCTTAAATCCAATCTACGAAATTTGCGGGATGCGCGTGCGTGTGGCCAAATAGAGAAGCATGTAACACACATTCACTTTTGCTTTGCTAGTTCTTGGCACCTTTTTCTATCCTAACTGTAGTCTACTTTCTGAGATAACTTGCAATTTAAGGAAATGATTTAGGAACAGTAACCCCACCAGGAAACATGGAATCAATCCTGGAACAATGGAATCCAAACCCTTAGCACAAGAAAACGGACATCTGAAATCCACTTACATTCATTAATGAACTTCTTTGGAACAGACGCTCTGCAACTAGAACAATGTCATGTCCATTGAATCGGTTTTTACAGTACTTCCAGAATCACAGTTTCAAATTCTGTATCCTGCTCCCCTGCACTATAGATACCGGTTGCTCATCAACTTAGCAGCTCCAAGTCTGGCAGCAACCTGCTTCCACCATAGCATCACCTTCTTGTCTCTGCTATCACATTTAGCCATTAGAGCACAGGTTCACAGCTGCATAAAATCCGTTGACAATTACTGACAGCTAAACAAGTATTGATATAATAGCACACATGCGCCGTTTATGCTTTCAACTTGATAGTTTTCTCGTTTCAAAAAAAGTAAAGGGAGGAATATGACGTACAAGCTAGACAAATCGAAAAGTCAAGTCAGAAACAGGTACAGGATATGGAGGCAACCGATTCGTCCACCATCAAGAATATAAACATCGCGTTAATTATCTGCTAACAACTCTTCTTTATCTGAAGGAAAATTGTTTGTAGAGTTACTTCAGGATTTTCTTTTAATTTGATGCAAATCTTGGAAACTACCCCAAGAAGAGCGCTTAAAGACGCAAATGTATCCATGACGAACAATACTAACAGTACATCTGCCCACAAGATGTACAGCAGCCTGACTATGAGACCGATTATCTGTTTAATTGATAAATGATTTACACACAGATAGATTCATATCACCTACATTATGAGATCAGCTCTGGTGTCAAAACACAGGCAACTGTAAAGTCACTGGCAAGGGATAGAAATCAGCCATTAAAGTTGAATGCATGAGTCTTGCAATAAACTCAATGAGGTAAAACAACTTGAATGTTTCTAAGAAAGCCAATATATGACAAGGGTAGTTGATCATTCACTTCATTTTTCTACCTTGAGAGCTTCCAAGCATAAATCGAACTATGATTGTATCATCAGATTCCAAATCCAATGACAACCGAAATGCAGATGAATCTGCAGAGAATCCTCTACCAAACATTTCTTCAATTAGTCGTACTGCATTTGATGGATCACCGTTTGCAAACTTTCATGGTCCAACTAGCTAAAAGGAGTCCAGTTACACAAGCTAGCATGGTTCGCAAAAGCAATCTCAAAATACATTAAGAAGTTAATTTAAAAATCTTTTATTTTTTAACCGCTGAGATAATTCTTGACTGTGTAGAACATTGTCCATGCCTATATGTTTTTTTCTTTTTTAAAAAAGTCGACAATTTTTTTTTCCGAGCCACAGCGGGCGCAAGCACAGGGCTGTTGGGAATCTAAATGGTTAGTATTCCCTTCAACAGAAGAAAAACTTATTGTATCATGGTAGACGCGAACTGTTGCCGGAGACGCAGAATTAAGAGCTCAAACGATTGAACAAGATTTGGTTGGTCAATAACAGTGTAAGGTAAAGGAGAGGATGAACGAGGAAGGCAGGGAATATATACAGTTTGCTTTTTCAAAAGGTAATTATCTAATCATGCTTCCACCTAGCCAAATGCTGTAAGAGGTTCTGTACACTGGATAAAGATTTGTTGCAAAACCTTATCGAACATGTTTTATAAGTCAAATGTTCATGTTCATACGTATATGGTAAAAAAAAATTATCCAAATTTTATCAAGAGATTCTATAACAAGGCTAGCCTGCTGTGCTGGTTGAGGGCGGTAAGACCTTCAAATCAAGCCGGATAGATGCTTTTTATTAACTTTTATTAGTTTTCTGTTTAAGTTTTAGATTTTAATTAGCTTTATTTTCCCATATGCTTTGGATTGAGTCTTCATTTTCTGCTGGGGTTGGTTACAGGCCGATTTAAGCTATTCCAATATTTTTTTTACTAGCAGATATATGGAGAGGATGATAATAATTGAGAAAAACATGCGTCTAGGGTTCTTGTTTTCACCTTTTTCCTTTTTCTTTTTCTTTTCTTGTTCTTTGTAGTTAGGTTTGGCTTCGTCACCATAGCACAAGACAGTTAACAGCTCTGCACTTTAGCACTCCGCAACGAAGTGAATTGCCCCTTCAGCAAGCAATAACCCAAAGTAATGGGGTTCTTTCCTGGTGATTGTTTTTTTACAGAAGACTAACAATGCTTGAAGCTGCGAAGAGTGATTTGGTAGTCTTTTTGTTAAATGTTTTACATGCAAAACAATGTTTGTAGATGCGGAAAAAATCAGTGAAAAACACTCTAAATAGAACGGGAAATTGTACGTTAATATATTGCAAATGCTTAGGGAGAAACCTTATTGAAGTAGTGATATAGGAAACATCAAGCACATAACTAGGACAACTTGACTGCAACGCGAGATAGTTATACTATGGTAAATGGAAGATAAAGTAGATACTTGTAGAGTGGATGATATATAACAAGCCAGACCCATGAAACTTGTGAAGTCACCTCAGGAAGCTGTAGAAGGCCTGGCCATTTGCTCATAGACATATATAGTTAATCATTCTGGATTTAGAGATCACACTGCCGAGCCATTGTATTTCCTCGCAGCCTCTCTGCTGTCAATGGTTGATGTGTAACCTTCATCTCTTGCATATGGTCTGGATGAAAAATTGAAGTTGCCATATCGCCTTGAAGCTTCCTTGCTGTCAATGGTATTTGTATAGGTTGGTTCTGTGTACCGGGATCGTGGAGAAGTCGAGACAGAAGGTTTTGCAACTTCTCTCAGTAATTCCACAGCAACACGGATATCATTTGTTGCACCAGAGAGGGAAGCATTGGGTGGCGCAGCCCATGATGACTGGCTCGGCCTTGCCCACCCACCACCGGTGCTCATGGTGGGTTCCATGTTGCTACCTTGTTTGCGGTAATAATCATCATAGTAGTTGTCATTTCGATGTCCATTACCTCTGGGATTTGTCAGGTCTCTGTTGTTGTAACCGTTGTGCTCATCGTAGCCACCAGTGTAGCCATCATAGCCAGTGGGTTTTGGGGTAGGGCGCCGAGATGAAGCATCCCAAGGAGCAACCTTGGGTCGGCTAGCCTCAGTTTGCACTACGGTGATGAATTCCTCAACATTTTGAGGGCGACCATTTGCAGAAACCAGAGGCCTACGGAACTTATTCTCAGCTCCATAAGGTTCCTCTGACAAGCGAGGGCCATGCCTGTCTGGCTCAACAGATGAATGAACATGCCGTTCAACATACCTCTCAGTGTTTGTAACATAGTGATCTGCATTTTGATCATGGCCGTAGGAAATAAGAGGCCTTTTCCTCCCATCAGCACCGATGATTACAGGTCGGCACACATGATCAGGAACATAGCCTGTTTGGCTCTCATAATCATCAGAACACGGTGGGTTGTTGCTGGTGTAGCCCCTATGTGAGTATTCATACCCAGCCATCACTCAGCTTTGTGTAGGAACTTCTTCCCTTAAAAGACTCTTAAGCTCAAGCACTTGGATTTCTTTTCTTGCTTATGAAAGGTGTTAGAACTACTTCTTTTATATATACAAAATCTGGTCTCTCCTGTTCAAATGAATGATGTAAGGTTCACCTATACAGTGAGCAAAAGGATCCTATGCTGTCTTTTTCCTTGCACTTTGAGATTCCCTGAAAGTTCAATCCACCAAGCAACTTGTTATAGAATCATATTCTCAGAATTTCATGACAGTGAATTCCAATGCTCCTCTCTTGGGAAAAGTTGTTCTGATAGAAGGGTGCTCCTTCAGGATGAAGATTGCAGAATATATGGCGTCTCCAAACAAGAATAAAGGAGAGAAAAACAGTATTAAGTGAATCACTTTTGCTTTGCCCACCTGTGAAATATAGAACTGTAAACCATTTTAATCAGCAACCAAGAAACAGGAAAGAACAGGCCTCTGGCGAGACAGAGACCTGGGAGGTCTGGATTCTACTCTAAAAATGGCAATACCCGTCAAACTTGCAGGGATTGAAACCGAGGTACAGGAGCTACAGCTAGAAGCCCCCAATGTTTTCCTTTACAAATTTTTGACGGGAATGAACAAAGTGATGTAGGAGATTCTGAGGATCTCTACCATATTTGGATTGGTTGTAAGTGGACTAACGGAGCACCTACGGTATGTTTAGTGGAGTTAGTTTAATTTGTTTTTTCGTTAAAATTCGATTTAAAATTAAATTATTATTTTTTATATTTTTAGATTGATTTGATGGGTTAATGTTAAGGATAATAGTAAATTATTTTGATATATTTTTTTAAGTAATAAACAACTACAACAACTCTTCCCTAATAAATAAGTATATATTTATGAAGTAGAATAACAAGTTTAAGATATTATTTAGTATTGCTTTTTAAAAATATATATATTTTTTTATTTTAAATTAAAAAATTGGTATATTAAGATTAATTTCATGTATTGATATCAAAATTAATTTTTTAAAAATAAAAAAAATAATTTTAATATATTTTTAAATAAAAAATATTTTCAAAAATAACCTTAACGACATTTCTAAACATTAAATTTAGAAAAAAATTAGTTGCAATTATTTTTTTAACAAAAATAGATATATCATTTTATCTGTTAAATTTAACTAGGTTGTTTTTATAAATAAAAAAATTCTCTAAAATTATATCTTAATAAGTCGTTTAGATTTTTTTTTAACAAAAATAAATACAATATTTTCATCTAATAACCATAAGACCGTAACAGGATCAACTAAACTGTATAAGAAAGTTTTCTAAGGTGGTTTGGACTAAGTTTTAAAAATATTTTTAAATTTAATTTTAAATTTAAATTAAAAAAAATATTTTTAAAATATTTTAATGTGCCAATGTTAAAAATATTTTTTAAAAAATAAAAAAATTATTTTAATATATTTCTATATGAAAAACACTTTTAAAAACAATTATAATCGTATATTCAAACAATAACGGAGGTTGGTTGGTTATTTCGTATCTATTTTAGGGTTTTCTTTTCTTTTCAACATAGATTGGCAGAATACCTATCGTAGGTTATTTTCAGAATAGTTTTATAACAATATTATTCAAACTTTTATTTTTTTGTCTGAATAACGTAACGTGTAGGATTCTCTCAAGCCTTTCACGTTTTTTGTTTTCGTAGGTTTCCCTAATTTAACTACTGCAGGCTGCATCACAGAAAGCTTCTCCAACTTTGTTTGTTTTTTCATCATGTTTTCAAGACACATGGAATCACAATGAACACCACAATATTAAAAATGTCCATGTTCCACGTCAGGAATCCCCCCACCCCTCTCAGGCCTCCACCTATACCGCTAAATAAAAGGCTGAAGAATCGCATTCGGCTCATCGTGGACTGTGACCTCCATTACTGGCAGGACCATTGAAGTCCTGCTCCAGTTTCAATTTCAGACAAACTTATCTTCTTCATTTTCTCCAACTTGTGGTGAATTCTGAATATCTACGCGACAATGAAAAGTAGGAGGTTCATTCTTCGACGCAGCTGAAAACAGCCATTTCCTCCTTTTGCTTTCAGCAAAATCATTAAATAAGTAGGATCAAAAGGGAATGGCAGCTTTCCAACTACTGTCTTGCATGTTTGCTTGTGAAAGCATAATCAGGGAAGATAAACTTTATGCTGCAAGAACATTTGCTTTCGCAGCCGACATGTAGAATCCATCACCAGGATCAGAAAAGTGGCTCTGATCGCGGTGTGAAACAGCCTCTAAGATGTGAAAACAATGTAGTGCCATGTGTCTCCCTGCTCGATTTTGTTATCATTTCTGCGTACGCATGAAAGAACATAGTTTAACTTCGAAACTTTGTTCATGTGTAACATAGAAAAACACGAAACCATTGTTTGCACCACCAGCCACTGAATTTAAATGGGAATCTGCCATGCTGATTCTGTGGGTAAGTTTAGTTTGTTCAGAGTTGCAAATCTCAAGGAATTGAATGGTCTTTCTTTAAATATCATTTTAGGTGATGCTGCACCAGCTAACGAGAATCACAAGAGTTGAAGAAAATGACCACCTCAAGTGCAGACCGTCCGATCTTGTCTCTAAAATCTCCGTATGGTCACAGTATCATCTATTTTTCATCCGCTAATATCAATAATCTGAATGCCAAGATCACATAAACACAATCTGGATAGTTAGAAATGAAATTTGTCATTCCTCACCTATTGCCATTGATTCCATCCATAAAACTGGTGGACAGTGATGTAAAGTTTCCTAGCATGTAATGGAATGTAGTGTATCTACTATGAGAGAATCGATTGACATTTTCGTTATTACATTACAGTCTACCGAACCTGTAAAAAGAATGTGTGAGACTGCAATCCTGTGTAAACAATAACATCTAAATTTTGCTTTATTCCCCTCCCTTTTTTTCCTTCTGCTATTTGTCAGCTATCAGAACCTGGGAAAGAGCACCATATGCTTCACACTTGCACTTTTTTCTACACATAAATCAGCTTCAAGCAATAAATGGTGGCAAAAATTTCAGGTAGGCCAAGTGCCTTGTCTTTCTATTTTCTACGGGTCAAATGCTGGAACTCCGGGCAAAGGAGAATTGAATGCACGATATAATGTTCTATCGATGATACTTCTATAGGGATCCTCTTCTCGCTTCTTCAACAAGTAGGCGATACTGTTTTGGACTTCAGATTTTACATGCAAGTACAACTGGCTTGCATTTTCTTTGTCTTCCAGCATCTCTTTCATTCCCTTTGTTTTTATGGGTTTCCCAAACAGGAAATAAAAGCGGCCAGGTACCTTAGGTAAAAGCCCAGGGATGAATAGATCTGTACTGGCTACCTCCCCTTTACTTTCGTCCCTGTGATCAGATTCAGATCATAGTCAACGCCAAAGCAATGAAAAAACAGCAGCACCTTAGGCTACTTTCAATTACAAGGAAAATTTTACTCACCTTACTCTAGAACCTTTACTCTTAAGGTCTCTGATGAAGTCATTAAGTACTGGGATTTTCATCAAGTCATGGTAATCTAAAGCCAACTGCACCACAGAAAAAGGAAATATTTTCATGATGACCATATATTTCACAGCCAAGTCTGGAAAAGAAAGCAGTATTTTATAGAATTTCTTGGGGAGAGGAAACTAAATGGTTCATCAGGAGGAGAGGGAGATCTTAGAGAAACAGATAATGTGGAAGTAACACTGTTATGAAAATAAAGATATAGCTAAAACCTGTTATCTATTCCTTCTCCAGCAAGAATTGGAATATAGAAAGATGTTATGTATTGGAAGATTTTGTGGTGTCATGTAATGAACTGATCAAAATGCTTCAGCCATCAAAAGAAGGCTCGTGGACTATTACGCACGCGCGCGCGCACTCACACACGAAACTGATGAAAATAAAATCCAAAGCTTACTTCTGCTATATCATCTTCTCCTACAGTTCCAAATGGTACAATTGTGGCCCCAAACCTTGCTGCCATTCTCACAAATTCAGGTTGATCAGGCCAAATTAACTTGTATGCTTCACCCTGAAAATTAAAGAAGCACGAGACTAAAGATGTCACAAACATTTGGGAAAATATAATGCAATAGTTAAAAAGACCAAATAAGGCATTGTATTTTGATGTGTGTGATGTCCTTGCACAGCAGGTTCACAGTATTCCAGAGAAATGTATGGAGGTGACTTAGCTAGTGCCTTTGAGGGTGGTCATAGGTCTAGTCAGAGCTGGAGATAAAAAGTGGTGACCAGGTGGAAGCCAATGTGATTTGGTCAAAGGGTACTTACACATTTAGACTGCAAATATGTTAGAAATTTTCCAAACTGACACTACATCTTCACGTTATCACTTGTTTTAAAAAATGAAATGAAGAAGATATTCACCATACAAAATTACAAAACTTCTAGAATGCATGATTTTTAGATTTAAAAGAACTTTTTGAAATGAGAACAAGGAACTCAACAGTTGGCATACCTTGTAATGCAGAGCCTCTCGTTGACCTCCAGGATAAAGAAGCACATGTGATTTTGTTGAAAGCAATTTGAAAAGATTGCTTGCTGAGACAGGTACTGCACCCATTACTTTCATCCAATCAGATACAGAAAATTCAGTAGCTAAATCCTCGAAATTCTCTGAAAATAGGTCAGGGTGCGCTACGCCACGAACCATAATATTCTTCTCTTTCAAGAACTCTTCTACAAGAGAATAAATTTCAAGTCCCATCAGCATGTGGTAGCCAATAAATAAGACAGGACCTTCATCTGGAACTCCAGCAAGACCTTTCACTATCTTGCCATCATCCAGAGTGGAGAACAGAGCTGGGCAAGTAGCTAAGCGGAACAACCTGGAAATCACATGATTCTAATATGATCAGCATGAGCCACACCTAGACAAGCTTTTAGGGCGTGAGATGCAACTTAAAAACAGTTGTTCAGGCTGGTCTGCAGGGAAGCCCAAACTGTGGGAACTAAGCCTAGGATTTCGACCAAGCCTCTTTCCAATCAGCTGAATTCATATAATTCATAAATTATGCAACATCTGTGGTATATTTTCTAGTAATATAAGTCTCTTCAATATAATTTTCTTAGGCATCTACTCATGAAGAGAGGACATCCTTTGTCTGTTTGCTGGAACTACAAGAGAATTTTATCATCATTTTTTGTAGCTTAAACTTAATGTGAAAAAACAGAATAAAGCAGCAAATTTATCAACATTAACAGCTTTGTGCTAGTATGCATCAATGTTTAATGGAATTTATAATTAAGAAGATTAAGAGGAGAGAGAGAGGAGAGAATGCAACTATCAATCAGACACGCCAGGTGTACACCTGGGATGGGAGGGGTTAAAGATGGCCAGATTGTTTCTCTTGTGAAACCCCACCAGCAGAAAAGAAAATGAAAAGGATAGAAGATGAAGAAATGGAGTGCAAAGCAACACTCATTCAGAGCAAATGGCTAAAGGATAGACAGAGAGGATTGAGCAATGTAAGTCAAAATCTTCACTTATTATCTGGACCATGTATGAATAACAATGAATACTCTGGGCTTGACCAGGGTGAAGTCTCCATGTCATCTCATTCTAAGCACAAAGTGTTAGTCATACATCCAAGACCTGCATATAACAAATTGCTAAGCTGACTTACCCAGTCACTTCATCAAATGCACATTTGAATTCAGACATGCTAGGTGGCAGAAAGTCAGAGACTAAATCAAGCCTCTTTGAGCGACGGTATTTGCAGGTACCTTTGATAATTGTAAGCAAATTAAGACCATCTTCCTGCAAATGAAATGAATAGAAGAAGTCATGTTTGTCTTCCTAAAATGAATTAGCATTAAGGAAATAAAGCTTCACTGCACAAAACATCAAGATGTACAATTTATGGATGCAAACACTAGATTTACAAGATGGCCTCTATTCAGAAAACTAAAGTCGAGGAGTTACAGGAAATGATGGTATGGGCTATCACTCCAAAAACTACCTCATCAATGGAATCATTGGATCTAGCATACATGATAGATGGTAAAAAATAAGACAGAGCAGGGTTATTTAAAATGATGATATGCATCCTGAAACAAATAATGAACTGGTCAATTGATATGATGATACATGAAAGTGTTTTATTTACAATTAGAAAGTCGTTCAAAAACTTTTGTGATCAGAAGCCTGTTGGTTTGAAAGAGCTCAAAAGGTGTCTATGATAAGCATAAAAACATTTAAGATAGAGACTTATCTTCACAGTTACTCTACTTATTTTAGACACAAGGAAACACCACTTTTTTCCACTTACCATTAACATGGAATGCCCATTGTCATTGAAGTAACGAACTTTGCAGTTCTTTAATGAACTTTTAAGACGGTAAGCTTCATCTTTACTAGGAAGCAAGTTATCATTTCCACTGCAACACAAATACAGCACCATCTTCAACATCCATCAATATTAACCAAATCGAGAGAGAATCACATATGGAATCTCAAAGGAAATCAGTCATGTGAAGAAAAACTTGGCTAAAGAAGTGTCTTTCCTACAAGACATAAATCCATCATCCAAACACATACCTGGATAGTTTATTGCAAATGTGTTAACAGTTATTAATATGACATAGAAGTTCATTGCAAATTACTGCATATTCAAAGGCATCAAGGGTTTAGAGTTGACAAGGCAAATAATTTAGTGAGTATTCAAAGGCATCACAGGGTTTAGAGGTAACTAGGCACATAAATGTGCAGAACCTGCAGGATTTCACCAACGCATGGGAAAGGGGATCTTTGTTCATGTATGTTAAGGTGCCTCATATAGATGTTTACGAAGCATAATATCAACCAGTTATGGGCTTCAGAGAGAGAGCTATAACAAGGAAAATAAATGCAGCATGCTTGATTCTCTTTTATATGCCGTGCTCTATATTTACAAAATCTGCAGAAGATTTTGTTCTGACTCTATTCTTTCACATAGCACAGTAATTACAGATGTAGCATTATCAGTGATAATCTTGATGCAGTAACAGTTAGCAGAGAAGGACCATTCAGATAACATAAGATATACAATGAAAAGAGAGGCAACAACTTATGAACAGAAATTGTATAAAGGAATCACATTAACTGTAGTGAGAATAAAAACCTGGCAAGTACTAGTGCTTCTGCTTTTACAGCATGAAGACGGGAATTAACATAAGCAGCAGCAGATTTAAGCTGCTTCAATCTCCAAATAAGAGTCTCCTTCGGGATGATATCAGACAAAACCTGGAATGACATAACAAGCAATACTAGAAGTTAAAATCAATCGAAAGGATTGGCCAGAAAACAAACCAGAGGCACATGAGGTGAACCTCACAGCAAGTATTGTTGGTGTGTGCGTGTGTAGCTAAGTTAGCATCATGATACTATAATTAGCTGGGATCACTGAAGCAAGCATGATGAATCATTCAAAACTGGTGGGAATACTTGAGAATAATTAGCATGTGATTGCCACATGCTGAGTAAAATGTGATAAGTAGGGTTATGATCAAAGTGAGAGAACAAAGCATATTGCAGTTACCTAATATCTTCCAGAAAGATGAAGGGAATTACTAGGACAAGGTGAATTATACACCTACAGATAACCATTTCACAAACTAAAACTTGTATATTAGAGAGGACTGGCATGATTCAGTATTAGTTATTATATGTAAGTCGAAGATATTACACAACGTTCTTTGGATATCAAAATAATAGGTTAGATCTAGAGCATTTTTTGTGCTAGTGTAATCATTCTTATCCAAGTAAACACCAGGGGGGAAAGTGCAAAGCTAAGCAGTGTTCACGTTTCTTACAGAAACAGAAGGTAGCAAAGCAGTAAGATTGTGATACAATCGTTGAAATTGTAGTCTAGGAGGAAGCTTGTATTCGATGTTGGCCATTGCCATCTTTACTGGATTACCTGGCATCACAAAAAAGAACAATCAAACAACAAGATAAGGAAATGATTCTGAGACAAACAAACAAGAAGAAAAAAAAGAAGCAAAAAGTAACGGTAAAAAGCTACAGGATTTGTACCGGTAACAAAGCCAACAAGATAGGGAAATACATCGTGTAATCCATCAGGCAAGGCCTCCAAAATAGGGAGTAAAGGAAGCTGTGACCTGCTAAATGATGTAGCTAAAATAAAATGCTAGGGGCGTCAGACTTCCTCCTAGGTTATCGTCCAAGGATCTTGAATCAGAAAGTTATTAGCAGTAGTAGAGAACAAAATACTGCAAACTCACCAGGGTTGACTAGTATAAGTACGAGGTCAATTTTAGGATTACGGGCAGCAACAGCAAGTGCTAGACATGCTCCAAAGGACTCCCCCACTAGATAAATAGGCTTATTTGGAGATGAATCGTGCTCAAGCCTCACAGTTTCCTCGACAATTTTCACCAGCCCTTTATGCAATACATCATGTTGAGTTAGTGATAGGTAACATGTTTAATTTAACAGAAAATGACACATATGGCATGGCCCAACACAAGGAAAAAAAAAAAAGCACGAGGATCACATCTGCAAGCAAACATGCACATTGCCAGGGAAGTTGAAGAACCATATGGGACCATTACAAGTGAATATTTCCAGAAATATGTTCATACATAGTAACTTAGCAGATAAAAGATAACGGATATGAACTTCATAGCTCAAGTATTAAAACTCTTAATTAGAAAAAAGCCAGCCTTTCATTCTGGCACTAAGAATCCATGTAAAAGAGTGAAGAAGCCAAGATAGCAAAGATCTGACTAGCAAACCTGTCTTCTCAAACCACCTTTGGTGTAACCATTCTCCAATGGAAAAGATACTTACCATTCTAAGAAGTGTACAGAAGATTCATAGAAATATTTCTGCAATAGCTTTTTTCTCAATAATCACCATTAATCAGTGTTTTTCATATCTATAGTTTTATTAAACCGAATAATCTCAATCCAATAAACTACCTGGTGCTTTTATTAATAGGATTGAAGGCAGAGTAATTTTTAAAATATTTTAATTAGATAGGTCTAAGTGTTCCTAAATCATAGAAAATAAGCATTTGGAAATTAGAGACTTGCAAGCAGTAAATACTGCAATTCTTGCATAAGAAAAAAGTGGTTTAAGTAATGTATATAACAAACCTTGTTTTACCAATTAGTTGTCAATCTATTTTCACATGGATGGGCACACTATCATAAGAAATTTCAACTCAGAACGTTTTCTAGATTATTAATGCAAATGAATTGCTATATAATATTAAAAAAAAGAAAAAAAAAAGGAAGATGGATGAATTTAGAGGCCTTGAAAGACCGTACCTTCAAAAGCTGTTCGTTCATATACTGGAATATGAAGGCATCGAACTTCAAATGCCCTGCAATTTTCCAAAGCTCACATGTAAAATCATTTATTTAACCTCACTGAAAACGACTGAACAAATAAATACCCAGGAATTCAATTACATGGGATAGAATAATGAGGAATTCAATGACATTGGATACAATAATGAATCTAATGTCATTATGATCCCCATTATTAGTTCAAGCAGCTTTGACATGCAGAAACTATACCATCTTAATGTGAACTGTCAACTGGCAAATTATTCTGACAACAGGAAAGAATGTTTCGAAAAGTATGAATTCAGAGAAAACCCAAATTTTCCAGGAAGGTATGCACATATTTCAAGTTCATTCTTCAATACTTGTAATGGAGGTAGAAATAATAGAACTTACTTCCCCAGAGCTTTATGATGCAAAGCAAGTCCCAAGCCAACACCATCAAGCCCTGCAAAAAAAAAAAAATCATCATTCTGTAATATTCTAACCTTAACACAGATAATTTTATAGCAATGAAATAGCTAATCAAACATTTACAGAACAAAATAACTTGGAAGAAGCTAGAAAGTCAGTCCATCGGTCAAAAGCGTTCCGTTTTTTGCAATACTTATATTTGAACTTGAGAGTTCACCTCACCAGGCAAAAAATTACCAGGTAAAAACAGAAGAATTGGTGAATCTTTTAAAGGTTTCCCACACTCAGCGGGGCAAAACCACCGAGGCGGCCCGCCATCAGGCTTTATAATCTCCTTGGCTCCATCAAGATAATCCTTCACAGTCTTGGTCCCATAGCCATCATCCCACAATAATTTCAAATCTTTGTAAGCAGCTTCTTTCACCCACTTTTTCTCAATCCTATGCTTTAAACTTCCATTTTTTCCTCCATCAATCAAAGTGTCATTCTTGACTTTCTCCCCGCTGCTTCCATCAATCAGAGCCCCATTATTCTCTTTCGTGCCAACAAAAGAAGTTCCATTTACTATATTCACATCAGATGACAATACTGTCGAATCACCAACACCTAAACTTTGAGCCCTCACCCCAGACCGAGGCTTATTTCCGGAACTTAAGGCAACATAAGGTGATAAATTCCAAGTAAAAACTGATGTCATGTTAGACACTAGGCAGTTTAGACACTAGTAAAACCTGTGTGCTGTCTTAAGACCCTTTTCAAGTACACTCATGAAAAACTTAAAAAGAGCAAAAATTCGAACTGTGACTCCAAATCAAGCACACACTCTTACAAATAACTCAAAATACCAGTTCAAGATTTCACCAAAAGAGAACCCTTGGGACCTTTCTCAATTGCCAAGCCTCAACAGAGAAACTTGGGACCCCGTAAATCTAGCACTGCACTAAAAACCAGCTGCAATATTAAATTAAATAAACCCCAAAACAATCTAACTGAAACAATCACAAGCTTCTTGTGAGTAATTTTAGAGCCTTATTCAAGGTTCAATGATTTCAACTACCAGGCAGCAATAATAGAGAAAATGGAAAACTCGCAGTGCCCTTTCATGCTTCTTCTGCCATAAAAAATAGCAACAGACAGAATTATGAGCAAAAAAGATATCTTTTTGAAGCAAACCTGGAAAAGCAAATTGATATATATAGAGCAGCTTGTACACCGTGCCACATGAATTCTTATGTATATCATACCCCGTTGAACAGTAAACGTGGGGGCTAGGAAGGACAATACTTCAAAAAGACAAAACAGTAATTACAAGAAAATAAAAATAAAAATTTATTTGGTTTGAGAATTAAAACAAATATATTTCTTAAATAACAAGTGTTCTCTATCATCGTCTTTCATCTCAGGAAAAAAAAATTTGTGTTTTGGATTGTAGCTATAAAAAATAATAATTAAAATCTTGATTTGCTTTACGTTTTGTCTTCTCTTGTTTCCTCGTGTCCATGTTGTGGTCGCTGGCATGCCACACTTCTTGTCAGCTGTGGCCTCTAGATGAGTCGAGAGCCTCAGCTGTCGCTGCCCGGAGTTGAGTAAGACCGCAGTCGGTATTATGTTTGAAGGTGTTAAGATATTATAAATAAATACTAGTCTAAATAATACAATTAAACCTCTATAAATTAGTATAAAAATCTATTAATTAATCAAGATATTATTTAAACTACAGATTTAAATAATATATAATAAAAATATTATTTAATAAATGTTGTTAATTTATCAAGTATTTATTAATCCATACCGTAAATCATACACGAGATTCTAGAAGACTGGCGGCGGACCCTAGTTGTCAAAAAAGAACGATGGTTTTCTGTCCGACTAGCTTCGTTTGTAATTATTTTTTAAAATATTTTTTATGTAAGAATATATTAAAATATATTTTTTATTTTTATAAAATTATTTTTATATTAATACATGAAAATAATTTAAAAACATTAAAAAAATTTAATTTAAAATAAAAAAAATATATATTTTTTAATTTTTTAAATATATTTTCGAAACAACATGTCAAAATCATCTTCCCGTAACCATGGACGCTTGATTCTCGACAATCACAGTGTATGAGGGTGAGATATTTGTTTTTTATTTAAAAATAAATTTAAAATTTTATTGATATTTTTAGAGTATTTTTTGTATTAATATTGAAAATAAAAATAAATTTAAAAAAAATATTATTTAAAAAAAATACCATGAAAAACAAGGTTTCACAATACTAGATAGTTATAGATAAATATTTTTTTCTTAATTCATAATGTTAGAAATTTTATTTTATATGCTATAATTATTATTTTATACGTTAATTTAATATCATTATACTAACTTTTCCACCATTGTAATCATTATCATCACTGAGACGCAGCAATTTTCACGTAAAGGAGTTACATGCATTGCGTTTGTCATGTCATGTGCGATATCGCAGGCATCATTACGAGCAAAAAAAGAGAGCTTGTGATTGAATTTGAGATTCATTTAAAATATGTGTGTGTATATATTGCACACACTACCTAATACAGTCGTGCCCTATCATAAACAACATCATATTCTGATATTTGAATTATTGAATATATTTTATTAAGATTAGTTCATTTTATAATTCAATTTAAATTAAACACAACAAACAAAATTTAAATTGTGAAAGAACCTGCATTAATAAAAAAATAAATAATTAATTTTTTATCTCCAAAAAAAAGAAAATATAAATTGAAAATCCATCACCACATTACTGTCATTATCATTACTATAACAGTTAAAATTATTATCAATATTACTTCCCAAATAGTGGAAATCATTAAATTGACCCAAATAATTAAAAAAATCAAAAGAAAAAAAAATATAAAAAATAATCACTAAAATTATCACTATTATTGTGCAAACAATTAAATCATAAAATCACTTTATCTAAAAATCAGATAAAAATAATAGAAAACAAAAAAAAAACAAAGAGAAAAATTGAGCAATATTAATTTTAAAATGATTATTAACCTAAATTAAAATTTTAGAATTGAATCGAATAAAATAAAACTCTAATAAAAAATAAAATGACAAAAATTTACAACAAAAACCAAAAGTTTAAATGAATGAATACAGACAAAAAAAAACATTGTCCAAGAAAAATCGAAAAGAAGAAATGAAAAAACTGTAACAAATCAAAATCTTAGGACCGAAAAATAATAAAGGAATTTAAAAAAAAATACAGTGTAACCAATATAAATTAAAATTTCAGAAAGGAAAGTAATATAAATAAAACCCCGATAAAAAAATAAAATAATAAAAAATAAAAACAAAACCTAAAAACACCAATGCATAAATATATAAATATGAACAAAAAATAAATGTTGTCCAAGAAAAATAAAAAAACAAAAAAATTAATACAAAAACCAAAGAAATTATATATATAAAATTAAATGGGTTGATTGACACACACACACACACACATATATGCATAATTATGTGAGTTTTTTTATTATAATATAAATTTCGGTAAAATAATAATTCTGTGTAAAATTCTTATAGAGATAAAAAAAAACAAAATGCTTTTACAAAAAAAAAAAAAATTAATTACTAAAATTATTATCATTATAGCACAAATAATAAAATTATAAAATTATTTGATCCGAATAATAGATAAAAATAATAGAAAATACAAAAACAAAAAAGGGAGCAATATTAATTTGAAAATGATCACCAACATAAATTAAAATTTCAGGACTAAACCAAATAAAAATAAATACCTAATAAAAAATAAAATGACAAAAATTAAAACAAAAACTAAAAACATAAATGCATAAATACAGATAAAAAATAAAAGGTTGTCAAAAATTAACAGAAAAAACCAAAGAAATTAATAACAAATAAAAAATTCAAACAATAAGGACCGAAATGAAAATAAAATGTATAATTAATTTCAATCGAACGAAAAAATTAAAACAAATAAAAACATTTGAGCCGAAACAAATAAATATATTTTTTAAAAACATTGTTGTGTAGTTTTGTTAAAAAATTAAAAGAATAAGGATTGAAATGAAAAGTAGCATACATGAATAATTTCAATTAGAGTACACAATCAAAACAAATTAAAACAAACTATATAATTAATTTCAATTAAAGGAAAAAATTGAAATAAATAAAACCTTGGGACTGAAATAAATAAAGACATTTAAAATAAAATAGTTGTGTAATGTTTTTACAAAATTAAAAGAATAAGGACTGAAATGAAAGATAGAATATATGACAAATTTAAATTGGAGGACCTAATTAGAAGAAATTAAAACCTACATACCCAAATAATTAAAATAAACAAAAACAAATCGAAAATCAAAAGAATAAGGACTACATTGCAATCCAACATATAAAACCAGTTTCAATTAAAGAGCATAGTCACAACAAATCAAAAATTATATTGAAACAAACAGTAATAGAAGCGAAATCCAAAGCCCAGGGACCAAAATAAACATTTCTCAAATCGTGAGGATCAAAGCGTATTTCTAGATGGCAGGAGAGAGAAAATGGAGAAAACGCCTAAAACCATCCACCGGAGCTCCCCTGGCTACCGTAATCGGACACGCACCGGGAGGAAGAGTACATGTCAGTGCATCATGTGAAACTGCGGAAGCCGGTTTTGGACCACTATAATGAGGTGTGTGAGCCGAAAACACTGCACGCGCATCCATAAGACACGCCTGCAGTGTCAGCCAGAAATAATATTAAAATAATACATAATTATTTATACAACTCTAGACCCACTGATAACTACGAAAAAACTACAATGAAAAATTCAGAAATACCCCCGGATCTGGCGCCTAGTTTTTGTCATTTTCAGGGGTTAATTTTGTAGTTTTACTATGCACAAATTCAGAAATATCACCCATGTCTTGAAAATTTCCAAATTACCCCAGTCCAGTTTGCCTTCTTTTGTCATTTTCAAGGGCTATTTTTTTAGTTTTATTGTGTAACAAATCCAAGAATATCATCCATGTTCTCTAGAAATTTTGAAAATATCTCTGGTCGTGAGGGTTAAATTTTTTTTGTCCTGGAGATAAAATGATAATTTTACTGTCACAATAAATAATAATTTAAGTTTGTGTGAATAGTAACGCAGTGAACAGGAAAAGAGGGATGCATTTTTATATATAATAATAATAATAATAATAATAATAATAACAATAAGGTTTATTCAAGAATATTGTTGATATTATTTTTTAAATTGTTTTTTTATTTAAAAATATAGTAACATAATATATTTGTTATTTTTAAAAAATATTTTTTTAATAAAAATATATTAAAATTATCTAAAAATACTAAAAAACAAATTTTAACTAAGCAACGTACAAGCAAAGGATTTTTTATGTGTGATCTTATTTTTTTCTATAGTATTTTTATTTTTATGATTGAAACAATTTTATTTGCTAGTAATTTCCCTTTCTAATTTGTTTTCCTTTGATTTCAATATTATTATCATGGTGTCAAGAACAACAAATCTTACATAATTAATCTTAATAATTTATTTTTAAATTTTTGTTTTTATTACACGTTAATATTTTTTTTTATCTAAACCGACATATCACAAGAAATGACGTAATACAAGTTACAACCACTCCACCTATATTTTTTTTATAATTTTTTTATTAATATATTAGTTTTTGGGTATACTTACATGCAATTCAACTAATTTGACGTGTTTTAAAGTTAATAATCATATAAATTTTCAGTGGCTATTATATAAATTTTCAGTGACTATTATATTAGTAACTACGTGGCTTGAATCTATAACTACGTGGCTCGAATCTATAATCATAATTAAAATAAATTTCTTAATCTCAAACTCTTACCATGAATTATCTACTAAATAATTTTTTTGTCCTAAATTTTATTTCAAGGTGATGAGGTGCTGAGGTGGTTAAACATTGTTTTCGGACAGTCCCCCACGCCCCACTACAGACCATACTCACTTTAATATTGTTCTAGGGAAGACAATAGATCATGCTAGTTAGATAGGTAGTGGCCATTGAAAGCAATATGTTTTTGGCCTTTAATTAATTCCAAGATAATTTAAAAAAACATGATGTGCCACCCCAACCCCATGCCATTCAATTTATGGATTTAATTATTGCATCTTATATGGTACAATTGTGGCTCCAGACCTCGCTGCTGTTCTCACAAATCCTTGTTGATCGAGCCAGAAAAAACTTGTATTCCTGACCCTGGAGCAGATCAAAATGTAACTGAGAGGAACCAGACTATTGAAAAAGCAGTAGAAGGGCACAGTAACTTGCATTTTCTCTTTAGAAATGAGTAGAATACAGATCACAGTGCATAAATGATATTTATCAATTACCAGAAAGAAGTTGATTACATGAAACAAAAATTGAGCAGGTGAAAGATTCGAGTTTATGCATGGTGTGATGATGCAGAGCCTGCTGTGAAACTGATCAGTTGAAGCTTAGTACTTTACTCATCAACTCCAATTAGCTAAAACTGCAACTGAAGTAAAACTAGTAAGATAAAAAGTTTATCATTATGATAATGATGGTGGCGAGGTAATAATCATGAGGATTAATTGCGGCAAGATCTCAAGTTACCATGCATGCACGGGGTTACAATGACAGTGGTGATTGGCCATTGACAATAAAGGCAGCCTAGACACTGGTTGAGGTGACAGTGGAAGTTATGATAATGATGGTGGCGATGTAGAAATCATGAGGATTAATTGCGGCAAGATCTCAAGCTACTATGCATGCACGGGGTGATAAACTAAAGGTCCACTAACCATAGCTGGGATATGGTGGTGTAAAAGGACACGAAATTATCAACGTTTCAGCTGCTATCCGCTTCTTAACGTCTTCTCTTTTGAACAATGAAACCTGGCAGATAATGGACAAGAAAATGTCCTTTCAAAAGAAAACCTGATGAACAGGCGGAACTTGGCATACCTTGTTATGGAGAGACTCACGAGCCCCTCCAGGATGAAGAACCACGTGTGATTTTGTTGACAGCAATTTGAAAAATTTCCTAGCGGTTCCAGCTACAACTCCCATTACTCTAATCCAATCAGCATAAGAAAATTCATTAGATGAATCCTCCAGCTTCCCTGTAAATAGGTCGGGATGCCCTAAACCACGAACCATAATGTTCTTCTCTCTTAAGAATCCTTCACCAAGGGGATGGATGTCAAATGCCATCAGCATGTGGTAACCAGCTAAAGGTGATCATTCCCAGATGATTAGAATGATGAGTGATACAAGGACAACGTCAATGCTCAGTCAAGCCCCCAAGGTCTATTTCTGAGGGTGGACATAAGTCTTATCTTTGTCAAATAATAAGAGAAATATCCTCAAGTACAATGTCAATGCAAGCCTCAAGCTAATCTGAGTTCATGTGAAGAGATCAATTATTCTTCCATGTACAAGTCTCGTCATCCATGAAAAAAAAAAAAAGGAAGTTTAAAGGGAACAAGGTGACTTTTTTGTTTCATTTTTCACATATAGCACTACATATAAAATCATGAAAAAACTTCACAAATAAATAAAATTTAAAAAAGAAATACCATCCATAAATAAAAGGGTAAAATTAGGAAAATTGCTGACAACAAATAGGGGAGGCAAAAGGTTACAAACGTAGGCAAGCAATTCTCCAAGTCCCTGTTTGGCTGGCGGTTAAATTGACGTTTTAGTTAAAATTCAATTTTTTTATTTTAAATAAATATGTTTTGGTGTTTTTAGATCATTTTGATGTGTTAATATCAAAAATGATTTTTAAAAGATAAAAAATATCATTTTAATATATTTTGGCACAAAAAGTATTTTTAAAAATTACCGCAACCGCATTCCCAAACAGAGCCTAAATTCTGGATTTTAGGTGTAGGGTTTTTCCATTTAACTGCTATTGTAAGTATTTCAATGGTTCTTTATCTGACCACGATCACATTTTCTCACCATTTTTTCTGCCACCACTAGCTTGTCTTGTTATAGTTATGCCACAACGTGTAAGAGGCCAGTGAGGGAAGTAAAAGAGATTACCGGGGAGCAATATGAATGAGGTCAAGATATCTTGTTATACATATAAGATTTTATCAATTAAAATAAATTATATATGACGTGATATTAAAAAATAATTTGAGAGTAGTTTCTCCAAAATTTTGTAAATATAGAGGGTATTAACCAAGAAAAATAAATTATTTTAAAAAATACAAATTTTATTCGAAACAAATTCTTTATCGGGAAGCTCGCTTTCATTTACGCTTGAAGTTTATAAAAAAAACAAAGCTATATTAGATTAATTAAATATTTGACTATATATTTTAAAAATATTTTAAAAAAAATTGATAATTTTTTATTTTATTTTTTATTTTAAATTAAAAAAATAATATTTTTAGATTATTTTCATGTGTCAATATCAATTATTTAAAAAAATATATTATTTTGATACATTTTTAAATAAAAAATATTTTAAAAAACAAATATAATCAGAGTCTTAGATAATCTCTCTAAGCCTATACAATCCATAAGAATTCTTTAACAACACTTTAAAACAAATCAAAGATACACCGCAAACCATCAAATCTCGCTATGCAATGCACGTCCAAATTCATGTTCTTACAAAAACACAAATCTTGATTTGATTTCACAAATATACCAGGTCACTCTATATCATATCTAAAGAAAAAATCAGAGGATTGTTTATTATCTTTGTAAGAATGTTTTAAATAGAAAATGTACTCGTCCATATATTTAATAAAATCATATATTTCAGGTGCTTGTCTAAAACTGCTCTTGAAAGCAATGTTATTTCTGGCTACCAGGAAGGAAGGCGGATGATGAGAAAGAAGGTAACCTGCCACGTTCCTGGCCTTTTCTTCTTGTTGATGATGAGCTTTTTTGTTTTCTACTTCCAAAGAAGTGGCACATTACGACGACCTGCAACAACTTATGGAAGGAGAAATATAAACAAGGTGCAGTGAAGTATGTTCGTTATCACATCAATCGGGTTCGAATCAAGGGAGGTTGCGGCGAGTCTGTGGCCATTTTTTAAGGGTCAAATGCCGGAACTTCATGCAAAGGAGAATACAAAGCCCGGTACACTGTTCTGTCAACAATATTCCGGTAAGGATCCTCCTCTCGTTTCTTCAACAGATAAGCAATGCAACGTTCAACTTCAGATTTTATGTGCAGGTATAACTGGTTTGCATTTTCCCTGTCTTTTAGTATCTCTTCCGCTCGGCCCTTTGTTTCTATAGGCTTTCCGAATAGAAAATAAAAGCGGCCCGGAACCTTTGGCAGAATGCCTGGGAGATACAGTTCCTGGTTTGCAACCTCCCCTTTACTCTTATCCCTAAAAACATATATACACGTAAAATTCTTTGTCAGCAAAAATGTATCAGCAAATGGCTCTAGATTCTTATGTTAGCTTGAGTTCTAGAACCATCCAATGAGTGCACAGCATTGCAGGGAGAATAATCACCTTAGTCTTAGTCTTGTGAGATCACGAGTGGCATCTCTTATGAAGTCATTAACCACTGGGATTTTCATCAGGTCGTTGTAATCAAGAACCAACTGCAGAATCCAAAGAGAAGAGTTTTTAAAAATAAAATAAAATGCGGAGAAATTGATTGCAATCTCAAGTTCAAATAAGGAAGAAGGGGCATGGAAATCTTTGGAGAGGAGCAAAAATTTAAGTGGAAAATATCAGAAAAGCACATCTGAACCACAGTTTGGGACTTGTGCAGTGCATAACTTGCATAATAAGAACATATATAAAATGCTAAATCTACCGCATTTGTTTGCCAAGTTTCTGAGAGGAGATGTGCATTTTAACAAATCTCTGCTTCAAGCACATATAATGGATAGCTGCATCAAAGATAAGGATTTTTTGTTTCTATTTTCCCAAGTTAGCCTTTAGTTAAACAAATATTTTGGAAATAACACGGCATAAAAAAGAATAGATCAACAGAATAAGGATCCATAACAAAATATATAAAATGTGGCATAAAAAGGTCTTACTTCTGCTACATCGTCTTCTCCTACAGTTCCAAAGGGTACAATTGTAGCCCCAAATCTTGCGGCCATTCTCACAAATTCTTGTTGATCGGGCCATATCAGCTTATATTCTTCACCCTGTAAATTGCAACAGCTTTGTAATTGAAAAAAAAAAAAAACAAGCTTTTGACCAATAAAAAGCAATAAACAATACATTAATAAATCTAAAATAAAAAGGTTATGGCAATATACAGAACAGAACAAGGGTGGCTCTAGTTTCATGGTAAATGCTTTAATCGTACCTCAGTTTTTCTATATAAATTAGTAAGAATGAAGTCGATGGCCTAGCATTTGAACGGATATACTAGTCGAAAGTGAATACAAAGGGAAAGATTTATGCTTGGGAAGCTTGTTAGAGAATAATATGGATCATATTCTGAAATGATTTCTTAAAATGGTATCAGAGCCTTGTTGACCCAGCGGTCACGAGTCCAAATCTCACCACCACATTATATTTAATAAAAATCAAGCACAAGGTAGTGTGGGCTTGTGCAAGTTTCAAGTCCAAAAAGATTTAACTTGAAAAGGTATGCTAGAGAATAATATAAATAATATTATGAAGACTCACCTAACAGTTTAATCTTTTAGATGAAATGGTTCTTTAACATATTCACAGTGTAATTTCACTGTCTACTGATGACTGGTGAGAGCTATTAAACCTTCCGAATTCAACAGCCTAAGTGCATGATTAAAAAAACTAATCTGTACTCCTTGAAGCACCCTTCTTGCCTAGTACTTGCACAATTTCATCCATAAAAATATGCTGCTTCCTATGAATCTCAGGAACAGAATCTCAATGATTTTGAACTTGCTTGAGTTAAAGTTCATATGCATATCCCACATGTCAACTACAAATTTTTGTATGAATGCAACAGAACAAGGCGCTGATATTTTAAACAATCCATCCCTGAAATATTCACCTAAAAAGCAATGAAGCCAAGTGCTGAAAAATTGGCCCTGCCATTAGTAACCTAAAATGAATCTCTCCAAGAGATGCTAAAAGTTAGATTACAACAGAGGCCACGTAACAATGCTCTCATCAGTTACTATACCATGATATTTACCACAATTTCTAACATGGAAGCCATATGAATCCTAGTTCCACTAGTTTGAAGTCTTACTATTTGCGTAGTCTATAAACTAATAACCAAAGAAACTTAAATTCCAATTCTTATTGTTTTAGTTACTTAATTGCCAAAAGAACTCTTTAATATATGAAATAGGTGGTCTGATGGTGGAAGCAGCAGCAGCATGATAAGGTTAGAAGAAACATAGTGTGTGATGGTAATAGAGAAAGATGAAGCTGAAGCTACTGTTATAATAAGTTTTGGTAGGGACAAGAATATGGTGCTTTTGCTGGTGGCAAAAAAAAAGGTGTTCTAAGAACTCCTGGAGGTGTTACTGTTGCTGTTATGGAAAGAAATTCAAGCCACCTTAATCCAATGATTTCAAAACTTTTACACTATATCCTCTTGCTTACATCTCATTTCCAACAAAGAAATAAAACAAACACTTTGATTATAAAAAAAAATGACACTAGAAAAATATGATTTTCAGCTTGCAAAAAAGATAAAATAAATTTGTTGAAATTTAACACAAGGAAACTGGCTTACCCTGTTATGAAGGGCTTCTCGAGCTCCTCCAGGATAAAGAAGCACGTGTGATCTTGCTGACAGCAAGTTGAAAAGATTGCTGGCTGTGACAGGTACTGCACCCATTACTTTCAGCCAATCAGCTAAAGAAAACTCAGGAGATGAACCCCCCAGCCTTTCCCTAAATACAACTGGATGCGCTACACCACGAACCATAATATTTTTCTCTCTCAAGAATTCTGGGACAAGGGAATAAACTTCAAGTCCCATCAACATGTGGTAGCCTACTAATAAGACAGGGCCTTCATTTGGAATCCCATGAAGACCCTTCACTATCTTTCCGTCATTCAAAGTTGAGAACATGGCAGAACCAGTAGCAAAGCGTAACAACCTGAAATTCAGACGATTGTGTAGACCATGGATAAACAAATATATGTGCAGGATACAAGTTTGCAAGATAGACTAGCTGTTCATGATGGCATGTGACCAAAGTCTTAGCTGGAAGCATCAAGCTGGAGAATATCCCGAGGAGACAGGAGTCGCCCCAATACACATATCATGATCAATTAACTTCAAACATAAATACGATTTCCAGAATATATCTACAGTATATTTTAGGAGCTACCTTAGTTACAGAATATATGTGCTCATAAGATGTGAGAAATCAACCAGGACCAACCTGAGATTACAGTAGACTTTCTCAAAACAATAAAAAAAAAAAAAATGTGCAAGAGGATGTTTATAGTAGAACCAGGTTTTAGAAAAAATCAAATGAGAGGGGATAAAGAAACAGGAAGTGTTTAGAAATTAGGAAGGATCTGCTTGATTCACATTGCAAAAGCCTGGCTGGATGTCAGATTATAATGGGAAAAGGCTCTAGCTTGACCAGGATCAAACCTCTGTGATGTTATTTTAAATTTAGTTATAAACTTAAGTCCTAGTAAATCAGATCTACGCATATCAAATGTTCATATCCAGAAGTTTTCATTAAGAACATATATTTAACAATTAAGAAACTGTGTACGAAATTGCTCTGCTGAATTACCCAACTACTTCATCATATCCTTGTTTGAATTCTGACATGCTTGGTGGAATAAAGTCTAAGACAACATCAATCCTCCTTGAACGACGGTATTTTCCAGTACCTTTAATGACAGTAAGCAAATTAACACCATCTTCCTGTGCCATCATAGAGAAGAAAAGAAAAAGGAGAAAACCAGTTACAAAGCAGTCTTCCCATAGCATGTAGAAATTAAAGACTGAAAGCCTCATCCTGAGAATACGAGTACAGGCAAATGCTAATTGCCCAATATCTGACACATTAGCAAGACAGGGTGAGTGGTATTAATGTCCTTTCTTTTGAATATAGCATCGTTCAACGTGCTGGCTAAATATTATAAGCTCCAATTTATATGGATAACACTGTACGAGAAAACCATTTTTATTCATTCAGCGTAGGGGAAATTGTTATCAAATTGGGGATCAAGGGAAGGGGTGGCTATTACACGGATGGACATCCCTATGATGATAAGATATAACCCTAAATAAGCTCCCATCTTCCATAAGTCAGAATACCTGTGGCAGAATTTATCTTAGAACATTGCATACAAGTACAACTATCATGCCATGTCAACTAGGAACTGGCATCATGGCAAGTGCTAATGGAGGGAAAGACATGTCATTAAGCATAAAAAAAGATGTAACTACCAGCAAAACAGAGTTACTTTTCTGAATTTTTCCACAAAAAGGTTGGCCAGAGAGGATAATTATCGGCATTCTTATATCTTGAAGATAATCCGATGTCTCAATTTTGAAAGGGAAGTGATTGAAATTCGAGACCTTGAATCTTTCAGCTAGTGTTTAACTGTTTTGACAACTTCAAATATGGGGAGCAAGGATTGGTCATAAACTGAAAAGGCATTTATAAGGAACAAAAGCAACTGTATTCTGAACATATCAAGAACTTGGCTGCAGAATACACTCAAACTTATTCAAAAAGGCAATGTTACCTGCTGGTATACAGGCTACCAGGCTGCCATAGTGGTTTCTCGAGATTGAACTACTTTCTGAAACTCCAATGTTAAGGAATTTCAGATCACAGGAGAATAGTCTTTCATTCCCAGTCATCGTATTAGAAGAATCACTGGTTCTGGTGTGCATGATAGCTAGTTAACATAGTACTGACATTGTTCGGCTTAAAGGATGATATGTTTATTCAATATCTAAGGCTAAGATGCTGACTCGCATTTAACAGATTTAGAATTTTGATGTGCTTAAACTTGGAAGATCTCGATACCCACATGTACATGCTCCCTCTTAAAGTCAGGCACAAATATTGAGACAACCACTTATTGTCACATACCAGTAGAATAGTATGCCCATTGTCCTTGAAATGACGAACTGTGCAATTCTTTAATGTGCTTTTAAGACGCTGAGCTTCATCTCCACTAGGAAGCAAGCGATCATTGCCACTAAAAGACAAATACAAGATCAACTTTAAAACTCCTTGACCTGATTTCCATACTCCATCTCAAAGAAAACCAAGCATGAAAAGAAACTCAGGTTAAAGAACATATTTCCTACAATAAATACACATGTTAACCTAATTTAGCAACTGGATATTTCATTGCAGGTCGCAGCATACAGTTGTGCTAGAACAATTGCATAAATGAGTACAAATATTCATTTCATGTTGATAAGCCTGGAATGCATTTCTGTAGTTAAAAGCTGTCCTCTTCATGGTAGCAACTAAAAGAACTCGAGTATGAATCAAAGAACCTTCAGTGATAATTAGTGCATCGCAAAGACAGTTTCTTTTAAGGTATGTACTAAGATTTCTGTGTAAATGTTACTGCAACTTGAATCCACTGGCTATCAGCCACATGAAATGAGAAAAAGAGAACAGGAAATTATTAGAGCAGCAGCACGCTAGATAGGATATTATGCCTTCATTAGCCAGTTAAGTTTTCCATGCACTTTCACTTCTATATTAAAAAAGCATGTAACATAGAATTAGCAATTAGAGATGCAGAACGATTAGTGGTAAAATCACGAAATAGAAAGAACTAGAGAGAGAATCTTCTGAAGGGCTTTTGAAAAACATGCATATGAATACGAGAAGCAATAAAATTGTCAGGGATGCAAAGGAACAAGAATTAAAACTCGGCAGAATAAAGACCTTGACAGGACTAGCACTTCAGCTTTCACAGCATGAAGCCGGGAATTAGCATAAGAAGCCGCTGATTTGAGCAGTTTCAACTTCCAAATAAGAGTGTCCCTGGGAATTATATCGACCGAATCCTGGAGCATTTTAACATCAGTTCACGGCCTCGGAAAAAGAAATAATGGAAAAAATGAACAGCAGGACAAAAAGCTGAAAGCACATGAAGATTTGATATATCTAATTAAGATAACCAAAAGAAGTACATTGAACCATTTGGCTGGTGTGCATAAGTAGTTACCATGAGAAGATCCAGTTTGCCATTGCTAGAGACTGTATAGAAGCATATTGTGCTAACAATGGAGTCATAATCAAGTTCGACGCAGAAGAGCAATTGGCAAATATATAATGGGGAATTTATCACGATACAATGAATTAGACAGAGTCATGCAGCAAATGACTATGCACAACCTAACCTGCTTTTTCCTATTGGAATCATTTTATATGACAAGATTACATCTTTCCGTGTGTGTTTAAGATCTTCAGCATACTATATCAAAATAGAAGATTATAACAGACATAAAATCTTTTTGGTTTCTTAAATTTAATAAAATAAAATGTGTAAGAAGTTAGGCAGTGATATCTTCATTTCTTACAGAAAGTAGAGGTAGCAAAGCAATGAGATTCTGGAATAACTGTTCAATTTGTAATCCGGGAGGTAGTCTATCTTCAATATTGACCCTTGCCATCTCCACTGGATTACCTAGTGTAAGGAAAAAAAACAGAGAGAGAGGGTTAATAGCAACAGTACAGCAATTTGAAATCACAAAACAATACCATTGAACGATGACTATTACAGCTTAACAAGATAACTGACAGAAAAAAGTTATTAAAGAAAGTTTCAACTTCCAGGGAAGAAAAAAACTTTTATAAGAAGGCATTTGAAAACAAGGTAATCATTTTTTGTGAAGAAAAATGGAGGAGATCCAAGCAGTTTTTTCAGTGTAGTAGAACTAAAGTATAATCATGGTAAATCTATCAGTTCTAAAAATACTTGTTGCGTATTGTTCAATATGATGACAGGAATTGGAATGTGTTCAAGTAGAAACAGCTAAATCTATTTCTATGAAAAATAATAAATGAAATAATAGAGAAGCAGATCATATATACCCATAACAAATCTAAGAAGATATGGAACTGCATCGTATAATTCATCAGGCAACACCTCCCAAAGGGGGAACAGGGGTCGAAGCTGTGACCTGTCAAATGATGTAGCTAAAATAAAAGGACTAGCAAGTCAGAAAACAGTAGGGAGCATCAACCAAAGTGTTCTATGAAGAAGTCATCAAGAAGATGGGTGAACAAATTATTGCATAACTGGAAACTGACCTGGGTTAGCCAGTATCACTACAAGGTCAATTTCAGGATTACGAGCAGCAACAGCAAGAACAAGACATCCCCCAAAGGAATCCCCCACTAGATAAATGGGCTTATTTGGAGATGAGGCATGCTCTAGCCTCACTGTTTCTTCGACAAATTTCACTAGCCCTTCATGCAAAAAAAAAAAAAACACTTCAAGCAGAGAACGATGTTTCCTCTGTGGAGGAGGATAATCAGTTAGCGAAACCCAACATGAAGGTTCGAGGATGAGGACAGCACATGCAAGTAAGGTGCAATTTCTGAAGAATTAGAAGATCTAACCATCACAAGTGATAGAAGAAAAGGCAAGCTCAGTTGGCTGATATTTTAGTTTAACTGTTAGATAACTCAATCAAGTAATCTGATGAAAGGTTAAAACCTTCAAATGGTGTTCGGTCATTCACCGGAATATGAAGGCACCTGACTTCAAACACCCTGCAGTTTGACAAAACTCTAAGGTGTAAGCCATCTATTTAGCTGAGCCAAAAATAACAGAATGACACACGTAAGTCAATCATCAGTGATGTGCATTGACTAGCTAAAAACCTTGACCACTTTTCATAATACTTGCTACTTCACCAGGTTCTAATCCAAAAGATGACCAGAAACCACACAGGGAAAAACTCTACCCACAAATAACAAGAAAATGAGCACAACAAGAGAAATGCACTTGACTTAAAACATAGGTAGCTCCTTTTTCCGATCCATATCCAGATTATATATGAGCATAAAAGCATGCACTAGTGATTTTCATAAAGCTGGATATGCAAAAAGTTTAAACTGGCTCAAGCAGTTTTAGATAAGAGGACAGGAATTTAGAAGCTACATCCTGTTGATGTGAATTTTCAGGTGGAAAAGTTATAGATAATAGTAGCTTTTGAGAAATATCATCTCAGAGCAGAACCAAACCTTCCAGCACGGTGAGCACCTATTTGAGGTTCTCACACAAAGTGATTTGAACAAACTTTTGTGTCAACATTGCCAATGTACAATTAACAAGTTAAACAACAACAATCGTCATCATCATTGTCATGAAGTAAGAAATAACAAAACTTACTTCCCGAGAGCTTTATGATGCAAAGTCAGGGCCAAGCCAACACCAACAATCCCTGCATGCACGAATACAAAAAACAAATAGCTTTGTGTACAGTAAAAATCTCAAAAATCACATAGCTAAATGTGGAATTCCAAAAATTTTAAATAAAATATTGAAGAGCAAATCAACTTCTTTGAAATCAGATACTCAGAAACTAGAAATCCTGTCCTTCTATTAACATGTATTCATAGTTTGGAAACCTTGTGTCTAAGTTAAATTTCATACAAGAGTTTATCACAGCGAAGACAACAATTACCAGGGCAAAACAGAAGAATTGGAGAATCTTGTAAAGGTTTCCCACACTCTGTAGGGCAGAACCACCGGGGAGGGCCCCCGTCAGGCCTAATCATCTCCTTGGCTTCTTCAAAATAATCCTTCACAGTCTTGGTCCCATAACCGTCATCCCACAAGACATCTAAGTCACTTGAAATAGCATCTTTAACGTTCTTTTTCTTAACTTCACACTTTAAGCTCCCATTCCATGAACCAATTCGACCCCCGACTTTTTTATCTTTCTCTCCATTCAAAGAAGCTCCGTTCCATGAAATAGCATTCGATTCTTTTGAGGTACCACCACCACTATGAACTCTCACTTGAAACCTAGGAGTGATCTCTGGTGTTGAGAAAAACCAATACAATACCTGAGAACTAACAACCGATGCCATGGGTTGTATAAGAAATGAACTTATTAAATCTTTATTGTATTGACAAGTACCTATTAGAAAATATCAGAATCCTTTTCTAAGTACTTGCTCACAGAAGGAGACACAAATGAACAGAACTCTCTTGGAATGTTAACCTAGCACACTATCTTACAGATAATTCAGAATTCCTTTTAGGATTCACCAGTTGAACAACTTGGGACTTTCTTCCAGTAATAAGCATCACTTTACAAACTTGGGACACTTCACACTCAATTGGCACTTGAAAAGAGCCAAGATGGTAAAATGCATTAGAGTGTCACTACAACAATCAAGACTGGTACGATGGCACCCTTTTACCAGAACTTTTAGACCTTTTTCAGGATTTCCGAATTGACCAACATGGGACTTCTTTCAAATACCAGAAATTAAAAGACGGAGAAACTTAAGAACGCCATGTACTTGAAAATAGCTATAAAATCCATCAAAACAAGCTAACAAGGAAACCAATATCACTCCAAATATTCCAAACACTGCCACTCTCCTTTCTACAAAGGACAAAAATATGAACCAAAAAGCAAACTTGAAGCAAGCCCAGAAAGCAAAGTATCACTTGGATGGCTTCTAGATTATGTGCTTGTGCTTCTGCAGCTTTATCGCATATGACACATAAATGCCAGCCATAAATGAAAAAATATATTTAATTATATCATCATAACTAAAAAAGAAAAGAGTGTCAGAATAATTTGTGAATGTAACACCCGTTTTGTATTTGCCTGGTTCTCTTTTATAAATTTGAATATAGTCCTCTTTTCGCGTCCGTTAAACGTATCACCTTCATATTTCCTCTGGCTCTGGTCTGGCCAGCTGGCCCCATCTCGTGGTTACTTAGCCATGAATTTTTCACCTCATAAATTATCTGTTGAGTGTTTGACATGCAGAATTAAAAGGCTGTTAGTTTTGTTTTTTGGTGGAATGGGACTTCCACAACTGCCATTGTCACTTTTATTAGCTCCAAAGACTTGGAGGGGGCGCTTTCGAGATTAATTTAAAATTTCAAGGATTCATTTTATTCAGAAAATTAAGGAGATGAATATATTTCGGACCAACAGGACTTCCCACTCAGTTTAGATCAACTGAGTTTAATAACAAGGCGTGCGTGTCCAGCTGCTATGACTCTCATGTGTTGAAGAAGGATTTTTGCAATGTTGTGGTAAACCATGATTTCACACGATTTTACAACTAAAAAGCCTCTCTCTCTCTTTTTGTACCGTGAGTAAATTGACTTTTTGAAAAAGAAATTCAATGATTAAACTATTTCAGCAGCTCCTGTATTGATAACGGCTGGACTTTGACAAAAAAAATATTAACTTTAAATTAAAAAAACATTTTAAAAATGCAGAAATAAAGGAACTTTTAAAGCCATGAAGTCGTGAAGTGTATGCTTGGCGTTGAAAGCTTCGGCCAGATGCCTCCACGATCTCCAAAGAAGTGGCTATGAGCCTACACCTACTAGAAGGAAAACAACAAGTACGAGCCCCACTTCTTGGCCCTTCCATATTGTTCAGATGACTGTTTTAAAAGCTGATATAGTTTTTTTAAAAGTATTTTTATTTATAAATTTATTAAAATAATATTTTTTTAATTTATTTTTATATTATTACATAAAAATAATTTAAAAATACAAAAAAATTAATATAATGTAAAAAATAAAAAATAAATTTTTAAAATTTTTATCAAAATATTTTTAAAACAGTTTTTATGAGCCCCACTTCTTTACCTTTTCATATTGTTCGAATAGCAGTTTGAAAGGGTAATTGAAGTTGTTTTTAAAAATATTTTTTATTTAAAATTTTATTAAAATAATATTTTTTTTATTTTTAATATTAGTGTATAAAAATAATTTAAAAATTTTAATTTAATATAAAAATTAAAAACATTTTTAAAACGTAATATTCAAAAACAACTTTTGGCTTTTCACCGCTACCGAGGATGCGGGCACAAGAATACATGGCCAAGCCTTGTACACAGCTACCTTGGTCTAGGAAGCAGACAGGTGCAACTTGCAAGTGTATGGCGGTGTTTTTCTTAACAATTTAATAAATAAATCTAAAATAAAAAAACAACTGATTCATGGTATTGCTGTATTCATATTATAATTTATTGCCCTTTATCTTGCACGTCTAATTGTCTAAAAGACTTGCTTCTTTCTATACAAAGATATTTTGTAATGAAATAATAATTGTTTTTTAAAAAAAATATATTAAAATAATTGTTTTCTTTTGTCTTATACACATAAAAGACTTGATTTCTCTCCTATAATGTAACTTCACTGTTTACATAAGCAGTGAATTTCAAAAAAAAATCATAGATGTTAAAAATATGCTAGTGGTTGATTTTTAATATATTTTTTACTTGAAAATATATTAAAATAATATTTTTTTATTTTTAACATAAACACATTAAAATAATAAAAAATAAATGAAACTCAATTGTAAGCACCTGAGCCAAGTCTTCTGAGTTTCGTGGGCTTGCACCTGGCAAGGCATAATATGGTTAAAAATAAAATTACTTTGGCATTCATTATATTTTTATATCTTTTTAATGCATTTAATGCACTGATATCATAAATATTTTTTTAAAAAATAATATATTATTTTAATACATTTCTAAATAAAGATAATAATTTGAAAAACAGCATTTTATAGAGGCTTAGCGGTACCTGTAAGAAAAAGAATATGAGTTGCATAAGAAGAATGAACATCAGCCAAATATAATAATAATAATAATATGCAGCAGAGATGAGGGGCAAAAATTGTAGGCACGTATATAGAATGGCTAGATGGAAACAAATGAGAAATGTATTATTTCCAAAAAGGGGAGAGAGAAAACACCATCATAATAATAATAGTGCTTCTATGACTAGGTAATGTACCCAACGATATAAATCTACAACGCTTTCGACATCATAACTGTATTTTGGCATCACTTAAGACAGTTCCTAGGATATTTTCTGGTTAATTCTCCACAGATCTCTCTCTACTGCAACAAGCAGACTTGCCCTACAACTTGGCGTTGTCCAACCAAAAAAAGCTTGCATGATGGCTAGACAAAGATCAAAATTTATATGCCATCTGTCCAACAAAGGAAAATGTGAAACGGGGTGTTCTCAGCAAGTTCAGCGAAAGGTCATGGATTCAGCAATCGATTGGTTTGCCAAATTTACAAGGGTTGATTGGATATGTCGATTCAAGTGAAGTACCCCAAGAAGAATCAATGTCTTCCCCAGAATCTTAGATTTCGATCACCACAAGCCAAGCTAACCTGTGATCCAATAAATAATAATAGCCTGGAAAATGATCAGCAAGTTGTGTATGTGTATATATACATACAAACATACTGTGAGTACAATGACGAAGCAATGTTCAAGAGCAGCCTCTCCCAATACAATCAAAAATAAATTCTAGGAAAAAATAAAATTTCCTACAGTTTTTAAAATGCATCCTACTATCAAAATAGTTTGACTTCCTTTTCTTTATCTAGGCTATAAATTTATGGGGGGCTTCTCACTAATATTAAAAGAAGCATCTCAACTCAAGGAGAAAAGGGAAAAAAGAATTAAGAGTTTGGAAGAATAAAGCTAGGCAAAGAAAACAAGTCGACACTCACCTGCTCCCAAAAGTTGCATGGAGTCACCTTCCCTGAACTACTCTGTAATTAAGGATCAGATCCTCCGGTTTCTTCCATATGTAAGCTCGCACTGTAGCTAAACTCATTTCCGGGGATAAGACCTAGAAAAGACAGTCGTTGGTTGAGAAAAAAATATTGCAAAAAAAATATAAAATTAGAGTAGAGCATGTAAATGGAAGAACAGTAGAAGGATATTCAAATATTTGGGCCACAGAGTGACTTGTCTTCTCATACAATATGCCATTTTAGTTTGAGCCTGTACAACTCATAGATGATGTGCTCTTGGACATTCTCTGCTCATGAATTTATTTTTCTAAAATTCCCAGCTAAAGATTGATTAAAAACTGATGTCTCAACAATTCGATGGCGTGAAATACATTTGGTGATTTTTTTTTATTTAGCTGAAGTAGCTTATTATTCAAGGAAATGCTTTTGAGTGCATTTCCTTGATAAAATGAAAAATTATAATGACCTGATTATTGCACAAGATCTCTATGGAAGGCTTAAGCTTTTGCCAAGGCTTCAATCCAGATCGGAAAGACCCATCTCCAACCACTGGATGCTGCAAGGGTCCTCCAATTCCAGGAGCAAGCGTTCCATCAGTATTCGCATTATCCAGTGGTTTGTCAAGGACCAGCTTCTCTACGACATAATTGACAACCTGTGCACACATGTTAGTGAAAATCAGTAAAAATGGATTATTCAGCATATCACAGAATGTAAACTGGCAAAACAGATCCTAACTTGAGATCTGTTTCACATCTTATTTCTTTTTAACAGTGACTAAAGCTAAAGGTTGACCATATCAATGAATCTCTGCTGAGGAATAAGAGTATGAAATTAAGAATATGAACAGTTATGAAACGGAAGCCTATTGTTCTCATGATTATGTAGAGTAAGATAATTCATTCTGCAGCAAGAGCATTATCACATGCTAAACTGCTACATGACATCAGGAAAATGCAATTGATTTCCATTCCTTGATACAATAAATACTCTGGATTCTTCTGCAGATATCTATCTGAAATATAGAGTTGCACCCAAATGCATTATCACGTGAGGGTTAATTCTTGCCATCCAGTCATATTTTAGACAGCAAAAGTTGAGTGAAAATGCAAAAGTGAAACACATTGATAAATAAACATTCTTGAGAATATAATTTCAGAAATCTACAAAAATCAATTTATTTGACTTCTTATCACTTTCTTGATTGTTCTAGTATATAGCACATAACATTTAAAACCTAAAGCATCCTACAGTATATAAATAATCCATGCTCTTCTGATCTATTTATAGAAAAAAAGATGACGATCAGTAAATTAGAAAAGAAGGCCAGCAAGGAAGTGACTGGGAGTATTGTACAAAAAGCAGCTGAAAGGCCAATCCATATGAACTGCCTACCCAAAACTAAAGCATGCTAAGCAAACCAGCAGCAACCACAAAGTGTAAACAGAACTAAGTATCTAGCTGATGCTTTCTTGGTGGATTTGTCCACCTCCTGATTCAGGCTGCTTAGGGTTGTAAATTTGTTCCTATTGTCTTTTCCTTTAATGTATTTGTCATTGTAGATCAGAGCTTCTCTGAGAGAAAATTTATCTAGAACGTGCTAATTTGAGAGAAGTTCAAGCATATATATCATCTCAGCAATAGATGCACCCCACGTGCAATAAGACCTTTTACATCCACTACGTACAGAGCAGTCTGGGCATAATACAGAATCACAAACAAAACCCATAAAAAATAGAAAATAGAAAAGAAATCATTGACAAGTATGAGCACCAGAAATGCTAGTGTGCTTGAAATAACAGAGCATGTTATGCCATCCTTTTTCTTGTTTTTTTTCTTTTTTTGATAAAAGAAACTTATATTAAATCACAGGGGGGGAAAAAGAAATTGAAAAGCATATTGGTGAATCACACCCATCAAAATCCAATCCTAATTTATATTCATTGCGGTTTTTGCCATGACAAAATACAAGTCAGATGTCTGAAGCATATCTAACAAATTGTACTCTTTTAGCAAAGTCTACTAATCTCCAGCACAGCTCCTTTTAATTGGTATGTTCCAGAATATACAGTTAATATATTATAGTAAAAGAACTGCACAGATATTGTATATGACACTTGCAAATCTTTTTTTGTATCTGACACATGCAAATCTTTTCTCCTCTAAGTTGCTGAATCAAACTTACTTTATGAATTCTAAGGATACGAGGTGCACTTAATTTGCCTTGTGTGAGGATTTGAAAAGGTGAACCTTCACATGGAAGCAGATAAAAGCTGCACCTGCAGAAATTTAATCACTTTCATTATTTATCTGCTGGGAAAAAAAAAAAAACATAAAATAAGCCAGGCAGAATAAGCACAGCAAAAATTGTTAACAAAGTGCCGAGTCCAATATGAAGCATAGATATTTAAAAACAAATCTAGAAAATCAATAAAATAAATTAAGGAGTAAGAATAAAAGCCGGAATCAAATGCACAATTCCATATAAGAATGTTTCTGTGTGACTTGCAAGTAAAATTATATTTCAGTGAAGAAAGGAAAATAATTACTTGGTGTTTTCTCTTGGAGGTACGCGATTGTTCAATACACAATCCAAACACCACCAAGGGAAGTCCTTTTCATCTTCACTTCCATCTAAATCAGTAATTTTCTTTCTCCATGGACCTCCTTGAGAGCCTTCAGTAACCACCGAAGGAGGGGAAACTGTTGAAAATTCAAATGGAGGATAAACCTTGGAGTCATTTTCAGCACCACCATCTACGTCGACTCTAGAATGACCAAGACTTCTATGAGCAATGTCCTTTCCAGATAAAACATCTCCATTAGCTGAAGTTGGGGGGCCATGTTTTTGCCTTCTCTTGGCCAACCAATGAGCCAACAAACCTTTAAGGGTTTCGCGAGCTAAATTAACCTGCAGATCATGGATAAATGCTACAAATGAGTGTAATTTAAGAAAAATGCTGACATGAAAATCAATATGCTTCTACCATCACCGAATAGTTATGCTGCAATTTAATCACCATTTATTACATGTAAAGAAGACTGCATGCTGCAATAGAACCGTAACAAAACAATTTCACTTCTACACATCTTAAGATATGGCACTCCGTAATAAAAGTTTCGGGGTCCTGCACAGCAAAGATATTGGTAGTTTTCATATTTAATCAAGGAACACTTGTTGAAAAGTTTCAACCTTTTAATGTATTTGAGTTCTTTCTGAAGAATAAACCAGTTCCCTATTCAACTCATTCTCAGGTGGTTTAAAGATTCTAGCCCACGTTAAAATCAACAGAAGCCATTTTTCTTAAACATTTTCCCAACTCATACGTGTACAAAAGTTTTACCTTATCATCCTCGGGTTTCCCAACTATGTTAAGATCGGCTGAATACATCTCAGCAGAAAAGCATTGTGGAGTGTCCAAATGAACAGACAAGCTTCCAAGCCTGGTATCCACAGTGAACCATGCAGGAATGCTGACCTGGAACATAAAAGATATCAACAGTGAGTTCCACAAAAATTCCCATGCAACAACTCCATTATACAATGAAAAGGATCTTGTGATCATACCATTTCAAATAATTGTTCCTTTTTCTCCTCAAATGACACCTGGAAAATGTCAAGATGTAAACAAGGATGATGTTTGTATTATGCCAAATTCGAAACCTAATTTTATACACACTATAGGTGACATAATTAATGCACCAAATGATAGCGCAACTAACTATCCTTCCAGCTATAAGGTATGCAATATTGCAAGGATGTAATCAACAATTCAAGCAAAATAGGAAAGGGAAAGGAGATGTAACCTTCCCATAGTCTTCAATTACAATGCCCCTTGTAATCTCCCATAGCTTCACTGAGCCAGCAGTATCCTTCCAAACAGGAATGACAAGTAAGTTTCATAAAAGTATATTTGCTAAACCCCCAAAAAAAAGAAGAAAGAAGTGTTTGATCATTTGGTGTTAATTGTGTTAAATATGGGCAAAAGTACCGTGCATACCTTAGTCAAGACATGCCTTCTATTATTTAAAATTTCATGCTGCACTATTGCTGGAGTTCCAGGAATGATTAAGGTTGGTTCTTTATAGACTGGCACCTATAGAAAAGCAAAGCAATGCATTAATAAATAAGGAAAATAGGTATTACAAGCAGGTCTCCCTTTTGAATAATCTTTATAAACTCAGTGCAAATCATTCATATATGATAAACACAACAATCACAACAGGTCAGGGGGGTCTGCAACAGAAGACAGCATAATTTAACTACATGAAACTTTGATGTAGTCAATGCCTCGTGTGTGGAAAGTGGAAACCAATAAACAAAGATTTGACGACTAAGAAGAACATAGAGGAATTATCCCCAGTTCAAAGATTCAGATACAGCAGAAACAAATTAACAAAAAAATGAAAATTAGATGTAAGACGTTAAATAGGATGACTTGGTGGAGAGCTTATGACAAGCAATTGCATTAGTAGCCAATCAGAGGCTATGAGCATTACTTACTAGAGTAGGTCCTTCTAATGAAACCCTTGCCCTTGAAAAGGAAAGGTTACCAGCCAAGAATGAACCACCTCTTTGAAAGACCTTTTGAGGATTGTGTGCTTCAGCGGGCCATCTATGAACTGAAGAATCTGTTGTCGCAGCCCATATACTGTCATCATGTAATGCCAGTTGCAAAATTGGGTGCTCTTTCGTGCAAAGTAAAATACTCTCTCTTGTCGCCAAGTCTGTCAAGTACAACTGAGGGTATAAACAAAATACAGTGTCAAAAATCAGGGCATAAAAAATAACACTACAATATGTGGATATTAATTATTTAGATCTCATAAGAAAATCCACTCACAGAAAGGTCCCTTCCACCACTGTATACATGGCTGAATGTTGGAGTGCTGGCAAGTGCCCAAACAGAATCTGTATGCACTGCATATGAATGCACACATCGCTGCATGCCAAGGTCCCACAACCTACAAAACAATCCACAAAAAGTTCGGCACAAGGTTTTATACATTTTTAAGATTGAAGTGATGGATGTTGAAAGGATGGATAACAGTGAAAAGCAAAAGGGAGTAAAATATCCACCTGATCATAGAATCAGAAGAACCTGATAAGCAATACCTTCAAAAATAAAATGGAAACTGTGTTATTAAGAACAAATACAAATTGAAGAGCAATCCAAAATATATTTGCTACAGAAAAGAGCAAGTGTGGGAAAGATACAAGCACACCACCCAACCCCCCCCCCACCCCCACCCCCACCCCAAACTCTCTTCACTATTTAGAAACAGAAATCATTTGTACATGTCTTCATGAATAACTGTTTTGAGCACATTCAAAGGAAGTATAAATGCATGCAGCATGTAAACAACAAAATCTCTACACTAGATTTTTATTTTTTTTTTGTATAGGGGGGTGACAATTATTATTTTTTCTTGCCATGAAGCATAAACTGAAAAACAAACAAAACATACTTCTAAGCAAAAAGTCTCATGCAAACAAAACATAATAGCTGCAGGCCCCATTCAACCAACCTGCCAGTAGAATCCAGAAGCAAAGCTCTAATATTATCGGTATGCCCTCTTAGCTTCATAGCCTTTGAACCAGTACGGGGGTCCCAAACACGCACAACCTAGAGGAACAAGGACAAGAGATATAGTATCTATTACTTAAAAGAAGCCAGTATCCTGTCAAACCATTAAATGATTAAAAAATGTTAGCAGAGAGCATGCATATAAGCTCTTTCCATCATCTTATGTGTCTACAGTACACCAGTATAAAGAGGTAAGAACACACAAATGACTGAAATATCTACCGCTGAGTCATAAGCCTAATGGTACACCGCTCCAGAAACAGGAAAGCTCCAGGTTTAAATTCCACTTCCCCACAAAAGCAGTTGAATTGTCAAAGCATAAATAAACAAATAACTCTAATATATGAATATTAATATACCTTCTCGGTCCCACCAGAGACAAGACGGGTTCCACTATCATTCATTGCCAATGCATAGACTGACTCCTTATGGCCTTTTGCACCAACTGGGACATACCCATGGGACTGAGACGTGTGCGCAGAAATACTGTTGCTTGAGCTAATGGTTCGTAAACTTGTCACAGGCAATGAATTTGTAGAGCCATTTACACCATTTGAACAATCATCTTCCATTGCATCACCAGACTTTGACACTGGAGTCAGTGCAGCTTCCACGTCCCATATGAAAACTTCCCCACCAAGGCCTCCAGAGGCAACTACATTGCTCTAAAATGCAAGACACTAAAACAGGTTTAGAAAATGATTCCAATGATTTCATAAACCATAGATTCAAGCAAGTTTTTACTGAGTAGACTATTTAACTTAGATAACATGATGCACTTGCAGGAACTTTTCATCCATGTAGTTAATAAGATCCATGAAAAAATTGACATGGAAATTACATTTTTTTCTGCTGCCGCAAGACAAATAACATAATCAGAGTGCTGGCGAAGAGTCTTGGTACAAGTTCCATCAGATAAGCAATTCCATGTCTGGTATCACCCAAAAAAAAAAACAATGAGCAGCTCAGTAAGCAAGTGAACAGCCAATAACTCATTCAGTACAAAAGCAACAAAAATAAAAAAAAAACACAAACCTTGAGGGTGGTGTCTGAAGAGCAGGAGACAAGGGTTCTATCACCAGCAAGGACAGCATCATTTACCTGTACAACCGGGGACGCCCCATATATATCCCATTTATCTCAGGTATTCACATGAAAAAGTTTGACAAAAGAAAATGGTAGCATAATATATAGCTTCACTCCACTGAGAAAACTGAATAATTACAAAGATGATGGAGCTCTAAGTAACCATATCAAATGCTTAACTAATAAAAAGAAACAGGTTTGCTATTTTAACACAATTGGAGTGTGAGGGCATCTTGCCCATGCACATTCGATAAGTGATAAGAAATATCAATTTAGGTGACAATTATCAAATCCATCTTGCTCCCTCCAGAGTCCATCCTCATTAAAGAACAGAAAAATCAGTTAAAGCTATTTCCCAATAACCATATCCATCTCATAGACGAGTTCCCGAAATGAAATTCCTCAAAGGCAACAATTAAGCACCAACCACATCCTTGATAGGTAACAGATGCAATAATGCAATAAGGGTTAAAAAAGTACCCAGTCAACATGTGACTCAAATGTAGCAGAGCACGTCGCAGAATCTTCAGAAAGGGCCCATCTCTTCAGAGTGCCATCACGACTCCCGGTAAAGAGGTAATCACACCCATCAGATACAGTGGACTTTAACACTTTTAGACAGTTTATGCCAGCACAATGCTGCAAAAGAGATATCCCAAAACAAGTAGTACAAGGATCCACGACTCCATTAAAGGAAACAATAACAGCAAAATGTAATCTGTTTGAAAAATAATCACACAGCATTCAATTGGAGAGGGAGTACCTACAAACAGGCTATGCCTTCTTTTCTTCTTTTATAGGTAATTATTAACATTGTATGCCCTTAAAGATGCTTCGAACATTTATGAGTGTTACTCAGCTGAATTGCAATTTTAGAAAAGATGAAGTTCCATTCAACTTAATCATGGAAAGCATGGGCATTGTACTCTTTTAGTTTACTCTGGACCAGAAAAACATCAAATCATGCATTAAACCAGCCTAAAACAGACAGCAGTCTCCCTAAAAACAATGATTTTCATTCATTTGTAGGAAAATAATAATCATAGTTCCACTCCCAGCTCCAAAATATGTCAAAATAAAAATGAAAGCACAATGGCAACATAAAGCAATCAGAGCAAACATATAGTAAAAGAATTTGAGCACAAAGTACATGAGCAGAATAGGATCATTCACCCTGCATTCAACATGAAAAAAACGCACATTGATAGCATTGTTATACATCACAACACCATAAAAGGATGTAATGCGAAGACTTGAATATTCGTCATAACATTTAGCAGTATTAATAATCAGCATCAAGTCTCATGCATGGTAGATATGATTAACTACAATAAGTAGATTTCGCTATAATACCAATCAAGAAAATTAAGAGCTAAGCACTTATATGACATCAAAGTGGAAAATAATAAATACAGATAAATCAATCCCATATGTACATCAGATAAGGCAGCTTGTGCGCTTCAAAATACTAAATTTTTGAGAAAAAAATGATAATAAAAATAAACTATAAGATCACTTCACCTTTGTGTCATCAGCATCGCTAAACACATATGTCAGCCTCTTCTCTTTACGCGGGCGAACAGAATTGTTAGTGTTCCCTGCACTACCCACACGGTGCATTGCTACAACCCCTAAGAGAAATACAAAAAAAATCATCATCGCTAAGTAGTTAGAATATACCACAAATATCTTATTAATTCCTCCAAGCTTCTGGAACAAGTACATAATGATCAGCAACTATTTCTTTTTAGAAAAAATAGTGTGTGCGTGTGTGTTGGGGGGGGGGGGGCTGGGTTGGGCTGGGAAGCCATTTCTTAAGAATAACGATTCAAGCCTTTTAGGAGTTTTTCCTATCAAAAGAACACAGCTAGTGTTTCATGTGAATAGAATGCAGGCAGCAGCCAATTCTAAGTGCTAACTATATTTTTTCTCGCAACATTCATGAGTTACACAAAACTAAATTTTCCTTGCGTATGCATACATTTTCTTCCAGAAGATAGGCCCAGCAAGCAACCCCAATAAAATCAAATAAAAACAGCCAAAACCCCAATCAATCGACCATCCGGTTCACCCATTTGACTCCGAGATTAAAATTAAACTCATTACAGTAAATCAAATCAAACATCTTAGAAAAAAGCCATTTTACTATTCCAACGTTGAAAATTAATCGCCCTTGCATTTGGGTGCAAAAAAGTATCATCACTTTCATCCCCGAACTAATGCGATAAATTACCCTTAAAGCATCCACTAAATAAATCCCTTCACCGAAAAAAAATAACAATCCACAAAACATAGCTTCTGTCTTCGTCTCATAACTCTGCACATAAGTAAACAAACTTTAACCACATGAAGTAACAGCAAACATTAAGCTCAAGTCCTAAACCTCTCTCACCAAATTTAAACTCTTCGATTTATTCCAATTCAACCTCAGGATTTCGCGATACACAACATCAACGACTAGATATGCGATCCAAGCTCTGGAGAAATTGAGAAGAAGAAGATAAACGAAATCCCGAGGGTTAACAAATGATCGTGTAAAACAAACCAAAAATAAGAAGAAAAGGAGAGAAATTCTGAGTTGAAGTGAGTTGGATTGCTGACCCGTTGCGAGAGATAGAATGGATGAGAGCGAGCGAGTGATGGAATTGAAATCGTCGGAATTTGATTTCTGAGAGTTTTAAAATAAAACCTAAAAAGAAATGAGCGATTGTTTTTATGATGATGATGATTTGTTGTGTGTGTGTGTGTATGAGAGAGAGAGAGAGAGTGGAGAATTTGAGAGCTAAAAAAGAAACTTATTATTATTATTATTATTATTATTATTATTATGGTTTCGACTTTCGACCATCAGGAAGTCAAAGGCTTAAAGATGTTAAGGGCTCACTTTGTTGTTGTTGTTTCTCTGTAAAATCCTCCTTGTCCATCTGTCATGAGTAAAAATTTCAAGATTCCATTGTAATTAAAACCGGATTAAACATACAAAGTTGATTTAAATTAATTAAATTACTATTTAAAAAAAAAAGCAAAATATGTTGTGTTTGCAAGAAAAGAAATCAAGTTTTTTATTGATTTATAAATTAATTTATTTTACCAGCTAATTTAATTATTGTTTACACCTAACTCGAGATAGGAGTTGTGTTGCTCGAGTTTGAGCTAAGTTTAGTTTAATTGTTTTTGTATTTCAAGTTATGTTGTGATGTAATTTAAAAATATATTTGGCCTGAAAAATAATAAAATTAATACTTTTTAATGTTTTTTAATAATTTTAATATGATAATATTTCAAAATTAGTTTTTTTTCAAACGAAAAACACACACCCCTAAATTAGTATACTTATATGTTTCCAAGCACTTTTGAAAAAAATTTAAAAAATTTTATTTTTATTTTTCATTTTAAATAAAAAAAATTAGTGTTTTTAGATCATTTTAATATGTTGTTGTCAAAAATAATTTTTAAAAAATTAAAAAAAAATATCATTTCAATGTATTTCTAAACAAAAAATACTTTGAAAAGCAATCTCAACCGCACTCTTAAACAGGGCTAAGTTGTGCCTGCATGCATTTTAAAAATAAATTTGGCTCTTTTTTTTCAAGTAAAAGTTCAAGGTAAAATTTATTTATGTAAGAAACTTGTCCAATTTAAGTTTGTTTAACACTACATTTTAAAAATATTTTTAAAAAATAAAATAAAATATTTTTATTTTAATTTTTTAAATCATTTTAATATATTATATCAAAAATAATTTTAAAAATAATTTCAATCAAACTCTAAATAAACATTTAATTCCATACAGATGCGGGGATTGATGCTTATTGATTATCGTTGACTATTAGGTTTAAGATTTGAGATTTTCTATGTTTTTATTTTCTTTTTACTATGTCGTTGTGAAGTTAACATATAGTTTAGAGCCTTGTCTGTAAACATTGTTTATTCAATAAATAACTACTTTATTTGGTAAAAAAAATACTTTAATTCAGAACAATTATTTGGATTCAATTAATGTTATAATTACTTAGATAAGAAATCTATAGCATTCAAGCTGTAGTTAATAATATTTCTTCACCCAAAATTTATTTCTTCTACAAAAAAATACAGTAAATAACTAATAAAATATCATTAATTACTCATTAAACACCATAAAATTGAGAATATATACATCCTTAAATGAAAGAATTAAAATGAGCTGGAAAAAAGAGAGTAGGAGTATTAAATCATTAATCATTGACCTCTTTTTAATATAATTTTTAATAGCTTGACAAGATAGATGAGAAAATCAAACAATGTGCTGGGCAATCTCCTTTTCGATGGTCTGGTAATTATGATTTGAAAATCTTTTATCATTGACGGTCTTAGATGAGTAATTAATGTAATTTTTAAAAAAATATATATTAAAATAATATTGTTATTATTTTTAATATCAACACATCAAAATAATATGAAATATAAAAAAATATTAATTTAAAATTAAAAAAAAAATCTAATAGTTTTCATGGCAGGATCAAGATTGTCAATACTGTTCTGGTCGTCGTTTTGGTTTTTTCATTGGTATAAAATGTTTCTTTTTTGGAGTATGTTGGCATGTCGTTTCTGGGTTGTGTTATTCATATATAATTAATTATATATATATATATATATATATGAAAAAAATAAAATATTAATTTAACAAGCATAATTAAACTTAAAGATAAATTAACTTTAAATTATACAATACAAACACAAAATCAAACAAACATAATCTCAAAATTAGAAACACAATCACAAGTTAATTAAAATAAGGAGGATTTTAAGGCCAGAACGGTACCGAGATATTCCAGCCGAAATTTTTGGAACAAATTGGAATTAAAACCAAGACAAAAACGATACCGTTTTGTTTTTTTTTTTAATGATACGAAACGTTTCGACCGTTTCAATCAAGACATAATGGTATTGACAACTGGACAAGATTGAGATGGTTTTTTAAAAAAAATTATTGTCAAAAGTGTTTAGAAATATGGAATTGATTGTTTATTAGTTATTTATTTATTTATTTATTTATAATAATAATATATAATTATTATTAACATCAATCTATAATGTTTAACTTCAACCTGTCCACCAACTTTTTTTTGGAAGCAGGGTCTAATGGCGGCAGGTGGATGGCGGTCATAAGAAAGCATTGACCAGAGTCTTGGAGGGAGCTGTGGTGGGCAATATCCAGTTGCAGGTCTGTCTTGAAATTCTATTTTGAAGCATGATTCTGATTATTTTTTAAATTCAAAAAATAAGGCTAAGAGTTTAGTTTTTATTTAGAAAATCTAGCCCTAGCTATATAACGGTACATGGTTTGTTAAAATGAATCAAATAATTGAATTTTTCTTTTTAGTTTTTATGTAAACAATATTTTTGTATTTTTTTTTAATTAAAAATCACGGTACAATAAAATATATTTATATCTTTTAGATTTTTAAACATTTCTGTAGAATAAAGAGCTTGAAAATCAAATAAAATATATTTGCATGTTAAATATCATGATAATAGAGAGCTTACGATTTGTATAATAAATTTTAAATTTGAGTTAGGGTATGTATTTTTTATAAAACATTTAGATAATTTGATTTTCTTATTCATCTAAATTCATAAAATATATTTTTTGAATTATAATTTTCTTGCATCCAATAAAAAAAACACTCTTTCTTAATCAAATTTACATGCACACGATCTCTTCGAGTTATTTTTACCTCCATGAACGAACAACAACCTAGGATCGAGTCTTGGTTCAGACCACAATGATGCGAGCTCAAGACAGGCCCACGTATAACCACACCAGGAGACATGCGTGCCCAGACCTTGCAATCAAACAGTTATCATGGGGTCAATCGAACTAAGGTGGACCAAATCAATCGGTCGGCTGCAGCCCACTCAAGCTCGTTGGTCACTTCATTTAATTTTCAAGCTTTTTATTGTATAATACAAATGTTTAAAAATCTCAAAGACTGTGATCAGAGTAGTTCACAAGCCCGTCTCCAGTTCTAAATTAAAACAAAAAAATATTTCATGGTCGTGAAAACCTGTGATTAAAAATTTTGTTTTTTTTATAGATTTAAATTTGAGTTTTATAATTATTAATTTAATGAATATTTATGATCTATATAGTCATTAACTTCAAAAAGAATTGTGGGATTAGTAGAAATAGAGCATTTTAGTCCAACACTTGTATCAATAAAAAAAATTAGTTTTTTTTAAAGTAGTATCTTAGCCTAGTGGTTGAAGGGATTTGTTCTTTTTCTTTGTATCAGAGTTCAAGTCTTATCATGCACACTTGTCACCCCTACAATGTTTTACTTACTTACTGGGTTTACAAGATATTTAGTTAATTCAGAAATTAATTTTAATACATGGAAGCTGATCCGAACATGTCAATTATAAAAACACATATAAAAAAACTAGTTTTTTTTATTGGTAGTGGTGAGGGAAAGTTGCTGCTAGTGCAAGTAATTGTCTTCTCTATACTTGGTGCCCGTAATGAGGAGTTATATGGGATTGGTCGAGATACAAGTATGATAGTCCAACATTCATATTAATAAAAAAAAATATATTTACAAGTAGAGTCTTGCCTAGCGGTTGAAGGGACTTGTCTCCTTCTTCTATATCAGGATTTAAGTTTCACTATACAGACTTGTCATTCTTATGATATCTTACTTGCTCACTGGGTTTATAAGATATTTAATGAGTCTGTAAATTAATTTTGATACATGTAAACTGAACTGAAGAATCTAATTATAAAAATCTAATTTTTTTTATTCGTAATGGTGAGGGAAAGTTGCTGCTAGTGCAAGTAATTGTCTTCTCTGTACTTGGTGCCCGTAACGAGGAGTCATGAGAGACACCGGTTGACGGAGAATGCATTATTTTCAGGCCAAGTCCCATCGGAAATCAGAGCACCAATGTCCCTTGCCCCCATTGGATTCCTACAAGGAATCATTATAGAAGACGCAACTTACATTGTCTAGAAAAGGAAAAAAAAAAAGATTTCATAGATAAAATAAGGGGGGTGGGGGTTATATTAGGAGTTTTGTTAGTTAAAGAATGGAAAAATAATATTTTATTTTATTTTTAATTGATATTTTGTTGTCCAAATTATTGTTTTTAAATGGATCAAACAATGTTATCTATTATCATCTTGTATTGCAAAATTGCAATTCTCATTTTGTTTTTACTTCAAAAAATATCTTAGAAACCTCTATAATTATATTTTTTTTTATCAAAAAACACATTTTATTTGCTTGAAAAAAATAAAATATCCAACTAAATAATAAAAAAACTTGGCGGGCATCAATATAATTTTTCTACCATGTTTAAAGAACAACGCAACCTTCATCAAACTCTTTTTTTCCAAGATTAATTCATTGATATTGAGATCAATTTTTTTTATCGCTAGAATATAACAAAACAAGTTTTTTTCCTTTTAATTTTATTTTTTGATATCCAGAAATTAAATCATGACAAAAAAATCGATAATAAAACTGAAGTTAAAGTGATTTTATTGGTACATGTGAAAGTAACCTATATTTTTATTTTTAATCTTAAATCTTATCTGTAGTTTTTTAAACAATAATCTAAAATCTTATTTTGTAAAATTGATTTTTTATTTCGCGTGAAAATATTCTCTAGCATCTTGCATGTGAGTGAGCATTCAAACCAAACAAATTTCAAAACACAAAGCAATGTCAACATAAGTCCTGAATACTAATTGAATGAATATGGACAGAACTCAATTTTATTTATTTTCTTAATCATTTTGAGTTTATGAGCTTAAGAAAACAAAGGTCTCAAGAACTACCACGATGCTTGGTTTTAGACATCTATCGTTATTGAAAGGAACACCGTGGTGAATTTTGCTAGATGGTTGAGTTAGTGGGACTTATTGGAAATATAGTAGAAATTATTTTTTAGGGTATTTTTTATTATAAAAAAATATTAAAATAATATATACTATTTTATTTTTAATATCCGTTCATCAAGAAAATTGAAAAATATTAAAATAAAATTTTAAAAATATTTTTAAATTGTGCTCTTCAACACCACCTAAACTAGCTTGTGAGTTTTTAATCCTAGATGATCAAAAAGCATGAGTTTTGAGAGTGTTTGGGAGTGTGATTGATATTATTTCTGAAAATATTTTTCATTTAAAAATATATTAAAATAATATTTTTTTTAAAAATATTTTTGACATCATCGCATCATATGAAAATAATATACAATCATAAAAAAATTAAATTTAAATTTAAAATAAAAACTAAAAACTATTTTTAAAACACAATATTTAAAAAGACTTAAGACAAGTAGTTGTCATGTGCACGAACTAGTTAGTACACCTCCACAACGATGCGGGTAAAAAAGTTAAGGGCAAAAATATATATTGGAGAATTATTTAATGTTATTATTAATTTTAAAATATATTTTTTTTGAAAAAATAATTATTAAAATATATTTTCTTATTAATGTATCTCTTGATAATTTTATTACTCGGATCATTATTTCTGATAAAAGATACATACATACATACATACATATATTATGATTGTTTAGGCAGTTTTAAAAAATTATCAAAATATCATGTGATTGAAAACTAAAGTCATCATAAATATGATAAAATCATGTTCAAAATCCATTAAAAAGTTTTAAGATTAAAATATATATTTTAATTGATATTTCATGGTTTTCTTAATTTATTTGTATATCTTATACATAATAATTGAAAATTAGTTATTAAAATTTAAATAAAAAATTTATAATAATATTTAAGAATCATATTAAAATTAAAAAGAGAGTAAGATCCTCTTTGACAATACGATGATATTTATAATAATATTTGTCTGTGATTTTTTTATTTTTATTTTTTATATTAAATGAAAAAAATAATGTCTTCGCATTTATAAAAACACACTAAATCTGATAAAAAAAAAAAAAGGAGTGCCCATAGAAAAAACACGAGAAAAAAAGATTAAAAACATTATGAAAATCCCTCCTGCCCTGTCCTGTTTTATTTATTTATTTATTTATTTTCTTTTCTGAAGTACCGATGATAGTCAACCAGCCATTATATTTTTGAAAACAAAATAGACAGGTGTCATGATTTTTGTTTGAAAACAACATTGCTAATCAAATTTGAAACCGCAATCTTATGGCTCTTTGTCAGTTGCTACCAGCTGAGTTAAAGCACATAATGTTTACAAAGCAATAAAAAAATATATTAATATCAATAATAAATTACCATTAAAAAATTGTCTAAAAATAACCAATATTACCTGACATAATTACTTTATATATTGAAAAAGGAGAAGTTGATTTTAATTTTTTTATAAACTTGATTTTAAATTTTAAAAATGAAATAATTAAATTTTAATTTTAACATCATTATTCTAATTCTTCACCCAAAACTTTTTGATTTGATTGTCTTTTTAAAAAAACATTGAAATTAAAAAAAAAAAAGCAGCCTGAAATCCCTTTCTTGTCTAAAAATACATTTTTCAAAGGTTTCAAGATTTAAAATTAATTCATAGAAAATTAAATTAAATTGACTAGTTAGGTTAAAGGTTAATAAAGCCAATGGTATCTAAAAAACATTTTTGATTTTTTAAAATATTTTTATATAATAATGTCAAAAAATATTTTTTTTTAAATTAAAAATATTTATTTTGACATATTTCTGAATGAAAATTATTTTTAAAAGCAACCGTAACTACACTTTTAAACAAGCATAAAATGATGTAAAATTATTTTATTTTCAAAATTTAATTTCCCACACTTTCTTTCCTCTCTTCTTGTTTTTTTTTTTTTTTTTCATCAGCAGAATTTTAGTTCCAAATGATTTATAGTTACCCACAACTTGTAAATGTATAATTGATATTGTGATGCATGGTATTTTTTTTTAATTAAAACAACATTTATTTTATATATTTAATATTAATACATTAAAACTACTCAGAACTATCTAATAAATATTAATTTAATATTTTTTTTATATAAAAACTGCTTAAAAAATCACTATATAAACAAAAATTACCATCATATTTGTGAGAGGTGGGTGGAAAAAAATAAAATTTGCAATAAAAAATTATTTTGAAACTGAGAACATAAAAAGGCGTAAAATAATGAAAAGATAAGAGAGGAATTTACTTTAAGAAGATTCCAACTTCCAACTACTACTTTGATCTGTTTAGCAGTTATCTACTTTGCGGGGAAACCCATGCCTTTGATAAAAAATATTAAATTAAAATGGAAAACATTATTCCTCTGCTATCCCCGCCCGCCATTATTACAGCTTTACCGTTAACGGCAAGTCGTCAGTGTATCTCTGAGCAGTTAAAAAATATTACCACAGCCCCATAAAATTACTGTTTGACACTTCTTTTTAAAATATTTTTTATTAATTTTTTAATTTAAATTAAACAAAATGATTTTTTTATATTATTTTTATATATTAATATTGAAAATAATTTTTTTAAATATATTTTTAAATAAAAAACACTTTAAGAACATAAACTCAGTAATTATCCAAACATTAACTTAATCACCAACCTCGAACATCGAACAGATCAAATCACGCCACGTTGTCAAGTGATTCAGTGAAGTGGGTCCTAAATGAACATTAATTAATAGTTATAGTTGTTTTTAAAGTAATTTTTATTCAGAAAAATATTTAAAATAATATTTTTATTTTTTTAAAATTATTTTTGATATTAATACATGAAAATAATCAAAAAAATATTAAAAAATTAATTTAAAATAAAAATTAAATAAATAAATTTTAATTTCTAAAATATTTTTGAAATGGAGTAAGAAATATTCAGGCTGGGAGCGTCATAGAGAATCCGAGGTCTATTTACCTTTTTTTTCTTACATTATTGCCCCCCATGATATATATATAAATAATCCAAAAGTGGAAAAGGCAGTCTCGTTTTTCAATTTGACTTTTGCCCCTCCGCTCCTCACGCTCCACCCTGAAAAGAAAAAAAATAAATAAAAAGAGGCAGAGAGAGACATTTACAGTTCATTTGCTATTATTTGGACGTGGACCAACCATATAATAATAATAATAATAATAATAATAATAATAATAATAATAATTGTGATGATTTTTTTTATCTGATGTTATAAATTGCATTGTCATGATAATATTTTTCTTTTTTATTCTCGCTGTAAAGTAAATACTATTTTTATTTTTGCCAGCTTTCCTGCTTAAACTATAAATATACCATCCAGAACAGAATTAATATTAATATATAAAGGATAAATTGTTTTCTTACACCAAAATCAAACTGTTTGCATGTTGTTGTGTAAGAAAACAAACTAATCTCTGGCTTAATAGCAATAATCATATCCACATCATGATACTAATCTATTATCTACACAATTAGTAAAGTGAAATTCTTATAATCCATCTGACCCACACAGTTTTTTCTCCTAATGTTTAGAAAAAAGAATCTTACATGCACTTGAACTACTTTTATTTTTTTAATGGCTGGCCAATGTGACTCTGAAAGTGGACTACAAATCATGGTCCAAGCAGGGTTCAATCATTGAAAGCAACTCTTGTGCTTCCAAAATTTCCCAGCTTAGGTTTCTTGAAAAATTTGCACTTAGGTTTTGACTTCTCCATGTTTTCTCCCACAAAGTCCTCCTCTTTCTTTGTTTAATTAATTACTGGTTTCTTTTGAATTCAATCACCCCATTATCAATTCCACCTCATCTCTACAACTTTTGTGATCTTGGGATTTACTATTTTCTGGGTTTTTTTTTGTTGTTGAATCCAGTTTCTTGCATATATTTTCTTGGGGTTACCTTTTTGGAGACATGGCTTCATTTACACTTCATCTTGGTTTATTATATGCGCTCCAAACTGCCTTTTGTTGTTAATGTTGAAATTTCTCCAAATAGCCAGCTAACTTTAGTTTTTATGAGGTGTAAAGAGTTTTTTATTGGTATCCAACAACAAATCCTATGGAATAGGTGGTTCAAGGCTCTGGCTGTTTCTTCATTTTTACTTTGTTTCAGTTTGGTGTGCTCTTTAAGCAAGAAGTGAGCTTGTAGTATCAATATTGCCGTCTCTCGAAAAGGGTTTGTTTTTTCAACTTTCTTGTAGCTTAGAAATGTTCATTTCTAGTGAAATGGAGCAGATCTCATTGCCTCTAGATAATGTAAAGGAGAAGTTGGAGCCAATGGAACCAAACCAAGATTACATCGATGCGTTCCAGTTAGAATCTGAGTTGATGGATTCACCGCCATTACCTAACCCAACCATTTATACCGATGTCAATATTGTTCCTGAGCATGAAAAGGACGAGCTTGAGCATTCTATATTGAATCTAGAAGGTAAAAGTTTGAAGTATTTAGTTGCATTTACCTGTTGTTTAAAGGTTCTTTTCTTCCATAAGTTTCCCATGTTGCATTAATTTATAGGTGAGATCGCAGAGTTGAAACAAAAGGAGAGATTGTTGGACAAGAAGCGTAGAAAAGCATTAAATAAGATATTGGATATTAAAGGTAGAAATTTACTGTTTGGTCTCAAGATGGAGTTTTACTTTTGACAATGTTTTTGGCTATTCTAATTTTGGCTTTGTTTTTCAGGCAGCATTAGAGTATTTTGTCGAGTGAGACCGTTCCTGCTGTCAGATAGGAGAAGAATTCATGAACCCATCTCAACTGGGTTAGAGAAGGTGGTGGTTAAATCAGTTGGAATTAGGAAGGAGTACAGATACGATAAGGTTTTTCATCAAGCAGCTGCTCAAGGTTGGTGTCCAAATTAATGTGCTTTCTTCTACGGTTAATTATATGGTTTTTTAATCCTTTTTTTTTTTGGGTTTCATCTGAATTAAGAGTCTATTTGTCCTTGAAAACTCTGTAGAAGATGTTTTTGTTGAGGTTGAACCTATCCTTAGATCCGCACTTGATGGGCACAATGTATGCATATTTGCTTATGGTCAAACTGGAACTGGCAAGACATTTACAATGGTTAGTGGCAGATTGAAATGTGTTACTCCTATACTCTTTTTTTATTAAATGCATGTGCTTGATCATTGATGACTATGGGTTAAATCATTCTACAGGATGGCACAAATAACCAGGCTGGGATCATTCCTCGAGCTATTGAAGAGCTTTTTCGTCAAGCCTCTTTGGATAACTCATCTATAACATTTTCAATGAGCATGCTGGAGGTTTACATGGGTAATCTCAGAGATCTACTTGCTCCAAAAGTGGCAAGTAGGACATATGAGGTTGCAGCAAAATGGTAATTATATGCTCCTGATGTTCAAATGAAATGCAAACTCAAAAATCAAATTGAAGCCTCTATAGGATGTAGATCTGTTTTGGCTAACTATACTACAGCAATCTAAATATTCAAACAGATCCAAAGGGAATGGTTGAAGTTGAAGGTTTGACACAGGTCCAAATACCTGATACCGTGAAGGCAAAATGGTGGTATGCAAAGGGCAGGCGGGCTAGATCTACTTCATGGACTAATGTCAATGAGACATCAAGCAGGTCTCACTGGTGGGTTTAGGGTCTCCTTTACTTTTCCAACTTGCTTAATTAATTTCATTCGACAATTCCATTATCTGTTTAGTTCTATATATCTAGCTTAATGAGGATCACCATTTCTCGACATGGAGATGATTCAAAAGCTAAAGCACAAGTGAGCAAACTGTGGATGGTTGATCTCGGAGGAAGTGAGCGATTGTTGAAGACAGGGGCCACGGGACAAACACTCGATGAGGGAAGGGCCATAAATCTATCTCTTTCTGCTTTGGGTGATGTTATTGCTGCTCTAAGAAGGAGGAGAGGCCATGTGCCTTACAGGCAAGTTTTTAGTTGGGTTTATGTTTCATCTTTAATGATGCCAACTTTTTGTTGGGTAAGCTGGCAGTGGTCCCTATTTGCGTACGAAGATATGATTGCATCAAGTTAAGGCTTTTGAGGTTTTGCCTCTGTCCTATTGTCATTACATAATTCAGCTGATTTTAAATTTCACTTCTGTTGTTGCAGAAACAGCAAGTTAACTCAAATCCTCAAAGATTCCTTAGGTAAACCTCTGCATGAATCCAGTTCTAGTGAAACTCACATCACACTCGATGGTTCTTAATACCTGAAATTATAAAGGTGTGGAGTCTGAAGACTTCTAGTAGTGACAACAATTAAAATCCTTACATGGCCATGACTTCCATTTATGCTGTGCAATGTATGCGATAAAGTGCTATTGCAAACACAAAATATATGTTTCCTACTCTTTTCTGGGGATGCTTTCTTGTTAGTTTGAAAATTCCTAATGTCTTTAAATTCTATTGCTTTAGGTGACAACTCAAAAGTTTTAATGCTTGTGCATATAAGCCCGTGTGAAGAAGATGTTGGAGAGACAATCTGCTCTTTAAGCTTTGCAAACAGAGCAAGAGCAACAGAGACATATCGAGATCTAACAGAGGTACAACTTTGTAAAGTTTCACAATTGTCAGTAATCTGTCACAAAAAGCTCACAACCATCGCTTGCATTTGCCTTTGGTTAGGACATAAACATGCTAAGGCAGAAGAGGATTTTGGAACTCGAAGTGGAAATGAGAGAAGCTGAAGAAGAATGCCAGAAAGTTAGGTATCAGATACAGAAGGCCGAGTTCCTGTTGAGTGAAAACAGAGAGCTTTTGTTAACTTCTTATCAAGTTCCTGATGACAAGGAGAATGCACCTATAAGTCCCAAAGAAGACTATAAGGAAGTCAATGGTACAACTCGAGTTACTGACAAAGGAATTAGGAAGAATAGAACAAGTCATTTCCCGCGATTCATGACTTCTACCGTGGCTAGTCGGCAAAGGCAAAGTGCGGCTGAAAAAATAGTTGCTGGACGGGCAAGAAGTTTGAGATCTGCAACAAGAAGCTCATTACAATTTTCAGCTTCTCAGTCCTTCAGTTATTCAGAATTTCGCTTTAGAGCAATTCTAAAGGAGTCAAATAGAAAGTCAAGATATGGAGAGACCAAACTTCTTCTCCCAGAGAGTCCCAAATGCAATGTCTCGGAGATGAAGATGGCCTCCTTGCCTCGAAGCAAGGCAGTTATTTCATCAGATCCAAACTTGAGAACCACGCTTTCTCGTCACAGAAGAAGGATGTCTGACCTAATATAAGGATAGAGAGGATTATTTTTTATTTTTCATGTGAGTGCTTAACGAAGACGGGTGTGTGGTGGGACTCCATGCCTGCCGAGGTCTCTTGGGAGTTTTTTTTAGTGATTGTTGTGTAACACAGCAGAGTGTGATGGGGGAGGGGTTAGCTTAGGATTGCTGGGAACTTGGGATCTGTTATATTATTTGTTTACTGTATCCCTGTTGTCACATGATTTGGTGATCTGGCTAGGTTTGAGAAGAATTGTTAAATCCTCATTAACATGGACATGGTAGTGTAATGCGTGCCTAAACTTTGTTTATATTTTACTGGTCAATCGTCCCATGGACTAATTTGTTTTTAAACCTTGGAATCTAGTTTTTTACTTAACTTAGAATTTTTAATTAAATAAGGTGGGAGCTGGTTTAAATTAAATCAGTTAATTTTATTGGTTGAAATTGAAATGGACAAGCACAAGAGTTTTATTGGATAAAAGAAAAATAAAAAACATGCTTGGTAAGATTGTACATATTAAAAATATTATAATAAATAAATATCTTTTATTTTTTAAAATAAATTTAATAAATATAAAATATAAAAAAACTACAAATGAATAATACGATTCTCTTAAAAAAAAAATACAAAACCAATATAATTAAACCTAATCACTATTTAAAATAGGATAAATAAGATGATGCAAGTTAAAAATTATTATAAAAAAATATATAAAAAAGTTCAAAATAAAAGAATTGGTAACCTTACAACAAAAAAATATGGGGAACAAAAATATATTTCACCAACAGATTCGCCATCTTTTTTACTAGAGTATTGAATTTCAATCTTCTATCTTTCAATTTAACTCTTATCCCAAAAAAAAAAACATGTTATTAAATTCTAATTTCAGCTTAAATGTGAGGAAAAAGTTTTAAGAATCAAGGTGAAATATTTTCACTATCGTAATTCAAATGTAAAATGTGAGAGAGTAAACAATGGTGTAGCTGCAGTGAAAACACTACATTATTTTCACTCCACATTGTTTAGCTTTTTTTAATACTAATAATAATTAGCATCATATTGTTTATTATATCAGACCTTTCGGGTATTTAGATTAGCTTCGTAGCAATTTTCATGACCTGTATGCAGTGTCGGCGGAGCAAATCTAGCTCTCAGCTGTCATTTGATATGATTCCCACTTCGATGATTTCTGCTCTTTCAAATTCCCACATGCATTTGCAGTTGATATTTATTCTACACCCCCAAATCTCCTGTCCATTGCACGGTCACAGCTTTTGTTTTCTGTGGTAGTAAGGAATATGATGCATGTGCTAAAAAAGACTGGCAGGGTGGCAGGCTCATGTGCTTCAGTTTTGGCTAGTTTAAAATGCTTTGCTTCTAAGCAATTTAAAGCTGGCAGGCCAGATGCAGTCCAGGCGAGAGAACATTGGAAGAGAAAAACAACACAACGCAATGATAAATTCATGGATACATTCAGTTTCAATACTTCTCATGAGCTACAAACTGTGCATTAACATGATGACAAGTTTTAGTAATCAAGAAGCCAAAGAATGTCTGAAAATAATGTGTGCCCTCTGCTAGCTAGCATTTCAAATTTGGACTACCCGTTGCATAATTTCATAACCTTATGGACCTTTTCAAATCAGCTCTGAATCCTTGAATCAAAGTTACATCCTTATCTTTTTCTGCAAAACATGTTTCAAAAGTCTCCCATTCCATCCTCAGAGTGAAGTTAAGGCCAAACGAAAACTTGCAAGGTCATCGATCCTTGTTTCTTTTGCCGTTATAAACTGGATGTTGAAGAGGAAGTAGTGACCAGGAGCAACAAAACTAATATACAACAATCACAAAGGCTTCATCTCGTATCCAAATTAAGTGCATCCTAAACCAGAAATATTGTTTTGTGGGCTCTAAGCTTTAAACCGCCTAAATTCAAACCAAATTTCATAGTGATTAAACAGCAAGCTATCATGTGTATGCTTTCCACTATACTCGAGTCCCAGACTGGTCAACCTCTTAGTACATTCCTCACCTCCCAGTCTTGAGCAGAACTTTATATTATGCGACACAAAGATGCGGCCATCATAAGGTTTCAGCTTGCTCACTAGTCTCTCCAGTCCAACCCAGACAAGCTTATCAGGCATATGAAGAAACACAGCACTAGCATATATCAAATCATACACAACTCCAGAACCAAACTTGGAGAAATCCATGTCTTCACCTCGCACAATCAGAGGACGCTTGTGTAAAAGACCCTGAGAAGGAAGCTCATATCTGAATGCAGCCATCAGAGAGAGCTCATCTCTTTCAAGACAATGGAAGTGCTCAGGGATGAGATATCGAATGAAATGCAAGCCAACACGGAGCGTTCCACACCCAATCTCTAGCACACGTGAATTGGGTGTCAGGTGGCTAGACTCTGCAAGGAACTCAAACACATCGCGTCCACCTGCCCAGGGCTCCCCATAGTTGCTATGATGCCCTTCCACAAGTAGCTCACCAGGACACGGGAGAGCAGTGTGGTTATCTGACTCTTGTCCTTCATAATGTGATATGCCCTTGAACCTGAAAAAAGGGACTCAAATCAACTAAAAATCATTCCTGTGCCCTGAAATTAATATGTACAAAATACCAATTTCTAAGTTTGAGTGTACATGCAGAAACATACAAAGACATGATCAGTTTTTTAAGGGTCAACCAATACCGATAACATTAACTAATAAAATTTATGACATTGCACTTAGAATGTGCGTGAAGAAAAACTCAACTCCCAAATTAAATCAAACGTGTTCCCGTGTAAGTTTTCAAATGATTCTAACTTCCTTCCATGACACTGCATTTCGCCAGAATAGCGTCATCTCTTTCCAATACATTAATTACCCCTCACTCAATTCTATCAAACATAGGTCAAGTGCAGAGATATCGACAATAACATTTGTAGGCTAACGATGGAGCACCGACATAGTGTCCAAACCCCAGGAAGAAAAACCCACTCACGAAATCACACACACAAACACACATGGTTGTGATTTTGCAAGATTAAACAGATTTTTTTTTTAAAAAATGAACACCTTTCATTTTTAAAAATGTGCAACTCAAATCAAGCACCCAATTGGGTACCACGGCCCAAACACATTAACACACATATCATCCTTAAAAATGCCATCTTTTCCAACAATCAACACAACATCATCCAACAAAGCCACCCAAATCCGAACTTGATCCATACCCAATACACAACCATTCAAAACAAAGAAAACCCAGAACTCAAAAAACCATATGAAAAACATAAAAGAGTTACTTACTGAATGAGATCTTGTAATTGCTGAGCTCTGGTACGAGGATTAATCCCTTTACGAAGAACATTATCTTGCATATGTAAGCCATTAGCTTGGATCTGATCCTTAATCCATTTAATATCCTCTTGTGTTGCCGAAATTCTCTCTTTTTTATCAACATCGACAAGCCCACCCCCACCATTGTTATTACCATTAAAGCTTTGCAAAGAAGGGGGGCATGAACATGTAGAGAGCGAAGATAAGAGAAAGAATAGCATTATTGCTCCTACAGAAACAGAAAGGACTAACGTTGGAATTGAAATTACTATTCCCTTTTGAGTTGGTGAATATGTTGCTGTTGACAGTGCCATTCTCGCTCTGCTCCTCTATTCTCCCTGCTTCTTGCTTGATGCTGAATGAAAACGATTTATTTTCCCCCCTGTAAAGTCCGATGTGTGAACTGTGTCGTTTGAGGAATACGAAACACTCATATGTTCGAGTCCTTTATAAGCAAGCTGTGTCGTTTTTAAGAATTGGACTTCAAATACTATATAGAACGTTGTTTTTGTGTTTTGCAAGTTGGGATTGGTTGATACTGTTCGGTGTCTTCATCTTATTCACATAATGGATAATTAATAAAAATTCTTATAAAATTTATGAGTTTAAAAGCATCAAAACAACAACATTATTATTCATAATTTATAATTTACAATAAATAATAATTACTGTAATCATTAGTATATTTTTTTTTACTCTCTATTTTTTTTTAAAAACAAATATCATGCAATAATTTAAAATATAAATTATTATGAAGGTGACCTATAATTTTTTCAAAACAGTAAATAAAAATAAAAATATTAATTAATTTAGATTTTTTTTAGATACGAAAAAATCTTATTTTTCTTTAGTATTTTTATATGTTCAAGTTAAGTGAATAAATTTTAATTGTTTCAAACTCTTACAATATAAACATATTTTAACTCAAATTTAGGACATATAGAACAAATCTCAAACTCTTTATCCCCCACCACCACGATACTTATAACATCATCTATAATTTTTAATTCAAATTTGAGATATACAGAATAAATTTTAAACTCTTTATCCTCACATCTCGTTACTTATTACATCAACTATAATCCCCCAAACTCATTTATTTCTGGCAAGAAATCCCTTTTAGACGTTTCATCATACAATTTTAGCCGGTAAATTGTCTTAAAATTCTGACTAATGAAGCATTTACTTCAAGGAAAGATTGCAGGTGGAGAAAAAAAATTGCTCGAAGAACTAAATAATCTCAGCATTGCATCCGGAGTTCATTGAAGAATTTAAGCTGCCAATGAATCTAAAAACTTCTGAAGCACCAACCAACAAATATTGGGGAATTTGTCAAAAAATATATTAACAGGCAGTGCAACAGCTTCACCAGACAACCCGAGCTCTTTCGCAAGCTGTAGGCGCTTAATCTCTACCAAAGCAACAACTGTCATTGATGGCATTAAATTGAACAGGTCAATTCCCATAAGCTGCAACTCTGATTGGCATGCTGTGTAGTTAACATGAAAGCTCGATCAGGGGTAACAACTCGAGGAATCGTATTCACCCTTGGAGTTATGATAGCTGAAATTGATTGTTTCTGTAAAAGAAAACCATTCATCTAAGAACTTACTGAAAGAAATTTGTGCAACTTGATTGACATTTAACAGCAACGTGGGGAAGAAATTACGAGTGTCTAACACTATTCTTGCATTGAAATTTCAGAATGGCACTACATAGCATGGAAAAATGGTGTCTGCTTCGATAAGGTAAGTTCTAATCAACCCAGGCAAGTCTCCGGTATTGGATGAATAACTAAAACCAGGACAGCAAATAACACTAATAACATCAAATGTTGACAGCAGGAGGAAGGGTGAAAGAACCGATTGTTGTGTCCATCAGCATCCCTTGTTCCACAAAAGTGTAGACATCTAAGCATACACAGCGGCAAAGACAATTCCAGTAGCCTCGATTAGAAACATGAGGATCAAAGTCTTCAATTCCTCCATAGAAGGTTCCCATACAAAACAGCAAAGACAATTCCCATCTGGGTTTTCTTTCTTCGAAGTAAAAATCTTTTCCTCCATAGAAGATTTTGAAGGAGAAGAAGAAACTTACACACTTGTCAGTTACTTGTTTAAACCCAATTTCTCTTCTGGGCATTCTTTGTTGTCCAGAAAAACCTCCTTTTCACCTTTCAAAGAGCCCTTTCTCCCCCCAGAAAAGCTTTCACCTTTTTCAGAATCAGAAAGAGACCCACCATCATTTTCTTGCTATTCACGGAAATGCTGCTCAAATCAGTGTCAGACTTCGAGAAACATTTATTACTGGTTGGGGTTTTGGGTTAAGAGAGGCAGGGATTTGAGTTTGTGAAAACGGATTTCTAAATCAGTAGGAAGAGCGATTCAATGAAACCACATAGCCCTTTTGCATTCCAAAATCCTAAAACTGTCCACAATTTGCAGGGGTGAATGCTACTTATCATTTTAGCTTCCAAATTAGCCGGACGAGGAAGTAAAAATACGTATAGTAATTATTTATATATATATATATTATTATACTATATACTAAAAAACCTCATGGTCGATTAATGTAGCCTGCGAGTATTTTAGATATGATTTTAAATTAGAAAAAAATAAACAAAATGGTTTTATTAATTCAGGTGAATCCAAGTAGCCCAGCATAATTTGTGATGCAAGCCCTGGCTGAGCCAGGTTTAAGTACTATTCTCTTTGGAATCCACCAAATCGGCGTCGTTTTATAAGGTTCGTAAATTCAATTAACCACCATGCCTATATCCACCCTCCTGTGAATAAGACTCCATTAATGGTTAACCCTAACTCCAAAAACATAGACACAGTAATAGAAGAAAAAAAATCGAAAATTCATTTTCAATCCTCAAAACAATGAATTCTCCGAGGCTTCTGTTCAGCATTTCCCAGAAAAACCCTAAATTTCTCTCCCTGTGCTCCCTAAGCTATTCTCACATTGACAGTCACCTCATTACGTCTCAGCACCGCATGATTTCCTCCACTGCGCCAGCGAGTTCATGGATGGACACCATCAAAGGTGTTTTCACTGGAAAAAAGACAGAAACTGAAGACACCCCAGAGTCATTCACGTTACTCAGTAAGTCTTGCGTCACCGCCTGTCACGTTAGTTCTCAATCCAGTCATCCAAAAAAATTATGGTTTTCAGTTTTTTATTCGATTCGATTTTTTTTTTGTTCTTAGAACTCCCTTTTGTGTTTTGAGAGTGACAGTGAAAGACTTGAAGTGTAACTTCTGTGTTTGTGGGCGTATTGCAAACGGATGAATAAGTTGGGTGTTATTCAAATGAAAGCTATTTTTTTGTTAGTTTTGATTTTATTTTTATTTTTTCTAGGCTTTGCGGATGGGTTGAAGAATGCGAGAAGGGTTGGATCGCTAAAGCAATTTGTTGTTGGTAGAAGCAGTGAAGCGACTTTTGCTAGTAGTTTTGAAAAGCAGGAAGCAATAATTCGATATCTTGGTGCACTTGATCCGACTGGGGAGGTTGGTTTGTCCCTTAATAGCTGTCTTTCTTATAAACTACCACGCACGGCTTGGATCTTCGTATTGATTTTGTCCCTTTAACTGCAAAATTGTTGTGGCATTGCTCTTTACCAATAGTAGAGTATCTACTGCCATTCAATGATGAGTTGGAAAATCGGGTTTGTTAATATTTTAATTTTAGTAAAATCAAGGCTGAACACCAAATGAAGGGATCATCTTAATATGTATTTTTTTTGTCTTGTCAAGGTGCCATATGCCAGCAAGACTTTTCAATGCTACCTTAAAGTTCTAACCTTACAAATATAATTTCACAATCTCATAGTAAAGTGTTTTCTGGTGCGGGGTTTGAATCTTCTGGTGCTGAATAGTCGAGCCAGCAAGTTGGTTGCACCCTGTGATTAGCTCCATGATATACCTCTTGTTTGTTCTTATTTTTTCTAATCTTCATTTATTTGACGGCTTCTGGGTAGATTGTTGGTTAAATTATTTAATCATCTTTCAATGTATGCATTCATGTGTAATGTGCCATTAGCCTCCTAAGACATTTGTGAATAATCTCGGTAAATCTTCTAGTGCTGAATATCATGAGCCAGCAAAGTTGATTGTACCGTATGATCAGCTATATGATGCACGTCTTTTTTTTCTCTTTTGTTTGTTTGTTTTAATTCTCTAATATCTCTTTTATTTGCTCATATCCTGCCATTCATTGCCTTATACATATGCATATCCCTAATAACTTTGGTCATGTATGCAGTTTTTGTGTGTATTGAATGCTGCTGGCAAGGTTGATTCCCTTGTTGATTCTTAATTTATTTAATGTTATGTTACTTTTTCATGGCATCTGGGTAGGCTGTTTGATTATGATTTTAGTTTCTTGGTTTGTAGAACCTCCAAACAAGTCAAAAACAAGAAGCAGCGAAGCACTGTAAGTGCACAATAGCAGATGTTGAGAATGTACTCTCTAAGTTTATATGGGCTAAAGAAGCAGAAATTAAGATGCGAAAATTAAAGGAAGAAGGGAAACCAATGCCGAAGACCATGACTGAGGTAATGTTGCTTGCATTTTACTCTAGTTATTACACTGTTTAAAGAGTTTCTACACTTCAGCTTCATGTTTTTGTGAAAGATTACGAATATGGATTACTGAATGTGGATGGTTGTTCATTCACTACGATGGGGAAACTGTACCAGTAAATCAGGAAATCCTCTGTTAGAAGTCATTTTATGTGTAAGATGTTACTGGGTCTGGGGTTAGTTCATGTCAGAAGAAGAAAAAAACCCTGATATTAATTCTTTTTTGGCTCAGTTTTACAAAATCTGGGAAGACAAATGAATTTGTTGTCTTTCAAGACCACTTTGTATCTTTATAGTAATGTGAACTGATTCTGTTCACAGCAGAAGTCATAGCTCCGAGCATGCCTTTGCTGGTATTAAACTTTTGTCATAGTTGGGGCTATTCTTCAGAAAAAAAGTGGAAAAATCCGAATAGTCACATTATGGGCTTGTGTGCTGAACTTTGTTATGGATTTTAAGCCAAATGATCCAGTACCCTTTGTTATTTATCTATTCAGTCCTCTTTTCCACTTGAAGTGTTTGATTTAGTCAATGGTTTAGTTTCATTTTTTTTCCTTGGATCTGCAGTGGTGCATATAGCAACTTTTTTTTTTTCTTGTTTAGTTACTCTCAAGAAGTGGAATGTTAGGAAGATGTATCATCGAATATTATCTCTGTGTCTAGGTCCAGAAGTTGATGGGATCAACACCATTGGATCTTGCTCGGTCTAATTTGGCTAAGAGTGGGCAGATCAGCAAAAATGCACTCTGTCCATGTGGTTCCAAGAAGAAATACAAACGGTACTCTTTATCCTTCATATTTCATTCAGAAAATGACTGTATTTCCAAAATCTTCTGCTTAGAGTCTTCCTTCAACCAAAAAATTTGAATTATAATAGTGAGCTCGAAGGCCTGACCAAAAATGAATTACCAGAGATTCTACAATTATTCCTTCTTTTATTGGTGATCTCTATACAAAGTTTAGCACTCATGAAACTTGACTAGCTCCATTTATTGATTGTGAAGGTGCTGTGGAAAGGAATGAGGAGATTGGAAAGTCAAATGGGAGAGGTGCACTCAAAGCATGTTGTTGATATGGTCGGTCCATGACAGATTGGAGAAGAGATTTGCAGTCCCATATTTTGATTCATTTCTGACCAGTTAGAAGAGTTAGCCTAGATTGAGCTCCTTATTTTGTTTGCCATTAGCAGTGTGTTCTACGGACAGGCTGTTAAGCCGAAATTGGCTGCTTGTAATTGCACCTTTTACAAATGAGATTGCCATTGAATAAGTAAAGAAGAACAAATTTTAACCAGACATGTGTTGTTCCATCATACGCTGTACTGCTGTTGAGGATGTGTAGGAGGTTTGGGATTGCGCTTCTTACAGTTTTTTTTTTTTTTTTTTAAATATTCTTTTTGATTTTTTTGAATTCTTATGATATACGAATGTTATGTTTTATATTTAAGAAGTATGACACGTCAAAGAACAATATACTATAAAGATGATAATATCCTATACTCTCTCATGTATGTAAATATAAATATAATAATTTAATTATTTTTTAGTCATGTTCAAGTCATGTAATTAATCTATTATAAAATATAAAATATTTTATATTATTTTATTAAGTTTTTAATTTTTTCATAAATAAAATAATTATTTTCTCATGTTTTCTAAAATAAATTATGAATAACTTGTTTATTTATTACTATATTTAGTTACTAATTTATTATTTTTTAAATCACTTATTTATTTATTAATATATTTAATTGCTTTCAAAAGTTGCTTGAAATTTTATCAATGGCATTCTATATTTTATTTTCTTATTTAATTATTTTCATCTTATAATAAAAAATAATTTTAAATAAAACTATTAAATGATATTTTTTTTTTTTATCATGATGGATTTTTCAAATAAGATTTTTATTTTTCTTGTAATATCACCAGTAATTGTTTTTGAATAATTATATATGAAGCTTGATTTATCTATTAGCTTTTGCTTTTTCACAAAGTCGCATGATAAATATAATAGAGACATTTTTTTGTATGGTTGAGGATTTATTTACAGATCATGATAAGTTTTTAAATAAAATTAATAAGAAAGAATTGCTTGTAACTTAATGAAGAATTAAAGGGACTTTTGTCTAAAGAAATACATTTTCCACTTAAATTAAATTATTTGAATTCTTGAAAAAAAACATTTATTTATTTATTTTTCATGAATTCTAATGATAAATATAATCAAGACATTATATTTTGTTTTTTTGGTTGAAAATTTATTTACAAACCATAACAATTTTTATATGAAGAACCAAGCTCCTGATTATCAAGATGAAAAATAGGATGTTTTATATAAGAATTCATATTTTCCCTTTAAATTTAATAATTTAAATTCTTACAAATTCTATTTTAATTTCTTTAAGGTCTTATGATATAAAAAACACTAAAATATTTAATTTAAAGTAAAAAATAAAAATAATTATTTTAAAATATTTTCAAAAGACTTTTGAAACGTAGTATTAAACTCCTCAAAATAAAAAATAAATTTGAAGATAAGAGAACATAAATATGATTGAATAAATACATTTTTACTCAAAAGTTTTAAACTATTAAATGTTTATTAATATTTATTTTAATATAAATAAAACTTAAAAAAAAAACGTTTTGAGAATCATCTCAATGGCATGGAGGGGGGAAAAATGAAGTGAGAACGAAAATGAGTTGAGCTTCAAAAAGAAATGGCCCATTGGACTTTAATCGCAAGCCCATGTTTGAAAACCCTAAAAGGAGAAGCCCTCTAGTTGTTTATGAGTGTGACCCAGTCTCTGTGAGAACCGAGAACCGACAAGAGAGCAAGACTGGAGCAGGTTTGGGTTGAGCTTCTGCTTTGCAAATGATGATGCGGAAATTCACCTTCACAGCTTCTGCTTCCTCTGCTTTTCTGCTTCAAAAACGAAATATGGAAATGGGTACTTTTCAAAAAATTCCTTCTTTCTTATTCTTCATTCACCAACACTTCACTTCTTCTACAGCTTCGGCCACCACAATTAGTCCTTCCTCGACAAACAATGGTGGGTTTTGTAATAATTATAGCAATCTTCATAGTGTTTCCGATGCCGTTGCTTCTTTCAATCAGTTGCTTGGCATGCATCCAATGCCACCCGTTGTGGAATTTAACAAGTTATTAGTGTCCCTCGTGAAAAAGAAACATTACTCCACTGTAATTTCTCTCTGCAAACAAATGGATTTGTCAAATATCAAACCGGATGTGTATAATCTTACCATTTTGATTAGCTGCTTCTGCCACTCCAACCATGATCATTTTCTTTTTGCTTTCTCTGTTTTGGGTAACATGTTCAAACTTGGTCTTCAACCTACTCATGTCACCTTCAGTACCCTACTTAACGGCCTTTGCTCTAAGGCCAAAATCAATGATGCTGTAAAATTGTTTGATGAGATGGTAAAGATGGGGTATGGACCTGATGTGATTACTTATAGTACTATAATTAATGGTTTATGTAAAATGGGAAGCACAACCATGGCAATTCAGTTGCTCAAGAAGATGGAAGAAAAGGGTTGTAAACCAAATGTGGTGGCATATAGTACAATCATAGATAGCCTTTGCAAAGATAACCTGGTAACTGAGGCCATGGAATTCCTATCTGAAATGGTCAACCAGGGCATTTCACCAAATGTTGTTACTTACAGCTCGATTCTGCACTGTTTTTGCAATCTGGGTCGATCAAATGAAGCAACAAGCTTGTTCGAACAAATGGTTGAAATGAATATTATGCCAGATACAGTGACATTCAATATTTTGGTTGATGGACTCTGCAAAGAAGGGATGGTTTCAGAAGCTCGGTGTTTTTTTGAAACGATGATTGAAAAGGGTGTAGAACCAAATGTTAGCACTTACAATGCTTTGATAGATGGATACTGTTCACTGAGCCAAATGGATGAGGCCCAAAAATTGCTCAAAATCATGGATTGCAAGGGTTTTGCAACTAGTGTTCGAAGTTATAACATCTTGATCAAGGGGCACTGTAAGAGTGGAAGGATTGATGAGGCAAAAGGACTCCTTACTGAAATGTCTCATAAAGCATTGATTCCTGATGCTGTCACATACAGTACTCTTATGAAAAGGTTATTTCAAGATGGGAGACCTCAGGATGCACTGAAGCTTTTTAAGGAGATGTGTTCTTATGGACTGCTTCCTGATTTGATTACTTACTCCATTGTGCTAGATGGCTTATGCAAACAGGGCTATTTGGATGAGGCACTCAAACTGCTCAAGGCAATGCAGGAGAGCAAGATAGAACCTAATAATTTCATTTACACAATCCTTATTCAAGGGATGTGCAATTTTGGCAAGCTTGAATCTGCGAGGGAACTTTTCTCCAGTCTTTTTGTCAAAGGAATACAACCTGATGTGGTTACATGTACTGTCATGATCAGTGGACTTTTGAAACGAGGATTGTCAGGTGAAGCATACGAGCTGTTTAGAAAAATGGCAGATCTTGGCTGCTTGCCGAATGGCTGCACTTACAACGTTGTAATCCAAGGATTTCTTCGAAACGGTGACACATCAAATGCAAGACGTCTAATGGAAGAAATGGTTGGCAGAGGATTCTCTGCAGATTCGTCTACATCTCAGATGTTATCGGATCTGGAATCTAGAGATGAAATCTTAAGTCTATTTACGAGTGGAAGCTCTCAAGGTAGAGAATTGTAGTGAAGTTTCCCTACCAAGTGTAGTTTTCATGCATTGATTGGTTTTCTTCACAGTAGTTAGGCCCTTCAAGTTACTGCGTTGCTCATTTTTTGAGCTTTGATGAGCAAGTTCTTTGACACGAATTCATGACCCATTAATTGATTATATTTATACTAGCAACTGAAAAACATAGTTTTTAAAAATAATAAAAATAAAAAGTGAAGAAAAATAATATGGGCTAGGTTCCCACGTGTCTGACTATTTGGGATAGGCCAGCTCAGCTAATTGAGTTTTTTTTTTTTTTTTTTTGGTATCATTTAGTTTAATAGTAAAACAATTTTTATATTTTATAATAAATCGAGGTCGACAACATTTTCAACCTCAATAACTTAAAAATAAAAAAATCGAGGCCCAAGTGTTTGCCCTCACCTTATTTTTTTTTTATTTTTTCTATAATAATTAATATCTTTTTTTAAATAATTTTTAAGTTTATATTTTTATCAATACACTTTTTGATTATTTTTTTTGTTTATGTATCCTTTTTTAAATAGCTATTACGAGCGATATGCCCGCGCGATGCGCCGGGGTTTTTTTATTTATATAAAAAATCGATTATTTTTATATATATTGTAATTATTATTTTAATATTTAATTAGTAAAATTATAATCGAGAAAATCTGTATAATCGAAATGGAAAGTGGTTTGTATATTTTGTGATTGCAGATAACGCAAATAACTTTTTTTTTATGAGTTGCATTTTTTTTCATAAGTAATATTAGATTTGAAATATTATAAATAAAAATATTGCAATTATTTTTTTCAAGAAATAAACTTAATTTTTTTTGCCCTATATAGTTATTTTAATGTTTAATTACTGAAATTGCAATAGATCAAATATGTTAGAAATGAGTTTTTTGCGTTGTATAATTAGTATGTTTGCCCACGCATTGCGTTAAGGTTTTTTCTATGTAGAAAACTACTTGATTTTTAAAATGTTGTAATTAATTGTTTATATATTTAATCAGTAACATTATAATAGATAAAATATATAACATATAAATTCCCCCCCTCCTAAAATGAATAGTTTAATCAAAATGGGAAGTGGTTCGTATATTTTTTAATCGTAGATGACCTAGGTAAATTTGACAAAAAAAAAATTGAGTTGCATTTTCCCCCTAGTAATATTAGATCTGACACATCAAAAATAAAAATACTGAAATGTTTTCCAGAAATGAATTTAATTTTTTTACGTTTTATAATGACTTATTTGTTGTTTAAAAGAAATAGGAATAGAAACGGGAAGTGACCCGTATATTTTTTAATTGTAGATAATCTAAGTAAATTTGTGAATTTTTTTTTTAGTTTAATTTTTTCCCTGGTAATATTAGAATATTAAAAATGAAAATATTGTAAATTTGTTTTTAAGAAATAAACTTAAACAAAAGAGTATCAAATTTAAATTCAAAGGGAAATTTTTTTTATAAGACTTATTAATTATATTATTATATTAAATGTATTTAAGAATGTTGATATTATTTTTTTTAAGGAAAAAATTGTAGGCCATTTTTTCCCTCTATATATATATTTATAGGCGATAATATTCAATAGATATTAAAACATATAATTAGTCTCACATATTTTATAGAGTAAATGAAATGGGAAGTGATTCCTGTATTTTTTAATTGTAGATAATCTAGGTAAATTTGTCATTTTTTTTATGAGTTGTTTTTATTCCTTAGTAATATTAGATCTGACGCATTATAAATAAAAATATTGTAATTTCTTTTTAAAAATAAACATAATTTTTTTGCGTGTAATAATTATTTCTTTGTCGTCTAAAAAGAACAGTATAATCAAAACTGGAAGTGACTCGTATAATTTTTAATTGTATATAACCTCGGTAAATTTGTAATATTTTTTTTTATAAGTTGCCTTTTCCCCCCAGTAATATTAGATCTAACACATTGTAAATAAAAATATTGTAGTATGTTTTTAGGAAAAAAAATATGTGCTATAATGACCTATTTGCCGTCTAAAAAGAACAGTGTAATCAAAACGGGAAGTGGCTCGCATATTTTTGAAATCTAGGTAAATGTGTTAAAAAAAATTTACTTGTATTTTTTGCCAGTAATATTAGATTTGAAATATTAAAAAAAAATATTGTAATTTTTTTTCAGACATAAATTTTTAAATAAGAGGAAAAAATTAAAATTCAAAGAGAATTTTTTTTTATGTTATCTGAGTTATTCATTATATTATTATATTAAATGTATTTAAGAATACTGATATTAATTTTTTTATTCAAAAAATCCTAGGTCATGTTTTCATCTGCCTATATATATTCCTAGACGACAATATTCAATAAATATTATAACAAAAATTGTGTTGCGCATAACTTAACCTGGACGCCCCGGTCATGGAAAAAATGGTGAAAAAAATATAAAAGTAGAAAAAAAAAGTGAAAAAAATATATCAGTGGGAAAAAAAAAAAGGGAAGCAACTTTTCCATACATTAATTTTCCAAAATCAGGATTTTAGAGGAAAAAAAGAGAGAAAAACAACTGAAGTCAGTTTTGGTGGCTGAGTGATTCGAACTCCTGCGCGCTGAATTTTCAGCGTCCAGCGAACCACTTGGCCACAGCCACTGGTTTGTCATATCTACTCAACAAATATATAAAAAGAATTCCTTTATAAAAAATAAAAAAATAAAACCGAGCTCATGTAGGCGCGAAGCAGCGGATCAAATATCCAGTACATAGGGTTTTGTTTGTGCGTGAGCAGTAATCTACAATACATGACCCCTTTTGTTTTAGCTCTTTTGTAATGGGAAAATAAGAAAAAAATAATTAGAAAAAAGGCAAGAAAAAAAAAAAGAAAATAAGTAATAAAAAAAGCAAGAAACGAATAAAAAAAAAGAAAAATGTAACTTGGAAGTAAAAAATAAAAAGCTGTAACCCGAAAAAAAAAAGGAAGTAAAAAAAAAAAACAGAGAAAAAAGTGAAATCGGAAGTAAAAAATAATAAGAAGAAAAATAAACATAAAACTGAAAAAAAAATCAGAAGTAAAAAACTAAGAAGAAAAAAAAATGAAAAAACAAATAAATAACCCAAAAAAAAAAGCACATACTCCCGCGAAGCAGGGAGTAAAATTGCCAGTGAACAGTAAATGTACAATAATCAACCGATCTCTTTTAGCTATTAGGTAATATCAATTATATAATCGGTTGATTATTTGGTGTGTGAATTGGGCATTCGTTGGCGGTTGGGTGTTTTGTAATGGTTTGGCTTATTATTTTATTTTATTTTATTTATTTTTCAAGTTAAATAATTTTTTAGAATATAATAATATTTACGGTTCTAAAAAAAAAGTGCAAGGAGAAATCACCTTTTTAAACAGTAATGAGAAAAAAATTGTGGTGCGCATAAGTTAACCTGGACACCACGGTCACGGGGAAAAAAATAAACGGAAAAAAATTAGAAAAAATGTATAAGTTGAACCAAAAAAGGAGAAAAAAAAGAAGAAGCACGATTATAAAAAAAAAGTGCAAGGGAAAATCACATTTTTAGACAGTAATGAGAAAAAAATTTTGGTGCGCATAAGTTAACCTGGACATCTCGGTCACGGGGAAAAAAAATAAGCGGAAAAAAAAGTATAAGTTGAACTAAAAAAGAAAAAAAAATGGATCCGGAGATTAGTCATGACACCCATAAATTGTCAATGATATCCTAGTTTAAAAAAATAATAAGAAAAATAATAATAAAAAATAAAATAAAAGGGAAAGCAAATTTTCCGGACAATCATTTTCAAAATTTGGATTGTAGAAGAAGAAAAACACAATAGTTTTAAAAAAATAATAATAAGAATAATAATAAAAAAATAAAATAAAAGGGAAAGCAAATTGTCCAGACAATCATTTTCAAAATCTAGATTGTAGAAGAAAAAAAACACAATAGTTTAAAAATAATAATAATAAGAATAATAATAATAGAAAAAAAGAGAAAGCAACTGGAAAGTTGCTTTAAAAAAAAAAGGAATTTCGAAAACAAAAAAAAAGAGGAAAGCAAACAAAAGCAACTTCCCAGAAAAAGAAAAGCAACTTTGCTTTTGTACAAATCAGCAATTAAACACAGTGCACACCTGTAATGGAGAAATTAATTAGCTTCGGTGTGGCTTGCTTTGATTTTTTACAAATCAGCAATCAACGCAGCGCACGCCTGTAATGGTGGACGTGCACCCGCGAATGATAGAGAGAAATTTCGTGTCCACAGTGCTTTTGGGAGTGTGTGTACAGTGCATGAACAATGCATTCCGTTTTCTTTTAGTTATTTGTTAATTATTTTTAATTATATTGGATATGATTAATTTTTAAAAGTTTGGTATGGTTGTAAATAAATAACTCGCACGTGATATTAAATACTTTAATTTATATTTGTCTCCTTTTTTATCATAAATAATTTTTATTTTATTTTTTTCTCCAATTTAATCATTTAACATTAAATTAACTTGGAATTAGTTTAACATTTTGTTTCAGTTGGATTTATATAGGACTTTTATGTGTCACAAGTTTTAATAATAATTTAATACTTGGTTTTGACAAAATAAAATTCAATTATTGTGATCCTAGCCAATCTAAACATTATGAATTCAATTTTAAATTGAAACAAATATTTATCTTATTTTTTCTTAATAAAATATTATCTTTATCGCAATTTGTTATTATATATTAGCTTATATAATTATTGATTTATTTATTGAATACATAAATAAGTTTTTTAGTTTGTAGATAAATTTCTACTTGATGGTAAAAACAAATTTAACCATTTTTTGCATTAAAAAAAACTTCAATAATATTTTTCTTATTTTTTAAATATTATTTTTGATATTAATATATAAAATGATTTAAAATAAAAAAACAAAAAAATCATTTTTAAAAAAAAAACACTTTTTTTTTTTTTTAATTTAGTTCTTCATCTTATTTCAACACCTCATTTTTGTTCCCGGTCCTGTTTCGTTGGGTTTTACGATGAACGCATTTCTAAAAACCCTACAAAGAGAAGCCCCTCAACTTGTGTTTCAGTCTCTGACAACAGCCAAATTTCTTACTAGAGAGAGAGACTGGAGCTGGTTTGGTTTCTGCTTTGCAAATGATGATGCGGAAAACCACCTTTACAGCCTCTGCTTCTCTCTTTCAGCTTCAACAACGACAAAAGGAAATGGTTATTTTCCCTGAATTCCCTTCTTTCATATTCTTCGTTCACCAGCACATCACTACTTCTACAGCTTCTGCCACCACAATTAGTCCTTCCTCGAGAAACAATGGTGGGTTTTGTGATAACTATAGCAACCTTCATAGTGTTGCCGATGCCGTTGCTTCTTTCAATGAGATGCTTAGCATTCGTCCAACGCCACCCCTTGTGGAATTTAACCAGTTATTAGGGTCCCTCGTGAAAAGGAAACATTACTCCACTGTAATCTCTCTCTGCAAACAAATGGATTTGTCAAATATCAGGCCTGATGTTTATACTCTTACCATTTTGATTAACTGCTTCTGCCACTCCAACCATGATCATTTTCGTTTTGCGTTCTCTGCTTATGGTAAAATGTTCAAACTTGGTCTTCCACCTACTCGTGTCACTTTCAATACCCTATTTAACGGCCTTTCTCTAAGGCCAAAATCACTGATGCAGAAAAAATGTTTGTTGAGATGCTAAAGATGGGGTATGAGCCTGATGTGATTACTTATAGCACTATAATTAATGGTTTGTGCAAAATCGGCAACACGACCAGGGCACTTCATTTGATCAAGAAGATGGAAGAAAAAGGTTGTAAGCCAGCAGTGGTGACATATAATACTATCATAGATAGGCTTTGCAAGGATAAACGGGTAAACCAAACCACTGAATTCCTATTTGAAATGGTTGATCGGGGCATTCCACCAAATGTTGTTACTTACAGCTCTATTCTGCATGGCTTTTGCAATTTGGGTCGATTGAATGAAGCAACAAGCTTGTTCAATCAAATGATTGAAAGGAATGTTATGCCAAATACAGTGACATTCACCATTATGGTTGATGGACTCTGCAAAGAAGGGATGATTTCAGAAGCTCGGTATGTTTTTGAAACGATGGCTGAAAAGGGCGTAGAACCAAATGTTTATACTTACAATGCTTTGATGGATGGATACTGTTTAAGAAGCCAAATGAAAGAAGCCCAAAAATTGTTCAACATCATGGTTCGCAATGGCTGCACACCTACTGTTCGAAGTTATAACATCTTGATCAAGGGGCACTGTAAGAGTGGAAGGATTGATGAGGCAGAAGGACTCCTTACTGAAATGTCTCATAAAGCATTGAGCCCAGACACTGTCACTTATAACACTCTTATGAAAGGTTTTTGCCACGCAGGGAGAATTCAGGATGCACAGAAGCTTTTCAAGGAGATGTGTTTGTATGGATTACTTCCAAATTTGATAACTTACTCGGTTGTGCTAGATGGCTTATGCAAACATGGCCTTTTGGACGAGGCAATCGAAGTGCTCAAGGCAATGCAGGAGAGAAGAATAGAGCCTGACATTTTCATTTACACAATCCTTATTCGAGGGATGTGCAATTTTGGCAAGCTGGAATCTGCAAGGGAACTGTTCTCCAATCTTTTTGTTAAAGGAATACAACCTGATGTGGTTACATATAATGTTGTGCTCGGTGGACTTTTGAGAGAAGGACTATCAAATGAAGCATGTGAGTTGTTTAGAAAGATGGCAGTTGATGGCTGCTTGCTGAATAGTGGCACTTACAACCTCATAATCCAAGGAATTCTTCGAAACAGTGACACATCAAATGCAGTACAACTAATGGAAGAGATGGCAGGTAGAGGGCTCTCTGCAGATTCATCAACATTTCAGATGTTATTGGATCTGGAATCTTATGATGAAATCATTAGTCGATTTCTGCATGGGAAATCTCAAGGTAGAAAAATGAAGTGAAATTTTCCTGTCAAGTGCAATTTTCATGCATTGACTTCAAAATGGGTAGGTTTTTGTACCCATTTCAAGTTACTGCACTCGTATTTTCAGCTTTGATGAGTGATTTCTCTAACAATACGATAGATGATCCATTGATTGATTATATATGGATAAAAGTTCTCAAGACTATCAGAATGGCAAAATGGAAAGTAGCAGTTTCGAAGGGAATCCAGTTGCCAATATCTGATGATAAAATGGCATTGCAGGTGAATATTGCTAGCTGTAAAGCTTTACTGTATTTTTGCATCTCTGTGTATAATCTTTCTATTCAATTACTTAAAAGTGTGTGATGGGAGTGAGAACCTGTAAGGTGCACTTGTTCTACAATGGTATGCCATAAAGTGTTTGATTTCCAGACTTGTTTTTGCAGGAAATTAATGCAGGCTTCACTAGGAATATGCATGTGGTACCATGTCATCAGATCGGAAGATGTTGCTGAATCTTTAGGAACTTCTGATAAAAAAAAAAAAAAAAGGTAATGATAATAATTGAACCAATTAAAAAAAGTCATTGCCATGTTCATATATTATAATAAAAAGGGTAAATGCTAATATTATAAGGAAATCTAGAACTTGATTTGAAAATAAATACCAAATCAACAATATCTAATGAAATAGCATCTCAAGTATAATTTTATTTATTTCATCATAATAACTTTCAATTAAACTTTGAGAGAAAAAATATTTAGCCATACAAAAAAAAAAATAGCACTCTCCAAATTTCGATAAAATTCACAATTTTATTGAATCTTTTTTAAAATCAAATGACATTTAATGAAATACTATTCTAAATATAATTATTATCATTTTATTTTAAATAATTAATAATAATAATAATAAAAAAAACCCTCAAGAGCTAAGCGAAGACTTACGGGTATATGGGCAGCTCCTTGTCCAAAACAGAAAAAAAGTTAAAACTCGCGGGAATCATAAATAAATGGTAAAAAAATTAATAAAAAAAGCTACTTATTTATTTGTAAAACTTTTCTCTGAAATTTCAATTATCTTATCAATTGGATTTTGTTTCAATGCATTACTAAGAAATAAGAATCTAGTTATTTTTTTATTTTAAAAAAGTTTGAGATTTTTTTTTCAAATTAATTTTTATTGGTATTTTCATATAATTTAAAGATAAATCTTAAAAAATAAAAAAAATACTATTTCTATATATTCTTAAATAAAAGAATAATTCTTTTTAAAAATCGTTATTGAAATACCAAACTACTCTAGACACGAGAGAGAAGTCTGAACTCTGAAGTTGCGAGAGTGAGATTAGATTTAGCTACTTGGGGTTGCTTTCACTTTCTTTAAAGCACACCAGGAGAGGACAACCTTTGCTTTTGCTCTCGAAGATGATGATGCGGAAAACCACTTTCGCAGCTTCTGCTCTTCTTCAACAACTACAAATGGAAATGGGTACTTTTCCTGAATTCCCTTTTGTTTTATTCTTCTTTCACCACCACTTCACTACTTCTACAGCTTCTACCACCAATATCAGGCCTTCCTCGATGACCAATGGTGGGTTTTGCAGTAATCATAGCAATCTTAACGGTGTTGCTGAAGCCGTTGCTTCTTTCAAAGAGTTGCGTAGCATTCGTCCAGTGCCACCCGTTGTGGAATTTAACAAGTTATTAGGGTCCATTGTGAAAAACAAACATTACTCTACTGTAATTTCCCTCTGCAAACAGATGGATTTGTCAAATATCAGACCTAATGCTCATACTCTTACCATTTTGATGAACTGCCTTTGCCACTCCAGCCATGATCATGTTCATTTTGCTTTCTCTGTTTTGGGTAAAATGTTCAAACTTGGTCTTCAACCTACTCATGTCACCTTCGGCACCCTACTTAACGGCCTTTGCTCTAAGGCCAAAATCATGGATGCAGTAAAGTTGTTTGATGAGATGGGAAAGATGGGGTTTGCACCTAGTGTGATTACTTATAGTACTATAATTAAAGGTTTATGCAAAATCGGTCACACGACCAATGCCCTTCAGTTGCTCAAGAGGATGGAAGAAAAAGGCTGTAAGCCAGATGTGGTGGCATATAATACAGTCATAGATAGCCTTTGTAAAGATAGACGGGTCAATGAAGCCATGGACTTCTTTTCTGAAATGGTGGATCAGGGCATTCCACCAAATGTTGTTACCTACAGCTCAATTCTGCACGGTTTTTGCAATCTGGGTCGGTTGAATGAAGCAACAAGCTTGTTCAAACAAATGATTGAAAGGAATGTTATGCCAAATACGGTGACATACACTATTTTGGTTGATGGACTCTGCAAAGAAGGGATGATTTTAGAAGCTCGGCGTGTCTTTGAAATGATGACTGAAAAAGGTGTAGAACCAGATGTTTACACTTACAGTGCTTTGATGGATGGATACTGTTTACAAAGCCAAATGGACGAGGCCCAAAAATTGTTCGACATCATGGTTGGCAAGGGTTTTGCACCTAGTGTTCGTTGTTACAACATACTAATCAATGGGCACTGTAAGAATAGAAGGCTGAATGAGGCAAAAACACTCCTTTCTGAAATGTATGACAGAAATTTGACTCCCGATACTGTCACTTACAGTACTCTTATGAAAGGCTTTAGCCAAGCAGGGAGACCTCAGGTTGCACAGAAGCTTTTTAAGGAGATGTGTTCCTATGACCTGCTTCCAGATTTGATGACTTATTCAATTTTGCTAGATGGCTTGTGCAAACATGGACATTTGGATGAGGCATTCAAACTGCTCAAGGCAATGCAAGAGAGCAGGATAGAACCGCATATTTGCATTTATAATATCCTTATTCAAGGGATGTGCAATTTTGGCAAGCTGGAAGCTGCGAGGGAACTTTTCTCCATTCTTTTTGTTAAAGGAATACAACCTACTGTGGTGACATATACTGTCATGATCAGTGGACTTTCGAAAGAAGGACTAACAAATGAAGCATGTGAGTTGCTTAGGAAAATGGTAGTTAATGGCTGCTTGCCGAATAGTTGCACTTACAACGTTATAATCCAAGGATTTCTTCGAAACGGTGACCCATCAAATGCAGTACGACTAATTGAAGAAATGGTTAGTAGAGGATTCTCTGCAGATTCATCTACATTTCAGCTGTTATTGGATCTGGAATCCACTGATGAAATTGTAAGTCGATTTCTGCATGGAAGCTCTTAAGGTAGAGAAATGAAGCGAAATATTGTCTTTATTCAAAACAGTTAGTTTTTTATACCACTTCTAGGTTATCGCACTAATATTTTCAGATTTGACGAGTGATTTCTCACGTTCCAGTGACTCCACAGCCACCACTTTTAGCACTAGAGCTGACATCATACTTGTATTTGATTTGAATCTGTCTGCGTATAAATTATTTCGTGGATAGATCCAGAGAGCAGATTTCAAACATAGGCAGTAGTTGTGGAAGCTACTTAGCTGCCATCACCATGACTGATTTTGAGATTTTCCATAGCTGCATGCATTCGTTTGAAGTTTTGTTTTGAGCTACAATCATTTGCTGCACATTCACAAGAAGCAGCAAAGGCAATTCAATCCTCATTGAGAAGAGAAGGATTTTTTCCCATTCTAATGTATAATGGGAAGACTGTAGCCAGCTTGATTATGCAAGGACTGAGTTTTACCTTCATCTAATTCAGCACATTGAATATCCCAGGCCCTGTTAGCTATCAAGTTGCTTGAATTTATGATTTTGGTACTGTTATGGCTAGATGGGATCATATATTAACAATTCACAATAATTAAGTTAATGTTTAACATTGTATTTTAAACGTGTTTTTTTTTTTTTTTAAATAATTTTTTTTTTTTTATGTTTTAGATCATTTTAATATGATTATGTAAATAATAATTTTTAAAAAATAAAAAATATTATTTTCATATACTTATAAATAAAAAAACACTTTAAATTACAACTTCAATTATTTTCAAACATACCTGAAATTTCCAACCAGGGAAAATATTTTTCCTATTAAATTAAATATATTATAATACATTGAGGAGATCATTATATTTTATTCTTATTTTTTTTCCATATAAATTTGAGATGAGCACATTATATTATTTACAAGAACGAACTTTTTATTAGGAAAATTAGATTCCCATTTTAGCCTAATTAGCATTCATGATTTTTCTTAATTTATCAGTTTAAATATTTTTTTTAATTTATTGTATTAAACAGTACTGTTTAATACAATAAATTTTAAAAAATATGTACTGTTTAAAGAATGCTTCACGCTCCATTATAAAAGTATTTTTTTTAATTATTTTTTTAAATTAAAAATAAAAAAATATTATTTTTAAATAAAAAAATATTTTTAAAAACAATCTTAATTATATTATAATAAAAATATAATAATTGTGTGCAGCTGCGCGCGTGTGCACATGTTTCCGGGATAAATACTATAGACAATGTTGATAATAATTGTGATTTGACAGGTTTGCCCTACGCCAGATCAGCTTGCAAAGCTAAGCTTAGAGGTAAAATAGATTTTGCCATATGATCCATATACCATTAACGTTTTTTTAAGGTTACAAGGGTCTTCTCGTATTTTTAGAATAGTAATAACTCTACTATCTTAAGAGAAAAAAATCATATAATTGTTTGATAGGGTTCTTTTTCCCTGAGATTTCAATTTAATTACAAACTTACCCTTGGACTAGAGAAAGGCTTGCTCTGAGGGCATTTCTGGATTTTTATGGGATTTTGTATTAAAAATTGCTATTTTATATTAGTTAAAAATTATTAAAATTTAAAATTGTTAGACTTGTGGAAGGTTCTGTCATGCTTGAACAGTGTATGCATGCGACACCGGATAAAAAATTATTTTCTATTATGCCATTATATTTTCTATAATGTCCTTTTCCTTTTATTCTTGTGTAAAACTGATTTTTCTTTTCAATTTAATCATTTAATTCAAAATTATCTACACTCTCATTCTTTGTGTTTTCAAATTTAATCCTCGTTCATTTGATTGCTATTTTTATTTCTTCAATTCTATCATTTTGACATTTAATATTTAAGATTTTAGATTTATGATTTTTCCATATTTGATTATTTTAATTAAACGATGCAAGTCACAAGTTTTATGAGCTAATCAATTTTTATCTTTCTTATGGATTTATTTTCTTTTCAATCTCATTACTAGATATTTATTTTTTTAAAAAAATAGATATCATGACATTTTTTTTTATAGAATTATTATAATCTCATAACATGACTTGCGGATTTAGTAGATTAATGGAGGTTGAGTCACTTTTTTCTTCCTTTTAGTTATTTTTTAATCTTTTATGTTATATTTTATAATTTTATATTTTTAAATTTTATTTATTGAGAATAAGCCTTCGTGGTTTTCTATATTTGCTGCTTGTTACTTTTTTTTGAATATTTGAATCGCGTTTCTGTCTTTTTGACGATTTATTAAGGTTTTTTTGGACTTATAATTATTATTTTTAATATTTAATTTATTAAGGGTAAAGTTTCGAATTTATTTTAATTTTATTGATTTTAGTTAAGTTTGATATCTAGACAAAGCTTGCAATGTTTTATTTTTGGACTTGTTTTTTTTTTTTTAATATAGTTTTTATTTTGCTTAAAATTTCAGTTTTTTCTTAAAATTCCGCTCAAATTCTGGTCAAAGCTTTCTGTTTTTATTCATCCCCTTCTATTTCGGCTAAATAATATGTTTTTAAATAGTAAATAATTTTACAATATCAATCATATCTTTTAATCTGACCGTTAGATTAAGATATAATTTTATGAGAAGTGTCTTAACCTATTTATATATTTTATGTTAAAATTTCAAAGCAATAAGAGAAATATAATAACTTTGTGAGATTGATGATGACATTCTTATAATATCATACATGTTCATAATTTTGTTCAAAAAAATTATTTTATTGTATTTTTTTTATATTAATTTTTTCTCAATTTTATTATTTAATATCGAATTTATTATGAATTAAACTTTATAATTTACTTTGTTTTGCTTTGCTTTATTTAAAATTATCATGGTTTTATAACGAAGGTTACACATTTGAAAGCTTAAGCTAGATTAATATGAGCCAATTCAATATATTATTGTTTTAATATTTTTTTAAGATATTAACTTATTTTTTAAATCAAATTATATTTTTATTAATTTTTTGTGTTGAGTTATATCGATTTAATTTTTATTTTTTTTATTTATATTTAAAATTTAAACTATATAATTTTAAATAATTTTAATTTTAAATTTGAAGTAATTTTTTTTGGATTGATTTTTATCTGAAACTGAAACTCCCGTTGAACTTGGATTTTATCGCAGTATCCTCGTCCTCGATTCTCTTCAAACCCTTTCCCTTCAAGACGATCCTTGTCCCCAAAGTTGTAGATTTATCATAGGGAGGTCTTCCCACGTAACCTCTTCTTCTTCTTGCTCTTGGTAGGATCAAATGGGGGCAAACATAGCATGGCTCTTGGACCTAAATTAGCCTTGAAGTCTTGAGCGATTCCACGAACAAGGCATTGAAATGGCAACTTACGGATCAAAAGCCCAGTGCTCTTGGTGTACTTTCGGATTTCAAGGAAAGCAACGGTTCCGGGGCGATAGTGGTGAGGCTTTTCTGACTCCATCCTTAGTATGGGCATATTTCCATGCGGCCTTGGCAGAAGCAGACTAACAAGGATAAGCAAAATTGTTCTTTCTAAGGGCAAGCATGGCTGCTCCAGCGTTCCTCTTTTTGGGTAACTTATTCTGTGTTCTTTGTAAAGTAATATGAATCAAGAAAGAATGACTTCCACACTGTATTATTAGAAAACATGGCTTTTATAGCCCACAGCTATTACACGAGGATGATGTGTTAGCATTACAGTTGCTAACTAACTATAACAGAGAAGTAACCGAATCTGTTATAATAACAAACTAACAGACTCAGCTAAGCTAATTACGTCTGCATGCAACGCATGCATGCAGTTTATTAAATCCATTACAATCCCTCCCTTAAACTAACTATGATACTCAGTTAGTTTAACTCACCAACATTACACATACCCATTTCACTCCTAAATTTCAGAAAAGATTCCAACTTCAATGGTTTCGTCATCACATCTGCGATCTGCTCCTCTGATCCACAAAATTTCAGCTCAATTACTCCCTCATTAACCAATTCCCTTAAGAAATGAAACCGTACGTCTATGTGTTTACTCCTCCCATGCATGACAGGATTTTTCGACAATTTAATGGTGGAGCTGTTGTCACACATGACAACGGTATTCTTTGTTTGTTCCTGACCAATCTGCTTCAGAACCCTTCTCATCCATACTACTTGACTTGCACAAGCAGCGGCAGCTACAAATTCTGCTTCAGTAGTGGACAACGTGACAATTGGCTGCTTCTTTGATGCCCAAGACACTGCTCCAGAACTTAAGAGAAACATGTAACCAGAAGTACTTTTTCGATCATCTACATCACCAGCATAGTCACTGTCTGTGTAAGCAACCAGATCAGTTGACCCTCCCCTCTTGTACATAATTCCATACTCAGCTGTACCCTTTAGGTACCTCAATACTCGCTTAGCAGCTTTTAGATGAATCTCAGTTGGTTTAGCCATATATCTGCTAATCAAACTCACACTATACACCAAATCTGGTCGAGTCGACGTGAGATACATGAGGCTTCCTATAATCTGCTTGTAATATGATTCATCAATTGCAATTCCATTTGCATCCCTGCATAGCTTAGAACCAGGAACAATTGGACTACTCACTTCACGACTTTCTGACATTCCAAATTTCTTCAAAATTTCCAGGGCATATTTCCCTTGGCAGATAAAGATTCCATCACTTCTTTGCATCACTTCAATACCAAGGAAAAACTTCATCCTTCCCAAATCAGTCATCTCAAAAACTTGCATCATGGAATTCTTAAAACTATTCATCATCTCTGCACTATCACCAGTGTAGATTAAGTTATCAACATAAACACTTACGATAAGCAAATTACCTTCGTTATTCTGTTTCGTGAACAAAGTTTGCTCATTTGAACACTTTATGAACCCCTCATTGACAAAGTAAGTCTCCATACGACTGAACCAGGCTCGTGGGGCTTGCTTCAGCCCATACAATGCCTTGTGCAGTTTGTAAACTTTGTTCTCACTCCCCTTAGCTTCATAGCCCTTTGGCTGTTCAATGTACACATCCTCATTAAGCTCACCATGGAGAAAGGCCGATTTAACATCCAACTGAAATATGTTCCAATTTCTTTGAGCTGCCAGAGCCACTATCATCCTGACAGTTTCAATTCTGGCCACCGGTGCATATACTTCTGTGTAATCTATCCCATGTTTCTGAGTATACCCTTTAGCGACAAGTCGTGCCTTGTATTTCTCAAGCTCACCATGCTCATTATACTTGGTTTTATAAATCCACCTCACCCCAATAACCTTGCATCCAGCAGGTGCTGCAACCAATGTCCATGTTCCATTCTTTTCAATGGATTTGATTTCGTTATCCATGGCCAATTTCCAGTTCACATCTGTCACTGCCTCTTCATAATACACTGGATCATTTGACATTAGCAAAGCCAAATTTGTTTCACCATCTGAGGACTCATAATTCTCCCTGCCAACATAATCCCTCATCCAAGCTGGAGATTTTCTAACTCGTCTGTCTGTAGCAACATTTATACTTCCCCCTTGTTCAAATATACCCCTGCGTGTTTTAGCTGCACTATCATCTTCTGCATTTGCTATATCTTCAAGCATGTCATCATGTGTCTCTGCATCTGCATCACATTCACCTACAGCATCTGCATTCCTATTATTCCCCATGTTCTCTGCATTTCTTGCAGTGCCTGCATTATCTCCCTTTTCTGCTGCATTTTCCCTTGTCTCATGATTTGTGTTACTGGACTCCTCGTTTCCTTCTTCACAGTCACTACCCCAGTCCAACTTCATCAATATCTGGTCTTGATAACTCTCATCCCAGTTCCATTGCTTCTCTTCCTCAAAAGTCACATCTCTGCTGATAATCACTCTTTTTGTAATCGGATTAAACAGTCTATAGCCCTTGGATTCTTCACTAACACCCAAGAAAACACATTTAATACTTCGTTTGTCAAGCTTAGTGCGCTGTACCTCTGGCACATGAGCATGTGCTATGCATCCAAACACTCGAAAGTGCTCAACAGAGGGCTTGATTCCATTCCAAGCTTCTGCTGGTGTGGCGTCTTTGACCATTAATGTTGGGCATCTGTTCAACACATAATTACTCCATCTCACTGCCTCTGCCCAAAATGTTCTTGGAATGTCTTTCTCAAGCAACATTGCACGCACCATGTTCATCAGAGTTCTATTCTTTCGTTCTGCCACACCGTTTTGCTGAGGTGTATAGGCTGTCGTGAGCTGCCTGTTAATCCCATTTTATTCACAAAAACGATTGAAGTCTGTTGATGTAAACTCTCCCCCCCTGTCTGTTCGCAGGCATTTGATGAGAAGTTCTGTCTCATTCTCCACCTTTTTCTTAAAAATCTTAAAGTGACTTAAGGCCTCAGATTTTTCCAGCAGCAGGTATACCTACGATTTCCTGCTATAGTCATCAATAAAACACAAGATGTATTTCTTGTTACCATATGACACAGGGGTGATTGGGCCACAAATATCAGCATGAATGAGTCCCAATGCTTGACTAGCTCTCCAGAAGCTCTTCTTTGGTATGGGTTCACGGTGTTGTTTGCTGATAATACAGCCTGTGCATAACTCATCTGTGGCTGAGATTTGTGGAAGTCCATGAACCATTCCTTTAATCTGCAATGTCCTCAATCCTTTATAGTTTAGGTGTCCATACCTGCGATGCCAAAGTTGTGTCACATACTGGAGATTCTGCGATTTTGAACTGGTATGAAGACATTCATCGTGGTCTGCATCTGCTGCCACTGAATTTTGTGCAAGAAGGATAAACATCCTATTGATACTCATTTTAATCTGCATAATACATCCTTTGTGAGGGTGATAAACCTTGCACACTCCTCCTTGGATCAAGATTGCGAGGCCTTTATCTTGAAATTGCCCTATACTCAGCAAATTGTTCTGCAATTCTGGAATGTAGTACACCTCTGTTACTGTAAAACTGGCTCCATTTACCTGTAACTTTACATTCCCCTTGCCTAACACCTTCATCCTGGTGTTGTTCCCTAGTCTAACCATTTGTCGAAAAGTATCATCAATGTTACTGAACATGGTTCTATCCCCACACATATGATTCGAGCATCCCGAATCAAGAAACCATGCATTTCTCCTTTCACCTTTATTTTCTTCTACAAAGGCCATCAGTAACATTTCATCCTCCTCATCAAGTTTTGCATAGTTGATCTCTCTATTCCAGGATGGGCATTCGTATTGAAAATGCCCCAACCTGTGACACCTGTAACACTCAACCATAGCTTTGCTGAAATTATTTCTGTCAGCATTATTCCAGTTATTTCTTCCTCTCCCTCTTCCTTCTTCTAGTGTGACCTTCAAGACCTGTTCTTCACCACCAGTTTTCCTAAATTTTTGCTCATGCACAATTAGGGTGCTTTGGAGTTCATCCACAGATAGTTTTTCAGTATCCTTCGATTCTTCAATGCAGCAGACAATGTAATTAAATCTGTCTGTAAGAGTGCGCAGTATTTTCTCCACGATCTTTACATCCTCCATTTCTTCTCCATAGACTCTCATTTTGTTTGCTACAGTCATCACCCTTGAGAAGTAATCTGTCACTCCTTCTCCTAACTTCATCTCCAGTGTTTCAAACTCTCTTCGTAAAGCCTGCAGGTGAGACTTCTTGACTCTTGCATTTCCTTCATACCGTTTCTTCATAGCATCCCAAATGTCCTTGGCAGTACTCTTCTTCAAAATCGTGTCAAGAACTGAGCGATCAATGGCCTGGAAGAGATAGTTCTTCACTTTAAGGTCCTTCAGTTTCAGTTCATCATATTTCTTCTGTTGTGCATCAGTTTGCACTGATCCACTCGCTGGTTCGACATACCCAAACTCTACCAGTCCCCAGAATTCTTTTGAACGCAAGAAGTTCTCCATGAGTAGGCTCCAATGATCATAGTGCCCATCAAAGCGAGGAATGGCTGGCTGCACAAAGCTTCCTTCACTGGTCATCTTCTCAATGAATTTCTATTCTTTCTGTGTTTTCAAAGCTGCGGCTCTGATACCAATTGTAAAGTAATATGAATCAAGAAAGAATGACTTCCACACTTTATTATTAGAAAACATGGCTTTTATAGCCCACAGCTATTACACGAGGATGATGTGTTAGCATTACAGTTGCTAACTAACTATAACAGAGAAGTAACCGAATCTGTTATAATAACAAACTAACAGACTCAGCTAAGCTAATTACGTCTGCATGCAACGCATGCATGCAGTTTATTAAATCCATTACAGCTTCTCAAAATTTCTTTCCATTTTGAGTCAGACTTGCTACCCGTGAAAAAAATCTTTCGACCATAATCAATATTACTGCTCTGATTCAGAAGCTTCATTATCAGCTCCTTAATCGTTGTTTTTGTTCTTGAAACCAGGGATGCCATGCTTGGTTCTCTCCATGGAAGCACCAAGGATGGAAACTCAGAAAACGAAGATACATTTAAAGGTGTTTGGTTAGTGTTTTGCTTAATGAAACTGTTACGTATTAGCTATAATTTGTAGGTAGAAGTTCTTCATATTAAAATCTTTGTTTCACTAGTTAATTAGAATTTTTATTAGATTATGATAGTCAATGGCATAATTTCTTTAAATATTTAAGGTTTTTGTATACAAAATTTAAATATGTTATAAAGCTGTGAATACTTGTGTATTTTATTTTCATCACACTATTTATATAGTCTCGTATCCTACCTTAACAATGATTTATATTATAATTACATGTTGAATTAAATTTAATTGATAATTTATTATAATTTTTATATATAGAATAAAATATTAAACTAAAAATTTTAATTTATTTGATAATTTATTACAGTATTTTGATTTGAAATAAAATACTAAACTATAGAATTAAAGTCAATTTTACTGTTTGTTGAAATAAAATACTAAACTATAGAATTAAAGTCAATTTTACTGTTTGAAATTTCTTTGAAAATTAATTGAATTAACAATCTTAACTACTTTAGTTTTAGTTTAAAAATCATTTCTATTATAGAAATCACTTCTTTTGTTATAAGCACCTTTATATTTATTTAAAACGATATAGAATAGAGGCATTTTAAAGAAAATATAAATAGACTTATCTCATATTAATTGTTTATTAAGTTTACTGTAAAATATTCAAAAAATATATATCTTCTAAAAAACTTTAGATCATATTTTTTTCATTAGCATATTATTTTCTCTCTCTAGAATATCCAATAAAAAATCCCGAGTTTATCACTGAAACCAAACCAACATGATAGATACATGCTGCAAGAGTCTACCTCGAATCACTTTTGTTCCCAATTTTTTTCTTCAAACTCCCAAAACAAACCAACCATAATTGCTAACAATCTTTCATCTCCCTTTGTGATCTTTTTCTTGTATTAGATTCTTGGTCGAACATGAAACTCACAAACTTGACTAGTAGTTGGTTCAGTTACATTAAATTTCCAATCATATTCACTACCCAAATGCCTATAACAGAATAATAAACAATAAAGCTAAAAACTACTTGAATACCGAAAGAGAGCCAGAAGGAACCACAAACCTATTGGAAGCTTTGGACAATCTTACCAATATTCTTTCCCATTTAAGAAAATTTCTGGAGCCCAAAAATCAAAGCAGTCACTCCAGCAATAACAACTAATTCAGGCACTCATACAACAAACAAAGCATTGCGAGCTAGAACCTTTTTAACCCTCAGACTTCTACTTGTGCGTTTGGACAAGAACTAGAGAATTACAAGAGCTGGTTTATTTGAAGAAAACAATGGTGTTAAAAAAGTGGAGATAGAAGAGACGAGAAAAAAAAGATGGGGGATTCTTGGCAGAGATAGAGTTATTTATAAGATAAAGTTACTTTGTAGAGTTTTTAAGAGAAAAGAAAGAGGTAAATATTTTTAGAATATTATTTTTAATGTTAATTTTAATAGTATTTGATAAGGGTTATATGAGAAGCATGCAATACTTTAATGATAATGCTAAATGTATTTAGCATTAAGTAGAATACTCGGATTAAAAAATAAAATTTTATAGTAGTATAATTGATATGAAAAATACATTGTATAATTGAGATTGCTATGGTAAATTTGAGGTTTGGCCAAGTTATTATTCCACTACTCTATTTTATTCCGCAGCCGTGCAAAGAAAGGGCAAATAGTGGTTTAGAAGTATAGGGACTGATATTTAAAATGATCTAAACTCTAGGTACTTAAAATACAAATTATACCTCGTACAAAGTGATGATGGTTTAAGTCCACTCTGGGGTGGGGGCTGTCTGTTTCTGCAGTTACCAACCAACAAGAATGAATGCCACTCTTCAATGGTTTCTTCTACTGCTTCCTTGCAGTTTTGTGTCACGCAATAATGTAAACTCCCCTTGCTTTCTTTCCCTTTTCTCTTTGTTGGGTTGATATTTGATTTTCAATCAACATATATCCTTCTTTCTTTTCTTCTTCTTCTTTATTATTGGCTGATATGTCATTGATTTTGGAAATGTTAATATTGGGATCTTTTGAACCCATCTGCTAGAATTGATATTATGGGAATGTGGAGGTAGAATCCATGTTGCATGGGATCAAGGTTTTGTTTAGTTGAGTTCATACGTTAATTCCAAACAGTTGAAGCACATTGGTAAAAAATATCTATCAAGTCATTGTTTCTATTTATGGAGTTTTTGTACTTCGCAGAAATCATTTGGAGAAACTATGACCTGGTATTTTCTTCCATGACCTGACACAAGGTCCTCACAGAACCTTAATGTGTTACTACTTGAATGCTTTTGTGCTGTAAACCTGTGATTAATGATGCTCTTTTTCTTGTTCTATGTGTGTGTTATTAACAATCCAAGTGTCATCTGTAATCACTAGTTTCTTTTATAATGTATACTAACGGTAAGAGCTACAAAGTTGGATTGGGATTTTTCATTTCTCAAAATCCCAACATGTGCCTTCTTTGTTACTTCGATTATGTGCGCTTCAAGCTTGAAAATTAATCATAAATGACTATGACATCTGTCTATAATTAAAAGCTAGTAGAGATGCTTCGTCTTTGACTCTATTAGCAGTATTAGAATCTTAGTTTTACAAAAAGGATGAAGTGAAATTTAATGCAATGGATATACAAGATTGTGATTGCATTTGTTTGAGTTTACGAGCTATTGTTTTGAAATTATATTAGGAAAAAAACACCCTATTATCTTCATAGTTCTAATAGTTTAAAGGATAAACTATTATCCGCGTTGAAAATAACATGAACCTATAAAAGCTGGTGTCATCCGGCACATTCCCATGAGGAAATTTTTCACGGTTCTTATCATGGAAAATTTTCAGATGGCTGGGGTTTTTGCAATTCAAGTACTCAATCATTGAAAAGAAATATGACATAGATTTATACTATAACAACAAGACTGCTACTATATTTCTCCATGTTTAATTTTACTCGAAATAACAGAGCAATTCAATGGCATTAATTGGGGGCAGAACTATTATCCAACTCATCACAGTTTCACTTTTTTTCAAATTTTTAAACTCATTGTAGTAATCTTCTTCATCTAGGAATTTTTCATGTTTGACTGCTTAGAATAGAGATTCACTGAATATAGATGCATAATTTTAAGTTCTATGATGACTTGGGCCAATCTGGGATAACTTTGATTTTGAAAACCTTATCTTGCTGACGCCAAATGAGATAACTTCTTAGCTGTTCCTCTATCCGTGAACTTTACTTTTGCTGTTTACTTTAGTAGGCTCATTGGATTTTAGCCCCATTTCTATTCAAATTACTGACACTCCAATACTTTCGTCGTGCAATTTCAGGGTATTCTTTAATTACAATTTTCCATTCTGTGTACTGCTATAGTGATAAGATTTACTCATTTTTCCATTACTGCCGAGAAAATATATGGAAGGATATGGAGGTTACCATTTAGAAAATGGTTTAGCCCCATTTCTATTCAAATTACTGACACTCAAATACTTTCGTCGTGCAATTTCAGGGTATTCTTTAATTACAATTTTCCATTCTGTGTACTGACTGCTATAGTGATAAGATTTGCTCATTTTTCCGTTACTGCCGAGAAAATATGGAAGGATATGGAGGTTACCATTTACAGAATTGTATGGTTGTGTGCTAGATGGGGGCCACACGCCTATAAATCAATGTGATTCTCCTCATCATTTCTCAATCTCATTAAAGGAAAACCACTCTCCATTAGTTGTTTTATTGCAGGAATCACTAGCATAGGTGGTAAGAAGACTCAAACAAAGAGTAACAAGGGAGTTGATGCTTGACTTTCATTTCTGAAGTGCTGATCTAGTGCCTCCAAGGCTGTCAGTGAAGCTCAAACCTTGTGTGTTGTTGAGACTCTGCTCGTTATGTTTCCCCGTGGTAATAGGCATTCCTCTCCTTGTCATCTCTGTGTTGAGGCAGTTATGAAAAGGCTAGCTGACCCTGGGAACACAGATTTTGACAAGCACATGGCTGAACATCAGGCCACTCTGGACAAGCTTAACAAACAGTATTTTGATATGCTCAAAGAATTGGATGCCCAAAAGCAGCGGGGGAAGGAACTTGATGAGCTGGAGAAGACCCGTGGCAAGTCTTTGTTGGATGCTCCAATTAATGACCTCAACTTGCACGAGTTGGAAACACTGCGGAAGTCCTTGGAAGAACTCAAGGTAAACTTATTGAAGCAAATTGAGAAGGTTTCCGCGGACAATAAAAATCCATATACATCCTCATCTGCAAATATTGCCGGAGTCATCAATCCTTCTGTGAGTAACACTGCTAAGGGTTCTTCCTCTGCCAATATCAATGACGATGGCCATAGACGTTAACCGTCTGAAATCTGAGAAAGAGGAAAGAAAATGGATTTGCTATCATTTTTTTCTCTCTCTTGAGTTTCATTTATATGTCAGTAGTCACTCTCTTTTCAGTAGACACAGCAGTGTGTGAGTCAGGGACATCAAATGTCTGCAGATGCACTTTGAATAAATATTAGATGAACTGGTCTTTAATAATCTTATTTCTGTTCGATATGATGCTGTATTACTTTTCATAAATGAATTCATCCTATAGTGTTTGCTTTGATTGAAGAAAAAATGTTCAGGTTGTTTTGAGTGAATGTTTGTGGATGAGGGGAGCTAATAATCATGGATTGAGGCACAGGCTGCTGTCCTCTTTGTAGTGAGCAGATGTGAGAAATTTAATGATTTTTATATCTGATATGAGTGGAAAGTAGGCTCCACTGATTGTGCTTTGTAGCCCCATCAACTCAGCTGACTGTTGCCATGATCACACGGATTGATAATAGAAAGGTCAATTTGGTTTATGAAATGGAGAATGGTGAACACTCTGCTCTGCAGTATTTTCAAATACAAACTGATAGTGTGGCAATTTAATTGGATTTTATTTGGGTATACATGCACGATCCCAGTTTCTAATCCAAAGCTTTTTAGCACTAGTCTTATGAGAGAGGGAGAGTCAAATATTTAGCAGTTCTTAGTTTTTATCTTATCGGTTAATCTTTTATTGCAGATGCATTCATTGTGACTGTTTGTATATTATTACTTTTCTTTTCTGCTCATAATTCTATTACATTAAAGATTTTTCTGTGTTTGCTTTTTCTTCCACCGAGTAAAAAACCATTCCGAATAACCTTCAGGTATAGAAATCTGAACTAGCTTTATTTAAGCTCTGTTTGGCCTTGTATTTTAAAAATATTTTTTATTATGTTTTTAAATCATTTTTATATGACAATATCAAGAATAATTTTTAAAAAATAAAAAAAATATTATTTTGATATATTAATGAATAAAAATTATTTTCAAAATCAATCTCAACCACACTCCTAAACTTTTCGTTTAGAAATGCATCCAAATAATATTTTTTTTTTATTTTTTAAAATTATTTTTGATAACCGTATATGAAAATGATATAAAAAATTATTTTTTTTAATTTAAAATAAAAAATAAAATGAAATTTCTTTATTTTTTCAAAAACACCACCATTGAATTAGAAACCAGAATGCCACTCTTCCGTCAATGGTTACCATTGCTGGTTATCTGCAGTTTTATGCATTATTGCCCCACACTAACTGCTTGCTTTTCCCATTTAAAAAGCTCTAGCCTGCTCTACTATAATTAATTTCTTTCCTCTGTTTGGTTGTGGTGATGATTGGCTTTTTCTGTACTTAAGGCTTGCCATGTTTCAGTTTATACGATATCTCGATTCTATAGATCTATGCTAGAGTGATGACAAATCTCATACCTATTTTGAAAGGATAGAAATTTATTTCAGAAATCAAGTGCATGAGCGTGATGGTACAAATTAATTACCTGCTAATCTTATCGCCATAGCTGCTGTGGAGAACAGCGCTCAATGCATACGAAAGAACACTCTTAAGAGTTGGAAGGAAGAAGAAATATATCTCTAGACTCAGATTTTCTTGGCTTTATTAGTCAATGAAGATGGATTCTGGAGCAGTTTCTATAGCTTTCCTCGCTTGATTAACTAAATGGAACAAGTAGCATGAAATTAACAGAAGGATCTTCTGTGCTGCCTTTGGAAAACTCAAAGAAGAAGTTGGATTTGTAAGCTACAAACATCCATAAGGGGAAGAACTTGTCGGTGTTCAAATCACTAGTTTTAAGCACTGAACAAACATGCTTCCTACTGGTACTGCATTTCCTACTCCAGTTCTTGGTTTGATCGAATGGTCTGACTTGTATTGGGCAGGGACACGATAATCATATATCCCACATCGAACAAAAAGGGTATGAGCTTCCATCAAGTGCTGATAAAAGGGAAAGCAAACTGGGATACGAACTCACGCAGCCGCGCGGTGAGCACAGAGCGAACTATTCTTTCGCCTTTTACTAAAGAATACCGTGTGCACGCCGCAATCAGCGGCATACGCTTATTTTTGGAGGGTTCTCTTCATCAGAACGAGAGCCCTAACAATATCAGTATGAAGTTTATCCTAAAGTCTTAAAATTTCCCGTAATCATTAGCTTGATGAAGATACTAATTTCAACACTGCTGTGGTTGATTGGATATTTTTAGACTGTTCGACTGTTAATCAATCTTTTTGCTGTTGAAACCTTTATATGCATGGATCAAACACAAGTGTGGATCTAGAGAAGGCTATGAAACATACCTTTACATCTCAGAACATCCCCTGTAGCCATTTGAGTTAGCTCTAATGTTTAACGATTGTTAAGATGTATTGAGGGCAGTCGGGTAGAAAGCAATGGATGCACTGACTTATGATGTCCATCTGGCAGGGTCACTGGAGGACATTCATTGTTGAAGACGACTTCTAATTCATATCTCAAAATGGAATAAGTGCTGTGAGAATACCAGTTGGATGGTGGATAGCAAGTGATCCCACGCCTCCACAACCTTATATCGACGGGTCTTTAAGAGCACTAGACAATGCCTACGTATGGGCACAGTATGTACATCTCCACGCTACTCACTGCCACCAAAATTAGACGAGTTTTCTTTCTTTCAGGGAAAAAAATATCCAGCCAGGAAATTATTACTGACTCAAGTTATTTAACTAGTTCATAAAACTTGAATTCTGGCCAAACCCTTCATTAAGCCTTCTAAACATAAAGTCTAGACAATTGGATGTCATAATCTTAAACATAAAATTGCAGGAACAATGGGTTGAAGGTTGTGATTGACCTGCATGCAGCCCCTGGATCTCAGAATGGGTGGGAACATAGCTCTTCTAGAGATGGCTCCCAAGAATGGGGCCAAACAGATGCAAATATACGACAAACAGTTGATGTTATAGACTTCTTGGCTGCCAGGTGAACGAAAACATAAATATAAATATCCTGGGACCCCTCCAAAATACAGATTTTGTGGCAACTAATATGCGCAAGTATTCAGGGATGCCAAGAGCCCAAGCCTTCTTAGCTTTCTCAATTTTCTTGTTCGCAAAATCCATCTCTTACTAAGATGGTAAAAGCCTTGAAAATTCATTGTAAAAAGGGTATCGGTATACATCACCAACTGCTCCAGAGTTCAAGTACTTGGAGAACAGTGCTTAACAAGATAAGTATCAAGTTCTTAATTATGCAATTGCATTACTGTGACAAAAATAGTATGGCACTCCTGTTGCTGCATGAGTTTTATGACTGTCATCTGCTGTAAATCTATCCTCAGTACAGTCAAATATGTGGTGGCATTTCCTCGACTAAAAGAAGATTTTATAGCCACTCAATTTTCTGTCATATTATCCAGAAAAAAAACGTCTTTGCACATGAATTTATCAACGAGACACCTAAGGTTCGTGTAATGTAATTTTTCTGCTTCACTGTACCAGTAAACATTGGGCTGTTGATTTTTAATTTTCATAGTGAAGAATATTTTCTTCTTCTTAGTGAATTCTAATAGGCCACTGTTGTCTTTTTGCTCCTTGCAATTCTTTTCCAACCTGAAAATTGTGAGAAGATTGGGCAATGATGCATTGGTCAAGTGACTCAAGGGCTCGGTGCTGAGCTCCGGAAAATGATTTCAAACCTTCAGGGGTTCAAGATTTTCATTCTCTAGTATATAATCAATTAACTTTTGATCCATCAACTTTGGATACAAATTCCTAATTGGGGTGTAAACTCAATGGACTAGAGAAAATATATGCAAAGGGGATACAAATTGCAATGGCGCTTGGTTACGAGGTCTACTTTAAATATCCCACATCGAGAACATACAGCATGTAAACAAGGCCTTCGTGTATTAATATGAAGCTCAAAACACATTACAACATACTTACCTGGACGGGGTCTATGGGCGATCAATAAGGTTCATGGCCTAGGTCAGTGACGTCCATTGCACTTTGGATGGGTGCTGGCTTAAGGTCTCCCCAAGAGGGAGATCCTACGTCAAAATTTGTGGTAGAGGGGGCTGCGCAAGCCGCGGCCCCTGCGATTCTAGTTGAACCTTATCTCCGGACGGTGGCCTATAGGAGGAGCTCAGTGCCTGACTTGACGGTATACAAGAGCTCTCATTCTCTTGATAATTTTGGATATATTTTATTTCCTTGATCGATAGATGTAAAATTGGATTTATTATGTTCGTTTTTCCTAAGTAATTTTGTTTAGGTTTTCGGGTCACTAGCCAGATGATTGTTGAAAGCGATTCATGTTATTTGTAGCTTGATGGTATTTTCGATATTGCTAGCAAGCGAGCCTACCTTCTATTGATCTATTAGAAAAAAGGGATGCCTGGAAGGACTTCACTAACACTTAATCTATTAGAAACTAACTCTAGTAGGGTAGAAAAGAGCTATCTTTACACTTTCCCCGATTCTGTTACTATCAGGTGCCTTGCCCAATCGATTAGATTGTATAAATATCCCTTCAACACAAGTCATTTAAAGGATTTGAATGCATATATAAGCGCAAGTTATCTCACATGGCAAGTTTGGAAAAAGAAGAAGAAACGGAGTCAATATATGAACCCTAGATAGATTGATGTGTGTCGTTTAACTCGTGTTACGTGGTTTCAATTCCTTAATGCACATTCATGGAAACCCCTGTACAAAGAAGTCCTGCAATAACTATTTGGCTGCGAGAACGCCTATTACTTACACCACGCTGTTTACACATTTTTTTTCTTAATTCTTTTCTCGTTTTCCCCTTTTTGGAATTTCGCACAATTGGACATGACCATATACCAATAACAGAATGTCTCCGTATTCACAATGGCAAAATTGATACATCTCAGGGCGTAGAATTTACTGCAATCTCTTGTTGCAAGGTTGGGCTAGGCTGGTCAAGATGTGAAGGGATGACCAGCCGCTGCAAAGGCTTGAGATCAGCTGTGAGCTTCGCAAATGACGGTCGCAAGTTTGGATCGCTGGAAACAACACAACAAAGAGAGCCATCAGTGTATTGGTAGAGGAATGATACTAGGAACCGATTTTACAGGATTTTCTATTCAACTTACGTCTGCCAACATTCCCAAATTATCGTTGCAACCAAGGGATCAACTTCCTTGGGGATTTCAAGGCGACGATTCTGGAAACCAACTGCACCTACAACCTGCATAGGGTTCAGCCCACTCCAGGGCAATCTTATCGTTGCGAGCTCCCAAAGAATGACTCCAAAGCTATATACATCACACCTGTTGATTCAGAAGAGACAACTTACCTGTTTATTACAGTGGTCCTATAATTCATACACGATGCTAGCACCAATGAAATCTCTTCTCCAAGGCAACAGATGGCAGAACTGTACTTGGTTTTCCATTTTCATAGTCATTCTAAAGCTAGTTTTATCATAACGACTAATACTTCAAGTAACAATTGGGATTCACATAGCATAAATGAAAGTAATGATTGCATGTGCAATCACAAAGACGTGACAGTTGGAAATGCGAGTAAATTAAAATATATCTGAGTGGTAAGAGGAAAAATTCATCAACTCACTTCTCATTAGAGGGTTCATTACGGAGAACTTCAGGTGCCATCCACTCAGGCTAACAAATCAAAGAAAACTCAGTTAGAAACAAAAGAACGCATGTACTCCCTGTAGCCATACCCCCCCCCCCCCCCCTGGTTTTTGGATGAAAGAGCTCCCTACCGTTCCTGCAGTTGATTTGGATGACAAAAAGGTGTTATGCTTCAAGCGTGAGAGCCCAAAATCACAAACCTGCCAGTGAAACAGTACAATCTATCAAAAAGTGCACCAAAAACCAATTCTAACTGCAGACTATTATTTGCTTCTTGATTTGTATCTTTAACTGTTGAGCAACCTGTCACATATAGTCTCTTATAGAAAATCAAATTATTGAAGAAAACACTCAACATATAAACCATCTTACTGGACTTTTTGACCATTACTTGCAAGTGACGTGGCTGGGTAAACAAAAATAAATAGCTGCAGAACAGCTAATAAGATTTGAATTATGCAGGGAGCTTCTATGGTATTTCCCTTCAATTACACCCCATTCCATCTTGTGAAGGAAATCTCATTTTCATATGATTTAATCAAGGTTTTCAAGATTCAGGAGCTACGAGATTGCTGCCTAAATTAAACAACAGTTTTCAGCAAGCAGACACATGCAACATTCAGGTTTTGAGTCTCAGCAAGCCACAACAACACTAGGGTGATTCTGTGCTCTTTAGAGAAGGAAAAGTTTGATGTTCGAAGATCAAAGGCATACAGACTTGGACTCAAGAATCGGGAGTAATTTAGGAGCAACTCTTTGGTGCCACCAAGAGTTCATAATTAATGTCAGGCACACCAGCTCATGTTCACGAAAATTCATAGTAATATAGGACTGGTTCTAGTTCTGAGCATGAAAGCTAAAGAGTAAAACCATACCACTACTTCCCGTAACTCCACCATCAAGCCATACCCTTTTCCATGATGACTCAAGAAAATACATGCCAACATAACTATGACACGCGTATTGAAGCAGTATGAGAGCAAGTAACAAATATACAATGGTATGTTTTTTATGGGGTTAAATTTTACAGGAGTAAAACTTACTGTTTTCGGGTGCAAAAAAGTGGAGTGAAGTAAATGTTATTAAGGTTAAAAATTAACCCCTGGATGGCACTGAATGGAAGGTAAATTCTACCCTTGGTGAGAGAAGAGACATTTTTAAGGGGTGGTATTGCCTTTTATGACTTTTCTCTCTCTTCCTCGAATTTATAGCCCTTGTTAGTGGTACCTTCTAATATTACATCATTTAATATATTGTTTTTGAATTTAACTATAATAGACCGATTGATACACATGGTTTTTAACTTCCTAACAAACAATCTTAAAAAATAATTTACTCCTTTTGCACCTCCAAAAAAAACTACTAAGAATTACTCTTGACAATTCACGCCCATTTTTTAAACTTGTACCGGTAGCCACCAAAGGATGAATAAGCTGAAAGAACTTTGTCATTATATAACTAAAAACTGTCTCTGATACCAACAACGTAGACTATACATAGGTGACAGAAAAACAAATAAATGTGTGCATGCCCTGCGGTCATAATTACAATGAGGAAAAAAAATAAAAATTGGAACAGTGGATAAAAGGAAAGTGTGAATAAAGTTCCATAGTGGCGGTGTTCCATACCTTGACGGTCCAGTTTTTATCAACCAGAAGATTTGGTGATTTCAAATCTCGGTGAACTATTGTTGGCATGCTGGAATGCAAACAATTCATGCCCCTTGCCTGTAGTGCAAGAAGGAATTTGAAATCAGACTTGAGGGTGTAAAGTACAAACTCAAAAGAACAAAGGGCTGATAATCACATACCACATCGAGAGCCATCCTTATTCTACGCTTCTCATCAATTTGACATTGAGGACGATGAAGAATCCGGTATAGGCTTCCTCTAGCAAAGCCAAAATATCATTAAAAAAACTGTCAGCTGAAGCATACATAACCATTTAACCAAGTATCAATACCCCACACATTAGTGAAATCACAAAGACAGCTACCCTTCGCTGTTGCTTAAGAATGTTTATCTCATTAAGCTGAGACAGCAAAATGAAGCTCAGACTTAAATACCTTGGAATACACTCTGTGATGATAGAAAGGTTTGGAGGACGGGTAACAGCACCCATAAAAAGAACAACATTTGGATGACGCAATCTGCGCATTATTCGCACCTTACAATACAGAGCAGAAATCAAAGATAGGTCAATTGTTTAGAACTGGAGAAAAACAGAACATGATCTCTGACACACTGGATTCCTTTAGATTTGTACATTAACCAAATGACAACTAAAATTACCCTAAATCAGTTTTTATAGTTCACATATTTACAAGGATCTTGGTGCCTCAAAAGCAGAAAATTAACGATTATCAAGAGCTGTTGAACCCAAGAACTTTAGGTAGAAGCCAACAAGGTGATGCTACTAACAAAGAGAAGTTCATAGCCACATGCATGACAACACATGACATGACCAAGCTTTTCACCATGTCGGTTCTTTTATGTTTTGTATCTTTTGTTTTCATGAAGCTAAATGGTAACTATAAAATGCCAAATTTATTTTCTTTCAAAGTGAGTAAATAGATTTTATTAAATGACTATTAGGAAGGCTGAATTGTTTCTTACTTCTCTTCTGAATTCATCCAAGGCAGCACCTGAAAAATCTTGGTCTAAGAACTTCTTCACAGCAACCTCCTGTGATTAAACAACGATTCACCCACTACAGGATTAGAAAATACTATTTCTCCCTCCATAATTCCAAAAAATAGCCCTAGAATTCAACAAACAAGCACAAATGCTAGTAATTAGCATAACAGAACAATTAATCACTATACTTAAATGTCATGAAGAGCATTCTTCTGTAAGCACATATCCAGATTAATGTAAGACACATGTTTCATTTTCAAGTGAAAGTGAAAGTGGATTTCCAAATTAGAGTATCATTTCTGGTGCTAATTCCATCTCTCGTTATCTTGCACTGTAATTTCCCAAAGGCAATCCACTTGAAATAATGTAAAAAGATAATAATTGGAAAGAGTAAAAATCAAATTTTGACATCAATTGTTGAGATAAATTCAGGACATCAAGAGAAAAAAAAAATTCTCCACATTTCAAACAAATCAAATTTGAATTATAACCACAAAATAAAAAAGTAGCAACAAGTAAATGAAGGAAAGTCAAGCTCACCGTGCCATTCCAATCAGCATGATAGACCTCTCCATATGAACCTATTCAACAGAGATATACGAGAGAGACTATCTTCAGACATTAATCCTCCTTATAATTATGACAGCATAAGACACAAAGGAAAGGGAAAGCAGAGAGTTTTTGACCTCCAAGAAAAATCAAGGCCTTACTATTTTTCTATTTCAAAAGAAGTTATCAAACAAATAGCAGGAAAAGCAAATTCTCACGAGAGCAAGGAAAAAGCTTCTAAGGAATGTTTTATGTCAAAGTTAACGAGATGCACATGTTATATTGCATGTTGTGTGCGAGTGTGCATGTTCACACTCACTTGCATGTATGCACACATTTATGTAGAAGCAACTCGGCAACAGTGGATTCATTATCAATTCATTAACAAAACCTGACAAGTCATTTGCATTACCTAGTCCGATCCTTTCACCAATGACCAAATCTTCCCAACATATTTCATCACCTACATCTACATCGTCCATTATTTGGTCAACCCTGTGACAGCCCGGATCAATTGATGCACTTGGACCTTCTGGATCCTTCAACTTTAGATTGGTCCCCATAAATCTGTCTTGTGTGCACTTCCTACAGTCATGGAAACCAATTCCATTGTCTTCGTGCTCTTTAGCCATGGCTTCCGAGTCATTTTGCAAATTTTTTGCATCCCAGGGTTTATTTTCTTTCAAATTTAAGCTTGCTTCCTCAGCAGAAGGAAAACTGTGGCATTGACTAGGATCTGATGCCAATGCTGAACTGGCACTGCTTGCATAATTCCTGGTGTCACTTTCTTTATTGGTTGGATTAAAGTTACTAGATGACTTGAGACCCTGTGGATAAGCTTTTTCGGAAGAACTGGTAGAAGCTAAGGACTGATTATAATTATTTGGTTCCCGGTTAATTCTAGGATAGAGGCCCTCCACATGTTCATTCTCTTTCCTTCTAGGCACCTCATTGTAAGCATATCGATTCTTCCACACCAATGGTGCAGGCGCAGAAGGAACAGGGTTATTTTTCCATCCTGGAAACTCAGTAAGTTTATTTTCTACAGGTTTGTGGTGCAAGGAACTTTTCCCAGTTCCCTTGATCTGGAACAGATTAAGATCTGAAAAAAGGTTTCTAGAATCCTCTGGGCTATTAGGACCATACGGAACTACATTAACATTCATCCGCACACCATCACCAACAGCATGGGCCCCACGACTCCCCTTATATACAGAAGTCCCAATGGCAGTGGAGGATATATTACCAAGCTGATTAATTGGAGCAGCTTTATTAGCTACTCCAGAAGAACCAACACCGGCATCACTACTTGAACCAGAGAAAAAAGGTAGGGACTCTGCGTTTTCAGAATTTAATCTACTATTCAAAGGCGAAATACCATCCACCGAAGAGCTCTGGCTAGTGCCTTCACCAGGTAATGGATTTGGTCTGGTGAAAACAACTCCAGTGTCATTAGAGGAGAGACGAGCAGGGATCTTAAAGGAACTGTGTTTTGTACTTGGGACATCAGCTGGTATCAGTGTTCCGGGAGCTGCCATGAGATCGACCAAAAACTCTCTGAAGGCAGAAAAAATTTAGTTACAAGTTAAACAAACAAAATATGTTTCCTCTATCATAAAAAACAGGGCACAGAAATGCAGGTAAGCATTGTGCAAGGTCATCAAGAATAGCTTCAGTGTCTCCTACAAAGGATCCTAAGTCAGCATGGACTCCAGGTGGGCCACCAATAAGCAATTTGAAGTTTTTTTCAAGGAAGGACTTCAATACGTGAGACAGAAAGAGTTAATCACATAATTTAGACTAAAAAGGACAGTCACAGAAAAGATAAATAATGAGCGAATAAATATAAAAAAACACACACCAAGGAAAGTCCACAACCTTTCATCCTTCGACTTTATTATGTTGACAGCATCATCCTCGATGCCAGTGTAATGACTTCCTTTCACCAGTCGACAAGGTAACTTTATGGTATCAGCCAACACCTAGATACAGGTGAACAAAAATTATGAATATATAGCTATTACAAGCAGATCCACTTAAGATATACAAGATTGCTGCAGCAGCAGCAACCTCTGGCAGTCTCTAAAGAAAAGATGATACTGGCCTTGAAAAGCAAAGCACGATGTCGAGACAGACCAATATCTATGGACCCAATAGGCAATACACTAGTTTGAAGAGTTCTTCTTAATTCTGAGCTTCTCTCCATCCACTTTGATAAAATCAAGTTGGCATCCTTCACTGGCCCACCCATGTGTCCTGTAACAAGTTCAGCCAACTGCTGTACCAAAATAGCAACATTGGTAGCAGGGCAATCTAACCCAATACATTGTGCAATTTGCATCAGTTCTTCCAAGGCGGGATCAATTTTTCGATTGACTATTACCGCTTCAAAACCGGAACTGCTAGCATTTGTTTCTAGATCTGTTATAGATGGCATTTTTCCTTGGACTGCTGAACTTGTGCATAGCACGTCATAGAAACCATCCATCACTTTTTCCCCATAATCAAGCACATTATACTCCTGGTGAAATAATCCAACTCAGGTCAAGGAAAACAAATGTAGAAAAGCTTTATTTGATAGCACAAATTCATAGGAACCCTTGAAGTTGGAAAAGTCCATGTGTGCCACACATTTATCATTTATGAAGCATCCACACACCCTTCCTCAACTATGTCATGTATAACAAGAGTATTGCAAATAGCGGCATTGCTCTTTCACTTTACCAATTTACTCTTTCAATGAAAAATATTCAAAGTCCAATGACCTTAATAAAGTTTTTGCGTAAAATGTAAAATAAAATAAAATAAAAATCTATTTTTGAAGTTTTTGGATGTTTGAATCAATGTATCACAAATTAAACACAAACTAATAGTTATTAATAGAAAAATCAAAACTTTAAGGATGCAGGTAAACACGATGATCTACGAGCACAGGGAACTATCATGTACGCTTCAAAATTAATTTCTCTGTGCTGAAACTCACAATCAACAACCAAAACTCACATAAAACGACTCCACTTCAAGCTTATTCACCAGCACTTCGTAGTATCCAAGACTGACTGAACACCTCACCTCCAGATTTCACAAAAACTTTAATCTTTCCAATAAATCAAATAAATATGAAACTCATCTACTACAATTCACCACACTGATGACTCCAAAACAGCTTAAATTGAATAAATTTCCCAAATTCAGCTGAACTTGACACTGAGTAACTTACTATAAGCAGAAAGAGTTTATCGACACCTAGGCTCATCCACTACAGTTATCCATATTGAAGACCTAAAAGCAGCTCATATTGACTACATAATTTTCCTAATTCAATTAAACTAGAACTTAATTACTCACAATAATAAGTCTCGATAACAGTTAAAATCACCTTCATTTCCCCTTAATTTTGATAGTAAATTACAGAAACTTCAAACACTGAACATCCCTGCACCAACTAATTCAACCACCGAAAAAGAAAAGGAAAACAAAGAGCAAGCAGGCAATTCAAACTCATTCACCAAGAACTTCAATTAAAGAAGCTAGAAAATTATCAACTTATTATCACAAAAGAACTCACCCAATAATATCTCGACATATCCTCCACTTTCTCCTCTCCTCTCTCTCTATCCACATCAACCCGATTATTCCCTCCTCCTTCTAGACTCAACAACGTCGCGGCACGGATCTGATCCTTCTCCGTGTCATATCTAAACTCCGAATTCGACGCGCTAATCGCCAACGCTAATTGCACCTGAAACTCCTCCTCCGACGTAAAGTAATCTGTCCGGTTACTAATCGCAGACGATTGCACTGTCGTCGCCGGAGAAGGCGATGTTAATGGAGGACTGGCAGGTGAATATCCGGTAGAGGACGCGCGTTGATCAGAGGAACCTGGTGGTGGTGGTGCACTGGTGGCTGTTTCATTACTTGTTCGATTTGGCGATGACTCGTGGTTGCTGCCTATGTGTAACTTCTTGAAAATGTGCTTCATCTCTCTGTACTGTCTCGCTCTCTCTGTTTGGCTAGAATTTTCTCTCGCTTTCTGTTGTTGTTTGCTTCCTCCCTTGCGTGTATCTTTTAATTTTTGATTTTTAGTTTTCGTGGGAGTCAACACAGAACAGAGACTTTTACAAAGACAAAGGAAAGGAAGGTGAGGTATACTCCCTCGAGGGAGGGAAAACTTGATGAAAGCGGTATCATGCTGTTGCTGTTTTTAAAAAACGTTTGAAAATTATTATTTTTTATTTTAAATTATTTTAAGATATTTTGATGTAAAAATAACTTTTTTAAAAATAAAAAAATATTAATTTATGTCTTTTCCATTTGATCTTTCTGCGAAATGTTGGCCACTATAAACTAAAGAGGGAATGGAGTTCATGTTAATCACTAGAATTGCCATTGACTGTGTTGCGCATTGAGACGGAGACAAACCGGCAAGGGGTTAACGCGGGATGATCATCGAGAAGGCGACTACGCGTTTACGTGGCGGGTGGTAGGACCCAGGTGATGGAGGCAAAATCCCTTTTTATAAAATTGGAATTTGATAAGGTTCTGTTTGGATGCTTGGATATCCCCTGTATAGTTTTGTCTTGGGTTCATCTTATTTTTTCCTCTCTGGAAAACACTCCGTATACTTTCTACGTATTGGGATGGGATGATTTGAGATGTCTTTCAAAATATTTTTGAAAAATAATAATAATAATAATAATAATAATATTTTTAGATCATTTGTATATGTTGATATCAAAAATAATTTTTAAAAATAAAAAAATATATTTTAATATATTTTTAATTAAAAATTACTTTAAAAAATAATTTCAACTACACTGTCAAATAATAATGGATTGTGAGGTTATATTATTTGGTACTTTTTATTTGTTTTTTTATGCTATTTTCTTCCTGAACATAGTTATAATTATAGTATGAATACTAGATTTGTGTCCTAGATGGATAGAAAAAGGTGATACCCGAGTTATTGATTTAATTAGTAATTTAAATAATATAATTAAAAAACAACAATAACAATAAATAGATTGTAAAAAAATTACAGCAAAAGAAAAAAGTAAAAAGAAATCACTCAAAACCTACACGAATTATGAAACTACACAATGTTAAAGAGCAAAGTAAAAATAAAAATAAAAACAATTAAACTTGATTAACTTGCAAATTTCATGATCACATATAGAAGATTTAGATAATATCATGGAAAATAATACAGGAAATCTTTTTTAAAGACCAATTCATAACAATTAAATGAGAATATGATAACTCTAAAAAATAAAAATAAAAGGATGAAGTTTAATCTCTAACAAATAAAATACTAACGGGTGAAAATTAAGAAAGAAAAACATAATTACAAAAATATAAAAATATAAAAAAAGAACTCCGATCAAGCCCACTTAAATTATGATAAAAAAAAAATCTATGACATGATTGTGATATTAGGGTGATCATGTTCAAAAGAAATTTTAATAAAGTCATGAATCTCAATTATTAAACAACTCTAAAAAATTAAAAATACAATGAAAAAAACATATGAGACAACCCAAGTTAACCTGTTAACCTACGACCATAAGTATAAGATTAGGATAACTTAATAGAGAAAAAAAAAGAGCAATGCAAAGATCAATTTTCAATAAATCAAATGTTAGGAGATAAAATTGAAATAAATTGATATAAAAATCATTTCACATCGACTTATGAAACCAATAATGGTGGTTATAAAGCTAGACTAATCTTATAGCAACGAGGAAAAAAATTCAAATCAATTCGAGTTGAACTTACAAATCTCACAATCACGGACATATGATTAAGATAACCCTATAGAAAGGAAAAGAAAAAACAAATATAGGTTTTTTTTTAAAATAAATCAAATGATAAATGATAAAATTAAAACAAACCAATTTAAATAAAAGACAAGAACAAATTAAACTCATATTTACCTTTGAAACCAATCACTTTAATCATGAACTCAAAATTAATCCAATATAAGATAAATTGTAGTGAATAATAAAACAATGCTCTAAAAGAAAGTAAAAACAATTAGCTTTTTTAGAGAAAAACAAAGTTAACCCGGATAAACCTTTTAAACTCAGTTTAATCTATAAAACTTGCAACTCGTGAAATCCTTGGATTGAGTTCAATTAAAAAACTTAATCCTCAAATAATTTGATTTTAAAAGATGAAATCATGAGAAAATTATCAATTTAAAAATCTTGTCAAAGAAAAACAAGATGCCATTAAAACTAATGAGGATTAAATATGATAAAAAAAAATCAATGAAGATGAAATTATAAATAAAACAACCTAAAAAACAATCCCAAACAAAATAAATAGCATTCTAAATAATAGAGACCAAATTTGAAAGATAAAATTAATAACAGGGAGTGAAATTGAAAAACTATTTGATTTTTTAGTTTGAAAAAAAAAACGAGAAAAACTGATCTCATTTTATAAAAAAGAAACAAAATACAACGTTTTATGTAAAATAGAAAATGAAACTTAATTCTCTATTGATCTATCTTGTTTTATCAATTCTCTATTATATTTCAAAAATATTTTTGAAAACATTTGATATTTTTTTTACTTTGAATTAAATTTTTTGATTTTTTAGATTATTTTGATGTGCTAATATTATAAATAATTTTTTGAAAATAAAAAAAATCATTGCCATTCTTTTATGAACAAAAAATATTTTAAAAAGCAATCATAATCACTCTCAAATAGGCACAGTGAGTGTTGAATAATAAAATTTAAAAAACACAAAAGATAACTCGAGTGAATTGTGTTAACTTGTTGAATGTTATTTCCAGGTCTTGACGCCAAAAAAACATGATAGAAAGTAATCAAAACAAATCTTAAATTTAAACTGTCAATTAATTTAATATTAAATTATAAAATGAAAAGAAAAAATTAGATAAATCAAGTTAAACTATTAAATTTATAATTTGTGCATGTGTCATAAGAAAGTGATCACTCAGTAAAAAAGCTCGTTAATCATAGGAACTTGTAGGGGGAAATAATAATCAAACCTTAAGTTTATTTTACCTTTTATTTTTTTTATTATATGATATTATGATCTAGTCAAAAAAATCAAATGGGTTTCTTTTCTCATTTAAATCTTTAAAATATTTTCTTTCATGTAAGAGGCAAGTAAGACCTCTCAATCGTGGGTTGCGAAGTCGAAATCAAGTCATTTTTGCACCAATAGTTTCTCCTCACCTCCCTAATTAATTCTATTAAATATTTTATTTACTGACATATAATGATGACATGAAAGGTCGGTTACGAGCCACATAAACAGATCATAAAATTAATAATTAATATAAGTTTTAGCCCCATATTCTTCTATAAATTTCATTTAGGGAGTGTCCCTTTTTTATCATGGCATCGATGCCCTTATTTGAAGGCCCACGACCAAATTATTCTTCAGTCAACGTAATTTTGGTGCCCCAAAAAGTAATTATTGGAGAGATCTTGGTATATTGGCAAAATAAAAAGGTAATCCGAAATGGAAGGATGCTTTTTTTATTATTATTATTTCACTACCAAATGATGTTTTTGATCAATTTCTATACCAAAATTAACTTTGTCTATTTAATTTAATAAAAATAAATAAATCACTTATGTTACAATTAAGGAATTCATAAAAATAATAATAATATTATTTTGACAATAAAATAAAATATAAAAAACCCTTGGTTGAGAACCATCAAGTCGACTCTCATGTATTAGCTTCAAGATTAAGGTGAATATTTTTTAATTAGAAATTTTGTAGTGATTTCGGCTATTTCAAAAAACTAATGGCCGAAAAATCTTGAAAATCAAGTAAATTATTAGCACAATATTAAGTGATGGTTTGAGAATGTGGTTACGGTTGTTTTTGAATGTATTTTTTTATTCAGAAAAATATTAAAATAATATATTTTTTAAAAAAATTATTCTTGATATTAAGTTATTAACACATGAAAATGATCTAAAAACATCAAAAATTTTTAATTAAAAATAACAAATAAATTTTAATTTTTTTAAAAAATATTTTTAAAATAAAATAACAAATAAATCAAGGAAAAAAATATTTTTTTCGATCTAGCATTCCAGAAATGGAAGAGGGATTGTAGAACATAAAAAAGATCAATGAAGAAAGGAACTTGTAGGTAGTTTTTCTTGACGTGGCAATAGATAGAGGCCTAGATCAACCGTTGAAAATAGATCAATTTATAAAACTAGCTAGCCAATCATAATCTCGTGTGTGTATAAAGCACATGAACATCACCTTTATCAAAAGTTTTTATTTCTTGTCTTTAACATGAAAATTGATTCTTTTAAATACAACTTTATCTCTAGAATTTAAGTGGGGAAAAATATATTTATTTATAAATTTTTGGGGTGTGTATATTTATATATGTGTAAACATGAAGGAATACTGGTCGAGATGCATTTTTTTTAATTCAATTCAATTTTTATTTTAGAGTAATTAGAAGAGTTAAATAGAAGTAATTTTATAAATATATATTTTAATTATCATATAATTAAATAAACTAAATTTTAAAACATGTTCCGATGATAATATATTAGCAGTAAGTAACTAAGTATATATAGCTTTTATCATAGGAAGTGGTACATTATAAAACGTATAATATAATATAGCAATTGTATTAACCATGTATAACATAGAGGTTCGATCTCGTATAGTAGTTCTACAAATATTTTTTTTCATTGCTATATAATTAAATAAAAATAAATTTTTAAAAGTGTCCCGTCAATAATATATTTGTAGTAAATATATAAACCCTTATAATTGGAAATGCTTAATTATAACATATATATATATATATATATATATATAGAGAGAGAGAGAGAGAGAGAGAGAGAGAGAGTAATGAAAAAAGAATTTCAAAATCATTTTATTTCGTCCAAGATCACCTTGTTGATGTTCTTACAAAGCTAATTCATAATGCTCCTTTTGCTCATCTTCAGTTCAAGCTCCATGCAGAGTCCCATCGTTACATCCAGGGGCACGAAGTGCTGAATTATCTCACCATGTATAGCGCACTGGTTTGATCTTGTATATAATTACTCTATAATCTTATCCTCCCCTGTAATTAATTTAAGAGTGGACTTCCAAATTCCAATTTTTAACAACAAAAAACCATGATTAACCATTTTGTCAGGCACATTTATAGCTCAGCAACCCTTGATCAACACACTAATTTAACTCAACACTCCAAGCTCGAGCTCCATATATCGATCATTGTATCCTCACCCACACACCAGAACTGGGTATACCTGAATGCACAACAAACAGCAAATAGTAACCTGGTGGAGCAATCTCAGCTGATGACGGTCCAGCAACACCCAATGTATATGATGATTTATCATTATCAATAATTTCATCAGTCCGCAGCACCACCATCCTTTGATTCATTGAATAGGAGTGTGTTGTAAAAGATGGTGCAACTATTCTTACTGAAAATACACTTTCTGCTGAGAACTCTCCTACTGAGAACCTTAACAAAAATCTATGCCCTGGGCTTACAGTATCATCTACAGACAAAATCACAGGTCTTATTGATGCATAGTGAGATGATAAATATGGTGGTGAAAAGGTCTCCAGGCTTAAGTCTGTTGGGTAGAGCACATCGCTGAAGTTATAGTAAATGTGAGGGTTACCACCACCGACTAAAACACGACCATCAGTGAGCAGAATCGCTGCTGAATGATACATTCTTGGACGTCGTGATGGTGTCATGACTGAGAAACGCTGGTCCGACGGATTGGATGGGTGGTAAATGACTGGTCTGGTTGCTGCCTGACGGCCAAGTTCCCACCCTGCGGTGCCTGATTGACCACCATTGATTATAATGACGTCTCCGGTGGGAAGAAGTAGCATATCGCCCATTACTCTGGGAATCGGCATGGTTTCCATGACCCAACTAGCGTTTTGATCGGTGATCCTGAGTCGTCCACATGTGGAAATAGCTCGTGCATAGGTTCTCCGTAAGGCTTGTTGGTATGCGCCTCTTGGTGCCCCTCCACAAACCAAAACCTCAGGGTCAATTCTGTGTTCATTTTCATCTAAAGGAAGCAGAACTGATGATCCGGTACTAGGATAATTGCGAGGATCACCTCCTGGGATGCGAGGAAACTCTCTAACCACACGATTTTGAGTGTAATCAAACAGTATTGATCTTGTATTAGCGAAGATGAACAGATTCCCATCTGGTAAGAGGTGGACGTACGGGTACAGATTGTTTTCAACATTACCCTCCCTGGTTTGCATTAGAAAACGGAGATGAAAAGTCCGGCGACGAGGAGAAAGACGAGGGAAGAACTCGTAGCTAAACTCGCCGCGACCGCCAATAATGATAATTCGTCCACCAGGCAATATTTGATTAGTTGCATACCATCTTCTTCTTGACAGATAGTTTGGAAACTCAACCCAATCACAGATGTCATTTGAGCATGGATTATACATGCGTATTACATTGTCACCATCATGGAAACCCCCAGTTTGAACCAGGGTCCCGTTGGGTAAAACAGCCCCAGAAGAGCACCAAGTGTCTGTTTGGACCATTAGAGGACGGTAGGTGCCAGTGATGATATCGTAAAGGATGGAGTGTGCAGTGCAGTCTATTTTAAGGGCGGCGTCGTTGGGATCAATACGGCAGCGACCACCAGAGAGGGAGATGTTAGAGGGGCCAAAATCTGTGCGGTCAAAAATGACAACTTTGTTATCATGCATAAGTTGCATGTGCATGGCTGATATGCCTACATTTGCATGCAAAAGATGCCATTTTCCCTGGCTGCCATCAGATGAAGGTATGGTCTGGGACATCACTGAAGGGTAAAAGACAAAGACTGTGGGTGAAAGCAAGATGAATTTGATCATGTTAGCAGTGGTTGTGCTTGGAGTGGCTCTGGTCGACATTACTGTGACAGTAAGACAGGAAGTAGGTGCATTGAACTCGATAAAACGAACCTTAATTATAAGCTAGCTAATTTTGTACCAAGAACAGGAAGCTCAATAAAACTCTAATTTAATTTTAAAAGATAAATCGTGAGAAAAATATCAATTTAAAAATCTTGTTGAAGAAAAACAAGATACCATTAAAAATAATGAGGATTAAATTTGAAAAAAAAATCAATGAAGATAAAATTATAGAAAAAAACCCTAAAAAACAATCCCAAACATAATAAGTAGCCATCTAAATAATGGAAACCAAATTTGAAATATGAAAATAATAGCAAGGGGGTAAAATTGAAAAATTTATTTGATTTTTTATTTTGAAAAAAAAAGAAGAAGAGAAAAGTTTATCTCATTTTATAGAGGAGAAACAAAATGCAATGTATTAAATAAAACAAAATATGAAACTTAATTCTCCATTGATCTATCTTATTTGACATTATGTTTCAAAAATATTTTTTTAAAAAAATAATATTTTTTATTTTAAATTAAAAAAATGATGTTTTTAGATATTTTGATATGCTGATATCATAAATATTTTTTTAAAAAAATATTATTCTAATTCTTTTATAAATAAAAAATATTTTAAAAAAAAACCTTAATCATACTCTCAAATAAACCTAGTGAGTGTTAAATAATAAAATTAATAAAAATACAAAAAATAACTCGAGTAAATTGTGTTAATTTGTTAAGCATTATTTATGGGTCTTGATACCCAAAAAACACATGATAGAAAGTAATCAAAATAAATTTTAAAGTTGAACCTTTAATTAATTCAATATTAAATTATAGAATTAAAAAAAATGAAGTTAAACCGTTAAATTTATAATTTATATGTGTCATAAGAGAATAATCACTCAATAAAAAACATCACCTTAATAATATCCTGTTAATCATAGGAACTTGGAAGGGGAAATAATAATCAAACATTAATTTTATTTTACCTTTTATTTTTTTATTATATGATATTATGATCCAATAAAAAAATCAAATGGTTTCCTCAAATAAAAAATTCTCATTTAAATCTTTAAAATATTTTCTTTCATATGAGTGGCAAGTAAGACCTCTCAATCGTGGGTTGCCAAGTCGAAATCAAGTCATTTTTGCACTAGTAGTTTCTCCTCACCTCCCTCATTAATTCTGTTAAATATTTTATTTACTGACATATAATGATGACATGAAAGGTCGGTTACGAGCCACTTAAACAGCTCATAAAATTAATAATTAATATGAGTTTTAGCCCCATATTCTTCTATAAATTTCATTTAGGGACTGTCCCCTTTTTATCATGGCATCGATGCCCTTGTTTGCAAGCCTACGACCAAATTGTTCCTCAGTCAACGTAATTTTGGTGCCCCAAAAAGTAATTATTGGAGAGATTTTGGTATATTGGCAAAATAAAAAGGTAATCGGAATTGGAAGTATGTCTCCTTTTTTCTTTTTCTTTTTTTATTTCAATACCAAATGTTGTTTTTGATCAATTTCTATACCAAAATTAACTTTGTCTATTTAATTTAATAAAAATAAATAAATCACTCATGTTACAATTAAGGAATTAAAAAATATTACTTTGACAATAAAATAAAATATAAAAAACCCTTAGTTGAGAACAATCAAGTCGACTCTCATGTATTAGCTTCAAGATGAAGTTGAATATTTTTGAATTAGAATTTTTGTAGTGATTCAAGGGAGGTAATGTTCTACCATCTTTAATTTCTTCTATCTCAAAAACTAATGGCTTAAAAATCTTGAAAATCAAGTAAATTATTAGCATAATATTAAATATTTGCTTAAAAATATAAATGCGATTATTTTTTATAATAATTTTTATTCAAAAATATATTGAAATAATATATATTTTTTTAAAAAATTATTTTTGATATTAATACATAAAAATAAAAAAAAAACACCTAACTTTATTAATTTAAAATAATAGATAAATAAAATATTATTTTTTAAAAAAATATTTTTAAAATACAATGAAAAACAAATTTTAAATTTAAATAAGGGGAAAAACATTTAGGCGACCTAGCATTCAAGAAAAGGAAGAGGGATTGCAGAACACGAAAAAGATTAATGAGGAAAGGAGCTTGAAGGCTAGTTTCTCTTGACGTGACAATGGAAAGCCCTGGAGCATTCTGGAAATTGGAAAGTTAAGTTTCCTTGGCAACATGAGAGAGGCCTAGATCAACCGTTGAAAATAGATCAATTTCTATAACTAGCTAGCCAATCATAATCTTGCTTGGTAATTATATAATATACAGATAGATAGATAAAACACACGACCATCACCTTTATCAAAAGTTTGTTAAATATTTATAAAATTTTGGACTGTGTATATTTATACATGATGAGTTCCAATTTAGTTTTTATTTTATTGATTTTTGGTTTATTTTTTGTTATTTTAATTATTTAATTATTTTAATTATTTTGGTTAATTATTTTAGTTTTAATTTTTTCTGTTTGGGTTCTCCAATTGAAATTTGTCATATATTTTATCTTTTATTTTGATCTTTAGTCTTTTAAACATTACAATATTTTTAAAATGTCTTTATTTATTTCGATTCCAAGGTTTTATTTATTTCAATTTTGTTCTTTAATTAAAATTAATTATATAGTTTGTTTTGATTTTATCATCCAATTGAAATTAATCATGTATGCTACTTTTTATTTCAATTCCTATTCTTTTAACAAAATTACACTATATTTTTTTAACCATGTATAACATATAAGATCAACCTACTAGTATAAGTCTTACACTATGACACGTAAGTATATACTTGATATCCTTCACATAATATGTATGCCTTTGTGTAAACTTATTGATACCCTTAGTCTTCCTTAAAAGTAGATAGGATGACAAGGGATTTCTCTTCCAATCCTATATGTTTTTGTCAAATTATTAATACTCTTAAATATTTTATCGAGATTATATAAATGTTATGCTATAAGCAAGATATGTCAGTTTATGCATGTTTTTATTAGATTGTCGTTAAACAAATCTTTTATTATCTGAAGAGAATGAACAAGATATGTTAGTTTATGCATGTTCTTATTAGATTGTCGTTAAACGTATCTTCTGTTATATGAAGGGAATGACTTTTTATGATTTACAAATCACTTGTAGTTCATCTTTTTTCCTTCATGGTTTTGCTGATATTGATTGAGTTGGTAATGTTGATGATTGTCGTAACCCAATTTTTGGGTTACTCTCAAAAATAAAATAAAAATAAAAAAATAAAATAAAAATAACAAAAATAAAATAAAAGGGGTTTGGCGTCAGTAGAAAAATCACAGTGAAAATTTTGAATATTTTCTAGGCTGAATCATATCTCTCTTGCGCCCAAAAATGAGAGAAAATATAAATTCAAGGTAAAAATTAAGTTAAAGATCATAATTATATTTTTTTATAGGCCAATTTGATTTAATCATGGCCTAATTTAAAGTATTATTATGTTTGAGAATTAATTTAGGATCCAATTGAAGAATTTAATTAAGTGCAAGGACTTAATTATGCTTTAAATTGGTCAAATTAATTTTATTAAGGGCTTAATTGATGAAAAATCAAATTCTAGAATTTAATTTGAGCTCAATTGAGAAGATTGGAATTTTTGGAGACCCAATTGGATTTTTGCAAGCTAATTTGGCATAATTAGGGATCAAATTGAAGACAATTGAAAGTTTAATTGTCAATTACGAGTCAAATTGTATAAATCAGAAGTAAGGAACCAAAATAAAAAAGACGCACAAAGTCAATGGTAATGTTGAAATTCGGACAAGGATACAATTGCATAAAATTACAAATTTAAATTTAATTGAGAGTGCAATTAGAACAATCATAAATTGAGGGACCAAACCGAAACTTGGCCTCCCCCAAAGCTGCCACTGCTATTCCCGCATGCTGCCTTTGCCGACAACCACCACGCCTGCCGACAGCCCAGTGCTGACCAGCCACCACGCCTCCGACAGCTCACCAGCAGGCCACCACGTCACTGACCAACCAGCCACCGTGTCAGGCCGAGCACGCCTATAAAAGCCACAATGCACGACAGCCAGCAGAGGAGAAAAAAAAATTGACAAAAAACTTGGCAAACAAAAGAAAAACCCAAGGAGAAAAACAAATAAAAGACGTAGGGAAAACAAAAAAACCAAAGGGGGAGGAAGAAAAACCGAGAAAAAAACACAGGAAAATTTACGCAAAAAGAGAGAGCTTCATCTTCCTCATCTCCGGCCGAGCCTTCTCTCTCTCCTCCAACTATTAACAGCATCGATGACCTTCTCTCTCCTTCCTCAGGCACAACCAACGACAACCATCTTCATCTTCCTCGTCACCGACATCAAGCTTCCACCACAGGTGCAGTAGCTCCTTCTCTCTCGTTAGCCAACAGCGCTCTTTCTCCCTCTAAACCAACAGCTGCGTCTCTCTCTCCCTCTCGATCAACCAACTTTGACCACCTAACTCTACCCTCTTCATCTCCGTCAGCCTCCCCTCCATACCAGCAGCAATCTCCGGCAAGGCAAAAGAGAGAAACAACAGCAATGACGAGCGGCGGCCACAGATCGAAAGCTTTGGAATCTTCCTCCGGCCACCACAGGTCTCTATTTTCAACGCCACCATGACAGGGAGAACCACCTCGACGTCCTCTACCCGGCGGCAGTGGTAGGTGATTCTCTCGTCGTGGTCGACCGACCACCATTTCACTGTTCACATAATACGTGAACAATATTATTTCTGTTACTGTTTTTTCTTTCTTTCTTTCTTTTCGTTTTGGGCTGGGTTGTTCTCAGCCCAGCCCAGCCCATTTGAGTTGGGCTTTGGCCTATCAAGCCCAGCCTGCACACGTCTAGGCTTCCAGCCCGTGAGGACTGGAAGCACAGCCCACTCAAGGCGGGCTGTCAGCCCATTAAAAAATAAAAAATAAAAGAACAAAAAAATAAAAAAAACAAAAAAAACAAAAAAAAATAAAAAATATTTTTATATTTTTTTCTAATACTATTATTACTACAAAAAAATTCCAAAAATATGAAATATATTATTTTCGTGCATACAGATGAATTCCAAAATTTTCCAAGCATTTTTTTTATAAAAAAAATATTTCATCTTTCTCATGTTTTAAACAAAATTGGATATCGTAACCGATTTATGATTATTCATTGGAATTTGGCCAAAATATCAAAAATAATCAAAACCATTTTTTATTTATTTATTAGTGTGTAAATTTACATTGTAAAATACATCTATGGATAAAAAAGAAAGAAGAGATTTTAATTACGGTGTAAATTTACATTGTAAAGTACATCCGTAGATAAAAAAAATAAAAAAAAATTCCTAACTGCGGTGTAAAATTACATCGTAAAGTACACCCGCAGATAAAAAAATAAATATTTTTTTTATGCAGTGTAAAAAAGTAAACTTAGAAAAAAAAAAAAACAATCAAACAACAATGCAGCTTACCTTAGGTAGGGTGCACTGGAGGTGATGTGTCTTTCCCTTGCACAACAAGTCCCCTTATCCAAACTCTTGCAGACCAACAGATTCCTAGTAATCTTAATATTAGGTGGCAACTCCTTATATTTATAGTCGTAATTTTTACAGCTATAAAACAACCCCTCTATTTTCACCCCGCGCCGTTGTCCCCCCAAATCCTGGAGATGGCGGGGCGCAAAGCGTGAAAAAATTGTTATCACAACAATGATTATAAGTCAATTAATGTTTATCTTCTATATTTCAACACCACAAACAATTGCTCACTCTTCCATTAGATCTAAATATAAGGCTTTAGCTAATGATATTGTTGAAGTCTTATTGTTTCATATGAGATCTACGACTTATTTGTCTGCAAATCTCATTTTTCATGCTCATATTAAACATATCGAAGTTAATCTCATTTTTTCACCTTGTTGATGTTCTTACAAAGCTAATTCATAATGCTTCTTTTGCTCATCTTCAGTTCAAGCTCCGTGCAGAGTCCCATCTTTGGCTGCACGAAGTGCTGAATTATAGGATGTGTATTATAGCGATTGTCCTCACCATGTATAGCGTATAGGTTTCATCTTGTATATTACTCAATAATCTTAGCCTCCTCTGTAATTAATTTAAGAGTGGACTTGCAAATTCAAATTTTTCACAACAAAAAACCATGATTAACCATTTTGTTAGGCACATTCATAGCTCAGAAACCCTTGATCAACACTAATTTAACTCAACACTCCAAGCTCGAACTCCATGTATCATTGTATCCTCACCCACACACCAGAACTAGGTATACCTGAATGCACAACAAACAACAAATAGTAACCTGGGGGAGCAATCTCAGCTGATGATGGCCCAACAACACTCAAAGTATATGATGATTTATCATTATCAATAATTTCCTCAGTCCGCAGCACCACCATCCTTTGATTCATTGAATAGGAGTGTGTTGTAAAAGATGGTGCAACTATTCTTACTGATAATACACTTTCTTCTGAGAACTCTCCTACCGAGAAACTTAACAAAAAACTCTGCCCTGGGCTTACAGTATCATCTACAGACAAAATCACAGGTCTTATTGATGCATAGTGAGTTGATAAATATGGTGGTGAAAAGGTCTCCAGGCTTAAGTCTGTTGGGTAGAATACATTACTGAAGTTATAGTAAATGTGAGGGTTACCACCACCGACTAAAACACGACCATCAGTGAGCAGAATCGCTGCTGAATGATACATTCTTGGACGTCGTGATGGTGTCATGACTGAGAAACGCTGGTCGGACGGATTGGATGGGTGGTAAATGACCGGTCTGGTTGCTGCCTGACGGCCAAGTTCCCACCCTGCGGTGCCTGATTGACCACCATTGATTATAATGACGTCTCCGGTGGGAAGAAGTAGCATATCGCCCATTACTCGGGGAATCGGCATGGTTTCCATGACCCAACTAGCGTTTTGATCGGTGATCCTGAGTCGTCCACATGTGTAAATAGCTCGTGCATAGGCTCTCCGTAAGGCTTGTTGGTACGCGCCTCTTGGTGCCCCTCCACAAACCAAAACCTCAGGGTCAATTCTGTGTTCATTTTCATCTAAAGGAAGCAGAACTGATGATCCGGTACTAGGATAATTGCGAGGATCACCTCCTGGGATGCGAGGAAACTCTCTAACCACACGATTTTGAGTGTAATCAAACAGTATTGATCTTGTATTAGCGAAGATGAACAAATTCCCATCTGGTAAGAGGTGGACGTACGGGTACAGATTGTTTTCAGCATTACCCTCCCTGGTTTGCATTAGAAAACGGAGATGAAAATTCCGGCGACGAGGAGAAAGACGAGGGAAGAACTCGTAGCTAAACTCCCTGCGACCGCCAATAATGATAATTCGTCCATCAGGCAATATTTGATTAGTTGCATACCATCTTCTTCTTGACAGATAGTTTGGAAACTCAACCCAATCACAGATGTCATTTGAGCATGGAGTATACATGCGTGTTACATTGTCACCATCATGGAAACCCCCAGTTTGAACCAGGGTGCCGTTGGGTAAAACAGCCCCAGAAGAGCACCAAGTGTCTGTTTGGACCATTAGAGGACGGTATGTGTCAGTGATAATATCGTAAAGGATGGAGTGTGCAGTGCAGTCTATTTTAAGGGCGGCGTCGTTGGGATCAATACGGCAGCGACCACCAGAGAGGGAGATGTTAGAGGGGCCAAAATCTGTGCGGTCAAAAATGACAACTTTGTTATCATGCATAAGCTGCATGTGCATGGCTGATATGCCTACATTTGCATGCAAAAGATGCCATTTTCCCTGGCTGCCACCAGATGAAGGTATGGTCTGGGACATCACTGAAGCGTAAAAGACAAAGAATGTGGGTGAAAACAAGATGAATTTGATCATGTTAACAGACGTTGTGCTTGGAGTGGCTCTGGTCGACATAACTGTGAGAGTAAGACAGGAAGTAGGTGCATTGAAATCGATAAAACGAACCTTAATTATATGCTTATTAAATTTGTACCAAGAACAGGAAACTCGGGAAAATAATCTTGTGACGGCCTCAAGAGCCGCACGAACTAAAAGGGTGTGTTTCTTGAATGGTATGGCCAAGAAATATGTTATTGCATGCATCAAATTTGTCTATATACCAGTACAAATCGGTCTCATTTTCTACGCAAGTAAAGAAAATGCAGGACAGTGCAAGGCATCCCCAGTTTTTGGCAGTGCTTCTGTCTAAGGTCTAAATGCATTTTGGAGGTTAATTCCTATTTATTCTTATAATTACTGATACTAGCTGTTATATAAACGTTACTAGCTGCTGTTATGAGGGTTATTACAAGATCGAATTGCAGTCTAAAACTTGATTTGTCAGTCAGGGACGACACGAATAACCTATTTCTATTACAGAGTGAGAGAAAAAAATCGGCATCTGAACATTTGTTTGGTTGATTACAATTTGCTTTCTAGTATAATTTAGAGGATGAACAAGGGAGACGATAAAAGAGTTTCATAAAATGACTGCAAATGCTTGTAAGTTGATAAATCAACTAATCAAGAATGCATGAGCCACCACATGCTCCCATGAATATGTAGATGGATACACAATGCTTGAAAAAAAAAAAATGTATCACTGGATTGTTTATCCAACAGATCGCTCTCCAAGGTTAAGCCGAGAAGATTCCTATCAAATTATAAAATGTTTTTAGGGAAAAAGAAAAGAAAAGAAAAGGCACGTTTAAATGCTCTCTAAATAGAAAGAAAGAAAAACACATGGAGAGGGAAGCTACGAGAGTTGCCCTTTTATGATGATGGAGAAAAAAGTTAGGGTAAATAGGAGTTAATATGTTCCGTTCTTAACAGATGTGGTATGATGATAGAAAATTTATGATCTATATAATATATCTCGAGTTTGAGTCAAGGTGTATGTTTCTTATAAAAATCTAAAATAACTGAGATTTTACTAATTCATCAAAACTAATAAAATATATTTTCTAAGATGAGGTTTTCTCATATCCAAAACAAAGAAAAACATTCTAAACAGATTATCTAGTGCAGCAAAAATGATTGATATGAAATAATACTAATAGTATTTAGCTCTCTATACAAGTTGTGAAAAACTTGGAACCTATGGAGTCATTAGATCTTTTGCTTGTTTTCCTCTAGCCATGAGATCTTTACACAAAATAGTGTTGACTTGCAAAATGTACATGTTTTGGGAGAGATGCACTCTTTTGGAAAAGAAAGGGATTTGATGTGGAGGGGTCCATAGACCAAGTCACCACTTCCCATCCAAGCCCACTTCATCTCTCCGAAGCAGTTAGGGCAGCTTACCAGCTCAAACCAGCCTCCTGTTGGCACCTTATAATATCCACCACCTTCTCTCTTCAAACCCATGAAACGCTTCTAGCCTACGTATTGCTCCTCGTGCCTCACGGAAAAATCACCAACCCACCAAAACAAACCCCCATCACTATTGCAAATACTTTTATAATGAGAAACCCAGCTAGCCTGCAAGTATTCAATACTTGAGGCAAAAATCCAGTAAAGGAGACACTCGCGGAGATTGCAGGGCCCCGTCGTAGACGGTTGTGCCTGCCATATGGGAGTCTAACCTTAGAACAATGAAGGTTGGGGGTTGTAGGAGGTAAGACAGTTGAGAGACCAGTGAAAGAGGCTCTGATCAAACAAGGCCATTGTTTGGTTGTTTAAGATAGATTGGGAGGCGTCAAAAAGAACGAGAGAACCATTAAATAGAAGAAAAATGATCGAGTTCAGTCATTATATTATAGTACATTATCGCTGTGCAGAGCCACCTGTGAATAGTGCGATTTCTAACCGTTATAAGGAAATTACGCAGCAAAAATTGAGTTACTGTTATTGTGGATATACTATTTAGTCAGGATTCAGAACATGATCATCAGACTGACAGGCTTGGTCTCTTGGATTTCATTTAACAGTCTATATATGACGCCGCAAGGAATTCCAAATGACAATCTTTGTCAACTTGATCAGCTATTCAAACATTACAAAATATATTGAAAGGAGGTGACCAGCAATCATCTAGAAGAAACAGCACATAACTTATTTTACAGATCCTCCAAAGGCCTATCACATGTGGGGTCATGATAATGCAGGTTTGAAATGGAATTCAATCATAGAACTCAACCACAAAATCCAAAGCCTCGCATTGAATGGTGTTTGATGGAACTCAATCAATCAACATATTATAGCATCATAATACTAGGAAGAAAAACCAATGGTCCTTCGTATTCTAGCAAGACACAACTTGGTCCAACCAGGCAGGACCCGTGATAATTAATAATTAGAACACCAAAAATGCCAATAGAAAATCTACTGTATTGAAGAGAAAGCAGAAGGGCGAGAAGACAAAAAAAGAAAAGGTAAACTACACAACAATTCATCCTAATTCTTTTTACCCTTGTTTCTCCTAGATGAAACAACTGTCCATCCATCTTCTGATTGAGCCTCCTTGGCCCCTGGCTCATGGACTGGCTTGTTAACCAGATTCGTCTTTAATTGGAATACTGGTGTATCCACTATCATGTTTGATCCATCATCATCCATTTTATCATCACTGTCGCTGTCCTCGGAATCATCATCATCATCCACAGCCTAAGAGACAATAAGAAAGAACAATTAGAAGAAGAAAAAATTCAAGATAATAAAAGTCATTTTAATTTTGCTTTTGCATGAAGTTGGTGACACATTCCTCAATATTCAATTTCCTTGATGATTTCTTAGCAAACACCAGGATAAGGCAGGATTTTTATGGACTCTTTGGTACCATCCAAAGAGCAAACTTAATAAACAACCAGTGCTATTGTACAACAGGAGAGAATTCCCAATACAATCAACTAGAAGCTGGACTCCACGGCACTCTACTTGATAGTACCAATATGTATTGCAGGACATTGGAGAACAAGTACCAAATGGCTAACATCTCCAAAATTGAAATCCATGGAGAACAAGTACCAAATGGCTAACATCTCCAAAATTGAAATCCATGAGTTTGTGTGATATTTCCCAATGCAGACAGGACACATTATCTTCATTAAGAACATAAACCACGCAGATGGAGAACTAACACCATAATTACCTGTTTGATATGTTGATGAGCACCTGTTATAGGACCGGCATCCCTCAACTTTTGAATAGAACTATAATTGCCTTCTAAACATTCTTCATGCATAATCATCAATTTTTCAGCTACCTGAAAAAACAACAAATTGAATTCTTGAAATACAAAACCAGTTTCATTTAAGCAACGGAAGGCAAAGAAATTCATTGCCTATGTCTTCAAGGTTAAAGCCTCATTAAATTATTACCAGAACAAATCCCATTGCAAAATCAATTACAGGACACTAACCAATATCAGTGGAAGTTCGACCTAGAGGGGTGAGTTTTTGAAGCTCATGTTCTTAATGCTAACCATTTACATGCAAGAATCATCTCTCAATACATTTTACTAACCATAACAATACATGTACTTAAAAAAATAGACTGCAGCATCGCAAATAATAAGGGAGTACCTCTTCAATGCTACCATCCTCAATCATGGTGTTGAGAGAGAGCATAGCTTCATCCAAAATACTTTCCAAATCATCAATATAAAGTGGCTCTGAGCAACAGGTTACAGAAAAGTAACATTAAAAATAGCAGTTATCAACTAGCAGCCATACCAGCAGTTTATATGTTACAGTATAAATAAATAAATAAAAACTTTCTAATCTATCAATTTAAGTGAATTAACAAACTTTTGACAATCTTGTCCAATTTTCTCAGTCGAATATAAGAAGAAGAAAAAAGAGAGACAAAATTACAATTTTCGATGATCAAGATCACCTCTTTCACTAATATTTACAAAATTTTATTAGAATAAATTAGGGTGCCGAAAACAATCAGCGAATCAGAAAATGGCTACACAAGAGAAAGCTGATAACAACCACCCGCAAGAAAATAAAATAAACGCCAAGACCATCGGACTAACATGACAGTCCCAGGAAGCAGAGACATCTAGCACAAACTCCACTATGAGAATCAAGAAAAAGCACGAGATCCTGACATGAACCACAAAAGCTAACATACTTGCCAATACTCAAGATTCCACCAAAATGCAAACACTGGATGTAAGGAGAAACAAACGGCGGAGCACGAGAAGCAGAAACCCAATGTCAAAGCCAAGATAATCGAATCATTGTTTCCTTGTCACTATAAAAAACACCTCCTTACCCATATCATGTTTTCCTTGTCACTCCTTGAAAATCACCAGATTTTGAAAATCAAAGTCCGATTTTCACTAACTAAAAACCCCTGATTCAGTATAAACACAACCAAAATGGGAAAAAAATCAAGACTTTTTGAGCTAAGTAGGACAGAGCTCACTACCTTTAGACTGGGTGAACCAGGAGAAGATATCAGAGGCGAGTTGCTCAGCTAATAGGTGAGACCCACTGCCACCCCATTCGTTTTCAACGGCGAGTTGCAAAGCTGACCATTTAGAGAGGATTAACCAAATCCCTTCCCTGAATTGAGAAATAGAATCTGCTGTTAGTTGTTTGACAGACCCAATTCGGTAAAATCCTCCATTGCTGCTGCTGTCCATAGTAGATTGTTGTTTTCAGTAAAACCCTAATTTCTTTTAAGGGTTTCGATTAGGAAACAAAGGGTGTGTTTGGTTTTGAGGATACCTTTGTTCCGGCCGCGAACAACAAAGGCACTTCTTTTCTTCTTCTTCTTTTATATATTTTCTTCCTTTCTTCTTTTTTACCTGTTGTTTTTTATATTAAATTTCTATACATGTTATATAATTAAAATTAACATAAAAAAAAATACCAAAAAGAAAGGTATAAAAAAGATTGCACCTATCGTCATAGTTTTGACCTGAATAATTAAATAAAATAATTATATAGTGAGAATCTCATACTGTATGTAATTAATTAAATTTAATTTGAAATGCATTTATTTTAAAAAATGAAATTAAAAAATGATAAATGAAAATACCTTAGATAAACCAAGTTATTGTTTAAACTAGTAAAAATCATATTGTAGGTTGAGATTGTATTAAGAAAAAGTGGAGTATAGTATCCAATTAAAAGAATATTAAAGATTAAAATTGAAAAAACATGTGCTTAAAAACAATGGGAGAAAACATGCAAAACTCGGGCAAATCTCTTAGATCTAAATTAATTTATCAAACTAGCAACTTGTGAAATTCTAGACGTCGACTCATTTAAGAAGTTTAATGCTCAATTAATTAAATATTGATAGATAAAATTAAAAAAAAATCAATTTAAAATTTTGCCAAAGTAAAAGAAAAAATACAATAAAAAGAATGAAGATCAATCTAATAGGTAATATGAAAATAAAAATTGAAAGAGAACGAAATCATAAGAAAAATTCAATTTTAAAAATTATAATAAAACAAATAGAGATAAAATTTGACAAATAAAAAAATCAAAGGGGTGTAAAAATAAAAAAATAATAATATAATTTTATAAATTAATTAAAAAAAAACAAATAGTAATGAAAAACATGTATCAAATATGTTTAAAAAATAAATTAAAAAAGTTGAGGAGAGAAAATATATTGTCATCATCAAATCAACGGTTCGTTGACTACACACATCATCTAGGAATAGTGCTGAAACAATTTGAACACCACCTTGTAAACCATATTTTAGTCACCCTTCATGCACTTCCTAAATAGCACAAAAATAAATTATTTGTCAACACGTGCAATACAAATTTTGACCATTTTTTCAATTCTATATATATATCAAATAATCAAACTACCCAATCAACTTGATTGTAACTAAAAAACCAAAATACAAAAAAGCCATTGAATACTATTTAATGAAATTTTGTTTTCAATAGTAACAAGGTCATTTAAGTAAGCTTTGAAAAATTAAAGATACTAAAAGTCCATGCACGCTTATTAGACAAACTTTACTTTTAAAGAATTTTTATTAATTTACTGTGAAAAAATAATTTTAAAAGACATGAACCTTGTAAAAATACCACATTACCTTTAAATAGCTTAATGGGAATGTCCAAAAAAATTTTCTCACTATCATTCCACAATAAAAACTATTTAAAAGGGTAATTAGTCATTCTAATATGAAAGAATAATATAAATAAAGCAATATTCCCCCATTCAATTTAATAATGGGCGGTGCATTTTGTGGAGAGAGAAAAAAACATATTACCTCTAAATAGCCTGATAAATAACTTTTCAATGGGAATGATAAAATCATCTTTTCACCATGTTTATTCCACAATAAAATGTGTTTGTCTCTATTCTGAAATACTAATCTCCTTTATTTTTATTTTTTTTAATCTAACGTGATAAATTGAATTTTAGAGTGTAAAATTAGAATTTAGTTCCTATTTACAGAAAAAAAGTGTCTTTATACCCCAATCTATATTATGAAAATTAAGTTCTTTATAAATTCTTTCCACTTCTTTTCTATTATTATTTTCTTAATTTAGTTTCATAATCAATCAAATTACTATTGACATATTTTATTTTTAATTTAAATAAAGACTTTCATTTTTATGATTATTATTAAATATCATCATCCAGTAAACACATTAACTTTTATGATTAATCATAAATTTAACTAAAGTTTTATTTGGCATGCCAATGATTTTTATTTTTTTTTTCAGTTTGAGGGATTAAATATGGATAACTTTTTCAATCTATTTTCCCATTATATTCATCCAGTGATTTCATCTTAATAATGTTTCATACGATCTTATATATCTGTAATTGATTAAAATGTAGAACATGTAGAGTTTTGAGTAATAAAACGAAATTATATCTTTATTTAAAAAACAATATAATAATAGTAATACTAATAAAACTATTATTATTTTTATTTGAAGCAATGCTAGGGTTGGTAGCTAGTAATATTGTCGTTGATTGGAAATAGGTATAGAATCGATGGCAAGCACTGAATCAGAAAAGAAAGTACTCATCTCACTCGCAAGTAGCAACAAGCGTACAGCTTGCCCAACATCTTCCGTACTTCTCAAGAAAGCAGGCTCAGACTCCATTTCCAGACTCTGAACCGATATTCGGCCCAATGCCTATGAGCTACTGGACCGGTTCACCATCATTGCATGCAAATGCCACGTGTCTTCCATCACCTCCATGTATTAATTTCTATCCAGAATAAGATTTTGGCAATTAATCTCAAAATCAACCAAGTGTTGCTGTGGCATGAAAATGTCTCTCCAAAACTCTTCACGTTTCACTCCCCAACCCACCTTGTACAAAAATTCCAAGCTCCAAGGAACGTATAACAAGGCTCGCCTGGCCCTACATTACTTGCCTCAACGCAGCAAAAAACAAGGGAAGGGTCGAAGAAGCCTTGTTGCAACCCTTGAACACAAATACTGAATCATATACTACCAACCAAAATGCAATTATACAACAAAACTTGTATCATAAAAAATGTACAACTACTGCATAATACAACAATGGAGGCCAGGTATAAAAAATTCCTCACCTATACAAATTTATAAACCAACTTCTTCATGTAAACTGTCAAAAACGGGTTCTTTCTCGCATCAACTGGTAACGCTAACCTTCCTTAGTGCCAATTCTCTAGTGATATGTCTCATTACGACTTGCACCAACTCTCTTACTCTTGATTCCCTGCCCATCAACAAACAAATTCAATACATGCAAAGTGCAAGAGTGCACAGTTGCATTCTAAATCTCATTGTATTGTAGAAAAAATCTGGTTGTGTGTGAGCTGTGGCCTTGCATAATCTATCTATGCTCTGCTCTTTGCATTTGTTTTGCTTCAATATGTACAGTTGCTGTGCGGAGTAGCACAAATTTATTTTCAGCATCTTTTACTACTAAAGGACATGTTTTCGGATATTACATTGACTCTCCCTCATTGCTCTGACCTACATTCTATTAAGCTTTCCAGTTTCTGTAGGTCATGCAAAACTTCATCCTACAAAATTGCATGTGTTTATTATGCTAGCAAAGCAAAAGATTAAACCTTCTATCAGATTTAGTTGCGGCGTGAAAAACCTTTTAGTTTCTTATTCGATTCTCAGATGTTCAACTACCTGTCTCACCCTTCATCATTTTCAAACCCATGCCACTACATTGTTTTTGCATATCAAGTATTTAACAATTTTCAAACAACTGAATATGATCAAAACATATTCTAACCAAGGTAAGTGATTGGTTTTACTCGGCATGAATAGACACCTGAGACACAGAAATGGCTCCTATACTCTGATCCAGTAATGAGACTTATAACGCTTCAGACATAACTAAGAGGTCAATCACCAAATTATGGTCAACATCTCACCTTGTTATTACGAGCTCACAAAAAGAGGGAAATAAAGCAAGCAGATGTGGACGCTTCTCATGATCCTCATCATCTGATAAGCCGCTTCTCAAATAAGGATGCAGTGGTAGCACACATGCTGTTTCTGAGTGAAGTATTAGATTAGCCAGTTCTTGAAGGACATAGATAATTTCTTCAAGCCTTGTTGTTGGCATCGGATGTTCACCTGAAGGAATAATTGCATAGTTCAAAAAGCATAAAGAAGTGGAGCAAACATCTAATCTACTGAAAACTTGCATGGACAGGAGTCACATACCTAGGTCATTTTCATCAATCAAGAATCTTTTAAAGATGTATTCACATCTGGTCAAAAGTACCATGATTGAGATTTTGCTGACTTCACACCTTGTCAGGTTCCAGTCACTGGCCTTGTCACAGCTGAAAACACATCATTGGTAAATCAAATCTCTGAAAGAACCAAACTTTGTATCAGGCTATATTTTAAAAGCACCTATTATTCAATGGCCTGATTGGATCTATACCCCCACAATTGTGAAAGCTGGATTTGCACCCACATGGCCACCACGTCTCTAATTTTTAAGCTAGCCTGCCCTCTTATTCTCATCCACGTTTCTGTTCATAATGAATGAGTAATGCTCCCTTGTCCCTTGACCCAAGTGGATTGATGTCTCCTAGAACTTAGAAGGAAACTAGATGTATCATTGTGCCATGGCTTGAACTCTAAGGACTAAAGGAAAGGGCTAAAGCAAAATATAATGGTTATAAACCTAGTTTTGAATATTACAGGTGGTGTGAATTTGCATGGGCCTTCAGACATGGGGATTTCTCTAGTTTATCATGATGAGACGAACCCATCCATATATTCAAATAGCTAATGTGGGCGAGGGTTTGATGAATGAAGAAGTTTCAAATTGCCCAACCAATGGAAACAGGAACAGACTAAATTTTAGTTGCTGAAACTGACTGCTCAGGATATTTAAATTTTGTTTCACAACAATTTTGGTGTCAGATTAAGAAAGTTCATGCATTATCAGTATAGACAGGCAGACGTTTGGGCGCCATTGGAATAATTTTTGTATGCTGTATGAGAATTTGGAGAAGCTATATTTTATGCCATTCATTCTAAATGAATGTGTCAACTTATCTAGTCAACATATTCAGAAAAGTAAAAAATGCAATGATTAGTCCATGATCAACCTTAACATGAATGTGATAATTTCAAGAAATGTTACCTGCTTAGGGAAAATATCATCTGTAAGCAAGCCAAGGAAAATCTGCTACAGTGAAATGGCATAAGTTCCACAGTCTCAACTGGCAAAGAGCACGTGCGTGATGCACAGCGGTCCATGGTCACAACTAAACGCTGCAGAATCTGTAAAACAACATAAAAACAAAATCAAGACGAATCAGTAATTGCATAGCTTATGTAATTGCAGAACCTGCAGAAAGGCCATAAATTGGGCCGAATCTGATTCTCAATGCAATTTCCAGATTACAACTATTAATGCTATTGCTACAACTGGTGGTAACATCAGAATAAGACATCAGTGGGTAGGAATACCTGGATCATATCCAGAGACCTAGCATCTATATGTACCATCAAGAACCAAAAATTATACAACTAGTACTGCTATTGTAATTGGTATGAATATTACCTCAGAAGGTGCATCAATTGGTGACTTAAGAATCTTGTCACCAAGAATGTTCAAAACAGTCATCTCAAGTGCTTCATCAGCCATAAGTGCTTCAGATGAGAGAGAGTTAGAAGGAATGGCACGCCCACAATATCCCACAAGAAATATTTCATAAACATCTGCTACTTCTTTCCAGATGCGCATACTTGCAGTTTTGCTGATCTTCAAATCTGTTCCACAGTTCAAGGTGAATCCGCTTACATCATCAACAATAATTCTGTTAAAGCCTTCAGCAGCTACTCGCCAAAGTGAACCATCTGGGCTGTCTCTTCTTGTTGTCATACACCTAAGGAACAGATTAATAATATTATTAACCACACAATTCATCTTATGAATATGTAGAAAGACATTAAACATGAATGACATGGCAATACTGATCACAAGTTCCATATCTCTACAGGTCCCCCTATTATTAGACCTTGGCAGCTATGTAACACTACATGAAGCATCATGCACCACACTGCAAAATCAGACACTACAAAATCAGGTATATTAACTCCAGTCACAATCCAATTGTACTTATTCTCACCATAAAACGATGACATCTTGGACAAAACACAGAAAACTTGACTATTTGTCCCTAGATCATATTAATAACAGTTTCCCCTCCAAAATCTCCACTTGATGCCGAATATGGTACATTGATTCCCACATAATAAATATATAAACAGTTGCAGAAACTTGACTAAACTAAATTGTAACGAGATTAAAAAAAGAAGTCAATTTCTCAACAAAGATCAATAGAATATTGAAGGCGAAACAAGATAAAAGGCATTAGGGAACATAAAATCTTTACCTTCCAAGGGTTTGAATAATTTCAGGAAATATAATATGCTTTTCAGTTGTTGGAGCCTGTAGAAGAAGATCTAACAGCACAGGGACAAGCTTTTCTGCAAACAAATAACTTGGAATACCAGCAACTATAGTTGTGCTTGATCCAGAACTTTGTGATGGACCTTCAACTTTCTTTGGGGACACAGAAGCTGTACCATTGAGAATTTCATTTTGCTTCCTAATGTTATTGTCTGATGTAATAAGACATCAATTTCAATGTTTTTTAAGATAAAATAAAGATGCTGTTTAAAAGCTGTCAAGCCAGGTCTGTACCTGGGCTTTTATCAGTAATGCTGGCTTGCCTTGCATCATCTTCCTCTTTTTGCAAAGAAGAATATGATTTTGGAAGATATTGCAACAGCTCCCGAAGAAGGATTGGCCACATTGAAGAAATATACTCTGTTGGACGTAACAGTGGTAAGATTTCCAGTATAGTGCGTAAAACAGGAGGAACATGTCCCTAAGGAAAAACAATTACATCAGTTGAGGTAGTGAATTGCATATAACTATGAGAGCACAAGGGGGTAGGAGGGAGAAGATTTTGAGACAGAAAATCTACTCACAAATTCAGTTTCAAAGTTATCATTAGTCATTATAGCTTCCTTAACTGCCAAATCTATTATTCCAAGCAACTGAGAGTACATCTTATCATCAAACATCTTCTGTGCTTGCACATATAGTTCTCCTGTCAAAAGTTTGAGGTAATCCAAAAAGAACACATAAGCACCCTGAAACGACTACAGTAGTAAAGACAACAATGATTGGTATTTTGAAAATCAAATCAGGAATTAAAAGGAGATCGTTATCTTCTGGAATCGCATTAGTACAGTACAGAGGATGCATAACTGTTTAATTAGGCTAAGTTGTTAAAATCTCCCCTGAATATTAAATCATTTGAGAATTAGTCCATGTAATCTCAATTTTAGTTTTGACATTCCTAAACTCTTAACATATTTGAAATCAAGTCTTTCCATTATGTTTTCTCAGGTTCCCTCCATAATTTGCAAATAAAACTAACAAAATGACTTAAATACCCTCAACATCAATAATCTTCAACCTAATTGAATGTTTTCCATGAAATTAATTTTAAATTTAGAAATTAAAACAAAGAAATTATAAATTTAATATCATTATTTTGATCCTCTATCCAAAAGGTTTTTTAAAAAAAAAAAACAGTAGCCTATATACCCTTTCTTCTCGTCTCGAAAACCTTAAAATCCTTTTGTTTTATTTTTTAATAAACAAACTTTCTAAATGAAGAATTAAAATTATGATATTAAATTTTATTTTAAAAATTTTAAAATTAATTCCAAAGGAAAAAATTTAAGATTAGATGGGTTCAAGGTTATTAAGGTTGAGGGTATTTAAGTCATTTTGTTAGTTTTATACGCAATTATGGAGGGAACTTTAGAGAAAGTATCAGAAAGACTTGAGTTCAAACATACAAAGAATAGAGAGTTCAAACATACAGAGTATAGGGTGTTTCAAAACTATAATTGAGAATACATGGACTAATTCTCAAATGACTTTTAAGTTAAGGGAGGTTTGAGCAATTTAGTTGTTTAATTATATTCACATGTTTGTTATCTACATGCAATGACATCCAAAATCAAATAATAATAATAGTTTCTTCAGATTGTAGTGAATCATTACCAAGACCATGTAAAATCTCTTGCTTCACCTTGCTAGCTGCATTATCATTGTAGTTCGGTGATTTTTGAAGAATATGCCCATAGACATCAAGTATGGAGTTAAGGTACGGGAGTGGCAAGTTCCCCTGAATAACACAGATATTTTAGTTGAGATGTAACTAAATGCAACTAAAACTCCCCCCATTAAAATATCTGTTAATTTAGAGTCAACCACCGCCATGTTTTTTACATCCACAGGTGGTCCATGAAAACTTGATATCTTTGACAGTGATTGTAATGAAACAAAAATAATTACCTTGGAGCTGTGGGAAAAAACAGTTGTCTGCAAACAATTTATTGCAGCAATGGCCACCTCTTTACTACCATTTAAAATGCTATTTCTTAACAGAAACAGCAAAGATTCCCATCCTGCAGAAAAAGATCATTCGCAGAGATTTGTCACAGTAAGAAGAGGAAGAGGATAACAATATCAGACAGAAAGATACAACCATGGACCCACCTGACCAAAAATTGCTTAAGTCACTGAGTAAAGGGAAGAAGGAACGTAACAAACGTGCGATTCCACCAAGGACCAACACAAGTGTTTCATCCCACTGTTTCTGAACCGTGTTGCGACTGAGAATCCAAGGGAAATAATGGACTGGATCATGTTGTGGATATGAACTCAGATATATGGGCAAACCAAAAACAGTACAGTTTTATACCTATGATGAATCAACATGTGAACTGCCTTTCCTCCTCGAGTACCTAGTTCTTTCCCTTGCCATTCATCTTTTGATGAAGTTTCAGCCTACAAAAGGATATGCATCTCATCAAATCATTCATCAAATTGTGAAAAGCACAACATGTGAAATTTTTATAACCACTTCAAGTTACCATGTGAAAAGCACGATCCACAGCAGGGAAAACATAATTCCAAAGACAGTCCTCCCACATGCTTTTTGAAAGTTTTTGCCCATGACTTCCAAGAGTTTGAAAAAGCGTCCTGACAGCAGCATTTCTGACCTGAAACATTACTCATGCTGAGTCATTGTGAAACGATCCTCATAGACTTTAATAATTCCATAAACCTCCAAGCAAAAAGATCTCACATAATAGACAACGAAACTGTTATTATAACAGGAACATTCTGCATGTGATTACATAAAGTACTATCTGCTTTTGATGCCCAGATGTGTAACTTCCATTGACAAGACATCACTTTCAAAACCAAGGCATAAAATCCATTATAATTAAAATAATGGAGCCAATGTAAGAAAAGAGGCTTGAAAACCAAACATCACTATCTTAACTAGACAATGAGTATTGCAATTAAGAGCATTCTCGAGTTTTAGTATTTGATTTGTTTTGAATCTCGATCAATGACAAGAGCAATGACTTATTGCCAAATTCAGTTAGCCAACAAGGAGTAATTTACATGTTGTGCTTCAATTCTAAAACAAAAGGAAATGGGGGAAGTTCATTATCAGGGATATATACCTCTGGTCTATCATCAGCTCCAAGTGTTTGGAGCAAGGAGAAGACAGAGAAAAGCAACTTGTCAGAGTCAATTATATTAAGTGTTGCAGCCCGATCATTCACCTTATCAGGCAATTCAGAAGACAGTGTCTCCCCCAAGTCACCATTCATTTGATTTATAACAGAATGCTCATCATGAAAACCTGTAATGTTATAGCTGGAGTTGTCAAAGGTGCTTTAAAGCGACAAGTCCTGAAAAATGCCCAAGCCACTAGGTGCTTACCATAATGAAGTGAGGCACTAATATACAATGAGTACATAAATAGTAAATATAAATGTGTGTGTGTTAGTTCAGGTTAAAAAAATTACCAAAGCTATAATTAATCATTTTTTCTTCAGTGTTTCAGGTATCTAGATCTCTGAAGTTCAACAATTCAAGAAAAATCAGCAAGAAATTAAAGTGAAATTGAAAACACAAACAGAAAAGGTTGTGACAATAACATTAGATATTGAAAGCATAATGGCAGTAAATTGTAGCACGGTGATAGTGAAATAGAGGATGATTCAACAAAAAAGATAAATTAAGAAAATGAGGAAAACAAAAAGTTTTGGCAACATAACAACTTAAAATAGTGGTGTTGGAAAAAGAGAATAATAGGAGAGGGGGCGGGCGGATAATTCCAAAAAAGAGTGTCTGATGTAAAATTGTTCACGCAACTTGTTCAGTCCTCAATAATGTTAATGTAAAGAATTTCGAAAATTAGAAACTGTACTTGCTTATACCTTTACATCCAGCCACTAAACAAGGGTTAATAATGTTATGCCAGTCCCCAGAAAAACAAATGACATCCAAAACCCTAAAAGGCACCCAAGCAGAACCTATTTTGCTTAGGGCCTCACCCCAGGTGAGCGCCTAGTTGCAGTACCTCACCTGGGATGGATAGGCAGCACCTTGGTGCCTTGTGATAACACAGCACAGTCAAAGCTTATTGGTAAGAACTTCATGCAAAGATAGCGCATAAACTAATAGGAATTCAATGAAAACAAATGTTTACAATTGGAGCTCAACCTGTTTCCTTTCCCTCAGCAGGTCCATGCAGAAGTCCTTTGGCAATGAAATCAGTCGTGGTCCATAAGAGACCTATTGCTGTCAAACTTATATTCAACTCGGTCTTTTGAGCACTGTATGCCCCGGTAACATCTACACATCTGAGGATCAACATGTTTAATGGCAAGGTCAACATACATTGGAAAGCAGTAAAAACAGTTGCCATGTTCAATGACAAAGTGCCAATAGCCATCAACCTTAAGTTACATTAATCATATCAAAAAGTAAAGAATTGGTTAAATTCTCATCACCAAATGTGCAGGAAACAGCCCGTGACCCATCACAAAGAGTAGCCACAGGAACATACAAATGTCAAGATTTTAATACTTTTGAATGTATTTTAGACATTTAAAATCCTCCTTCCATTGTTGTACATAAATTTGTCTTTATTTTCACTTTAACAAAGATTTTCAACATTCTTCCTCAGATAAACCTAATTAATCAGATTAAATCCTTAATAGTATACTTTTCTATTTTTTCTAAATGCAAGAAATGAGCTTTTAAGAATCATTTCTACTTTGTTACAATTGGAAATGAGGAAGTGAAATTGTGGATGCAGCTTTCTTTAGTTTGAAAAAACAGTTTAGTAAAGGTGCCATGCTTGCAGAAACTTTGAATATCAGGATATGAACAGCTACAATGATGCATGCATCCAATAAACCATGCCCAACGCATTAAACTAACATTCAATGAAAAGAAGATTAAGCAGAAGATATGAAAAAATCATTATGTTATTTAGAATATCTAAATTCTTATAGCATAGAGTGTGTTTTAAATTTACAGACTTGATCTAAGATCCACAACCACCACATGCACAAGTATGGATATACAATAAAGCATAGATATTTGTTGTAAAATGAATAACATGACACAAAAAAGTGCAAGGAGTTTTGAATCATACACATGGAGACAGTTTGCAGGAATAGAGGTCAGCCCGTCATTCATGATGACACGCAGGTTCTGCAAAAAAATATACTTAGATTATGTTCAGAGCAGAGTAAGAGATAGTCCTTAAAGTGAGCAGAAAAAAATAAAAATGTAGGGAGTTGAATACATACATGAAAAATGAAGAAAGTTTATTTCTTGATTCATGTAAACAACAAAATTCATTCATTATTCACCATTGTAAAACATTTTACAGAGGTACCATATATTTAGTAGTATAACTTACTATGTACATCATGAAGTTTTAATATGAAGTGTGTTTTCCTCTCTATTTGGATATCTACAATAAATCATCAGTTTACGAAATGGATATTTTATAATCTCTCCTGAAGCGCTACAGCACACCAGCACCTTTTGAATTTCCTTAATGCTCAAAGGGGTTTAAGTGAAAATTCAACACCTTGTCAAAACCATTGGAATGAAGGGACCGATATGAAGTGGAGTGTGTTACAACTAAATTTATGAACTGGATAAACAAGACCAAGCCTAAAGTGATGTACAGGAACCTGAAAACATCTAATATGAAACCTAAAGTTAATGTTTTAATTATTTTCCTAATTATTTTGGATTTTAATTATTTGTTTTTTTAATTAGTATTTTTACTATTAAAGAATCTTAATACTAGATGGGTTCTATTATCTAGGCATGTTTTAATTAGAATTTTTTTCCTATATAGGATTTTAGTTTGACAAGGAATCTTTTCTTATAAAAGATTTTTGGACTAATATAAATAGAGATGTTTAGTTTATTTTAAGACTAATATTCAAGCTTTTGATAAAACACTAAAAATTTCTCCAATTTCTCTCCGATTTATATTTGAAACCTTAGAACTTGAGAACTCTAGCTTTTAACCACTCTATATGCCACGTCAAAAAATAATTCTTTTACTTTTATTAGAGTTTTTTTCTCTCTTTATCATTCCTTTTTTTTTTAATGAAGTTTTATTTGAGTTTTGAAAAAATATTCTTCAAGAAAAAATATTATCAGAAAGTACATCAAGGAGCTCCCATTCAGAGTTACTAACCTGGAAGCCCAGGGTTACAAGATCTTTCTCTGATGCATCTGCAACAGATCTTACAGAAAGAAAGCAACAAGAGAAATGATCAACCCAAGAAGACAGAATCCAATAAGGATCACTGATTGAAAGCAGTGATGCTTTACCTTAACATTTCAAGAATATTTAGCCAGCTGTAGTATAGTTTTTCTCCATGTCTCTGAAAAAAGGGGTTAGCCAGAAAATATTCGCATAAGCTACACCAAGGACACCAAAAAATCCTAATTCATCATCAACAGAAATGCTTTACCTCCAAAACATGTAGAAGAATTTTCAAGGATCCAGCACGGACATCAATGTTTTGAGTAGAAGAATAAAGAACTCTAAGGGGGGATATGACAGAACACTCAAGTAATTTCAACTGCGAATCCCCAGCTTCCATCTAGAGGTAAAGCGCAATAATAATCAGCAGTATAATTCTCATTCTTTAGGATATTGATTCTCACAGTGAAGCAAAAGTGAAGAAAAAGGTACTGATTTACTTCATGAGATATCTCCTGGAGTCTGGATGACACATAATCCTGGAACTGTTCAGAACCTAGAACAGCACAAATTGATTGATCCAAGGCATTGAGTGCCATGTTTCGTAAATGCTGATTTGGATTATCAGCAAGCTGCAAGGTGTGCAAGCATTGTCAAAGATGCAGAGCAATATGGCATCATGCACTATAGAATATATTCATTATGATCACCTCAAGAAAATGACCCACAACGTGATCCCACAATGGCTCCACTCCTACAGTTTAACGGATGAAATTAGATACAAGGAAATATTAAAACTCTAACAATAATGTTATTCATTTACTTCGTATGAACTTTATGAAATAACCCCATTAGGCAAAGGTATTATTATGAAACTAAAAATGATAATCTAGGCAAAAAAAAATAGAAAATATTGCAGTAAAAAATGGAGCATGGTCAGGAAGCTGATAGCATGCATAAAATGAACATTTAAAACACTGTAGCACACCGGTGTTATATATATTTAAGAAAGATCCATGATTATAAAAATCAAACTTCTAGTACAGTTTAAAAGGCCCGTAAAAAGAAAGGTCAGTTTCACAATCACCACAGTAAACAAAAGTTTGAATTTTGTCAAGAATAGAAAAGTGGTGTTTTCATTAACCATTGAAATTTTTTCCACAGCAGAAGAGAATTTGATGATTCATAGCATCCATAAAGCAAGTATTGAAATGAAAATTCCAAACTCTGTTGCATACCAATGTTCTATATCATATTAAAGAAACATCCATGAGCATTAAAATTAAACTAGTGAAAAAGCCCATAGAAAGAACCAAATCCCAAATTCAACATCATCACCATAAGAAAATGATAAATATCTTGACAAGCATAGAAAATTGTAGAATTTTCAGACAACTGTTAAAAATTTGCATGGCAGAGACAACAATCAGGATTCACAGCATCATCAATGATTATTCCTGATAACACAAAAACTGATATTATTTGAACAACTTGTCACAATAATCCAAAATACATACTGTGAAGATTATTAACAAGGATGGATATCATCCTTTCCACCGAGAAAGTGATGCTTCCAATTTTTTGGGTCACTGCTGATCCAACACCAACTGATGTCCCCGACATGCATTGATGTGATAGTTGACATAGTGCAGAAAGAAGTGATTTAACAGCAGATATGTGCATCATTGCTGAGCTCTCAAACAGCTTCTCAAACCAAGAAAAGACTGGTTAGAATATCACCTTAAAATTGAACACCCCCCATCCCCAAACACCCACACTGAAACCAATTAAGCCATTTAAAGACTACTCATATTATAGGTACTTGTATGCTTAAGAAAGAACGGTTATGAAAATTAATAACATGTTCAAAAAGAAAGTACTGATGCAGGTGTTGCTGCTGCTAGTTCCTGTTTTACCAGATAAAAGGGTTTCCTTACACATTTCTTACCCCCAAAAAGTGATGAGTAAATAGTTCCTGTTTTACCAAATAGAGGGCTTCCTTACCCCCAGAATGGGAGCACCTCTACAACTATTTACTCTGTAGGTGGCTTCACCCCTAGGAGACCAACCAGAATCTCTCAGAGCAAATCAGGCACCTTTGCCAACTCCTATAGCTTCCTCCCAGCAGAAAACCTGGGGAAAAAGATCCCACCCTACTAATAGAAAAGCAGCAGCAAAAATAGTGTGTAGGATGGCATGGTCCAGCTGTTCTCATGTTTTGCCTTATCTCTCCATACCAATATAGAATGAAACTCTAGGCCAATTGAGGTCAGATAAGTGTCCATGGCGCTGTAAGGTTAATCTTGAGCCATAAAAGCTTTCCAAGGGGAGAGAGAAATTAAAGGAGCCTATTCGCATAGATATATTCCAACCCTGATTCCGCACCTAACATGTGCTCACTCTTATGGCTCATTTCCAAAATGAATTTTGACATATACCAGTTTTGATTTTGCTTATATCACACCAAACTTGCTTTACTTACTTGAGAATTCAAAGAAGACAGGATGCTGAAGTCGCTGTACTGGCCAGAAGATTCTCTTGTAAGCTTGGGTACAGGCATAGAGACCTCCTGGAGGTAAAGAAATACATAATATAAGCACTTACGTAAGCAACAATAAAGAACCCTTTAGATAACCATCTTTATGTAACATTAAATAGCTCTCAGATTTAAAAAAAAAATTATGAAAAAATCGTATATGCTAAAATTCATTATATAAGAAACCATTAGTAGCAATTTTTTGAAGGTGCTTTTCCATTTTCACCAAAGCGATCCGTTCTACCATTGTTCACACCACATAAGAAAGTACAATGGGTACCACGCCCCATTAGGAAACTCTTCTGGATTTAACCTGGTTGATTGTGTAGAATAATCAATGTCACCAAATCCCAAACCAATTTGTGCTTTTATTGTTTTGTATTTGATGTGAAAAAAATACTTATGTGCTCCAAAAAAGGCCAAAAAGAGCATGATAAGTTTCAAATACGAAGGCCTTGGATTTCTCCACTATTTATCATTTAATTAAAAAACAAAAGTTGTGTTCTTTCTGTTTTTTCCTAGCTGTGCAATTTTCCTTGTAACAAGGGACAAGATTTCAAAGAGGATACGCTTTAGATCAGTTACCAAACATTCATTTCTAGCAGGAGTAAATTATGATATTCATGTAAATATCATCTCCTTTTATGAGTTTTCATTCTAGCCCTTGAATCTTTGTTTCTTGTGGGTATTGTTTCAACTCATGGAATGAGCTTCAGAGCTTGTTTCTTGTAGTTATGACTTTTAGAGAAAGATAACAGTTAGAGTTTAAGGAGGCAGCTGAAATTGAAATAGCTGACTATATCAAACCCTAAAGGATTGAATTCAGCTATCCTCCTCCTCTCTTGTTGCACATTACTGCTCCATTAGATAAATTTAAAATTCTTTTCAAGTTCAGAGCTCTCTAACAAACCAACCAGCCACCACCCCAAATGAGAAGTTTTTGTCGATTTAATTTGATTTATCCACATCATGTACTTTCTACACTAAAAAGACCAACGAGAAACAACCATGATTCAAATCCAAACCATAAGGATATTTTTCCAGAATTACCTGTGTAGTGGCATGCGGAGAATGAATTGTTCGATCTAGAGCCGCTAGAGTTTCCAGCACCTGTATTTTTTAGAAATAAGCTTTGAGTTGTAGACCACATCTATTTCTGACAAAATAGTGAAAGCAACCCACATACCAAAACCCACGAAGGTCCCAAAACATTGTGTAACCGATGAGCAACATTGAAGAGAGTCCTTAAGGCCTGCATTGCAATAGCAAGTGAAATAAACCATGCATATAGATAAACGATCCGATAGCATCACTAACATATTCAACCAGCAACTGAACAACAGTACCAAGTACTCATTTAAGGTAAAACAAGCATGCCATAAACACTGAGCCAAACCAAATACCTGCACATTCTTTTGAGTTAGGACTATGCTATCTCTCGGTTCAACTAATGCCTCAGAACGCTTTGACCCAGGAGACTGTACTGCACTGCAGAAATCTCAATTTAATCCAGAATTTCAACAGTATCTAGAGTCAAATCTTTGAAGTACAGGTCATGCTGAAGAACATAAACTACACATGTTAAACTATCAGCAGGAGTCTGAGAATCAAAACTTCAAACAAAAGACACCAATCAATAGTCTATCCCAAGGTGTAAGATTTACTAAATAATTATTCCTTTTCTGGCTTGTGGATGAGGGCAACTAGCCAAAGGTCTGCTTAATATATGAATTGCCAAGACAAGCCGTGTATCAAAGTTTGCTTGGAAAATGGCCTGGGCCCTGGCTAATACTAAGGTCATCAACAGTCTATTCATTTAAGCTGGCCTAAACATGCATTTTAAACAGCAGTAGATGGTTTGTGGGTTTTAGACTACAGAAGAGTTGACTAGCTGAAATCATTTAGTGAAATATGAAATTTACCTCCTCTTTTCTGCTTCGTTTGGAAAATTTATAGTGAATTTGCAAAGTGATGCTAGAAAAGAATTCAAAGGTTCTACAGCATGAAGAACCCCGCATGCCTGAGAATTTAGCCATGGAAACCATCAAAGTTCATTGTGAGGTAAAGGAAACATTGTAGAAAATCCCACTACAACTGTACAAAATTGATAGAAGACTACTATTTACTTCGGTCTGATAAGAATAGATAAGGAGATACAAAACAACCAAAATAAACCCATGGTTACCTGAGTGAATGCTTGATATCCCTTTAATATTTCCAACACAATAGCCTCTCCTTGCGACCTGCAGCATTACGCAAAAGGTCAGATATGTGCATAGCTTTAGTTCATTTTGATTGTATCCTCTTTCACAAAGAAAAATTTGACAAACCTTGACAAAATAAGGGACAAAGCATCAAGGATTGTCAACCACAATGAATCAACCATTGCAATGCAGAGAACTACGGTTTTTCCATTATATCTTTCCTCGGGATCATACTCAAATCTGGGGGAATCAAGCTGGTTGCACAAAGAGAGAGTAAAACATCTCTTCTTTTCTTTTTCTTTATTTTTTTATAATAAAAAAAGACATGTATAAAGAGAAACATCACAGGATTACCTCCCCGACATCCATTGCTTCATCTGTTAAAGTAGCTACAGTGAAGACGACACCTAACAGCCCTTCAACTGCCACAGTTATTGCATGGGCCTCACTAGCAACCAACACAGCAGCATTGGATGCATCATTATCAAGGATCCACTCAATACCTGAAAAAGTGAAGATAAATCTTTTTTTGGCAATCAAGAATTGCAATAAATAATAATTGGAGTCCATGGATTCAAGGAAATTCAAATGAACATGTTGATCATTTGGTTACCACGAACACATAATATAATATTAGAGTAAATCCGCATCTTATTGAGACACCTACCTTACGCATCACTAGAACAATTAAGATTAAATGAATCAAGTTATCCTAGAAGAATTCACATAACCAATAGTTGTTACATGATATGCACAACTTAAAGTAATTTTTGTCTTGAGCATAACATGATTTCTACCATGCAAAATATTGTTTCCCTTGTGTAACTGAACATCAACCTTTTAATTTGAAAAGGTTGGAGGATTCACATGACATTATAGCTTGCATATTTGTCTCCTCCTTTATTATAGAAGAAAAAACAAAATTATTTCAGATGTTGATAGTTTTATTTTTATTAGTGAGCACAATCACCTGCTGCTCATAGATTAGATTTCATTGAAGACTACAAATAACCGACTTTTTCATAGTTCCAAGAAAAAAAGAGGATTGGCATGACATTGGTCAACCTTTGCTTCTAATCATGAGCTGATTGAATGAATTGTGCAAACATATACTTTCTTTTCCTTTTCATGGTTACAAAAAAGAGCACACCTTCAAAAACAACAATATCCTTAAATCCAATGGAACACGAGAAGGACACCAATACTCCAACAGACAAAACTCTAATAGGTACAACAATTATCATTATAAATACCTAGAATGCTTTATTCAACTTATGAATAAAAATGTTCATAATGACATTCCCATAATATATAGCATTGGATTAAGGTACAGTTGGGTATTAGTTTTGTCTCTTCATAAACAAAGTTACCTTTGGCTTTGCTGCTAAACATCCCAGCAACAGCTAAGAGGCTCTCCTCACTTGTTTCTTGAACCTAACACATAAAAACTTATGTCGGTCAAGAAATCCAAGCCAAGCTCATAATCCCATATATGTTGCAAATATCAGCATATTAAAATAAATAAAAAATAAAAGGCGGTAAAACACTATAGCTCTTAGACTCATTGCATAGTAGATTGGAAGTGTAACGATATTTTTGCGCTTCTCAACATAACTCAAAAACTTGCTAATGGGGTAAATTGGTCTTTTCCATGGGATCCAACTGGACATTACCAGATTGAACAAGGAAAAATTAGTTTGTTCACTGTTTTTAGCACACTAAAAATAAAATAACTTAATTACCATTAAAAGCAAAAAAATATTTATCTTTCATCCAGGGGATTTTTAGCCTTTTTTTTGCATGTAAAGTTGTTGAATTACTCTTGCATGCAAAAGTTATTAAACTAGCTTCCAGGGACTTTTTTGTATTTTCATCTTAATTTTTTTGTTATATCATGTTGGCTTCAAGGCAATTTGGTGTTTTGATTAATATAAATATTATTAAAAACATTTGGTGCATGCAATACTCATGGCATCTCCGCACTCTTCAAGAGACATGTGAGTTGTCATTCCACAGAGGAACACCAGTTTCCACTAAACATTCACCACCTTCCACATGGGGCAGTGCATATCGTGTTTTGGGCAAAGATTTATCGGCACCAGCCTCTTCTTTCTTTTTTTCCTCTTTTGTCTCCTCCCCTCAAAATTTGCACTGGGCATTGGATGATATTTCAACTTTGGTACTCACTTGTTTGATTTATAACTTTTATTGTTTTTTGTTTGTTTTTTTTAAATTTCATTCTTGCATCTATAATTGTGTTTTGTTATTTTTCTTAATATGGTTCTCACTCCTTTTATTTTGATTTTTTGTTTTGCATTCTTTTGTGATTTTGATTTTTCTTTTCAATTTCTCCCTTCAATTCAAACTTCTAGGTTATACTCTCATTTACTTTTAATTCCAAATTGGGTATTCATTCTCTTTATTGCTATTTTTTTGTATCCAATTGTATAATTGATTTAAAAAAAAAAAATTATCATTCAATTCAAAATTATAAGTTGTCCTCTAATTAACTTTTCATTTCAAATTAGGTCTTCATTCTCTTAATTGCTATTTTTTGTTTTGGATCCTTTGATAATTGATTTTTTTTCAATTTTATTGATTTGTTTGGAGTTAGGCTTAGTGGTTTTCTAGAAGGTGTTTCCAGTTTAGTGACTTGGGTCATGAGTTTCAAAACTTAAAATAAGTTGACATCATTTTTTTACTAATTTTTTTATTTCATCTTTTGACATTATTCATTTGAAAATAGACTTCACGATTTTCTTCAATTTCCTTTCAATTAGGTTGCCAAGGATCGCTTTTTTATACTTTATTTTCATCCTTTAAAATTGGGTTCTTTATAAAATTAAGCTTCATCATTTTTTTTCTTTCTATTATGTTATCTCATTAGCATGAGTCAGCTAATGAGTTTTAATAGTCTTGCCTGAGCTTGTAGGTGTCATTTTTTTGGAGGGGGGTTTGTCGGCTGATTTTTTTTCTTTCGATTTCATCCTTATACATTTAGATTGTTAGGTATTGACATTACTATTTTTTCTCAATTTACTTTCTATTTCTTTTGGTTATTATTATCACTTTCAAAGAAAAAGGTCTATTTATTGTTGCTAATTTTTCTATCATATAATTGAATGAAATCACCTTAATGGATCAAATAGGGTCTATGACTCAAGTCATGGGTTTTTTTTTTCCATTTATAAAACACACTAGAGCGGCTAAGCATGGTTGTTTAGTGTTAAAAAAAAATCAGCTTGGCCCGGGGCGAAGCACGGACCACATATCTAGTCTTAACTAAAATGCATCTATACTTAACTGAAATGCATCTATAAGTAACAATAGGCAATAAACAGAAGAACATGGAACAAGCTTTAGTGCCTGTTTGGCACTGCTGTCCAACCGGCTTTTTGCCAAAATTCAATTTTTTTTTCATTTTAAATGAATTTTTTTTGGTGTTTTTACATCATTTTGATATGCTGATATCAAAAATAATTTTTAAAAAATAAAAAAATATCATTTTGCTATATTTCTAAACGAAAAGCACTTTGAAAAGCAACCACAACCACACTCCCAAACACCCCCTTACAAGGAAACTTGGAATATTTACATCAAATGATGTATGAAAAGCAAAGTTTGGGGGCAACAAATTTACATTCCGGTTTATTTAGCTTCATTTATGCCCACATGTTTATAAAGCCACCAACATCAAAACTCTAATGTCAATCAATATGAATTTTAACCAACAAACGAAAGTTTCATATTCCAAAAGCAGACTTTAATATATGAAATTAGCATCAAGAAAAACCATGAAAACTACACCAATCACTCAAATGATACCACACTAACATCTCATAGAACCAAATTTTTCCTTCTCTCTATTAGTAAGTCTCTAGCAAAAGCAAATGCAAATAGGAAATTATTGGAGGTCAACAGGAGTAAAAAATGCATAAATATCTTGTACCTGTACATTTGAAACAACTCGGGCAAGAGCTTTAACCATTCCCTCCACAACATTTGTATTTTTAGGATGCCTACCAAGTGGATGAAAATGCAATTGTTACAGAGCACGTAGTTCAAATCATACGCGAAATAATTTCATTGCTATATTATTATTATTGGTTAGTAACCCTACCATATTTTCAAGCATGTCAACACTCATGCTTTCAAGTAATAAGCCTTCCAAGATTAAATAAAATGAGTTTATCATCATCTTGCATCATTATATGAAACTAAAAATAGACAATCTTCCTCATTTGACCTTTTCTTGTCGTTTAAGTTCAATTCTAAGTTGAGCCAATGAAGTTTTAATAGCTTCAAAGTAAAAACTGGTAGATGAGAGATTCTGCTAACATGAATACAACATAAAGCACGGAGTAAATGATGTTGAATGAAGCTCAATGGGCTTACATATCAAAGTTGTGGAAAAGAGTTCTTAAAGTTCGTGCATCCACACAAAAACCCTGTGAAATTAAACAATATATATAATTTTCAATATCTTTGATAAGCACTAACAAATCATCAACAATCCATAAATTATAGGGATACAAATAAGTAACAATCAACATTGTAGAGATTACCCTTAAGATTTCAAGCACAAGAATCCGATGCCACAATGGCAAATCAAGACAGGTAACTTTAACAAGCATGCTAAGGAAAACCTGCATTTAAGCAAGGAAAATGTTATTCAAGTGTATCAATCTATGCTAGCATAATGTGGTGAAATTTTGGAATAGTATGATAACAAAAGGACCTGAGAAATATAACTTGATTAGAAAACTGGAACTAAATAATGAACACAGGTAGCTCCTTCATTAGGAGTGCAAGCCATGATGAAGAAGAAGTTATCCAAGAAAGAAAAAGGGTAGGTAGATCACAATTTAGAAGAACAACATACTTTAGCATTTTACTAAGATCAATTAATAAATTATGAAGAATTGATGCCATAAATGTTATTCAAAACTTGCATCAACACCTTGGCAGACATTTCTGTAAATGAATGAAAAAGGAGAAGATAAGAAAGTCTTGCCAATGAGTTTTCTGGTTTATCCAGCAACTGCATATCTTAAATTGTTTGTCTTGTTTTCTTTATTTCACTTTGTGAAGAGAGTTTAGCCTGCTCTTTCTCAACCCAAAGATTTATAGTGTTTATCTTCCTTTCTCCAAACATTTCCAGGCCTCCTCCTCCTCCCTTCATTATATTTTCTTTCTCAAAAAATGAGCAGTTAATATTGTTTTCAAATATTTCTAAAAACAATGCCCTAAATATGATTAACGTTTATAAATCAAAAGCCTATCCAAATCACTAGATTACTTCTCTAAGAGGATTTGAATAAAAAAATTTCTTCTATTATCAACTGGAGTGGTGATATTTCCTGACTAGCAAGTGGAAGATCATTTTAGGCTCTCTTAAGTCTTTAATGGCATAGTTGATTTGTCATGCTAGGAAGCTCAAATGGGGCATTTATTCTTTCTCAACAGGAGTGAAAACCCTCTCCACTTCTAGGAGCGTAGAAGCTTGGGGAAAAGGTCTAGGTGCAAGCATTGAATCAAATTGATTCAGGAATAGAAATGTAACTTGTATCCTTAAATCAAAACCTTGGTGATGATATAATGATTCACTAATGAGTGAACAGGATACTTGGTTAAGCAATTGATTTTTCAGCCATGCGAGATTAGAAGGTACACCCACCAATCACACCCAAAATATATCAATCTTCTTTGGAAGAAATATTTGAATTTGTTTTCAAGTACCCATTGAATCTACCATTCAAGATTAAAATTACAGCATAGTAGAACATACCTCACATTCAGTGATAAGGGATGCACTGTATAGCCTGATGATATGAGCAACTGATCTTAATACTAACCGACGAAAAGAAGGCTCTCCAACTTCTCCTTCAAGCTGAATCAAATTGAACACAGTGCAAGTAAAATGTGTGCGGTGAAATTCTTCAACAAATCAACAATTTTATCCACTTGTTTCAAAAAGAGAAGCTACCTCTGCATTGGTACGAAGTGAAGTCATCAAAAGTGAGCATATCTGGTGACGCAAAACCTGTAAAGTTTCCATGCAAACTTTACATTAGCCAAAGATCTTCTAAAAAGCCTAAAATAACCAAGATAAATGTTCATAAGGAATCACCTGTTCATATGGAACCAGAACCTTGAAAATAACAACATAATTGGATAGAATGAACCTGCAAAACAGAAGCATTGAAAAAAATGAAAAAAGAAAGATATGCAAAAGAAACACTGCTGTTTTGGTTCAATAGCAAGAAGATTTTGAAAAAATTGGGAGTTGTTTCTCATGACTATTGACACCAAGGAATATTAAACATTGTGAGCAAAGATAAATTTCTCACTCAAGTATATCAAGTGCAAATATTCGTTGGAGAGAATTGACACGTAACCAAATCGCCTGTCAAATGGAAAAATTAGTTAAACAGCTTTCACTAACATGATTCCTAAGAAACAAAAATAATCACAATAAATTAAAACATAAGAAATGAATTCAATGACGGAGATTAAATTTTATAGCTTCAAATAGCACATACAGATCCACCTGCAGCAAGAGCTGTCAGGTCTTCAAGTAAACGAAGCCCAAGCTTTCCAGCATTTGTTAGCGTCTCCCTCATCAATGATTGCCCTCTAGAAACAATCTCAAGCTCCCACGACCTATTCATGTTAAAGTTAAAAATATGGATATGACAGTGCAAATTCTAAGAACTCTCCAAGCCAAAAAAGAGCAAGATGTTCATATAACATATAACTCCCTCCCGCTTTCACAGCTCATATGGAGTTATCCTCATATTCCAATTTACTTAATTGGTTGAAAGCATATAAACCCAAACCATAAACATCAAACACAAAGATAAATATGTATTAAGAGTTCCCTTTATGAATGAAATGGACACCCCCAAGTATGAGAAATAGAATGTTTTGAGTCATATATGATTTCCATAAAAAAAAAAATACTTACTCTGAACTATTGATGTTGCGATTAACATCACCAGTTACTGAACTGGAACGAGAAATATGACCTCCAGAACCAAACTTTCCCACTGGAAGAGACTCGACATGAACCACATGATCAAAAATCAATGCTACTGCCTGTCTGATGGTAGCTGCAGCAGTGCTAAAAAGGAAAACAATCATATGATTAACAAATGAAATGCAAGGCATCATCTCTCAAATCAAGAGGTTAATCATCAATGAATGATGAGTTTTGGAAGAAAAGAGTGGCTAAAAGCCCTCTTAAATTTTAAGATTTGTTTGTTGCCAATAATTGAACTTACTTTCTCACACTATCAAAGGATCGGTTGTTTTCAAGAAGCCGAAGACATATATGAAGGGCTTGTGCCATATTTTCCTGAGATAAATAGAATGTTTAAAACACAAAAGCTTGTAATGCCCTCATCCCAACCCAAAATCAGAAATACAAAACATTAGGTATAGATTAAAAGGCTAGACGTTGGAAGCACACATTGATGCCAAATTTGTGCCTTGATTATCACATCTATAAAATTTCCAGGAAACTTAACATCTTATATCACGTAAAAGAGATATATGTTAAGCAACTAAAATAATGGATTCGGATTTGCTTACCATAAACATATTCAAGTTCAGGCTAATGAAATTTATTTTCTAGGGCATGCCTTTCATATTAAAACTTAAACTATTAAATAAAATCTAAGTTTGTTATTATTGTTCGACTAGTTTTGCATTTAATGAACTCGGCAAATTTGGTTTAGCATATCAACAATTGCAACAGCATTCTTGCCATTCGGTAACAAATTGTTTTCTTCGACTCTATCAGATAACAGATGGTGATCTAAATCCAAAGCATTTCCAAATGGGAAATATCAAATACATGCAGGTAACTCTTCATATTTTGTATGCATTTGAATCCAACAATTTCAAATATTTTTTTATAAAATAAAATGGTTCCGTTAAGTCAAATATATAGCTCCATTTGCGCAATATAAAAAAAGAGTTATATCCATTTATGAGCATCTACTAGCAAAAATGATTGTTGTATGTGTTGGGGTGTGTTTGTGACAGTCCCCAAAGCTTTACTCAAACTATAGGATAGCAAACAGACTAAACAATGGAACAAAGAAAGTTAAGCTCACCTAAATTAAATTTTTAAATAAGTGGAGAATCAAATTCAGAAAATTGAAGGTGCAAGTATATATTGTATTTATGTCTATTTTATTCTAATCCAGTCTCCAGCAAATCTCAAATAAATGCACACATTAGCATAACTGGAAATATATGCCTAATGCTACCAATGCATTAAATTGATCAAAGAGCTTTTATATGCTTAATGTTATTGATTAGAGACCTATAATATTCACTATAAGCAGGATTTCTTGGTTATATGCTAACTTAAGTTTGCTGCTTTTTGTGATCCAAAGTGTGAAAGTGAAAAGCATGCATTCCAATTTCAATATGTCAATAATTTAACAGAGTTGCCATAACATTTTTCTTAATAAAATGGGCTTTGATCTAGTCACCAACCTTGTTCCAGGTACAGGGCATTCTGCACACTTGGGAGATGAACCAAAAGATGGATAATTACCTCATTTTCAGGATGTAAACGTGACTGAAATATTATTAGTATAGTCTGTAGAGTCTTAAGTTGAACACTCTCATCTGTCATTTCAGCATGCTGCATAGAGGAGATGATCGATATATAAGATTTCAGATCAAGTATATATTTTATATTTTTTTCAAGTTAAGAAAATCAAGCATTCAGGAAAGCTAGTAGGCCTATTTTTCAAAAGAAAAATAATTATCTCCCATAATTTCCACATATGATACATATTTAAAATATAACTTTCTAGAAACACTAGTAGTCAATCTGTAGAAAGACTAGATTTTTGTGTCCATAAACACCTAGATGGTGGCATGTATGATTAATTTCCTTAACTGAACAACAGTAAAATAGAGAGAAAATAACAACCATCATTGTTTTTAATAAGAGTTCACGGTTACCAATTGAGTGCCTAATAAATATCATTCTGGCATGATTAAAAATCAGTTTAACTTTATAGTATGGGACATGATGCTCCAGTAACCTCTCCTTCAAAGAAGGCCAGTAAAATCAATGTTCATACATGATCGCTTCATTTAGGGGACAAATGCAAGTAATTTAGTTGTTTTGGACCAAGAAGGAGCCTATGCAAAAGCTAGGAACAAAAACTTATAGGGACAACTCAAGATATAGACAAGGCATCTACATTGTTTACTGCTGCTTATAAACAGACTCCGATTGGTCCCTTTTCCTTTATCCTCGCAACACTTCTTAATTTGTTAAAGTTACCAAAATTGATAGTTACACGAGACAAGTTCTTCTCAATGAATAAATCATGAAAAATAGATAATTATTAGCATTTAGATGACATCCTGGCTTTGACTCTTGCTGATTTATTTTCTAACTATTTCCTTAATTAATATTATATAGAAATGTCACCGAACAATTTCCTAGAACATTTAAAGTGAAAAATGTTTCAGGGCCATTTTCTAACCCTAACTTATAATCAATGAGAAGTTAAACGTTAGAAGAAATATATACACACATGCATGTTTATTGCCTAGCAAAACATTCAGAACAAACCAGTTCAATTTGGGCTCATTTCAAGACAGTTTTAGCAAATGCTAAAACAATTTTCAAGCAGAAGCTAATACAACTACAAACTTACATTTTTCAATGTAGAAAGGATTTCCCTCAGAGCTGATGGAGCAACTGCATCATGGGATATGAGCTTTTGTAGACACGAAAGTCCAATCACACTCAACTTCACTGTTCTAACCTCACAAGCCATCAAAAATATTCGAAGAATATCCTCATTATCTGCAATTTCACTAGGACTTGATAGTGATCGAAGCTGCAAGAACAACACCCAGGAAAGAAAAAAAGACTTGAGCTCAGCTTCCAAATCAATGGCAATAAATGAAACATTGACTTTCAAAACCATGGGCAGCTATTAAAAAATTGCATGCGCTATTATTAAGTTCAAACTCCAAGTATGATACATAACTTGGACTAATACAAAAACTAAAACATGACCCCAGATTCTTCATGAAACTCAACCTTTCAACATTTTGAACTCTGCAGAATTGTTAGAAATTTATTTTCTAAGAAAAAAATTAAATTGCGATTTAAATGCACATGCAAACTATTTTCAGCTTAGTTTCCCAGCACTGGTTTCTTTTAAAAAAAATCCTACTAAGCACTTCTGTTTCTATCAAACGGCGTTAAATTATTAAACTAAACATGCAATTATCACGTTAAATAACAGGCGATTGGGTGAGCTTAAACAAGCCACATTCGCAGCAATTCAAGATAAAAGAAATACTGGTACATTTTGATCGATATAAAGAAAACAGTAGTAATTGTTAGCAAATGTGTGTGAATTTTTTAATTTGAATTCGAATGTGTACCTTTATAATGGCATGCTCAGCGCCGTCTTTAACGGCAGGGTAACGTCGGCGAGCTTCGGAGGAGAGAGCTCGGAGATCGGATTCCAATACCGCCATGAACGCCATGGCTCGAAAAGCTTTTTCTTGATATTAATTTGATTATAAATTGGTGGATTTAGGGTTTTGAAAACAAAAACATTGAGAGATCGATCAATTAATTCTTTTTCTTGAAAGAAAAAAACAGGAGAGGGCGAGGGAGGATGGTGGGGGAGAGTAGTAGATCTGTTATTCTCTACGCATGTGGAGAACACGTGTGAGATTTGAAAGTTCTATGGTTTGGTGGGCGTGGTTTGAAATGTCGTTTCCTTATTACTTCATGGGCTTCTTATTCGAGGACAGGTTCGTTCGATGGGGTTCTCATCCATACTGATGCATAGATTATTATATTTATTTATTTTTAAAATGCATATTTATAACATTTTAAGTGTTTATTTAAGAATGTTCTTAAAATTATTTTTTAAAATATTTTTTATTTATATTCATATAAAATAAAAAAATTAAAACGCATGCCAAAAAAGATAAATACAACATATAATCAAATTCACATATATTTTATTTTTTATATTTATTTTATTCACTGTCATTCCTAATTCAATAGTTTCTTTTTTTCTTTTTTGGCTCATCATTATAAAAATTATAAATAATTCATGATAAAGTAAATTATTATTGAAACAATGGGCATGTTCTTGAGTTATGATAAAAAAAAAAAATACTTGAGTCAATTGAGAAGTCACTCTAATGAAAAAAATTCAAAGAATTTTTTGTAAATGTTGAGCTACATACCACATTTTTCTTTGTTAATATCTTTTATGTCACTGGTCATACATCATCTTCACAGCAACACCGCCATGTATTCCTTTCTTCACCTTCAGCACAAATATTGTTCACTTGCATGTGAATAAAATGATGTGAATTAATTCACATTATATTGTCTGCATAGCAGGAGATTAGGTTAGACATAACATCCAACCTGATCAAGCAATGTTGAGCCATTTCGGTCAAGCATGGTTGGCCTATCTGGTCGAGTTAGGCTAAGCCTAGATTATATATGTATATAGATAAAAAAAAATCACATTGAAGAAATAAAAATATATTTTTTATTTTGTGCACAGGGTTGAATCCTAAAACTTTTCTCAACATATTTTCACACATTAAAATGCATCGTTTCTCATGTTTTGAAATGCAAAATTGAATGTGTGTGATCAATTCATGATTATCTATTAAAGTTCAACCAAAATAATAAAAATCTTTCACCAATCATTTTGTTCATTTTATTTAAGATATAGACTTTAATATTTGGGATGTGAAATTGCCTAATATACTTGAAGATATTAAAAGTACAACAAATATAGTGCTAAAATTTAGACCTCGAAACAATTAGTTTTTTTACCCTAAAATGGTTAGATATTCGATGGTGTTCAAATACTTGTTAATAGATACATTGATTAAATTGAGGTTACAGATCCTTAAGTATTATATCTAGTTCATTAATTTCATTTTATGTCAAAATATACATTTAAATTACCTTAGTTAGCGTAATCAACTTCTTGTTATGTTCATGTCCTGACATAAAATATAAAAAATTCAAAATTTAGGAGATCTAATATCCACGACCATCATCATAGTCAATGATATGATTATCGTAAAATAAATATCATAGAAATGACAAAGAAAGGAAGGGTTAAACTATTTAGTAGGCGGTTTAATTATAAAAACTTGAAATTAAAGGTCTTGCCCCCCATGGTCTCAAGTTCAAGTAATGTGATTATTAATACGATGGACACTAGAAACTTTCATGGTCATTAACTTCATGGGCCATGAGATTAGTTGAGATGTGTGTAAGCTGACTTGAACACCCACGTTAATAAAAAATAAAAGGAAAGGTTGCCTTGAAATGGACATTTTAGGAATAAAATCTAGGCATCCACTCCCTCTGTCATTTTTGTTCAACCCTTCTTGCAAAACCATGCTAGTGAGCTCGAACTCAACAAACATCTCTCCTCCAACAATTGTTTTTTGAAAATTAAAAAAAAAAATGATACTGAAATTGAATTTGAAACAACTAAATAGATTAATCATCTAATAGCTAAAACAAAATAAAGGAATAAAATAAATTTTCCAAATGAAATTCAAAGTCAGCACTTATTTTATCAATTTTGTTCGCTTTGGTTATCTATCTTTCAATTCAATATTTTTCTAAAAAAAAACAATCGGGTGCTAATTGAGGCTAAAAGATTAAATTGTGTAAAAATAAAATTTCGGAACCAAACTATTTTAAAAAAATCATCACTCCAATCTTTAGTGATTTGTGAGAGAATAAATAATAATAAAATATTTGTGATTACCCTGCAATGCTTAATATTAGTGATAAATAGCTAAACACGTAAAAAACAATTAAACTCATGATGCTCCCAATAATAAGTATTTATTCAAGATTTAGGTAATTTTTCTTTTTAAATGCCTTTTAATTTTTTTCACTTGAAAAATATATAAAAATGATTATTAGAAAAAAAAATACATCGTAAAAATCACTAAAAAAACTACTAATTTAATTTTTAAAAAAAAAAACATTTATTTTATAGCAAGTATGCAAAAGCAAAGTTAACACATTCCAATAGGCAAGCTTTCTCTCTTATACCGGTGTAGGTGACAAAATGAAAGGAGCGTTTGGGAGTGTGGTTGCTTTTGCTTTTCAAAATGTTTTTCATTTAGAAATACATCAAAATGATATTTTTTTTTTATTTTTTCAAAATCATTTTTGACATCAACACGTCAAAATGATCTAAAAATACTAAAAAAATTTCATTTAAAATTCAAAAAAAAAATATATCAAATTTCAGCAATAAGCCAGTTGCATCGTAGTGCCAAATAGGCATGAATAATAGCTGCTAGTTATTTTCAAAATATTATAAAATTAATTTGTATGGTCGAGTGGAGGTAGTTGATATGAAAATGGAGCATGTATTTAATAAATAATAACCTACTAAAGTAAATGACCAAATAAAATTTCAAGGGTAAGAATTTTAAAAGCTTTCCTTAGAAGTTTTTTTCATATATAAAGTAGTTTTCGTGACACACACACACACACACACACATTAGCTAATGTCCCTGCGCTTCGTCATGGGCGGCACCATATTTTTTCAGTGCAAACAAATATTAATTGTTTAAGAATTTTTTTTATTATAATATAAATTTAGTCAAAATAATAAATAAATGCAAAATTCGTGTAAAGTGCAAGTTTTCGATAAAATATTTGAGCTTGAAATTGATATAAATTTATTTGTTTAATAGGTTTTAACAAAATAACCAGCATAAAATTATTATCATCATTAAAAAAGCAAGAAATTTCAAATATCTGAATTATTGAATTCACTGTATTAAGATTAATTCATTTTATAATTTAATTTAAATAAAACACAAAAAAAAATATAAATTGTGAAAATACTTGCAATAATCAAATAAAAAAAATCAGCAGTTAATTTTCTATTAACAAAAGGCGAAAATATAAATTGAAAATGCATCCCTACGTTACCATCATTATCATTGTTATAATAGTTAAAAGTATTATTAGCATTACTTCTCAAACAATTAAAATCATTAAATTATTCCAAAAAAATATTTTTACAAATAAAAAATTAAAAAAATAATCACTAAAATTATTATTATTATTGTGCAAATAATACAATAATAAAAATCATATGATCCAAAGAACAAATAAAAATTACAAAAAAACAAACAAAAGAAAAAAGAGAGCAATATTAATTTTATAATGATCACCAATATAAATTAAAATTTCAGGATTGAACCGTTTAAAAATAAAACACCAATAAAAAATTAAAAACAAAAACTAAAAGAATAGATGCTTCAATACGGATAAAAAATAAACATTGTCCACGAATGACAAAAAGAAATCAAATGAATTAATATTAAATAAAAAAATTCAAAGAATAAGAACCAAAAATAAAATATATAATCAATTCCAATTGAAGGATAAAATTAAAATTATTAGTAGCATTACTTCTCAAACAATTAAAATCATTAAATTGTTATAAAAAACTATAAAAAATACATTTTTACAAATAAACAATTAAAAAATATTCACTAAAATTATTATTATTATTATCAAGCAAATAATAAAATCATAAGATCCAAAGAACAAATAAAAATAACAAAAAATAAAAAAATAAAAAATAAAAACAAGGAAAAAGAGAGCAATATTAATTTTATAATGATCACCAATACAAATTAAAATTTCAGGATTGAACTGTTTAAAAAATAAAACCTCAATAAAAATTAAAAGCAAAAACTAAAAGCATAAATACGGATAAAAAATAAAAATTCTCCAAAAATGAAAAAAACAAATCAAAGGAATTAATATTAAATAAAAAAAATTCAAAGAATAAGAATCTAAAATAAAAAAAAAAAAACTATATAATCAATTTTAATCGAATGATAAAATTAAAATAAATAAAAATCTTGGTATCAAAACAAATAAAGCTATTTTTTAAAAACAAATGCAGTGTAATTTTGTTAAAATATTAAAATAATAAGAATCGAATCGAAATAAATATTAGAATATATCATCAATTTCAATTGGAAAACACAATTAAAACAATATATATATATATATATATATATATATATATATATATATATATATATATGCGCGAAGGAGGAGGTGGCTTTGTACTGGAAAATGGGGTGTTTGTTTTATAGCCGTAAAATTTACGACTATAATTATGAGGAGTCGCCACCTAGTATTAAAGTTACTAGGAACCTATTGGTCTACATGAGTCTGAGTAAGGGAACTTGTTGTGCAAGGGGAAGACGCATCATCCCCAATGCACCCTACCTAAGGTAAGCTGCATTGTCATTTGATTGTTTTTTTTAAGTTAAAATTTTTTACTCTGCATAAAAAAAATTTCTTCTTCTTTTTTTTTTTTATCTGCGGGTGTAATTTACGATGTAATTTTACACCACAGTTAGAAACTCTCTCTTTTTTTTATTTTATTATTTTTTTTATCTACGGATGTAATTTATGCTTTTAAATTTACATCGTAGTAAAAATATTTTTTTTTATCCATGGATGTATTTTACAATGTAAATTTACACCATCATGGATAAAACAAAAATGGTTTTGATTATTTTTGATATTTTGGCCGAATCCCAATGGATAATCATAAACCGGTTACGATATCCAATTTTGTTTTAAAACATGAGAAAGATGCAATATTTTTTTTTACTAAAAATATGCTTAAAAAATCTTGGAATTCGGCCGTATGCACGAAAACAACACATTTTATATTTTTTTTTGAAAATCTTTTTTTTTGTAATAAAAAAGTAGTAAGGAAAATAAAGATAAAAATAAAAATAAAAATATTTTTTTTATTTTTTATTATTTTTTTTATTTTTTATTATTATTTTTTTATTTTTTAATGGGCTGGGCTGTCAGCACAGTGGGCTGACAGCCCACCCTGAATGGGCTGGGCTTCCAGTCCTCGCGGGCTGGAAGCCCAGAAGTAAATGGGCTGGGCTTCCAGTCCCCACGGGCTGGAAGCCCCTTTTTTTTCTTGGGCTGGGTTCAGAACCCAGCCCACCTGTCAACGATCGGGCCGGACCAAAAGTCCGGCCCGAAATCACTGTTCACGCAGGTGAACAGTGGACGCAAAATGCGTCTCACTGTTCACATGCAGTGAACAGTGAGCAGCGAAGGGGATGATGAACAGTAAGGGGAGGATTTTCGAGTATGATAAAAGGCTTACCTGTTAGCACCGTTGGGTAGAGGAGATCGAGGTGATGATTCCTGTCGTGGTGGCGTTGTCAACGGTGGTCTGTGGTGGCCGGAAAAAGCCTCCAAAGTCGCCGGGGCGTAACTGCTATTGTCGGGACTGCTTCGGTTCCTTCACCGGAGAGGAGAAATGGACAGCTGGGGTGAAGGGTAAACTTGTGGTGATGATAAGGGAGGTCTTGGGTGGTTAAATGACAAGCAACGACGGAGAGAGAGAGAGCTCCACGGGGCTGTTAGAGAGAGAGAGAATTTGCAGTCCGAGAGGGAGAGAAAGAGAACAATGCCGAGAGAGATGAAGATGATAGTGTTTTTGTTGTGTGATTTTCCTTTGTTTCTCTTGTTTTCATTTGCTAAAAATCTCTGTGAATTTTCATAACTTCTTCCCGTTTTTCACTGGTTTTTTCTCAGCCCTTTTGCCCGTTTTTTCTTTTTTTTTCCTCTTCAATTTTCTCCCTATTTATAGGCTAACCTTGCAACTTGCAGGTATGGGATTGATGTCCACAACATGGTGTTTTCAGTGGGTAAGTTGCAGGGTAAGGGAGCTTGCAGGGCATGGCTGCCGGCGTGCCACAAGCATGGCTGCCGGCATGCCATGTCCAGTCAATTCAGGTCTGTCTTCTTTTTTTTTTGTTTTTTTTTTTGTAAAATATGCTAAAAAAAAAAGATTTATCACAAAAAGCATTTTTCGGCGGGAAGAATGGTGTTTTTACCTTCAATTTTAGCTTTCAATTCCACCCAAAAAGTTTCGTCGCCGAAAATTCCGATCGTCTCAATTTAACCCAAATTAGGCTTCCAAAATTAGTTTTTCAGTACTCAAGCCCTTAATAAAATTAATTCAACCCATTCAAGTATAATTAAGCCCTTGCGCTTAATTAAATCCTTCAATTGGGCTCTCAATTAATTCGGAAGAGTTTCGTCACCGAAAATCCTGATTTTCTCAATTGTACCTAGATTCGGCTTTGAAACTTAATTTCTTACTAATTAGGCCCTTAATAAAATCAACTTGACCCATTTAAAGTATAATTAAGCTCTTGCGCTAAATTAAATCCTTCAATTGGGCTCTCAATTAATTCGGAAGAGTTTCGTCACCGAAAATCCTGATTTTCTCAATTGAACCCAGATTCGGCTTCGAAACTTAATTTCTCACTAATTAGGCCCTTCATAAAATTAATTTGACCCGTTTAAAGTATAATTAAGCTCTTGCGCTAAATTAAATCCTTCAATTGGGCTCTCAATTAATTCGGAAGAGTTTCGTCACCGAAAATCCTGATTTTCTCAATTGAACCCAGATTCGGCTTCGAAACTTAATTTCTCACTAATTAGGCCCTTCATAAAATTAAATTGACCCATTTAAAGTATAATTAAGCTCTTGTGCTAAATTAAATCCTTCAATTGGGTTCTCAATTAATTCGGAAGAGTTTCGTCACCGAAAATCCTGATTTTCTCAATTGTACCTAGATTTGGCTTTGAAACTTAATTTCTTACTAATTAGGCCCTTAATAAAATCAACTTGACCCATTTAAAGTATAATTAAGCTCTTGCGCTAAATTAAATCCTTCAATTGGGCTCTCAATTAATTCCGAAGCATAATTACACTTAAAATCGGCTTTTCTCAATTGAACCCAGATTCGGCTTCAAACTTAATTTCTCACTAATTAGGCCCTTAATAAAATTAATTTGACCCATTTAAAGTATAATTAAGCTCTTGCGCTAAATTAAATCCTTCAATTGGGCTCTAAATTAATTAGGAAGAGTTTATACACAGAAAATCCTGATAATATAAATTGAACAAATATTCGGCTTAGAAACTTAATTTCTCACTAATTAGGCCCTTCATAAAATTAATTTGACCCGTTTAAAGTATAATTAAGCTCTTGCGCTAAATTAAATCCTTCAATTGGGTTCTCAATTAATTCGGAAGAGTTTCGGAAAATCCTGATTTTCTCAATTGTACCTAGATTTGGCTTTGAAACTTAATTTCTTACTAATTAGGCCCTTAATAAAATCAACTTGACCCATTTAAAGTATAATTAAGCTCTTGCGCTAAATTAAATCCTTCAATTGGGCTCTCAATTAATTCGGAAGAGTTTCGTCACCGAAAATCCGATTTTCTCAATTGAACCCAGATTCGGCTTCGAAACTTAATTTCTCACTAATTAGGCCCTTCATAAAATTAATTTGACCCGCTTAAAGTATAATTAAGCTCTTGCGCTAAATTAAATCCTTCAATTGGGCTCTCAATTAATTCGGAAGAGTTTCGTCACCGAAAATCCTGATTTTCTCAATTGAACCCAGATTCGGCTTCGAAACTTAATTTCTCACTAATTAGGCCCTTCATAAAATTAATTTGACCCGTTTAAAGTATAATTAAGCTCTTGCGCTAAATTAAATCCTTCAATTGGGTTCTCAATTAATTCGGAAGAGTTTCGTCACCGAAAATCCTGATTTTCTCAATTGTACCTAGATTTGGCTTTGAAACTTAATTTCTTACTAATTAGGCCCTTAATAAAATCAACTTGACCCATTTAAAGTATAATTAAGCTCTTGCGCTAAATTAAATCCTTCAATTGGGTTCTTAATTAATTCCGAAGCATAATTACACTTTACATCGGCCGACGATTAAATCAAATTGACCCATAAAAATATAATTATGTCTTCCAACTTAATTTCTATGCAGATTTATCCAAGAATAAATTATTTTGGCCTTGAATTTGCATTTCCTTCATTTTTGGGCAAAAAAAGAAGTACGATCGGGCTTCCGAAAACGTCCAAAATTTTCCATTAATTTTTCAGCCGACACCAACCCCCTTTTATCTTATTTTATTTATTTATTGGTATATTTTGGGGAATCACCCAGAAATTGGGTGATGACAATATATATATATATATATATATATATATATATATATATATCAATTTTAGGATAAAATTGAAACAAAAAAACACTTTGGGACTGAAATAAATAATGGCATTCTAAAGATAATTGCTGTTTAATATTGTTAAAAAAATTAAAAGAATTAGCACTAAAATAAAAAGTAGTATATATAAGCAATTTAAATTTGAGGACAAGATTAAAAGAAATGAAAATCTATGCACCGAAAATCAAAGGAATCAAAAATCAATAAAAAATCAAAAGTATAAGTATTGAAATGAAAACCAACATTTATAATTAGTTTTAATTAAAGGATACAATTGAAAACAATCAAATTTTTAATTAAAGAAATCAATAATAAAAATGAAATCCAAACCTCAGGGACCAAATGTAACAAATAACAGACATTAAGGACCAACGTGTAAGTTGTGCTAGGAGGAGAGAGGAAATGGAGAAAACATTTAAACCATTTGCCGATGATTAATCCTATATCGACGATGGACATTGCGCAACCAACGGTCAGAGAACAGAAAGGCGAACCATAAGAGACGATGGAGGTTAAGTTTTGGCCCCCTAAGGACCCCGCACACGTCGCCTTATGGGCGCGTCTGCGTTGAACTGCGGGTGCATCCGTACGACGCGCCTTGCAGTGTCGAAAAAAAAATATAAAAATGATGGCTAATTAGTTTAACACCCCTTTACTTAGTCAAAATCACGAAATAACTGAAGAGGAAAATACAACCTTACCCCATCTACAATACTCTTTTTTGTCTTTTTTGGAGGCCAATACAGTCAATTAATTGTGCAAATTTTGTGGAAAAATCGAGAACACCCCTATGTCTTGATGAATTGTTTTGTCTTTTTTGGGGCTATTTGTGTTGTTATACTGTGCAACAAATAAGGAAATGTTGCACGTGTCCCGTGAAAAATTCAAAAATACCCCGAATATCGGGGGCAAAAAACTTTTGTTATTGGAGGTAAAATCATAATTCTACTGTGGCAATGAACAATAATTTGTGTCTGGATGAACAGTAGAAATTGCACAAGAAAAGAGACATGACATTTATTTTCTGGTATCTGGAGAACATTGAAGTTATATTTATTTTATATGCTATCATTTTTTATAACACAATTATATATATATTTCAAATGTATTTTTCTAGCAATATTATCTAAATTTAAATATTATGCGCACTAATATATCAAATTAATATAATTTTATATATTATATTTATATATCCTAATATAGTATTTTCCTATATGAACATTTTAGTAATTATCATTTTTCCAATAATATTATATTTTAAAATATGTTGTTAATATATTATTGGTTTTATATCTCTATAAAGAGAATAATGAATTACGCTCAGATACGATATAATTTTATCACGGTCAGATACAATTTCATTCTCTAAGCCATGATAAAAGCACATGCTGCAACAAGATCAGTAGAAAGGTTGGGGAGTCAAACTTCAGGCTGGTTTAGTTTATCAAGCTATATCCCACATTGAATAGACTACTGGCTAGACAAAGGGCTGTGTGTATAAATATAAAGCACGTTGCATCGTTACAACATACTTACCTGGACGGGGTCTATGGGCGATCAATAAGGTTCATGGCCTAGGTCAGTGACGTCCATTGCACTTTGGATGGGTGCTGGCTTAAGGTCTCCCCAAGAGGGAGATCCTACGTCAAAATTTGTGGTAGAGGGGGCTGCGCAAGCCGCGGCCCCTGCAAATTTAGTTGAACTTGAACCGTACGATTGTCTATTCTATCACGCTCAGCGCTATCTGAGGTATTATATGTGTTTTTATTAGTGTAGATCTTTCGCTGTTTCCATGTTAGGTTTAAAATGCGACAGCATTGATCAAAGAGCTTAAAGACGAGCAGCACCAGTACTGGATCTTTGACAGCATTGATCAAAGAGCTTAAAGACGAGCAGCACCAGTACTGGATCTTTGAATCAGATTTGGGTGTTTGACAGGTGCAGCAAGCAAAGAATTCAGTAAGAGCCCTTAATTGAGAAAACATGTGATGATGGCTGGGAGATGAGATCAAATAGCTAGTTGTTTTGCTGCAGCTGTTCATGTCGCATCAAAACAGTACTATGAACTGTTAAAAGACCTTGGGATCGGAAGGGCTGTCAATTTGCTAGAGCATGTATGTAGCCATTTGGTGTGCAGTTTAGTATCTCCTCAGATGTATCAATGATGGCCCTCGGCATGATCTGTCATGTAGAGCTAATCCCGGCATTACCAGTTGTAACCTCAATGAGGACGCTCAACCAATTTATAGCAACCAGAACCAGGACTGATTCCTGGTTATAAATTTTAATGTAATTTATCATATGGGGGCTATTCATTTGACAATATTTATTGTCGACACGTGTACATTTACACTTTTTATTGGTGTATAATTTGCATAGTCTGCATGACATAACCAATTGCTTCTTTGATAGAGATTTTTGTTTCTAATGTTTCCTTGAACAAGCAAGCCCTTCTCTGCGGCATCGTGATCCTTTTACGCAATCTTTAATCATTAAGATATTTAAAGCAAGCAAGTGCTATGCCTGTCTCTTTTAACACGAGAGCAAGGATCCATTGTTTCTAGCTTGAAGTCAACACAACCGTTTGACAGTTGTTGAGATATACTGTTGGGGTATGGCCAATCACCACCAGAGGCCTGCAAGAACAAAGGTTGGCGCATAACAAGACATTACTGTCATTTAAGACCAAGTGAGCAGAAACTGATTATCTTCTGTAAGACCTTTCTTGATCATGCCCTTGCCCTCCATTTCTTTCTCAGATACCTGCAACTTCAGAAGTTTAGAAGATTGAAATGAAACACTGAACATAATTAATGAAGAATAGTTATTCTTGATTTCTTTTTTCTTGCTTTCAAAATTCATGGCATCAACTGGGTAAAACCCTTGAAATGCTACTTTGTCCAAATGTAATTCTATGTGGACAACACGCTCCATTTGAGAGAAATCAAGGTCCATTGGGAGGATAAACATTAAGCTATAGCCCAGCTCTTCTTACAAATTCAGATTACTAACAAATTTCACAAAACCAGTCAATGAGGCATTCGTTGATCTAGCAGGCAAGGACATAAAACTAAGATCCTGAAAGTCCATATTCTATCCCAGAAAAAACAAAAAAAAGAAATCCTCTGAAGGCCATTCTAGTGTCCAAGAACTTGGAATGGAAATGCTTCACGATCTTTCATTTTACCTTCCAAAAACACATGACTAATTATCTCAAATCACTAAAAAACAACCATTGTATAGAGTGTCCAGTGATGTAGATATGAAGGAAGACCTCGGAAGTGCTCGACAAATCCCACATTGACAAGGTATAAATAATGAGATAAGGAATGTACTATAAATAAGAAGCACACACCACCGGAATACTTACTTACCTGGACGGGATCAATGGGTGATCAAGAAGACCTATGGTCTAGGTCAGTGACCTCCATTGCACAAAGGAGGGGTGCTGGCTTAAGGTCTCCCCAAGAGGGAGAGCCTGCGTCATAATTTGTGGCAGAGGGGGCTGCGCAAGTCGCGGCCCCTGCGCAATTCTAGTTAACAATTCTCCACATGTCTGCACATTAAATTTCTGCGAGAGTTAAATCATATTATAACAGATTGCAGCAATTATGCTCTTTACTACTTTCTTAGAGAGGCAATCAATAATTCTTTTGACCTTTGCAAAAGGGTTATAAAAAACAAGCCATTAGTAGAATTTAGCTTTCTTAAATGACAACTTGCTGTCATATGATGTCTTCCTCCTCAAACCTAATGGAGTCGAACAACTAAGGATAGATGATGCTCTCCTGGGCTGGTAAAAACCATGTATGGGCAGCGAGAAAATCGAAGTCTCAGTAGAGGTGGCTGTAAAATATGTGATTATAATTTGTATGGTCACAGAGATTGCTTTATGAGAGTAGCAAGGTAGCATATGTTTCGGAATCTAACTTAAACAAGGGCAAATTAACTAGCAACAATGAGTTTACCAGCATTTTCTTGTCTCTTTGATAGCCTTATCGCAGCAGCTGCTGTGGCACCAGGTGACATCAATAACCTGTGGGAGAATTCAGGATTCATCACGGAACTCTAAAAATTATGGGCACAGAAACAAAATAGTAGCCGGAGTACCAGCTGGGCTTTCAATGCAAGCAGCTTGTAAGGTTCTTTAACTTCCTAAATGGTTAGCAGGAGCAAGAAATTAGTAGAAGGATCTACGCTGCTTTGGACACGCAGAGAAATTGTGTGTAAGAACCAATGTGGTCAAACACTGGGGTATTGAAATTGACCGACGAAGTCAAATGAATGTTTAAGTTCTGTTAATAGGTTGATTTTTGACAAAATCATTGCATTTCCTACTCTGGTTCCTGGTTTTACCAAATGGTCTGATTTGAGTGGTCACGCAGTGAGGACAAGATGATCACATATCCCACATCGTAAACAAAGCAAATGAACTTCTATCAAGCCCCTACAAAAACCAAAGCATACATCGATTTTAAAGCACGCAGCCGCGCGGTGGGCACAGAGCGAACTATTCTTTCGCCTTTTACTAAAGAATACCGTGTGCTCGCCGCAGATAGCGGCATACGCTTATTTTTGGAGGGTTTTTCTTCTTGGAAGAACAACCCTAACAACTCTAGTACGAAGTGTTTTATATTTTATTTATTTGTAGTTTTTGACTTCTAGAACTCTTTGAAATGGTGTAGCAGTGCTGACGAGAGCAATAGCCTTCAAATTTCTTGCAATTCTTATCTGTCTGCCGTATTGACGACGCAAGATATGGTAAGCAAGGTTTATTGCTGTAAGTGTGCTTAAATAGATTATATATATATATATATATCGCCCTCGACCGATTTTCTGCCTTCATTATCGGGAAAAATAGTGTATCAAAGAGACTTTCGATTGTCTACCTTAACTTTTGATTGATGACAATGGATGGGGCAGCTGACTGTCTTGGATGTAACTTTTTGGTGAAATCAATCTCCACTGTAGTGATTAGGGCAGTGAACATTATTGAGGCAATGACCCGTTACCCGTTGTTTCTCTTCTTTTTTGCTTGCAAAGTGGGATTGCTTGCAATTCTCCAAGAAATGGTCAGCGAGTTATGGGGTCTAGTGATTAAGTGCATGTTAGGTCAAATATGTTTTCTTTTGAAATTATATCTAAATATACAAAAAAAAAATAATTTAAAATAAAAAAATCTTTTTTTTTTTTAACATTCTTTTTAACTTACAGTATTAAACAAGACTAAGAACTCAACATTGAGATACTTGGAGTTGAAATTTATCTGTGTCTCATCCCAAAACATCAAGAAACTCAAGATCACCCTTTGAAGTTTATTTCTGGGTTCATATATTGTGGATGGGAATGCCTCGCAATCTTCATTTAATGTTTGATTTTTATCCCATAGGGTAAATCAATCAAAGATTTGCTTTTATTGAAAACAGTGAGAAGCAGAGCGGTTGCAAGGAAGCTGAGGAGGTTGCTTTGCTCCCTTAACCATCTCCCATTGTTAGAAAGTATTTGATCAGGCCTGTGGTTATAAAGAAGCAGCTCTAAACAACGGGAGACATGCTTTCCTGGACGGGGATCAAGGGGTGACCTCCGTTGCCCTTACAAGGGGTGCAGGCCTAAGGTCTCCCAAGTGAGAGATCCTACGTCGTAATTTGTGGCAAAGTGGGCTGAGCAATTCACGGCCCCTGCCCAATTATAGTATCATTGAAAGCTTCTCAGGTTAAGCATGAAAAATCATTATTTTGACGCAGTTCAATATTAGTACCAATCGTGAGTAATAAGAAGAAAAGAGTACCCGTTCAAATCAAATGACAGAAGTAATTTGAACGAGGAATAAACAGTGAATAGCATTTTAAAACACTATTGTGGAACTCTATATGGTCTCGCAACACTATGATTCAAGTTCTTAATCCATCCCACAAGCCTTTTGTTAAATGCGTTGAGCAGAAATGCCTCACATTATTTGCAAACTATTTGCCAAGCTCATAAACTATGAAATGGGAAATTGTCGAAACCTCTCAGAATTTGTTGAAAGCCATGTTCTTCACCTCAAGGCTCAAAAACCATATTCTCGGCTTCCTTCTTCACTGATTCAAAAAGCACAGAGGATAGGTAACGCTCTCCAAAACTAGGGAAGACCGCCTGTTAACATTGGAAAGAAAAATAAGATGATTAGAAAAAGTCACCAAAAAGGTCTGTGCTAGAAGCGGTGTATAAAATAAATAACGATAAAAAAAAAAAGCACCACGTTCAAATGCAATACTGTAAGTTTTGCCAGAGAAATAAGGGTTAGATCATCGCTGTTATCGTACTTCCAAAGTTACTCTCACTTTAAATTGTTCAAGGACATTCAATGCATAATTTGGTTAAGAGAAATATCAAGGGAGATGGTTGCTAGATTGTCATTGAGTTTTACTATCTGGGAACGGATTTGTTTCTTCTATGAGATAGCTTTGGAAAACAGGATCAGTAGCAAGTTGCAGGTTGATCTGCAGGAAGAAGAAAATCAAACTTACAACGATGAGTTTTCCAGCATTTTCAGGTCTCTTTGCTATCTTAATTGCAGCAGCTGCAGCAGCTCCAGATGATATCCCTACCTGAAATTCAAATAATCCCATCAAAAGAATTATCGGTTCAAGTCAAGCCAAACAAAGTGAAGCAGATAACAGATTTGAGTGCTGCTGAGTTCTAGATTCCTTCAACTTCCAAATAATTGTAAGCTTACCAGCAGTCCTTCTTTCAGGGCAAGAAGCTTTGCAGTTTCAATTGCCTCATCACTTGATATCTGCAAAGTCAAAAAGATTGTCTCTCAGGGATTAATGCAGTACGGAAATACAGAAAGGAAAAAAGAATAAAAAAAACATTCAATATTTTTCTTTACAAGCATAAAACAGAGCATGCTACGGAGATTTAGACTCGAAGAATTTGTGTTTTGTAGTCTTAGTCGATTGCTTCTTCACAAATAAATAAATATTTTTCAAATGCTTCTTTACTTGATAATGGAGTTTTAGCCACGTGTTTTGGGAATCATTTACTTTCTCGAAGTATAAATCTGGTCTTTAGAATGAAATGAATGATAGAAGAACCTGGTGACAGAGAAAACAAACAGCCTCACAATTTCACATGATGACTGATATTAACATGTATATAAGAGAACACAGACTTACTTGAACAGTCTCATCAAGTAAATCGACATTCAAAACTCCAGGGATAAAGCCAGCACCAATTCCCTGGATCTTATGTGGACCTTGGATCCATTCCGACACACAATGATAAAGTTAGTCCAAATATAGATGCATGGAAAAAGCAGCTGCTTCAAAGGAGAGAATCATACAGGGGCATGTCCAAGTATGAAAAATGTTGCGCAAAGTTTTGAATTTTGATCTAAAAGGAATGCGATCCAGATAATTCAGTAGTTCCAACAACAATTGGGAAATCATTCAAACATAGAAAAACAATTCACAATTCCTAACACATTTACTTGGCTGATTGGCACAGAAAAAGCCAAAGGGATAGACCAGGACCCTAGAACCAAGAAATCATTTTACTTCTTATTTGCTTTTTGCACATGGCAAAAAAGTAAATAATTCTAATCACTGTTTACTTGACTGCATAATTTGACATCAAGTTTATGACATTTGAATGAGGTTATTAGTAAGAAAAAAAGTGCAAATGAAAGACCAAGAAATCATGACTCACCGGGTTTCCCTCCAGACAGCACTGCACTTTCAACCGGTTCTACACCGTAAAGCTAAACAAAAAGATGGAAGAATAAACAGAAAGATAAGAAAAAACAGAAATAATGAAGAATCTTCATTACAAAAAATAACATAAATTTAACACCAAATGAAATAATGCAGAGAAGTCAACCTTTATATCAGGGTTTTGCTCCTTGAGATACTTCCCTGCTCCAGTTATTGTACCCCCTGTCCCTATCCCAGAAACAAAGGCATCAACTTTCCCACCTGAGCCTTTCCAGATCTCTGGTCCAGTTGTCTCATAGTGAATCTGACCGGACAACATCAGTCTGATTATAATTCTCTCAAATCAGTAGGTCAGAAAATATGCAAAAGGTTAAAAATGAAACCTTTGGGTTGGCATGATTTTCAAATTGTTGCAGAATATAAGAATTAGGTGTCTTTGCTGATATTTCTTCTGCCTTCTGAACAGCCCCCTTCATACCTCTGGCTGGATCAGTTAGGACCAACTCAGCTCCAAAAGCAAGGAGAACCATTCTTCTCTCTAGACTCATTGAAGCAGGCATGGTAATGATCAACCTGTAGCCCTTAGCAGCTGCCATGAATGCCAACCCTATGCCAGTGTTGCCACTCGTGGGCTCAATCAGGACACTCTTCAACATTATGAAGGAAAACCATGTCAACATGCATGTTCCTTCATGATAACACTTTAATGACAGTAATACTATTTTGTATGCAATGGACAGAGAATAAATAGGTTGTCTGGTAATTGCTTGGATATGTCATTTCAAGAATTGGCAACTATTAATAAAATATACTAATTCTTGCATCATATCTTTATGTTGCAAAGCAACATCACCAGCAGACATGAATTTTCTGATTCAGTAAAGTCTTTTTCTTATATTAATCAAATTTCAATTGCTATAAATGACTAATCACTCATTTTTAACTTGGACTTAAAATTCCTGCATCACGTCTGTTTAAGTAGGGTTGAATTACTAACCTCTCCCGGCTTGATAAGCCCCTTCTCCTCTGCATCTGTGATCATACTATACCCAATCCTGCAAGAAGGGTGGGGGGTGGGGGGGATATGATATTATATTAAGTTGAGCAAACCAAAATCACATCAATAATGATGTTCTAGAGTCTTTTTTTTTTCTTGTTAATATGATCCAATTCCAGCATCGGATTCAGACGTGCATGTGCATTACATAGAAACAAAAACATCACAGATTTCCACAAAGGGGAAAATTTTCAAATCTACAAAATCTTGGCACCCGAATAAGCCTAAAAGCTATGATCATAGCCAAACTTATAAACAAAGCAAAACATTTCTCAAATTTCCCACAAAAAACAGTACAAATCTAACTATACCTATCTTTGACACTCGAGCAAGGTTCCATCATCTCCAGCTTGGCAGCGATTCGCGCCACACAACCATCCACAACATTGTTGAGATACACCAACGGTGTTTTACCAATAAGCTTATTAAACCAAATACAGAAGAAAATATAAGCCATGGCTCCCATATCAAAGAATCCAAAACTAAGTTCACAATTTTGCAAATGGCAATGGAGTCAGCTTACTTCAGTGACATCTTTGGCAATTGAACCCTTCTCCTCTGCCATTTTCGTTCAGGTTACTGCACAGACATGGAAAACACCGAGTGATCGGTAACAAAACAAGCTAAAAGGGACAAAACTTTACTGAAAAATTAACACATAGTGCAACCAATGAAACAATTCACCAAAACCCAATTTAGTTTAAAAAGAAATGGTTTCAAGAATTCCAGGTTTCAATTGGGCCACTGGACGTCTAAGATGAACCCACAAAAAACACCGTTTTGAAATTAAAAAACTATATATATTGCATCAACCAAAATAAGAATAATAATTTTTCTTAAAAAAAAAAAAAAAAGCAGCTTCTCATCAAAACCCTCCATTAAAAATCCATGGACAACTAGACTAGAGCTTCTAAAAAATCCAGTATCAACCACATGATATCAAAGAGGAAAATTTGAGAAAAGATGCAACAACCTTGAAATTCTTGAACTTGAAGCAACGTAGTTAGAATGCAAAAACCTCTTTTTAAGGAAAAAACAGGGAAATGAAAGAAAGTTGATATATAAAGGAGTTTTAAGAGCCTTAAAAGTACTAACCACTAAAATCTTTTCAATCTGTGTATAGAAAGAACGAAGAAAGTTGAAAGCTTTAGGCAATGAGCAACGATAACTGATATTTATATATCAAAAAGAAAATCATAATAATAATAATAATAATAATAATAATAATAATAATATATCAAAAAGAAAATAATAATAATAATAATAATAATAATTGTTTTTGCAATTTTCACTACTTCATTTTTTATACCATTTTAATTTAAAATGATTCTCCTCAGCCACCTATTTTATGTTGCTGTTACGTGTAGTTGTCAAAGTCTTCCCTTTTGCTTTGACCTTACTTTTCTGTTTCATCAGTTCTATATTTTTTTTAAGTGTTTTCAAAAACAATGAATTTTTTAAAATTATATATTTTCTAATTTATATAAAAATAAATTAAAAAATATTATTTTGATTATGTCCCATAAAAAAAATAATTGGAAAGCAATTAGATATTAGCTATTGGTTTTATTATTTTTCTTTTTTTACTAATTATTGTTTTGAGGATAAAATCCCAGCGGTAATTTTTTTAGGTAAAAAAATAAAAATAAAAATTTTATTTTTATTTTTTACAAGAATTAGTACTTTACCGATATATTTTTTTTGGATTGATAGTATTTAAATTTGTTTAGGTCAAAAGTAGTGGTAATTTTATTTATGACAATATAAGAGTGATTGGTACTAACAAAGGAGATGGTATGCTATTTTACTATTATAATATATTTTAAAAAATATATATTTTTAATTAAAAAAATATAATAAAATAATATGCACGTGTATGTATATATAATCACATCTCTTTTTTCTTTAAAATAATACATTTATCATCCCTTCACCGTGGCCAAAACCATATTTTTTTCAACCCCAAAAAATATTAAGAATGTAAGATTTTTTTATTATACTAAAAATTTGACGGAATAATACATTTATGTAAAATTCATACGGAACGCAAGTTTCAGATAAAATATATAAATTTAAAATTGATATAAATTTATTTGTTTAATAGATTTTTAACAAAATTATCAGCATAAAATTATTACTGCAATTAAAAAAACAATAAGATTTGGATACCTGAATTATCGAATTAACTATATTGAGATTAGTTCATCTCATAATCTAATTTAAATCAAACACAATAATAAAATATAAATTATGAAAACACCCACGATAACTAAATAACAAAAATAAATCATTAATTTTCTACCTATAAAAAAGAAGAAAATATCATTGAAAATTCATTGTTATATTATTATCATTAACATGACTATAATAACTAAAATTATCATCATTATTATTGTCCATACAATTAAATATAAAATTGTCCTAAAAAATATATTAAAAAATAACAGAATTATCTCAAAGAATAAAAAAACAAAAACAATAGAAATAGCAATAAAGAATAAAATAAATAAATAAATAAATTATTTAAAAAAACAAAAAATGCTAAAAAAAATGAGTGGGATGTGTCTAAAGACACAATGAAAGGTCATACTTAAATAAAATCTTTCTGCAATTTTTATTATCCATTTATTCGTCGTGTTGGACTTTTGGGCGCACCATGAGGCCAAGGTCGCTTGCATTATCCATATATGGCATGTGTCCGGCAGTTATGGTGACATATTTAATGTTTTATTCCAGCGAGGGTTGACAGCTGGCTATTATTTAAATACAAACTCCAAAAACTTTCGAAATAATAAAATAAATATTCTGATATTAAAAATTATTTATGCCTTATCCACCTGTTTGTGCGACGAGTATATATTACACTTTTTTTATAAAAATATAAAAAAAGTATATGAGCTTTTTATTGCATACTTGTTAATTTTATTTTGTTTCGGCTAAAATGGTCTAAATATTTCATATCATGTTAAAAAAACAAAACAATATTGTTTTGTCTTAATTTAAATTTCAATTTGTTTTGGATTTTTTGGTCAAATATCGGCCGACACGTACCCGTTTTGTCTCATCCATTTTGTTTTGTCCACATAATATTTCTTTTAAATAATAAATAATTTTATAATATCTATCATATCTCTTAATTTGACTGTTAGATCAAGATGAAATTTTATAAGGAGTCTTGATATATTTATATATATTATGTTAAAATTTCATAGCAATCAGGAAATATAATAATCTTGCGAGATTGATGATGATATTCTCGTAATATTATACATGTTCATATTTTTTAAAAAATAATTATTTTATTGTGTCTTTTTTAGATTAAATTACACAATTCTATATAAAAAAAAATTGTATTTGATTTTTTTTAAATTGATATATTTAATTATACACACACAAAAAAAATAGTACAACTTTAAAATAGTACACCAAAACACTTTAAAACTGAAACATTTCATTTCAATTAAAAAAACGAAACATGACATGTTATTGTTGCTCAAAACAAGCATTCCAGTTTAAAGTTAAAGGACCAAAATGTATTTGTTGCTCGAACTTGTTTCACGCCACCCATGATGTTTTTTCCATCCCATCCCTTTTGTTTTCAACCCTGTATTTTCATGACAGATCACAACCAATCAGCTTTTAATTATGATTAAAAGCATGTTTGGGGCAGCTTTTGCACCGCAGGTTTGCTGCGGTGTAATTTTTTTTTGTTTTGTGTTTTAGATTATTTTGATATGCTGATGTCAAAAATAATTTTTAAAAAATTAAAAAAATATCATTTTGATATATTTCGGCACAAAAAATTTTTTGAAAACTTTTGAAAAATAACTGCAACAGCAATCTCAAACACCTCCTAAATCGACAAAAAAAAATTGATAATAATAATAATTTTAATTAACATTGATTAATTCAATCACTTAAATAGAAAACTAAATATTGCCGGCTCGGGTAGTTTGAATGCTACGAGGATCGGCATGATCCCATACCTGTCTCCTTGATTAAATTATATTACCGTCACAATCCCGAGCACATATCAAGAAGATGAAGAGGGCGGTTGGCAAGCTTTTATTATTGTTGTTTTCGTGTGTTTTATATATATATATATATATAGCTTAATATTTTTTATAATTTTGATAAATTAATATAAAATTTTAAAAATTATCACGCATCGCAATTATAAACTATTCGAAAATCATATAATAAAAACTAAATAATCCCAAGCACATGTCAAGAAGATAAATAGTTAAAACAGAGAAGCCACGTTATTTTTATTTATTTATTTTGAAGTAATAAAAAATCATTTTAAAACCTTCAAATTTATTTTTATATCCCTATTATTATCTTTTTAAGCAAGTATATTTCTAACATGTATATATTTATTAATGTGTATGAGCACATTAATCAAACATAATCTAAGAATAATTATACATAATTCATAACCATTTAGTAGTGGCTCAATAATAAGAGCTAGAAACCAGGAGATCTGTTTTTTTTATAGTTTCAAATTCGAGTCATATGGTTATTAATATAATAATTATTTAAGATTTATATGATCGTTAATTTCAAGATTGATGAAATTACTTGAGATATGAATAAGCTGACCCAGATATTTCTATTAATAATAATTAAAAAAAAAATACACGGCTCATTTCCCTGGTCTGCAAGGCACGTGATGCACAGGAACTTGAAGGTGACAAATGGAAAATGAACGGGGTCGTTTCAACTTTCAAGAGAAGGATTCTACTGATCACCCATGCAGGGACATCTGCTTTTTTTTAGATGATGGGCTGAAAAATCATCACAAATGATTGGTTTTGGGCCCTCGCAGGCCTACATAATTTTTTTCTGTCGTAGTTTCATTATGATCCCTAGCAATTTGCAATTTAGGGCTTGGCTAGTCATCTAATTAGCAAATGGTGAGCAGATTGGTCTTCTTCTTGTTGGAGCTTGGATTATACCATGGGCCTGTTTGGGAGTGTGGTTGCGGTAGTTTTTGAAAGTGCTTTTCATGTCGAAATGTATTGAAATGATATTTTTTTTATTTTTTAAAAATTATTTTTGACATCAGCACATCAAAATGATTTAAAAACACTAAATCGCCGGTTTTAAAAATGAAAAAAAAAACAATGAAAAGCAGCTAAAAGCAGGTTGGATCTCAATGCCAAACGAGGCCTATATCTTTCACCTGCGTTACATTGCAGATTTGATGAAATTTTATAAAATTTATTTAGATGTAGGTAATTGCTTTTTTATATAGAAAAAAATTAAGTATTCGGAGTGCTATATATTTCAATTGACCTTTTGAGTCTAACAACAATTCATACAACCTTTTAAGCTATAGTTTAATTAAAAAATAAATTTAAAATGATATATTCTTTTTAATATTAAGATAATAATGTATAGGATTAACTTAGATCGACTTAGGATAACATGTTAAATCTACAATCTACATTATCAAGCTATAATAATCCCATAAAAATAAATCATGAAGTCTAATTCACAGTCGATTCAATGTTAAAAAATAAATGTTTTTATACAAAAAAATCAATTAAAAAAATATATCTAGAGATGTTATTCACGTTAACATGTTAAATTTGTGGTTTAGGTCACAAGAGTGAGATAACATTGTGGGAGATAGAATTGAAACAAATTACATATTTCAATTTTTATTCATCTCAATGTTGAAGTGTGAGATTATTTTTAAAAAAATAACAAAGGAGTCAAGTTTACAAAACTTATGTATTAGATCAGCAGGTTGGAACAACCTAATACAAATAAAATAAAATTTGTATAATTTAACCTATATTAACTTGTCAAAAACATGATTTTGACCTTGAAATAAATATAACATCATAAAGAATAAATCAAAATAAATCATGAAAGTCAAATTTTAGTTGTCCATTTCAAACCCGATACCTGATCATGAAATTTGTAAAAAATTGAATAAAAAAAACAATATAAAAAAATAAATCAAATTAACATGGGTTAACTCATTAAATATTATTTTCTAATTATGAAACCAGGATAACCTAGTAAAAAATAAATAAAAACAAATCATAAAACCATATTTTCGATCATATATGGTATTAAATGATGAACGTGGGGAGAGTCAAGAAAAAAACTCATTTCAATTGGGTTAATCTGACAAACACACTACTTAAATCATGATATGATTACAACCCCAAAACATTTAATGTTGAATGACCCATGATCCAATTTATGGTATCAAGAAAAAGTTTTAGAAATAATAATAATAAATAATTTAGTTTAACCAATTTTATTTTAACGTGGGTGTCTAGATTAGCTTACGCGCGCCTTGACTAATTCCACATGTCCTATAATTAACAATCAATTAAAACCTCTAATGATCCTATTGACATGGGACTCAAACTAGTGACCTTTAGAGAGCAAACCTAGACACCCATCAAGTTTTAATTTAACCAATATTAAAACAACAAAAGTCATAACCTTGATTATGAGAATATGATACCCCAATAAATTACAAATAAAAATAAAACATGAAATTCACTTTTATACAAACTATTCTTGAGTGATGAAGATCGAAAAAATAATAATTTTAAAAAGACATGAAATGATAGTCCGAGTCGTTTCAGGTTACTCGTTAAACATTATTATTACATTACGAGGCTAAAATAATAGGATAAAAAGTAAACAAAATAAATTATGAAAGTTAATTCTAAACAAGTCCAATATTAAATAATAAAATTAAAAAAATGAGTGAATCAAGTTAACCCTACAACTCACGACATGTATCATAAGGGTATGATAACTTAATAAAATAAATAAATATAATATTAAAGAATTGAATAAAATAACATTAATCAAAAGAAAAAGGAAACCAAAAAGAAAAAGCAAAGCACCATCGCATTGGAACCCCCCACTCTCATCACAACCTTGATTGTGAGCATGTAGTATCTCGATAGATTGTAAATAAAAATAAACCATGAAATTCACTTATATATAAACTAGTTTGAGCAACGAGGATGAAAAAAATAATAATTTAAAAAAGACATAAGATGATAGTCGAAGTCATCTCAGGTTACCTATCAAACATTATTATCTCAATGCGAGGCTACAATAATAGGATAAAAAGTAAACAAAATAAATTATGAAAGTTAATTTTAAACAAGTCCAATGTTAAAACAATAAAATTAAAAAAAATGAGCTACTCGGGTTAACCTGACAACTCATGATATGTATCATAAGGGTGTGATAACTTAATAAAAATAAATATAATATTAAAGAATTGAATAAAAGAATATTAATAGAAAGAAAAAAGCAAACCCAAAAAGAAAAGTAAAAAAGAAAAGCAAAGCACCATCATATTGAAACCCCTCTCTTGTCACAACCTTGATTGTGAGGATATGATACCTCAATAGATTGCAAATAAAAATAAACCATGAAATTCACTTATATATAAACTAGTTTTGAGTGATGAAGATGGAAAAAATAATAATTTAAAAAAGACATAAAATGATAGTCAGAGTCATTTCAGGTTACCCGTTAAATATTTTTATCTCATTACGAGGCTACAATAATAGGATAAAAAGTAAACAAAATAAATTATGAAAGTTAATTCTAAATAGGTACAATATTAAACAATAAAATAAAAAAAAGGAGTCAATCAAGTTAATCTGACAACTCATGATATGTATCACAAATGTACGATAACTTAATAAAAAATAAATATAATATTAAATAATTGAATAAAATAACATTAATAGAAAGAAAAAGCAAACCAAAAAAAAAAAGTAAAAAAGAAAAAGCAAACCACCATCACATTGGAACCCCCCACTCTTTGAAGTTATGGTTGAAATGTCTTATCGTTGCTAGAGCTTAGACTGCACTAGAACGCTAACCTGCACTACCTTGTAGGCTAATAAAAAAATAGCAAACAAAAGAGATAGGCGATAATAATTACAAAGAAACAAGAAAAATTGATACTCAAGTCTTGAACTCGATTTGGGCCCTGTTTGGCATTGCTGCCGAATCTTTTTTTTGCTATTTTTTGTTTTTTTTTTTTCATTTTAAAAACCGGCGGTTAATGTTTTTAGATTATTTTGATGTGATGATGTCAAAAATAATTTAAAAAAATAAAAAAAATCATTTTAATGTATTTCGGCATAAAAAGCACTTTGAAAAACAACAGCAACCACACTCCCAAGCACCCCCTTGATTCATTAAAACCAGACATTTTAGTAATCTATTTTAAACTACAAGCAACCATAACATTCGAGTCATAATATTTTTTTAAATCAACAAAGTAAATGAATCACCATATTATATCAAAATATTTTAGTAATTAACAATAAGAGTCATAATATTTTTTTAAAATCAACAAAATAAATGAATCACTATGTTATATCAAAAGTACAAGGAAAAAAATATTGACAATATATTTTTTTGGATTTGAGAAAATTATATCTTCTAGAAAACATCCTTTGAAGATCCAAGTAAACGAGTAAAACCATATAAGAATAGTCAGAGATGCAGGTGAATAATATTTTATCCATCTCTTTAATTTTTATAACATGCAGCAAAAATAAATAAATAATTAATTTATTTTAAAAAAATATTTTTGATATTATCATATAAGAATATATAAAAACATCATATTTTTCTAATTTAAAATAAAAAATAATAATAAAAAATCCTTTTTTTTAAATACTTTTAAAATAAAATTACCGATCCACCCCTTGATTCCTAGCTCCCGCCCACAGGCACTCTTCATCAATATTATTACAATTTAGCATTTGAAATTATAGCCGTGGATGGTTTTTAAAATTATAATAAAATAATGTTTTACAATTTCAAAAAATATTTTTTAAATGTATAGTTTGTGATTATTTTTTAAATTATAAAAAAATTAAACAAAAACACAAAGTCGAAAGGCAACCACCCCTCAACGAATCTCCCTGACTAATCCACGCGGGCAATCTCGTTCATTATCTTCCACCGCGCGCATCGTATCCAGCACCGCTTCAATGACCCTTCCTTCAAATCAAAAACCCACAAGAAAAAAACCACTCGCTTCAATTCTCCGATCTCGATCAAACCAGAGCAGGACGTAGCCAGAGAGTCTGGACATGGGTGTACCGGCGTTCTACAAATGGCTCGCAGACCGATACCCGCTATCAATTTCGGATGTGATCGAAGAGGAACCTCAAGAGGATTCGAATGGAAACTCTATACCAATCGATGTTTCAAAGCCTAACCCTAATGGTATCGAGTATGACAATATGTATTTGGATATGAACGGGATTATCCATCCCTGCTTCCATCCTGAAGGCAAGGTACAATTTAGTAACTTATACTTGTACAGTTTTGTGAAATTCTAGCTTCTCAGGGTTTTGTTTTTTTGTATTTGTAATTGAATTGTTGTTACCTTTTGATGGTTATTGTTCGCTGCAAACCTATAACCTATACAGATTGTAAAGTTTTAGTTAGAGTTTAAAAGGTTTTTTTTCCCCTTGTGTGTGTGGATGCAGTTGTTGATTTTGATAGATAGTGTTTAAAATGAACATGCATTCATAGTCTTACACATGTTACAGGGTTTCGTTAAGGTTTATAAGATGTAATGTTTTTGTGTGTTATTAAATGGTGTCCATTTTTCATGGTTAGTATTGAATGGAAGCATATATTTTACGCAAGTTGTAGAATTTTATGTTGTAAGATTTGAAAGAGGAAATCTTTGTTTTTGCGTGTGTGAATTAATTGTTGTCAATTTTGAAGGTTTGGGATTAAAAGTTTTTTTTTTTGTAGTTTCTGTGTGTAACTGAACAAGTTGATTGATCTCTTTCTTTTTATTTTATTCACAGCCCGCACCTGCTACTTATGATGATGTGTTCAAGTCGATATTTACTTACATTGATCATTTGTTTGCTTTGGTTCGTCCAAGGAAACTACTTTTTATGGCAATTGGTAGGGTTATTGTTTATTTGTATTTTATTAATCGGTTTTGGTATTTGTTGAATTTAGAATCATTTGAAGTTCATTTTTTTTTCCTGGGATAATCGTAGATGGGGTTGCTCCTAGAGCTAAAATGAATCAGCAACGGCTGCGACGGTTTAGAGCTGCAAAAGATGCTGCTCAAGCAGTAAGATTGAGATAATTTAATGGTTTTTTTAGTGGTCCTCTTTTGTTGGAGTGGTGAACCTAGTATCATTTTATTATGATGTATGTAGGAAGCTGAAGAAGAAAGATTGAGGAAAGAATTTAACGCTGGGTGGGAGCTTTTATCTGTTAAAGAAAAGCCCGAAACATATGATTCTAATGTTATCACTCCTGGCACTAGATTTATGGCTGCCCTTTCGATTGCACTTCAGTATTATATACAAAGTAGATTGAATCATAATCTGGGATGGCAGAATACCAAGGTGTGATGGATGCTCTCCTTTTGCTTAGTTTGTTATAGACTGGATCATTCCTCGTCTTTGGAGTAATCCCTTCTGTATCTTTTGAATATACATTTGGCTTTTCAGGATACTTTGTGTTCTCTAAATTTATTTATGGGGCTGCATTGGGTGATTATTTGAAGGTTATTCTTTCTGATTCAAATGTTCCTGGTGAGGGAGAGCACAAAATCATGTCTTATATAAGATTGCAACGCAACCTTTCCGGTTTCAATCCAAACACACGCCACTGTCTGTATAGTCTGGTGAGTGTGTTTCTGATTTTAGGCATCTCATATCCTTTCGTTTTATTATTTTGGCATCTAAATGCTAATCCTATGAAAATATTTTGTTTGTTGTCAGGATGCAGATTTGATTATGCTGTCTTTAGCCACACACGAGGTTCACTTTTCCATATTAAGAGAGGTTTGCGGCTCATGTATCCTAAAGTTTGCATCCTTTCTCCATCAATTATTGGTCAGTCATAAATTTTACATGCATCAATTGTACAGATGGTTACACTTCCTGGGCAGCAGGATAAATGTTTTCTCTGTGGTCAAGCTGGTCATCTTGCAGCTGAATGTTGTGGTAAGCAAGGAGATGATGCTTTAGATTGGCATGTGGTAGATGATACCCCAATTCACAAGAAGAAATATCAGGTTGAAGAACTGACATCAATTGTTTCCATTTGTTTCCATCTTGCTGTAGTATTTCTAAGCTGTCTCCTTATTTGAACAGTTCCTCAACATCTGGGTGTTGCGAGAATATTTGCAATATGATCTGGACATTCCGAGCCCACCATTTGCAGTCGACTTTGAACGAGTAGTGGATGACTTTGTGTTTATGTGTTTTTTCGTTGGCAATGACTTCCTTCCGCATTTACCAACATTGGAAATTAGGGAGGTATGTAAGTAACAAGCAATGGTTATACGAAGAAGTTTGGGACTGAACAAGATGCAGAGTTCCATTCGTTTAGTTTTTCAGTGATCAACTCTCGACAAACAATTATTAGAGATGAGGTGGTTTTTGTTTTGTAGCTTGTTTGTGTTGCTCTGCTTCTAGTTCGTTTGGATGCTTTTTAGCTAATATCAAGTGACATTGATAATCTTTTATTTTCACATCTCTTCTCTACTTTTTACAATGAAATCTTTTCTTCTTTTTGTCAATGAAAAAGAAAGATATTGATATTTTTAGTTATATTGGCCACAGTTTTGTTTTGAAGTGCTGTTGCTTCATGATTTTCACTTTGCTGTTCTTCCTGGTGCTATCTATACTATATGTTGATTCTTCATTTCTATCCACTTCATCATCACGTCCTTTCCTGATTCAGGGTGCTTTAAGCTTACTGATGCATATTTATAGAAGGGAGTTCTCTGCTATGGGTGGTTATCTTACTCTCGCGGGTGAGGTAATTTTTCATTTTTATGTTCTCTACAATACTTGTGCCTTTGACTATGCTCTGGAATTGGTTTATGTGTCTTCTTATATTAAATATGTTAAAGATTTGGAATACTGCAATAGCATAATTTTATATTGTGCATCCATTTTTTTCATTTATCACAATGATGGTCAGGTGGAAACTGTACATAACACTTGAAAATTTAGATTAACATTGTTAATGACGGTCTGTTCATTCTTGTTTTTTTCCTCCCCCCTTTGCTCTAACTCTTCAAAGACAAGTGTCATTCTCCTTTTAGTTTAGATTACTTCTTTCTTTAATCAAGTGTACTTGCTCAATAAAATCTGCTAATAAAAATTAATAAATAAGTTGTAGACAAGAACTTCCATTAGAGTGTGCAGGGAGAGATTTTTTTTGCTTGTGAGTGATGATGTTTTAAGATTCTGGTGAGTGTATTGTTTCTAAAAATACTCAGATTCATCCAAGTTTTCTAACTTTGGACCTGATTTCAAACTCATTTAGCCCTTCCATTTCATCCTATAGCCATCTGAATTGATGTGGACCACTTGAGACAAGTAGATATCAATGATAACATGAGATTTTTGCTTTATGTTTGCTAGAAGATATCATTCTAAATATTATAAAGTTCATACATTATCGATGCATTTGGTTCTCTCCAATTAGAATTAGATCTTAGATGCCCAAGTCCACCCTCTATTTTGCATCTCTTTTATCATACTTATTTGTTTGGAAATTGAATTCAGGTTTGGCTCATTTTATATTCTTGTATTTCTAGAATGATCTACTTGCTAAACATATGCTATAATATGCAGTGGGTTCTAGCCAAGATAGAGGCTTTATAGCCTGTCTTGTCCCTTTATTCTAAACCACTTTATTTATTTCTCCTTTTCTCTCAAAGAAGTTCCTTTCTGGTTCTGAAAGTCTTGGCTAGAATAATCTTTGAATTAGCTATTGCTCTTTGTCACCAATATCATGAAATAGGTACATCTCTCTTCTGGATTTGCCAAAAAAACTTGTTCTTCAGTGCTTCTTTCCCCTTGAAAATCACTATGGCTTGTATTTCATACTTTTTATGCGGCTTTGTTGGTTACTTTCAGGGAATGATTTTGCTCCATTATTGCAAGCATATGTTCTAATAAATGCTCTGATTGCAATTAGCTTTTTGTGTACAGGTTTTCCTAGATAAAGTAGAACACTTTATTCAGTCTGTTGCTGTTTATGAGGAGCAAATTTTTCAGAAGAGGACTCGTATACAACGGGTGCTTTCTTTTTCCATGCATGGACATATTATATTCTTCAGCTCTCATTCTATGGTCCAATGCAAACATCTGCATTTATTTTTATTATTTATTGTTGGTAATAACATGCTCACTTTTTTGACCAACTTTTTCGATAGAAATATCATATGCATAGATGACAATTTATGTAAAATATTGGCAATGATTTAACTTTAAATTTGCTAGATACAGCAGGTAGGATGCTGGCCTTAAAATGGAAACCCATATGCCGCTCCTGATTTTTTTATTAGTAGAAGTATTAGGTTCTGTGAACCATTAGAAAATTTAAGATGCACTCTGAAAATTGTTCTCGTGATAAGATTTTTGCTTTGTGTGCTAGAGCTGAAGAATTTTAGGGGATTCCCTTTTATTTTTTGGAATGCTTAGTTCTATAAGATCCACACCGAATTTTTATACACATAGTGCAAAACAGACTTTATGAATTCATCTTTCTATTTTTATTCTATGGCAAATTTTGAGTTTTGGAGTCATATACATATACCGTGCTGTTTGGTTATCCTTTTGTTTGTAATCCATTTTCAGGCTTTCAATAACAATGAAGAGATGAAACTCAAAGCTAGAAGAGAGTCCTCTGAAGTGATACAAACACCAGTTGTAGATAAGGTTTGTGCCTATAATATTTTCATTTGATGACATGGATTTAAATAAATGTGTTGTGTTCTGCATTTGCCTGCAAAAAAAAAATGTTTAGGATCTATATTAAACAAAAACGAACTAATTATCAATTCCTTACCAGTTAGTTTTTGACAGCTACCTCAATCCTCTCTCATTTTTTGGACTTCCTTCTCCATATATATACACAAAAGCTCGTTAGAGGAGTTGATGCTTGAGACTATTTCTAATTTTTCAAGACAGGATGTTGGTCATAACTCTTCAAGAGAAAGGAATACAAAAATAATTTCGTATGATTCCCATGTTGTGTTTGGTGGCCTAAGAATTTTTCTTTTCTTAATAGGTTTTTTATGATTTAAAAAATAATGATTGCCTTCTAACTGGTAAATCTGTAACTTATGGTTGCGCCTTAAATTCTTTGTCATCAGAGGTATATTTTTTGTAGATAAACAACAAAGATTATTTTGGTTCAGTAGTGTCTTAATATTGAATATCCACTTGCTCTAGCAGGCTCGTTCTCTGTTTGATTTTTGCAAGTTTGCTTATCCATGGCCTTGCATCTTGTGGGCCAACTGAGGACAATGTTAGCCCATTTGAAGGCTAGTCTTTTGTCTTTCTGGTTGTCCATTTTCCTGGTATAAAATTTGGTTTATTTTTTTCTTGTCAGGTTAAATTAGGGGAGCCTGGATACAAAGAGAGATACTATGCTGAGAAATTTGACTTATCAAATCAAGAGGAGATTGACAAAGTTAGAAAGGAAGTGGTAAGTTGTTTATTCCTAATCATGCAATCAGAACCCTAGCATATCCATATAGATTATTATCTGCATTTTCTCTTGGTAGCAAGATTCTGTGTGTTTACAGTAGTTCATGGCAACCTTCTTTCTCCCCCCACCAATCCTTCCGCTCCTTAAGAACTCCTGGACGCCAATGTCAAAGCTGCAAGGTTGCTTGTATGTTTCTAATTATATCTTGTTTACTGTAGTTATGTGCTCTGGTCTTCATTACAAGATCCCTTGGCATGATGAAGTATATTTAGATGAGCCTATCAATCACCCTTTTTAATTGATACACACCGGGGTGGTTTTTGTTATAGTTATTGGATTAAATGGCTGACCTTGAGAGCTACTAGTCTCACTGTTGTGCTATCAACTCGATGTTGGCTTCGTGTTTCCAGTTCCTAAGAGTTCATTTATTAGTTTATCTGGATGATCTTTGGGTGTCATTAGTCTTACTGCTGTGCTATCAGCTTTTCGTTTCCAGCCTCTAAGAGTACATTTTTTTCAATAAATGATTATGCTCTTCATTGTGATTGTGTTTGTTTTATTATGATCTCAAGCTCCATTTTTTTTCTCTACCTTGACATTTTGAGATTTCTTAATTTATATTGACTTTAGTTTGAAGGTGTAATATAACAAGGTGAGCTTCATAGATTTACATTAAAAAAATAAGGTTGCTTTTGGAAAATCAAGGAATTTTGCATGTTTTTCCTTGTATGAGAACACTATTATGTACTATCTTAACCATAGGAAAAAAAGAAAGTAATGAATAGATGCAGAAAGTCAGTTGCTTGTCATCATAACAAATAGAAATCTGGCGTGACAGAAAAGTTGGATGAGGAAGCATGCGGAATATGGTTTCTGGAGTATAAATTTTTTGTTATGTTGCTAATGATTCCTTTTTGGTCTCCCCTGTCCCTATCACTAGTTTTCCGTACTACCATTCATGTATCTGAAGAAAATGAAAATAACATTTGATGTTGTTCATGCAGGTATTGAAGTATGTGGAAGGTTTATGTTGGGTCTGTCATTATTACTATCAAGGTGTTCGCTCTTGGCAATGGTCAGTTCAATAACAGCAGAAACTAGAAAGTCACTATACTTTTTTTCACTGGCTATTTAAAGTTTTTTATTGAAGTTTCAAGCACAAGCATCTGTCCAAACATACAAACCTAAATATGAATGCATTATATTTTGAAGCTCTATACATGAGTAAAGAAATAATGGAAAAGTGGACAATAAGTTCATTTGAAGTTGAGAACTATAGTTCTATTTGTTTTGAAGGTGGTTTTGACCCAGAGCTCTTAAGCATGTGACCTACCAAATAATCATTTTTTTATGGCTTGTGACACCTAAATCTAACTTTTCCATCTCTCTGCTCATCAAATGGACAAAAAAGGCTTCCATTCACTCTTTAAGCTTATATGTTTCGGTTCTTTACTGCAATTAGTTGAACTTAGAATTCTCTGTTCTCTGTTTCAGGTTTTATCCATTCCATTATGCTCCATTTGCTTCAGATATTAAGGATCTGGGTCAGGTGGAAATTACCTTTTGTAATGGGGAGCCATTCAAACCCTTCGATCAACTTATGGGAACCCTACCACCTGCAAGGTTTTTTTTTTTTTTTTTTTTTATGACAACTCCTTGTGATTTCAATTTTAATTTGAATATCCTGTGCTGAGTGCCATGCTTTGTGCGTACTTCAGTTCTAATGCTTTGCCAGAAGAATACAGGAAATTGATGACCAATCCATCCTCACCAATTCATAGATTCTTTCCCTCAGGTAAAAGAATTGATTGAAGGATATTGATTAATTTACCTCAGGGAAGTGTTTATCATCTTCGCAAGATTAACCGGGTTTCTTTATTGTGGACAGATTTTGAAATTGACATGAATGGCAAGCGCTTTGCTTGGCAGGTAAATTATTCTGTATTGGTTATCAATACATATGTTTTAATTATACTTTTTTTTTAATCAACTGATTATAGTTGCCTTCATTTATTGGAAGCTAGGGTGTAGCCAAATTGCCATTCATTGATGAGAGGAAATTACTTGCCCAAACGAAGAAGCTTGAATGCACTTTAACGGTATTTAGGCTTTTTAAAGTAGTATAATTTCATTCATAGTAAACTATTTTTTAATTTCTCTTCTATGGGCTGACCATTTTATTAGAGGCTTTTCACTCTGCACATGTTCCTTGCTCTCTTTGGATGTTGAGCTATTCTGTTGGAGGCCTTTACTCTGATATTTTCAGTGATTTGAAAACGAAAAGTATGCAATTAAGATTTGGGAAAACATATATAATGGAGAAATGCCACTGTCTGAGAGACTAGTTTTGTGCAAAGAGAAGGATTTGTGATGTGATATTTTAAAAAACCTGTTGAGATTCCTAGTTAAAATGCATTTCCACTTGTTTAGATTCTAGGAGGCAATATCAATTTAAATAATCATTTCAGAGAAAAAATATTTATTTGTTACAGTTGTGTTTTTGTCACCAAAGTTTCATAAAGTTTATTTCCTATGTTACTGTAATGAAGGTTGGGTCTGTAATCATAAACTTATATTCCTTTTGTTAATCGAGGAATTATCAACTCATTTATCTTTGTTACTTGTATAACTTTTTAATAGTCAATTGCTAACTTTTGTATTTGAACAGATCCATTTTGACCTTTGAGTGATTTCCGTACCAGATGGAAAAGTTTTTTAGTTTCTGATATATCCTCCTGCACTTAAATTTCTCCTGAAATTTTATTTGTAAGCACCAAGGGTAGTTTAGAGTTGGCAGTCAGTTTTGTTCACACCCCTATAATGGGTTTGATCCTTCAGAAGCTAAACCTTGCTGTTTTTTTGGCATATCAGTCTTCTTTTTAGTTTGGATGTCAAGTGTGTTAATTTTTTATTTGCTATTTGCTATTTGCAGGAGGAAGAGCAGGTCCGGAATAGAGTGATGCATGATTTGCTATATGTTCATCCTGTTCATCCATTGGCTCAACTAGTTATTTCATATTATGAACAGAACTATCATTTATCCGAAGGTGAAAGATTTGCTTGGGAAATTGACACAAGAGCCAGGTCAGTTGGTCTTAATGTTGATTGATCTTTTAGTTTGAGGTTGTCAAATCATTATTTATGTGTGCTGGCTTTATCATCTCATTTTGTGCTAACCTATTTCAGTGGGGGAATGAATGGTTATCTTTGGTTATATGAGAGAAATGTGCGGAGAAGTGTTGTCCCCTCTCCTATACCTGGATTGCCAGCCTTAGAGGATAACCAAGTCTTGTAAGTTCCAACCTTTTCAAGTGCTGTTTTGATAAGCTGATTGATCCTTGGTGTAATGCTCTGTACTGTTGTTTTGCAGAAATATCACATATCTAAATCCTATATGCCGTAGACACATCCCAGAAACTCCTGAGGGTGTAGCCATACCTGAAAAGGTACGTGAGCTCTGGATGCTTGTAAATTTGGTTTATTTTGATGCAGGCAGAAGGGCATAAAATTCCTGTCAACTAATGATGTGGCAGCGATTTTATTCATGAGTAAAATAATGTAATAGTGTTATGGCGTTTCGTAGTATAAAGTTTGCTGGAGCAGTAAATTGGGATTCTTCTGTGAAAATTAATTGGCCAAGGTCTTTATTAACAATCTTTCGACTTGGCATTAGCCATGTTTTTCAAAGGTATTGCTTGGCAGCAAACTGGAGGCAGTCCTTGTGTTCAAGGAAATTGACATGCAAGTTTCTGAATTGAGTTTTGTCACGGTAGTCGCTGGTTTATATTTTTGGAAGTTGCCCCCTGCAAATGGGTCCAAGGGCTGGTGCAGTTGTAATATGATGGTCATGTTAAATTTGCAAGTGCAAGGATTCTCATATGTTGTTTCGTTGAATATATTTTCTTTGGATAATGTGTTGTGCCATCATAGAGTTTGATGGTAGCTGGTGATTTGACCTCACAAATTTCCATGGTTAATTTGAGGCATGTTCTTGCTATTTGCAGATCGTAAAACCTATAGATCTTAAACCATTCCCTACATTATGGCATGAAGATAGTGGTCAGAGACAGCAAGGCAGGGAAAGGTACAAATGGGTTTTCACATCTTTGCAATGATTGATTTGTGTTGGTGTGTAATGTTTGGGTGGTTAGTTTGAATATGGGTGACTTTTGTTCATGTTGCTCAATTTATAAGTGGAGAAAGGAAGGGATTCGTTGATATCCTTTTCTCTCTCTGGAAAACATAGATTGTAGGAATTTTATAGGTTAACATTAAAACTTAATGTTATTCTTCTCTTCAGTAGCCTAATTCACATGTTCTCTCTGTATTACAGGCCACAAGTACCTCGAGCAATCGTTGGCCCCGTCTTGGGGGAATCAGCTCATCGTCTTGTCAGGAACACCCTTAATATCAAACCAAATGGTTCATCCTCTAGAGTGTTTGACCAACAACTATATCGTAATATCCCTAGCAATTACACCTTCAACAGATCAAGACCAGCTGGACCAGCTGGTTATGGAAGGGGGCTTAGGGATGATTCAAATTATCATTATGCACGACATAGTAATCAGCAAGGCCCAATGAGTGATCCGAGGTATCCTTCATCGTCAAATGGTGTGCAAAGCAACCGACACAACTTTAGTACTAAAGACAGAGTACAGTACCATCAACAGTATCATAAATTGAGTACTGGGGTGTCTGCTCTGACTGAAGAAGAAAATGTCAGAAGCAGGGCACCTGCAGTGATCTCACCTCGAATGCCGAATCCAGGATACACTCCAAACTTACCAAACCAGGTCGAGCAGAACACAGGTCTACTTCCATCACCACTCACGAAATGGATCATCAAAACAGCTGCAGGAAACACTGGAATGGACGACTTCATACAAGAACCAACATCGATGGGTCCAAATGAGAAGCAGGTGAAGCAGGATAATCAGGTTAAGACACTAGTAGCCCAGGAGACAAATGAGAAGCAAGATGATCAGGTTAAGACACAAGTAGCCCAGGACACAATTGAGAAGCAGGATGATCAGGTTAAGACACAAGTATCCCAGGAGACAAACGAGAAGCAGGACGACCAGGTTAAGACACAAGTATCCCAGGAGACAAACGAGAAGCAGGACGATCAGGTTAAGACACAAGTGACAAACGAGAAGCAGGATAATCAGGTTAAGATACAAGTAGCTCAGGAGACGGCAGATATTCTAGCTGAGGAGACATCATATTCAAAACAGTAGTAAAATTGTAGATTTGGTGAATCTTGCATATGTTTGCCACACCCGCATTGCAGGGGCAATGTATGCTCATTTAAATCTTTGCATAAGCACAAGTTTTTGGCGAATTTACTTGGTTTGGGCAACAAGAGTCACAGAAACTATTCCTGCAAGAGCTCGTGGATGTTAAAGAGTTTAATATAGTGAACAGTGGTCTTTTTGAGATCCACTTTTGATTTGGTGCGAGTTATGCATCTCACCTCATTCATGTCGCAGTTGCTTTCTTCCACATTTTCCGATTGTCATAGAAATCTGTATCATACAAATGTTTGGTCGTAATCGGGCATCTATCAGTCTTATAACAGGAAGAATCAGAAATGTCGTCAATATGTACTGTATTTTGCATGCAGAGGCAGGAGAGAGAAAATGAAGGGGAAAATTCAATCGGTCATTGAAATGTCTCTGATCACCTGTAATCATACGCGTTGTACTTGAAGAAAAAGAATATAATTGAAAATTATTCTAGATGTTGATTTGAGTATTTTTATTTGTCGGAATATATTGCATGCGTCATTCAAAACTCGCGTGAGCATGAAAACGGATAGTGTATCCTTTAATACGTCAATAATAATTCAGTAGAATAAATATTATAAAAATAATAAATTATCGTGACACTTATGTAGACAACCTTTCAATTTTATCTTATTGGGGGCATATCCGTATTTAGTCATTTTAAAAATGTTAAATTCTTGTGGCACCCCTCCCAACAAAAGCTGTTTCTTGTCTTTTTTGAGGGATAAAATGATTATTTTACTGTGTAAAGAAATATAAAAAAAATCAATAAACCGGACCGGACCGAAAATATACAATTATCGTGAAACCCCTCTATCTAGTAGGTTTTTTTGTCTTTTTTGAGGGACAAAATTATTATTTTACTGTGTAAAAAGAAAAAAACTAGTGAACCGGTGAACCAAACAAACTGACCAAAAAACTGAGCATTATTATTGTAGTCTATAATGATTTATTTCACCGTGAGCAATAAATATAACCGCAAACTTTTTTAGCTTTTAGATAATTGAGAGGATTTAAGATATTGTAAAAATATTAAAATATTGATTTATTACTTTTTATATGACAATAATTAACAAAATAATAGTTACATTATTCAAATTCAGCAATGTGTCTGCCTATTATTTTATTTTATTATTTAAAAAATAAATAAAATTAATCTTCGTTATTAGTCTAGCCTTGCTTTGAATGGTATGTTTTAAATGACCCAGGTCGATCCAAGCATGCCGTGATAATAAATAGATGGAGATTTATATAATAAATTTTATATTTAAGTTTGATATATATCTCTTATAAAAATATAAAATAATTAAAATTTTATTCACTCGTATATATTTATATAATACGATTTTCATGAATAAAATTTCCTCAAATTAAAAAAAAAAGAAAGATCGTCCCGCTCTCTCTCTTACATGGAAGCATTCTGTTTTTGTTATGGGCAACACAACCACGTAAGCAAGAAGTTGATCAAAAGCTGATAAAATGTGGGAATGTGGTATCAGACTCCAAATGACAGTTCTTATGGCAGTTACCCAAGTATCATGCTTTAGCTGGCAGTTCCTATGGCAGTTCTTAGCTTTAAATTCTGTAATTGTTAAGTTAATTCCATGTCATGTAACCGTTATTTCCATTAATATGTAGTAGTTGAGATAGTGCAGTAGTGGCGCCATCTTTGCAGGAGTCTCTAGGCGAGATGCATGTTTAATGATGTACAGAAGAAGAGATAAGGAACTAACTTAGCAATAGAACCTGAAGATGAAGAGATACAGAAGTCAAAAGATGATTTTTTGATTGAAGGATTCGATTCAGAAAACTTAGATGTCCATTTCTAAATGTTCTACTCTATTTGCAAACATTTTTGTTTCGAATGAATTTCAAATACATGCAATTCAGCATAGCATAAGAAAAAAACCCTCACCATTTACTATTGCAGAAAATACCCTGACAAGAGCAGAACAAAGAAGAAGAACAAGGTCCCATATATCACAGTAGCCTTTTGACCAGAAGTAAGTGCATTGCCTCCTAATCCATACTGCTGGTTCTGTGCAAACCCAGCAATCTCCACACTTTTACTCTCGAAGAAAGTCTTTGCAGCACCACAAGTTGAACAGCTCCAATCATCAGGTAGCTTGTCAAACTGAAACCCTGGTGGTATTGGATATGATGGGTCACCAACTGCCTCGTCATATTTGTAGCCACAAGACCTACACTCGTAAATCCCAGTGTTTAAAACTGCAAACTTCTCTTCTAACCTTCTCTTATCGAGCTTTGGTTCTTGAATTCCTAGAAAAAACACTATTATTTCAGTATGTTTTTTTTTTTAATTTAATTTAATTAGTAGTTTGCGTAATCTTGTAAGAAAGTTTTGTTTATAATTTTTTTTAATGATTATATTATCGATCATATTTAAGGAAAGGAAGCTACGGTTGACTTGGACACGAGACAGAAGTAATAATCTGCGTACCCAGAAAAGCTGACTGGGAATCACAATGCTGAAATGGCACGATCTAAGTGGATCAAAGAAGTCACTCCTCCCACAAACAATGACGTGGCACAAGTCTTTCTCTCCTTTAGTTTTATGTGCAACTTCCTCTCCTATTTTCCAAAATTACCAACCAGATCTTTCTTGGTGTCCTTTAATGTAGTTCCTATTGTTGTTCAAAAGTATCAATCTTGTCCTCCAACAAATAATATTATAAGTTAAGTACAGTTGTTTCCTTTAGAGCATCTGCAGCTAGGATCCTATCCTCACATGCAAAAGTAAAATAATAATTCTTTACCTATTTTTTCTTCATTTTGATGCTGCAATGAGAATACCATTTGCACATGTAAAAATGGCATCCCCTTCCCGAGCTGCTATTTGTAGCGGCTCGGGACATAGAGCTAAAAAAGGTGGCCCCACCTTGGGGCCACTTTTATATATATATATATATATATTAGAAAATAATATAATTATATCAAAAATATTTATATTTATTTACAAATACCTTAACAAGAGAGTAAAAATTTATATATAAAATTAATAATTATATTATTGGAGGGTTTTTTTAAAAACATTCATGTAATTATATAACTTATTTCTATTAATTATATAATCAATTATATAATTAAACTACATACAAAATAATTCTACTATATTTAAAATAATAATAAAAAATAGCTCTCCAAAATGGTTTTTACCATTAAAGCACATATCAACAAAAAAATTATATACACACTATTCAAAAAATTATTTTAAAAATTTATCTCTCCAAAATAACTTTTATCATTAAAATTACCCTTATTATTTCAGGATACTTGCAGACGTAATAGAAAATATTAACATATAACAACAGAGAGATTGTTTCTTCTTCTTTCAAGGACTAAATTGCAGTTTAGTTTTCCTGTTTTAGAATTATAAAAACCATTTATTATATTTTATAAAAAAGTGAAATATACTCTCAATCTCTAAAAATCCTGTCTTCTGTCATCAATGTCCTTTCCTTCTCTGTCTCGCCTGTGATGTGCCCATCTTGGATCTTCCTCTCTTGATTCCAAAAACCCTGAAGAAATCTCTTGTTTTCACTCTCTCCTAAACCATTTCTCTTAGATCCAACAACCCTTTGATAATTTTTGCTGAATTGCTGGATCCAATTCTCTCTGATCACTGGTGCCTGACTATCTCTCCATTCTTCTCATAAAGGTCCATTCGTTATTCAGTTTTTGTATAATTACAGTCGTTTATGTTGTAATTCAGAATAAATTTGTGGGTTTAATACACAATTATAGTGAATTAGATTTGGGTTTTGTGTTTATGAATGTGTAGATTTGGATTTGATCCTGTTTTTTGAAGATTGACACTTGTTGAAGATAAAAGAGGATTTTTGAACTCTTGGGATTGGATTGGTTTGATAAAAATATGGCATCTAATGTGCCTCCAGGGGCACCTCGACAACCACCACCGCCTAGTTATAACCCAAATTATCAGCAAAACCCGAATATTTTATCCGATAATTTTCAGAATTTGAATCTCAATCGGCCCTCTTCCATGCCGAATGCAGCTCCTAGGCCTTCTCCATTTGGCCAACTACCGCCATTTCCCTCCCCAGCTCCCTCACCACAATTTTCCCGGCCTGGTGCACCACCTCCTGGTGTTGTCCCTAGATCTTCAGTGCCTCCCTCGGGATTTCCTCCATCCACTTTCCCCCCAAATGTTGTTCCTGGTAGACCTACTGGCCCGCCTTTCAGTCAGCCTCAGCCTTTTGGATCCAGACCGCCACCTGGGTCATTCCCTTCTTCTGCAAGTAGTGGTCCGGCAACGGGTCCTGTCTCTGGTGTACCACCTCATGGCCCACTTGCACGGCCATTGGGTTCTCGCCCAATTCCTGCTGCACCATCCCCTTCGCCTTTGAGTATGCCCCCTTCTAGCTCATTTGGTATGAGTAATGGGCCACCAGCATCAGCATTTCAGAGTGCACCGCGTTTTCCTCCCCCTGCTAGCGATCCGCAGCAACCGCCTATGGGTCCTCCACCAACAGTGGGGATGGCTCGTGCACCCCTTCAAAGCATGCGCCCTTTAATGGGTAGTTCGGGGCCGGCTGCTCCTTTTTCAGCACCACCTCAAGGGACACCGTTTTCATCTCAGCAAGGGATGGCTCCACCCCCAGTAGGTTCTCCTTTTGCATCACAGATGCAATCGCAGTCTGTAAGTTTGTTAAAATTTCACAACCTGCAGTCAGTGATTGGAAAATCTCAGTTGTCATGTAGTTTCCATTTTGAATTTATTTTAACTTCAGTGTTTCACAATTGTTTGAAATTCAAGTAAACTATAGCTCTCTTCTAGCAATGTTGATAGCTTCAAAATTATTATATTGAAGATGTTTTGTACTTTACTTGGGATTGCATTGAATAAAGATTCAACCTCATGGCTCCATTTCGCTTTACAAAATTGGCTGGAAAAAAAATTATATAAACCAATCATGAACTTGAATAGGTTGGAGGAATAGAATGCTTTGTTATGTAATACAAAATGAAAGGAAACAAAAACATGCATTGATATACGTCTACTACTTTAGACTACATAATAAAATGTTTTGATTGTTTTGAAATATGCTACACTGAGAGCGAAGGCTTACTCTGGTGGTATGCATTATTTCATCAAGTGATAAGAAACTGATATAGGAGCTTATGAGTTTCTTAATTGGAAATTTTGCAGGTTCTGGTGTCTTATTAACTTTAAAACATTCTTGTAACAATGTATATTAAATGTGGTGAATGATTTTTTGATGTATCTAGGCGAGAAATTTTATAACAGATAGTTACCCCATAGGAGAGAGGTATGCAGAAATATTTTTATCATTTTTGGTGGGACTGAATGTGATTCTCTCATTTCAAAGTGAGCAATGGAGTAGCATAAAATTTCTTGTATCAAGGTGGCCAGATTCTTAGCTGAGGAAATGATGCTGATGCCTTTTTTCACAGCTTTTGCTGTGCTGCTACACTTTAACCTAAGAGATACAACTGGTTTTTAGGGGCCGGACAAAGAAAGTTGAAGCCCATAATCAGATAGAACCTTAGCTTACAGCTGAACTGAGTAGATTTCCAGCAGCCTGGGTGTGTCTAATTAAAGAAAACCATTGCTGACAGCTGAACTGAGTAGATTTCTAGCAGTGTGGGTGTGTCTAATTAAAGAAAACCATTACTGACAGTTGAACGGAGTAGATTTGCAGCTGCTTGGGTGTCTAACTATAGAAAACAGCTTGAATGTCTTCTGACTTTACAAGTATAAGGACATAGACATAGATGATAGGAAGAAGATATAAGAAAAGAATAGAGGATGAAGAACTAAAAAAAGAGAGAAGAAAATAAGGGAAGGCTGTGTGAGAGGAGATAAGAAGGGGCTAGGCAGCTTTATGGAATTCTAGTGTTTTGAAATCTTTGGTTCATTTGGATGAAAAAAAGTGCAGGAATGTTTGTCTTAAAGTTATTCAGAGAGATCGGAGTGCTCTTATAGCTTGAAATTGTGTTAATTTCTTTTCAGTTTGGAGGATGTCTTCTCCTAATTAATCTTGTACATTTTCTTTCCCCCCTCTCTTGTCCTTCAAAAAGAAAGACAAAAGAGCAAAGTAAGGAAATATGAGGGAAAGAAGAGGGAATAAGGCAGCAGCCATCAGCTTCCAAATTCCTTTATCTGTAAAGAAAGCAAAGTTTTGTCTCTTGATAAGTGCCACCTCCTAACCAACTGATATAATGTGCACTTAATTTATCATGTGTTTGGTTTACGACAAGGTATTTATTTGAACAGTCATGGCAATGTATATCTTAACCAAACAAACTTAGTGTTTTTTTGTATGCATGCATTTTGATTATGGATTAACAGCAGAAGCAGTGGACAAGGGTTATTCTTTAATAAATCTGCTGTAAATTTTCCTTGTACTTCCACTCCATGAATTTTTCATATGCTGGTCTGCTGCCTCATTTGTTTCCTATCTACTTTAGGTAGAATATGAAAATTTCTGGTTATGACTTTTCATGGAAGAATGGGGTTATTTGTTTAAGTAGGAGGAATCCATCTCCTGCCTACAATGGGAGAAGCTTCTTGCCTGACATCACATTTGCATCTCTTTCCTCCTGCAAATTCTGATCAATGAATTTTATGGATTCTTCTAGGTAGCTCAACCTCCACCAATTCCTGGTTCCGCTCAACCACCTAGAATGTTTGGAATGCCACCACCACTACCAAATCAAATGACTGCTATTTCACCTGTTATGGGTCAAACTGGAAGTCCTCTGTTAGGAGCTTCCAAGATCGATCCCAACCAAATTCCCCGGCTCATTCCAGGTTCCTCTGTGATTCTACACGATACTCGTGCGGGGAATCAGGCCAACCCACCACCAGTATTTATTCCTGCTTGATTTTTCTATTTCTTTTATAGTGTCTCTATGTGGAATTTTGCATGTGAAATTAATTTAACCTCTGATTTATCAATCCCTCATCTGATTATTTTTCCTTTTGTAAAGCCCGCTACAAGTGACTACATTGTTACAGACACTGGGAATTGCAGTCCACGGTACATGAGGTGCACCATCAATCAGGTTATAATAAACTCTTAACATGCACAAACTTGAAGACTTTCTTTGAAGCATTTACAATTTCTGATTCTGACATTATGATCGACACCTTCAATATTTAAGATTCCATGCACGGTTGATCTGTTATCAACATCTGGCATGCCGTTGGCTTTGTTGGTTCAACCTCTGGCCCTTCCTCATCCATCAGAGGATCCTGTCCAGGTATTTACAATTTCTTTTTCCTTTATTCCATTTCTACTGCATGGCATTTTCTTCTTTCTTGAATGAAAGTAAGTTTGTTTTGTTCATTACTAGGTGAAACATTGTTTTCTACTGCAAATTTTCTTTCTTTCTTATTTCATTTACAATGTTCTCGCTATCTCATTGAAGTTTAATCCCCAACAAAAGCAATTAAAATCCTGTACCTGGCACATAATTTGGGGGTCACTGGTCCATATTATCATCATTTATAAGTATTTTTATTTGGTAAATGACTAGTAACCATTAAAAAGAGCTCGGGCCATTGCTTGCATGTTGATGATTTGTGCAATTATAATCTCACTAGTTTTTATATCACAAAAACTTGTGTTTGTAGGTTGTTGATTTTGGAGAAAGTGGTCCTGTTCGATGTTCTCGTTGCAAAGGCTACATAAATCCCTTTATGAAATTCATTGATCAAGGGAGGCAGTTCATTTGTAATTTGTGTGGTCAGTTTATGCACTGTTTATTTTTTTGGTGGCTGGAATTCTTTTTGAGTTTTAATTGTTAGGCTTTCTGAATTTTGCAAATTTTTGATTTGCTAGTTATAATGGAATTGAAATGGTTGTATCCTTCCCACTGCCTCCTGGGAGTAGTCAGTGACTGAAGACAAGAAAAAGTCATGTACTATACTTGCTGTATTTAGTTTATTCACTGATAGAACTTCTGGAGCAGTGTTGCTTGCATAAATTACGATTTGACGTTGTTTATTATTCACTTTCAAATGTACCACTTTCAGTTTTGGAGCATTGTTTTGAGATGTACAGCTTATAACTAGCGGTGTTGATGCTTTATTGATCTGTTAACAGCTACAGTACTTTATTGGTTTCATTGGCTAGTTAATTAGCTTCTGCTCACTGAACATACTGGGATGGTAGGCCACTTTACAATTTCACTCATTTGTTTTGGCAGGGTTTACTGATGAGACTCCCCGCGACTACCACTGCAATCTAGGTCCAGATGGTAGGCGTAGAGATGCTGATGAAAGGCCTGAGCTATGCAGGGGAACAGTTGAATTTGTTGCCACAAAAGAATACATGGTTTGTTTTCTCTTAAGAATTTGTGATTTTATAAAATACCATTTGCTCACGATTTCTTCTAATTGGATGCCTATGTGATTATCAATTATATATTTGATTCCTCCGTTCTGTCACTATTATTTTTCTCTGGACTACAGGATGGATTTTTATTTCTATTTATTGTCTTCTAGGTTCGCGATCCCATGCCGGCTGTATATTTCTTTCTTATTGATGTTTCCATGCATGCCATACAAACTGGTGCAACTGCTGCAGCTTGCAGTTCAATTAGTCAAGTCATTGCTGATCTTCCAGTGAGTTTTATGTCCATTTCTGAAACATTTTAGCATGTAATTTTTTAGTGTTGGTATTTTTATCGACTGGCATTGATATTATGTTGAGATTCACTTGCATTCATTTAATCATTCATGCTATTTGCAGTTATTTTTGCTGTATATAACTTACTCTAGCTCATATTTAGTAATATACCTGGATTTGCAAACAAGAAAGCAGTTTTGTTCACTAATGTATGAATTCAAAAATCCTTTGCAGGAAGGGCCACGGACAATGGTGGGCATTGCAACATTTGATTCGACAATCCATTTTTACAATCTGAAACGGGCATTACAACAGGTAAATATGACATTTTTTTCCCTGAAAATGCAATTTGATACTTTTTTTTTGTTGGAGGATGTATGGTATCTATGAAGTAAAGGATATGGATAAATAACTTTAAGTAGATTGAACAATCAGGTAGATGCTGTTTTGTGATATCTTTCTCTGCTCATACCTTTTCTGGGAGTTGTTATTAAATCTATGACCAGCATCTGACACATCATTTTATTGTACTTGGATTTCTGGTTCTGGTTAAATTTCAATTATTTTTAGAATTTCAGTGAATATTCACATAAAACATTTTGAGTGCTGATTTTGATTTTTGACACATGTTTTCAGCCACTGATGCTTATTGTTCCTGATATACATGATGTTTACACTCCTCTGCAAACTGATGTTATTGTTCAGGTTTCCGAGGTTAGCCATCTGGACTCCTATTCTTTGGTTGATCTTTTTTGGTCCAGATGGGCCAAAATATACACGCATATTGTTCAGTTATGGATTTTATGTTTAGAGATACGGACCATCTTTATTAGTTTTTAAAACTCATTTGGTTTCGTGTGTGGATTCAGTGCCGTCAACATTTAGAGCTATTATTGGATAGTATTCCAACCATGTTTCAGAACACTAGAATTGCTGAATCAGCCTTCAGTGCAGCAATCAAGGTATAGTCTTTTTTGCTAGCGGAGAATGTATATGAATTGGTTTTGGATGATATACACAAATCCTGTTAAAAATGGAAACATTGTACATGTCTTAAGTGAAGGTGAAACTTAAGTTTTGCACTGACCATGATACTCGGTCCTTTAAAATTTCCAATTTGCTTGCATGGTTCCATCCTGGAAATAGTCTTAACACAATATTTGAAATGGGGTGCTTTGGGATGCATGCATAACATAGCGCATTTGGACACACATCATGTAACTAAGCATGCATGTCTTGATAACTAAAATGGAATATACATTAACTGTCAGCATGAGCTTTTTCAGGCGCTACATTCAAAACACTGTTTTCTATCTCTTTTTGCCTTTTGGAGCGGGAACCTAATTGAATCACACTGACTGATGCATATGATGCTTCCTTCTTTCCTAGATTTGTCTTTAGATGAATAAACCTTGGCAGAATGATACATGTTCCTACGTGTCCATTGCTGCTGCTGGGTTATAGATGTCACCTAGAATCAAATGTTTTGTGCATCATGAACTTAAGAAAATATCGTCAGATATTTAGAATTTATAATCCATTATTTTCCTATTTCAGGCAGCTTTTTTGGCAATGAAAAATACCGGAGGGAAGCTTTTGGTATTTCAATCAGGCAGGCTTATGAACTTGTCATCATCTCCCCACCTTTTCTTTCTTTCCTTCTTTCAATTTTTTTTACCTGTATAAATGTACATGATTGTTAAATTTTAGTATTTTTTTATGGTAGGATGCAGTCAATAACATTCGCTCCTTGTACTTTTCTTTGTTACCGAATTAGGCATATAATTTGAGAACAGATAACAAAGTATTTTCTGTTGCTCTATGTGCTCCTGAGGCATTGATTTTGATCTAAGTTCTGAGTTCAGTTAGATGCCAGTAAAGAGAATGGTATTTATACTAAGTATTTGTACTGCATATTATGTGATTATGCATGTAGTTGTGATCTGCATCATTGTAATTACTTGTAGTTATTGTCTAGAATATTTAAATGGAAGAAGGGACTTGTGAAATGAAGAAAAGAAAAAGTTTTTATTTTCCCTCTGGAGAGAATTCTAGCATAAAACACATAAACCAGAGTTTCATCAAGTTTGATTTAGACTCAATTTGAGCTGGCTGCCTGGCCGATGAAGATAGTCATAGTTTTATTAAATTAATCAATCATGTCACTTTTGCATTTTTGTCAAATGGAAATTATATGTACATATTTGTGGATGTTTTTCTTTCAAGTTAGGAGTTTTCCTGCTGCTTCCTACCAAATTAAAATTTATACTGCAATTATTCTGCCGGGGTATTCTGATTATTCTACTATGTTTTCAGTCTTGCCTTCTGTTGGCATTGGAGCCCTTTCTGCCCGAGAGGCTGAGGGAAGAAGTAACATCTCTGCAGGGGAGAAGGTATATTTATCTTATTTATGTGTTCTCCTGCCATCTGCTGTGGTTGTCTTCTTGCTTTTCAAGCTTCAGAGTGAAATTAATTTAAGACGAGAACTACTGAATCTTATCCCATCCATTCATATTTGAAAGGGACTGCATAAGTTGCTCTAACTTCTCATCTTGCCTTAGAATAGTTATAACTGACACACGTGCACTCACACAAAAACTTAAGTCTTTCCTTAATATGATTTTCTTCTCTTATGCCCCTGAAAGACTGGAAGAAGAATCAACATGTTAGGATGATAATTAGATCTGATTATATGTCAACTTTGGTAGTTTAACATTGATAAATGGATATGCGCATCTTCTTGTCCTGTCAATCATTATTTGAGGCTCAAATAACCTGGTAGTTTTGTCTTGAAACTAATGGACTGACATTCCTTCTCATGTTCCATTTTACTGGAAGCGGAGTACTGGGCTATAATATGTTTTGCAATAGTACTCACTAGTTAAACTCTTTTGTTTTTTCCATCATATTTAGTGAATTGAAATTCAACTGGAGAATATAGCTTTGAGGTTTTGGTAACAGTATTTTCTTATTTACTGGATTGCAGGAGGCCCATAAATTACTCCAACCAGCAGACAAAACATTGAAGGAAATGGCAATTGAATTTGCTGAATATCAGGTGGCCTTTTTATTATTATTTCCCCTCGTTTACATGTTAGTTATGAGGATGCTAGTACTTAAACTGTTTGTTTTCCCTTTTGTACATCATCATAATCACGAACTGGTAGATATATACCCACCCTTTTGCCAAAATGTATCTAATCAGGTTTACTTTCCTTTATGTGCTCTAGGTCTGTGTTGATGTGTTCATCACTACCCAGACTTATGTTGATATTGCTTCTATCTCTGTCATCCCTAAAACAACTGGAGGGCAGGTATTATTGGAACTTGAAGTGCCGATCTTGTAGTTATAACACTTATTTCACAGTTTCAGTAAAATGACAACATGTATACTGGAATTTTATCTTTGCAATAACATGTTAAAGGCAGCAAGCCTATTGGTACAGCAGTTAACTGAATTTTGGGACCTATTTATTTCTGTTTAATATGCTGGATGCCCTTTCCAAGCTATTTCTCATTTTCCTTTTCATAACCTTCCCCCCCCCCCGGGACCCCATTTCTGTGTGATATTTGACTTTTGGTTCTTTGTTATGTGGTGATTGCAAGCATCAATTTTTAAATGAATTATTGAATACATCTTCCATTCTTTGGTGACTTATGACCTAGATCCTTGTGTCGGTTTCTCTCCATGGTATGTGCTTCATGTTGCATTCTAAATCATTTAAACACGCTAATTCAAACACGGAAACCTTGCTGTAAACCTTGATTTCCTCTTGGTGAGCTATGACCCCAGTCTTTTTGGCTGGTTCTCTTGTAGGCAAGCTGGATAATATTAGGCATTTGTTGGCAATCTGTTTTATACTAACATTTCACCACCATATCATTGTACCCATCACCCAGTGCATGAGTTCTAACAATGTGCTGTGAATGACTTCTAGTGTCTTCTTTTAGAGCTGGCGTAATCCTGATTATGACTTCATATGCTTCACATTCTATTCCAGGTTTATTATTACTATCCTTTCTCTGCTGTTTCTGATCCGGCAAAGCTTTACAATGATCTTAGATGGAATGTCACACGGCCTCAAGGGTTTGAGGCAGTAATGCGTGTGAGGTGCAGCCAGGTACTTCTTTCTGGGATATGTATCTTTTGTACCTTACTCACAGTTATAAATTGATTCATTGTGTTTTCTTTGCATGATACTAGGAATTTGATGTTGTTTGTTTGTTTCTTTATAGGGCATTCAAGTTCAAGAATACCATGGAAACTTTTGCAAGCGCATTCCAACAGATATTGACCTAGCAGCGGTCTGTATCTTTTCATGAAATTCTTCATTTTCATACTCTAGTAGCCTTTTCCACTTTAGTTTCTTTTTGAATGAGAGCATTAAATCGTGAAGTGTCTAGATTCATCCTCTATTGATACTGGACTATAACCTTGCTTTTTAAAGCATCAGGCTGAATATAAAATCATATTCACATGCCAGAAACTTCTTTCCTATAACAAGCTATTGAGTGAGTAAAAGAATCTGTTTGACATGGGCTGATCTATTGGAGGCTGATTCATTATGTATTTTATTTTTCTATGGCTCTATCATTCCATTTCTTGATTCCTGATATGAGTCAAGTGGCGATGTGCATATTTTGTAGCATTTTTACTTCTAATTGTTCTACCTGATCATTCCTTTTGTTTGCAGATTGATTGTGACAAAACTCTTATGGTTACATTAAAACACGATGATAAGTTGCAGGATGGCTCAGAATGTGCTTTCCAGGTATTTTAGTATTTCTTGCCACCTGCACAGCTTTTAATACTTATTTTGGTCCTATCTGCTTTCATTATATCCAGGGTGAATTGTGCTGTGGTCATACCAAGTTTGACCATTAGTATAATCTGGTTTTATGATTCAAGCAATAAAATCCTTGAATTTCATCTCAATTGCAATATAAGGCTACTTTCAATTACCATTTAGTAGGTTAGAGGAGAATCCATGCGACAAGTACTGAGCTGTATTTCTCCCAGAAACCCACCATGTCTTGGTGTCAGCAGCTTATGAAAACTCAAGCTCTTCAATGGTCCATTCATTTTGCTATGGATCCAATTTAACCACTTGCCTGAGCAATCCAAAACACAAAATTAACTGCTGCCAGGTTTTCTCTTTTTCATGTTCAAGAATCATCTAAACAGATCAAGATAACAGTAGTCAGGAATTCATATTTTACTTCTATTCTGATCCTGGCTAGATTCATGAAACAATAACACAAAGAAAGGCTAAAAGAATTGGAAACATCAGTATGTCGAAATGTGTTGTAATATCTGTCAATAATGCTGTAGCACATCAATCATGATGTCTGACAACCTTCAGCTCTTCCCCATTATTTGCCCAATTGGCTTAATCAAGCTTTTCTCAACTCTCCCTTAGTACTCTTGCAAAAGAAACAAAAAGGATCAGGAGAGTCCTTGTATAGAGGGACTACAGGAACAATTACAAAACTCAACATCATAGCCGATGCCATATGCCATTGCTGACATATAAGGCAACTAACACAAGTGCAATACTTAAGAAGCATCTAGTTAGATGGTTCTTGAACTCGAAACATTAACAGAGTGAGAGAAAGAAGGCTTGATTTTTGCTCTCAATTGAAAATGTGTGCTTTCATTGCTGACACATAATTCAATTAGCACAGGTACATTGCACCATCAGTATCTAATTAGGTGGTTCTTTAATATGAAACAATTACAGAGTGAAAAGGAGATGACTTTATTTTGGGTACCAATTGCAAATGCCTGATTTCATTTTGTTAGAATTATGAAACTTGGAAGGACCATGGGGCGATTGCCCTTGAATCTTTTGTTGAGAAGATGTCTTATTTATATTGTTTGCTTCATTGTTCAGTGTGCCCTTCTTTACACAACTGTGTATGGACAAAGAAGAATTCGTGTTACAAATTTATCATTACCATGCACAAACAATTTAAGTAATCTGTTCCGCTTGGCTGACTTGGATTCCCAATTTGTGTGCTTCTTGAAGCAAGGTATTGAATTTTTTTGTCAGGCATGCTCTTTGCTGTCTGTTTACACTGTTTTATAATTATACTGTGCACAGATCATGGTTTTCTGACAATCTTTTTATCATTCTCATCCAACATATTTAAGTCACTAGCATGATAATAACTTTCATTTTTTCACATTCACTTCCAACATGTTATAGAAATTAATATGGCATATTTTCCTGCCAAACTTTGGCTTTGTAGTTACATAAGAATGGATGTCTCTTTGCTTCTAGAAGTTTTATATTGTCCATGGCATAACATAAGCAATTATTTTTGCTTTTGCGGCAAGCTGACTGATACTTTTCTCAACTTGTCTTTCTAGCGGCAAGCGAAATCCCTTCCAACCCACCCTTGGTTATCCAAGACCGAGTGACCAACTTTTGCATAAACATTCTGCTTTCATATCGCAAATTTTGTGCGACAGTATCATCATCAGGACAACTCATCCTTCCAGAAGCACTTAAACTTCTGCCCCTGTATACCCTCGGTATATACCTCTCTCGTATTAATTTATGCTTGTTCCGATGTAGTGTTTATGCTGAAATTGCAGATATTTGTTATGAACTCGCCTAACAATTAATCATGTTTTATGCTGTGGAACTGTTTCAACAGTTAAATACTTGTACATGATCCATATACACTTGGGTGTCTTGCAGAATATCTTTTCTGGGAATTAATATGGTTAAAGCATTGAAGAGCAAAATAACTTGATATGGTTAAAGTAAAGCTAGTTATATAAGTAAATGAGTTCAATGCAGTAACATCTTTCCTGTGTTTTTGTAGCTTCACACTTTTTTTTTTTGGTAGAAAATCTTTAGTTAAAACATTGATTTGTTGATAAATTTTTACTCTGCTTTTCATTTTGTTGCATAATGGTATTTCCTCTTATTGATACTATAATTCCATTTCTGTTCTGCAATATGTATCTTGTTTGTTGGGCATATTTGAAATGGATGCAAGTGTGTCAACAAGTTTCTTTTAGTATATTTAAAGAAATTGACTTGCCTTGATTTTTTTTCCCTTTCTGGCTCCCTCTCTTCCAGCATTAATTAAAAGTACAGGATTGAAACTCGATGGGAGGATAGATGATCGGTCTTTTTGGATCAATTATGTTTCTTCTATATCTACTCCTTTAGCGATTCCATTGGTGCACCCTAGGATGTTTGCAATCCACGACCTTGATTCACAGGCATGAGTTGTCTTTTAAAGAATTTTGATCTACCTAACATCATATTCAATGCTATATCATGTGTCCTAAACTCAGTGATAACTTGCTGCTCATTGTCAGGAAGCAATTGGATCTCATATCCCCCCGGCTCTTCCTCTTTCTAGTGAATATGTGAATGACAATGGAGTTTATCTTCTTGAGAATGGTCAGGATGTTTCAATATATATTGGGAACTCGGTTAATCCAGATATCTTGCAAAAACTGTTTGGCTTTTCATCTGTTGCTGAAATTCCAACTCAGGTACCATTCTTTTTAAGAATTTAGATCTGCCTAACATCATTATTTTATTCGTCTTGGTTTGGAAGAAGCTAATACCTGACCGTCAGACCAGCGTGGAAGATGCCAAATTCACTTGAGGGACACAACCTGATATGCTATGTGCCCACAGAATGGGCTTAAAAGAATAAATTCACAGGCCCAGTTGGGAATCTTATGAATGAAACTTTTGGAGATAATAATGCTCGAACTCTTAAAGGATTTTTTGGGGCTTTGAGTTAATTTGATAATTAACATTGTAAATACATGGACCTCTGTCAGTGGTGTTTTATCAGAAATTTTCTACTTGCATAGCCATTCAATTACTCAGGTTTGTTGTTTTGCAACTAATTATTTTGGTATTCTCAGTATGTCCTGGAGCAATATGACAATCCACTATCAAAGAAACTAAATGATGTGGTGAACGAGATACGACGCCAAAGATGTTCTTTCCTGCGGTATGATATTTCAGATGGTGATTTGTAATTCAAGATTTTTTTTTATGACATATTCACCTATTATTTTTCTGTCATTCTATCTACACATGCTTGCAATCTCTCATTGTGATGTATTGCAATTCGTATCTTGCAGTTTGAAGCTGTGTAAAAAGGGAGATCCATCAGGTGAGTTCATTGGACCTGCTCTTCTATATAAAGGAGGGAACTGTAATTACACTACATATTGTAAACCCAAAACCATGACGAACAAGATTACTAGCTCCCAGAAAAACTCTCACATTATCTTGTACCCCTGCCAAAGTAGTTTCAGGACTTGGCCATTTCCGTTACTTGTCAGGTTATTTGGCAATGCGTGACTAGTTAGGAACTGCATCGGGTCATTTCATGGAAACACAGAACAGAAGTGTTAACTTGCCAGCACCACCCTCCCACACTTCATGGGCCATACAACATTGTTACACGTATCAATTCTCATGTGGAAGTCATGTTTTCACTGATCTTGGTATCAATTATCATCACTATAAATTTCATGATGACTAATTACAGCACACTATGTAGTCAGAAAAACCACTAGCTACTACCAAAGAGGGCCCGATGATAATTTTAATCTGTAAATGCTTCATGGTTAAATCTTTGTTCATTCAATCAAATTGTGCTTCATAATACACGCAGCATTCTCATCTTCGTCTGGTGTTAAGAGTTTTCTTTTGCTGATACTACTGGATGGAGAGTTTTTATTGCTAAAATATCAACAAATTTGATTTGGTAAAATTCGACAGCTATTTTTTCCACAGGAATGTTATTCTTCTCTTATCTGGTAGAAGACAAGGTTCCAGCTGGCGCTCTCTCCTATGTAGAATTTCTAGTGCATGTCCATCGGCAAATTCAAGTAAAAATGTCTTCGTAATTCTGGCAACTACAGCTGATTTTACGAAGTTTTGATAGGCGCTTGCAAGGACAGAAGCAGATTCAAAGCAAGGAAAATCAGTGTCTTGCTTGATACGTGCTCTGGGATCAGCAACTCACTCTTATTTATTTACTGAAAGCAAGCTGGGTATGAATTTTGCCATGGAAGTTTTGTTGAGTGTGTTTCTATATTTTCTAACAGTGATTGGCAATAATAAAAAGGCTTTCATTTATTTTTCTTTTACCCTGTTTCCCCACCATTTCCTGTTCTTTTAGTCATTGTGTACTGTTAGAATCCCTATGCCTGCCCCAGTCCTCACCGCCCTGCCCCTCGGTGGTTAGATATCCAATGATTGAGGGTCTCCCTGAGAAAGTAGTGCAGGAATACTGTGGTGGAAGATGTAAAACAGATTTTTGTTGTGATTTCACACAGCTTTGTTAGATGTGTACATTTACACGACAATTTTAATGAGAATGTTAACAGAACCGTCTTGACATTTGGTTTTTAATGATTCCATTATCACAGCTGAAACTCTTTTATGATCTCTGTCAAAAGCTCCCTGATCAGGGAAACCTATGACATGGTTCTCTGTGACCTTGAGAGAAAATGAGCAAAACAAATCAACAAAAATAATGATAGAAGAAAAATGAAACAAAAAGGCTGAAAAAAGAACAGCCCAAACAAATGACATGTTGTCTATCACAACAAGAGACACATTGCCATGTTAGATTGAGTTTTAAAATAGTGGTGGAAAGTAGTCATGGTTTGCGCGCTGCCATAAGAAATTTTTCAGAAATGCTGCTAAATTAGGGTTGTCAATATTATTTCATTTTAGCTGGAAAAATTGGAATGTTTTATTCATTAAAAAAATTATGATAAAACAGTATTATTTTTATCTCGATTTTAATTTCGGCCCTTTTCTGAAATTCCGACTAGAACGGCTCGGTACCGTTTCGGTCTTAAAATTCTCCTTATTTTGATTAACTTGTGATTTTTCTTCTTCTAATTTTGAGATTATGTTTGTTTGACTTTGTTTATATTGTATAATATAAAGTTAATTTATTTTGAATTTTAATTATGCTTATTAAATTAATATTTTAATTATATATATATAAAAATAATTAATTATAAATGAATAGTACAACCCTGAAACGGCACGTCAAAATGCTCTGAAACCAAAACGTTCCGTACCAATAAAAAAATTAGAACGGTGATCGGAACGGTATTGACAACCTTGTATCAAACTCATTTGCTAGACCTCCCGGTTACGATGAGTTTTAAAATGAATAAGATGAGAATTAACCTCGTATGACTTGGTTGACTTTTGAGGTACACCTGTGACTTGATCGAGTTTAGCATTATCAATTATGGTTGACTTTCTATTTTTTTCAAATAAAACGGTATGAATTGATTTTAAAGTATTTTAGTGTATTATTCCGGAGTTGCACTGATTATATATAATAAAATTTTAAAAAAATTAATCCTAAAAAAAATGATAAAATGTTAGTAACAATCTTTAATAGCCTTTTTATGATTGCTTTAAAATTTTAGCATGGGATATATCAATATATTAATAGATTTGTCGTTTTTTTTTAAAAAAAAATCACTATTTGATTGGAAAATCTTAAAAAGAGGTGAGGTACCTAGGCAAAATCATTACTATTTGGTTTTTTTTTTTAAGTTATAGTTTTGGATGAAAATATAAAAGTTCCAATATGAAAAGTCCAAAAACAAAAACATATAAGAGATAGAGATCTTTTTAAAGGCAAGGCAATTCTTGAACAATTTTACAAAGAAAAAAGCATGTATTTTTGTCTAACTATCAAATTCTTAAATTTTTTAGTTTTTGTTAAAAAAACAATCTTTTTAATAAAATTAAATATTAACCTGAAATCACAATGATAACTTCTAATATGATGTCATAAAATAAATTATAAAATTTAATTCTTATCAACGAAAATAAATAAACTGGATTAGAAATTGCTTTCAAGATCAATAAAACAGAAATTACTATTGAAATTCACAATATCATGAGTGAATATATAGTGTTTTCCACATCTTTTTTAGGTTTTTTTTTAATAATTTAATAAAGGAAAGCCATGAATAAAAAAAAGCTAAATATCTCCACGCAGCAGTCAGCACCTGGAAGCAATATAATAACAATAATAATAATAGTAATAGTAATAATAGAGCCTGAAATATATTGCAAAAAAGAGGAAAAAGAAACTAAATATCTCTAATGTTCAGCTTTGGACCAATTAAATAACGAAAATAAATAAATACAAAGAAGCCTTGATATAGTTTGGTAACCACTAGTGGCAATCCCACCCAATGGAGAAGGAAGGATGCCCATCTTCACCTCTTCAAAAGTTTTTTTTATCTCCTTTTGTCACCGACAATCATTTGAAGTAAATGTGTTTGCAAAGCCAGAGCTCATTGAGGGAGCACTCGACCGGGTCTGAGTGAATGTAGTATCATCAGACACCATTGAAATACCTTCTTCAGTTTGCCATCTTCGCAGTGTTTCAGGGAGATCGGTGTCAAGGTCAGCGCCAAGCTCGTGGTCCTCTTGCTGGCTAGCCGGCCTCCACTGCTGTACAAGAGGCGCCAATACATTCACTGCATGCCCCATGTCTGGTCTCTGATATGGATCACGAGCAGTGCAATGTCCTGCTAACTCAGCCACCATATAAATGGTGGCTAATGTCTCTTCATCTGGATTTAGAGACTCGTCAATCACCTTTGGAACGTTCTCCTTGTTGGTCAGGATCCTGCGGAACCATGTGACCAGATGAGCTACCTCTTCTGGCCTAGTGTCATCCACTGCTTTTCTGCCAGTTATGATCTCCATTAGAACAACTCCGAAGGCAAAAACATCCACCTTTGAAGTCACTCTTCCAGTAGCTGAAGAAAACAAACAAGACCCAATTCATATCCAGATCATCCACAAGCAAAGGGAACTGGTTCCCAAATAATTTCATCACATGCTAAAGGAAAGCGCGCGCAGAATCTGAGAATGAAACGCGGATTCACATAGAGATGTTTTTGAAAACTTGCTTGCAGCAAACATAGTTGCACACATGAACCCAATAGGAACGCAGACAACAAAAAATGTTCGTAGAATAAATTGGCCTTTCGCAAAAAGTCAACCCTCGCTGAACTGAACAGTCAACTAATTTCAGTTCATCAAAATCAAAAGAAGTTTACGATCAGTATCAACAGTCAATAACCTGAAGCATTTACGGGTCAGCAAAAATATGGCTACTTCTAAAATACTGCGATGAAAAAGCAAAACTGACACGAGAAAAAATAGATGCTAAGATGAAATGAAACATAACAAAAAATGTGAACGTATTGACATTCCAATCTTCATACTGCTAAATCTGGCCTCAAACAATCGCTTTTAAGAAGAACATGCAACTGGAGAAATCCCTACAACAAAGTTGAGAATATACGAAAATGGCTAAACCACTTACCAGCATACTCAGGTGCAAGATAACCAAATGTGCCTGCTAATCGTGTTTCCACAGAATACTTCCCATCTGGTGCATTTTTAACCAAACCAAAATCTGCCACTTTGGCTCTCATGTCATCCCCAAGAAGAATGTTTGAAGTTTTCAAATCTCTGTGAATGAAACTCTGCTGTGCTAAACCGTGAAGATACTCAACTCCTCTTGCCACATCCAGTGCAATTGTGATCCGCTGCTTCCATGTAAGTGGGGTGTAACAGTAATCGTGACATTCAAATAAATGCTGTCCTAGTGTTCCTTGTGGCATATACTCATAGACCAAGAGTCTCTCGTTGCCATTTATACAATAACCTAAGAGAGCAACTAGATGTCTATGCCTAACCTTTGTAAGCACCGCAATCTCTGCTTGAAACTCACCCATACCTTTGTTTCCCATCACTGTGGATTCCATTCTCTTCACAGCAATCTTAGATCCATCATGTAACTCTCCTCTATAAACCACTCCAAAACCACCTCTTCCTATAATATTAATCTCATGAAAATTATCAGTCACTTGTCGAAGAAATTCAATTGGCACAGCAACATTCCCACCCTCAAAAATATTTTTGCTGTTATCACCATCATTGCTCTGGCTATGCAATGCAATAGTGACATTATAACCATTCCCTCCACCTGAAACTTCATTTTTGAAAAATGCCTTTCCACCATTCAACTCTTTCCCAGATTTAGGATGCCGTTTCTTATATTTATACAAGACAAATGACAGGACAACAATAAAAATGACAACTGCAACAATGATGCCTGCAATCACACCTCCAGGTATCTTGGTACTACCTGCACTGCTTCCTCCACTGGAAGTGCCACTGGTAGTTCCTCCACTGGAACTACCAGTATCTACATCTGTCCCCAAAAAAGGGTTCCCCGGCTTTGTGATCAATTTCACAGAGCCTGGAAACTCAGGAATTTTTCCTGATAGGTTATTGTTGGAAACGTCAAGGGTTTCTAGCTCTGGCAGCTTGGTCAAGCTATCAGGAATTGAACCTGTCAAGTTATTCTCGTTGAGATACAAACTTCTCAAAGAAGAGAGCTTGGCAAATGATGGAGAGATAATCCCCGTAAATTGCTGCTTTGCCAAATTCACAGTAACAACATTCTTCTTGCCAACGTCACAAGTAATAAGGGGCCAGCCACAAGCATCACTACCATCCCATTTATCAGACAATGTCGACGGATACCCAAATCCCCCAGCAATCTCAAGCAATGTCATCACCAGTGCATCACAAGGAACCCCGGGACCTGCACAGTATTCGTTATTCCCTTCATTTTTAACGGTGATAACAGATGGCGGAAACTGAGGCACAGGTCCTTGGAATTTGTTGTTAGACAAAGAAACATTCACCAAATTCGGCAAAGAAACCAACGACGCAGGCACAATCCCTGTAAACTGATTATCCCTCAACTGCAAATCAAAAATACTCTTACATTCTGTCAAATCTGGTATAGGTCCCGTAAACCGATTCATATGAAGCCAAACCTGAGACAACTGAGTCATCGATCCAATCACCTCAACACTCCCACTTAACCCAATTTGTTGATTATTCACCCACAAATTCTGTATCCCAGAATTCGCAAAAGAAGGTGGCAAACCCCCCGTCAGATTATTATAACTCAGTCTCAAATTCTGCAAACTTGGTAACGACAAAAAAACATCAGGAATAGAACCATAAAGTTGACAATCATTGGCTGTTAGCGTTGTCAGACTAGTACATTGAGCTAAATCAGTAGGAAGCTGCCACGGAGATAAATTAACATTATTTCCAACGCTAAACGTTTGCAAACCCGTTAATCCTTGAAAAAAACCAGGAGGGATGGACGTGAAATTGTTGAAATCCAAGAAAATGTATTGCAAATTCGTTAAGTTGGCGAGGGATGGGAGATCCCCAGAAAGCTGGTTTCCCTGTACAGACAGAGATTTCAGTTCAGAAAGGGTAGATATTTCTGGAGGAAGAGTGCCTGAGACGCTGAGTTTTGAGAGAGAAATGGAGGTGACTCTTGATTTGGAAGAATCACAGCGTATACCCTGCCATGAACAAAAGGTGGCGGAGGATTTTGTGGACCATCCGGAGGGTAATGGGGTTAAAGAGTTGGCTAGCTTAAGAATGGTGGCGCCGTCGTCGGCTGTGGCAGTGGAGAAGAGGAGGAGGAAGAGGGAGAAGAGGAGGTAAGGGTGGTGGTGACCCATTGGGAGAAAACAGGTGGGAAAGGTAGAGGAAAGAAAGGCTACTGAATGAAAACACATATTTGCCTTATTTTTAGGGAGGTTTTAGGTGACTCTCTCTCTCTCTCTCTCTATGGGGGAAATAGTAATAAGCTTTGCTGTTATTATTATTATTATTATTATTATTATTTGATAAATCAATATTATCAAACAAATCTGTGTGATTTTTTTTATTATCTATTTTGTATATTATATGCATTAATAATAATGGCTGTATATAGCAAGCATTAATTATTTTTCGTGATGACATTGATTATATATTAATTATGGATATTGATTATATTTTGAACTACGTGAAATCCTATAATTGTTTATTATTAATATAGTAATTCAAGGAAAATCCATAGAATTGGTTGAATTATTTTTTTGAAATTAAAAAATTCTTGATTTTCTAATTTGATTTATTGTTTCGTATTTATTAGATAACCTTTTTCTAGGCTAATTGATTTACAAGCTTTGAATGATATACAATTATTTCCTTTACAATTTTGGATAAATATCTCTTCAAGCTTCCAAAAAATAATGTGTCCAACACATAGTTGGTGGCATCCATTAAAACAAATTTATTTTTTTAATTAATAATAAACACCTTAGCCAGAGAGTAGGTGATTGAATTAAATTATTTAAATGTGAAAGGTTTGATTAATTAGGTTAGGGGAAATCAAGAAAAATGTTAGGGTGTGTTTAATTGCAGAAACAAATTTTCCCTTTTCTTTTCTAGTTTTTTTTTTCAATAAAAAGCTTGCTTATTTATTTAAAAATAATTTTTTTTCTCATTTTCAATAAAAAAAAATCCCTCAAGATTATAACCATTTTTCATAAAAAATAATAAAAACCATTAATTATAATTTTCACTTTAATATTTTGTATTTGGAATCATCTAACTATGGACTAATGATTTTATTTTATTAAAATAAAAAAATTATGAGAAATTTATATTGTTAACTCAAAATATATTTATATTAGATTTACAATAAAAATTAAAATCTTGTCACTGACTAAATATAAAAGATAATAAATTTAATACTTTACATTTTTAAAAAGTGTATGTGTATAAGAAAATTGTGTATTTTTTTTTTTTCATTTGAAAACTTGTTCTGAAAAATCATGGAGGGCTTTTTAAAAGTGTTTTCTGAGCTAATACAAAATTGAAAATCTGAAAAATTATTTTTTTCAGGAGAAATATTATATTTGAATACAAAATGCTAATTTTTTTAACCCATTTTTTTTTAAAAAATATTACTATGTTTTGGAACAGCAACTAAAATCCCTGGATCCCAAAATAGTTGTTGAACAAGTGTGCAAGCTGCCATAGCCATCAACTTAACAGTAGCTTCATGGGTGCCTTGGATTAGAAGCCAATGCATTTGCTTAAAATCTGCTACACAGCAGCAGCATAGAACACATCCTATTCAATATCAATCATTTCTTTCTTCCGTTAAGGAACTGTAATTTCTAAACAGCGGGATTAGGAGTTTGTGATGAACTATATAGTGGGATATTTCATAAGGAGATCATACAATAGATAAATGCAGAATAAGCAAGCTTTACGTGAAAATCAATACATGGTAAATTTCGACTTGGTCTTTTCGAAGACTTGTTGGGCGATAGCAGCGCCACTACCGTCAGCTTTTTTGATCTCCAAGTGAGCCTTCTGATAGAACCCAGTACCTCTTAATGCATCAGCAATGAAATCATCAAACCCAATTGCAATAGCTGCTTCAGCTTCAGCTCCGTAAACCAACCTCTGTTGCAGAAAATTGCGTGTTAGAAACTTGGAAAACTAAACATCACATGAAAATGAGAATTTGAGCTGCTCGACCTTGAGCCTTGAAAGATGGATGGCACCAAAGCACATTGGACAAGGCTCGCAGGAGGCATATATTTCGCATTCCGAGAGCTCAGTTCGGTTCAGCTTCTTACATGCCTTCAAGAGAAATTTATATTATTCAGGGATTGTATAGCAGGAGTTATCAGAATGAATTTGCACTTTGCACATCAGCACGCAGGACACAGCACTGCTGCAGAAAAAATCAAGGGCATATGATGATTTCAACTCTTAACCTCTCTAATAGCAGTAACTTCGGCGTGTGCAGTGGGATCAGTGTTTTTCAAAACCATGTTGTGGCAGCTCATGACTACTTCATTATTTCGAACAACGACAGCACCAAATGGACCTCCGTCACCACATTCGACACCTTTATAAGCTTCTTCAACTGCTCTGCTTAAGAATTTATGATCTCTATCCTGAACAGCTGGTTGATTAATCAACAAAAAATTGTCATGATCAATAACTAACAGGAGACAAATACATGATGGGCTTGAAACCCAAGAGTCCTACTTAACAGGGAAAACAGCAAGGGAAAAAGACAACAGAGAGGTGGGGAGCCACAATGCATTAACACAAACAAGGACAGAGACAAATTTTCTCAGTGTTCACAATAATGAAAACGATCAAATTGACCGGGGTATTAAGAAGTGGGAACGCTTAAAATTGATGCATGTTTTTCTCCTGAAAGTACGTTTAATTTGATCAACCAGCTGCTGGCGATACTAATTTAACACTAAAATGCCCCAAAAAATGTTGGAAATAAAAAAAAATGGAGCAAGAAACTCAATTGACTTTTACCTTCTTGATAACCAGCAAAAGAAGATTCCACATTAAAAGTTCGGTCTTCAGTTTCCACCACTGTTGAAAAGCAAGAGGGAAACACAAAAAAAATTTTTACTACTGATATATAATTGAAGAAAATGACATGCAATTATCTATAATTTCTTATATACATGATACATGATGATATTAACCAACTTGTAGAGTCCAAAAACATCTGTTTTAAACAAATTGTCCAAACCAGTGATCTAACGCATTCAATCATACTAGCATTCACTTGGCTGATTTTATGAGACAGCCATGGTAAAGATTACTGATCGGCTCTAAAGTTTGAATAAATGGTATAATTCTTAGATTTACAATCAGTTATTGCTTTCTCAGAAATGAACCCATCCATTATCCTTGATAGTTTTTGTATGCCAGTCGCTGACAAGACATGAAAATGTTTCTTAAAGACAGATCAAAAGGAAAGCGAACTCTGTAAATGTCCAAAACATGACATATAGCTGAAGTTCATGGAATATCTGCCATTTTAGGACGTACAAAAATCTTTTCAATATACTGAAGATAGAAACCAAACAAAAATTAACCAGACTCAGAATCCCATTAAAAGAAAACAATAAAACTTGCAAAACATAAAGCATGTAAACAAAACATGAGCCTGCTTAAACCATGACAAAACACATCGATACAAGAAAACACCTTGAAAACAAAAACCCTCCATTACAATTCAAGAAGTAACATAGAAAAAGTCGATTACCATTATCATCCTCCATGATGAAAGGAAATAAAAAAAAAAAAAAAAACGAAATGGGGTTGATGAGGGATGGTGTGGGAAAGAGTAGAAAAAGAGATGGAAGAGGAGTGCAAACGGATGATGTAAACTAGTCCACCAATTCACTATATTTATAGTCTCACTCCCAAACAGGAAGGGCGGGGAGAGAAGGGAAAAGGAAACGTACACGTGAAAACGTGAAATGGAGAGAGAGAGAGAGGGGGAGAGAGAGAGGACAAATGGGAATCTTGACTGATAACTTTGAAGACGATTCACCTTTTTGTTTCTTTTTCTTGTTTTTTTTTCATTACTATTATTAAAATGAAGCCACGAATTATTATTAATTAGCAAAAACACAATAGAGTATGATCAAATTACTCTATCCAAGCCTATAAAATAATATTTTTTATTTAACTTGTTTAGACTTTATTTTGCTCTTTTTATATGAATTTAACTTGATACATATTACGGTTTAACAAGTTAACTTGAGTTGATTCAGTTTTATTTTTACAGGAAGCTTTTTTTAATTTATTTTTTATTTTATCTTTTAAAATTATGTTTTACACTAGATCAATTAGAAATTAATCCTTTTTTATTTTATATTTTTTTCCTATTGGTTATTTTTATTTTATAATTTAAGTTGTTGGTTTAACCTACGAGAATTCTATTTATGTTTTAGCTTTTTTTCTATTTATTATTACAGGATGCTTTTTCTAATTTATTTTTTATTTTATCTTTTAAAATTGTGTTTTACACTAGATCAATTAGAAATTAATCCTTTTTTATTTTTTATTTTTTTCCTATTGGTTATTTTTATTTTATAATTTAAGTTGTTGGTTTGACAAGTTAACCTACGAGAATTCTATTTATGTTTTAGCTTTTTTTTTAAATGAATATTTTCTTAAAATGGGTTTTGTATTTTATTGTTTTTAGTTGCTTACTATGTGTTATGGCAATCTTATTATTATTATCGATTTCAAGCTTCAATATTGAATATGTTGAAAACAGAGCTTTGCTATTTTATTTTGTTTTGTTTTTATAGAGTTATCTTAGTCTTGCGAACCAGATCATAGTTTAACTAGTTATCTTAGATTGCTTGCGTTGTTTTAATTGATTTTTTTTTATTTTGTCCTTCTTCAAAATTGAGTAGGTTGAAAATCAAGTTTTATCATTTTTTTTTTTCAATTAGCTTGTTACGAGGTTATCTCGATTCTATTATTCATTTCATGGGTTTGGCTAGTTAACCCAAGTTGACCTAGTTTTTTTAATTATTCTTTAATATTGGATTGATTAGAAACTAACATTCACAACATATTTTGATTTGATTCTTATAAAGTTATCACAATCTTATAATTTAGGTTGTAGATTAAATAGATTAACCCAAGTCAATTTAGCATGTCATCATCTCAATAATTAAAAACAAATAATATTTAATATATCACCATATCAATATTTAAAAAAAAAATGTTGTTCAATATGCATTATATTTGGACTACATGGTTAAAAATATGTCTATTAGAAAACACATTAGCAATGTTTAAAATTATCTTGACGTGGCCATACTCATTATATAGGTCCAACGGAAAAATAAAAAATTAAAATTAAAAAAATCAAAAAATAAATGACAAAAAAAACATGGTGCACAAATTCAATGGCAACCTCGATGATTAATAGGACATGATTTGATTTAAAAGAAAATATTAAGATAATATTTTTCGAAAAATATTGAGATTGAGAAAAAAAATTGATGGAGCTAGGTCAAGAACTCTATTGGGTTCAAAAATATTTTTTATGTAATTATATTATAAAAATAACAATTCAAATTCAAGAAAATATTGTTGGATAAATTTGGAAGAAAAAAAACAAATGGGGTTCGGCCTGACGTACAAGGATGGGCCATATATGTTTCGAGTGGAAGATACATTGTGTCACCTGCTGGGCACCAGTTCATAATCTAGCCATCGCTTTACTGACCGGAAATGTTCTCAGCTTCCATGGCTGAAATTAAATGAAAATCTGATGCAGTGGTACAAGACTTCTCTTTTCGGATGCCAACCACTTAACCTTCGTCGATTAGCATAATGCCTTTACTGTTCATCACTGAAGAGAATAAAGGCAGCCATTAACAGAATCCACAAAGCTGCAGAATATAGAGTACTCCTTGGATCAGGGAGCCGTCCGTTGATCCCGACAGAATCATGATGGATTGAACTTCACATTGTTAGTGGGTTCTACTGCAGCAACCTCGAAAACCTAATTACCATTGGATTAGGGTTTTCATTGTCTTGATGTTTACTAAAATTGAGGTTTATTTGTTCTGTGAGCGAGAAGGGCTTCTGGGTGATGAGATTAGAGGATCACCTAATCTTGAATTGCTGTTCTGTCACGGTGGCTCTATTGTCTTCCGGTGGCTCAATTCGATTGATTCAAGCTAACAAAAAGCTCCATAGTTTTTTAATAATAATAAATCTCCAATGGCTAATCATCCTTTTTACAGAACAACGAAGTGGCCGGCAGAGTCTGGAACGAGTATGAAAATCTTAAATAGCTTTAATTAATGCCATGATCAAACAGAAAGCGAAACGAAAAGCATAATCAACAGACCAAGCTTCAATGCTTTACTTGGACTTCCAAGAATCAAATCCCATCCGAGAAATCACCTCAATCCGAGAAGCTATGCGTGGAAATCGTGTTTTGAAAAGGTCTTACAAGGAACGCTTTTTTTTTATATGGTCATGATTGGAAGGGCAACTCCAATTGTAAGAATCATTTTTAATAGCTAAATTATAGAAATGATTTTTTGAATAGTGTATAAATGATTCTTGAGTTGATGTGGTCTCTAATGGTAAGAGCTATTTTTTTAATCTTATTTTAAATAAAATTCAATTATTTTATATATAGTGTAATTATACAATTCATTATACAATTAATATGAGTAAGTTATATAATTAAATAATTATTTTAGAGAAACCCGCCAACAATAAAATTATTTTTTAAAATAAAAAAATGAATTTAATTATAATTAAAAAATCCAGAATATTTGAAATTTGAAATTTTAAAATGTTGAAAAAACCCACCAAAATTTCATTTTGTAAGGAAAAAAACCGCCAATATTTGAAATTTTAAAATTTCAAAAATTGAAAGAATTACTGCCAATAATTAAATAATTATATTTGAAGTTAATTAATGTTATTTATTGTCTTTGAGTGCTAGAAAAAATACAAATAAAAGTTAGCACATTAACAAATAACCAATAGGTTCTTACATAATTAATTAAAAGACATTTCATTACACATAATTCAATGAAATTAACTACTATAATTACTACTCCTTTTTGCCATAATTTCCAACCTTTTTTCTTCAAAATATGCTGCAGAAATTGGATTTATTATAGAAGTATTCATCTTCATAATCTTCATTTCTTGTTTCTCTTGCTTTTGTTTAATCAATAGAGCTTGTTACTCCAACATAACTTTTCTGTCTTGTTTTTTTTCTATCTCAATGTCAACAAAGGTATCATTCAATTGTTGTAAGATATTTGATACACTTGTCTCCCCAACTTTTTCTTTTCCTTGTATGTGTCTAAGTCGTTCTTTTGCAGTTTTCTGACCAATTGATCTATTTTGGTAAAAAAAAATATCATCGTCTTCTCCTAAACTAACATAATCAGCGGTTGATGGATTTGAAGAAGCTGGACTTGCGTTTCCATGATTTTTTTATTCTTGTTTGACTTCTGATGGAGACTTGCACGTTCAAATTATCATTTGGTTTTTTAAAAAAAAATAACCCAACAATGTTCCAGTCGAAATCGTTTGTCAATGACTGAAGCATACATTTATCGAACATCATTGATCTGGAAAAACAAATTCAATAAATGAAATTATGTTACATAATAAATATGTTAAACAACTTATTTAATATGTAAATGTTAAAAATAAAACATTACCCTTGATTCTTCAGTCGTTCTATTTTGTTGACGGTTTTTAATTTAGGTAATAAACCCAACAAATTTTCCAACTTCTCTATTTATTTATTGTCATCTATTTGAGATGCTTATTTGGGAACGAGTATTCAAGTTTCCTCCATTCTCGATAAAGTACGCATGTACTCGAGCCCAAAATTATCTT